>JADEZT010000009.1:1258827-2517654 GCA_016618095.1 Colletotrichum echinochloae
CGCCGTCGCTGTCAGGAGTTCCATTTTTGGCGCGTTTGCAGCAATCCGCAAGGACTGCGACGTCATGAAGCGACAAATCAACATCGACGAGCAGTCTCTCTGGGAGGACGTGGCATCGTTGCTTCCATTGAGAGACTTTCAGGCTTCGACGCCAAGCGACACCGAAAAGGACACACTTGGGTTCTGGAAAGCTGAGGACCTGAAGTACCGGATCGGGGAGCTGGCATACGAGCTTCTCAAGAGTGCGGATCTGGAGCGTGATCTACGCTCATTCCTCCATCGGAGTCCACGGGGGGATCTCGACATGGAAGTCTGTACATCGACTTTCCCGGATATAAAGATTCCGGTCCATTCCTGGCTTCTGACTGCCCGAAGCTCTGTCCTGCGAGGCCTGCTTAGCGAGTATCGCAACGCTGGGGAGTGCGAGATGCCTCAGGTGATGAAACTCGGAGAGCAGGGTAGCAAAACGGTCATCGTCTTCGACTCGATTGATCTGCTTTCTTTGGTCAATCTAGTGGTCTACTGCTACGACGACACGGTCATACCGGCCTGGAATCACACCCGCCAAGCGCCTTCTCTCGCGCACAGGTATCGTCATGTTCGAAACGAACTGATGAGGCTGGCGACCAGGCTCGACATGATGAAGCTTGAAGCAGCTGTACGTCTGCAAACAACCGTTGAGAAGTCGCTCGACGGGGACTTTCTGAAGGCAACGCAAGACGCCAAGTACTTTGAAGACGCCGATGCCTTGGTTGAACTTGATGGCGAAGAGGTTCCAATCCACAGTCAACTCATGCGCCAGCGATGCGAGTTTTTCGAAGGTCTCTTCCATGGACGCGCCGGCGGAATGTGGCTTGCAGGCCGCCGTGACTGTTTAGACGAGGAAGAACTCGTACGGGTCGATCTCGGTCATTGTGATCCCGAGGCCTTCCAATACGTCTTGCGATACCTCTACGCAGACGTCGGTCCCGATCTCTTCAACGAGGCCACTGCGGCAAACATTGACGAGTTCTCAGATCTCGTCATGTCTGTGATGAGCATCGCAAACGAGCTCATGCTCGATCGGTTGTCACAGATCTGCCAGTTCATCATTGCGCGCTTTGCCAACACGAGGAACATTGCCCTGCTGCTGAACGAAATCAGTGCCTGTTCGGTTACAGAGTTCAAGGACGCCGGCCTGGAGTACCTTTGTTTGCAGATGGAAGCCGTGCTCGAAAATCACCTCCTGGATGATTTGGACGAAGACCTTTTGGAGGAGTTGGACAGCGTCGTACAAGAGAACCAGCTGGCTCGCTACCCCTTTGCGAGGAGCGGCCGGGCCGAGCTGCTCTTGTTGGAGAAGGACTCTGAGCTTGCACTGGACATTGACGAAGAGCGGCGAAGAAGGGTGCGGGAGATGGCTTTCCGGTCCACTCAGCGAGACGACGAGAAGAAGATGTCGTCGTCCTTCAAGACCACCAAGTTCGGCAGTCTTGACGACGTGACTGCTGCCATGTCTCCCGGTTTCGACAAAAGCCGGCGCAAGTCCAAGGCCAGCCGGAACGAGCCGTTCAGCCCCAGCCTGAGACCCAAGGACTCTCAGGGGGACCTGATGTTCAGCATGGACGACGAAGGGCCCTCTCTTCCCACCTCGCCGTCGCAAAGGGCCGCGGAGGCCAAGGATCGATCGGACATTGAAAGACTGCCATCGCCGCCAGGCCCTTGGAAAGATCGAAAAGGCCAAGCCGGGTCGCTGCAGTTCCCGGTGCAAAGCCCTCCATCAGGCACACCCGGCCAACTCGCCGTCAGTCCGTCGCCGACGGGCTCTCGCGGGTTCGGCGCCCAAAGGTCCGGTAGCCCATGGGCGGCAGCGGCCTTCCCAATCGAAAAGATGGACTTGCGCCAGGCCTTGACGGATACGCCTGTCAAATCGGCCCTATCGGCCGGCATTGCCGCGCAAAAGAGCAAAGAGGCTTCGCCTAAGCCGGCTCAGCCCAAGGTATCGCAGAAGGAGCGCAAGAAGCAGCAGCTGGCACAGGCAGCAGCACAGGCAGCGCTCGAGGCCGAAGCCCAGCAACACAAGACGGCATGGGACAAGGAAGCGGCTGGGAGCAAATCCGCGCCGTGGAAGGCTGTTTCGGGCGGACCAAAGACGTCGCTCAAGGACACCATGGTCAAGGTTGTGTCGCCGGCGGCGGCCAACACCAAGCCGCTGCTGTCGGTTGAGAGTTCCGCGAAGTCGTCGCCCCGAAGAGCAGCATCGCCCGATACGCGCTTCCCAGGCCAGTCCCGCGTGGGTAGCTCCCCTGCGGTACCTGGTGCATCGTCCAGCCAGCCGACGGCGAAGCCCCTGGTGCCACATTCCAAATCGTACATGACGCCGGCAAGCAAGGCCGAGCCAATCTTGGGCTTGAGTTTGCAGGACATCATCGGGCAGCAGAAGCGGGAACAAGAGATTGTCAAGGAAGCCGTCGCAAAGAGGTCGATGCAAGAGATCCAGCAGGAACAGGAGTTCCAGGAATGGTGGGACCAGGAGACGCGGCGTGTACAGGAGGAAGAGGCTCGGAGGGAAGCCAAGGACAAGATGAAGGAGGGGAGGAATCAGAAGGACAGCAAACGAGAGAGGCGCGGCCGCGGCGGCGGGCCCAAGGTCAAGAGCGGCGGGCGCCCGGGGCAGGATCAAGGCGGCGGCAGCGGTGTAGAGGCCGGTGGATGCGCGACCAAGGCGCCAAGCGGGCCGACGAGTAACTCGCGAGGACGGAGCAGTCGGGGGGGGGGGGGGAGGCGGCAAAGCATCGACAGCTGCACCGACACCGGCAGCCGCCCACTGATAACTAGGTATGTGACTGAGTAGTGTTTGCAGGCGTTTTGGGGGGTGAGGGTCCCGGAAGTAATTTACACACGGGTCAGCCAGACATGGATGGTTACGTTGGCAACGACGATTTACGGGGGGAGGCGGCCCGGATGGATGGCGCCCGATCTAATAGACAATATGACGGGATGCTTGAATAAATAGACAGAGAAGAAGAAATAGGAAACAAGAATCTTTCGAAGCGATCCGTTCATCATTCTCTCCTGCCCAGGTAGTCACGATTGCATGTCACGGAGACTCGATTAGGTATCTACCTAGAGAGAGGAGAGCAACAGTGGTTGAGTGGGTGGGTTGTCCTACACTACCTAGGTACGCTAGCACGGCTAGGTAGGAAAGAGCACGTTGCCAAGAAAGGAACAAAAGGTTACTAGGGAGCGAAAGGTGCCCCCCACCGGCGATTTTATCGTCATGCCGTGACTCCGGATCGGGGGTTGTTGGTTGGGTGAGAAAGGAAGCGTGAGTGCTACCATCGGAGGCTGGGTCCGATCTGCGGAGGTGTTTCCAGAGAAGGCACATGCGGATGGGGGGCATATGATATGATGATACGGTGTAGGGTATTACGGCCCTGTACTTATTAGTGGTCGGCGATCGTGCCATACATAGTACAGTGCGGTGATGGTACGGATAGTGATAAGAGATGATGTGCTGGTCTCAGTTTATTGGCGATCGGAGGAGTTGCCGCACATGCCGCCCGGGGGGGATGCAACGGCCAGCCCAAGCAAGCCGAGGTGGACAAGGGAGACAGCCTACTTGGACCGTGTCTGCCTACCTAACTAGGTAGCTAGTAGATGAAGGCTGCATAGCCGTTCACGAAGGAGGGTAGGTAGGTCGCGAAAGATGGACTGCCGGGCCATACACGGATAGGTATATATATATATATATATATATATATACCTAGGTAGGGAGGAGTCGGCGAAGGCATAAGACGACGGCATACATAGTACCTAGTCTTTGCTGGCTTGGCCCTTGACATTGTTTAATGGGCAAAGCGATAGGGGGTCGCTGCCTAAGGGAGGTAGCTAAGTAATTATTAGCAGATGGACTTGTTCTGTGATGCCATGCAAAGCGTGGATGACCCCAGGCCTGCCCCAACGGTCAGCTGTCAGATGTCACTCGGAAGACGGAGAGCAGCTAATTAATAGCTGGACTTTGGATTTGGGTCGAGGCCGAGTTGGACGATAACAGACACCAAACAGAGAGCTAGCAGCCGCCCCCTCTCCCTGGATCCAGCAAATCGTTGGACGGATGGATGCGAGGATTTAAAGTCGCATACCGCTTCCACGGACTGAGTGGGTGTAATGCCGCGGAACGAGGTCTCTCTCTCTCTCTCTGGCTTTCCGGGTTGAATTGCAGATGTCAACTGGTTGCTCCAGGCTTCCTTGGGAAACCGAAACCGTACGGGTAATAATTCATTAGGTGAGGCGGTAACCATGGGGCATCCATCCTCTGTGACGAACGGCCTGAAGTACGGTACTTTATTGAGGCACAGAGAAGAGGTGCGTTTGTAGGTGTCTATGTATGTACCTGGCAAGGTACTCTCGCACCAACCAGTAACCCTTGCTCTTCCCCGTCTCGTCCCATCCCATGCCATCCCCATGCCCATCCAACAGCATGGCCATGTCACATACTCTCTCTCCCCCTCTACCAGTGCAGGCAGCCCCATCTGTCCACCCAGGTATGCTCCATGCCTGCAAGCCCCAGCTCACGGATGCTTGTTAGGGGTGCCGGTGCGCTTGCGGATGTGCCGCCCGCTGCAGGACCAGACCCGTCCACTGTCATCGTCTGCCTGGCTTTGCTCTGTTATGTGCTCTCATGCTACATGATACCGATACAAGCACATCACTCTGCCCGGTGAGAGTCAACGCTCGCTCGCTGGACCCGGGAGCCGCTCAAGAGATCCATGTCACCCGCTGTCTTGTTGTCTTGTCCCTGTCTTCCTTCTTCTCTGACGTCTGTCTATCCACGTCCCTCTCTCTCTCTCTCTCTCTCCCTCCCTCTATTCTCCCTCCTCATTTCTCTTTTCCTCGACTGCCCTGTTACCCGGCGGCAACTCGCAGTGTCTCCAGACAACAATCCCTTTGTTGCGCCCATGTCTTGTCCTCTTTGCATCATCAATATTGGGTCGTGGTATTGAATTGCGTCTTATCGCCATAGCCACCTGGAACCTCTTTCTTCCTCTCTTTCCTTCTTTCTCTCTCTCTCTCTCTCTCGCTCACTCTCACTCACTCTCTCACTCCCCACACTCCCCCCCTCTTCGTCTCTTCTCTTCCTAACCCTTTTCCCTAATCCTGCTATCCATTCCTCTCTTTTCTCAACTTTGACTTTTGCTTCCCCTCGACCTCGTTCCGAATCAGCATATACCGTCTGATCTTTTCTGCTCTTGTGCCATCTTCAACCTGCGCCCCCCCCCCCTCCCCTGCCTTTCCACTACCGACGGCAACACAACGTATACACCGCCCTGCTCTCTCACCCCAAATAATACCTACTTACTACACACGCCCTCGGCTCTGAAGCGGGTGACTCGATGACGGAAGGCTACTTGTCGACCATCGCGAGGCTCAACCTGTGAGCGGATGACATCGACGCCGCCGGTAATCTTTCCCAACTCGACTGCCACAATCCCATTCCCCTCCCTCCTGGGGAAACCCACCACCCGTCGCACTAGACCAACCAATCCACCGCCCTTGTTGGTGAACCTGCAGACGAGCTCCCTTCATATACTACACCATACCAAACACCCACCCCATCTTACCTTGGGCAACCGAAAGCCATGGTCGAAGCTGCCGCCTAGCTCGTCCATTCAACCGCCCCGCCGCCCTGCAGCCCTGCCTGCCTGCTAACGCAACCCGACACGGCCAGCACCCTTGGCCAGTTCGAGCGGTATCACTATCGCTATCGCCATCCTATCCTATCGCCCCTCCGTCGTCGCCCGCACCGTCTCCACATCGACCCGTTGTTGCCTGCCTCGCCTCCTCCCCACTGCGTCTTCCCTCCCGCTGCATCGAGGTCCCGCCCTCCACTATCCAGTACTAGCGACCTTCCGTGGGCGCACGCTTCTGCATTGAGGCATCAACGTCTTTGAATCACCCGTTTCTGTTGCTATGAAGGATGGATGAGCAGGTTCGGTGCCACCCTGATTTCGACCCCGCGAACCCTCCAACGCACCCCGTCTAGAGCCTCTCCTGCGCAACCCGCACCGCGCTCCCATCGTTGCCTGGAGGGAGAGCCTGGCTTCGACAGCTACACAAACACACTCCGAGACGCTTCCCTTGCCCTGAGGGTCGCCATATCAAGACAAGATGCATCAACAAGCTCGCCCTGCCCCGCGGGTCTCTTCTCCCGCTTCCGCCCCCCAGGCGAACCCCGCTCGAACGAACAACCCGAGAGAAGGCGTCCTTGGCGCTCGTGATAGGGCTGGGTCGGGAGCTTCTGGCCGCGATTCCGTCACGGCATCCCCCACCGCTGACATGTCCCCGGGCACCGTATCTGCCGATGCCGTCAAAAAGCTGGACCAAATAATTCAGGTAGGCTCAAGAGTGGCGAGCACGTTTGTCAAGTGCAAAAGACTGACGTGGCCAAGAACTTCCACACAAAGGCCGCATCGTTGGTTCTGCAATCGCGCATGAAGCTCAAGCCTGTATATGCAGCTCGTGGGTCTGGCAACAAGAAGTTGAATAAATGGGTAAGTGGTGGTCGCTCCACGCTCTCCCTCTCCTGCTGCTCTCTTCCAGGCGCTGACGTTTTGCGCGTCTGCAGTTCCAAATCGAGACGGAAGAGTTCGACGACTTCAAGGAGGAGCTTCGGATCTGGCGAAACTGCGGCAGCTTCGAGAACAAGCCTATGCCTCTGATCATTGAAACGTATCTCGATACCTCCCGTCTTACCCCAAGCCAGAGTCTGGTCATCGTCGATGAAAATGGGAAGCGGTGGGACGTCATGGAAGCCTTGAACTCGTCCGATTCGAGCGACGACGGCCGCCCAGTCCCTTCAAAAAGAAACACGGAGGTGGTTCTGGAAAGATGGCGCATTGAGTTGAAGACGATGCCTACCACGGATCTTGACGACTTTGGCCCGACGCTGCCGACCATTTACAAAAAGAGCATCGTCTTCTTTCGATCGCTCTTCGTTGCGACAAGGATCCTTCCGGGATGGAGGTTCTCCCAGTCGTCGTTAACGAAAGGTGTCCACCCTTCTTTGGAGCCCCGGTGCCGCATCCGGACCGGGGAGCCCGACACTGGCGGTCTGGACCAGCTCAGGCATCCGCTGTATGACGGGCGGCCGGATGTCGTGACCGACTACGTGTTTGGCGACTTGGAGGTGCCCGTGGGCCGCTTCTACGCATCTGTGACATACAGAAACGAGTGCAACTTCCGGGTGGATGATTCGGAGGCGCTTCTGAGTTCGCGGTTCATGGGCGTTGACGAGAACTTCTTCAAGCCATCACTGCCTCAGCGACGCGAAAGCACAAGGAGAAACGACCCCGAAGTCGGGTCCCTTCCGTCTCATCGAAGAAGCCGGAACCTATCAGACGTTCACCAGACATACGGCAGCCTTTCGACCTTCCATGGCGACGGCGCCTTGGGCACCAGTCCTATATCTGCCCTCAAGGCCGTGAGACCCCCCGGGTCTGACACAAGCTCACCGCCGGGATCCGCTCCAACGGGCAATGACCTGAACCCGCCAAACTCATTACCCGTCACCGGCCTCGCCGCGAGACCGTCTGTGAAGGGCTTTGGCAGCACTGGCCGCCGGCCGTCTGTTTCCTTTCAGCCTTTCAAGGCTGGCTCCCTGTCGGGGTCACCCATACCGCGGACGATGGATTCCGAGTCACCCGCTTCTCCCGTCTCACGCGCTGCGGCCCTCAACGCTCTCACCCAACCCCGCAACCGCACATCGTTGACAGCAGGAATGCCTGCTTCTCTCCGAGGCGGCCCCCCGCCGGCCGAGGCCGCCGTGGTAGGCTCGCCCCGGCCATCCTCTACCAGCCGCTACAGCAGCAGCTTCACTCATCGCAAGGGACGACTGTCATTCGGCGGCGCTAGCAAGGTCGGCGACGACGAGCAGGGCAGCAGTGGACGACAGAGCCTGTCTTCATCCGTGGCCCAGCCGGGATCCGGTCTTTTAGCCGAAGCAAGTGGAGGGGGCAGCTCCGGGTCCCTGCAGACTGACGACGACCAGATTTCCGAGTTCCTCAAGGCCCTGGATAGCAAGAAGACGCTCAAGAGCTTCGAACCCGGCAAAAGGGGCGAGGGGGCGACGAACCGGACAGTTGCCCAGCTGTCGAAATTCCACCTCATGAAGGAGTCAAACAATGCACTGACCGACTCCATGACGTCGTCGATGCAGATGCAGCGTTCGTCGAGCTCATCCAGTCGGCAACTGTCCAACGTTCCCAGCATGGCTGCACCCGCGTCCATCTCGGTATCCTCTTCGCCGGGAAAGCCCCTGTCGCCCCACACGCCTCACACGCCTGCTGTTCCTTCACGGCTGAGCGAGAACTCGATCATCAATTACAACACGAGCCAGCCTCGGAGCGATCAAACCGATCCGAGCGCGGAAAACACACAGCTCGCCCGCGAAGACACCCTCACGCAGAACGGGACTACTGCTATCGACATACCCATATCGCCCAGAATCGGCACCCACCCTCGAAGATCAAGCTCGGTGGCACAACAGAATCGGGCGATGACGGACGATGACGACGGGGACCTCGCCTTTGCCGCGAATCGCAGCATAAGCCTGGGTGCGGAAGACCGCGAGCCGCCAACCCTCAGCATGCTGTTGGGCAGGCAAGCGGAAGCCGATTCGACGTCTCGTCTAGCTGGCGCATCACTGCAACCCGCGTCCGAACTGCCGTCCTCTGGCTCGGCAGACATGCTGGGACAGGGCTCGTCAGAAGGCTCCAAGCCTCCCGGCGGCCTGATGACTGCTGCCCCTTCCAGTTCCCCGTTTGGCAGACGCCGGTACGCCGGTATGGCCTCGACGGGCGGGCGAGGCCAGACCCCTCCTCAATCATCAAGAGGCAGCTTTACAGGCTCCAGCGGTCGATACGCACGTGGCGAGCACGACCTAATGGACGAGGAGCCTCTTCTCTTTGACATGTCAGAGATGGACGCGCAGTCACGGAGGAGCTTAGAGGAGGGACGAGGCGGCGGCAACGTGGGATCTGGGTCGGGAAGCCGCGCCGACTTTGAGCCTCGTGGCATTAGCCGACGAGGCTGGTGAGCAGAGAGGGTTCGCCACGACGACGACCCATGCCCATGCCCTTGCCCTGGTAAAACCGGGCTAGAAGAGCAATTGCTCTTCTTGTTGTTATTTCTTTGCTCTCAGCCTTTTTTTTTTTTGGCTTCCCTGGTTTCAAGTTTTACATCATGGCGAAGCCACACCAGGTCATAGAGCCCGGATTGGCACACGGGCGAGTTTATGGAGAAGCCGCCACAGAAACGGGTATTTCGTTATATTGCAAAGATATATATATCTATCATTGGGGTTTGGCGAAGAGGATTTTCGGCGTTGGACTGAGATGGGGATGAAAGACTTATTTGTTCTGTAGCCGGCAAAGAAGACTGGCTGGAACACCCTTGAGAAAACCAAGGGTTTTGCTTCAGATACGATAGAGAATGCACAAAGACTGACATGTACACACAACGGAGCAGCACGGCGTGCCTGACAACGGCATCGTCAGGTTGGCGCAGTGAGGTTACAAGTTCATGTGAGTATCCAGGGTCATTATCCACAGACTGGTGGAATACGCATAGGTAGTACGGATGCATCTAGAAGGGGACAATGAGTGTGGGCGTCTTGTAGAGCTTTGTCTCACACTAAGTGTAGGCATCAAAGCCAGTGGGGGCAAGTGTTTATGCGTACATATATAAATATATATGTGTGTGTGTGTGTGTGTGTGTGTGTGTGTGTGTGTATATCTCCTACTCATCTTTCTTATTTGACGAGGTTCTACTTTACCTGTAGAGCTGGAGAGAGAGGAAGACATATGGGCTCCGGTGTGATTAGGTGTAATTATATACTGTTTGCTTTTGATTTCCTTGCGCAAGTCAACTAAGGGTCAGGTAGGTACTGCTGTTACGTACCCAGACATGCACAGCGACCAACGTTTTGGATACCCACTATGCAAAAAGTACGGAGTACTATGGTTGCAGATGGGTCAGATTGCAAAAGCCCACGCGGTTGGTTACGCACGCATGTTCCCTTGGGAAGTTGAGTGGGAGAAGATGCTGAGCGAGCAATATGTGTTAATCGACTGATGTGGCGGTGCGCAGAGTAAAAGAGCAAGGCTTGAGAGAAACGTCCGCGTAACTCATCGGCGAACAGGCTCAGCCCCCCCCCCGGCTGGATTGATGATGATGATGATGATGATGACGACGGTTAGTGGAGCACCTAGGTATGTATGTATGTATCTTGTCAGCTTCTCAGCATGGGAAGGTACATATGGCAGCATCCCTCCCCCACTATCGTAATGGGTAAGTAGGTAGGTACCTAGGTACCTACCTAGTGTACGGATACATACATACTACCTTCACTGTCCAAAGTCTATTAGCTGTCCCTGTGACTGTCTGTTAGTCCGTCTCCCACATAGTAGGTACCTACCATACCACATTGCCTTGGCTACCAAGCACAAGTACGGATAAACTCTTTCTTTTCAAGGGTGATCAACTCGGCCTGGACAGGCAAGCCTTACGCACCCATTACATTGCTGCACAAGTGACGTGACCTAATCCAGCTCACTACTGTACTGACTGTGGTGTACAACGCCCGTCCGTCCACCTTCGCCAAAGCAATACCATACCCCCCGCCCAACACCAACGACCATCCGACCAGGCTCCAACACCTTAATCACCAGCCTGCCTGACTTGGCTAAACTTGACACCCAGCAAACCAATCCTCATCCACACACAAAAAACACATACACATTTCCACACTCGTCGCGGCAACATACCGCATTCGCCCAACGTTCTGTAGCGCCTTCCGTTTCTCATCGACTCGCCCAACTTACGATCTCGACGCGGAACCTCCCTCCCACGCGATACCCCAAGGGACCGGGACCCGACCGAATCACCTTTCCCCGACCACCGGTCACTGTAGCGCATCCGCAGCCGCTCGCAGCATCTGCCCGACATGTTTCGAGCTGCCGCAGCTGGCCCTTTTGATGAGGGCGTCGGTACGTTCGTTGCGGCCCGACACACAACTGTCGTCAGCAGTTGGGAGACATGTTGCTAACCTGTGTGTGCCTTGCGTCATCTAGCCAAGGCGACCGATGAGAACCTGACCTCGGAAGACTGGGGAGCTATCATCGAGGTCTGCGATCGCGTAGGTAGCGACCAGAATGGGCCCAAGGAAGTCGTCCAGGCCATGATCAAGCGCCTGGCGCACCGCAACGCCAACGTGCAGCTCTATACCCTCGAGGTGGGTTGCCTTACATCCGTCCCCTTTGCCGTCGGCAGCATGCCAAGTGTGGCGAATCATCACTGACCTCATCGCCCCCCTCGCCCGTCTACAGCTCGCAAATGCCCTCAGTCAGAACTGCGGTAAGAATATGCACCGCGAGCTCTCTAGCCGAGCCTTTACCGACGCCATGTTGAAACTCGCAAACGACCGAAACACCCACACCCAGGTCAAGGCCAAGATCCTCGAGCGCATGAAGGAGTGGTCCGACATGTTCAACAAGGACCCCGATCTCGGAATCATGTACGACGCATACTTCCGACTCAAGCAGAGCAACCCCACCCTGCAGCCCCCCTCGGCGCCGCAGAAGACGGGCCTGACGGAGGTGGATCGCCAGAAGGAGGACGAGGAGTTGCAGATGGCCTTGAAGCTGTCGCTGCAGGAGGAGGAGAGGAAGAAAGCTCCTGCCGCGTCCAATACCGCCGCCTCTTCGTCTTCCGCCGTCCCTGGATCGTCGGCACAGGCCGCCCAGCCGCAGGCTCACTCCACACCCGTGCCCGCAGGCACGACAGCTGCCACGGTCTCGAGAGTGCGAGCACTGTACGATTTCGTACCCTCGGAGCCAGGCGAGCTGGAGTTCAAGAAGGGTGATGTCATTGCGGTGCTCGAGTCCGTTTACAAGGACTGGTGGCGGGGTTCACTCAAGGGGAAGACGGGTATTTTCCCTCTCAACTACGTCGAGAAGCTCACGGACCCGACCCCCGATGAGCTGGCACGTGAGGCCCAGATGGAAGCCGAGGTGTTTGCCGAGATCAAGAACGTTGAGAAGCTGCTCACGTTGCTGAGCACGTCAAGCACGGCGCCGAAAGAGGAGGACAACGAGGAGATCTCGGTAAGTCGGGAAGAGCGGAGTGAGTTATATGACGAGCGTGGTACTGACAGCGGTTGCGCAGAAGCTTTACCACCAGACGCTAGCCATCAGACCGAAGCTGATCAAGCTCATCGAGAAGTACTCGCAGAAGAAAGGTAGGCATACCGCTATCGTCATTTTGCCCGTATGGCGGTTACTAAACTACAACGCAGATGACTTCACGCAGTTGAACGAAAAGTTCATCAAGGCTCGCCGTGATTACGAGTCGTTGCTAGAGTCTTCCATGTCTCACCCTCATCAACCAAGCTATCACCAATACGCCATGAGACCGGGCGCTGGCGGGTACCCCAGCGGTCCAGCAGCAGGATACCCTCCTCAGGGTCCTCCCCAGGGGCATCCCCAGCAGCAGCAGGAGCAGAGATATTACACTCCTGCGCCCCAAGGTGAACTATCTTGATTGCCTTACTCAAGTGCACAAGTTTAACTAGTCTTGTATATAGACCAGCCACAATACCCCCAGTCCACGCCCTCGCCCAATTTCCAGCGTCCAGCCCAGGCCACACCAGCCCCTTTCTACGTAGCCGGTGCAGAAGTTCCAGCAGCAGGCGGCCCGTCTCACAGCCAGCAGCAGCAGCAGCAGCATCCCCCACGTGACCAACGTCATCCGTCCACCGGAAAAGCCCAGGTGCCGTCAATTGATACATCGCCCACGCCGCCAGCCAACGCGTACTCTACCTACACAGTGCCCCCCAACCAGAGGCCTCAAAGCAACTACGGCGCCCAGGAGCTGGCGACTTCGGTCTACGACTCGCCCATTGCTACCCACAACCCGAGCTCTGCTGCAACGTATACGTCCTCCGTCTACTCTCAGGACGACCCGTACAACAAGAAAACCCGTGTGGCGGGGAACTCGACTGCGCCCGCGCCGCCTTCTTTCCAACCGTCAGCTCCACCGGTCGGACAGCCCTCTCAGCCACCTCAACAACCGCAGCAGCCGCACTACCAGAGTTACCAGCCACCTGGAGCTCAGGGGCAAGACAACTACAGCAACCCCCCAACCCAGGCGCCGCCGCCCGTACCAACGGGCGCGGCTCCCCCCATTCCTGGGCCCGGCCGCTCCGAGGTCTTGACGCCGCCTCCTCTACAACCTGGCGGCGCGGCCTACGATGCCAGACACAGTCTGCCCAGCCAGAGCCCGTCGCAGCCGCAATATCGAGCATACGTTCCGCCGGGCGCCGCCGCTGGTGATGGACCGAGTGCACCACCCCCGGCGGACTACTATCGGCAAAGCGGCGTGTACTAGATGACGCGGGGATGACTTGAAGAACGACTGAAAAACTAGCCCCTCCAGTCTAGCGACTTTGGGAACGTTGCTTGGGAGCCATGTGAAGGGGCGCCGGGCAAGTGAGGGCATACGATTGTTTAATGAGATGAATTCATTTCTCTGGATGTCGGCGACGAGGGGGGCCAGGGAGGTTGGCTTTTCTATTACGCCCTCAGTCTCTCTCCGGAGACATACTGTTAACCTACCGTCGCGCCCCATGAAGTATCGCGCTGTGTAGTCAGCGTCGGCCTCGTGTGATGTAATACCTAGCAGGGATCGAATAATGCGGGTTGTTCAAAGCCCCATACACCAATTTGAGGAGACTCTCGGTTTGTAAGGCTGTGACGGGGTGGTGGCCCGCTGGCTGAAATAGGCTGGGGTGAGGGTGGGAAGATTATACATGACACACAGGAACCTGTGCCAGAAATTTGTTGTCAATGCTGTTCTGAGATATGATGTGACCGAAGTCACTCTCGTCGTACCCAGCGCCCGTTGCCGCCCGAGTTGCGCCTACGACGCCAACCTGGGAGTCACAATGGTGTATCAAGATGTCTGGGACGGAAAAGTAATGCTTTTCATTCACCGTCGCCTCGTCAACATAAAAATAAAAACACTTCCCCGACGCCGTAGAACCCTGTCTGTGTCTCGCTTGCGGAAGAGCATCGCGCTCCTCCCATGTAGTGGGATCTCAAGAAGACAGAACAACATCATCCACCATGGCTCCCTAAACCTGCTAAGCATCTACCCCCTCGCGCCCGAACAAAAATACACTCAAAAGACATGCAGACACGTCCCGCCTAGCGGGCTTTCATATGTCCATCTACCACCGCCGGCCAAACGTTTCATGTTCCGTCTTCTTGGGCGCTTTCCTGGTCTTGCCGGCCAGTAAGTTGATCTTGGGAGAGCCCTGCCTGCTGGTCCTCGCGGAGGTGGCGCGGGAAGACGGCTCGACGTAGCTATCGTCGTCGCGGCTGACCGCACCAGGTGCGTCGCGGCGGAACAGGTCCATGATTTCCTTGAAGCCGAGCTTGAAGGCATCCTTCTTCATGCCGCCCTCGATAGCCGTCTCGGCAAGCAGACGCTTCTTCTCCTGCAGCGCGAGGATTCGCTCCTCCACCGTCTTTTCGACGGTGAGCTTATAGACGATAACGTCGATTGTTTGTGTGAGGCGATGGACTCGGTCAATGGCTTGCTCTTCGACGAACTAGCGTATCGTCTATCAGCGTGATGTTGAGGGAGAGGGGGGGTGAGAAACTTACAGGATTCCAGAAGGGCTCTAGGATGATGACGCGAGTGGCTGCCGTCAGGTTAAGACCCAGGCTGCCGCACTTGAGACTGCACAGCAGAATCCGTGTGTTTTTATCGTTACGCAGACGGTGCAGACTAGCCTCCCGCTCGTCGTTCTTCATGCTACCGTCGTAGCGAGTGAACTTGAAACCCTCCTTGCGAAAGAAGGGCTCAATAAGATCCATCATTGAGGTGAACTGTGAGAACACAATGAACTTGTGCTGATCGGCCTCCTTGTGCAGAATTTGCATCATCTGACGGATCTTGGCGGAGGCTAAGATTTGAGACGCCTGGCCATCAGGGTGGTAGTTTGTGTCATCGTCAGAATAGAGCTCCAATTCGTCCCCACCTGTGTCCTCCTCCGAGTCGGTTTCACTTTCCGAATCGGTCTGCGATGACTGTGACGCATCGAGCTTCTCCTCCTTCACCTGCGATGCTATCGCTGCTATCGAAGGAAGGCTGTCGTCGGATGCATAGCTCTCTTCCACGTCTCGCCCACGCCTTTCCTCATTGTCTTGGACAACAAAGCTGTCAAATTGGCTGACGTCTCCCTCGCTCTCACTCTCATGATGCGAGTCGTCGGGACCGATCCAGTCGCCACCGCCCTCGGCGTTCTCGTCTTCTTCGCCACCGGCCTTGCCCATCCGCAGTTGACCACGCTGGTCCTCAGGTACGAGCCAGCTGCCATCTGCTTCTTCGTCATCACTATCGACGACAATGTTCCTGTTCCTGGGTCGGCGTGCTTTGGGCTTGTGTGGTGTTTCGTCCTCGGCCTCGGCTACCAAAGGCTTCTTCACAATGCCCTTGACTTTGCCCTTTTTGTGCCCAGGCTTCTTGCTCTTTGGTGTCTCATGTTCCTTGAAATAGGCCAGATCATCATAGCACTCTTGACAGGTATCTCTATCGCTGCTGACAATATCCTTGGGGAGGTTTCGTCCGCAGATACCGCATGTCTTTGTGACGATGCCCATTCCGCCGAACATGTCAGCTAGAGAGTCCATGTCTGCCGACGAGTTCTTGTTGGACGTGTCAGTGGATAACGCATCCTTGTCCTTGTCGAGCTTGCCCTCGAGCAGCTTAGGGTGATTGCAAGCTTGCCTGAGCCGCAGAAGAAGGACTAGAGCATTAGCATAGTCAACCTTCCCCTCCAACATCCTCTCGATACTCTCGTCGGCTCGAGTTTCCAGTCTGTCATAGAAGCGACGCTCGGCAGGAGAGAAGGTCGTGGCCACGGTAACGACCTTGCGCTCAGTGACCTTGAAGCCTGTGCTAGACTGCTCCCCCTCCTTCGTTGGCTTGCCGCCTGGATTGAGGGCTCCTTCCGCTTTGAGAATATCCTTGGTACGTCGCTTCATAAAGCACCGCAAGAGACTGTGGAGGCGGCGGATAGCTACATGTCCTTTGCCGTTCTTCAAAGGCTTTTCAATCTGCTCCTTCCATTCCTTCAGGTCGTCATATGGCCTGATCCGCAAAAACTTGATGAGGGACTGCAACTCTTCGAGGTTGTTCTGCATCGGCGTCCCCGACAAACACCACCGGTACTCGGAACGCAGCGCGTAGCATGCCTTTGTCGACTTTGCGTTGCGGTTCTTGATGGTGTGTGCCTCGTCAAGTACCACACGCCACCAATGGAGACCAAAGCACCCTGCCTTGACGCCGTTGTCGTCCTCGGACGAGTGGCCCCATTCGGAGACCAGGACTTGGTAAGTGGTCACAACCACATCGTAGGCGGCAAGGTCCTTGAACCTCTTGGTACGTTGGGGCCCATGATGAACGCAGACATTGAGCCCATGAGTCTTGGCCACCTTTTCCTTGATTTCCGACTCCCATTGTCTGATCAACGCTAGAGGCGCAACTACAAGTGTCGTCCTTTCGATGCCCTCGAAATGCTTCTTGTAGCCTTTGTCGCCTTTGGAAGGCTTCTGATTGTTGAGAATCAGGGAGATGGTTTGCAGAGTCTTACCAAGGCCCATGTCGTCTGCCAGAATGCCACCCTTTGGGACCTTGCCTTTCTTGACTGGACCAAGCTCACGACCTCGCATCCACTCAACACCTTCAACCTGATGGGGAAGAAGCTTCACCTTGAGACCTTCCACAGTGCCATCTTTGACAGCCTTCTCGGTTTCCTTGTTCTGTGTTTCCTCGTCGTCCGACTCCATGCCGCCCTCCAACAGCGCCTTCAGGTCGGCTGAGGCTTTCGCCGGATCGGTATAGAACTCGGTTTCTCCAAAGCTGCCGGGAGGCCTGTAGGTGGAAAGGTTGGCGTCTGGGCCAATAGAGCTGTACAACGTGCGCGGTTCCGGTTTCTTGTCCTGGTACAGGGGAACAGACGGTATGGCCACATTCTGAGCTCTATGGTGCTCGGGTCGAGATCTGCGTTCATTAAAGATGCCTGTAGCCTTTTGTTTGAGAGAGGACAAGATCTTGGTGGGATGGCCAAAGACCGGCTGGTGTGGTGACGAAGGATGTAAAGGATCGCGACGCTTGGTGTCCGAGAAGAAGGATTCCAGTGCATCAGAGGGCAGTGTTGATTTGTCGTCAGAGCTTGCGTCGCTCTCCTTGAAAGTCGGTTGAGATGGCTGCTTAAAATCATCCCGCGTAATCTCTACCAGTTCAGGGCTGACTGGACGTTGAACCGGCTGACTGCGGCGCGCAGACGTGCTTGGCATTGCCGCCCGGTGGTCCGATTTCGGCGTTGTCGACACGCGCATAGCGTTAAATCTGGCTGTAAGGGCATCGGGTTCGAAAGAGGATGAACCTCGACTCTCGGATTGTAACATGCCGTGAGAGACACCGCGGAAGTCTTTGGTAGGTGTACCTGTTTTGGGCAGTTGGCGCGCGGCTGAAGACTGCGAGTCCTCGTTTGGGTTGATTGGGCGCAACGGGCCCTTTGCCGGATTCCGCTGGTTGACCATGGTCGGTTTTCATAAATTGTCGCGCGGCGGTGGCTGTTTGCGCGCTGGCTCGGGAAAATGGGACTGCTCTTCAGAAAATCATGAGTTCCGGGGATCGGATGGCGAACTTGGCTTGCCTAATTTTCTGTCGTTTCAAAGTAGAGGGTTAGATGTTGACCTTCGTTGGAGGGGGGGTGAAAACAAGCGAATGTGGGCTGATACTCACGTCGCAAGAGGCCCAGCACTGTGGGGGAGTCTGTCGATAATGGGGTTCTGTTTATGGTTGGATGGTTTCCGCCTTTTTGGAAAAGTTCACGACGTGTGTAAGTGTAACTGGTCACGATTGTTAGGAGGTTTTTTATTCAGTGTGAAGGGGATGTGCAAGGTGTTGATACACCATTTTAGCAATGACATAACTCTCCCCAGCAACGGGTAGGCAACCAGACGCCAAGGGAGGTGTGGGACAGGTCGTGTGAGGGGTTGCTGGTATGGCAGACAGATATGCTTACGTAAGTGTGCACAACCCAAGTCTCACTTTGCGCCTCAACCCCTGGCCACTTTTCACCGAGTCTCACCGAGAGGCCTTACATGCCAGTAAACATTGTAGAGTGCGATTTGACGGCTTCGCCGTCATGAAATCATTTTCTTACGGTCTATCATCTAGATGGGGTATCTGTATATGGATCGAAACCAACGCGCTGCTTCGCTTCCGTCCTCGCCCTCAACCGCTCTCCTCCGGTTAGTCCCGTTGTCGAAGATTCTTCCAAGAAGAAATTCAGAATATGATCGTGCATGGTTAGATGCGGTGCCTGTTGGAACTCTTGTAGACTTGCCAACCTAATCAACATTTCCATGAGGGAAAGAGAGGTGACAACCGCGCCAAACGGCGATCTTGAGACAAATGACTCGGTATTCTCCATTGAGTGTTTCGCCACCTCCCGAGATAAGGATGGGACTGACGCGACTGATCCCGTCGCTTTGATCGGCGATGACTGCAGTGATAGACTCTGTATCTGTTCCATCAGTCTTGTGTCTAGCGGTGCCCTTGAACGACGGGAACATGTCTTCGGAGACGCAGCTGCTGACATTGGGCCAGAGCTCGTGGCCAACCTATGTACCTCCTCCCCAAGATCCTCGTCTCCAGTCTCGCTGCTCTCGGAACCGTCATCATCCTCAAACACTTCCAGAGCAAGCCATTCCGGGTCTAGGTGGCCGGGGAAGCTCCTACGAGAGGGGTTGGTAGATAGTTTGGGCATTTGCTCGAGCATGTCCAGCGCCACACTCTCTTCTCGAAGCTGACGATCGATGTCTTCCTGCTCATCCACAGCCTCTTCGTTGTCGGGTTCGGAATCTATAATGGAGTCGATTTCGTCGTCGAATGCCATCGCTTCTTCTTGCATATCGAGAGGTGGCTTTGCATGCAGGTCTCGTTTTAACAACAGAACGGGATTGTTGTCTGTTCCTCCATCGCCAATATTGAGGATTCGGCCAGTATCGGCATAGAAAATCTTGGAAATCTGATGAATTGGGATAGACTCGCGGATGCCCGCACGTCTGATGTCGTCGTAGGCGGCGGCCTCGGCATCCAGGTCGTCGTGAGCACGGCCATCATCCAAATCCTCAATGATTTCAAGGTGATAGGCATACTCGTTGCGCCAATCCAGGCTGTGAGTATTCGACCTGTGGAACTGAGACTTGGGGAATCTGTCGTGTCGGGCGCCCGATGGTCGGAAGCCTTGGTTGGGGTCAAAAACGTGTCCTGTCGGTGTCCGGCACAGCCGAACCCTAGCTTTGTGAATGACCTCCTGCCACAAGGGTTTACGTTCCCCTTCCCCAAGACCATACGACGCTGACGGGTTTTCCGAGGAGTCATTTCGCAGTGTTTGATGGGTCTGCGGATGCCCTTCTTGGTGTACCGGTTGTGTTTTGGGTGTCTTTGAGGCGTGACCGAGGAACAGCATGTAGATGGACAGTGTGAAGACAGGTCCTATCTGTACAGGACGAGAAGGATCTACGGCGAACTGATTATCACCATATGTGAGAAAGGTACCTGCTTGCAAGAAACGTGACGGTGATATGCCCGGGGACATTGCAGAACTGAGGCTCTCCCCTGACGCGGATATGGCCATGTGCAAAAGGGGGATGTCGTTGTCCAGCTGATTTAAGAGGTCTTTCATATCATCGATGATTGCCTTCAGTTCCTCGAGTTGCTGTTCAGAATGCAGACTCTGCGATGGGGCTTGGCTATGCGCCTCGCCTGTCTGTGCTGCCTGCTCAACGCGGCGTCCGAGGGCAACAATACTCCGCCGAAGGCTCCTAGCCAGAGGTAAAGCCGATTGCAGGAAGGCATTGCCTCTGCCAGATCTAAAGAGCTGTTAGCCGGTGGGCCCAGTGAGAAGCTAATAGGAATATATACTTGAACTCTATGAGGTCTATCGCAGGAGAAACAATCTGCAAGGTATGTTAGCGTGGTGGTGACCCCGGTGTCAAGGGCGTGGTATCTCACCTTGATCTTGCTGTCCAATCTCTTCTGAAGCTTGTTGATCTCCGACCGAACAGCCCTGTCATCGACAGTCTTCATAAGGCGTGAACACTGAGAGAAGGCATAGGTCGAGGTCAAGGCAATGCCCGACCGGATGGCCATGTTCATTGCCTGGGCTCCCAGTCTAGCGAGTAAGGCATCCATGGTTGTTCAGATTCCATGCTGGTGTTGGGAAAAGTCTGTTCATGAGTGGATTTCCAATCCGGCAAATGGGTTGGTTTCGTTTATGTGCGCAACAATCGATAGGCCAAGTCACAGCTTCTGTCTTGAAGAATCGTCTTGGGGACCAGGATACTTCAGACGGGTTGCCATAGGTGAACCTGGTCGGTGACGGGATCGTAGGGTCTAGCAAGGCGTGGAAGCTACCCCCCCTACCACAACACTACCTACCTACCTAGGCTAGGTAGTACCAGGTTCCGGAGTTGGAGCGCAGCCCAATCGCAGTGCCACATTTGGGCAGAAGGGGTGACACATTGCACAGTGCGAAGAGTACAGCCAGCCCCGCGCTTCTCACGTGCACCCACCGAGGGGCATTCATCATGCATGCATGCTCTGGTGTTGGAGCGCATTTATTACCCCTCAATTGGCAAGACACCCAACCGTTTACAGTGCGATGACAGTGTTAAGGCAGCACCGCGATGACCCCGCCAGAAAGGTGGATCCCGCATTTCAAAACGTTCGTCAGGTCTACGCTGGCAAAACCTGAGCCGCTCCGTTGGATCATTAAAGAGTGAGAGGGGAAGGGAGGGAAAAAAAACTCCTCGAATAATCTATGGATAGCCATCAGACGAGTCAAACAAGTAGGAACTCAGTGGCAAGCCCAGCCCAAAGGTGAGTCACTAGAACCCAATTCCAAGTCCAAATCATCTTGTTTTCTTATCGTCCCTGCATTATTACCTACGTACCTACCTACCTACCTACGTACTGTAGTCACTCACTCACTCACTGCCTGCCTGTGCCTGTCGCCTTTGTTGCCGCCACGGGGAAAATAAACCCTCCAGCCCCTCTTTAAATCTTTCTCGGGGCGCATTTCGTTAACATCCCATCCCACTTCCAGCTCTGACCGCATTCTCTCCCCAACCCCCCGAACCCGCTTCCACTCCTTCACTACCTACCTCGTCACTTCTCGATAATCCATTCCATCTGCCCCGCCACAGTCCATCGCCATGTCCAACCTCAACTCGTGGGAAGACGACCCTTCGGCCCAGGACGACAACCTGTCGCGCCAGGCCCAACAGCAGCTTAATCTCAACCAGCAGCAGAACCCTCAAGCCGGCGCTTTCCGCCCCGGCGCCTCCTCCTTCACCCCCGGAGCTCAGGCATTCCAGCCCGGTCAGCAATACGGCGGATATGCCCCTCAATACCAGCAGTACTACAACCAGGGCTACGCCGGTGCTGGCGGCTTCCCCCAGTACGGCGGCCAAGGCCAACAAGCTTTCAACCAATACGGACAGGGCAACAACTATGGTGGCTACGGCCAGCAGGGCTACCAACAAGCCTATGGTATGTTTGACATGGCCATACGGCCTTTCCATGGCAACAATTCTTCACAACCACCGCTAACATGAAGGACCCACAGGCCAGGGCTACCCTCAGTACGGCCAGCAGCAGCAGCAGCAGCAGCAGCAGCAACAGCCCGCCCCTACCATTGCCAAGCGTCCCGCCGATGCCCCGGCATCCGGCTCCGGTGCCCCCGCGCCTGCGCCCCAACCTACAGTGAAGAAGGAGGCCGGTGCCAAAGTCTTGAGCATTGGTGGCGATGCCCCCAAGCCCAAGGCGAAAGTCCTTTCAATCGGCGGTACTGCTCCGCCCAAGAAGGAGGAGAAGAAGGATGAGTCTGCGAAGGAGGCCGGCGCCGCCACGGCCGAGGCCGGAGCCAAGGCCACGGCTACCAAAGCAATTGAGAAGACGGGAGCTTCTGTCACCAAGTCCGGAAAGACCTCACCGTCTCCCTCTTCCGGCCGCTCAAGCCCCTCCGCGGGTGACAAGAAGGCCGCTGCGAGAGATGTCGACGCGGTTCAGAAGGAGCAGACGGCCGACGTCGACGAGGCGACTCTGAAGGAAATCTACGGGAAGGAGCACGTCAACATCATTTTCATCGGGCACGTCGATGCCGGAAAGTCCACCCTCGGTGGCTCCATCCTCTACAACACAGGCATGGTGGATGAGCGGACAATGGAGAAGTACAAGAAGGAAGCCAGAGAACTCGGCAACCCGTCTTGGTACCTCTCCTGGGTCATGGACCTGAACAAGGAGGAACGATCACAAGGTAAGACGATTGAGGTTGGCAGGGGTTACTTCGAGACCGAGGTGCGACGATACAGTATCCTTGACGCTCCGGGCCACAAGACCTACGTGCCCAACATGATCGGTGGTGCCTCGCAGGCCGATGTCGGAATCTTGGTCATCTCCGCCCGTAAGGGTGAGTACGAGACTGGCTTCGAACGTGGTGGCCAGACCAGAGAGCACGCCATGCTTGCCAAGACGCAGGGTGTCAACAAGTTGATCGTTGCCATCAACAAGATGGACGATGCTACTGTCGAATGGTCGCACGAGCGCTACCAGGAGTGCACGTCCAAGCTCTCCCAGTTCCTCAAGGGCACTGGCTACAACCTGAAGACGGACGTTTTCTTCATCCCCGTTGCCGCCCAGCAGTCGATCAATATCAAAGAGAGGATCCCCAAGGGGATTGCCGATTGGTACGACGGACCCTCATTGCTTGAGTACCTTGACGGTATGAAGGCTCTGGAGCGCAAGGTCAACGCGCCCTTCATGATGGCCGTCGCAGGCAAGTACCGCGATATGGGCACCATGATCGAGGGTAAGATCGAAGCCGGTGTCATCAAGAAGGGCATGTCACTTGTCATGATGCCCAACAAGCAGACCGTGGATGCCTCGGCCATTTACGGTGAGACTGAGGAGGAAGTGCAGGTTGCGCAGTGTGGCGACCAGGTTCGCATCCGTCTCAGAGGCATTGAGGAGGAGGACATCATGCCTGGCTTCGTCCTGTGCTCGCCCAAGCGTTTGGTGCACAACGTGCAGACATTTGAGGCGCAGATCCGCATCCTGGAGTTGAAGAGCATCTTGTCAGCGGGCTTCAACTGTGTGCTGCACGTCCACGCCGCCATCGAAGAAGTGACTTTTGCCGCCTTGCTGCACAAGTTGCAAAAGGGCACCAACCGCAAGAGCAAGCTGCCGCCTTCGCACGCAAAGAAGGGAGACAGCA
The DNA here is from genome assembly GCA_016618095.1 of Colletotrichum echinochloae. Lineage (NCBI taxonomy): Eukaryota > Fungi > Ascomycota > Sordariomycetes > Glomerellales > Glomerellaceae > Colletotrichum > Colletotrichum echinochloae. The sequence goes on from JADEZT010000009.1 coordinate 1,282,223, forward strand.
TCATCGCTCGTCTGCAGGTCATCGGCGGTGCCGGCTCGGTGTGCATTGAAAAGTTCGAGGACTACCCGCAAATGGGTCGCTTCACCCTCAGAGACCAGGTTCGTTCTACTCCCGCATCAAGAGTTGCTCAACCGACGGCTAACACGTGAGAATAGGGACAAACCATTGCCATTGGCAAAATCACGAAGCTGATCACCGATGAGGCTTCTTAAATTGACACCGGATGACGCGAAACTAGGTGTTGAGCTTCGGGCGAGAAGAGGATCGAGCCGCGTGTTTCTTGGAAATGGCGGGCGCAGAAAAAGCACTTTGCGAGCACAAATGGATGGTGTTCTGGGCCACGACCGAACATGCATAGAGATCGGCCTGGACAGCGTAGCAGGAGGACCGAGTGACGACGTCATGGGGTGAGGACGGCAATGCCGTGACACGGACGGGCCGCGACACAACAGGCTCGGCATGACAGGACCGACCGCAGATAGCATTTTGGAGGATGACAATTTGGGCAAGGAATATGGGAAGATGGATCGATCCAAAACCAGAAGTCAATCTCAACCCCGTCAAGACACGCGCATGACGATGACTTCACGTTTTGACCCCGTACCTGTGTGTATACATGAGCGAGCTAAGGTGGCAGGAGTCAGGATGATAATCCCATCTCAGAGGTGACTACCCTGGATCTATCGTGTCTCCCGAGAGATTCCGACGATAAAGGGCATTCTCGGGGCAGCGATAATGGAGGGTCAGAGAAGGATAAGGATATCCCCAGCTCAGTCGTCCGTTCCGAGATTTTCTCGTGCAGGTCAGGAGCGGGTTTGGGGTGAGGATATGTACCTACCCACCAGCGTAAACCACCTGCCTGCCCAAGTAGGTACCCACCTAGGTTAGGTAGGTAAGGTACCAAGATGGGTAGGTATCAGTCGTATTGATCGAGGTACGTACTGGATGATCTGGCCACGGCAATCGGCGAGTGTGGGGTCGAGCGGAGCCGAGAACCCGGCCCTGACGGAGGCGTAAAGTGGTTTACGTCCTAGTCCACAGCCACTCCAAGTGGCCCTTGTTGTTGCTTGTCCTGTGTTGTGTAATACTGACACCGGTACGGGCGCACCGAGAAGGCGACTGTGTATCGTCAGGTTGGTGCGGTTCGTGGGCCATCATTTGACCCCTTGCGTATTCGGCAGGCCAGTCCACACACGACATGTCGTCGCCATGTCGGTTCTTCGTTCCTTGCACGTGTCCAGTCGGATGACCCCGTTGACCCCCATGACGAACTATGTTGCCCATTCATCTGTTGTCTCTACCAGTTGTTGATTTGTTTATTCTGTTATCCAGGTTTTCTGCCAGTCACATGTGCTCTCGGAACGTGGAATGTACGTAATGGTAATAGCAGCCAAAGCGATGGGAAGAACAGGACATGCCCTCACTCGTAAACCTTGTGCACAAAGTGGTACCCAAAGGACACAGCAAGAAGAGATGATCAATGTTCAGTCAAAGTGGGCCCCGAACCCCCCTGTGTTTGTGCGTTTGTGTGTGGCCCGAGAATGAATTGCATTGGGCTGCGACACTTTACACATTGTCGCATCTCGAAGTTGCAATTATGATACAATCAATCACGAGTTGAGGAAGGAAGTTGGGATTATGTGCGCCGGAAGATGTCGGAACCCCAAGCTGAGAATGAGCCTCTCTGCACGGCTGGCGACGGTGATTGGGCACGGCTATGGGGGCGCGGGGTAAGTCGCACTAGGCCCACGGAATCACTCGGCTACTTGAGTGGATTCGCGGCGGGGTACGCACACTTGCACGCCCAGCGAAGCGGCACTCTCTCCTTTGGATGCAGCTGTCCAACGTCATCTTTTTGCAAGATTGTCCAGGGCCCCATCCCGCTTGCTGTGGAGCCATCGGATCCAGCCGTTTTTAATCATAGTGTAGTGTAGACTGTAGGTACTTGGCTTCCCCCTGCACGCTTCGTACCCGTGAAAGCCCGATGAAGAACTGTGCTGGTTTGGTTTGGTTTGGTACTGTACTTCGTAACAGGGCGAGGTGTGTGTGTAACAAGACCCCGTCAAGGGGGGGGAGGCCGGGGGTATGGCATTTTGTTTTCTCGCATTGCATTGCCGCGATGCGGTGGCGGGGCCGGCGTCACATAAAGGCAGGAAACTGGTGTACAAGTTGCAATCAGTTCGAAATGGTGTTCCTAAACATTATCGTGAACCCTCGTTTCAGCTTGTTCTCTTTGCTCAAGGCGGAGCCAACGGGCTACACTACTAGTGATTTGCCGCTTGGACGAGCCGAAGGGCGCCGAAGGGACACTTGTGGCTATCGAAAGGGACGTGCAAAAGATTAGAGACACAGACACAACGAGAAGCAAGAGAATCTTTGTTATGCCGTGCTGGAGTAGAGAGGATTCGGACAGAGAAGGTGGAGGTTTCGTAGGCGGGTAGGAAGCCATGTCGATTAGGCTCTCCGAGTAAGCGCTGGTCCCGGGGCCGAGCAAGATGGCAGGGTAACATGCTGATAGGGCGACCCGGCGTGGGCTACAAACTCGTGCCGCAGTGGGGGAGCAGCATCGCAAGCAAAAAGATCAGACCGAAGGGGAACTTGATTCCTTGTCGAGACCTGTCTCGAAGCCTTGGCTTACTTCTGCTGGGCCTCGCTTGGGGACTGGGCTGAGGTGGGGTGGCGTGGGCTAAGAGGAGGGGGAATCAGGGGCGGGGGAGGAAGACATCCCGACTACCTACATACCCAGGCGGGCTGAGAGCACAAAGAGCAGGACAAGGCAAAAGGCATGACGGTACGGCAGCCTGCAGGACGCACTAGGTCAATTGAAAATGGTTACTACGTATACCCTACTATGTAACTATACCCCCTAGTAAAAGTATACTTTTAGCTATATCTTATTTAAATATTACTCTAAAAAGACAGTAAAATATGTAAAAAAGAGATAGAAAAAAGACTAATAATAAAATATTTTAAAAATATATTTATATATAATATTCATAACTTAAGTCTATAGAATTAATATTAAGATATAAAGAAAATAAATTAATTATAATTAAGCTTATAATATAATTAAATTAAGTAATTAAACATATTATATAAATAAGTAATTTATAAATATAATTTTTCATATATTAATATTATAAATATATTAATATTACTTATAAAGTTAAATATAATATAAGTATAATCTTAAAAAATAAATACTTTATTATATAAGAAGTAGTTTTAAAATAAATCTAAAACTTAAATACTTATAAGGTTAAAAGTAAGTATAATCTAATTAATAAAGTCTAATTAAAAGTCTTTTTATCCTTGGTAACTAATAGTATACTTTTACTCTTATTTTATTATCTTAAAAGTAAAATATATAAAGATATTTTTATTACTACAATTAGTAAGGTTAATATTCTAGTTATAAATAAGAGAATTAATATACTATATTATAATAAAGAAAGATATAAGCTAAAGTATATCTAAGTTAAAGATTAATAAGCTCTTTAGTAATATATTTTATAGTAATAAATATTATAGTAATAAGTTTTATAATAATAAAGCTTTACCTTTATTCTTATTATATTAATTACCTATACCTTTTTAATTATATTTATCATCTATAATAATGGTAATTATAAGTAGTATAAGTTAATAAAAAAGTTATCATAGTGATTTATTATAAAGATTTCTTATAATAAGAGAAATAAAAGTTATTAATATATAACTTTTTATATTAATAAAAGTAAAAATAAGAATAAGGTTATTAATAATAGAGATTTAAAAAAGAAAAAAAGAAAAATAAGTAAAAGTAATATTTTTTTAAAGGTAGTCTTCTTTTTAAGTATCTTAAGTATATATAAATATTTAGCTAATAGTTAATTAAAGTTATTATAATATTATTAATATCTTTTTAATAGATTTAAAACTACAAGAAAGTAATTCTTAGTAATATAATAGATGTTTATAATTAAAGGTATTCTTTATATATCTATTTCTTAGTAATATATAATTAAACTACTAATTAATATTAATTATAGTATTATAAGTATAGTAATGAAATAAAGTAAAGTAAATTAAATATATAATTACTAAAGCTATATAAAGTTAATTATAAATAAGAAATACTAATCAATAACAGATATAAAAATATAAAGATAAATAAGTTAAAAAGAATAATAAACTTTTACTTAATTATACTTATATTTATTTTTTTATTTATAATTAAATAAGAGCTTTTTTATAATTTATATTAACTTATAATAATATAAGAATTTAAAAGTAATACTCTCTCTTAATTATAGAAATTACTTTACTTATCTATATAATAAAGACTATCTTAATTAAGTAGTCTAATTTATTTAATTAAGTAAAGCTTTAAAGCTAATTAAGAAAAGTATCTTATATTACTTTAAAGATTATTAATATTTATTTATTATATTATATTACTTAAGTTTTATTCTATTTTACATATTTCTAGTATCATAATATTAAGCTAAGTATTAATATTTTAATTAATTAATAATACTTATATAAGAAGCTTTTTTAATAGCTTCTTTAAGTATATTATATAGATATTAGTTATTAAAGAAGTATGTTATAACCTAGGAATCTATTAGTGGCTAGTGTAGCTTAAAGGACCCTAGTTAAGACTACTAGATAGTAAGATACTTGAGGTATAAGAGTGTAGCATAGCTAGTGGAATAGAAGAACTAAGGAAGGTTATGTAATAGATTAATAGGGTTACTAGTAATCTAAGCTAATCTCCTACTAGAGATTAAAAACATAGAATACTAATCTTATACTAAGGATTAGTAAAGGTAGGTAGTAATCTAAGAGTATATAGTAAGATATAAGGATATTTATTTTACTTAGATAGATTACCTTCTATAGCTCTTTAGTAATTAACTTATAAAATATCCTTAGATAACTTTTAGACTTCTTATACCTACTTATTTTTATAAACTACTTCTTAAGCTATACAAGCTACTACCTATCTATTAACTACCTAACTAATTACTAAGTAACTAATATATTAGTAAGAATACTAGTAAGTGTAATACTATTAATTATTATTATAGCCTTAGCTATACTTTAGTAAAAAACCTACTATTAGAAATCTAGCTATAATACTTTAATTACTTCTATTAGTAAGTTAACCCTATAATACTAATTAATAGTAAAACTATAATATTTTCTCCTAAGACTAACCTATTCTTAAGTATCTCTAAGACTCTTAGGTCTCTAGACTAGGAGCTTGCTTAAGCTATGGATCTTAATAATAAACCTATGATGCTTGAAGTTAATTTTAATAAAAATAGCAAGGCTGTTCTTACTATAGACTAGTACATAGCTATATGTAAGATAGTTAAGAGAAATACTAGATATAATAAATAGCTAGCTAATATTATTAATAATAATACAGTCTAGATAGAATAACTTAAGAGAACTAATAACTATAACCTATAATAAATATAGTTTATTATTAATAATACCCTTACTAAGCTAGAAGCTAAAAATAATAAAGTTATTATACTTAGATAAAAAGTTAAGATACTCTAAGCTACTACTAATATTATCTTAACCCTAGTTAAAGGGTAAGATAAGCTTAAACTTAACTCCCTAGAAACCTATAATAGTAAAAGTGGATAGCTAAAAGGATTTCTAATCTAAGTTTATACCTATTAGACCTTTTATATTACTAACTTCTATAATAAGATTAAGAGAGTTATCTATACTAGTACCTTTCTATATGGTAAAGTACTCTTGTGGTTTAAGCTATTCTAGAAAGAATTCCTTAGGAATAATAGAGAACTAAGTATATGCTCCTATAAGACTTAGTTAATCTTTAGAAGTATAATAGAATTTAAATAAGCCCTGAAGTTACTATTCTAAAACCCTAATAAAAAATAATAAGCTAAGTAAGACCTTATAAACCTTAAGCAAACCAAGGCTGCTTTGTACTATATAGCTAAGTTCTAATAACTTATTACTAGACTTAATATTATAGATAAATCTCTGATCTTTATATTTTACTAAGGATTTAAGGAAGATGTTAAAGACAAATTTGCTAAGATTTTTAGTACTCTACAAGACTTCCTTAGATATATTAAACTTGCTATTAAGATTAATACCTACCTCTATGAACGGTAAAAAGAGAGGGGTAAGAACTAGTAACTAAACGCTAATATTGGTAAGTGCTATTCCCAGGGACTAAGGAACCCTAGTAACTACTAGTAAGGAAGGAATAATAACTAGTAGTAACTATAAAACTAACTAAGTATGTCTTATAGATACTATATAGGAACTATAGATATTATTATAGCTAGGAAATAAGAAAACTAGCTACCTAAAGATACTAAAACTATTAAATACTATAACTATAAGAAAATAAAATACTATGCTAGAGATTACTAATAACTAAAATAACTCTAGAACAAGGTACTAGTAAAAGGTAACTAATAAGTAAATGTTACTTAAAAAGAGGTCTTATACCTATAACTCTTATAGACTGCTTACTATAATAATAGCTACCTAACTTATTAGGATAGTAAGGAATAAGTAGGCTAGTACCCTAAAGAACCTAAAGGTAAGACTGTTATAGTAGATAAGAAGGCTCTATATAGCCCTAAGATACTATAAGCTATTAATATTATATAGTAACTTAAATAGTAAAACTAAGAAAAGATTATATATTTAATCTAAGCTAAAGATACCTTAGAGATACTTAAAGATAAGATACCTTAGGACGAAGAAGTTATTAATATAATCAAAAAACAACTACCTAAGTAAATTTAGATATAAGGTAATCCTATCTACTAACTTAACTTAGAAAATAAGTTTAACTGAGCCTTATGTGAAGATGTTATTAGATCTTAAGGGAAACCTTAATAAGTTATTACTAGGATTATTGCAGTAGCTAGGAAGAGAAAAAGGACCTCCTTCTCTCCTCTTTAACTTTGTTACTGTGAATTAATACCTAAGAGTATTATTAAAGTATAGGGAACTAGTTCTAACTAGGAGAAAGAACTAGAACCCTCTCTAGATAAGTTTATTCTACTAAGTAAAATAGAATGATATATAGCTAAGTAGCTGATTGAGATAAGTCGCATAAACCTAACTATTCCTAAACAGACTAGCATGAACTAGTATATTTAGAACTAGGTAAATAATATCCTATCCTTATTACTCTTGCTTATACTAGACTACTAATATAACTCTGATAAGCCTCTAGTAACTTAGACCTATATAGACTTTTAAGAAGATCTACTTATTATTAAGATAGAAGAAAAAGTATAAAAAGAAAAATAACTAGAAATTAGTAAACATAGTAATAAACAAAAAGTTTACTTCTATAGAATAGAAGATACTAACCTTAAGTACTACTTAATAGTACTAACTAGAGAAGAACCTATATTTAGAGATAATAAATAACTTAATAAAAAAGACTCTCTATACTACAGGGTATTTTAGGTAGATTATATCTATAATAAATACTTAATATATTAACTAAAGAAGAGAGAATACTCTTTCTTCTTATAATAATATAATAATAAACCTATTCTTAAGGTTTATAAGAACTATAAAATTAGTATATAGGAAGTAAAGGAGTACTACTAGCTATAGCTTATCCTATAGCTAAGCTTAAAATACCTTATACTATAGATTAACTACCTTATAAGATACTAATCTAACTACCTATTTAATAAGTATATATAATACTATAAAGGGAAAGCATAAACATAGAGAGAATAAGTTAAAAAAGCCCTTAAGGAGTTAAAAAACTCCCTATACCGCCTGTGAGAAAGGTACTGATAGCTAAAAACAACATAAAAACCCTTTATGTAATAACCAAGGGAGATAATAGTTATATTATTCTTACTATTTTAATTAATAGCTAGCCTACTAAGGTTATGATTAATAGTAAAGCATAAGCTAACCTTATCTTACCTAGGGTAGTAAATAAATAACGTATTAAATAGGTATATAAGAAAGACCTATATACCTTATAGATAGTTAAAGAAGTATAAGTTTAATATAGTAGAGAAACTATTAATAAGGAGACTATATACCTCCCTTTAGTAATCTATAGCTAATACTAAGAACTTAACTTTAATATTACTAACTTAGGAACTATAGATATAATTTTAGGAATCCTATAGCTATAAGAATATAACCCTGATATAAACTAGAGAATAGGCTAACTCTGGTAGAGAGATTTAGCTATGAGGCAGCGTTGCATACTATAACTCCTAAGTAAACTTATGTAACTAAGGAAGTATATTACTTATATTAAAAGGATTAAACCTATATAAGATTAGAGTTCTATATCTATAAAGATTATGAATATGCTAGATAGATAGGATAAATAAAGCCTAGAAGAAGACTAACTAAGATTGATATCTCTTGAATACTAGTAATATATATAACTATTTACTAAAGAACTAGAAATAAGACTACTAGAGCATAGACTATATAACTATAAGATCTAACTACTAGAAGGGAAATACCCCAAGCTTGAGCTAATTTATAGACTTAACCTAATAGAATAAGAAATACTTGATAAATAGCTAGATAAGAACCTAGTAAAAGGTTATATTAGACTATTAGACTTGCTAGTAGGATATCCTATCCTGTTTATACCCAAGAAGAATAAAATACTATGACTATATATTAACTACTAAAAGCTTAACAATATTATAAAGAAAAATAGCTATCTATTACCTCTTATCTTAGAACTATGAGATCTATTATATAGAGCAAACTAGTTTATAGTACCTGACCTTAAAGGTGTTTATAACCTTATTAAAATTAAGAAAGGAGATAAATAGAAAACAGCATTTTAAATATGCAGAGAACTATTTAAGACCCTTATCATGCCTTTTAGACTTACTAATATACCTACTATATTCTAAATAATAATTAATTATATACTTAGGGAGTATCTAGATATCTTTATTATCTATTACCTTAATAATATCCTTATATTCTCTAAAAACCTTAAAGAATATAAGGGGTATATATATAAGGTACTTAAGAAGCTCTAAGAAGTAAAGCTTTTAGTTAAACTAGAGAAGAGTAAATTCTATACTTAGAAGGTAGACTACCTTGGATTTACTATTATACTAGGAGAAATCTAAATATAAGATAAGAAGATTGAAGTAGTTAGAGATTAGCTAATACCTACTAATATTAAGGAAATTTAATTATTCCTAGGATTTATTAATTTTTATTAAGAATTCCTTAAGAACTATACTACCTATATTAGAGGATTGTAATAACTTATATATAAGGGTATAGAGTTTAAGTAAATAGAAGAATATAATAAATTCTTTAATAGAGTTAAGGAACTTGTTATATCTAAACTAGTTACTAAGATTCTAAACCTAGACAAACCCTTTAAAGTTAAGACTGATACCTCAGACTTTGTAATAGGAGGATAACTTAGATAATAAGATAAGGAAGGATAACTATATCTATACGTATTCTACTTAAAAGTATTTTATAGACCTAAATTAAACTACTAGATCTATAATAAAGAACTTATAGTAATTATTAAAGTATTTTAAGAATAGAAGTCTTATCTATTAGAAACAAAGTATTAGGTAATTATATATATAGATTACAAAAACCTTATATACTTTATAATCTTTAAAGTCTTAAACTAATAACAGATTTAATAGTTAGAATTCCTATTGGAATACAACTTTAAGATTATCTATTATAAAGGAACAGAGAACAGAAGAGCTAACGCTCTTAGCTAACAACCAGACCTTGAAGTCCTAGTACTAGAGGAAACACAGGTTATCCTCAAATACAACAAGAACAGTAATATTATTCCAGTACAAAAACTTATTATAATCAGTATATGCATCAATACCAGCACAACTAGTAGAATGATAGATAACCAAATACGCAAGATATATAGCACTAGAGCACATAAGCACCAAGAAGTAATAAAAACTTTCAAAAGAATTCAATAATACTACAACAAGCAAGTCACATAAAAACAAGTAGCTTTAGTAATCAAGAACTATAAGCTATATGTATAAGCTATATAAAAAGAGTAAGAATAGCCCTTATAAGCTATATAAGCATATTTAACTATTACTAGTACCCCTAGAGGTATAGTACTTAATCTCTTTAGACTTTATAATTAAATTACCTAAGTTAAGAGAATTACTTATAAAGGTATGGTATAATAGTATCCTTATTATTATTAACTAACTTAAAAAGTATACTTACTTTATTTTATATTTTAAAGCTAGTATAGCTAAGGATCTTATATATACTTTTCTTAAGTATATTATTAGTAATTACGGCTTGCTAAAAGAAATTATATTAGATAGAGATAAGCTATTTACCTTAAAGTTTTAAAAGTCCCTAATTTTATAACTTAGCTTAGACTATAAACTGTCTACCTCTTTCTATCTATAAACTAATAGGTAAATAAAAAGAATTAACTAGATACTTAAATAGTATCTCTAATATTACATTACTATAACTAAGATAATTAGGTACTACTACTACCTATAGCTTAATTTACCTATAATAGTACTATTAAAGAAAGTACTAGAAACTTACTATTCTACCTAAACTATGGATTTAAACTAACTACTTATAGAGAACCTTATAAAGGATTATAAGTACTAAAAGCTATGGCTAATGTTACTAAACTTGGAGAAATTTAAGATAAAGCAGCTTTAGATTTAGAATTTATTAGATAACAAATAAAGAAATATACTAACTCTTTAAGGATTGAGGGACCAACCTTTAAAGAGAGGGATAGTACATACTTTATATACTAAAATATTAAAACTAAATAGCTTAGTAATAAACTTAACTATAAGAAATTAAGACCTTTTAGAATCCTATAGAAAATTTTAGATATTAACTATAAACTTAACTTATTAGATATAATAAAGATCTACCTAGTCTTTTATATTATACTACTTAAACTAGTATTATAAGGATTAAATATAAATAACTATATTATTATTAAAATTAATAAACTAGAGTATAAAGTTAAAAAAATTATTAATAAATACTATAAGAATAATAAAGAGTAGTACTTTATTAAATAGAAAAGATATAAATATAAAGATAACTTATAGGAACTAGTTAAGAACCTCTAATATTACTAAGTAGAGGTCTAATAGTACTATAAAGGGGACTTAGTAGACCTAGGTCTATAAACTTAAGACCTACCCCTAGTAAGCTCTAGTCAACTATATTACCAGTACCTCAGGTAGCTAAGTTATTTTTAACTCTAACCTCTATCTTAGCTACCTCATAATCCTTAGCCTCTAACTTATCTAAAGATTGTATGCTTTAATAAATTAACTCTGAACCTCTCTCCTTTAGAAAATGCTTTTGCTTCTATAGATAAAATAAGCGACCTAGTATAATAGTAAGCTAAGTCTAGAGAATCTCTATCTCCTCCTCTGCTTTCTACTCCTCCTCTTTTACTTTTTACTGCTTTGTTATATAATAGTTTACTAGGAAAAAGATTAGTTGTCATAAGAATAATAAAAAAGAAGGAATACTTATAAGTATTTACTATGTTATTTCTATTATACCAGGTATAACTAGAATAAATATACTTACTATATTATAATAACTCTTTAGTTATTTTATAGACCTTATTTAACTTAAAATAATAAGTATAAGGTATAATATTAACTCTGTAGTACTTAACTACTTTAGTAAGAGAATAACATTTATAGGTTTTCTGGGAAATCTTAGAATCTACTTTTCTTTTACTTATATAACTAAACATAGTATTAGTATTATTAAGAAAGTATAATTAATAACTCTCTAACTTAGGAGAAACTTGTTAAAGTAGCTAGAGTATTTAGCAGCAACCAAAGTATCCTCTAAGCAGGGGTGCCTCCACTTTTATAGGTACTTTGATAATTAACAGTCTGAGCCGCTGGCTGCGTCAGTAAGCGTCTAACGCCTACCCCTACTGTTAAATTCTATGTGTCAAAGTGGGTGCAATATGCCGGCGAATGGCACGGACCTCCAGGCCCATTGGGCCGGATTGGGAAAGGTCTGCGGCGAAATGTCGGTTGACATCTATGGAACGGATTTTGCCAGCCAAAATATCCGGAATCCGATGACCACGTGCATTTGGATCCTAAGGCAACACAACAGCCATAAATATGCGGGGAATCCCATGGAAAATAGCAACATACATACACCAGCAATTTAAATAGGGATTTTCACTGTAATTATCCACGTACTTCAACACTATGGGCCATGAGTTTGAGTCTCGCCAGATCAAGGGATTAGGTAACCGATGAATCCGCTGAGATCCAGAAAGAGCCGGAAATCCGGAAATCACTGCTCAGATCCGTTGTGACCCAGACTATCCTGAGAGGGTAGATAAGAGCTCATTAGTTGGCAAATCCCCTGGCATAAAAATCAGGCTTAGTGTGATGCATAAGCCTGAGGGGGTGTGTCAAAGTAGCCAGAGTATTTAGCAGCAACCAAAGTATCCTCTAAGCGGGGGTGCCTCTACTTTTATAGGCGCTTTGATAAAACTACCTACTTATAGTAACCTTAGGGATAAGGCTTTTTAGGGGGAGACCTAATATTATAACTTAGAAATCTATTAGTAGCTAGTATAGCCTAAAGGACCCTAGTTAAGACTACTAGATAGTAAGATACTTAAGGTATAAGAGTATAGTATAGCTAGTAGAATAGAAGAACTAAGGAAGGTTATATAATAGATTAATAGGGTTACTAGTAATCTAAGCTAATCCCCTACTAGGGATTAAAAACATAGGATACTGATCCTATACTAAGGATTAGTAAAGGCAAGCAGTAATCCAAGAGTATATAGTAAGATATAAGGATATTTATTCTACTTAGATAGATTACCTTCTATAGCTCTTTAATAATTAACTTATGAAATATCCTTAGATAACTTTTAGATTCCTTATACCTACTTATCTTTGTGAACTACTTCTTAAGCTATATAAGCTACTACCTATCTATTAACTACCTAACTGATTACTGAGTGACTAATACGTTAGCAAGAACGCTAGCAAGTACAACACTGTTAATTATTATCACAGCCTCAGCTATACTTTAGTAGAAAATTCACTATCAGGAATCTAGCTATAATAAAGTATTTATTAACTATAATACTTAGATAGCTTATATATTTTATATAGCTATATTATTTATTATTTAAGAATCTATTTATATAATATAATTAATAAATAATAAATTGAGTAAGCTTTAGATATATAAAAAGCTAGTATTATTATTATAAGTAAACAATAGCTTAATCTTATATATTTAAAGCTAAAAATATTTTTATAGGTTATATATATTAATTATATATATACATATATATATAACTATATAATTAATATATATAACTTATAAGAAATTTATTTTCTTTTTTTAGCTTTAAGTATATAAAATTAAACTATTATTTATTTATAATAATAGTATTAGCTTTTTTTAAGTAAATACTATTAAAGTAAAGCTAAGGTTATAGTATTTACTGTTTAAAAGATAATAGTTAGTAATTTCTTTTTTAATTTTCTTTTTAAAATAATTATAAATTATAAATACTTATTTAAGAATTTACTAAGAAAGTATATTTAGATAGAGATAGTATACCTTAGATTAATATATAATTAGTATTTCTCTATATACTTATTCATTTTTTAAAATTATACTTTAAACTAAAGCCTTATACCCTTATTAATATAATTTAATATAATAACTTAGGTAATAGAGAGACTTTTACTATATCTAATCTAAGGATAATATATCTATTAAAATTTTAAAAGCTCTAAATAAGTTATATCTTTTAATATTAGGTTAAATATAAAACCTAAGTTACTTAAAGTAATATAGTATTATTATATTCTTTTATATAGGTTTATTATAACCTAAGTTCTAAATTATATCTTATATACTTTTACTATAGTTAAAAGCTATAGTATTTTAATAAGTAAAAATACAATACATTAATTATTTACTATTATATAATTAATACTAAGTTTAATAATATTATTTAATTTTATAATAATAAATATTATAATATTACTATTTATTTATAATAATAGTATTAATCTTTTATATTATAAATATATTTATTTTATCTTATAATAATTATATTTATTTATTATTAATACTTTATAATTATTTTCTTTTACTTTTTATTATAATTAATACTAATTAAATATAACTACTTATTTAATTTACTTAAGAAATAAAGTTAAAATGTTAATTCTATAACTTAAAAGCTAAATAACTATATATAAATAAAATATATTAATCAATAGATTTTAAATCTCATATTAATAGTTTATAAGCTTTATAAAAGTATATAAGTATATATATATAAAATAAGTAATTAAAGAAAACTAATTAGTTATAAAATATTTTATTACTAATTAACTTATTGACTTAAAAGTAGTTAAACTTAAAGTATAATATATATTTATATTTCTAAGTAATTATATAATATTTAATACTATAATTATTAAAGATTCATTATATTATAACCATAAATATAACCTATTTTATTATATATTAAAAAAGATTTTCTTTAATCTTTAAACTTAAAATTTTTATTTTTATATTATATAAAAATATTATTATAATACCTATTATTATAGAATTAATTAGTATTTTTCAGCTTAAATTTAATAATATAATAGTAAAAAAACTATAATTCTACTATTACACTACCTATAGGTTTTACTATAGTCTTTACTATAAGTAAGCTAGTTATAACCTACCTACTTTAACCAAGTAGTCTATAATAGTTATACTTTTTTTATATATAATAGAGATCTAGTATTTACCTCTATTATTTTATTACTTTATCTATTAAATATATATAGTTAATTATATTATAACTTCTATAATACTAATAAATATATCTATACTTTTATTTTATATTTTTCTACTTTTGACTTTTTCTTCTATTTATATAAGTTTTTTTAATTAAGAGATATAATCAATTTAAGTTTATTTTATAATATTAAAACTTATAATATAATGATTTTAATATTTAATAATATTATTTCTTTTATTTTACTTAATTATAATTATTTTATATTATTTAAATAATTAAAAATAATTTTATAAATAATTTAAAATCTTTAATTTAGATATAATATTCAATATCTTAAATATTTATATAAATAAATATATATATACTAATATTTAATTTAAAGACTTTATTTTTTATAAATATTAATATTTTCTATATAGTTTTAATATAAGTAGTTAACTTAAAAAGAATTTCTAAGTATATTTATATGCCTAATTCTTATTATACCCCTAGTGTATATGTATTGACATTCTCACCTGACTCGCCTGCTCTGTTTTCAATTGACCCAGTGCGTCCTGCAGGCTGCCGTATGACGGTACCTGAATGATGGGGAGCGGGCGTGAGTTGTCAAAGTAGCCAGAGTATTTAGCAGCAACCAAAGTGTCCTCTAAGCGGGGGTGCCTCCACTTTTATAGGCGCTTTGACATGAGTCTACTGCATCCCGACACTACGTGGGTATGTTGGTAGCAGCCCTTACCCATGACGACGAAGGACAGCAGACATGTGCTTCGCCCTCTCCCCGGTCAGGTACGGTACAGAACGGGTACCGGACGGTCTATTCCTAATTCTTGTTGTTTTTGTGGTATTTTTTTTTCTTCATGATTCACGCTTGCTTCTTTTGAGAATTTTATTTATCCATTTGTGGATTCGTTTAATCCTGAATCTTCATTAGGGTTTTCTTCCTCGGGTGAAAGTAAACATGGATCAAACTGAGCAGAACGTTGATCTGGGGCTGACTCGGGGCACGTCCCTCAAAGGGCGAGGAAGATGTGAATGATGGACGAAGATGACAAAGTTAGTTGGCTTCCAACTTTGTCTGCCGAATGCATGGTTTCGTAAACCTTTGCCGCGGTCAATTGACCTCTTGGGGGAACCATGGGGCTCATCGGGTTGGGCGCTGCATGGTCACACAGACATCCATAGGTAGGTACCTAGACAGGCACATACCTACATCTACTCCTGGTGGATGTGCCAGGTGCCGGGGTATCATGTAGTGCACCTACCCTCTCTCTGTATGTACCTATGTATGGTAACATTTCTTCTGCATGTGCATTATCCTTCCCGAATCTTTTCGACCTGGACATTGCCAGAAACTGGAGAGACTTCGACGATCAAGGAACGTCACGGAGGCCCGCCTGAATTCTTCTTGTCCTTTCGCCTTCTCCCCCTCTCCCCTTCTACTTCTTCTTCTTGTGAAGGGGGACCAAGTATCTGTAAGTAGTGTACACCTGCCAAATGCGACAGCCCGAGAGCCGTCCGAATCTGTGACTGGCCTGGTGCAGGAAACCGGCAGAGATAGACCATGTGCTGCCGTCATGGAAAGTGAGCGCGTGCACAGAGACATGTTTTAGGTACAAGGTAGGCGCGCTGGCGGCTTCGAGTCTCACTTTTTGACGGATTGGATGTAAGAGGGACGAGGCAAGTTAGCCAGGGTTCGGGAGGACCATGCCGACACCCACGGAGCCAGACGGAAGAAGCCCGCAGATTGTGGGGGAGGCCGCCTTGGAAAGAGGGGTGGAATGATGATGTACCGCAGTACCTGTGTACACATGCTACCAACCTACCTAGGTACCTGCCTACCTAGGTACCGTATGTGGGTACTGGATAGGTACGTACCGACATACATCGTACCTACGTAGTACCTACCTGGCGGGCCGTGAGTGTGTTGTCGATTGTTTTCCACCGAGAGAAATGTCGAATTGCTCCCCTGCTATGCTGCTATACTCACTTTACCATACCCATTTCTCACCCGCGTGGCACTTGTGCATCAAATCGCCCGTCCCCTTCTCTCATGTGTGCCCGTCCGCCACTGCCCAGGTACATAGTAGCCCGGCGCGGTGAGTATCATGATCCAAGAATCAAAGACAGGGTCGGGTCTTCATCATCTCGGGACGACGAGGCAATCCAATGTTCCTTGCACTGCCCACCCACACACACACACACACACTCTCTCTCTCTCTCTCTCTTACACACACACCCTACCCCACCCCTTCCCACCCCCTCCACGCTCCCAAAGGCGGAGAGATACATGGTACTTGCCCATCTGCGGCGTGCGTAATGTGCGGCTACCGCTGGCCCGCTTCTCCATGAGCCCGCCCCGAGGGACAAATGTGACAAGCAACAGGTTCGTGTTCGAGTCTTCCCGATCCTGTCCCTATTCATCCTCTATTCCGAACCGCAACAAGGATGTACACCCCTCCTCCGAACCCGAGATAATATCGTGAAGCGCCCAGCAACGGCAACTCGTCCAGTCACATTGTTATCCTCGTCCCCGCGACTCCACACCCCGCGCCCGTTCTTATAAGTGGGAGACCCCGTTCTGGCCCTCTATCCTCGGTCCCGGCTCAGACCAAGCCACCAAGCAGTCTTTTCCATACCTTGTACCCTCACTCCATCTACTCCCATCTTGCTTTTCGCTCCACACTATCCGTACTTCACGCGAAAGTGGATACACGATTCCTTTGCCATCCCTGAAAGCGGACGAGAACCACAAGCCCTTCCAAGCCTTGACCCAAGCCATATTCACCCGATCTCAAAGAACCATCCCGCCGTCTTCTCAACTCTTTATAACCATGAAGGATCCCGTCCAGAGAACCTCTTCTCCCTACACCGATCCAGCAGTCAAGGGCCCAAAGTCACAGATTCTTCACGAAGGAACCCAGGCAGATTTACGCAAGAGTTCGTCCTCCCCTTCCTCGTTTCCCTCTACTCACATCGCCATACCCCGTCCTGTCCACCGGACATCTCCCACTTCTGGGCGAGGACACTGCTCCCGTCCTGGTTCCTCGCATTCCGTTTGAATAGTCCTGAGAGGGTCTCTCGACTTTCACGGCCTTCCTTGATTGAAAGAAAACTGTAGACAAGCAGCTAACATATCCACTACCAAAGTGATCGCTAGCAACGTCAACAAGACCCCTCTCCACCCCAGTGGTGTTGCGTATGTTGATCCCCTTCTCTGCATCATTTGGACCCGCGCTGCGAAGAAGCCCGACTAACATGGCACACCCAGTCCTCACCACGAGCACACTGAGCTTGGTATGATGGCCCTTTCATTCTCGAGTCGAGCCGATCCTCTGATGGTCATGACTTTCCAATACCGTCAAATGTCTAACGCACCGAAACAGAGGAGGAGCTTCACGAGACCGCGCACATTGATTACGACCGAGTCGCCATTGTGAGTGGAAACAGCAAACAAAGAACAATGTTCGGATGAGTAACTAACTGTAGACCAGATTCCCAATGCCTCTGTCGCCGCCCTCTACGAAGATGCTCTTGTCTACGAGACCGGCTCCGCCATCACATCAAGTGGTGCGCTGACTGCCTATTCTGGAAAGAAGACGGGTCGCTCGCCCCTCGATAAGCGAATCGTGGAGGAGAGCAGCTCCAAGGACGACATTTGGTGAGCATCCCTATCAAACGCCAGCTATAATACATCCAGCGGCGCGCGCGAGCGCAGCTGAACAGGATCATCGACCTTGGAATGTGTGACCTTTTGCTAACAAGTTTCTTAGGTGGGGTCCTGTTAACAAGCCCATGTCACCCGAGGTAAGACAAACCACATCAAACCCTCTCCCCCCAAGCCGAGTCATGGCGCAGTCGAAGTCGGCACGCTCTTCCTCGGCTCTTTTTGTGTATCCCCGTCCAGGCCAGCCCAGCCCAGCCAGCAGAAGCCACATTCCCCCAATACAGCCACCAAACAGACACTCCCTGTCGCGCGACAATTCATCGAAACCATGTCGCTTTCCCTATCCCTCACTGGCTTTTCCTTGCCTGCAGCTGCTACTTGGATGCAAACCATGTAAAAGCGCGAAGAAGGCCAAGTTCGCCGAGGAAATCCATTGTGGACAAATACGTTACGTTCCAGATCGGCGCTACGACATCTTGTGCAATAGTTCCACCTCCTTCAGCCCTGTCAAGTGCAGAAAACCTGACTTGACGCGTATTGGCACATGTTGTAGGAGAACGTGCCATCGAGATGCTCTCAATGTTTTCCTTATGTCACCCCCCCCTGGTCTTTGTCCGCAGAGTGTCGTCATAAATCTGCAGCCCCTCCATCGCGTTCCCCCTCCCCCCTTGACCTTTTTTATTTTGTTCCCCCCCCTGACCCGAGAGGGAAAAAGACGCTAAACCTTTTTCTTCAATCCCTGCCTACTTTTCACCCCGCAATGCTCCGTTGCCCCCACATCACTGCTTCTTCCCAGCACTCAGATCCATAGCTCTTCTTTTGCCTCCTGATACACATCCGCTAACATGATATTCTATAGGTCTGGAAAATCAACCGCGAGCGTGCTATCGACTATCTCAACACTAGAAATCGCATCTACGTTGTGGACGGTTACGCCGGATGGGATGAGAAGTATCGCATCCGCGTCCGCGTCATCTGCGCCCGCGCCTACCATGCCTTGTTCATGAGAAACATGCTCATCCGCCCTCCTCGTGAGGAGCTTGAGCACTTCCATCCCGATTACACTATCTACAACGCTGGATCGTTCCCTGCCAACAGATACACCGAGGGTATGACCTCCGGCACTTCGGTCGCCATTAACTTCGCCGAAAAGGAGATGGTCATCCTTGGCACCGAGTATGCCGGTGAGATGAAGAAGGGCGTCTTCACTGTTCTTTTCTACGAGATGCCCATTAAGCACAACGTCCTCACCCTGCATTCTTCCGCCAACGAGGGCAAGAATGGCGACGTCACCCTCTTCTTCGGGTTGTCCGGTACCGGCAAGACCACACTGTCCGCTGACCCCCAGCGCGCCCTGATTGGCGACGACGAGCACTGCTGGAGTGACCGCGGCGTCTTCAACATTGAGGGCGGCTGTTACGCCAAGACCATTGGACTGTCCGCCGAAAAGGAACCTGATATCTTCGGCGCCATCCGCTTCGGCTCCGTCCTCGAGAACGTTGTCTTTGACCCCGAGACACGTGTCGTCGACTACGATGACTGTACCCTCACGGAAAATACCCGATGCGCCTACCCCATCGAGTACATCAGCAATGCCAAGATCCCTTGCCGCTCCGAGTCGCACCCCACCAACATCGTATTGCTCACCTGCGATGCCCGTGGTGTTCTGCCCCCCATCTCCAAACTGGACCGCGCCCAAACCATGTTCCACTTCATCTCGGGTTACACCTCCAAGATGGCCGGTACCGAGGACGGCGTCACTGAGCCCCAGGCCACCTTTTCGTCGTGCTTCGCCCAGCCCTTCCTCGCCCTTCACCCCATGCGCTACGCCAAGATGCTTGCCGACAAGATTGAGCACCACAACGCCAACGCCTGGCTCCTCAACACGGGCTGGGTCGGTGCCGGCGCCGCTCAGGGCGGCAAGCGCTGCCCGCTCAAGTACACCCGCGCCATCCTCGATGCCATCCACTCCGGCGAGCTGGCCAAGGTTGAGTACGAGACCTACGATATATTCAACCTCCAGGTCCCCAAGACCTGCCCCGGCGTTCCCAGCGAGTTGCTCAACCCCAAAGCTGCTTGGACCGCAGGCAACGACAGCTTTGAGACCGAGGTCAAGAAGCTTGGTACCCTATTCAATGAGAACTTCAAGAAGTACGCGAGCGAGGCGACCGAGGAGGTTGTTAAAGCCGGCCCGGTTGTCTAAACAAGACGGTCGAGCCAAGTGCATGCTGCTGCTGTGCGAGCGTCATCATTCATGGGTCCATGATTCTCTTATTTAATTATTTCTTTGCGTCAATTTTTGGGAATGAATGGGATTATGTCGTCGACATCGGCCGACATCTACATGGGAACCGTATAAGAACACGGCAGTGTTGGGGCTCTATTGTTTTGCTGTATAAAAAGAGGAGTTTGATGAACTTTCGGACTTCATTTATAGACTGAAAATGGACGTAAATTTGAAGCAATCCACAGTCTGTCTCCTGTTCACCAGTAGGACTGTGATTCGAAGTGTGACCCTTTGCAACCCCCCCTACGCTCAACACTGAAAATTGTGTGCTTTTCACTCATTTCCGTCCTCAGCCGCCTGGCGTCAGTGCTTATTTCCAATAATGACAAACAAGGCAGAAATACTCGGGTCAAATCACGTTGCATATATTCACTACGTTGCATAGATAGCTCCAACTTTCAATCCTACTCCGTCGTCTCACCAATCTCTGGATGAAACTTTCTCCGCCACGATCCAGTTCACATGCCCAAAAGGCGGCATGTGTGGTTCGCTGCCACTCTTAAACTCCCAACCATCGGTGCGGGCGCCGCACGACTTCATCAGTGCCTCGACTTCATCAGGCGTCCTCGTTCTCAGGGCGGAAACATATCCATCAAAGACCAACACGAACGGTAAAACTGGAATGAGGTAGGTGAAAATCAAGACCGAAAGCGAGCGTAACCTCCATGCATGCAAGGGCGCCAAGAAGATGCAGCCGATGCCGAGGACGGCGGGCATGAGAAAAGAATACAGGTCGCGGCCCTGCAGCTCAAATATGGCAAACCCGTCCGAGGTCTCGAGTGTGTTCTTCAAAATTTCCTTGGCCAGCGGGTCGTCAAAGTGGTGGAAGGCCAGGTTGAACAGCCGAAAGACCTTCTTGCCTTTTGAGGTATACCCGTCGACGAGCTCGCGGGGCGCCGCGGCGGCGTCTATGCTATTGGGCTCGTAGCCAATGTGGTCGCTCTTCGCAGCGGCGCGGGCCCAGGCCTCGGTGTTGGGGTGCAGATCGGTCAGGATGAAGTCAACGGCGGGCTGCTTCTGGGCTGTGAGGTGGCGATTGACGTGACGCTCGATGGCCGGGGTTGGCCCACCGGAACCAGCGCAGAAGTCGATGAAAGTGTAAGAGGGTAGTCGGGGGCCGAGCATGCGCTGAAGGATTTGGGCGGCGATGCGGGCTGGGGAGGCGACCTGGAGGACGGGGAGTTTTTGGACCCAGGCTGCGTGGAGGCCTTCTTGAACATACGCGCGGAGAAAGGACGGGAACCTGTTGAAAGAATACATCAGTTGACGGTGAGGCAGAGAGGAAGTCGATGCAGCAGTAGGTACCATGGTTGATCGTCGATTTCGAACAGGTGGAATCGCGGTAGAAGAGGCGCCATCGCGGTGATGTCGAGGCGAGAGGCGTGCAAGCAAGCAAAAGGCCAATATAGAAGAGCAGTTGAAATACTGAATATAGGCGGCCAAAAAGAGATTCGCCGCTATATTACATGCGCTTCAAAAGGTTTCTGCTCCCTAGCTTGCTTGTAGGCCAGTCTTAAGCCATGCAACTTGCTGTTGATGTTATGGAGAGGTCGACGATGCTTGTTGAGGAGGAGGAGTGAGCAGAGGAACGGAGGCGTCGGGTTCTTTTGATACTGCCCCTAGCTGGCGCGGGAGGCTGGAGGGTTGTCGCATTTGCGGTACCTAACAAGTTGCAACGGCTCGAGACAGGGAAAGACCCAGAACGGGCAGGGGTAAGGATGGAACCCGTCTCTGCCGAAACTTGGTTAATCGTTTGACCATGGCCGAACAACTCAACTTCTGTGATAAGATGCCACTGGTGTGATAGTGACCACTCCGTCGGCGATGCTTTGGTGGTGTCTTCCGTGCTGTCCTGGTTCAGACCCACGTTTGGCCGGTGATCAATTTTTGAGGTAACGATGATGAATGAAGGATCCCATGGCAGCAGGAAGCTAGGTAGCTACAGGGGGTTGGTTCAGCCGCCTGCACCAGGGGTGAGGTTTTTAGCGGTTCCGATCAGTGGGACGGAAGTTGTGTGATTGAGCCCGTGGAGGTCAATTCCACCATGTTGCTGCCCCCACCAGGTGTCAATCTTCATCCAGCTTCCTCTCACTGGCCAACCCGGACGAAGCCGTTGAGTTTCTGAGCAGGGCGTTTATTGGACGACTGACATCAGACTATTCCCGACTACCACCCAAGGTACGCAGGCAGCTTGGCAGCCTACCTTACCTATGTAGGTACTTTGAGCAGGCTCAATGCCACTGTGTTTATGCTGCTAATTACCAATTGACAGACTGAACGAAGCGAGGCCGAGTAGCAGGCCAGCCACCGGATCCTATCTCATGATTCATGATACTTTTCTTCAACTCCATTGTTGTCCAAAGTGTTGAGGGTCTACTTGGAATGCTGAAGCGCAATTTGACTGCAAGAAGGATCATTCGCTCATCACCTCAGCGATCATTGTTGCCTGCGGCTTCAATATGGGTCTCATTAACCCATCAACAGTCCTCGCCGCGGGCTTCGTCTTCGTCTTGCTGTATGCCATTTTTGGCCAGCCCAAATTGAGGAGAAACGGTGTTCCATTACGGTAAGCTGCGGGCGAAAGCTTCCGGGACGGACAGGTCCGGGTTCAACCCAATACTGACCTGGTTTGCCCAGACGTCCTCCTGGCACCCTACCCCTTGCTGGCAACGGCATCAACTTCTTAAGAGATCGGCAAAAATTGTTCGACTGGTTTACAAAGTGTGAGCAGCTATACGGCTACGAAACATTGCAGATCTCCGTGCCAAGCCTTCCGCCTGGCGTCATCATTAGTGACCCAAGAAATCTCGACTACGTCTTCAAAAACGATAGCATATTTGCCAAGGGCGAGTTCTTCCAAAGGCGATCGAGGGACCTATTCGGTCAGCACCCCAGGCGAACCAGAACTGAAATGTCATGTTTGCTCACGCGAGTCCAGGAAACGGCATCATCAATGTTGATGGTGACCTGTGGAGAATACAGCGGAGGGCTGGGCTGAACTTCCTCAACACGTCAAACATGAGGGTCCTGACAGATGTGGCTCTGCCAGAGTATCTATCGCGGAGTGTGGCCTTCCTTGAAGCCAAGGCCGACAATGGTATTGTTGACCTACAAGCCGTCTTTCACGAAATTACGACACAACTCATGGGGAAGATGGCGTACAACGTAGGTTTCTTTCCTGGCTGGTTGATAGCCACAAGCCGCTCGTCGACAAGGACCCTTTCGCTGATTGGAAGCCCCAGATGGAGATGCACGCCGAGGACGATTTCGGCCTGGCTTTCGACTACGCATCCGGCGCAACTGCTGAACGGTTTCAAAACCCGCTATGGTTCGTCACCGAACTGCTTACTGGCGCCCGGTTGCGGAAGTCCATATCGACCGTGAAGTCATTTGGACGCAGTATTGTCTCCAACGCAACAAGAGACAGGAAGAGTCGTACCGCAAACGAGAAGCAGAGTTCCGAAGATGCCAGCCAGGCCAAACTGGACCATATCTCGGGCAGTTTGGTCCAGTCGCTCTTGGACTCCATCGGGGATGAGCAGCTGGTCGCTGATGCTGCACTGAACTATCTGTCCGCCGGCAGAGACACAACGGCACAGGCTCTTACATGGACATTCTACTTGCTAATGAAACATCCCGAGGTGGTGGCCAAGGCCCGTAAGGAAATTGACCAAGTCACAGAGGACAGTCGGGACACACTCGAGAAGGCCATATCAAAACAGGGCAGTCCAACCTCGATGCCATACACCTTCGCCGTCTTTTGTGAAGCACTGCGCATTTTCCCGCCCATCCCCTTCGAGATCAAGCAGGCCGTGCAGGCGACCACTCTACCAGACGGTACCTTTCTCCCCAAGGACGCCGTCGTTGTGTGGTGCACTTGGGCAATGAACCGTTCGCGCCTCACATGGGGCCCCGATGCGGACGGGTTTCGCCCTGAGCGTTGGCTGGTTGATGGCAGGGTAGCCATCAAGAGCGCCTCGGAGTTCCCCGTCTTCAACGGCGGGCCGAGGACGTGTCTAGGCAAGAAAATGGCAGAGATCATCGCCGTGCAGGTCATCGCCACGGTAGCTGGCCTCTTCGACTGTGTGAGGGTGGACGACTCGACGAGGGTTAGCAAGAGCAGTCTGACACTCCCAATGAGGGATGGTCTGCCTTGTTTTGTGCGCCGCAGGGGACACTGATTGGGGTTGGTTGAACCCATTTCTGGCATGCTAAAGAGCTTTTACATAAATGCGCCAATACACTTCGTTGACGTAGAAATATGCCAATCTTTTGGGGAAAAGATAGATCAAAGGCTCCCCCCATCCATCATCGAGCAAAAAGTGACGATCGAGAGGCATTGGCTGAAATGAAAATGAACCACTTTCGATGTACAATCTAGCACAACCTGGTTTCAATCCAGGGACCTCTGGGTTATGAGCCCAGCGCCCTACCCCTGAGCTACAGTTGTTGAAGTACGTGGATAATTACGGTGAAAATCCCTGGTTAATTGCTGGTGTATGTGTAACTATGTCGCTATTTTCCATGGGATTCCCCGCACATTTATGGCTGTTGTGTTGCCTCAGGATCTAAATGCACGTGGTTATTGGATTCTGGATATTTTAGCTGGCAAAATCCGTTCCATAGATGTTAACTGACATTTTGCTGCAGACCTTTCCCAATCTGGCCTAATGGGCCTGGAGGTCTGTGCTATTTACTAGTATATTATACCTACTTTGATATACCCTCTTAGATTAAAGCTATTTATAGGTTTAATCTAACTGATTAATAGATGGGGTAATTGCTACCCTTTTATACCTTCCTTTTATATTCCTATAGGTCCTTATAATTACTAATTACTTACTATAAAAGGTAGTAATTAACTAATTAATAATAATTAAAACTAAAGTATATATAGTCTAGTAGTATTACTTCTTATTAGATAGTTATAGTATAAGATAGTAATTTATACTAGAGCTCTAGGGTTTAACCCTAGGTAGAGGCAAAAAGACTTAATAGTAGTTATATTTATAAAGCCTACTAGCCCTCTTATATAAGTCTAAGCTTAATAATATAAATATATAGTAACCTAGGTTCTTTTACTTAGTAAAGCTATATTATACTTATAGTAGTCTTAAGCCCTATATACTTACTATTATATTTAATATAGCCTCTATAGGTCTATATATATAATTATTCTTAAAGTATAGTTTTAACTATACTTTTGTTTTTTATTATAACTTTCTAATTTAAAATAGTAGTCTTTTATAATTGGATTTTATATTAACTTTTAGCCCTAATTAAGGTAATTATAATAATAAAATTACTAACTATATATATTACTTAGTTATTAAGAAACTTATAGTTAAAGTTTTACTAGTTATATTAATAATTAGTTATAATATTAGGGTTTACTAGTTATATCTCTATAATAATTTACTTTTACTAACTAGTGTAACTATGTAATTTAACCTTCTTAGTTAGAAGCTATACTAGCTAACTATCTATTACTATAGTACTTATTACTTTAATTATATTAGTAATTTATCTTTAGCTAATTCTTTCTTATAGTTTTATATTAACTATGTAGTTTAGTTACTAAGATTTAATTGCTATAGAAATATAGATTATTTTTACTTTAGTAGGGCCTTTATTAAACTATCTACTATTAGCTTTACTAATAGAATATATATAACTTTAATATAACTATCTATAATCTCCTAATATAGCTAGTAGTAATATATATCTACGTGATAAAGGCATGTTTATAATTAAACTAACTCCTTAGTTATAAGGCTAATTATCTATTAATTATTATATTATATTATAACCTTTAGTAATATATTTAAAATATTATTACTAGTAGTAAGCTTAGTAATTAATTAGCTTATAAATATTAATTCTTTTATAGCTTATAATAAGGCTAGTAACTCTACTTTAGTTATTAAAGTAGTTACTATTTACTGCTTATTTACCCTCTAGCTAATAAGTCTGTTATATAGCTTAATAGTAAAAGCCTATAAGCTCTTGTAGTTAATTAAGTTATCTCTAAAGCTTATATCTAATATAATAATAAGCTCTCTATTAGGCTTAAATTCAAGGTAAAGGCTAGCTATATACCTAAGGTATCGCAGTACTTGGTTTACTACCCTCTAATAAGCTACTAATAGGTTATAATTAAATCTTACTAGCTAACTTACTATAAATATAATATTAGGTCTTATTATTACTACTATATATAGGATTAATCTAACTTTTTATTAATATCTTATAACTTTATAATTTACTACTATTTACTATAAGAATAGAAGTTCTTTATTACCTATTAGGGTATTATCTAGTAGTAGCTAGGTTTTATTATTAATTAGCTTTACTATCTTTTTAATATATACTAACTACAATAGCTATATCTTTTATTATTATCTATTATAGAGAATTTCTATACTAAGGAACTATTATATTTTATTACTACCCTCTAAGTAGTATCTTTCTTTTGTACTATTAATTACCTTATTAGCTTCTTATTATAATAACTTAGGGAATATAAAGATATAATTATTAACATAGAAGAAGAATGTAATAGCTCTCTTTTACTATTAATATAGCTCTCTAGTAACTAGTATAAATCTAAGTTCTTAAAGTCCCTTTTCTAGGTACTTTTACTATAGTAGTAGTAATTATTACAACCTATAAAGGACTTTTTATAGGTAGATAATCTTATTACTACTATAGCTTAGATATCCTAAGGGAAGTCTTATAAATACTATCTTATCTATATTAGTATATATAAATATGTTTATTATATTAAATTAAAGTAATTCTAGGTCTAACTTAGCTATAATTATAATAAGTAATTAAAATAAAAGTCCTACTAGTATTACTATATATATATTATAGATTATATCTTTTAGCTACTGATTACTATAAATAATAAGATATGCCTTAAACTTTATAAGAAATTCATATTTATTTAGCTTATAGGTATATACCTATTAATAGTTAAGTATCTAGTTATTACTAGCTTCCTCTATACTAACTTTAACCTAGCTATTTATAGTATTATAGCTCTATAAATAAGCTTTCTTAGCCTCTTAAAAATCCTCTATAAATAGGTAGTTTTTTAGGTTAGTATATACCTTTAGTAACCTAGGTAAATCCTTCTAGTATAGCTTTATAGCTAGCCTTATAGCTGTATTTTAAGGTACTATTATCTTATTACTAGAGTTAGATAGATCCTCTCCTATTATATTATCCTTCCTAATATTAGAGAGCTAGCCTATACTTTTACTAGGTAGGAGGTCTTGCTTTAAGATTTTCTAGGGACTATAGTAAGGACTGTTAATAGTCTTAGCTATATAAGTAGCTTACTAGTTCTAGGTACTAAAGTAAGGACTATTAATAGTCCTAACTATAAATATAGCTTTTTAAGATTCTTATAGATATATTTACTTTTAATATATAATATAGTTAATATATTAGATTTTATTATAATATATATAGTCTTTTTACTCTCTTATATTAAGTATATCTAATAATAGTATAATAAATAAAGTATTTAGAGATTCTAGTAGTATTATTAATATAAAGTATAACTTTATATATTTAAAGACTTCTTCTAGCGTTTTACTAGTAGTTTAGTTTAGAATTTCTACTATATCTTCTTTTATAATATCCTTACTATTAGTAATATTTATAAAGTTCTTTTTAATTACTTTTTAGATCTATTTATTAATTATAGCCTTATCTATATTACTTAACTTATTTACTTATTTATCTTCTTTTCTAGAGAAGTATCTATCTTTATTAAATATTATATTATAAGATATAATAACTTTATTCTTTAAAGAGAGATATATATAGTACTAGTTAGTTAATATATAACTAATTAGATAGTTAATATATACCTTTACTTTAAAGTATTAGAGATAATTATAGCTAAGTTAAGTATCTAAAGTTATTATATATATATAGTAGCTAAATACTTATAAATATCTAAGGTATAGTATAGATAATAGCTACCCTCTTGCTATATATTAGATCTAATATAGAGATCTCTGGCTATAAGATTTAGCTAGTATTTAGTTATATAAGTATACTACTGCTTTTAGAATCTCTTGCTATAGTAATACTAGCAATTTTAACTTTAGCCTTATTACATAGGCTTTCTCCTTAATTACTGCAGCAATCCTCTCTATACTACTGTTTTATACTTATATATTAGATACTAAGGCCTTAAATAGGATTCCTATACTTTCTATAGCCTCCTTTACCTATAGATAGGTAGTTATAACCTTATTATTATACTTAACTACTTATACTTCTATTAATTTATATATTTTAATTAACTATAGAAAGTCTACTAAAGCTATCTTAATAGCCTTAGAATTATACTATTATAGGTAATAGTTCTATATAAAGTTAGATTTTTAATTACTAAGTAGTAAGGCTAACTTATATCTACTATAGCCTTATTTAAATAGGTAAAAATCTAGTATAATATAATTACCTACTACTATATAGTTAATTAACTCCTATAATTAATATAATATTTACTACTATATTTTACTTATTATATATGCTTTATATAATATAATAGATATCTCTAGTATATCTCCTTTTATCTATATACTATAGGCTTAGGTAGTTATTTTATAGAGTATATAGCTACCTAGGTAGCTAAGATAGTTATACTAGTAGTTAGCTTTAACTAGCTTACTTCTTTAGTAGCAGTCTATTAGTACTAAAGCTACTATAACTATATCTATATTTACTACTACTAGGTATATTACTAATATAGTATAAAGACTATTATAATTCTTACTAGCCTTAATAACCTATTAACTAGTAATTTTATTAATATTAAATACTATAAAGTAGTCCTTTACTATATATATATAATTATTAGTTAGACTATTATCTTACTACTAATTATTCCTTATTTTAAGTATTATATATAATACTAGGTTAGATAATAATAATAAATAATAGGTAACTCTTTTAAGTATAAATTATGCTTGGTAATTACCCTATTTTATATAGATAAGTATATTACCCTATTTCTTAATTAGGATAGTGGTATTGCTTGCTTAGATAAAGTTATCTAACTTTACTAGAGTTATCTCTAAGAAGTAATAGTAAGAGTAGAAGATATAAAGGGTTACTTCTAAATCGAGGATAATAAAGTCTTTAAGTAGATAGTTAGATATTGTAAAGGTAGCTAACTATATAGATAAGGCTCCTTTACCCTTGAACTATACCTTACCTTTACTACCTTCTAACTATTATTTAGTTAGAGGTACTGCTACTACTACTATAGTAAATTTATTTAAGTAAGTATATATAGAGGCTAGTAATATATCTTTCTCTTTTAGCTTATCTTTTATATATTACTATATTAAAGCTTGCTTTATATAGTTAATAATTACTCTATGTAGTTACTATAGAAACCTTAGGTATATTTTACCTATAAAGTAATACCTTACTAGTAAGTACTTGGAGATATTATATAGTAGGTACTTTTTATTACTATAGTTATTACTCTTATTATTATAGTTATTGTAGTAGTTATTATACAGTTTTTCCTTTATTAGTTCCTTTTATATATAATTCTCTATAACGTTGTTAGTAACTATTACTATAGTAACTAGGCTAAAAGCGCTATAAGTAGCTTTTGCCTAAAGACGCTCTAGCTCTATAGTGATATAGGCCTGTATTACTAATATTACTTTATAATATAGGAGCTAGTTATCAATAGCTCTTATATAGTTAGTACTTTTATATACCTCTACCTATACTACTAGTAGTATATACCTTAATGCCTTTATTAGTAGTAGGAACTATTTACTAGTTTTTATAGCTAAATACTACTAGACTTGTATACTATAAGAGAGCGCTTTCTCTTAGTTGGATATCTATTTCTCTACCTCTTTTATATCTATTACCTTATAATCTATAGCTCCTTTTATAACTTTCTTATACTTTACTATAGTAATTTTATTTTTCTTATATAGAGGTAGACTAATATATATCTTAATATTATATATTTATATATATATTAACTTACTTATAGAGTAGTACTTTATAACTACTATTAGATCTACTATTATATAGATCTAGGTAACTAAGTTACTAACTACCTTATAGTCCTGCTTATATTACTATTATTTTTATATATATATCTTATTATTATATTTAAGTTACTTCTATCTTTTAGTTAATAGCTAGGATAGCTTTAAGGCTTATGTATCTTTTAGATCTAGTGGTTATTAGCTATCTACTTTATTATCTATTACCCACCTAGTTATTACAGACAGCATCATTAGGTAGTCTGCAATATCCAAAGCCATCAGAGGCTTTACTAGTTGTTTTATAGTAGTATGCTATATATTATCAGTATTTAAGTTAATTAACTCCCATAGATTTAGGGCTACTGCCTATTACTATAGCTAGATATATTAATTACTCTAGTTAGCTAGGCTACTTAGAGTTACTAATATTATAGCTATCTTATTTTTAGTTATAATAATAGCTATAGTATATATTATATATACTATATATAGTACTTTAAGTAATATTAATTAGTACTTATAAATTTAGACTATTAATTATTAAAGTATATAGATAATTATAGTAAAAATCCCTGGTTAATTGCTAGTATATATATAACTATATTGCTATTTTCTATGGGATTCTCTGTATATTTATAGCTGTTGTGTTGCCTTAGAATCTAAATATACGTGGTTATCAGATTCTAGATATTTTAGCTAGTAAAATCTGTTCTATAGATATTAACTGACATTTTGCTATAGACCTTTCCTAATCTGGCCTAATAGGCCTGAAGGTCTATACCATTCGCTAGTATATTGTACCTACTTTAACAACAGTCTGTTACGTTAGCAGTATTAGAAACCTATTTTTCTATCTATATGTTAGTAACCTACTAATACAACCCCATAAAAAACTATGCTTTTTAGCTAGTAAATTTAGAAATCTATATATCTAAATATTAAGCAATCCCTTTTTAAAGTTACCTATTACTAATACTACTAATATTAAAAATAAGGCTATTTAAACCCATATAAGATTCTTTATTAATTAATTTATTAATAATAATTATCTTTTAGCTTTTTTATTATTTTAATTAAAAAATTATATATATTATATTAACATATAATCTTATTACTTATTATTATAATATGTAAAAATAAATAAGCTTTAAAGTTTATAATATTCTTACTTTAAAGACCTATATAAGACTCTTTTCTTATTAATTTATTAGCTAATTAGTAGAATCTTAGACTTTAATATCTTAGAAGAATACTATAAGATCTACCTTAAGAAATAGCTTAATAGAAATAAGAGTAAGCTAGCTAAGCCCCTTTAGACTTTAAAGTCTATAATATTCTTATTATTATTATTACTTTTAACTAAATAAAATAAGAACCTTAATTAGATAAAATAAGAGATTATATATTTAATTAAATAAATTTAATAATATTAAAGTTAAATAAAAGTAAGTAAAGAAAAATAGTATAGATATTAAAGACTTTAAAAGATAAAATAGATATTAAAGTTATTAAATAAATAGGCTATAATTTATATATAATTTAATAGTAGTAATATCAATATAAAGTAAAAAAGAAAGTAAAAGTATATACCTTAAGTAAGATAAGTTATATAAAGTGAAAAATATAATAACTATAGAAATTATTAAAGCTTTTTATATATTATAATAATCTTAATTTTAAAGAAATATAAGATTTCTTTTTTAAATAATATATTATTAATATTTATAAGTTAATAGTTAGTTAGTAGCTTTAAAATATTAGGTAATTATTAAAATCTATCTATATTATTATTACTTAAAGAGATAATAATTTATAATATACCCAGGTATATACTATTTATTAATACTACCTAGAGTAATTAATCTTTATTAATAAGTTAAGTATAGATAAATAAATAGATACTTAAAGGATAAGTTAAGTATTAAAAGACCTAGTACCTTATTATAAAGATAAACTTAAATATAAGTAGTAATATTAAATCTTACTAACTCTTATAATAAATAAGATTTTTAATATATTAATATATTTAGGTATAACTAATAGTAATAGGTTTATAATATAAATATAAAAGAGAGTATTACTTAAGTATAATACCTTTCTTATAGTAAAGTTAGTTATTATAATAAATAATATTAGTTTTTATTACTAATAAGATATCTAAGAGGTATATAAATTAGCTAGTATATACCTATTATATTTACTATTATACTTACCTAACTTTAATCTTATTTAAGAGGTATTTAATAACCTTAAAAAGCTTCTTTATAAGTAATATTCTATTTAAAATAGAGATATAAAGGATATATAAAGCTTTAAAAAACTACTTTATAACTATATAATAAAATTTAGCTATAAGATAAAATAGATAGAGAGCTACTTTTATTTTTTTTATTAACTTTAATAAGATATAATATATATTTAATAATAAAAGATTAATTAATAGTAATATAGTTATTATTAATAGAGGTAAAGTTAAAGTTACTTTTATACTTAAGAAAGTATTATTATTAAAGTAGTAATGAAGAAAAAAAATATATATTATTAATAGTTAAAAGAAATTCTCTTTTAGTAATTACTTATTTAACCTTATTACTTTACTTATTACTTTATCTTTTACTAACTTTATTATATTATTGCTTATTATTATTATATAACTCTATTAATAACCTATTATTTATTACTTTAATTAAATTTTTAATTTTATTACTATATAACTTATTAATATTAAAAATATTATTATTATTATTTTTAAGATATTAGTTATATATAGATTAAGAGACTTATTAACTTAGGTAGAGAAATAGGAAAGAAATAGTAGTTAGCTATAGAGGTAAGAATATAAAAAAGTTAGTATTTAAAAAGGTTAGTATTATAATAGTAATAACTAAAGTAAAGTTAATATACTATATCTCCTATTCTTAAGGTTACTTATTTTATTAGTAATAGTAATAGTAGTAAGTAATAAATTATTAACTTTATTACTAGTAATATTTAATATAATATATAGTAATTTACTTTATTGATTAAAAATAATAAAGTTATATCTATACTTATAATACTATTATATATAGATAAAAGTCTTAATTAACTTCTATACCTAACTAATAAAAGTAATAAGTATACCTTTTTTTATTACTCTTTTAATATATAATAGATTACTTTTAAACTTAATAATAAGTTCTAAATTTACTTAATTACCTTATTAATACTACTTTTATATTATGAATATTACTTTCTAACTTTAATAAACTAAGTAGTAAAATCTTTTAGCTCATATAACTATATTATGAGTAATTACTTATTATACTATAATAATAATAATAATAATAGTACTAAGTTAATACTTCTTATTATATAAAAAGTCTATAATAGTTATAATAATAATAAGTTAATTAGTAATTAATAATATTATAATAAAAGAAATAACTAACTTTAATATAGTTATTAATATAGTAACTAAAGGTAAAGGCTATCCCTATTATTATTAAATAATAAATTAACTACTATATTATTAGTAAAGTTATTTATAGTTAGTAATATTATTAAAATAGCTAGATTTTCTTTTTCTTTAATTATAATTATAAAGAATAAATTAATAACTTTACTTTTTATTATTATTATTAGTATAACTTTTTTTATATACTACTAGCTAACTATAATTAATAAGCTTATTAGTAAACTCTTTAAACTTATACTAGCTTCTTAATAAAGTTTTACCTCTTATTATATTTCTATATCCTTTATAAGTAACTTATAGTAAGTTTTATTTATAATAAAATATTAATTAGTATTATTATTACTATAGATATAATTATAATAAGTTACTTAGTTAGTATACTAATAATACTTTATTAAATCTTATTATATATCTCTCTTTATATCTTTTTCTTAGTTAATCTCTTCTCTTATTAAAGCTATTACTATTTTTTTTTAGCTTATACTTTAGTAACTAACTACTATAATTAATTTAACTATTATTATTATTATTATTATCTTAATTATTATAGTTTAATTAATTATTATAATTATTATATTTTTTATTATAAGACTTTAACTTTATATATACTATATTACTTATTATTAGAGATATTTACTTTTATTATACTGTTTATAATATATTAAATATTAATATAACTAAACTAGTATTATATATAAGATCTATACTAAAAAAGATCTCTTAAGTTTAGTAACCTAATTAACTAAGTTAAAAATTAAAGTTATTTTATAGTAAGGTTAGCTATTTTTCTTTTTTATAGTAAAGTTATTATAATAATAAATAACTTTTAATATCTTAGTAATTACCTATCTTTTATTAAACTTTATACTTATCTATAACTTTAAGAGTTAGTATTACTTATTAATTTATATTTAAATATACTTTTTTATATCTCTTAATATCTATTTCTCTTATTATAACCTTATTATTATTATAATTATTAGTTAACTTAACTTCTATACTACTTACAAGAGTTAGATTAATAGTATTAATATAATACTATTAAATTAAAAGCTAAGAGTAAAATAGATATTTACTTTAATAAGTAATAGTAATAAATTAATTATTATAATAGTAATCTATTACTATTACTATAATAGTAATAAGGTTTATAATAAAGTCTTAAAGAAGTTAGAATAAAAAAGTACCTATTACATAAGCTCTTTACTATTATTATTCTTATTATTATTACTACTATTATTATTACTATTACTATTATTATTACTATTACTATTATTATTACTATTACTATTATTATTACTATTACTATTATTACTTACTTTAATTACTTACTTTAATTACTTACTTTAATTACTTATAAGAGCTTTACTTATTTTTCCAATATCTTAATAATTATTATTAACTTCTTAAGTAATTTTATAATATAGCTTTTTTTAATAACTATATAACTAACTATAAGCTAACTAATTATTATATTTCTTATTAATAATACTGTTGAGGATGTGATGGATCCACCGGAACAACAGTAGGGCCGTGCCGACATCACGTGACTTCCATGTCACGTGACATCCCTCCTTCCACGGCTGCCTCACTTCTTTCAGCAGCGCTGGCAAACGCTGGTAAAATTCCTCCTC
This sequence comes from Colletotrichum echinochloae, assembly GCA_016618095.1. NCBI lineage: Eukaryota > Fungi > Ascomycota > Sordariomycetes > Glomerellales > Glomerellaceae > Colletotrichum > Colletotrichum echinochloae. The sequence goes on from JADEZT010000009.1 coordinate 1,318,129, forward strand.
TTTCGTTCATCATCAATATACGACTACTTCGCCCACTTGGTTGATCAACCTTACTTGTGATACCAACAAATACTTTAATACTTAATAATACTTTATAAGTAGTTTTATAAGCTTATATACTATTAGCTAGTAGTATTAGTAATACTACTTCTTTATTACTAGAGATATTTAACCCCTTCTTTTTTAGTAATATATTAATAATAATAATAATAATAATAATAATCTCTTAAAGCTATTTATAACTATAATATCTATATAAAAGTCTATAGTATATAGTTACTTAGTAGGGTAACCTCTCTATGTAGCCCTAACTAGGGTAGTATTAGTAATAGTATTTCTAATGCATGGACAGAAAAATAGGTTTCTGACGCTGCTAACGCAACAGACTGTATTGTGCTGAGAGTGGGTCTGTTTGTTGTTGCATTGCTGGCAAACTTTGGATTACAACCCAGCTCTCAGCTCACCCCAACCAATACCGCGGTTTTTATTCGAGCTGTGAACTCAAGTCCGGCAAAAAGGGGAAAGGAACGCGTTGGAAAAAAAAAAAAAAAAAAAAAAAAAAGAGAGAGAGAGAGAGAGAGAGAGAGAGAGAGAGAGAGAGAGAGAGAGAGAGAAAGAGAAACCATAAGTGTTGTATTCTGCCCGCTTGCCGCGGGTGTGATTGAACAATTACAGCTCGTCTACTGTGGTTACTATAGCACACCTCTGCGGTTTCAGTCTACACTACTCACACTGGAGGTTTCTCAACTGCATCCGATCGTGAAACTTGTCACTGGGAGCTTGCGCTCAGATGCCGTCCTCATCAGTCATCAACTTTTTTTGTTTCGGAAAAGATATATGGCTCGTTGTCTTACACCCCCTTCCTAATTCCTATCTGAACCACCAGTTCACCGACGCGTTTAGTCGCCCGTCATGGTGGCCGCTCTTGACACTATGCCACCAACCCGTCGGGATGAACAGAGCATCTCCGGGGCCTAATTTGGCTTCCACAATGTCCTCAGGGCCCTCCATGCCCCAAACGGCCGCGTTCATGACGACTCTCCCGCGGCCCTCCATCATCTCCGTCGTTCTGATGCGGCTGTTTCCAGACTGTTGAATCTGCGTCTGCACCCTATGATACAAGCGATCTCCAGACAGCGGAGGGAGTAGACGGATGATCTTTTCACTGGCAAGCTGACAGAACAGATTTGGGTTGGGATCGCGGTGCAGCGGTGTATAAGTTGGTTCCAGCCCGAGCCACACGCTTGAACTGTAGACATCGCCTTTGCCGGCTCCTTGTACGATACGAGGGACAGGGAGATCATCCTGAAGTTCCTGTGGGAGGTCGGGCAGTTGGGCCTGGGCTATATAGAGCTGCTGAATTTTCTTCTCGTGCAGTCTGTTGAACTCCACAGCCTTGAGAAGGAGCAGAAGGGGCGCGGTGAAGGAGGAGAAGCGCGGCTCTGAGGCGTTTGGGTGACTAGCGGCATGAACAATGCCGGCCAGGACCGCACCCATCGGGTCCGAGCCTGAAGCAAGCCAGTTGAGGAACTGACCCGTCGTGCTGACAATGAGACCTGTGTCTTCGGAGAGCTGGGGGCTCATCAGCTCATAGGGTAGCATGTGATGCGCAAATTGGTCCATGTAGTGGGCGAACGTGACGGTGGGCGTCTGTGTTGGGGCCTGGGGGGAGGAGGCTTCATCGTGCTTGAACCATTTGATTGATGCTGGGAAGGAACTGATGAAGGAGGATGTGGCTGGCTGCTTGAAAAGATGAGGTGTCCCCGGCCTGAAAGCCAACTCTTGGAATTCGGAGATGTTGACTGCGTTGAAGGATGTCTTTGTGACTTCGACTGAGGTGATGGTTGAGAAGGTTCGGCAGGTCAGTCTTGGCTTTGGCGATCTGAAAGCACAGCAACAACAGCCTGGTATGCGAGATACCATGATAAGACGAAGCTCATCCAGGAATGCTCTCGTCTCGGTATAAGTGAAGATTGACTCGTAACAAGCAAATGGTACATCAGTCCGGCATAAGGCGTGTTTTCGAAATTGACATCACGTGGTTTGCTGGGAGTGACAAAGTTACGTACGATTCGGTGCACAGTCATAGGTGCCTGCCTACCTAGGCAATCAGCTGGCAGGTGAGAGGGAATGGGGGCCCCGGGGGGTTCGCCCTCACCGAGATGGCCGGCTGCTGGATTAAGAAAAGACCCGTTCACCGTGTAGAAGCCCGCGCACAGACCACAGTTGTGATTTGGCGTAATCTTCTGCTCTGAGCGGGCTGGGCGGTCTGCGTGAGGCACCACAGTCCTCAGCCACCCACCACAACTTCAGCTTTTGCTGAGAGGCCCAAATACCACCACCGCCTTCGCCTCCAAGCAAAAATAAGGACGAATAAAAGTGTATCGCAACTCAACTTTGCTAAGCGCACAGACTCCAATCTTTTGCGAAACCCGTCCTTGATCCACCGTTCCCTCCATCGACGACGTTGACATTTGCGCTCGACATGCGCCGCACCTGACCCTTCCACACGTCCACCAACTACCCCGCCATATTTGCGCCCCTACTATCCGATATTCAGATAGCCTTACAAAGGCCAGCCCTTGACTCTATCCGACGGTTATATCGCGCGAGCCTGCTCGCGCCGCAACCTCCCTTATTTCACCCAACACCCCGTCAATACCATCACCTTGGATTACCTCGACGACATGTCCACCTCTTCGGGGGCCCCGGAGTCTTGGATATCTTCCTTCTGCTCTTTACTTGGCCACGAATACTTCGCAGAAGTTTCAGAGGAGTTCATTGAAGATGACTTCAACCTCACGGGCTTGCAGAATCAGGTCGCGATGTACAAGGAAGCACTTGAGGTATGCTCTCCACGATTTTCCCCTATTTTTTCAACTTGCCTTATTCGCGCTCTCTTGCCCTTCCGCCCCACCATATGCTTCTCGGGACCTGGCGCCTTCTGGTAGGTTGCAGCGCTAACCAGGTGTATTCAGATGATCCTCGACGTGGAACCTGAGGAAGACGAGGACGAAGAGGAGGAGGAGGAGGAAGACGAAGAGGATAACGATTCGGGAGACCAAGACCGTCTCGGCCCCAGACACGACCGGAGACAACATAGCCGCATGGCGAGTGACCTCAGCGTCATTGAGTCTTCTTCCGAAATGCTCTATGGCCTGATTCATCAACGCTTCATCTGCTCACGGGCAGGAATCCAGCAGATGAGTGAGAAGTACGAGCTGGGCCACTTCGGCTGCTGCCCTCGGACAAACTGCGATCAGGCAAGAACACTCCCGGTGGGACTCTCCGACATTCCCGGTGAAGACACTGTGAAGCTGTTCTGCCCCTCATGCCTCGATGTCTACGTCCCCCCCAATAGCCGCTTCCAGACAGTTGATGGAGCCTTTTTCGGTCGCACGTTCGGCGCCCTCTTCCTCCTTACATTCCCGGAGTACGACCTCACCAAGCGTGGAGCGGAGGTTCTCAGCAGCGGTGGCGCACGCATCAACGATGACTCGGTCGAGATGATAAACGGCATGTACGCCAAGAACATTGCACCCGGCCTGGGTGCTGGTCGGATATACGAGCCTCGTATCTATGGCTTCCGCGTCTCTGAGATTGCCAAGTCGGGTCCGAGGATGCAGTGGCTGAGGGACAGGCCGGACGACATGACCGAACTGGACGAGGCGCGTCTCTATGCGGACGAGCACCCCGATTCGGATGAGGACGACGAGAATATGAACGGCAACGGACGGCCCACACCCCGGCACCGTGCTCCACGTGGAAATGCCCGCCTTCGTGCGCAGCGCCAGGCCCAGAACGGCAGCCCCATGAACGTCGAGACGAATGGTGCGGAGTCGGAACTTTGAGAGCCGAGCTAAATATCAAGGATATTTTCGTCCTCTCAATGGCCTCTACGCGGCTTGCGCATTCCTGCAATATCCATCAATGGCACACATGGGCGCTACGTCAAGATAGAGACACCGAATGGTTATGGACGGGGGACGGTTGAGCGCGCGAGGAAATGGTCCTTACGGATGCCCTGCATAAGGTAGAAGGCGTTTAGGAGGCAAGCCCCGATCTCCCTCGACGGATGGGGCACGTCGCTGCGAAAGGGAAGGTGTATTACGGAAGTAAAGAAGTCACGTCGTGAAACGAAATCTGGTTTCGATTCTTTCCGCAGGCCACAATGCCTGTTGTATAGGCTTCATGCGGCGGCCATTGCATTTCTGGGGCCTCGGGAAACAGACTATAGATTGCATGCAATTCGTCAGCCAAACAAAGCAACTACCGACTCTGTACCAATGGTGATGCCGGATTTTATATGCGTATGTAGAGTGTCATGTATCGAGCCGTTGTTTGCCGTTGCTTTCCCTGGACGTGCTGTCCTCATCCATCACTTTTCGACATCGTCGATAGACACCACATCACCGCTAACAATAAATACCCTCGGACGTTGCCGTACTACGTTTCCCTGCAGTCCAAGAAGAATTACCATTATTTGCACGGTAATTCTTCGTGTCCTCTCATTCTTATTACTAACCCGGCGATGTAGTTGGCAGCCTTCCATTTTACTCCTGCATGATCTCTGGCTTGGATCTGTTTCTTGACCAAGTCGTACTGGGCCAAGATTCACTGTCGAAATTGTCCCGCCTTTTCCCTACCCAAATTCACCCGCTGTTGACCCAATCCTGGACGGGCGTCCGACGAGCGAGCCCATGAAGTCCATTATCTCCAATTTCGCCGGAGAAGAAGTTGAATCGTTATTTGGTGGCTCACGATATAGAAATCACACTAGGTAATATCACCTCGTACATTGGGTCAGAGGCCCCGGCTCAAGTCGTCTATTGCCGACGTCCTTTCAAAGTGTAGTTGGTATACTACCTAGATCTAACTAAGGCTTGTGCAGGTCTTCAGTAGCCCTACACTACCCGAAGTGGGTGTTGCCGTCATACACGTCTTCATATAGTGTAGAAACCGGCATCTGTATAATGTTACCCGGCGTAGCTTTGGCCCCATAGCTGCAAGCTTTGATGCACTCGTCCCAGACTCTCGCTCAATCAACACAGTACTCAGATACAGTATCTACAATCCCACCAGCCCCGGCTTCTATCCCAAGCCAACATGTTTGTTCTTCTCCGATATGGGGGGTTTTTTCTTCTTCGCTCCATAGGACTACAATGAATCCTTCTCTGTACCGACAAAATTTATATGTCTGGGAGCTGATCAGTATCACCACATTTTTCCAGAGGGGCGGAGGAAAAGAAGCTGACATCCCTCGTGGCGCGTCTTGAGCTACAATAAGCAGCTAGCTCTCACGAGGGGCCGAGATTAAACGCAGTACGAAACTAGCATCTTCATCTTTTACGAAATCCATGGACTCGAGAAATGCGCGGCGAACGCCTCGAGGTAGCACAGCACGGATCGCTCTTGCAGGCATACACATCAATATAGTAACTTGATATCAGCCCAGGCCATATTCAAAGCTAGATATCCCCATAATTCGAAATCATAATCTGAAGCTGCCCACCTCTGGCTCAAGGGGTCAATATAGAGCGATACAAGGACCTTTTGGGACGACAATGAGCCGTCTTGTACCGACAGCAACCATACTTAGGAAGTTAGGCGAGTATTGTACCGTCAAGTGCTTCTCTCCTGAAAACAAGTCGCTGATGGGATCAAAGTTCCAGGAGGGGGTAGACTGAAGCCAAAGCTGACATCAGGAACTTCTGAGAAACCAAACGGAACGCCAGATACTGTAAGGATGACGTAGGTTTTCGTCCATCATCTCGTTAGTTTGGTGATACGGCCGGCAACCAGTGGCTAGACGAGTTGGCATGCTGGCCTCTCTCGAGATGGTTTTGGCAACGGGACGGCCTTTCTATTACCAAACACAGCGGCTGGCTAGTTTGAGCAGATAGGTCGTCGCACTCGCCCCAAAGCCTGGGGCTAAATCGAGGTACAAGGTTTCATTTTCCCACGTTACTTGAAACGGTGTAGGCTGTTGATACATGGGAGAAAGAGCATTGGCCTGTACTTAATCTTCTTGTGTGCGAAATAAGCGGCGGAAATGATGCCCCCTTGAATGTCAAAAGTTAAGAGGCTGAGGTATGAGTTGTTTGTTCTTATCCCAGAGACACCAGCTGTCTTGGCCCCCGTGTCTCTGTGGGAGAACCCCGAGGTAACCATGCCAGGTCAGTCTTGGCTCTGGTTACTCCTCACGCTTCGACGCCACGCCACATCGAGAGCCCAGTTATAATATCATCTCTAGGATACCCCCACAGTCTCCAAGTGACAGCGATTTCACGGCTGCAAAGAGACAAACCATTGCCCAGAGATAACGGCAGAACAGTTTTCTCACCTACGGCGCAGCCGTTAATCTCAAATTTGATAGGGACAGGGAAGGGGTCGGTGTACCAGTGATGTTTATCATGCCGAGCCACCATTTTGTCGTGTGGGCGCCAGTGTTTTCAACATTACGACCCATCACTTCTTGTTTGCTGATGCTATGTGACAGCTTGGCATATGCATCTTCTCATATGCTTTGAGTGACGCTCCAAGATGAGATTTGACGCTCAAGTGTGTACATAGCCAAGTATGAGTCGACGTCGGAAGAGGCGTCTGCTTTGGCGTCTACGCACCTAGCAATGGCGGATCGGCAATGAAGCCCCCATGTCGGTGGAGAAATTACTCCTCAAAGACAGTTCAAGTTCAGCATCGAAGTTCTTAGTCCCGTTCCTGTCAGATCGGAGATTACTGAATTAGTTGGAGCCAAGGTGCCCGCCCTCGTTTACCCAAATGCGGGTAGCGAATACACACGGTTCTTTCCAAAGCCCGACGACTCACGACACGAATGTTATGCCATGGCATACTGTGCCAGTCCACAGCCATTCGGTCGTATCCACGGGCTTGGATCCGTCCTGTACGGCTTGTCCTCCCGGGGAGATATACCCACCCATGGGAACAGAGGCAAGATGGCCGAGCGGTCCAAGGCGCTAGCTTCAGGTGCTAGTCAAGTAATTGGCGTGGGTTCGAATCCCACTCTTGTCAGGCTTTTTGTATGTGAAAGAAAGCTGTATCGTGAACTGTTTGGCGTGTTGTGTGGAATGGCAGCCGGTCCTGCCGGTCGTATCTGGGTTGGTGGCCGTTGCGGCTTAGGGGTCAGTCCAAAAGCTAGCTGTGTGTTTCACGACAATGTGCGACGGAAAAGCTGGGTAGGAAGCTAAGTTTGGAGAAACGAGAAATGGAGCCTATCGCAATGGATACCGTCACTGGCCGAGATTTTGGGGCTTTGGAACGGCGGCGGCGCGTGACGTTGGCAAGTTTGTGCCGAAGCATAACCAGTTGCTGAGTCCACTGCAGATACGCGTCTTGGCGTCGGAAACTAACGCCAACCATACATACATACATATACATTCATCTATGCACAGCTCCGTTTCGGTGGAATGGTGTTCGAACAAGGCCAGTGCTCCAGCTGTATTTGAACCAGAGCTATCCGTACTCGACTGATGTAGTCAGGCTAACCAAGAGCACTTAGGTATTGATTGTCACAGGTTGACGAATGGAGGGCGCAGTGCATGGGTGTTGATGGCCATGTATAACGACAAATCTTTCATCTATTTACGAACTAGAAGGAGGCGCAATCTTGAGTGCGGGAGTGTGGGAGGATCTGTCGAAGTGCGGATTAGCAAAGTCCAGCAAGACAGCATTGTGGTTGTTGCAAAAGTAAAACTGCATATAAGCTACATTCAGACTGTTGAGCTTGATAATTTTTGAATCAACATAGTATTTTCTGTTGGCCGTTCTTAATGGAAGAGGTGATCATCAACGTAGCAACCCACGTACGTGTGGAGAAGTGGCAGAGCAAAAAGTGAAAGAAGACCAAAAGCTTACCAGGCTAGGATATGCTGCGTGCGGTACGGACTGTTTGTTAATAACAGTAAGTAGCAGAATCGGACGAGTTGGCTCCTTGGAAAGAGAGATCGTGTTGTACAACAGGACGATAACGAAGGAAAGAAAAATGAAAATTGTGGCAGGAGATTTATTATTTATTGCCCACCTCCTGGGTGGCTGGGTTCGCTTGCAGACTCCGGTCCCGGACTTTCGGCTGCCGGGCCCACCCAAGTCTCTGGGGAAGCCACGAAGCCAAACAGCCAACACATACGGAGTAAATGGCCGCCGCCAATTGAAGCTATTCACAACTACGATACGATGGCCATGCTCTGCCTCGAACCGTAGCCATCACTAGGATGTGAAGAAGCTTATTTCGGACCGATTGAGTTCGTGGCCTCTGGTTGGCTAAATCTAATCATGCTGGGCAGAACTGAATTTGGCTGTGGGCATCGCAGAAAGCAGGTTATGTCAGCAATTCACTATTCAACCGATGCTCGGAGGGCATGGGCATGGGCGGCCACCCACACCACGAATTGTGGCTGGGCAACATTTAGTAAGCAGGTCCTCTGTCGGGTTGAACAAGCGCTTAATTGCATCGGCTCTAAGATGATGAGACCACCCCACTATCTATGGGCAAAAGAGGCATAAGAGGGCGCACAATCGCATATGACAGTAACTAGGTAGAGAGGTTGCCCACTGCGACCAAGACAACCCCGCCGTCAACAAGGAATCCCGAAGGCATACTGCCCTATGCCCGAGAGAGCCCAACGGACCAGGTACCTCGCCAGCCTACGTGACGTGCGTTGTACCTTCCATCCCAGACTGGAACTGCCTTGATGTGCGCGTGCCCCTGTAAAGTGAGGGACGGCCCCTCTCAGTCACCACCACCCCTCATTCCTTTCTTTCCAGCCTGACTGCCTTGAGGAAAGCTCTCCCATTAAATTAAGAAAGGAAAAAAAAAAAAAGGACCACCAAGACTCTCGACCGCTTTTCGCCCATCCTAGACATACCGACCACGCCCACAACATAGCCTTTCTCTTTTGAAATCAGACAAAATGGCTGGCAGTAAGTCAAACCCGTCGTCCCTCCTTGACCAGTGCGCCAGCCTTGCTTGCACTTGCGCTTCGCGTTGCGCTGGCCATGTTTTTGCCCCGCTTCCCGACGATTCTTTGATTTTCTTCGCAAAGTCGAGCTGCAGATAGATGTACAGAGGTGGCTAACGGAGATTCAATGACAGACTTTGAAGAGGTCGCAAGTAGGTGCTCCCCTCGGCGGACAGCTCGAACCTGCTTTCCAATGCCGTCGCCGTCCATCTCCGACACTAAGCCAGACTGACGCCTTCAACGCAAACAGAGCAGTTCATCGAGTTCTACTACAACCAGTTTGACTCGGACCGCAAGGGACTTGCCAGCCTCTACGTGAGATGCCAACCCATTCTTTTCCTACCTTTCGATTGCTTGGGCTTGTGACGCTAACAGCAAAGCTAGCGCGAGCAATCCATGCTGACTTTCGAGTCTGCCTCCTCTCTTGGCGTCAACTCCATCGTCGAGAAGCTTACGGTATGTAATCCCCGGACAAAAGTCAAGAGGAGCAGGGTTTACCGCAAGGCGATGCACTAACACTACCGTAGTCTCTCCCTTTCGAGAAGGTCAAGCACGAGGTTACGACTCTCGATGCCCAGCCCACCCTTGAGGGCGGCATCATCATCCTCGTCACCGGCAAGCTCCTTGTAAGCAATATTCATCCCTTCGGGCTGATCAACCGTATCGGATATTCTCTGACAATGGCGAATCTAGGTCGACGAGGAGCAGCGTCCTCAGAACTACACCCAGGCTTTCCAGCTGCTGCGTGACCCTTCCGGCAACTACTTTGTCTTTAACGACATCTTCAAGCTGGTTTACGGCTAAGTGTTACAGTTATTGACGAGATACACTTGCTATATCTTCCCACTACACGAGATAAAAGGCACGGCTTCTAGCAGTTTAGAGGAAATGACGACTTGATGAGATCCAGACACCCGACTTCAATGAACTGGGCATAGGTAGAGGCAGGGCAAGAAAGCACCCCCTTTCCCCAGTTTGTCTTGGAAATTTGGCAAGGAATTCAGCACGGCACTGTTCGTCTGCATAGCCCCCTGAACATGGGAGAAACAAACTTTACCATTGCACATGTCCAACGCCGTTGACGCCCCCTGATATCGTAGAATGACATCGACCTCTCTGCACCATTTGTTTCATTTCCCGTGCCATGTTTGATTTGGTTTCTCAACCCCAAAGACGAAGCAGAAAATGAAGCCCCCCCCCCCCCCCCTCCTCCCCCAGATACAGTTGTGACCGCCGCTAAGCATCGTCTCACAAGGCCGAGCATGTGAAGGGGCTGTGTCCAGATTGCTTACGCCGTCGACAGCACACTGCTCTATATCTTTCAGTGGACCAGCATGGACGCATCCCCTCCATCGCGAAACACAAGCTGGGCATGTTTTCCGCGGACAATTTCTTCCTCCCCGCCGTTGGAAAGAATGCTGCTGCTCCGGTGGCCCTTCGCAGATTTGGTGCCATACCCAAGGTCACGAATACGGCCGCTAGCGATATCGAAAATACATCCATGGACGGTAAGGCCACGCTCCTTTATAGCCTCTTGGACAGTGAAGTTCGCCATCAGGACCTTGACACCAGTCTCGACATTCATCTCGGCGATCCGGATAGCGCGGTGGTCATCGTTCTTGATACCAGCAAGCTCCTCAGCATTCTGAGTGCGGACGGCCTTCAGAGGCGTAAGCCAGGTATCCAGGACGCCTCCCACGCGCGAATCGCCCAGCGCTGCCTTGGCACCACCGCAGGCCGAGTGACCACAGAGAACGACGTGCTTGACCTTGAGGTGTGCGACGGCGTATTCAATGACGGCTGAGGTATTAATATCCGTGGGCGCGACGATGTTGGCAATGTTACGGTGGACGAAAACGTCCCCAGGCTGTAGCCCGAGTATTGTTGTCTCTGGAACTCTTGAATCAGAGCAGCCTAGCCACACTATTGCCACATCTTGTTAGCCACCTGACTGATAGCACGTTGTTGTCGGCGGGCATGGCTAGCAGCCGATTTGCGCGGAAGCTAGAGGGCCTTACAGATTGAGGGTGACTGCCCCGAGGCGAGGTTTGCGAAAAAGGCAGGGTTTTGGTGCGATTTGTACCCAGCCCATGCCTGGTTCGAGCTCAGAGCGTACAGGAACTTGTTTTCTGTGTTGACGGGGACTCTGCATCAGTAACGTATGGGGGCAGACCACGAGGCTTTGCGATACTTACGGTCCTGGAACGCCATTGTGGTGTAAACAGCAAAGCAGCCTGGCTTGAAATGATGGCTGAAAGGGTATCAATAAACTGAAGGTACGGAAGGAAGAGCTAGAGCCGCCTTATTGCTGCCCTTGCGTTTAGATGCAGTGCGGATGAGGGCTAGCTGAGACCTGCGCAGCTGGAGACGCTTAGCAAAAGAGTTGACTGTTGTATGAAATCCCCTTGTTGGTGCTTATATCGGATCCAAGATAGAGAACCCGGGCCGGTCACAAGAGTTCTGTCTCTTTCCGAGGCCTTAGGTTCAAGAACCCCAGGAAATCTTATATAGGAGTGCGGGTCGGAACTGGTGGGGAGCACAGTGGCGTTGAATCGGAACAGGCAAAACTTCTTCTCGACTGCCGATAATATGCGCAGTAAGCAGGTTGAAGAGTCACCAGACTCGGGGTTTAACTCCTAAGTCCAAGGTAACGGGGGGCGGGCGCCGAATGCTGTGTGTGGTGTGACCTTGGGTCTTCTCGTGGGATTATCGTGCCACTTGAATGAATGTCAGCGGTGTTGGGCTAGACGCACCATAACAATCAGTATATGCAATAGGGCATAGAGGCTTCGGTGAAGGAAGAGAGGGAGGAGAGTGCCCAACGATTGTGTGGGCGGGTGACAGAAGGTAGAACGTGGTACCTGGCGCATGGCATGCAAAGGGCAACCAAGCATGTCAAGGACTTACATTGAGACCCTCAGTGGCTTGCAGTAAGGTATAGGATGCTGGGGCGGGAGGGGTGGGCAGGGTATAACAGGATAAGCACCAAACAAGGTAGGTAGTGTGAGGTTCTGCAAAAGCAAGTGGGATGCTGCATGCAGCCTTTATGGGGAAGTATGTTGCGAAACTCTGCCACGAAGGACGAGAAGAAGGCGGAGGTATGAAGGTAATATAAGAAGAGAATGATAATACATTACTTGGGAAATATATTAGGGTCATGTGGAAGGCATTAACGATTAATACAACTAGGACCAGTATGCATCTCGCATCCTTTCGGACTGGGGGGCCATGGCATTGGATGGAAAGCTGCCTACACTTGGCGACACAGCCAAGCCTTGGATGAGTCGCTCCGAAGTATTAGACGTGCCATCCTGGAATCAGCGGGGACCAGCACACAACAGACGGTAAAGGTGAAAGGTGATGGACTTGAGGGGGCAAGAGTCAAGACGGCAGGACACCCCCTTTCCATGACTTGATGCGCCTAGTTCACGTTGCGACCTAAGGTGATTGTTATGCTGGACAAGAAGCCGAGCATACCCCGACCCTGACGACCCCGTGGCGACGTTGTATCATTGGTGATGCTTGAGGACAAGGTCAACCTGACAGTTCCTATAACAGCTGCTCTAACTTAACGGAACAGGCAGTAATGGCACAAGAGAAAAAACCAAAAAAGCGGGAGGAGGGAGCCGCGACAAACAGACGCGAGGAAGTTATCAGTTGATCGCAACCCTGCCCACCGGATCTGGGCTGGAGTATCGCATGTGTGTGATTGTCCCCTAGGCTTGACCTTCTCCTCCAGCTAGGCCGCCTCCGTCCTAGCCCAATATGGATCGAGCAAGCATCATACCCTGTAGCCCGTTTCTATTTTGGCTGCACATATGGCAGCCCAAAACAACAGGAAACACTCGTCTAATCGGTCGCTCGCTGGGATCGGTAGCTGTGAGGCACATCATGACGGGTGCGAGCTGGCGAGGAACAGTGAAGTCAAGAGCGCTGCTTCCTGGTTCTGAAACAGTCGCGTAAGTGCACCTCAACATGAGGGCATGGAAAACAAGGTATCATCAATGGTACGTGTCCGCTTTCCCGCCGAATCTCATGCTCTTCCCCCGCTTCCACCTCGCACTCCACGTTCTGATCAGCATTCTTCTGACAGCTTGGACGTGTGCCGTATTCCGAGGGGTTAATTTGACTGACCGCAACCCCTCCCAGCACCCAGAGAACTGCCGGCATAGGTCATTTGGCAGTCAAGCTGCTACGCCTCATTGAATACAGGAGGGGGTGATGGACAGAAGAGACGCAAAGTACGTCGAAGAAGCAATGAAACAAAGCAATTGAAGGCTGCTGACTAGCCCAAAAGCAGTAAGCAATGCCATGCTTGCATCGAGCGTCCGCACAAGTACTTACAAATTACAATGTTCCCGGTCATACTTTTTTTATATTGGCAACCCCATCGGTAAATGTAGCCGTAAGTGGCCCAAGCATTTAGAAAAGAAATAAATCAAACTCGTCCAGCTGGCCTTTGCCCCATCTCGGAATAGAGAAACTCAACACGGCTCCTCAAACCATAAAGCGCATATGCCGATTGTGCCCAGCAATGTTAGAGGATGGGATGGGGGCGAACATTACATAGTAGGTAGAGTCTAATGTCATTCAAGATTCAAGGTGGGGTGGTGAACTGGCTGATGAGTCTGCGCCGATCGACGGCCTTCGAGTCCAAGGAAGATAGAATATAAGTGGACTCCCATCGAACAAGCCGGACCGAGAACAATCAGAACCGGGGCGGACGCAGTCGAGGTAAGTTCGCAGCACAAATGACAGTCGAAAGGAGCCACCCTTCGAAGATGGCCGGCGAAGCCCAAATGATTTTAAATAGACGCAGTGGTGTTTGGAACACAAGAGTGGGCTTGAGAATAAATAATAGGGGCCAGAAGAAGACAAGCAAGCATTTCCGGCCGGTAAGCCAAGAATGCAACAGCATTCGTTGACATCCCAAATGAGACAGACCGCTATTTCCGTTGGCTTGGAGTGCAAGAGATGTTGCATCTCTGCACCATTTCGATTTCCTTAGTAGCAATGCCTGTACCTATAACCATCTCAGACGTTGATCTCGTCCCTTGTGAAGCACTTTGAGTTTTGTGTCAAGAGACATCGGCAAACTGGTCTAGATCAACCCCAGCTCCGTCAGAGCAATCCTTGTCGCCGATCAGCCCCGCCCAGTGCGAGCGAGTGCTTTATTCAACTCCCGCTCTCTCACTCTCTTCCTCTCCCTCTTCCCGTGTCAATTCAACCAACCTCAGCTCTATTCAGTCAGCCTTAGCATTATACGAGGCCGCGTTTCTACAATGGCTCATACCTGATTAGATGGAAGACAGGTCCATCAATTCCCTCCCGCCGGGCCTTGACATTGACAGCGAGCCCCTCCCTGGAGCCTTCCGGCCAAATGCGGGGAATCATTAATAGCTTCATTGTCTTGTAAAGAGAACTCGGGCTTCCGGCATATACACTGGGCTGCCATTCGATCGATTTGAGGCATACACACATTCTGTCGGAACGCCTATGGGGCATGACGCATCTCGACACAGGTAAGGTGCGCCATCAAAGCATAGTCAAATAACCAAAGCATGAAGTTGAAACCCAATAGAATAGTCATCCCGACGCCATGCCAAATTTTTATGAATCCGATAACCTCCAGTGGCCTAGTATCCTAATACACTAAAGCAGTCAGGGTATTGATCCATCTTAGACCTTGATGGCGTTGTCCAGAGCCTTCTGCTTCTTCTCAGTGCGCTTCTGGGCCTTGGCGCCCATAATACCACCACCCCACTGCTTCCTCGCGCTCTCAGTCTTCTCCAGGTAGCCGTCCTTGATGGCGGAGACGAGCTTGGACAGCTCGGTCTTGTCCTCAGAGCGGACCTCGGTGATGGCAAGGACAGCGGCGGTCTGAACAGTCAGCGTATGGACAAGCAATGGATTGCGACTAGAGCAGGAATAGAAAAATACCTTCTTGTGGACGACTGTGCCGAGGCGAGCCTTGCCCTTGATGATGGCGAAGGGGACACCCATCTTGCGGCAGAGGGCCGGAAGGAAGATGACCAGCTCAATGGGGTCAACGTCGTTGGGAATCAGGACAAGGGAAGCCTTCTTGTTCTCGATCAGACCGACAACGTGGTTCAGACCGTACTTGACAGTGTAAGGCTTCTTGGAGACATCCTCCTTCTTCTTGCCCTCCTTGACGGCGGTGGCCTCCTTGACGAGACGCTCCTTCTTCTCAGCCTTGGTCTCGGGGCGGTACTTGTTGAGGAGCTTGAAAGCCTGGGCGGCAGTGTTGCGGTCGAGAACGTGCTGGAACTGGGCGATCGCAGGGGGGACCTTGAGGCGCATGTTCAAGATCTTCTTCTGACGCTGAAGACGAACATACTCGGGCCACTTGACCATGCGGGCCAGGTTGCGGCGGGGCTGGATGTCCTGACCGATGCCAAAGTTGCGGGGCTTGCGCTCGATGAGAGGGTTCTGCAGTGCGCGGTCAGCCTCAATGATGCTGCGCGAGTATTGGGGAAGAGTAGACAAAATTGACTGACCTTAGGACCCTTCTTGGAGCCAGCCTTTCCCTGAGGGAAAGGGGCGGGCGCCACCTTCTTACCAGACTTGGGAGGCTGTCATTGAGAAAGAAAGACATCAGCGAGTTGTCCAAAGCAACTTGAGTCTTCCCTGAACTCTAAAGAGAAGGACGGTGAAGCTTCAGAGACGAATCCCCGACGCCTCACACGTCCCCTCCAGCCAAATCATCATCATTACCCCGTTCCCAGCACATAAGCGTGCTGGGAGCAGACGGGCAGATGGAAATCAGATTTCAGCGCGCACCTGAGCGGTCGCTGAATTGATTGCGCCGAGGGCGAAAAGTATTGTTGAATATTCAATTTGTACTCACCATTTTGTCGGTTGTCGTGATGCTGCCTTGGGCGGGGATGATGGAAGGATGGACGAAGTGCAAGTGAATGTGTCAACAGGTTTTCGAAAGACGAAAGAAAAGACTTTCAGACTCGCGGTGTGGGCCGAGAGCAAAAAAAAAAAACAATTAGGGCAAGTGTGGCCGCAAATTTTCGATAAGGACGCGGTTTCCCGTCTTAGACGACAAGCTTGTCTTATCGCCACGTGACTCTCGTCTTCCAAATCCACTTTTTTCATGGAACGGACGTAGTGTAGTGTATTGTACTGTCCGTTTGTTTATTTGCCTGGATTGGCAATTCGTATCGAAACGGATTCAGCTTCAGAGTTGATCATTAGTTAAGTCAGGAGTGTTTAAAACTGTCCAATGTTTGTTGGCCATGCACGACATTTTGGTTGGCATGCTTATCAGACAGTATGGAGCTGTGAACAAGCTCACAGACCCATGTTGGCCACTCGACTTTCTTGTTCTTTCTTCATTGTTATACTCAGATCATTTGGAGCAGAATCTTCTAATATCGATACCATTTATTACTTAGTGTGGGTTTCTGAAGGCAAAATAAACCAGTTTCAGCTGTGCTGCTGGGGTTCACTGAGATTCAAACTGGTCACTGGCACCGGATGGATCCGAGTCTACTAAGTAGGTAAGTAGACGGTACGTACCGAATGACTTTACAGGTGCCTACCTACCTACCTACCTACCTAGGTACCTGAGATTCCTACATAGGTACCAGGTGCCTACTAAGGTAGTAGAGTCAACGTCACAAAAATCACATCGAGTCTTGCCTCACTTTGAGGTCAGTACATGACTTGCATGCCGTTTCTTGGCTCTGTATGATACCCGACGCAAAAGAGTTCATCTTCACTCGCAGATTCGGTTCGTCGGCCTCTCAACCCTCATATTCCAGAGTGGCTATCAAACCTGCCCTCGGCCGTTGCCCAGCTCCTTCATCAACTCCCGTAATCGCGTTCCCAGATCATCAGGGAGGTTCGATTCCAGAGCGTGTTAAGTTGACCGATAACAACCTCTACTGGAGACTGGAGCAAAGCGTAATCGCCATCGAGACTATTTACCCCAGCTGGAATTCTTACTCTTCTGCAGGGAACCGACACATTGGGTCTAGTCCCCAAGGCACTGCCGTCGCCACAACCTGCCCAAGAGTCACCAACATGGCTCCTGTTCTCTGCGCCAACTGCAAGACGGAGCGCGCTCTTGTTAAGCGCCCCAAGAACCACCAGAAGCTCTGCAAGGGCTGTTTCATTTCGGTCTTTGAGGAGGAAGTGCACCATACCATAGTTTCCTCCACGCTCTTTTCTCCGGGAGAAAAAGTGGCTATTGGTGCTTCAGGCGGCAAAGACTCGACCGTCTTGGCCAGCGTTCTCAAAGATCTCAACGAGCGTTATCATTACGGTCTGGATCTTGTGCTTCTCAGCATCGACGAGGGGATCAAAGGCTACCGAGACGACTCCCTGGAGACTGTCAAGAGAAATGCGACTCAGTATGACATGCCTCTGACGGTTGTTGGGTACGATGAGCTCTATGGTTGGACCATGGATCAGGTTGTCCAAACAATCGGAAAGAAAGGCAACTGCACATATTGTGGTGTGTTTCGTCGACAGGCGCTTGACCGCGGGGCCAAAATGTTGGGCATCAAGCATCTTGTCACTGGCCACAACGCAGATGATGTTGCCGAAACTATCCTAATGAACCTTCTGAGAGGCGACTTACCTCGCCTGGGCCGAAGCACAAGCATCGTCACTGGAGATGACACCTGCGATGTCAAGCGCAGCAAGCCCCTCAAGTATTCCTATGAGAAGGAGATTGTGCTATATGCCCACCACAAAAAGCTCGACTACTTCAGCACCGAGTGTATATACAGCCCGGAAGCATTCCGGGGAACCGCTCGTACCCTGATCAAGAATCTTGAGCGGGTGCGGCCAAGTGCCATCCTCGACATCGTCCGTAGTGGCGAAGATATGGCCCGTCTTGTCGCGGGTGGACAAAGTAGTGCTTATGCTTGCAGAGGGTCTTCTGCCCGCGACTCTGCAGATGATTATACCGCCGGATGTGGATCGCAGCAGAGCAAGGCTTCAAAGAAAGAAATTGCTCAGCTGGATGCAAGCCTAGGTCAAGCAACTCTCGAGGAAGGTCTTGAGACAGACTTCACCGGCAATACAGCTGCGGAGAACACAACACAAACCAAGAAGCAGCCATTGCCAAACCAGGCATTACCCAGTGCCCCTTTACAGACACTGGGAAAGTGCGAAAGGTGTGGTTACATGTCCAGTCAGGCTATATGTCAAGCCTGTTTGTTAGTGGATGGCCTAAACAAGAACAAAGCGCAAATTCGTATATAGGCTGGAGTTTGTTTCGATTCAAGAAGGGCATCAGCCCGTACGCTCAGTTGTCTCACTCAGTAGCTTGCACGGTCCTTTATTCCAACAGATTCTCAGCATGTTCAGCCCCTACTGCCACATACTAGAGCTGCCAAAAACCAAACTGTGCCACTGGATAGCTTTTTGAACTGAAAATGGGGTCGAATTGGATAGCCGGAGTTGACAAGGGATTGTAAGATGCCATACTCTTCCAGTAAAATACATTTTGTTTTTCGGTTGCCACCTCCTACTACGAGATGCGCTTCTCTAACTATGCCGTATTGTTAGCAATTTCCGAAGAAGTTCACCCAAGTAAACATACTCTCCAAGGGTTGTTCAGCTCAAAGCCAGGAGGCGCTTCGTGGTTTCCAACTTGTCCACGCAGGTCGCCCGTAAGTCTACGATCTCGGTCCATCACTGGTTATCGTTTAAATTAGCCCGAGGTCGGGTGGTAGGTGGTTTGGATTCTTTGGAGGTACATACTTTGCTAAAAGGCTCTGATTAGCACAATGCACATCTCGTAAGGAAGCCCAGGTAAAGAGTACTTACCCGATCCCACTGGTCCAAACCCCAACGAGGCTTCTTTCCACCGTTTTGGATGCCTTTGATGACATGCAGTCCGGCGCCGGTGACACCAAACATCTGTATAGACCTTAGTCCCCATCATGACCATTGCGATCGTGTCGCACAGGCATCATAGCTGACACAGGGCAGCTCTTACAGCAATCATGATTCCATAAGGAATCAGCGTCTCGAAAGGAACAGGCATTATGGCGGGCTGCCGTCCGGCAGATTGGGGTCAATTGGGTATTTGTATGTGTCGAAAATGTGCAAGGCTGGCAAGAACGACGACAGCTTGCGGTCGTTTTATTGGCAGACGAGTTGGGTAGGGTCGAACTCCGGTTTCCCAAGGTCGTCAATCTGGTTGACTGAAGTGATGCGCTGCTGCGCGCCTCGTTGACTCGTCGGACTGGAGCTTTTGTTATCACGTGATTGGCGCCAATGGTTCGAAGCCTTCGGCGGCAGACATGATTGGATACAGAGCTACCCACCATCATGCGTCGTCCCAGAAGCTCACCACCTGTCACGGTGCGAAAATGGAGACTCAAGCGACTGTGCCCCATACAGACCCTGCTTGCTCGCCTCATGCTTGCTTTGGACAGTGTTCTAAAATGCCCGATCACTGTACGCGCCATGGTTTGACATAGCCGTGGAAGCTACATCCCTTAGGTTGCGCCGGTCTGAGAGCCTGCAGCGTGTCATTTCTCGCGCCTCGAACACGACTTTGAAGCTGCCGGTGGCTTTTCTCCGTTTTGGAGGGTTTCTCAACAACAATTCGACAACGCGTCTATCGATCTTTACCTGAATCATTCGACAAACAGAGGCGACGGCGCATCATTGCCGCTCAACGCCACCCACGGTTACACGCGCCGTCACTCTCTCCACTGCACCTTCCGCTTAGAACAAGACGAACGCACCATCACCATCTTTACACGTCGTTCTCGTTAAAATCCCAACCCTTCCGTGCTAGCTATGGGCTGTGAATCTCAAACTTTTGTTCTCGACGGACGGATTCTGAAACACTAGCTCTGAGTCCAACGATCATCAAAATTCAGCAGGGGGAGAGCACCTTCGACAAGATGGCAAGCGCGCAACTCACTGAGGAAGAGCTGCAGCAGAGCGCGGTTTTATCTGACGAAGACGCCGAGTTCGAGGACGCACCTGTTTTTCCCTCTGATCGACTACCACAAACTACCGAGAGTCCGTTGACGAACCCCAATACCCACGATGACGAACTTTGGGATGCAGTCGGCGACGAGGATGAGGAAAGGGATGCAAGCACCGTTGAGGACGACATTGAGATGGGCGAAAACCTCGACGACAATAGCGAGCTATCTGAACAGGAATCGATGGATGATGAGGTAGAACATCAGTCTGATGAAGACATGGAACGGCGCATGGAACGAGACGAAAGAGATGATGCTTCAGGCGGCGCGCGAAGTCGTAGTAGTAGCTTGCTGGATGTCATCGAGGAGGACGAGGCAGAGGGCGTGGGCGCTGTCAAGATCAGACCAGGCGAAACCGACGAGGAGGCAGATGAGCCCGACAGCGATCACTCGGATTCTCACAGCGAATCTGGCATCGAATCCGAGGAGGACGCCGCCTGGGACGAGGTCGCTGCAGCGGATGAAGATGATGAAGAGGGATCGGAGGATGCGGCACCTAACATGTGTATATTTTGCAAGCAAGACGAAGAGCACGACCCCGCCGAAGACTTCGAAGACTTCTTGGCCTGTGTCAACTGCGGCGAAAACTGTAAGTGAATCTGCCTCAATGCGGGACATCAACTAAAAGGTACCTAGCACACCAGCATTGCGCCCGGGAGGCTGGCGCTCTTCAGGAGCCAAGCAGTACGTCTTTTCCCACTGGGCATGTCCTCTACTGACGTGCAACACTAGGTCTTTTGCAATGGAAGTGTCTCGACTGTGCATTGGGGGGGACTGATGCGCCAGTTGATAAGGTGTCAAGCGATAGTCCTCAGAAGCAGCAATATGAGTATGCCGATGAGCCTGACGATGACAATAAGCACGAAATTGATCTCGAGCTTTCACCATCTTCCAGAAGATCAACGGCTTCTCAAGTTGCGCGAGACCTACTTCCACCTCAGAAAGGCACTATCAAACCCGACTCCCATTCGGTCTTCAACCATTTGCTTCTCGACGGTGATCCCATGGATGGATCTCGGGTGCTTCGTAAGCGCAAGACATCGTCTGTTGAGGCGGATGATATTGTCATGTCGCTCCGAAAGCGCCGGCGCAACACATCCAAAGGCCGGGAATCAAGCCACGGTGCGGGAACATCACAAGATGGTCCAAATGGGACCAGAGACAAGGACTCACGACGCAAGTTGCGCCTTAACCCCACACGCAAATCACAGCCGGTAACGGTCATCCGCCGAACTCGCTCAGTCGTCGTTAAGATGCGTGTGAAGCCTTCCGCTCTTCGTCGAGTCTTGTCCCGAAAGTCTGCGTCAAACCGAAGAAGAGCGGAGAGGACAAGCACAGTTGCGCCATCTCATGATGGGTTGGCTGCTTCCATGACGGCCTCTTTCACTTCATCAGACTACGCACATCCTTTCTACTCCTTCTTCGACAGAGAGATCGACGAAGTCAAAACCAAACCTTACGGCGGCATCCTCAGCGAAGCAGAAGCCGATACATCAAGGACACTGCCCACCAACGACGACCGTCGGCGGTTCGACGAAGCCAAACAGAAAGCAGAGGAGGTTTGGCGGGCTCGTCTCCATAGCATCCAGCTCAATTTAGCGGTGCCTGCTAAGAGGTCGAAGAAAAATTCTGGTCCGGCGAGCCAGATCGAGTGCATCGATTTTGGCGGATGGGAGATTGACACCTGGTATGCAGCCCCTTACCCCGAGGAGTACAGCCGGAACCGAACTCTCTATATTTGCGAGTTTTGTTTGAAGTATATGAACTCGGATTATGTCGCCTGGCGGCATAAACTCAAATGTCCAGCGAAACACCCGCCGGGCGACGAGATATACCGTCATGGATCCGTCTCCGTTTTCGAGGTGGATGGCCGAAAGAACCCAGTCTATTGTCAGAATCTTTGCCTTCTTGCCAAGCTGTTCCTAGGATCCAAGACGCTCTACTACGACGTGGAGCCGTTTCTCTTCTATGTCCTGTGCGAATACGACGCACTTGGCTATCACTTTGTTGGCTACTTTTCAAAGGAAAAGCGAGCCAGCAGTCAGAACAACGTCTCTTGCATTCTGACGTTGCCTATACACCAGCGCAAGGGTTACGGTAACCTGTTGATCGACTTTTCTTACCTGCTCACTCGCGTGGAACGCAAAACCGGATCGCCCGAAAAGCCACTTTCAGACATGGGTCTCGTTTCATATCGCAACTACTGGAGGCTGGTGCTATGCCGGTACCTGCTGGATCATGTCGAAGAAGACAAATCAGCTGCTCCGGGCCTGAGTATTCGGCAAATGTCCGACGATACCGGACTGACTCCCGACGATGTCATTTCTGCCCTCGAAGGCCTCAGATGTCTCGTGCGTGATCCTCAGACGGAACTGTATGCTTTCCGTGTCGATCTAGCATACTGCAACGAATACATCGCGAAGTGGGAGGCCAAGAACTACGTAAAGTTGAATCCAGATGCGCTCACCTGGACACCATACGTCATGGGACGGGGCAATGCCACAAATTTCGAGCTTGGCCCAGCCATCAGTGCGATAGCACCGCGAGAAGAGGACGACAGCCACAAAGCAGCTCAAGAGACTCTGTTGCCTTCCTCACAGCAGGTATCAGCTGTGAATGGTCTTCCGCTCAAGGGCATCGTTGACAATTTTGACACACCTGTCGATGCCTTATCTACCAGCGCAGATAGCGCCGGCAAAGATGCCGATGGTTTGAAGGCGGAGACCAATGTTTACGAATCAACGGAACCACACCAGGATGATTTGGTCAACGGGGGCGGGAGCCGTGAAACAGTCAACCAAGAGGGTTTCCAACCCAGTGAAGTGCCTCATTCGGCCACACCTGGACAGTCAATGGATCACAATTGGGCCAACATGTATAGAGACGTACCTCCGTCGAGGTTCGAAGTGTACCCGCCTCCTGGTGGCCGACGTTCCGATCGGCCACGGCCAAGCATCCCTCGACCATCTGTACCGCGAAACACAAGCAACAACCCGCGGCCGCGGCGATCCGGCGGTGGCAGTAGTGCTAGGCGACCTACTGCAAGTCGACCCAAGGGCAAAAGCTCGTCGTCCTCATCGCGGCGTAAAACGGGTGGAACGGGGCGCGGGCCGGGCCGATGGCCCAAGGGTACCAAAAAGAGCGATTATGGCAACGCTGACAGTGGGCCTGGTCTTCCGCCAGGTTGGGTCAAGGACAAGCAAAGAATTGCGAGTCTTGGAGCATCCAAGGATCAAGAGGTTGGAGGTCTTAGGCCTGATAGCAAGGAGACGATGGATGTGGTTCGGGTGCAATTCGAGGACGGGGCGCAAGAGGCTACGAGCGGAAAGGTAGCTGGGGGTGGTGACAGAAGCCACGGAGCAGCCGATGGCCATGCAGAGGGATGAGTGAATGCCAGATAGCTGATACCCCTTGCTAATATTGTCCCTGGTGGTATTTGAGACGACATTGTTATATAGTGTATCTAATAGTGCAAGAGCGGCATGTTACTTGAGCACTTGCTGCAGCTCTGATGACAAGGGAAATATGGTGACTGACTGGCTATCGGATGCTAACCTGCGTGCCTGCGTAGCGTACCCTTGGCGTGGCGATGCAGAGATGCAGGTGCTCGGCCCCCGTCTAATCCCAACGATTCACAGTAAAGTGATTCGGTCTGTACAGCCAGCCTATTGCGAACACGGTCGGGCTAGAAGAGAATAATTGGACGAAGCTTCAAACCAGCCATTGGGGCGCATGACGGAAAGCTTTGACGGTGTTAACAAGAATGTGAGTAGGCATGGCTTCTCCCCTATTTCATCTTGGTGTATTGTTGTTGAATCATGATCTGTACCTTTTATGCATTTTTATGATTACGAGCCGGGTGCTACTCGGGTAAGCTCCCGGACACGGGCGGCTGTGGCGACGCAGGGCAGGCACTCGTGTCTTGTATGTTGGTGAGCATGGCAAGGGCAAGGGGCATGGCCTGATGCTTGGACAAATGTGGGACGGTTGTTTGAGCGCAAGGCATTGCAAGCCATTTGAAAGCACTAGCAATGACTGTAGCATCTCTCTGTTTCTTCTGTACTAGGATAGCTGGAGCCGAACCCGTCTGAGCAAGTGAAGGCGTTACAGCTTGTATGCGGCTCACGGAGCATAAAGAAGCCCTGCGGCGGCCTAATATGCGCCAGTACCGTTGCAACGAGGTCGATGCGGATGGATGAATAGCTAGCTGCCTGTATCCGTATATGCAAGAACTATGTTCGATGAATAAGAAGACTGTCAGTGGGCCATAAAACCGGCTCGATATCCACTTTGCCAGTTCATGACGAGTCTCAATTATGAGAGAACTGACCAATTAACGGCTTATCCCGCTCTGGTCTCATACCTTAGCCACCCACACTTCGCTCGTTACTGAATAACTGATACAGGTCTCCCCAGTTCGCCTCGCCTAACCTTCTATACCTATCGTCAGGGTAGCCTTGGTTGATATCGCGCTTTGCTTGCCTCTCACCAAACCTTCGTGCTTTGCTTCACCAGAGGTAGTATTACACGTTATGCACCACAAGCCATCGATTGCAAGCTATGGATTGCTTGAAAGCTTCCCCACGCTCATTTGCCACAGGCAGCGAAGAGGCCTGAAACCGAGGTTACCAAGACGCGTGTGTACGGCCTACCTTGAACAGCAAGCATAGCAGCTTCATGCTTTGCTTCTCCTTTTCTCTCTCTCACTTTCATCACGGTAGTCTCTGCTGTGCTCCTTATTGAACAAAAAGCCCTAGGTGGCGAGCGCGGTGACGAGACGGTGTGATCAACGTTCGTGTCCGTATGTACCGTTCGGCTCGGCTAGGACGTCCCGGCATCAATGTTACCGTCAGCACCTCGCCTCTTCAAGGGTGTCACGCCTATGCAAGACGGCGCCCTGGGGTAGGTACTTGAAATGTGGCTGGAGGACGATCTCCTTCCACAGCCTACACGCCTTTCGGCGCCCGAGTTGCCCAGTCATCTCCGCTCGCCAAGTGGCATTACGCACACGCACCCGTGGACCTCCAAAGGTGGGTGTGCGACACTTCAACACGCTGCAAGTATTGCCGCCCAGTGCCACAGCTAGTGCCGATGCCAGTGCCAGTTGCCAGTGCCTTGTTTCTACCAACATCCGATCGCACCAACCTGGACAAACCTTACTTGTCTCCAAACACCATATTTCCCGGATCTTGATTCTTATTCTTCACACCGAGCCCATCCTTTCTAGAATACCTAAGGGGGAAAAAAGAAGGCTACTTGATAGTCCACCGGCTCTCTGCGTGCACCCTCTGCGATCTCGCGCGCCGATACCCGTTCTATCCTCATCCCTCCAAGTTGCTGGCGAAGTCGGCCGTTACCTACGACCCGTAACCCTCAGTGACCCCCCCAAGACCAGAAACGACCGACCCTTGCTTGGCCTGCGACGCTCAGCGCTCAGCCGCCCTTCGCTTCGTGGGACCACACTGTCGTCACGACCGCCCCTCCCGCACCCAACCTTCGCTCTTCCATCGTCGGCAGGTATTGTTGCTTGGCCGCGCATCAATCTTGCCGTCCATCAACACTGTCAACGACGACTCTTTGTGCTTTTGCCCGTCGCATCATTATTCCGCCTGCGTTGGGCCCAAGCGCTCCGCCGCCCAATCGCACCTGGCTACCTCAGGTACTCTAACGCCGTCGTCTCTTCGTCCAGCGCATCCGGCAGCCCACTTTCCCCGAACCACATCCAACCTCCTGCCAGACCGGGCATCGCGTGCCAATCCCATCGCTCCTCATCCACAGATACCATCACCCGCCCAGCTTTCCGTTGACGACGACGTACAACCGCCAAAATGTCCAAGGTCATGCGAAGCGTCAAGAACGTGACCAAGGGTTACTCCAGCGTCCAGGTCAAGGTCAGAGAAGGTTTGTCGCTCCGCTCGCTTCCTTCTCCTTCCCCTTCCCCTTCCCCTTCCCTATTCCGTTGCTAATCATGCTTCTTCAGCCACCAGTAACGACCCATGGGGTCCGACCGGAACTCAGATGAGCGAGATTGCTCAGCTCACGTACAATACGTAGGTGTTCCGTACCCAGACGAGCCAGGCCGAATGCTGAATGCCATGGCAGATCTACCGAGTTCTATGAGATTATGGACATGCTCGACAAGCGGTTGAACGACAAGGGGAAGAACTGGAGGCACGTCCTGAAAGCTTTGAAAGTCCTGGATTACTGTCTGCACGAGGGTTCCGAGCTCGTCGTCACATGGGCGAGACAGAGCATCTACATCATCAAGACATTGCGCGAGTTTCAATACGTCGACGAAGATGGCAGAGATGTTGGCCAGAACGGTACGCGTCATATAGAGCTCTCGGCATCGCTCCCGAGTATGTTTTGCTGACAACCAATTAGTGCGTGTCGCCGCCAAAGAACTCACAGCCCTCATCTTGGACGAGGAGAGGCTACGAGCCGAGAGAAGCGATCGCAAGTCATGGAAGTCTCGCGTCACCGGTCTCGAAGAGTTCGCACCTCAGCATACTAGCCCTACGCAGCCGCGCGTCCGTCGCCGGATGAGCAACGAGGACGATACCGAGTATAGACTTGCCATCGAGGCCAGCAAGCACCAGGAGGAGGAGGATCGCCGGAAACGAGCGAGTCGCGCTGCTCACGAAACCGAAGACGACGATCTTGCCAAAGCCATCAAGCTCAGCAAAGAGGAGGACGAGCGACGCCGGCGTGAAATGGAGGATACCAACGCATCACTGCTCTTTGACGACACTCCCGTCCAGACAACGCAACCCCAGTACACCGGCTTCAACCAAGGTTATCAGCAGGGAAGTGCCGTCGATTTCTTTGCGAACCCAATCGACCAAAACCAGCTCCAGCCGCAACCCACCGGTTACATGCCCAATGCCTACACGGCTTACCAGCAGCCACAAGCGACCGGTTTTCCCAACGGCTATGGTGGGGGTGGATATGGAATGCAACAAAACATGACTGATCCTTACGGCCAGCAGCAACAGGGCTTTCAACCGCAGCCAACGGGCTACAATCCCTATGCCCAAGTGCAGGTTCAGAGTCCCGCCCCCCAGGACCCTGTTGCACAGCCTGGGAGCAACAACCCTTGGTCCACTGGCTCGATGAAGCAGGGCAACCCGATGAAGCCCATGCAGACGGGCTCAAACAACCCGTTCGCCTCGTCATTCGGCCGGCCGCAGCCCCAAAGCCAGTCTTCCATGCCCGCTCTTGGTGCTCTACCTGAGCAAAAGACGCTATCCACTTTCAGCCAGCCCAGCTACAGCCAGCTTAGTTTCAACCAGCCCAGTTTCAACCAACCCCAGGCGACTTCTAACCAGGGCGCCAGCACGTTCGGTACCCCGCAGAAGGAGCTTACTGAGCACGAAGCGAAGCTAAACGCCTTGCTTGCCGGAGGAGACGGTATGGACACGTTTGGCAACACGGGTCAGACGCGTATCCCCGCGCAGCATACCGCCCCCGGCACGTTCGTCAACAGCGCGGGCACCGGGGCCCAACGTCTTACGGCGGAGGCGACGGGAAGCAACCCATTTCTTCGATCGCAGTACACAGGCATGCCCAACATCTCTTACGGCGGTGCGCAAATGCCTGCCGCGACAGGTCCCGCCGGCATCAATGGCAGCAACAACCCGTTCGCGGCAACGAGGCCACAGCAGCAGAACACCCAGCCGCAAGACCTCATTCAATTTTAGGTTGCGTTTCGTGGACACGAGTGTGGGCTGGTCCATGCCGGCTGCTAGCGATCGGCATCGTCCACGTAGGTCGCAGTTGGCGTGAGCACTAAAAATGCTTTCTTTCTTATTGTTAGAGAATCGGGGGAAAGAGGGATTTGTTTTGCAAGGCGGATACATACCCGTCAGAGGACTCAACTTGTTCCTGTTCATAGCTGGCTGGCGGTTTGCTCCTCTTTCACATTTACACAGCTTGCGCATAGTGCTCGAACATGAGCCAACTACCTATCCTTTCCATGGCCCGTCACAAGGGTTCTCGAAAGGCTGCTTGCGATGAGGGGGTAGGTGCATGTAAAGGATAGTCTCCCCGGCTTCGGCATGACAGAACCCTAAAGAAGTAGGCTGACAATATGCTGGGAGTGTTATTTTAACCCGTCCGGGTCGGAGCTCGTCGGGCTTGACGAAATGAAGCCGTGCTGATTAATGGATGGGAAACACCCAAGGCTATGGGAGAAGATAGACATCATCAATGGCAAGTGATTCTGTGATTGTGCAGGTTCCAATCCAGTGGTATTCAGTTCTCGTCAGCCTAGATAGGTACCCACCTACCTACCTAAGGTACGTAGTAACGCAGGTATTCCCACAGGAGTCTCCTACAATACCAGGAAAGGTATGCGTGCAACTTACCTAGGTACATAGGTAGGTACCTAGGTACCTACCTAGGTAGGTAGATATGTGTGTAGTGTGGTCTGGTGACCTGTTGTGACCAAGCAAGGCGTTCTCACCCAGGCAGCATGAGCTCGTGATTGGACATACGAGAAGGTACCATTATTAATAAACCCATGCGGAAACTACATATTATATCCCTCCTTGCTCTGCCTGCTTTCTGCCTAGTATACCGATCGAGCTCGTCCATTGGTCATCTACCTCGAGCTCTGGCATCTGGCGAATCAGCGTTTGAGATTGTCCTCAGGCAGAAATAGCCGGAAGAGGAACCCTACCTACTAGGTACCTAGGTATCTGGGTGGGTAGGCACTTGATACGTGTAGACTCGACTACGGGAGCTATTACCGCTTCTTACCTAAGCGTACTGGTGCTATTTTTCGTTATGCCAGAGCTGTCTACCCAACCTCAGCGCCGCCTACCTACCTACTTAAGGTATTCGACTTCTTCGCATCGAAACGCGAAACATACGTGTGTCAACCGCCATTGACATTTCCACAGCAGCAATTCTCATCGGGTCAGGGGAATCTGCGTGTTAGCTTTGCCGTCGTTGACACCTCGTCCTTTGATCCTTTCTACCTGTCCCCCATCTGTTTTCATCCCACGACCCCCTTTTCGCACCCGTCACCAGAGCGCGCGTGCATCCCTCCGGCCAACCCCAGCCACTTTTTCTCCACGTATCTTTCCCTTGCGCAGCACCCATCGAAGAAAAAATAAAAAAAATCCTCGACCACAGGCTATACTAAAAACTCCTACATCAAGTCACGTCGCCAATCGTTCCGGCCGACGCGCTCGCAAGCCATCAACTCCGTCGGCCCATTTCGATCGGATTGCTCTGCATGTCTGTCCGTAATTGATCATCGGCGACACACACAGCGCCCACGAGTTGGCCGACCTTCCGCCTCGTCGCGCCATCTATTCTTTCCTTCCCTTATCCTTGACCGCATTAGCAACCGTCGCTGCTGGGAATCGCTCATCATGTCTGGCTTTGGCAGCACCGGCTTCGGCGGCTTTGGCTCGACCAACAACCAGCAGTCGACTGGCTTTGGAGGATTTGGGGTCAACAACAACACCAGCACTGCCAGCACCGGTAAGTCGAAGTCTTCTTCGTCGCAACACACCTCACCATCCTGTCCCATCATGTCAGCTTCCCCGATGGCCTGCCAACTAACTTCCGTGTGCTTAAGGCTTCGGCTCTGGCAACACAACAAGCAATGCCTTTGGGTCCGCCAGTAACACTAGTACTGGTGGCGGCTTGTTTGGTGGCGGCGGCAACACTGGTGCATTTGGCGGCACGTCATCGGGTAGGTTGATCACGTCGTTATGGGCAGTCTGGTTGAGTCTCAAGCTGGGATTAAGGGATTATTGTACTAACTTTTGCTTCCACAGGCGCCTTTGGGTCCAACACTGGCACGGCTTTCGGAGCTGCGAAACCTGCCTTCGGTGGCACCCCGTCCACCGGAGGCGGTCTCTTTGGTGCCTCGAACACTACCAACAATACAGCTACAACATCTACGGGCTTTGGCGGCTTTGGCACGAACACGACAACGAACACCTCGTCCCCGTTTGGTGGAGCCTCCTCTGGCGGAGGGCTGTTTGGCGGTGCCAACAAGCCCGCTTTTGGCTCTGCCACCAACACCAGCACTGCTGGTAGCACGTCGTTGTTTGGCGGTGGGAACACGTCTGGCGGCTTCGGCAGCGCAACCGCCACTGGCGGCGGTGGTGGCTTCGGCGCATCGATGAACCCTGGCATCGGCAACGTTGGTGACCCTCCTGGTACCGCACTTACTCCTTTCCAGGCACACCAAGAGAAGGAGACTACAGGAACAGGCAACCAGTCAAACTCTTTCCAAAACATCTTGTTCCAGGAGCCATACAAGAAGTGGTCGTCCGAGGAGTTGAGACTGGCTGACTACGCACAAGGACGCCGTCACGGCAATGCTAGTGGTACAGGTGCTTTCGGTGTTTCCAACTTTGGCAGTGGTGGATTCGGCTCGACAACCAACCAGCAGTCCTCGGGCTTCGGAACGGGTGCATCCACCGGAGGTGGCCTTTTTGGGGGCGGGAGCAACACCGCCAACACAACATCAACAACCGGTGGTTTTGGCGGCGGCTCTACTGGAGGATTCGGCTCTGGTGGCGGTGGTCTCTTTGGAGACAATGCAGCCAAGCCGGCTACCGGAGGCCTGTTCGGCGGCGGTACTACAGCGACGTCGCAGCCCGCACAGTCTGGCGGGCTCTTCGGCGGTGGGGCAAGTACAGGAGGCGGTTTTGGAACTACGGGCACGACCGGCGGATTCGGCTCTACAAACACAGGCGGTGGTCTTTTCGGCTCGAACACCAACAACAACGCAGCCCAGAACAAACCGACGGGATTCAGCTTTGGAAACGCCGGAGGCGGCACTGCCGGTGGTTTTGGAAGCACCACAAACAGCGGCTTCGGAGCGAATAGTAACAATGCCAACAACACCGGCTCTACAGGTGGTCTGTTCGGCAACGCTGGCCAATCCGCGGGTGGTGGCCTTTTCGGGAATAACCAGTCGCAGCCTCAACAACAGAACACGGGCTCTGCATTCGGTGGAGGTGGAGGCTTCGGCGCACAACAACAGCAGGCGAGCGGCGGGCTTTTCGGGAACAACCAGCCGAAGCCGGCGGCGGGCGGCGGTCTCTTCGGGGGCGGTGGAACATCGAGCACTGGAGGAGGTCTATTTGGAGGTGGAAACACTACTTCAAACACGTTCGGCACTGCTAACACAAACAACAACGGTGGTGGACTCTTTGGAGCCAAGCAACCAGCCACTGGCGGCGGGCTTTTCGGATCCAACACGACGGGCCAGAATACAAACACTGGAGGTGGCCTGTTCGGCGGCGGACTGGGTGCAAACAATCAACAGCAGCAGCAACAGCAGCAGACCGGACAGGCATCGCTATTCGGCGGTGGGCAAAACCAGACGAAGCCAGGCGGTCTTTTTGGCTCGTCTCAGCCTGCGAGCGGTAGCTTGTTTGGGAGTCAGAACATGCAGCAGCAAGGCTCCTTATTTGGAAACAACAACAACAACAACAACCAGCAGCAGCAACAGCCCCAGAATTCCTTTCTCGGAGGCTCGCTCCTGGGTAATCCCCAAGGTGTTAATTCTGGTCCACAGTCCCTCACTGCTAGCATCAACGACGTGTCTGCGTACGGCTCGCCCTCCTTATTCTCCAACCTGGGAGGTTCAGAGACGCCAAACCCAGGCCCGCTTGCTACACCTCTTTCTAGCAAGTCCAAGCCTAGACGCAGCTCCATTCTACCCATGTACAAGCTGAATCCTGCGTCAGCCGCTCGCTTCGCGACTCCTCAGAAGAGGGGATTCGGGTTCTCTTACAGCACCTACGGTACTCCTGGTGGCAGCCCTTCAAGCGCAGCAAGTACTCCTGGCGGTGCTAGCCGGAGCTTACTCGGCTCCTCGTCCATGAACCGAAGCTTGAGCAAAAGCGTGTCAACCAGCAACCTGAGGAGAAGCTTCAATACCGAGGACAGCATCCTTGCCCCCGGTGCTTTCTCAGCCAGCTCTGGGCCTCGTTACTACGGTCAGAATGGCAGTGTGAAGAAGCTGATTATCAACAAAGACATGCGGAGCGATCTGTTCTCGACCCCTACGAAAGAGAAACCTTCCGACCATGCCAATGGCTCTCGCAAGTTGTCCAAGAGAGTCAGTTTTGACACGAGTACGATGGATGCCTCTGAAGGTAGCAGCGAAAGCGAAATCGCGTCTACCCCTCGTGGTGATGCGATTGCACAGAAGGCAGCGCCCGCTGGCGTCAGCGTTAATGGAACCACGCCAGCACCCGTAACATCCGGAGACTCCGACCCAAGCAAGGGCAAGGAGCTTGCCATAGTCCATGAGGAGGACGCGTCCTCGCAGCCTACTGGGGTCCATAAGGAAGGTCTTGATGCTGCCCCGGGCGCCTACTGGATGAGCCCCACCAAGGAGGTGCTTGCTTCCATGAACAGAGTACAGCGTCAGCAAGTCACAGACTTCACGGTGGGCAGAGACAACGTTGGCAGCGTGCACTTCAGAGTTCCTGTTGACCTCACAAACATAGACCTGGACGAGATCTTTGGAGGCATCGTTATTCTGGAAACCCGCTCGGCAACTGTCTATCCCATTGCAGCCAAGAAACCTCCTGTGGGTAAGGGCTTGAACGTTCCGGCTACTATTTCTTTGGAGCAGTCTTGGCCGCGTGGCAGAGACAAGCGGCCCAGCAGCGATGCCAAGCGATTCCACAAGCACGTCGAGCGCCTCAAGCGCATCGAGAACACGACGTTTGAGAGTTACGATACTGAAACCGGCGTTTGGAAGTTCTCAGTTGAGCACTTCACCACGTACGGTCTGGATTACGACGAGGACGAGGATGAGGCTGAGCAACCTGCCGACGAGCCGTCCCGCGAGGATGCATCTTTCAGCAATGCCTCCCAGCAGGACTCGGACGATTCCGAGTCTAGCCCTCGGGAAGATGATACGTTTAATTTTCGCAGAAACAAGCGTCGCGCACTGCCTGGTGCGTTCGACTACCGGGACGAAGACTTTGGCGAGGCTGAAGACACGCAACGACCTTCCCAGCGTCAGTCTTTTTTAGGGGATAGCTTCGCGGGTTCGACGTCCAATGCGCTAATTCTGTCGACGGAAGACGAGACAGACGATCAGGACATCGAATATGGCATGTCTGAGGATGAGGACACGGCGGGAACTCCCCTCAGACGCCATCTTGCCGCGGAGCAAACAACCAACTCGCCGGAGAGTAATGTTGCAGCCCCAGTAAGCGAAACACCGGGTGGCATTCTCAGAGCTAGAATGCGGGCACTGAAGGGTTCGGCTACTCCTATAAAACTTCAGGTCGCCGGAGGAGACGAGTGGATGGATATGCTCCAACGCTCTGTTAGTCCTCAGAAGAGAGACAGGGCATTGCTGCGGAGTGTAAATGAGGCAGCACTGCAACCAGCTGTCGAGGAGTCCAAAGCAACAGAGCAGAAAGGACGAGTTGTGTCGGATGGACGCGGCTTCGCTACAAGCATCGACCTCATGGACTCGTTGTTCGAGAAGGCCAAGGCCCCCGCTCCGCCTGCGCCTTCGAGAGGATTCGTTCAGGTTGGTGAATACTTCATGGTCTAAGGATTGTCTGGCCCCGTTTGCATTGCGTGGGGTGCATTCTGAATGACCTTCCTGTATTTGAGATGTGATCACTGTGACTAAGGCAAATATAAATCTAGTGGCCCTACGAACGACAAACCAAGTCCTTCGTTGACCAGTCCGACATGAGTGAAGCCGACCGCTCCTATCACAACTCAATGAGGCCCAGTTGGGGACCCGACGGAACCCTAATTTTCGCCTCCACGCGCTCGTCCCTTGAGGGTGCTAGCAGTCAAAACATGGGCGACAGCCTCATGATCACGAAGAATGTCATCCAAGCTCAGGGTCGTGAGATACAGTCCGCCAAATTTTCCAATGAGGTATGTGTCAATTATTGGTGGGAAACGCCGAGACATTGGCTGATCTGCAAAACAGTCCTCCGCGAAAACCCTCGAAAACCAGATCCAAATGGCCCGGGTTGAGCTCGCTGGGGGCGTTCCAGAGCTGTCGCTACACCCCTCGACGCTCAAGTCCCTTTTCCATGATCAGGACACCGGTAATCCTGCCAACATGCACGAGAAGCTAGTCTGGGAGCTTGCGAGCATTCTCTTTGACTCAGCTGGAACCGTCAACAGAGCTGCCGAAGCAGAATCCCGCAGAAACAACCTGTCCCAGTTTTGGGCGGCGCTCGTCGACTCTGCATCGTCGCGATCCATTGCTCTCGCGAGATCGGGTGAAGAAAAGGCGATTGCTGCCTTGTCTGGTCACCGTATTCAGGACGCCTGCAAATATCTTATCGGCGGCAAGAACTTCCGCCTTGCCACTCTGGTATCTTTGATCGGGAGCAACGATGAAGCAAAGAAGGACATGCGCGAGCAACTGGTCGAGTGGCAAGACGCCAACTTCTT
Organism: Colletotrichum echinochloae; assembly: GCA_016618095.1. Taxonomy (NCBI): domain Eukaryota; kingdom Fungi; phylum Ascomycota; class Sordariomycetes; order Glomerellales; family Glomerellaceae; genus Colletotrichum; species Colletotrichum echinochloae. Next base: position 1,352,516 of record JADEZT010000009.1, read on the forward strand.
ATCCGAATTTGCCGATCCTATCCGGGCAATATACGAACTTCTCAGTGGCAACCCTTGCGTTTGCGAGGGAAAGAAGGGCGTTCCTCTCGAAGACCGTATTGAGTCCTTTGTCATCTCCGAGCGGTTTGGTCTGGATTGGAAGCAGGCCTTCGGCCTCCGTCTCTGGTACTCCATCTCGCGCGAAGATGATATTTCCGCCGCCGTTCGGATTTTCCAGGATGACGTTGCCCAGGATAGGGAGCAGCGACCGCAAACATGGTTCATCGAGCAAGGCATTCCAGCGCTTTGGCAGGATCAGGATCAGGATCAGCGCGAGGACCTCTTGTGGGGCCTTCTCAAACTCTACGCCGATGAGCAAGCCGATTTAGAGGCTGTATTACGTCCCGAAAACAGCCAGCTGTCGCCTTTCAACGTCCGGCTCAGCTGGCAACTCAGCCGCGCCCTCCTCTCTACCAACAAGGTATCTTACGGTCCTGACGCAACAGAAAAGGCCGATGCCTTGACCATCTCCTTCGCCGACCAGTTGATCAACGAAGGAAGTTGGCTCGAGGCTACCTTTGTCTTGTTGCACCTCAGCCAGCCCGAAATGAGGGCCAGGGCTGTGCAGGACAATCTCTGCCGCCATGCCGGTCTCTTGGGGCCTGAAAACGGTATCAATTTTACGACTCTTACTCAAACTCTCAAGATCCCGGCGGCATGGATCTGGGAGGCTCAGGCTCTCTACATGAGGGCCGTGAAGAAGGATGCTTCCGCTGAGGTGCAGTGTCTGCTTCGGGCAGGGTCATACCCAGAGGCACACGACGTCTTCGTGCGAAAGGTGGCGCCGTCTGCCGTCATCAGTCGCGACTACGACGAGCTGAGCGCGATCCTCTCTCGTTTCGAAGGTCACGATGACGACATCGCAGGCTGGACTCTCGGCGGAGAGGTTTACAAGGCGTTCCTTGAACTGGTGAATCGCCACAGGCGACGACAGCAAGCACCTTCGGCCGTGCTGGAAAAGTTGATTGCTGGCTTACCTGCCATGCGTGAAAACGCAGAGAGTGCTAACATCACGAGTTTGGCAGCCATCTCCGAGATGGGGTCGACCGTGGCCAAAGTTATGGTGGAAACGTCCAGGCAAGAGCAGGTATGTTGCGGCTCACGAATATTCCCACATTCGACAGTATACTAATTTTTTTTTTGTAGGACGTTCCCCGAGTATTGGGTCTTCCTCTCGCAGAAGACGCTCATCTCAAGCATTCGCTGCACCTGAGTCTTTCCTACTACCAAGGGCTGATGGCTGGAGGAAGATGAACGGATTTTGCAAGACGGCGGCATGGCCATCCGAGACTGAAGAAAATGAATGCTCTCTGGACCTGAGCATCCTGTTTTGCAGGCCCGCAAGGTAGAAGGGGAAGGGAGCAATAATTAATGTATTATGCTGTAGGTGTAGCTGCACTCTGGAATAACCAGGGCGCACATGGGTTTGATTATGGCACTGTCCACAAGACATGAAGTAATTTTCTTGTCCGAACTTCTGATTGTCTTTTGTGATATCGTCGATGAAGTGAAATTGGCGAGATGGTCCGAACATGTCCCGATGCTCTGTCCGGCATCAAGGCAATGGATGGAAACCCTAGCCCAAGCGCCTCAACAGCGAATACATGGGTGGGGTCAGCCCTCTCTCCTTCCTAGCCTCTGCCTGAGATGGATGGGGCCGGGCAATTGAGCCAGTGTCTGTAACTTATGGAAATAGAAAACATTTCAGCCAAGTTTTCGGAAGAAACCCTCCAGCTCAGCCTGTCTGCCTCCAGAGTACCGGAGGCCTCATCTCAAGGAGAAGGGCCGCGATACCTAATGACACGGCCCAAGAACTGGCCGGATGGGCTGCCGTACCTTTCAGCCCCGGCGCACTCTCGGCTTCTGACCCCAACCCAACGGCAAGCAATCAGCCAGAAGCCAGCAGATGTGCCCGACATTCCGACGCGGGATACGGTGCTCCCGAGCCCGCTGGTCAAAATAGCGCCCATCACGGACGAGACGCACCCGGCCAAGGGACAGAACGGGCTCTTTGCGACGCGGCACCTCAAGCCGGGGACCTTTGTCTTGCCGTACCTAGGCACCGTACACCCCGAGATGCCGTCCGAGTCGGATTACGATCTGTGGCTGGACCGGGCGGCGGAGGTCGCGGTGGACGCGGACAAGGGCGGCAACGAGGCGCGGTTTGTGAATGACTATCGGGGGGTTGCGGACAGACCCAATGCGGAGTTTCGCGAGGTCTGGTGTCAGAGGTTTCGGCAGCGGTGTATGGCGGTTTGGGTGCTGCCCGAAGGGAAGAACGGGAGCGGGAAAGGGGGTATTGGGAAGGGGGAGGAGATTCTGGTCAGTTATGGCAAGGGGTTTTGGGGGACTCGGAAGCACGAGCAGGGTTGATGTTTAAGAACAATGATGGTGTTTGCACTGGTTCGTTTTGCTGGACCAAGGGACAGGTCTTGGGGCATCTTTAGTTAGGTACGGAACATCACAAAGTTCGGTTGATAAGTTAAGCACATCTGACCAGCGAATGACATGCGTCTACATCTCTCCCCCCCCAGGGACAACTCAATGATGAACATGCTCGCTCCTCCCATGGTCATTGTAGCCTCGTGTGCGTGCTGTCTTAGGGATAGACGACGACGGTAACAACTGAGGCAAAAATTCAGAAGAGGGTTACGGAGGCAAGGGCAGGACGGGAAGAAGCTATGCCAAAGGGGATTAATGCTTCGCGACTCGAGCCGTAGCTAACCAGTCGCAATATCCATCATCTATCTAGGTCGCAAGATGAACAAGCATTCACCAAAGGAAGGAAGGGGCTTGTGTATGCCGGCTGTCGCACGAGACACGCCGCCTCCCTTGGAATTGCCCGGTTGTGTTTCTGGGATGATTCGGTTTCCATCCGAACCGAAAACAACAACCAGATAATAATGGGTAATTAGCACAAACGCCTGTACCACTGCGGCGTTCCGCACACGAGGCTGCAATCCGACGGCGACCCGGGGCCTGTATCCTATATCTGGCTAGGACGCGCGTCTCCTAAATCTCGATCGACTGCTTAGTTTCTGCATCATGAGAACGCCTCGTCGTCTGTTTTCCCAGTGGTGGGTGTTATGTACTTGATGTTGCAACCCTCAAGGTAGATAGATGCTGCGCCTTCGCTCGTTTCTTTCCTCTGCATTATTTGGCACCATTCGCCGGGAACTCGCCGAAATTACAGCGTAGCCAAGAGCCAAGAGCCAAGGGCCAAGCAGCAGTAATAGCACAAAAAAAGTCGTTGACGTCGGTCCAAGGCTTGGGCGTCCCTTGACACCAATCGCTAATTATGCCCGGTCCGAAGTCATACCTTCCTTCCAGCGTCCGCTAGTCGGGATTCGGTTGTCCCTCTGCTTCCCATCGAAGCTCCGCAGCAAAACGGTGCAAACGACGTCGTCTATGGTTTGAAGAAGACGGACCACCTGAAGACGATGAGGGAGGCCATATAGGCGACTGTGGATCAACATAATGGTCCGTCCAGATGCCGTGTCTTCGGCTAGACCCCGTATACCAAGATACCTACCTAGGTACCTTGGCAGATTTCCGTAGGTGCCTGCCACTCACTCACCCAAGCCTCGCAAGCGAGGTCGATGGAATGGGTCCAAGAAGGCTATGCGAATCCAGGGTGCTCGGTAGGAAGTAGGTAGTGTAGCCCGGACTTCGGGACAATTTTTCTAGTTCAGTGGATAAGCACCGTAAACACCAAGCCCCTAGTGTCCACTCCCAGCTTTATCTACGACCTTGATATGTACTATGTATACTACCTAGTACGACTATGTACCTACTATGTATGTACAGTTGTTGTTTTTCTGTCTCTCACTCGAGACCCAATAGTGGAAGGTGTTAATTGATGGGGGGTGGGGGCGCCCGTACGTACTGGTGGCGTTTGGCACGTCCGGATCCTCCATATTACTTTACGCCTTCACCTTCACTCACTACCATCACCGACGTTATCGTGTCCGCAAAGGTTGCAAAGATTGCATGTAGCTGCTCGTGCCTTGCTGTTCCAGTGCTTCAGCAATCTTCCACTCGGGCGGTGGGGGCAGCCCTGATTCGACAGGTTCGTCCCAACGTCTTCCCTCCCGCTGCTCCGGGGACATCCCATCACCTTGATCCAAACATTCCCGTCTTTCACTATCTTCATGCGTCACCAGCACAAACATCAACACCCGTACCAACACTGTACATATTCTATGCCGCCAGCGACTTCGCCTCATTTGCGCCTCCACCTGCTTACCCTTGTTCTTGGAGTTCCGACAGCGTCGCGCATAGATCTTGGATAGACCCCGCTGATAGCTCAACTTGGGAAGTCCCCATTGCCCGTCACCAAGCCTGGAAGGCTCAACCGCACACTTCCTTGACATCGACGCCCGGGAGACAACAGACGGTTTCGAGCATCCTCCCCTGGGCGACTCTCGCCAACAATGGCGTTTCTACGCCAGACGTGGACCCTCACGGTCAAGAATTGGAAGATCATCTTTCGCCACGCCGTCGCCGCCATCTTCATCGCGTTCATCCTACCCATAGCTCTGACGACCTTCTTCAGCTTTGCAAAGAACCTGTTCGTGCCGCCAGCCGTCTATGGCATCTCTGATCCGAGAAGCGTCCGGTCTCTTCCCGACGCCCTCGACGTTGCAGCAAGTTCCGGCCGAAAAACCGTTGTGTTTGTGAACAATGGTTTCTCCGGAGGCGACATTGACAGGGTCATTGACTCCCTAGCAACCTCTGTTGAAAGCGCCGGCAAAACGGTCCTACGCCGCTCCTCCACCACCGACCTTGGGACCGATTGTCCCACTAATCTCCGCGGCGTCTCTCAGTGCTATGGAGCTGTCGTGTTCCAAGCTTCTCCGTCTGAGGGCCCAGGCGGTCACTGGAACTACACGCTCCGCAGCGACGGCGCTCTGCGAAGCATCGTCATTGATGTCGATTCGGACAAAAACGATGCTCAGATCTATCTGCTGCCGCTGCAGAGAGCAGTCGATGTTGCCATTGCTTCCATCCAGTCCGGCTCGTCGTCCGGGTCCGGGCTGTCCCAAGTGGAGCAGGATCCTCTCCCCGAGACCGTCAACGAATACCCTTTCACGTCCATAACGCAGGAGGAGCGTGCTGTGAGAATCCGCATCAACTACCAAAGCGCCATCACCAACTGGATGGGCGTGGCCTTCATGACGAGCGTTCTTTTCGTCACATACCACCTCACAGGATTCATCGCAACCGAGCGTGAAAGTGGCATGGTCCGCCTCGTCGACGCCATGATGCCCGTCAAACGCAGATGGCACGCGCAAGCTGCTCGTATAATCTCCTATCATGTCTCGTTCAGCCTGATATACATCCCGGGTTGGGTCATTGGGTCGTTGGTGCTGCGCGCTGGTGTTTTTGCTCGAACCGGTGTTGGAATCGTCTTGATATACCACCTACTCAACGGAATTGCCATGGTCTCTCTCTCCATCTTAACTTCTTCACTTTTCAAGAAGGCTCAGATCAGTGGCATCGCGGCCATACTCGTCATCGCGCTCCTCGGCATCCTTGCACAGTCCATCTCCTATCCGAGCACTGCCACTGTGGGACTACTTAGCTTCCTCTTTGCGCCCTGCAACTATGTCTATTTCATTACATACATGGCGAGATGGGAGCGAGAAGACTTGCCAACTAACTTGGCCGAGGTTGCCCCAGGTAGCCCGTGGCAGCTTTCTGGCATTCTTCTCTGGGTATTCCTGATTATTCAGGTCTTTGCCTACCCTTTACTCGGTGCCCTCATCGAGTCAACTCTTCACGGCACGACTGCGAAAGGTAGGAACATTGTCCTCAACTCAACAGACGCCCGTGATTGCGGAACGGCGGCCGGCGAACTGCGACCGGACGATGCTGCTGTGCGCTTGCAAGGTTTCACCAAGATATACAGCCCTTCCCCAATGCGTCGTCTGTTCTCTTTCATCTCTCGCCCGCGCGATCCGGTTTGTGCTGTCGACAACCTGACTCTGGACGTCCGCAGAGGACAGATCCTTTGTCTTTTGGGCGCCAATGGCTCTGGAAAGTCCACGACACTGGACTCCATCGCTGGCACGAGCAAGCTCACAAGTGGTACCATCACCATCGATGGCACTGGCGGACTCGGAATTGCACCACAGAAAAATGTCATGTGGGACGACTTGACAGTTGAGCAACACATTGACATCTTCAACAAGCTCAAATCCCCTGGGCAGGTCGCATCCAAGCAGGAAATCCGCGACCTTATCAGGTCTGTCGACTTGGAGTTGAAGGGCAAAGCCATGTCAAAGACGTTGTCTGGGGGCCAAAAACGCAAACTACAGCTGGGCATGATGCTTACTGGAGGAAGTGCTGTCTGCTGCGTGGACGAAGTCAGCAGTGGCATCGACCCTCTCTCTCGACGTAAGCTCTGGGATATTCTCTTGGCCGAAAGGGGTCGAAGGACCATAATCCTCACAACGCATTTCCTGGACGAAGCCGATCTCCTTGCGGATCATATCGCCGTTCTGTCCAAGGGCACCCTCCGTGCTGACGGCTCCTCGGTGGAGCTGAAGGACCGTCTCGGCGGAGGGTACCGAGTCCACGTGCACAAGGACACAGGAATCAAGAACGCTCCCGATGTAGAAGGAGTTCAAAAGAAGATTTCTTTTGACCTCGTCAGCTATATCGCCCCGTCTTCAGCCCTGGCCGCCCAGGTGATTCGCACTCTTGAGGCGTTTGGGATTCACGAATACCGTTTTTCGGGGCCGACCATTGAGGATGTGTTTCTTCAGTTGGCCGAAGAAATCCGTGGAGAATCTGGCGATATAATTCCTGACTCCGGGTCGGATATGAATGAAAAGAAGACAGTTTCGACTGCATCGGCCGACATCCCTCCCGTCGGTGCCGCGCCCCAAGGGGGCCTGCAACTGCTCGATGGCAAGCAGACTGGCTTCGTGGAACAAGCAGTGGTACTCTTCCGGAAGCGCATCACCATTCTCAAAACCAATTGGATTCCGTACTTCACCGCGTTTGCTTTGCCTGTGGCGGCTGCCGGTCTTGTCACCCTTTTCATCAAGGATCAAGCGCAAAGCGGCTGTGCACCCTCTGAGGAGCGTTCCCTTGACCAGACAGAAGGAATCAGCCTCACGGATTTCGCCTGGAAACTAGTCCTTGGTCCGACTTCGAGATTTGATACCAACACTGCCGCCAGCGTCCTTCTCCCAGTGTTCAATGCTGCTGCTGCTGCTGCTGCTGCTCCTGCTGGCTCCGGCTCCGCCTCTGCAGACGTAGGCCAGATTCTCACAGAGAATGCCACCTTTGTGCAAAGCTTGCAGGCCTTTCAAGCCACCATCTTCGACCGACGGCTAGAGACCCTGCCCGGTGGCATCTGGCTGGGCGGCGACTCTGCTGTACCAACCATTACGTACATGGCCAACTACAATGGTCTCATCAATCCTCTGCTTACCCAAAACATCCTTAACATGCTTCTAAGCAATGTCACCGTCATCATGTCCTGGGCCCCCTTCGCCACCCCCTTCGCAAGTTCGGATGGAGACGGGCTGCAATTCATCGTCTACAGCGGCATCGCTCTTGCTTGCTATCCGGGGTTCTTTGCGTTGTATCCCAGCCTCGAGCGCCGACAAGGTGTGCGTGCGCTCCAGTACAGCAACGGCGTCCGTGTTTTGCCGCTGTGGTCGTCCTATCTTGCATTCGATTTCCTCATCGTTCTGGCGTCCACAGCTCTTGTTACCGTTCTCTGGGCCAGCCTGTCATCCCTCTGGTATCATGTTGGGTTCATTTTCGTAGTGTTCTTGCTCTACGGCTTGACCGCCATTCTTCTGGCGTACGTGATATCCCTGTTCTGCAAGACGGCGCTGTCAACGTACGCCTGGGTCGCGGCTGGTCAAGCGGTGATGTTCCTGATCTATCTGATCGCCTACATGTGCACCGTAACGTTCTCGCCCGTCCCACGAATCGACGACAACATTCTAGTTGTTCACTTCGTCATCTCGGCTGTCGCGCCTATCGGCTCAGTCGTGCGAGCCATGTTCCTGGCCCTGAATCTCTTCTCGACGGCCTGCGAAGGGCGGCAACTTGCATCAAACCCGGGCGGTATTCTTCAATATGGAGGTCCTATCTTGTACTTGCTCTTGCAGTCCATCGGCTTGTTCTGCATTCTGCTATGGTTCGATAGTGGCTCCGTTGGAACATCAGCCCGGCGGCTTTTGCAGCGGCGGTACCATAATGAGACAGAGGACGCAAACTCGTCTGATGAGGAAGTCGCCAACGAGGTGGCAAGAGTAACCACACAGCATAGCGATGACGGTCTGCGGGTTATGCATCTGACTAAAACGTTTGGGAAGAACACAGCCGTCGACAATGTAAGCTTTGGTATCCAGAGGTCTCAAGTGTTTGCCCTTCTTGGGCCAAACGGCGCAGGCAAGTCGACGACCATTTCTCTGATTCGCGGAGACATCAAGCCAAGTCGAAACGGTGGCGAGATTCTCATCGAGGACAAGTCCGTCATACACAATCTGCCTGCTGCTCGAGCAAACCTTGGCGTGTGTCCCCAACATGACGCTATGGACTTGATGACTGTTCGCGAGCATCTCGAGTTCTATGCTCGTGTGCGGGGAATCCCTGACATCGACCACAACGTCAACGCTGTTATCCACGCGGTCGGTTTGCAGGCGTTCTCGACGCGAATGGCACACGCTCTCTCTGGAGGGAACAAGCGCAAACTGAGTCTTGGGATCGCCTTGATGGGCAATCCGAAGGTCCTCATCCTAGACGAGCCTTCGTCAGGGCTAGACGCTGCCGCCAAGCGGATCATGTGGAAAACATTGGCAGCCACGATCGCGGGCCGATCCCTTCTGTTGACCACGCACAGTATGGAGGAGGCCGATGCTCTCGCAAGCCGTGCTGGTATTCTTGCCCGGCGCATGCTTGCCGTCGGCACGACAAGTGATCTCCGACGTCGTTTCGGTGATGCCCTGCACGTCCATTTGATTAGCAAGACAGCACCGCACACTACATCGGAAGAAACCAAGCATCTCCGCCAATGGGTCACAGCTACTTTCCCGGGAGCCGAGGTGGAGGAGAAAACTTACCACGGCCAGATGCGCTTTTCTGTACCTGGAAAGGAGGTGCTCAGAGTCTTTGGCGGCGACAAGGCCAAAGATATCACGCCTGCAAACGGCATTTCATCGAGTGCGGTTGGTCAGCTGGCTGTGATGCTGGAGGAACAGAGGGAGTATCTGGGTATTAATCATTTCAGCGTTTCACCAACAACACTCGATCAGGTTTTCCTAGCCATTGTCGGGAAGCATAACGTCCAAGAGGAGGGATACAAGGTGCCCGAGAAAAAGTCCTGGTGGCGGTGTGGCTTATGAGTGGCCAGTGATACTCATATGCAGCTATGAAGCGAATGGAAAGAGTGAGGATGACGAGGGATCGGAGCTTTCCACAATAATGCCCTTGCTGCTTTTTGTGGCTTCGAGATACCCAATACATTTACCGTGCTACCAAGCTGTTTTTAGGCGTAATAGAGAATCATACAACTATTATGCAAGAAAATGAGGCGGCTAGACCGTGCTAGCGCTATTGATATCACAGAAGCTACCTGCTGTCCTTTCCAAAGTGGTGTCTTCCAAAAACAACAAACGACGCCGCCAACATGTCCAAAACCCGTGAGGCTATACATATCGTGGCCGCTTTGGTTGACCAGTCGAAGATGATTACTATCACTGCTCTGATTATTTCCTTTGCTGACCTCATTGTTTCATTAATGCCGTTGACCTCCTGGGCACTTTTTTATTGGCATTGCCCTCTGCCCGTCTTTCATTCGAGTGCCAGCTCAGAATTTTCTTCCGTCTTTCCGGACCTGTTGCGACTTTGAAGTGCTGGAAGTGTTATACACCGGTGGCTCGCCCGGTGTACCAGTATTTGGCTTCACAGAGGTTTTGAACTCCTCGCGCACGCTGGCCAGACCGAAAATAGTCTCATCTGACTCATTTGCATGGAGGTTGTACGGCAAGCCGTAAGTGGGCAGTCTATCGTCCCTGGTGTGTGTTGACCTCGCGCTGGAACCAACCGAGTCGGCAATGCCCCCTTCCATATCTCGTGGCTTCGGGAGACTGGAGTAAGCCCGCGTCGGCTGTGTATGTTGCGTTTCTGTCTGCTGGCTGGGGATAAATGAGATGTTCACCCTACTCATCAGCGCCGGAAAGAACTCCGTCAGGAGTGGACGGAGAGTCGGGAGACTTGCGCATGTTACAGCTGACGAGATCTCACCGAGAGACCATAGGGATGCGTCGACATTCGTCCAAGTAAAGTCGGTCTCTATGTTCAAAAACTGTACTCTTATAATGCTGATGACAACGGTGCTAGGAAAACATCAACACATATACCTATTGCGTAGGGGGGGGTGCATGCATGATAAGTGACGAGGTTTGGCAGACTCACAAGAAGCCCAGGCTGAATATTCCTATGAGAAGAATCTTTTGCTTTCGCGGCAATCTGAGGTGCCAGAAAACGGGCAAAGGCAGGGCAAAAACGGCGATGTCAGTGATGATGTTGCCCGCGGCGTTGACGTACCACTGCGGCTGGTTTGGAATGCACTTTGCTTTCACCGACTTGTCCCAGAACCCAGACACTGGCAAACATTGGAGTGCCGATATAAATAGTTGGGATGTTGTCCAGGCACCCACGATAAGCAAAGCGACTGCGTAGATCTTGCGCAGCCTAGGGACAACCATGACTCGATAGTATTGGCAGAGGAATGATAGTTTGATGCAGAGTATGGCGGTGTTATACAAGACTATTGATGTGTAAAACAGTCTCATATACTGCGTAATGTCTTCCGGGCTTAGGGTTACGATGTGCCTTCCAAGACCGTGTGTCGTTACTGACGTCTGGGTCAGCTGTATCTCTCTTGCAGGATATATTCAGCTTGACTCACTGAGTGCGATGGCAATACCGCAGCCCACTGTCGCCAACTAGTATCCAAGTTCAGCCTCAAGCTTGTGTTCGAATGATAGTAGCTTCACTTACAAGAGAAGCAACGGCAAGATAGTCATCTATACCGAGGAGTCGAATGATTTTTGTTCTCGTGTAGATTCGCATGCCGACCATTGTCGTTGCAAATAGAATACAAAATACCACAGATCCGACGACTGTTGTCCTCTTGTCGTCGGCATATACCGTCGGAGGCACGGGCGCACCCATCTTGGCGACAGTGTATTAGTATTGTTATGCAGATACGAAGCAGAGAAAGTGATCATGAAGTCAAAGTTCGATTAAAGGTTGACGAATTTATGAACCAGCCAGAGCATCCTGTGCTTGAAGGCCAACAATGAAGAAGGCCGGGGGGGGGCGAAGAAGAGTCGGAGTTGAGCCAGTGGAACATGTTCAAGAACTGATTGGGGATATCAAGGAACATATTGGGGGTAAAAAGGTGGCAGCAACAAACAGTTTCATGGTTCCCTTCGGTGTATTTCCAAAGTTAATGACGTGAACGGGAACAGGCCGAGTTCCATCCGCAGCGTTTGCGCCAAATATTACCTTTTGGGCCGCGGAAGAGTCCAGCACACCCCTCCTTGAGTGATGTTGGTGTTTATCATTAGCGAGTCATTCGATGCTTGTAGACAAGGAGATTTGTAACATCAATCCTTTCATTCTAGCATAAGCGCGTTGCCTTCTGGGCAACAAATGCGCAGCATCTCAACGGGTACGGAAAAATGAGAGGAGGGTCTTGTTGGTATATGGCAGATTCACCGTGGTGAGTACTTCCCTCCTTAGTTATGGCGATTCCATTCGACTCCCCAATTCATCTCGGTGTTGGCTTGATGACGAAGAGAGGGCGCTGCTCATGGGGAGCTGGTCCGCTGTGCAACGAAGGAGAGTTTTAATGTCCGGAACTTAGTTATACGACCGAGGCTAATTACTGAGACCAAGGATCAAAAACCCGGAGACTTCCTTGTCGGTTGTACAAAGTAGGCTTGTAGCAGAGAAGATGCAAGCAATCTATCAAGGGTCGAACTTCGGGCACAGATTTAGCTTTCCCCCGTCGATATCTCATCTACCCAGTACCGTGTACGCATGGATGCTCTTGGAGGGTTGGCCAGGCTGTCCATGTCAGAATAAACAACTGTTCAGCTTCAAGCCTGAGCTTTATTCGTTGGCAGCAGTAACTGCAGAAGTAAAAAAGATGAAGACCGGACGCTGATAGGTAGCTGAATTCCTGTATGTGCCAATAGATGTGAACTCGCGATGGCAGTGGGAAACCTTGATTGGAAGTTGCCATGACGCATCGAATCAGGATGAAGCATTGTAAATGCTTGAGTTCAACAATACGCTTCGTCCTCGTTCCCAATACCCTGCCATGGCAAGACTGGGACTTGCCTTGGTCTCGCCATCCCACCTCACCTTCTGCCTTTTTTGCGGCCGGCTGCCCTCGATCCCGTGTTTTGAGGAGAAGAAGTTGTCGTACTGAGGAAACAGAGCAAACATATTTCTCAAGAGTTGCACAATAGGCGGTTGTAGGCGATCATTTACTACTCGACCTAACGAAGTTCCGCCGCCGTTCAGTTCTTGCAACTTTTACTTCTCTCTCTCTCTCTCTCTCTCCCTACACGATACAAGATTTCACGCAGATCTTTGAGAATGTCGGTATTTGTATGAATTAACGCGATTTGCGCTCGCCCATCGGCAGTGGATCACCACGGAAGCCATTGCAACGAAGCATGCCGTTTCCCTGCCAAACTGCCTCCACAACCCCGTCACAGAGACCACATGGAGACCCCGATTTGCAACAGGTCCATCCATGGCCAGCTCCCGCCGCCGTGATCACCGTTTTTTGTCCCGGACCAATAGACATCTCCGAATATTAGGGTGGCAAACTCGGGATCTCACTTTGGCTATGCACAGAGGCAACACCTTTCTAACTATTCATCTACAGGGATTTATCCTCTACTACACCCACGGCACCGGCTCCTTGTGGCAAGTCTTGAATTAAACCTTATATATCTTCATGCTGCGTGGCTGTTGCTTATACCCCCGACCCGTTTTCTATCTTACTGTGTACTATCTCGTCAGGTGGCGGGTCAAACTTAGTCTGCTTTCCATCGCATCCTGCTCATTACCTACAGTTCTGATAGTGGCACAAGGCGTGATGCCCTCCCACAAGAACCCCAGTCTTGCAATGAGACCACACGTGGAATGAAAGCTGACACATGTGGCAACTCCCAAGGTGCCACGCGCTTAAGAAGGGTAACGCAGTAGGCGTTCGGATCAAGGAGGGTAAGAGTTGCCACCGTCGTGATGGCGACATGGAAAGTCGGGATCGAGTTCCCTCATTGATTATTAGGGGCGTCTTCACCCTGGCAAGACAACGACAAGACATGTGAAAGAATTGCCGGTGTTGAGAGCACACCTGAGCCCAATAAGCAAACGAATCTCAACAGCATGAGGCAAGTCAGAATTCGAATTGAAGAAGAAGGAACCGAGGTGGCATATTGCATCGAGGACCACGAAAATTGACATGCCCAGTATGTAATTTAAAAAACGCCGTCCAGCGCCAACCTCTATAAAGCCGCCGAGTTGCCGGGGCACATTTCCCATGCAATCCGTATGCTTCTGCCATGGTATCATTTCCATTACCCCCTTTGATTCTATGTCATCACGTTTCGACAACCCAATATCCGATTTTTAACCCATCCCAGTGCATAGACTACATAACTCCATGTCGGCGATCCGCCATCAGGACTGACACTAGCTACCACTCGCCGATGTACAATTCGCATCCGGGGCTCGCAGAATACTCGCTAGACTACCGGCGGACAAGCCGGGAGCAGGCAAGTTCCACGAGGTCCTGGCGCCATACAAATGACGTTGATAGTCCCCATCGCTGCGAACATACTCGCTTGACAGTGGGAATGATAAAGGTAAAACTAAAAGAAAAAATTAAAGAGAGCAACCCGAGGTGCCTGCGGACTAGATGCCACACTTTCAGGTCGCCCAAAGACCCACTGCTCCGAGGTCAGGAGGTTGGTTCGCTGCTTGGAGCGTCCAGGCTACAATCGGTCATCTCCTTGGACGAAGGATCCGTGGGCGAAGCTTCCAATGTCCCAGCCGGTGTCGTTTGGTTATCACCGTCCTCGGTCGCCTTTTCTCGGAGGTTGAACCAGCCGCCCCGCTCCCACTGGCCGGGAGCATAAAGGCATGCTGCGCGGACTTCGTCTTCTACAATGCCTAGCAGCAATGTGTTGAGTCGCTTGAAGTCGATAGGTTTGAGGATCCAGCCGTCAAACCCGGCATCTATGTACTTGTCCCTCTCCCGCTCGATGAGGGATGCCGAGACCGCGAAGATGGGGATTCCGCCGTTGTGAATTGCTATTGGGGAGTGACCGTTATGGTCACCAGACTTCTCGAGAGCTCGAATCATTTTCGTGCTTGTCAGTCCATCAACGATTGGCATCTGTAAAATCGAAAAGCTGGTAAGAGACACACGTATTCGACGAGGCAAACAAACGGGAGTGACATACCTGCATATCCATCAGGACGACATCGAAAGCCTTGGACTTCTCGTGGTAGATGGTGGCACAATCCTCTCCATTGACGGCGTGAGAGACTTGATGGCCAGACTTTTCCAATCGCTTCCGCAGAATTTTTGAGTTGATCGGATCATCCTCGGCGATGAGGACCTGCAGCTTGGTATTGTCGGCGCCCAGGACAACGCTAGGAGCGGTGCCTATAGTACCAGCATCCGAAGTCCCCGAGTCCTTGGGATGGTCGTGTACTTCAAACAGGACTCGAGACGATTCGCTTTCCTGGACCTTTGACGGCTGGTCAAAGAATGCGTCGGGTACCTTTACTGCCCTGAGGGGTGTTCTCGCATCCACAACACTCGCATACCCAACTTCAGGGTGCTGTAATGGTTCGACTGTGGAACTGCGCAAGGTGCTCCGTTCACTCCCACGCGAATTTGATGATTCCACCAGTCTGAGGGCTGAGGGAGATGAGAAGTTCGGCCCCTCCGAGGATGAAGGTCGATTGAAATGCTCCCTCGAGTACTGCCGATGAGCAGCTGGTCGGTTCGAGTCGGCATCTCCGATAGAAAGAGGGTTCTGGATCGCGTCGAACAAGCGTTCGGCATCACTGAGAAAACTCCGCCCACTGTTCCTACTTCCTGCTGTAGCTGCGCTCTTGTTGCTTTGCATACTCTTTGTCTCGGCTCGCCCGCCGTCTGCCATTCCTTCATCGAGGACAGACTGCTTACTTCCTCTGTCGATCAGCATCATCTCGCCATCGTTGTCCGGCATGATCGCTGCCGTGACAGACGCCACGCTGGACGTCGCCTTCGACTCTTCGGATTGCTGACCAGCCTCGGCGGCTATGGGTGACTCTTTGGGGAGGTCGAAAGGCAGCTGTATGACGAATCTCGATCCCCTGTCTTGTTCCGATTTCAAGCGCAGCTGGCCGTCCATGTTGCGGACAATTCTCGCGACAACGGCTAGACCCAAACCCAAGAGCCGCTTGTCCTTGCCGGGACCGAGGTCTTCTTGAGACATAAAGCTGGCCTCGTCGACCTCTACGCTGACTTGCTCAAGGTCTCTGAACAAGGTGTCCAGCTGCTTGGCAGTCATGCCCCTTCCTGTGTCTTCGATGACAATTTCAATGCGTACCCGTCGATCCAAGACCTCGCTAACGTATAACTCAACCTTCACAGAGCCCTTCGAAGTGTTCTGTACAGCGTTGGCTGCGACGTTCGAAATGGCCTGTCTCAGCCGCCGGCTGTCGCCGCAAACATGCTGGGGCAGACCAGGATGCTCAATGACCTGATACTCGATCCCTTTCCTCTTTGCGTCGTTCATAAACGGTTCAGTCGCTTCCCGAATACACATTCCAAAATCGAAAGCCTCGTCTTTGATCAGATTCTGTCCTTCTTCTGTTTTGGTCAAATCGAGCAAGTCGTTGATGACGTAAATCAGCGACTTGGATGCCGAGTGGGACTTGGCAAGGTTGTCACGGGTCTCCTGGTCGAGCGAGCCTTCCAGGGCGATTTCGAGATAGTTGATGATGGCATTGAGCGGCGTTCGGACTTCGTGGGCGGAGTTGGCAAGCAAGAGCCGGGTAAGATGACTGCTCTGCAACGCTGCTTCCTTCTGTCTCCAAACCTCGATGAACTTGCCATAGACCAAGCAGAGCACGGCAGCTGTCTCGACTTGTTCCTCTGACCATTCTCGACATTTCCCGAGCACCGTCTCATGCCAGGATTTGAAGCTTTTCCGGGGTTCCAAGTACGCGGCTGTCCCTTCGCGCAATGTCTTTTCGTACGGATTTCCAGCCCACTTGACCTCCTTGACCTGGCCTTTCCGAAAAAACACGATGAAATCGCTGCCTCCGACGCTCAAAGGAACGTATAACAGTCCCGCAATGACGGTGAACCCAAGAGGATATCGCAAGTCGGGAAAGTCTTCGTGGATATCCTGAGACGTTACAACGGATGTCAACCCGCGCAGACGAAGGTACTCTAACATGGCCAGGGCCTCCTGCGAATGCTCGAGATCACCAAGAATCTTGGTTTCTCCCTTGATGGATAGCATGCCAAAATCAGCGTCGAACAACTTCAAAAGATCGTCGGAAGAAGCGATGATGTAGCCAGACGGGTTTTTTTCGGTAGGTACCGTGTTGATAAGTTTCCGCGCTTGTAGCCGAGTGGCATACGACAGTCTTTCAATGTTGCGTGAGGCGGTGTCTCCCACCAGACGGCACATTTTGCGAATTGGAAATGACACACGCATACCCTTGCGGCCGTATGAGTGACAAGCGATGAGACCCCAAAGCTCGTTGAAGGCATTGATGGAAACCGACATTGATGAGCGGACGGCCATGTTCTTCAGGTATTTGAGGTGAATTGGCGACATGGAGCGAAGGTATGAGTGGCTGAGATCTAGCGGCACGTCGAGGTCTTCCTTTGTCTTGCAGACAAGTCGGGCGGTATCCAAGTCTCTGTCGTAAAGGAGCCTTACTTTATTCAGTTTGTACAGCTCGCGAGCCTGCCGTGGGATGTCGGAGGCGGGGAAGTGCAGACCCTTGTAGAGATCTTTGGTGTGTGTGGTGTCGACGAGCTCTGTGACAACCTTGCCATTAAAAGACGAATCAAACTGGTAAATCATAACCCGGTGAAAGCCAGTCAGTTCCTTGACGATGCCTACCAGGATCTTGAGGAAACCCTCCAGGTTCGAGGCCCCTGCAAGCTGCTCCTGCACCTGGGACATGATGTCGAACACTTGCATGGCCCCAGCATCACCCCTACGCTTACGTGCACTCCGTAAAACTCTCAGGGGCTTGCTCAGGATCGCAGTGCTCTCGGTCAGTTCCTCGGATGTGGGATTTGACTGCAGAGTATCCTCGGGCGTCATCGGGACGGGGTCGTCTGGCGGCCGTAGGGGGAACCTGCGATCATCGTCGACTTCGAATTCGCAAATGATCAAGTCAGGATGTGCCGGGTTGATGTGAATGGCGCACCATAGCTTGACGCTCTTTTTCTTGGGCGGGCGCACGGATAAACTGAAGACCTCTGGTCCGTTGACAGTTGGGTCGGCATCTTCGTCACGGATGAAATCGATGTGGTCGAGCAAGTTGTCTTGCTGCTCCTCGCTCAAAATGTCCAGGAAGCTGCCGAGACGGAAAAGGTGCTGTGGCGAATACCCTATCAAGATTCCCGTATTCTCGCTGGCGTAGCGAACGGACAATCGCCCATCGCTTTCTTCGCGAACAGCCACCAATGCGCCAAAGCCCTGAACAGAGCCGGGTATGTGGATAGGTTCATCCTCGCATCGCTGGAGAACGTTATCGGTTCCTGTGATGACATGGTGACCTTCATCCGTCACGACATGCCTGAATCGTGTCGTCAGCAGGCCGTCGTTGCCCGCGTCGCCGAGAGCACCGGCGGAGAGGGACATTGGATGTTGCGAAGAACCGTCTCCTGGTGCCGAGGAGTCGTCGCCGTCTGACGCATAATCATGGAATATTTCGAGTGGTTGTGAACTGCCATGACGGGCGGCATCGGCTTGGACGCTGGATATTGGACCGGACCCTGCGATCTTCCTTCTCGTCTGCACGCCTTGACGGTCGCTTGGCGAGGCAGCGTTGGAAAGCGGTGTGGAGGCGGAATCGCGACGAGGGACAGATTCGAAGGCGGCGGTATCGATACGGGGGTTGCCCGGACGGGGCGCTTGATACTGGCCATGGTCAGGCACTCGCGGGAAGTAATCGTGTTCACCGGAGGACCTTCCAGTGCGGTCGACGCTCACAACGGAGCGAATTGGGAAAACTCGATCTGTCGGGTCAGGACTAACACCATGGCCGAGCTGACGGTCAGAACTGGCGCTCCATGATGAAGCACAGCTTGGCGTTGTATTCGTGGCAGGAAGAGGGACGGAATTGGGTGCCACGGGCAAGTTTGGCAGTTGGTGGGCAGCAGAATTGGACTCAACGCCTGGTACAGGAGTCACCTCGGAAGAATCGTCTGTTGAAGACCGGTCGCCCAAGGTCATGGAAGGCCGCGATATTTCGGAGCGGGCGTCCATGCTTGAAGAGCTGAAGCAGAGACCTAGAAGTCCACAACCCCCCCCCAGATAGTCGCAAGCAGGACGAAACCTCGCCGGGGGCTCAAAGGTCCGCAATTACTGATGTTTGGCATGAGGCGGAAGAAGGCGTACGAGGACGAGAAGCTTGGTTGAACAAGAAGCCAGCCAACAGTCCAAGGAGGAGGGAGAAAATGAAGGGCAAGGGACCGGGGGATATCGAGGGTCAACTAAGTATGTTTGCGAATCTGCGCAAAGGAATAACACCAGGATTCAACGGCGAGCCCTCGCCGAGATTGAGCCACCTTGCAGGATGTGCGCTCGCTTTTGGCTGGTTGTTCGCTGTGCAATGCGTTTACGGTGTGCGGGATCGCCTACTCATTCAGTCGGAGTGAGAGATAGATAGAGGAGGGGGGGGGGGGGGGCGTGCAGTGGAGATGTCGGGGGGTAGGATGCAATTGTGTGTGCTGGGGTGAATCGGGTTGGATGCGTGGGTGCGTGTTCGTGCAAAAGGCAGGACCGGTTTGCCACGGGACAACGAGCAGCAACGGAAGCGAAGGAGCAAAGAGTGGTCAAGAGCGAGATGGAGAGATGAGGGCGTGTGGTGAAGAGAAAGGGAGAGAAGTGCAGCTCTCAGCCATGGATTCCTTGATTTTCGGGTCTACGGTGGTGGTGGTGGTGGCGTAAGAGGAGAAGTGACTACCTTACCTAAGGTAAGGTAGGTATGTACATTAGGGAGATACTACCTAGGTAGGTATGTAAGTAGTAAGTACGGTACTCAGTGTCGAGGTCGGCGATGTGTGGCTAGCTCCGTGATTCGGTACATTATAGCGGCAACAGTGGCAACAAGCAGTGAAGACGATAAATCCAGCAAAGGCTACTACACACTAGGTGGGTACATTGGGTACCCCCTTCCCACTATGTACAACGCGACATTAGGGGTGTTAAAGAGCCGCGATGGTAAAAATGGGCTGGGGAGGGGGCTCGCGCGGGCAGGCAAGAAAAGACAGAGAAGAAGGTGCTGTAGGCATCAATCGGAAGGGGAAGACAGGCGAGGAAAGCGGTGGCTGGGCCACTGTCGCTGGGCTGGCGTGGCGTGGCAGGCGCGAAGGAGGCAGGACGAGGATGATGGCAAGTACTTGTACGGCTACGTAGGTACCTCGGCCAAATGATTAGTGGCGATGGAGAACCATCACGATGGAGCAGAGAAGAGAAGTGGGAAGGCACTGAACTACTTGAGGTAAGATGGGATTGAAATGCAACCGGCACAGCATACAGTAGCATACAGTACAGCACAAGGCATGAAAGGGAGCCGACATGGGCAACCAAGTTGTGAAGGAGCAGGGCAGCAGGGCCGGGGGCTATTAAGGTACACTACTTACTACCTACAGGTAGATATTAGTAAGTAGGTATCCAGAGAACCGGCTACTTGCCCTGAAGTAGGTAGGTAGGTATGGAATGGAATTCTACGTACACAACGTGTGTTCGAGGAAGGGGGGTTACAAGCTGCGGGCCTAGTCTCCTCGGGTTATCCATATGTTGCTCGTCGAGCTCAGTTCAGGCCAGGCCAGGCCAGGCGAGTCTAGGTGGTTCACGTATGTATTTAGGGTGAGTGCAGTTGGTCTCGGGGAGCTGGGAAGAGGCTTGGTAGCATTGAAGAGCAAGGAGTTTGCTACATGGGTACCTAGCTAAGGTGGATAGGCACGGTGGCACGGTACCTCGGTATAGGTAATTGTGTTGTGCAAATAGAGCACAGTCAAACGGCCGAGGGGAGAGGAGGGCAACCGAAAGACAGACACCCCATCAGGGGCGGCTGTTGGTAAGGTCGTCTGGTGGTGCGTGAGAGGGTCATGGATATGTGGCCGAGGCCCTCTTAGCCTGTCGATCGCTGGTCAAGTGGCCCTTCGTTGAACGTCATGGACCAAGCCCGGCCATCTGCCATTTGCTATAGGTGCGTACTGCTCAGTCACAGCTCAGAGTGTGGGTGTGGGGCACGAACCGCTGACGTTTGCAGCATCGCTCTCGGTACAACGTACACAATCCAGTGCACACCGTCCCAGTCCCCCACGAACACTCAAGCTCAACGACGACCAGACGACCTCACCCATGGAGACTTCACCTCCTTTCTCTTGCCTCAGGCAAGCAAGAGAAGGAAAAGACAACTAGTGTATGTACTGAGCTGAGGCTCTCCCAAAGTGGGTCTCGATCTGAAGGCGCAATGGAGAATAGAGTGAGTGTTAAGACGGTTTCTTTCCTAAACGGTTTACGTCTCTAAAAATCGTCGTGTTAAACACACTACCTAGCCCAACAACCTGCTTAATGCGTGTAATGTACATGGAGACCTTGCGGCCTTTCTCATGGACCTTTTCCACTTGTGGGCCTCTGGAATGCTTCGTACAGTACGTCTGGCCCCATCTTGCCCAACTCACTTACACTGCATGGTGCATGCAGTCTACCTACCTACCCTACTTACTACCTATGTGGTACACTAGTGCCCGTCTCTGAGCGGCAATGGTCCGAAATGCCGGTGGAGCTCGATGCAGCATAATGTACGGTACCTCCCGCCCGTCGAGATGGACATTGAGTCGACGAAGAAAGGTCTGGCCTTTCGTTTGCTTGTGCAGGCTTGACAGCAAAGTTGCATCGAAACGACCCAGAAAAACAGACCCCGTACCGGTACTACATAGTATCTTGCCCTATTACTAATAAGGATGTTCTACCCGGCTGGCCCCGAAGGGGGGCGTTATCTGTTTCCCCCCCCTTTTGTCCCCTCGTCTTTGCTGCTCCAAGTCCCTCCACTAGAGCTTGGAGTCTTAGACCCCCCTCTTGAGCAGTGGCTGCCGCTGGTGTTTTTGTCGCCTATTGTTTGTACCATTCCCCGTCACGTCGTGCGCTTACTATCTGATAATGCCCGTTTAATCGTGAATCACGGTTAACAGTACAGATACCGCAGTGAGGGAAGGCGAACTGGGATGCGATGCGGCGACGTACACTACACCACACAACCAAGAATCGTCGGGGAGGAGAAAGGCAGATCCATGCACTGGGTGGGGGAGCCAGGTATGTCCAGGCAGGTAATGGGCGGTGTCGCGACTGGGGAATCGGGAATCCCAGGATTTAAATGGGGGAAATTGTAAATTCGATCTCCTCTTGTCGCCACCAGTTTTTGCGGGCCAGACGGTGGGTGTCCCAATGTCACGGTATCAGTCATAGCGCCTGGCATTGGTCATGACATGCTTTCCGATGAGATACCGGTAGACCCTCCCTACTGATTAAACATGGTGCTGCGCTCTCTCAAAGCATAAGGGCGAAATGGATAGAACAACATTTGAATGGCGTTTCAATGGGTTTCCTTCACCACTACCCAGTCGTGCCAGTACTCTTTTTTGTCAGGCATGGAGGGGTGGTACTGGGTAATCATGAGTGGCGAATTCAGCAATTGGCAGTGAAACAAGAATGAGAACGCAAAACAAGGACCAGCAGCCAATATCGAATTCGTGGTCCTGCAGCAAATGGGATTTCCATAAGTGCTTATGCTCAAAAAGGCTACGTTAGTGTCGATCCTGCCATCGACTAACACCTACCTACCTAGGTAGGTATCTACCTGAGGGGCACTCCAAATACTGTACTGTACTGACGCTGACAGATAAATATCCCTGCCTGTGCTAATCCGGATTGGGGGAAATACGATGTATTTTCTGCCTCCTGTTTATTTAATTGTTCACCTAACGAGGGGAAAGTCAAAAGAGGGAGCGGCCGAACCACAACAAGCCCAAGAACCTACCTACCCTCGCGTCAACGTCAAGACCTCAAGTCCTAATGTTTCAAACGCCAGCTTGTCGGATGGAAGTTTTTACCTGTATATACGTAGTGTAGATGCAACAAAGGTTTTGATCTCTGCGTACAAGGTCCCATGTGAACTACTGCGTCATTAGCTCCAGATTGGATGACGATGCAAATGCTCTCCCTCTCTCCATGCAAGTCATGCCGTCATAGGTAGGCATTGACCCATGCTTCACGCATCCAAGTCTTACAAGCCAATCAGAGGTTTGCACCCACCCAGCTGCTGCCCGGTCCCAGGCTTTTTCTGGTGTATCTAGGCGGTTTCTCTTTTTGTGGTAGGTATTCGCGCTTAAACTTCCTTGTAACCTTTCTCCTGCCTTGTCTGTCTGTCTGTCTGTCTGTCTGCCTGATCAGGAACTTGTGTGTTATTCAGGGAGGCATGCAACGCCACCGCCACCGCCACCACCACCTGCTGCGCTCTGTCCTCAGTACTGTTACGTATGCATTTCACCATCAGCATCGGTAGATGCATGAGGACATAAGGCCACCACCTCGTTGAGGCGCCCCCCCTCCCCCCCCCCCCCTGCCAAAAAAAAGCCTGCCTCTTTCAACGCCGGTGTCTGCTGTTTAGCTATTGTCCAAGGGGGGTTGGTGACAACCTGTCTGTGGCTGCCGACTGCGCTCCGACTGCGCTTCGACAAATGCACATGTCTCTCACGTGCTTCCTCCCCCTAATAGACATCGGCCAAACCGTTGCCCGGACCTTCACTGGCTTCGCGTGATGATCACTTCATTTCAGATGCCTTATACCTTTGAGACCGGCCAACGATCGGGCGACATGCCAGAATTTGCGGTTCCACGCACAAATACCGTGCACTTGGCATCTCTCAGCCGCCATTCTCCTTGAAACGACTTGTTCCGCCTTGGTACTTCCTCTTCGCTGACTCGGGTCCTCTCGATGATAATAACTCATGACACTCGACTTAATGCTCGCATCCCTCCTAGAGAAGGAATTTCCTGCAAAGCGGTCAACCACGAATTGACTTGATATTCTTGGCAGATTGAGTGACTTCAGCTCTCCATAGTTGACGGTTGTATTGAAGCATGCAGGCAACGACCACGCGCAGTGCATGGCGATGAAAGGTCCCCTCGCTCCTCCACGCGATTCTCCAAGTGGCTATGACAGCCATTCGCCATGATGCCGAAAACAACGCGAGGCTTTGGGGGCCGGTTGTAGGCTGGGCCACTACGGGCAAGTCAACCTCTGCGGTGAAATCCTAATAAACATTGGGCGTGGCATGCGACTGGCTGGTCCATGTCTCTACAGTCTTGACTTGGCGGGCCCCTCCTCGCGCGTCGTCTGCGCGCTTTTCAAGAGCGCATACAGAGTCTGCAGGCGCGGCATCTCGACCCCGTGTGCTCTGGCTATCCTCACCGGGTTGCCCAGAATCACCTCCAGTTCCAGCGGCCGCCCGGCCTCCCAGTCGAGCAACATACTGGGTCTGGCTCCCGTGTTACGCTCCGTGCTCTTAACGATCCGATCCGGCTTGGCCAGATCATCGGGAAATCCCCTCCCCAGTATCTTGGGCACCGCCGTTCTGATCTCGTTCATGATGCCCACCACATGCTCCCGCAGTTCCGGGTCCGTCACCATGTCGGCATTGCCCCTTCCACCACTCAATACCGCGCTCGGATTGAATGCCGCGTTGATGCACAGCTTGTGCCATCGCACCGTCTGCAGCCCGATCTCGTCATGAGGCTCGACGTCACGTATGCCACCCCAGCCTGGGCCCCACCACATGCCGAGCTGCTCGACCGCCTGTGTGCCGAGCCGGCCAAGTTCGTCGTCGCCAGTTGCGAGCCCGTCAGTGTACGGACCGATGCTTATCCGTGTCCATCGGTTCTGGCGGATGACGCCTGGCGATGTCTGCTCAGCGCTGACGATCGTCACGGCACTTACAATGGGGTTGCCAGGGAACCGCTGACGGAAGGGCTCCTCGACACCAACGCCGTTCTGGATCAGAACGATGCTTGTGAGAGGGCCAATAAGAGGGGCAATCATGATAGAGTCATCTGAGCGATCAGGTAGCGCCTTGGTCGTCACGAAGACGTAGTCCCACTGCGTCTTGCAGCCGTCCGGGCCTGTGGATGCCGCAGCTTCGACGGAGGGGAAGGCCGCGTGTGGCTTAAAGGTGTAATCTCCAAATGAATGGGTCTGCAGCTTTACACCCGACTCATTGATGGCTTTATAGTTGGATCTGGCCACGAGCGAGACACGTATATTGCGGTCAGGCTAGTGAATGAGTTAGCTCGGCCAAGTTGGCAATAGAAGTGGGACCTGGATGTTTACGCGATGCAGTCGCGAAGCATAGAAGCAGCCAACCGCGCCAGCTCCTATGAATATAACATTGGTAGCGCTGTGAATGATATCCAGCATCAGCCCTGTCAAGATTATAATCATCCTCATCATCTGTTGGGCCAGGGATACGCATACCTTTCGCCGGAGTTGCCCGTCTGCGGACTCATTGAATGATAATAAGAAAACGGATATTGTTTCCTGTTCTGTACTTATGGCCGTGTTCAAGAGACATCAAGTCATGAACCGATTTCTGGTCGCCCTATGGAGTAATTGAGGCTGTAGTGACTGAAGTTAACTGAAGTGCATGTAGTTGGACCACGTCTACCCCACTCTCCTACCCCACTTCATACTTAATGCCGCCAGTGAGCGCTTGGGTCGAGTACCAATGCTGCCAGCTGTGAACAGCTGAGAGACACATGAAGACTCCATGTTGGATAACTTCGAAACACATTACTTTTCTAATCCGAGATGCATATCTATCTTAGTCCTCTTGTTTTATTCTTATTTTGTAAGTTACACCGTTTGACTCATGCACTAGGTTGCGAATACTAAGAAAAGATAAGGCATATAAATATGCGTGTTCCTGGTCGGACTCGGACTCCTCATGTCGAGTAGGGGAGCGGTCTTGGGTAGTTTTGGTCCTGAAGTATTAGAAGCCAGACAGCAACAATTGAATGTAATTGGATTTATTGCTGGAATTTTAGATACAAATCGGATACATTTCGTGGATAGAAGGTGCTGCCAGGTAAACATATCTCACTGTCCTGCGTCCCCCACTCATAACTAATCGCATCGATGTTCCTAGCTAATTCCGACGAAAGAAAGAGGCCATAGGCAGATATTGTAGTTGTCTTGCCCTTTGTTTTTCTCTATAACCTTGGAAAACACCTTACTAGAACGTCGAAGAGTGACGCCTTAAGCTATGCTTCTCGGCCCCATTATGGAGCCCCTCTTCTCCTTTCCTTGACCGAGGCTTCCGGAGGGTAACTAGGTCTTTTTGGTGCACATGATGAACAATGCAACTTTAAGACCATATCAAAGGTCCTTTTTGCCTTCTATATGAGACAAGTCTGGGAAGATATTCTACTCTAAGACGGACTGTTGAGGCGAATGACTTTACATACTGGTGTACTTATCCTCAGCACGTCAGTGTTGAGCTTGGGGTTCTCATTTACTTCATCTGCTTGGAGTGTGATGCCTCTCTGTTGAATTCGATTCTTCTTACTACACAACCGTGACATTGCTGCGAATCTTATGACGGCTTGCGGTTATGGAAAGGCACACTTGATGGATCCGAGTAATTCCCAGCGTAGACCAGAGTACCTGGGACTGGAACATCCATGTGAAGGGAACTGAATGGGGGTTACAGCCCAGCCATACGACATCTGGGGCATCCCATGACACAAGTATGAGAAATATAAACCCCACGAGCATATGCAACAGGTTGGGACGAGAAGGGGACGTAGCCAACGAATTGGACTTGGTGTCTCATGCTGAGTAACCTGAGAGGCCCCATAGAGGTCAAGAAGCTGCGTTCGGTTTGTAAGACTAGATAGGTGGGGAGTGGGTAACGGTTTTGGCTGGTTTCCAACTGACTGTGCCTATGTCATCCCAATACTGACGGCTGGCACGCCATTCTGAAGATTCCCTTCTAAATCGACCAAACCGTCTACTAACGAACGTGCTTTTCCGACCAAGCTGGCACCGAATGAGCCATCGCCCTTGGGTCGTCAGATTCGCATTCCCGAGTGAGCTTGCTTCTCCAAAAGGGATACTACAGCCTCAAAGACGAGGCGTTGGCCATAGACGAGGAAAATACCGCGGTTAGAACAGAAAGTCACGTCATTGTCTCTCGCTAGTTACTCGACCGGTCCCAAAATCTTTGCGGGTGGCTCTGAACTCGGATCCTACTTGGAAAGTCGTACAGAATCCTCCCTCCCAGAATGCAGACGGGACTGTGACACTAATTTGCAGAGACGATAAAACTCAGCAGCCTAGGTTAGTCACTAGAGGCCCATCTACTCGATGACATTGCATCGAGGCGACATACGCACAAAGTACGTGTAGATGGGACTGTAAGCCCTAGTAAGGAATCGCCACCACTTCCTTCCTACATATCAACAGTAGAATTACCGTCAAGAACCACCCCTCTTGCATGGCATCGCGACCGTAGCAAGTGAATGACGAGATACAGTTACCAACGGAGCTATCGAGAGACTAGATTCTCATGGCAAGGGCTCAAGTAAAAAGACAGCCGGCTGACATTCGGATATTTGTAGAAGTTGATGCAGTTGATGCAGTTGATGCATCCGTCATTGTCAACATCCAGCGGCCCAAGGTCCGACGGAGCTGCCGGAATGGGCCTAGCGGTATGGCACGACAGAATTCCCTTCTTAGTCATACCGATCGAACGACACGACTCCCGCCCGCATGGGGTAGTGACGGAGTGCGGAGCATTACGGATACCACCTTGGGGACGAAACTGGATGGCCGCACCGCCGGCGCCTTTAAAAGAAGGCAGGATGGGGGCCTTTGGTTTCCCAGGCTGCCAGGCTCCTGCTTACCTGGACACCTTTATCCGTAAAGCAGACCCGACCCATCGATCACGAAAAACAAGCATCGCATCTGGGGGGTAGTTCACCCAGAAAGAGACATCCAATGCGTGCTTCGACAGTCCTACCGGCTTCGAACTCACGAGTATCAAACCCCTACGTTATCGGTAGGCGCGATACGCCTCGCTCCCGCTGTCGCTGACCATTGCTTTGCTTCCATCTCGCCAACGGCCCTCGTGCCACCTTGAGCATTTGCGTTAACATTGCATGACGGCTGTCTGTACCCTCCATGCTACTACCGCTGCCCTGCCAGAAGGCAACTTTGGAACTTGCATTGGCGTTCGGGACCTTGCGGGTGCCAATGTTACCACTGTGTTACCAGCCTGGAACTTGCAGCCTGACCAATCATTACCGGACCTCTGGTTGCGCCTTGGGAGGTCTTGAGATGTCTGGTTTGACGGCACGATGCCCTTCTCGGGGTCCCTGATCGGCTTACAGCTCGGGAGAGAACGGTGTCGAGTCTGACTCGATCCATGGCGCATCTCCGGCACGGATATTTTATAACGGCACCCTAATTTACCCAGGGCATACTCAAGGAGGAGTACAAACCACCAAACCTCACATGCTCTTCCGCCAAGACTGCGACGAAGGGGTTTCCCGCTCTTTGGCCCAATGCCTCTTTCTCACCTTTGGGTGAGACAGGGCTTGGCCCTGCCTCGCGCCTCATTGCTGGTAGGAGTGGTCCAAAGCGGCTTCGCCTGGGGAATTCGGCGTCGTTGGATTGACAACCTTAGTTACATCGTATACATAACATAGTACGCCGGGTTATGGCCTGCGCCGCTCGAGGAGCCGCCGAATATTTCATGCCTAGACTGTTGACGTATCGAACACCCACAGAACCGAAAAGCGCCTGCCCGGTTGTACACTAGAACTGTAGCGGCTTGCATGTCCGAAGGTGTGGTCAGGCTGCATAATGGGGTGAAGGAAGAGAGGCCGGGCCGTATACCGAATAGCAGTCTACCTGCTCAGCGACAAAAAATTGCGCAGGCGGTAGCGCCACACAACCCTCCCACCTGTCCTGCCTTGCCGTACGGTTTCAGCGGTTCTTGAAGCCATAGCGGTTCGCAGTCGGGTCATGAAAGAGTAAGCAGCCCCGCTCGTCATTTGCATGGTGGGCCGGAAGAACCCGTGACATTGATCACTTCAACTTCATGTCGGGTGTACTCCACGAGGGGCAGGCCGGTACCTAGGTATGGTGCGGGCTCGTTACAATTACAGTCTACAGATGCCTGGACCCTCTTGCCTACACTGGCCTGAATCAGTCATTGCTTGGCTGTCCCACGTTGTAAGCGGGAACGAAACACCAACGAGCAGGCCATTAATGAACGAATGCTGTGCTTAATTACAATACTATGTAGAGCAAGAGAGAAGGGGTGAGGGGGGGAACCCCCCTTCCTCGACGGAGGCATTTTGACGGTTGGTAGCAGTCACAGAAGTACACTACTATTAGACCAATAGTGGGGGCCTGGGGGCCGAGGCGAGTCATGGAAGGATGTTTACAGGTATCTCTGCTGATGTGGGGGCGAGATCAAATTGTACCAGTCACTTACTACGTAGGTAATTGATAGTACATCGTAATTATCCGTAAGGTACGGATACCTAGGTAGGGTGGTAGGGTAGGCAGCTCTGATGCCGTTGGCTGGGCCGATCTAGTCGCCTTCGATGCAGACTTCTGGAAGCTGTGTCACACGCCCAGCCGACCAATGACAAGACCACCATCCTCAATTGGAAGCTGTGAACAGTCCAAGAGTTTGCACTTGCAAAACAGCCTTGGAGGTCCATTAAAAGTGATGCATGACGAGTGTGCTAGTACGTAGGTACCTACACTGTTGACTGTTAGCCAAGGCCTAGCACGGTTGGGAGGGGGGGGGGGGTGGGGGCACGAATGCAGCATCCACTGTCTGACTCCTGCCTGACTCACCCTCGCTCCTTATCTTATCTTGGGCATATCCCAGCCTCAGGCTTCATTAGTGGGTAGCGCTCTCCCTCCCCACAAGGTAGGTATCCCATCCATCTTCCCGCAGCAAAATTTTCACTTGATTTCTTCTTCCATCACTGCCAACCACCTACCTATACATCTCGGCCAATATCAAGCCTCCTCTTCTCAAACCTTCCCACCTTCCTGGCTCCTTTACTACCTTTTCAAGATTGTTTCCGGATTGCCACACGGCTTATATATGCCAATCACCGCCGTCCGCGTGTGTTGCTTCCAACTACTATAGCCACCGCTTTCTAGCGAAGCCATCTGGCTTCGGCCAAAAGCTCCATCGGCCGAATCGGCATGAAACACAGAGTTCATCAGACAAAGCGCTCCGGCGAATGCGGCATGCAGAGACGTGCGCTCTTCTCTCCAAGCCAGAGGGTCACTCAATAACCGAGCGACTACTTTTGCCGTACACGAAGCCTATCGAGGCTCATTGTATTCACGTAGACTAACATCCAGCTTGCTCCCCCCCATCGCAATGGCATGCCTCTCCGACACCCAAAGCCAACTGAATTGCGAGTCCCCAATCGAATCGTGCGCAAGCTTTCCGAGATGTGGTGGCCATCCGAGAGCCCAGACTACAGTGACGGATGTCATGTTTTGGTGCGTTGCATGTTTTGCTGCATTGCCGTCCTCTCGAAGTGATGAATTTGCCAGACCTACGCTCTGCGTAGATCGGCACCAACCGTCGTATACTCTCTCGATGTTGGTGTTTTCGCTCCTGGCATAGAACAAACCTTTACGACCCGTTGCTGGGCACCTGACTTTGAGCAGTCGTCTTGACTATAATGAGAAGTTAGGAATCAGCTGAGGTTACATATTGCGTGCTTTGACGCAGAGTCTTCTCCTTCCCCCCATGGCCCTCAACCATGAGAGAGCTCGTCGGTCCAAGGAACACCTCCAAGATGTGATGCTATATGGGAAATTTCAAAAAGTTTGTCTGTTTTACCCGGTGGTTGCGGTTGGGGGCGCCGAGAGGTGACGGTGTCAATCTCCTAGAACCTTGGTTGGCGGCTACAAACGCTGGCGCTATGACGACAAAAGTGTGAGGAAACGTGGATGAGGTTCTCCCGAATGAGCGTCTCAGCCTACAAACATACAGGCAGGCGTGGCTTCTGGTGGACATGGTTCAGTTCTTTCCATTGTGGTGATTGGGCTGATACCTACTTCGGTTCAAGCGGACACGGGGCTGTGAAGTCGCACTTCGTCTTGGCAGATGGAATATGCCCTGTGTGGGCCGCTGGAACCTTGGATACGTATCTCAGTGTTTGTCTCTGCCCTGCCTTGCACAAACGGGGTTGACTTTAGTACTTTGTATTGGCTGGCTTTGCTTTCTGGGGTCTCTGATCTCCACAAGACGGTTTGCGGTCCTCTACAGCAGCAACGTTGAATAGGCAGGGCTTGGGAAACGTTCAACCGTCTCGAGAGAGACATTTTGGAAGGCCTCAATGTTTGACCAAGACGGATTTATATTTGATGTCTTGGTCGAGGATGCTGGTGGCTCGGCCTTGCCGTCGACTTGGGAAAAGAACGTAAGAAACGATACACTCGTGCCCATTGTGAAAAGCCCTCAAAGCGCCATGGGGCGCGGTGCTGTTAGTGATTGTCTTTGATACCGCACTATTGCCCCCCCCCATACTATGTGGTGGTTATACGCACCCTCAACATCGCTGAGGGGGGGATCTCACAATTCTCCGTCACTCATCAGTCCCAAGGTCCGAACCAATAAAGTGTGCTGCAGGTTCAGTCAGCAACAGTCTCGTCGCAATTCTCGGACTGTCGACCAGCTTGGCCCGATTGGTGATTGGTATGTTTCATGGCCCTTGGCTCATTCGTGCACCCTCAATCAACGCCTGTCAAGAAGGAATGCACACAAAGTGCATGCTTCGTAAAATGATTTAGCCATGATGGTGTAACATGGCTGTAGCTGAACTTTGCGAGGAGGCGGCAAGCCGTGTTTATTCTCACCTCAACTTTCTTGAATAGACCATTCCACTTGCCCAAGTCACGTGGCTCTCGCTCATTCAGGCTTTGTTCCTTTCGGCAGGTTTTCGTGCCATCAATTCCGCTTGTACCTGCGGTCGGTCAGCATTGCGGACATCATCATGAGGCAAGGTAATGTCAAGCGAAGGTCGGGATAGTTGTGGTGGTGTCTGGGCGCTGTGTCTGGCGGGGTTGGTCTATTGTAAGGTGTACTTTCCTGCTGTCATACCGCCCTCTCCACACATACCTACCCATCTACCTATCAGAAAGAATTCTCAATTGGGGTGCAGTTTCCGCGTCCTTCTTCCAGAGGACCCATCCCCCATTCCAGTACCACCGTCGTCGACGATCATCCATTCATCCACACGTATCCCAATCCCGGCCATCGCCGTCACCATGTTATGCCATCCCGTGCCATTTTCCTCCCCAGTTGCCTTCCCAAAGCCAATCCCACCACCATCCATCATCACATCGGGATGTGAATGCAGACGGGCAGATACAAAAGTCACACAGCCACCTGCACACCCACCTGCGAACCACACATCGGATCCCAGAAAGGGCCAGCGCGCCGCCAATACCGGCACCAGCAGCGTTGCGACTATGGCCAGAGAAGGAAGCTTCCAGCAGCCATCACCGCGTCGCCGTCGCCGTCGCTGTCGCCGTCGCCCTCCGTCTGAGCTTGTCTTGCCTTGTACTGCTTTACCCCTAAGCCACGGTCACAAACATTGAAAAAGCATCCCGCATCCGCCCATCATTTCGCGTCACCATCCTTTTCATCCTCATTCTGCTACCTTCTGCAATTCTCCGCCTCCTGCTTCTGGTAAGGCGACGCATTGCCCTCCTCCTTGACCGGGAGGCAGTGCATAGCTCACGCTTCGTATACCATTGATGCGGGTAGTCTTTGTGCCGTCGCAAGCACGAAGCGGTCGCTTCGACCCTTGTCTGAGTGGCAGTTTGCACTTGCAGTTACAGCCGCCGAGTCGCCATCCTCTTTAGCCACCGTTACATCATACCTACTCCATCGCCATCTTGACAGCCGCCAGGTCTTTCCTGCACATTCCGCCTTGCTGTCCCTCTATCCTCCCGCCTCTTTGCCTCTCCCCTCACCACTCCGTGCAGCACGGCGCAAGACAACCTAGCAGGCTAGCTAGACACTGCGGCACCCGAGCCGAGTCATCACCCATCCCTCAACCAATCGCGGCCGCATAACCAAGGTCAGATGCAGTATACGAAGACCCGCATCTCACTCCGAGTCCCCAGGTGCTGTGAGCCACATCGCGTTAGTTCCAGCCCTCAGCGAGCCGATACTTTGCCCTGGACCCCGCCCTTGGCCGACCCTAAGCCCCTCATAACTCTTCTGCTTCGGGCTTCACCACCGAGGGACCAAACGGCCGACCAACCGCCGCCGCCCTAGGCCAAGGCCAAAGGACGACATCGTTTTGCGTTGTCCATCCCCGTTGAGGTGGCAGCGTCTCCATTTCCATGCAGCATTGCATCTGCACGCATTCACACAGAAGAGTTGCACTCTACAGATTTTCGCCTCATCTCCGTTACTTCGTAACCCCCAGTGTCAGGCACTCGGGTTGCAAGCAGCTCAACCCGCCGTCTACATCGCGGTAGGCTGAGTTGCCGCACAGGACACCCCCACAGGCACCGGCTACCTTTGAGCAAAGGTACCTACCGACTTTTTGACGCCGTTCCGTTGCAGAGCAGCAGTCAGGGTTGGGAGGGGAACACACCACTAGAAACCCCCACCCCCGTTGTACCGCTTTCCCACACCCTCCGATCTCTCCCACCCGTAACGACCAACCGGCAGGGTTTTTCTTTTAGTCCACGTCCCACTCTCAACTCCAGGCCCTGCAAACCCCCCAAGTTCCCGTTCAACAACCCTGGGCGAAAAGAGCTGAGAAGGCGCCAAACCCGGCTATTGCTCATTGCACGTCCTTTGTTGTTATAGTAGACGGCCTGCTACGCACCGACCATAACAGTTACCCGTTCATGCTTCATTGCTCTACCTCCCAGCCCTCCCGCCCGAGTAATCGAGCAACCAAGGTGTTCTACAAGGTAGGCAGGGATCGATACAAGGCAAAACCTTTGGCGTGGCGGCCGCACAGCTACTGACGTATCTACAAAGCATTGTTACCTTGCTGTCGTTGTTTCTAACCCCGTTTACCTTATCGTCAAATACCTGCCACAGCCGCGCAACGTCGGCGTTTCTTCCCGCTTGTGAAGCTTGTCGTGTCCTTACAACTTAACATCACACCAAAGGGGCCGGGGAAAATCTTTCCTCTTTCCTTCTTTCTGCATCCTACCATACTTGATCGTACTGGCTCGAACCGCAAGACAAGACGACACCGCACAAGCGATCGATCCAAATCCCCACTCAGCATCCACTCAAACTAACGTTTACCCACCTGTTGGAATTTCCGAGCGTTGACATCGGTCAATTGGTCTGAACTTGTTGTACCCTCGTACCTCCCTACAACTCCAGAACACAAGCTTGGCCGACCCTGCCCTTCCCTCTTCTTTCATCTCTTGTTTTTTGATTGGATTTTTGTGAAAGTCTCTTAGCAGATATACCCCACGGCCATGTACTATTCATAGACCTCCACACACTCTGCTGTGCTCGGCGTCACTGTTACTCCAATCATCCCCCCTCTCCAAGGCTTTCGCTGTCTGGGCCGTTCACCCTCCTGATCAAAACGGATTTCCACTGCCAGCCGCAGCGCCGAGCACGTACCACAACCCGTACAATACGGACCCTCGAAAGCCCTCCTCCAGCTTCCGCTACCGGCCGGCCCTGCCTTTGGCTATCGCACCCCACGGCATCCCAACCAGGGGGGACTACACTAACACGGCCCCCCCCAGCCCATGCCAAACATTCTGTAACGAGACCGAAGAGCTCCCGCTCCACGTCCCAAGGCAAGGAAATCCCACTTTCCAGGCCGACCCAACCTACCATACCCTCCGCCTTGCCTCGACTCGACTTGGACTCCAACCGTTTCTTTTGGCGCCGGCCGACCGATCGCCTCGATTTCTCTCCTTCCCCAAACTCCTTGTGGCGGGGAACTCAGAATCGCTTCCCCCGACCAATCCTCCTTTTTTGCTTCTGTTGCTTGATTCGTCTTGCCCGACATGATCATTGACGGGGAGAAGTACGCCTGCGAGGCTTGTGTTCGGGGTCACCGTGTCAGCAATTGCCAGCACTCTGGTAAGCCAGTTTGTTCTCCTTCTTCTGTCTCCCGGTCTTTGTCATTCAATTTGCATTCGCGCAACGCAGGCTTGCCGCCTAGCCACTCGGTTGTTGTTTGTAGCTGCCCAAGCAGCCTCGGCCCTTCTCTGTTGGCCTTCCATCCATTTGTTTATATGCGCGTGGCTCTTGTTTACCAAGTTGGGCGGAAGTGAACAATCTCTTTGTGAATCAAGACATGTGCAGCTAACCAATCACCCGCCTCGCCGCAGATCGCCCCCTTCAGCATATCAATAAAAAGGGCCGCCCCGTCTCCCAATGTCAACATTGTCGTTCTATGCGCAAGTCGCGCTCTGCCCATGTCAAGTGCGATTGCGGCGAGAAGACAAGCAAATGCGCCCACCTGCAGCCTACGGTTGATGGTCATAGAGGTGAGCCTGCTCTTGGACGAAGAAAATACCCCCCGGTGAGACGGGAAGGCCATGAACCCTCTGACACGAACCTTCATCGCCAATAGAGACTTGCTGTTGCAACCATGGTGGTCGCTGCACATGCAGCCACAAAAAGGAGCCAGCCCTTGATACCGTCCCCGAATCCGACTCCGACAAGGAAGCCATCGCTTCTCGACCAAAGCCGCCCATTCGTAGACGTCGTGCGAACACGGTCCATTCTGATGGCATGTTGACCTTCGACGAGCACGGCCATCACAAGCCCGCTCACAAACATAACAAGGCCTCCCAGAAGTGCGGGCCCTACCAACTAAACCGTGTCAACTCCCTACACAGCACCAGCAGTCTGGGTAGCCACTCTCCCGAGCATACCAGTGACAGCACTCTCAAGGACCCTGTGACAGGCCGTGTGGCGCCCGCTCGCCAACAGCGACTCGTCAAGTCCGAAGCTGCTTCTCCCTTGATGAGAGGCTCTTCCAGCTTCCAGCAGCTCAACAATCAGCTGCCACCGCTCGATCTCTCCGGCATTGAGTACCCGTCATATGTACCTAATGGCTCATTTGACCTGTTTGGGGCTTCCGGAATGTCAGATCACGATGCGCCTATCTTCAGTGCCGGACTGAGCGCCGCCTCTGTAGATTGGAGCCATATCGATCTCACAGACAGAACGGACAAGTTTGCTCCCTCGAGCTACAGCCAGGCCGGTGCGCAAAGCTTCAATGGCATGTTCGATTTCGGTACCGGCTCCGAGCCGGCCCCCACACTGGCAGCCACCACTTCGACGTCTGGTGAAGTCTCCGAGGTCGAGGACAACTTTATAGCGGGTGACAGCGATTTTGATGGCTTCGGTACCGGAAGCAGCAGCTTCATCCATCCGGCAAGCTACCTCGCTACCGGCGCGGATCTCAGCACGATTGATTACGACAGCTTCGCCAAATCATCGAGCACCAAATTCATGACGACTCCCTCCTCGTTTGACGATGGCGGCCCTATTGCTGGCGGGTCCCTTACTTTTGACGATGACCCGGCATTTTGGGGCCAGCAGTTCAATGACGGCATCACCACTTACCAAGAGTCTCCCGACGGTCTGCCGCAATTCCACGCCGACTCTTGGACATTGCAATAAGGCGTTTTTTTTTTCTTTTCCAAAAAGAAAAGACTTTCAACGCTTGTACGCCCATAGTATCCGGCCCATCGATTTAGACAGCAGGCGCAAGGATTTCGAGCATAAGAGAGAGAAGTACGGTGGCTGACTGGTCAGATGCCACGCCCATGATCCTGATCCATGGAGTTGGCGCAGACGTTATTTCACTCCTTCACGGCATCGGAGCTTCTATTTGGTTTTGTGCAATTTTTTTCCCTTGGGGTACGCTTATGCAGACATATTTTTCTACGTCATATTGGCGATGGATTTTTAAAAAAGAAAATAGGGGCGGCGGCACGAAAGAGAGTGACTTGCATTTCATTACTACTATCATCATCATTTGGACATGGCGTCAGGCATGCGGGGAGCATTTTGGATGAGCCAGGAAGAGCGGCTGACTGGTTAGACGACGAGTTATGTAGATACGTTGGAAGCTGGGAAGGGGCCTGCCCGTTTTCACAGTGACCCCCCCCTTTTTTCCGCAACACATAAACAAGCTGGTATATAGAGGGCTTGGGGAAATAGACTTGTCGTTAGGCTTCAAAATATTTAGAGAGGACCGGTCACATCGATTGGTTCATTGCTATAGAGACTCAGAGACACTTTCATGGCCGTATGATCTGGTATACTTGTTTCAACTTTCTCATCAGCCCTATCTCTCCCTTTTGGAACGTCCTTTACCAACTCTAATGTTTGCTACAGAAGAATTGGTAGGTATGAAGGAAGACAATCAATGTTGGCGCGTCCGACCTCTGCCAAAAGAAGGTATAAGTACAACTTCAGCTGCCAATAAGCCTTTGCTCCGGATTGTATGTAACACATTCGCGACAAATTATGTTCCCTGCTTTGGAATTCGAGCAAAATGGGTTTGAGTGTTGTCAAATTTAAGTCGATGTCGATGTAAGGAATCTGTCACACGTTGAAGTCGCGTTGGTTGTAGGTTAAGTACACTGTTGAAACGCCAGCTTGACATCCAATGCATGCCTCCGTCTGGAGGTGCTATTAACAATCATTCATACGGGTTTCCAACCCTCAGCTCGGTTTTGAGTCTCATTTCCAGTTCATTTGACTTCAAGCAGCTGGTCGGCAAGACTGACCAAGTCCGGCGACACCTACACCTACAGTAGTAGCACAACAAGAAGAAATACCCTCACTTCATTAGATTAGATCCAAAGTGCTGATTGTAGCTAGTTTGGAATGAAAAATACGAATTGCACTGCTTAGAACGGTGACACGGAAGCTGAGCTTCAAAGCCGTGTATACCGGCGATTATTATTTGGTGATGTGTGATGTCTTAAGGGTGGGGGGTGGCTGTGGTAAGTGAATTCATAGAACTGTGCCAAGACTTAAGGCTACTGTAGGTCCGTCCGTCTTGTTTTCCAATTGCAGAGGTCAACAAATGTTACAAATGTTGTTCGCCTGAACCTTGCAAGAAGAGATGAGTGAGGAGCACGGGCCCAGACAACCTTTCCTTCGTGACAGGGATCCCCTCCCACCAGATGAAAGGGCATGCAACGGCGATTGAGTTGTGTCTTGTATTATCGTGATGCCCTGGGGAGAAGCTCTTGTTCATTACCCTTGGCGGCAAATAGGGAAATGATGAAGATCTTTTCCACTTGTCAGTCGCTGCCAGCCAGGTTAATGCTGTGGTGTACCGAACTTTGTTGGTCGAGCAGGGCGTAGCATTAAGTAGATCGCGACTCTACCCCGGCTGCGGGCGGCTCACAAAGTAGGGCTCATTAACCCATCGTCTGTACTGAGTAGTCAAGGTGAGTGACCATTGGGGGGTACCTGACCTGACCTGACCATTGCTCAGCATAGCCACTAGTCCTAAGTAGGGTTAGTTAATACAGTGGGCCGCCACAAGTTTGAGCCCAAGACAGAAGTCCCATAGTATAGTAACTAAAGGCTTACTTTTCTAATAACTATATCTTAATAACCTAGGTATAAATAAAACCTAGAAAGTCTATTATTTATTTTTAAGATATTAAATTATATTTCTAGAGATTCTTATTATTTTTCTCTATAAATTAAAAAAACTATAAAGTTTTAAAAATAATGAGGTTTTATTAGATTCTCTTATAGAAGGATATAGTAGGAAATATAGTATAATTAGTACTATTTTTCTCTAGAGAAATTAAATATCTCTTAACCTTTAACTTTTAACTTTATATATCTTTATTAAATATAAAAAATAGAAAAAAAAGTTATAAAAGTATTATTTTTATAGTTAAATATATATACTTAGAAGAATAAGGCTTTTTATTACCTAAAGAGAGAAGTTATATACTCTTTCTATTAGGGGCTTTAGTATGGTATACTGTACCTTGGGCTTGGACATTTGGCGGCCCACTGTAGGGTTGCCTAGGGTTTGGTTAGGGCTGGGGTTAGGATTCGGGTTAGCGGATCGGGTTAGGGTCATGGATTATGTAATTTTCCGATGTGGGTCACATATGTGGAGCAATGGTCGGGTCATGTCACATACCCCCCCAATGGTCGCCTTACATGTACTCTCGGCCTGGGTTAAATTAACCCAGGCCTCTCTTTTTGGGTGGCCGCCGCACGACTTCCCCTGCATACCATCGGCTTCATCGCATCGTTTTGCCATCGATGGTGGCTAAGTTGAGCCTAAGATGTCTGTTTAGGTGCGTGCAGCCAGCCCATCTTGCCTCTGGTTTGACGGTGGCCTTGTCGGCATCAGCGCGGCTCTCGGCGCATCTTCGGTCCATTCCTCAACTGGGGACGCAGCCAGATTAGCTCCCTGTCAGTAGCTGTGCTCGACAAGGACGGGGGTGAAGAAGAAGAAGAAGAAGAAGAAGAAGAAGAAGCACAGCATGGTCGCATTACGTCGCGTACATGCAAACTCGTAAGACTCAAGTCTGTACGCCTGGGAAGTAAGGTCACCAAGTTTACGACAGGGCATATCTGAGTCGTCGTGGCGGCCGGCCTATGAGAATAAGGTCGGGAAAATCGACGGCTAAGAAGCCTAGGTATAAAACCAAATGCTTATTTACTTACGCATTCTTTACAATCTCCATATCACAAAAACAAACGAATGCTGGCCTTCAACAGGAACGATCTCAAACGCTGATTCCTGGAGAACCAAGTCTAAGCAGGAACCCACGTGCCATAACGTTTCCCTCTCTTGCGAGACACTGAAAACCGCCCAGGACCCCATCTCGCACTTCGTAACCCATACCACAGGAAAATGTCTAACCTCAGAAGAT
This sequence comes from Colletotrichum echinochloae, assembly GCA_016618095.1. NCBI lineage: Eukaryota > Fungi > Ascomycota > Sordariomycetes > Glomerellales > Glomerellaceae > Colletotrichum > Colletotrichum echinochloae. The sequence continues at coordinate 1,391,855 of JADEZT010000009.1, forward strand.
GTCCTCGATATTGAGATACGGCTTGAGACAGAAGGCAGCGAAGAACGCAACCACCGAGCAGTGGACTAATGAGTGGTGCGGACATGGCAAGGTGTCGATGAGGGGAGTTGTTAGGCTACCTTCGGCTTGCCAGCCAAGCTTTCTCCATGACAGCTGCCATAGGGACCGAAGAAAGAAAGCCACTCATGAGAGCGGCGGCATCCGCTTGAGCGCGAGGGCGCGTGCGTGAATTGAGACTGGAGTCAATGGGCACACTTGGCTGCAGCTCGCACCATCTCATAAGTGACAACATCACTTTTGCGAAGAAATCAGCCGAGGCATGAGACTGAACTATGGGTTACAATGACAAACAACTAGGGGGAAATATCCTCCAAAGGGTCAGTCAGGCCTGCAGAGATAAATGTAGTGCACTTTCGTACTATGATACAACCTGCTAATCTCTCCAGGCGGGATAATGCAGAAGCAAGAATTATGTCGACCCCTTTTGTGTAGTCCCTTGCCAGCCTCTTTACGCCCAACCGCACTATGGCAGAACGTCCGCCGTGGTCACCCCGGAATATGCCAGCAGTACATGTTTCCTATTCAGATCCATCTGTGCGGAATCAATGAGGGGCGCCTGTCCGTAACGAATGTTGTAGTGCCAGAACCCTTTGCTCCAGCTGTTGCTCATCCAGCTGCTGCTGCAATTGATATTGCAACTGTTCTTGTCGACGACCGCTCTGTTGCGCTTCTTCATGTTGTTGTGCTTGCAGCTTTGACCCCCGTGCTTCGTATAACTGCAGCTGCTGCAGCTGTGATCTTGGCTTCATCTGTTCTTGTTGCTCTTGGTGTCCGGCACAGGCAATATGGAAGCCGCCCTAGGCTGCTTGCTGAGTTGCGCGGACAACATTAAGGTAACCGACAAGAAGGAGTGGCCGGGGGTCGAAGCCCATGTCTTCATAGTTCGGTGCGGTGCGGTAAGTATAGGCACACTCCGTCTTATCTACAGCTGCCGATGAGAGAGTTGCCAAGTCGGCCAAGTGTTGCAAACCCTGACTTGCAGCTGCCTCAATCGCGGATGGAGCCGAAGCCGCAGCGGCGCTAATGGATGGACGAAGATGGTCAGCAATCTTGTCCCGGACCAGACCATCGAAAACTGAAGCCGGCAGTGACGAATCGCGGAATTCACCAAGAAGCCGCGTGGCATCCTCCTTTGTCTTGTCCACCTTTGCCAGCTCGATCAGTATTAACACTGCAAGAACAGTAAAATGATGATGCAGGGGTGTGATGAGTTGTGAGTGGTTGACAAGCAGACTAATCAACTCCTGACCAGGCCATAGGGCATCTGTTGACTTGGCGGAGGGGTTGAGAAGGTAAGCCAGTAAGCGACAGTACCAATAGACAAGATGGACGACAGGGTATGAGCCAGCCTCGATGTGAGCTGGCAGGTCCTCACGGAAGTCTTCCACCCAGGCGTCCATGAAAGAGCCCACCATCCGATCAGCAAAGGTCGCGTCCAAGGGTTCTTGAAAGTTGGTGATCATGACCGATGCACGGCTCAAAAACTTGGAGGCACCTGTGATGATGATGGTCAGCACACACTTGTTGCCCGAGAAGACGGGCTGCTTGCGGCCTGAGCTTACGAATCAGAAGATACTGGGCCTCTCCAACAACCGTCTTCAGGCTGGCTGATACGACGACGCTCTCATCGCGAATTAATGAAGGCACTGCAGCACCCACTGCATTCCATCGGTCAAGCATGACGAGTGACCACCATATTCTGACACGAAGCTGACTCTCGGTATCTGTCCCGGCCTCAGCCTCGGACAAGTCCGCCTTGGCCTGGTACAGCTTCAAAGCATTAGCACTCGCTACTGCTCTGCCCAGAAGGGATTCCTTAGGTGCACCAATAGAGCCCAAAGGTCGGTTGTCTGCCTCAATAATCATGAGAAGCAGGGTCTGGAGAAAGACTAGGTTCGCGACAGGGGTTCGCGATGTGGAATCGCTGGCTTCCCATTCCACCAACAGCGTATGAGCAAGGCGAACGTCTCCAGCGCTACCTGACTGGAAAGAAGGGAAAGAATGAATCGTTCCCGAGAGCGCTTCAACGAACGCTTCGCGAAGAAGCCCAGGGCACTGTGCCAAATAGTCCTGGATCTGCACCTTGTTGCTCGGCAAGAACGGGAGGTAGGGTTGGATTATAGTAAGATAACTGCGTCCTACGATTAGTTTCCATTGCTGATGGCAGCTGAGACTGTCGCACTGTCAGGAGCACTTACCCGTTGAACACCTCGTCGTCGACGTCTCGGGCCTGGTCGATATCGGGCATATCTGTGACAGGACCATCCATCGGTGCAACGGATGGGCGAGGGGGCATATCATTCTTGATAGGCATGGGCTGGGGAGCCAAGCCGTTGGCAGTGAAGGGGGACGACTGAAAGCGATCCGACGGTGTTGTCATTGGCTGAAGAGGACGATGCTCCGTACCCCAAGTATTCTGTCTCTGTGGTGCCGGAGTAGATAGGTCGGTACTGGAAATGCTAGAAAATGGCCGCTTGCGGCTGGCGTCCTCGGCAGGACCTGGTGTCGAGTTAAGTGATGCTGCCGCAGATGTGCAGTGTACCATTATATCGGGTGGCAAAGACTCACTCTGAATCTCCAACTTGCCTTCAATGCTGTTGATCCTGTCGGCAAGTTCCTTTATGTATCTGCCATATTCATAGTCAGGCGGTCAGTCTGGCTCTGGCACAGCATGAATAGCAGCAGTCTCGACTTACCCCTTGCTTGGGCCACGCTTCTGAGGAACACGACTGAACATACAGCGAATGCCAGAGCGCTTGCAATTGGAACATGGGTTGTCCCCGGAATCGGACTGAGCATCGCATTTCACCTTCTTTCTGCGACACTCGTCACAAGCGCGGGAGACCTTAGATCGCTTTCTCGGGGGCGTACTGTCGCCGAGAGCATACGACTGTGCAAGATTGTGGTGATCCAATGCCACAGACACATTCTGCTGGAGAGACTCGGGAAGGGGCTCATCGGGAACGTACGGGCGAGGAGGGGGGGGCGGAGGAGGGGGTGCCTGGTTCTGGGGCTGAGGCTGAGGCTGAGGCTGAGGTTGTTCTGGGTGAGGGTGGGAGTGAGGGTGAGGCATGATGCTGCGCAAGCTGGGATCTTCGACATCCATATTGGGGTCTGTGACATGCATCATGGGCTCTGCAGCTAGGTCCTGGCCAAGCTGAGCAGCCAATTGCAACTCCTCGACACTGGCAGAGTGGGAGGGTTGCTGTTGGGGTGTAGGTGGCGGCTGCGGCTGATCTTGTTGAGCGTCGTCCCGTGAATCGTCGTGATAATATGGACCAGTGTTATGTGCCTCGGTAGAAGGAGAAGGGTAGCTTTGCATCCGATCACTGTCTTGGTTTCGCTCCTCCGGCATCTGAGGGGATGGGTAACTGTGGATTCGCTCATCCTGCATGCGCTCGTCGGGAAGACTCTCGTCCGGCAAACGCTCGTGTGGCAATCGCTCGTCCCCTATCCTCTCACTCTCGGCTCTCTCATCTTGGAGGCTCTCCTCTGGTATGCGGTCTTCATGTATTTCTTCCTCGTGCACCCTGTCGCCTTCGAGTCTGTCCTCGTGGAGGCCCTGCATCTGCATTCTTTCCTCTTCTGTCGGGTCGCCTTCGCGCGCAGAGGTCATGATGGCCGAAGTACCGTGGCAAATCACGATAGAAAGAAGAAAAGAAGGTATCGCCTTCAACAAATGGCTGCGTGTAACGACAGAGAAAAAGTACGCTGTACAAACTCCGTTGTGTCAAGAAAGCTGATTTACCTCCTGGTACAGGTGACACACAGGCAACTGGTATATCGGCCAAGGGAATAGTGGATTCGACCGCGTAGAGAAACGAAACTCGCCAATGAAACAAATTGGGCAAATCGACAAGCGGAAGGCTGGGCGGGTTGTTGGTAGTGAGAAGTGTGTTAAGAATTGCGGTAACGATGGCGGTTCGATTTCGGGTTCGCGCATACACAGAACGCGTCGCGATTCGGCGGCACGGCAAAGCGGCAAGTCCTCGAAGTCGAGGCGAGTTCAATTAACTGTGGAAAACTATGGCTTAGTACAGTTTCTTCTTGGTCTTCTTCTCATTCTTCTCTTTCTCGCTGTTACTCCAGACGGTGAAAGATCCGAACAGCTCTCCGATGCGGACTGACGCGATCGCGACAAGGTCTAGCTTGAACTAGACTGGTCGAGGAGCTCAGGTTTTGTCTGCCAATCACTGCAATCGCACATCGCGACGATGCAACGACGATAGCTTCTGCAAATCCTCTTCCATCACGCAAGGTCGCAACAGGATTTGATTTCAGGAGCAAAATCATTGGGGAGTTTGGAGGGAGTGGTGAAGCAATTGGTTCGGGCTGACTGACCTCTACTCTCTCTTCAAAAATATTCCGACGCGGGCTTTCGTGCTGGATCTGCTAGAGGGCGATCTGGTGGACGGAATAGGAAGAACCAGACTGCCGATGGAGGTTGAAAGGCGTTGATTGATCCGGAGACGCGCTGGAGTTTTTGACCTTGGGGGGGCCTATCTCAATGGAAGGCTCAGTCAGCACAACCAAACCTAGGACACGGGGTCAGGCTGGAAGAATTTTTTCTGGGGGCGTTCTGCAAGACTACACTGGTGCCGCAGACACTGGAGGTAGCCCACAGACCGATAATTATGTCAGCAGGGCAGCTCCTTGCAACCTACCTACTAAGTATTTTGACCCATCAAGATGGAAGGAGCTTGGGCCACAAAAAGCTTCTGTTCTCGGAACATGCTGATGCGGTCGCTGAATCGCACATTGTACTCTCTTAAAGACTTCCGTCTCTATCAGACACTCGAACGGCTAGCTACACCATGACATTGGCGAGATAATACATTTCAGGGATGTTTTTTTCCATGGTGGCCTTCGACGTCGCAACCATTCAGTTTGCTTCCCGCTCCTGTGCCATTACATTACTTGCTCTAGTTCACCAAGAACCCTCCGCCACCATCATCGTCTTCCATGTCATATTCTTCGGTAACATCGCTAAGCGCGACCTCGAATCCTTCATCACCAGGCTCCGGCTCGGATCCACCCCCATCCTCCGCCCAGCCTCTGTATTGTCCACGCCCAGCCGCTGTTCCACCATTGTCTCCCATTGCATAATCCATCTCGCTTCCATCATCATTGATGAGTTCTGCTCTGATCTTGTCCACAGTGACCTGGCTCGCAGCGTAAGTTCCGCTACGTGCGTTATCGTTCTCAATGAACCCGCCGTTACCTTCTGCTCCGTAGCCATCTATGGTGTCCCTCGCGTCCATCTCGAAACTGACCTTGCCTTCGGCTATAGCTTTGGCATCATCATCAGCCACAGCTCTATCCTCGGCAAAGAATCCGCCACTCTCCTCTGTGTCATGCTTGACCACATCGCCATTCGCATAGGCTGCGGCCGACTCAACCAATCGTTTGTCTTCTTTGACACGCTCCTCAATGTCCACTCCTGCCCATATGCGCTCCCGAATACGGAGAGCCATGAGGAACCGCCGCCACGTGTTGATAGCCACCAATGATCGCTTACTGTGTTCCGCTTGCGCATTCATATCATCAAAGCCTGCCATCACCGCATGTACAGCCTCTTCGTACTCTTGAGCTACCACAATGCCGTTGAATACTGCCGTACCGTGCTTGCCTTTGAATTGGAACCCTGTTAGAGCGGGTGCAAAGTCGATGCCCAATGTGTAGGCGGCTCTCGCAGCAGTGTCGAATTCGTGTGTAATATGGACGGCACCCTTCGGTACCATGCTTGCAACATACAGATCGATGTTGCCAAACTTGTTCTTTGGCACGCACCCGTCGACGACTGGAGGGGCACGGTACAATTCTGTCTGTTCTTGTGTGAAGACAGGCGTGCCGGTGGCATTACTCTCGTCGCCTCCATATCCGTCGTCGACGTACCCTCCTGGTTTAGCGTTCAACCGTTGGGGCAAGAATTTGACAGGCAGCTGCATCGGCTTCACTTCGCGCCCCATGCGGTACCATTTATCCCTGCTTCGAGCTGTTCGCACGTCTTTGCGTCGGTATACTTTCTCAAGCGGGGCTCTGTTGCCGGCTGCAACTGTTCCTGCGGGTTGCGCGTCTGGGATGAGAACTTCGTTACGCCTCAGATGCCTTTCCAGCGCGAAGACTGGATGGTTCTTGAAGTCTGCTACGTTGCGAGGCATTGGCTCGCGTGCTTCGATGGCCGTCAGCTCGTTGTCTTCAATCTGGTCAAGGTCATTCGGCCAACTTCGTGCAAACGGCTTCAGCGCTCTCTGCCACCATCGGTCGCCATTGTCGACAGCCGTTTCAATGCGCATCCGCCGCGTTTTTGCCGTATAAGCCTTGGCATATCGTCTCGTAACGTCTCGTGCCGTGCCATCAGTATCAAACGCAACAACGTAAGCCATGGAGTTTTCCTTGTCGGTAGCTGGTGGTTCTAATGCTCGAGGTTTCCACATGGATTTCGTGACCAGCGGGTCCACTGGCTGCCATTTCTGGTGGCCAACGTCCAGCACCTCAACCCAGTAGACTGGAAAGGGCGACTCACGGATCCTCCTTAGCGTCTTGTTTGGCTGTCGTGTACTCAGCGGCGGAGTTGGTAGTAGGGGTAACTGGTAGGCGGCAGCATTAGGATGGCCTAGTCGTCGAAGCGGTGAAACCAGACTTGGGGCAGAAGACAATGACCCTTCTACGTTAGTATTGTACCGTGACAATTGACCCTGTATTTTTTCCTCCTTGGTCGGCTTCTTTTGTAGCGTTGTCTCCCGAGTTCTTGGTAGATTCGGGCCGCCCTGGACAAATGACAATGGTTGTAATGAGCACACCAGGCGAGCACGGACTCCAACGGACCGTAGTAGGGCACAATATAGCTGAGCGCCAACATCCCGAGACCCACAAAGCCTCTCAGCTGCGTGTCTGAAGTCTGAACGGTCCATGCATGAGTCCATGTCGGTCGGCGGTTCATACTGAGCATGGTTGGATCAGCGATTGGGTAAAGGGAGGACATGGGATTGTACGCTTACATTGGCAAGATGCTCGGGATCCTCCGCCCATAGGGGTCGACGTAGCCCCCGCTCGGTGATTTGAAACTTCGACAAGAACGTAGTGCCGGCTTGTTGCAGGCCACTCTTTAGCGACTCTGTCTGCCCGAACTGTGGAAGAAGGGGGCTCGGTTTCAGATAGTCGATAGCCTTCTTGGTGAGAAGAGGACGGACGCTGTTTTGGACCTGCTCATCATTACACCAACGGTTCCTTAAAGCGCAGTGTAGTATAAGACATAAAAGGTGTGTTTTGTGGATTGACACGCGGCGCTCCTTCTCATCTTTCGTTGTAGGTTTCCGTTTTTTCATTCCCTTTCGAGCGTCAGTCGCAGTGCTACTGTGCTCTGACAAATTCAGTGTAAGTTTCTTGGGTTCCTCGATGGCTTCCGGGTCAGGCTGCACGGCCCCAAAATCGACACCCTCAAGCTCGATCTCATCCATGTCCTCCTCCTCATCATCTTCTTCTTCGTCGTCCGAATTTCTGAGAATAGTCTGGACTGTTGCTGGAGGGATAGTCACGTCTTCGAATTCTATACCCTCATCACCGTCATCATCGATTTCTTCCGCTGCCAGAACCTTTGCCACCGCAACGGAAGACTCGAGCTTCCTTTCTCCAGGTCTCTTGAGCCTTTTGGCTGGCGACTCGACCAAAGTGGACGGGTCAACATCTTCTGCGGCCTCGGCCAGCATTTCTTGGAAGACGTTCGGTACATCGGACTTTGCAGTCATAGACCGGGTTGCCCTGATTCGTTTCCGACCAGTCATTATGGCACCTTCGCAAAAATAGAAAGAGTTACTATGAACTAAAATGAAAGTGGAAGCATGAGGGTAGAGGTGTAGTGTGATTGCACGCCATGGTTGTAGTTGAATTGTTCTGGACTCGGGCATGGGATTTCGCCGCTTCAAACCATGATGCGACGTCATGGTTTGGGTGTCGACATCACGTGACTACTTACCTAACCAGGATTCATCACGGTGCCACTCTTCCGCTCAACTCCTCGGAAGGGAACCTCCTTTGGCTGCCGCCGCCCTCTGATACGTTCTTCCCTTTCTCAGGTCTATGCTGCATACCTAGGTACCTATCTGCACAAGTTTGTAAGGTGGACCAACCATACCGTACCTCAGTACTTACGTTAAATCCTCGGGCAGCCACATGACAAGCCCACTTGCTGTATGTGTGTGATATGTTCCTTGCTTTCGCCTTGACTAACACCATCATGCTATGCCATTACCAATAGGACCTATGAATAATGCAGATCATCTTTCTTCCAAGGTTTCATAATCTAGGATGTCAGTTTTCAAATCTTCGCAGGCGTTTGCTCGTGAATACGATAAGATATTATTGTGTCTAGTGGCGGTCTTTCGCCCATCCATGTGTCCGTTGGGTGTGGCTGCACAGCTCAGTAGCATTGCGATCGGATCCCTCCTCGATGGTGTGAGGGTGAAAGAGATAGTTTACACTCCTGTCGGACGCGTCCCCAGAGGTCTTTGGCGTATTCGAGCTGCTGCAGGTTAAACCGGAAGTGGTCGATTTGGATATCGATGCATCATCCTGTTGGTGACCAAGTTTCTTCCAAAAGTCGAGAAGTCACAAATTAAGCCCCCTCTGCATCCATTATGCAGCGGCGCCGGGAAGTCCTCGTAGGCCTTGATCAGACAGTCTCGTGGCGGGTCTTCGAAGCCCTTGCCATCCTTGTTGAGCTCGTCCGGTAAAGGAAGGGCGTGTTCATGCCCGTCGCGAGGAAAAACGTAGGCGTACAGCGAGGGATTGGAGGCCATTGCAAGAGGTGGAGCAATAGCTTTAGCTGGTGTTTGAGAAGTCCGAGACCGCAAGAGGGCAATGAATATGTTTGGATAGATGTTGTTCAAGACTAAGCTTTCTCAGGTGTGGTGTATTTAAACAACAGCTGGCGACACAAGCTCTGTAGATGAGACGTAACGAAAAAAGATTGCTCAAATTCAGCATATCAGATGAATGCTCATTCTAGAGGGAAACAATCAAGACGAACCCCAGGGCACGTGGCCAAATCGTCACAGACACCATCTCCCAAGGTCAATACCGGGAGAACCACTCATGTCTAAGCAACCGTGCGCGTATCTTTCTGAGCATCGAAAGAAGCGACTCGACTCTCCAACATCTCCAGCGGCCGGAGATCGGCATAGCCACGCACAGGCGGAGATCGAGACCGTCTGCACCTCTCTTATCATGTATGGATGGCTTGTCTAAGCTCAAGCTGTCTTCACAAACCCAGCACGCCAAGCGCTGGCTCATGACAGAAAAGCTTTACAAGGCGTAAAGACACGCCCCAGAGTGCAAAAGAGTGTCCAACATGCCACCGGAATTGTCATTATCTACAGTAAATACTACAGGGTCTTTTCCGAAGCATCTCTTTGCTAGAATGCCTCCAATTAGGAATCGGTGCTCAAGTGTCCTTTTGAAGCCCCTCAAATCCCCGTTCAACTAGGGTTTCCATCTCCTGCTGCCGCAAGGTTATCAACGCCTAGCATGAGATACATGACCCGTCGTCCTCAAATCTCGACGCAAGTAACCGGAGTCACTGGGACTCATGTCAATCCGCATGTACTCTTATGCGCGTTGCAAAATGGCATGGAATCGTTCAACGACCTTGACACACTGCGTTAACTACGAACGAACATCGGCGAAGATAGCTTTCAACCACGATGACTCACCTCTGGATTTGATTTCACGAACGGGAGGTCAAAGAACATATACTTCTCGTTCTTGAGTAACTCGACAACGGTCACCATGAGACCCCACGGCTGAGGCCAGTATCCGATGAGGCGCTCCCAAAGCACTCGAGTAATTTGCTGACGAATCTCCGTCTCCTCCGGGTCGTTCATGTCCTGGCCAAAGATTTCCAACAAGACCCGACTGAAGTAGTTGGTATGGGCGTTGGGGAACCGAAGCTGATTGGTTATGCTAGTGATGAGATAGTAGCGCGCCTCGGGTGATAGCTCGTGCAGCAGTAGAGACAGAGTAGTTACGTCTGACGAGGCAGGGTTGAAGACATCAGTGCCCTTTTGCGTCGATTGCTCGACAGCGTAATTGCCGACGTGCAACGTGACTGCCTCAATCACTGGCAGGTTGGCATTGATAGGCACATGCCCGAAACCAGTGTCTTGCCGCGGGTTCTCAACGATGGCTCGGGTGATATGCGCCAACGTATCTTCCGAGGGGCCATTTTGCAATGCATGGTCGAGGATACCAAGCAATCCCAGATCGCGAAGAGTAGCTACAGAATTATCCAAGCTTTCAGGTAACTCCTGAGCCTCATCTAACCGGTCGACTTGCAATCCGGGGAACGATGGGTCAGGCAGCTTGGGATGAGTTGCTGGGTTCGCCGTCAAAATGGCGTTGAGCAGTTGTTTGCAGTGAGGCGGTACACTGGTCGTGAGTTGATGAGAATGAGCAGCTAGATACTCGGAGTAATCGTGCTGCAAGATGACGAGAAGCTTGAGCGTGGCGCGGTAGATCTCTCGCGCCACATTGGAAGGCTCGATCGACTTAACCTGTTCTCCGACATGCTCGAGAAGTAACTGCAAGAGTCTGGTAAACGCAGCCCATCCAGCACGGTCTTTCATGATGGTGGGCAGGAATGCGCGGTGCTGAAGAAGAGAAAGCCATCCGAATACAAAGCCAGGCAGGTATTTTGGCCCCAGGTCGACCAGTCTGGAAGCAAACTTGAGAAATAATCCAGACCTCTCAGCTTCGGAAAGCTGCCCAGCGGTTGAATTGATCTCGTATAGCAAAACCGACAGCAGACGATGGAAGACTCTTTGGTTGAAGTGTTCCGCGCGCTTCACGTGGTGATGGTTCAGAACAAGGGTGATGAATGCTAGGATGGAGTCCAAATACACCGCGCGACTGGGCGCTGAAGCAGGCTCAGTTTCGTCGTGTAGTCGGATGAAGATATTGATCATCTTAGCCAGCGCATCAATTGCAAGGAAAGCGTCCGTCAGTGTTCCTGTCGTATGGAGGAAGTGTTCAAACCTGTCCACTGAAATATCTGCCGCGATTCTGATGAAAAGGAAGAGATCATCCTTGGTCTTGACCACGTCCCTCATCTGCATTTGTTCAACAAATAAAATCGCAGAGTTCTCCGACGCGTTGGGGTTGTTGCAGAGATGAATCCATTCGTCGAAAACATACTCCATCTGGTCCTGTTGAAGAGTGTTGTCGGACTCTTGTTGGGAAGTCTGCGACAGTGTTTGGCCGCAAAGCTTTGCCTTCAAGCGCTGCCCAATTGCCGATTCTGGCTGATCTTGTATCCAGGACCAAGCGGCCTCAAGTGTTCGAACGAAGTCTCCGTAGAGCGCCATCGGTCGGTTGGCCAGAAGTGTTAGATCTAACATTTGTTCCAAGAACTCCAGCGACCCTTCTTTCCTTTGTTGAAGCACTTTAGACATTGACAAGTCAATGTTCCTCCAGTCAAGAAGATCCGTGCGCAATAGTGCAGCAAGAAGAGGTAAAGTCAGGAACGTCGATCCGGGCTGCTGACGAAACAGAGCGGTCACGCGGTTGTTCAGCGTTGGACCAGAAATCTTCCTCAATGTCTCTAGAACATGAACCAGGCTCTCCAAGGCTAGGTTGTCCTCGACCTGGGTGAAGATAAGTTGAATTATCTGGTCAGCCGCGTAGATAGCGAACTCTTCGGAAGTTTGCGACGCCTTGATCATGTGCTGAACCAAGGCATCGACAACATCAAGAACGGGATGAGGTCGAGGTAAATCTGTAAAATGCTCTTCACGGGCCTCAGTGGCAACACGCTGGAGCTCCATGAGGAGCTTCTGGACACGATCAATCAACGCGCGGCCATCCATCTGGAATGCCTGGGGTCTAGAGCTAGCCATCGCTCCGCTATGAACTGGGGCGTAGGATTGTACTTGGGAATTGAGATGCTGGACAGCTGGCGCCTCCGCACCGGCACCCAAGCCGGGCACAGTAGAAAATTGGTCCTGAAGAACTTCGTTGGCAAGCGAACGGGTTGCGTCAGAAGCCGAAGGAACATGGGAAGGAACATTCGACGCAGTGCTGCGAGGCTGGCGGGCAAAGTCCTCATAGATCGCCATCTGTTCAGGGTTCAAGCCACCCATACTTGGTGACAGCTTGAATGGGTTGGGAATCGTCCAGGCCCATCGGCTGAGCGACGCATCCACGTATGGCTCGTTGGGCCGCTGAAGACGGTGACGACGTCGTGCCTCCAGCTCAGGCTCAATCATCTCTTCAATCTCGGGCACCGCTCTCTCCTCTGCCTGTTTCTCGATGATGTTGCAGGCAAGATCTAGATTTGAGTTGACGCACATAATGATGGTCCCCTCAGGTAGACCTTGCGGAAGATCGTTCGACAGGTTCCGCATATAGTTGGTGAAGTTGGCTCTCAGAGGCTCTTTGGACGTCACTAGTGCTAGGCTTCCAGCCGTCGCCTTCACCATGCTGATTGCCGACGTTCGAACTCGAGTTTCATCAGGCTCAGTAGCAAAGTCCTTGTGAATCATTTGCTGTGTAGAGATGGCAGCAATCGTGACCGATCGATCCACAACGGGCTGGATGATATCCTGCAAGGCACGGGTAAGAGCAGTGCGGACGATCTCGTGCAGCCGTGTTGCCGTAACTACCATCTCGTTCGTTGGAGGTATGTGAATGAGGGGACCAAGATCCGGGATGGAAGCGGCGATAACCTGAGGCGAGAGACCAGCTGTTACACCGGCTGAGATACCGTTCAACGAAAGGTTCTCAAACGTATCCAACGTGTCCGGAGGCAGCAGGTCCTGAGTGTCCTCGACAGCGGCGCGGTTGAGTATTTCCCCTGAAGGTTCGATGCTTTTGTGATCAAGATTGAGGCCTTTGCACAAAACCTCAATCTCGAACTTGAGGTTCAGCTTCAACTCGGCATGATGGTACAGCTCGATGAGGAGGTGAATAATGTCCATAAGCCAAGGATTCGGTGGTCGAAACACTGTTGAATTGGCGCCCTGGAGAAGAACCTTGCAGACAAAGGGGATGACAACTATAAGTCTCTTGGTGTCGTGGGCTTCAATCAACAACTGCTTGAAGGCGATATTCTTATGTTTGATTGGCTTGTCACGTGCCAAAGTCAGTAGACCCAGCCACCCACCAAGGTTCTTCAGGTGAGAGCGCTCAGTCGAGTTCTGCATGGTGGCCTCTGAGTTGAGCATCCGGGCAACGCTGACATACGTCTCCCTCAATACCTCCCCCCACAACACCCGGTCTTCAAAGAGTTTGACCAGTTCAAGGTAGACCTGATGGTAATTGGGTTGCATCTTGGCACGCTCCTCAACAAGATGGCTCGCGAACCATTGCTGGTAGCGGTGCTCTAAGATGTCCCGCAGTTCCTGGCACATTGTCTGCAGCGTCGTCTCAGTCAGATTGTTGAGAACAAACTGGATTTTTCCTTGTGTGTCGCTTGAGGGCTCCTCAGCATCAACCCCAGGAGAACGTTCTGACGCATTGATGGACGCGAACGGTGGCGGTTGTCGCTCCGTGTTCCTGGCTTCTATCCCATTACCATTGGTCAGTGGCTCGCTGGTGATGGGGGGACCATGAGCAGGCGTTGCTATGCCATTACGCGATCGAGCAAGTTCTTCTTCATGATCTCTGACGACATCTTCAGCTTTTTTCCAGGCCTCAGTGCCTTGAAGGCCAGGTATCTGCAGCAATTGCCGACAGAAACCGGGCCACTCGCGGAAGCGAGAAAAAAGTTGCATCAGAGCTTGAAGGCCAAATTTGTACATCGAGTCCTCTGGTAGATAATCTCTGACAGCTTCTAGAATCATGCCAAGCCCGATCTTGAGCGGCAGATCGGAAATCAGCTTGTGAGATATGATGCCGCCGAATAGAACCGCAGTTGTTGCAAGAGCTTCCAAGGGATAATCAACGTAATGGGCGTACTCGTCGAACAAGCCATGAATCATGCAAGCAAACACGTCCTGGTCCAGAGGATCGCGAGAGTGCTTGTATCGATCAAGGATCTCAACAATGTTGCGGACTTGAATCTCGTCGCCATACATCTTCTTGTAGTGCTCTTCCATCTTGCTGTTGGCGGCAGCAGGCAAGGCGTTTCCATCTTGGCCATTGGCGTCAATAATGTCGTCGAAACCCTCGCCATAATTGATCAGTCTTGGGTAAACAGTGATGCAAGATCTTTGCACCATAATGAGATCCTGCAAAGGTGTCTTTGGCAAGAAATCTTCCAGGATCTGCAGAAAAGCAGCCACCGTCCTCACTTGAAGGGTCGTGCTGGACTTGACTGCGGGTTGATCGTCAGGGGGGCGCTGGAATTGTAGTTCGAGATTCGCTTTGATCAACAAAAACTGCAGCAAGGAGCGCGCAACCTCGTTGCTTCTATCGGAGTTGCGGCGAGCCCAGTTGATCAAGTCTAGGTAGCCTTCAGCATGTGCCAGGGCTGCGAGGTCGAGACCAAAGCCGTTGGGCAGATACACAAGCTCATCGAGCCATTTGTGCTTCAGGGCGTGCTCGAATATCAAGGGAAGATCGGTTGGTTTGACAGCATGGGCCTCGATCAGCCGCTGAGTCACCCATTCCTTATCCTTCTTCCACAAGCTGTCAAGGACGAAATCATACTCCGTTGAGCGCTTGTATAGAAAGCTTTCGAAAAGGGAATTCAACGTGTCCACAGCCATCGTCGGCCAGGGCTTCGGCACCCCAAATGCAGAAACAACAAAGATGTCCAAATTTGGCACCACGACCTCTTGGAATAGGCGTTTGGCTTCAACACTTTGGGACGCGTGTACGGAATGTAAGGCAACGTGAAACACCGCTGACAGCGCCTCGACCGAAACCAGCGCATGCTTGACTGCGAACGCAGCGCGTTGTTGAACCTCAGGTAGGGATTGGGCATGTGTGTCCAAAGTCAACGTTGGGACCAGGCCCGGGATGGTACTGGCGTCCAGCTGATCAGGCTGTAGAGAGGCGAATGCGCAGATGAAAGACAGCTGGGTTTCCGGATGCTCCCAATTGCCACCCCATAACTTTTGAATGTCAAATGTTTGGTCATCCTGCGCAATCGGCAATAACGCGTTATAGAGGCGCAGGAACTGCTGAGAGGAGATTCTGGCAGATCTTTGATCAAAATACGAGACGACGTCTTGCCACCGGAAGGAAGGAGGAAGGACTCGACGTAGAGAGGCAGCGAGAACCGAAGAATCGTAGGGCGGTGTCTGGCTAATTGTGCTGTACGTAAGGGCAATCGAAACTTGCTCCTCACTCAATTGGACATTCGGCGGGCGGTTTCGCAGATACGATACGCAGGTCTCTTCGTCCCGGGTAAAGTCGGCCCCGGTCTTTTGAATGTACGTAGCGAGTGCATTCGGAGGTTTGTCGGCTAAAACCCTGACTAAATCAAGTGCCGCGAGCACTTCGGAGGGAGGCGGTGCTTGGTCTCCATGCCATCTTGCCTGTACTTTATAGGCAAGTTCGGCCTTGGAAGCAGCATTGAAGTTGGGTGGCTGGTATTGGATGAAGCGGTCAACGAGTATGGCGATGAACTGGTCAGTCAGATCCGCATGCTCTTCTATGTCGCGTCGGGCAAGAATATTGACGAAGGTGGGGAAATTCGTGGACAGTATGGCGTCAGCTAGAAATGCAGGTTAGGACACGAAAAGATAAGAAATGCAGCGGGCTTAAGGTAACAAACACACCCTTCGTCTTGAGGTCGGGCCTCGATCCCATTTTGAAGGCCAATGCCAGTATTGTTTTCTCCAGAGCATCTAGCTTGAATGCTTCCATGAATGTGGACATGTCGAAGTCGCGGAATATATCTTCAGTGCCCGTCTCGATGGATTCGGCAATCTTGGTGGCCTGGTTGATGTCGTGGGAGATCTTCTGCACTTCGGTCACGAGAAGATGGAAGTTGCCGTTGGCTCCGGGTCGTGGTTGACCATGGAAAATGTGGGCGGCATGAACGGCCACGAGGCGCGCAAAATACTTTGTGAAAACCTCCATACCGTGTTCATCGATGAGCTATGGGGAGGAAGGTGACTCGTTAGTACATAGCTTGACGAGGGGACTCGAAGTGAATGGCATCGGAAATATATGAAAGGATGGGGCTGTTACTTTTTGTAGTTGTTCCGCTTGTGTCTCCCACTTTGCCCGGTCTTTGTCCTCCTTGATGGCGCCGAGAAGTAGGTAAACTTGGGCAACTGCGATCTTGACCAGGGGATTTGGCCCTGTCGGACTACTCGTATTGGGACTTGCGCCCGCACTCAACGCAGAGGATTGCGATGGATGGGGCGATTGCCCAGCTCCTGTCAGCAGTGTCTGTGAAGGATGTGGAGAGAATGATCCCGATCTTGATTGTGGGACCATGGGATAGTATTGCGTCGGGGGGGTGGGAGAAGTCGGAAGGCGGGATCGTCCGTCCTGCAAATAGACCAGACAAAACCAGCTTCCTCGCCGAAGCTCCCTAGATCGTGCCGCCAAAAAATGCTATTGCAACCCAGGCTGTCCGCATGAACGAAGAGTGATGCAACAGCTGTGCAGGACAGCGCTGGCGCGTTGCGATCAACGAATGACAAGGATATCGTACGAGAACGGCGGCGGAGGGCGAGTTCGCCGAGTAGAAGATACGGAGTTGACCTCTGGTCGGATTTGATGCGATGGTTGGTGACAGTCGGTGGATAGAGGATTTGAAGTGAGGAGGGGAGGGGACCTGGCACTTGAGCCAGGCCGATTGGGAGCGCACTCAAAAAGCTCGCCGGGCTGTGGGCGTAGAATCGATGCGGTGGGTTCCAAAGGAATCAGACGACTGCTGAGGGATGATGAAGGAGCAAGAAGGGGCTGAGGGGTTCGGTAGAAGGTAGGAAGTTGATTGTAAACAGCTGTCTTGGTATGCTGGACAGCTTCGCAAGAGATGAAGAAATTAGACTGGACTCAAGCCGAATTGACCTACGTGAGGACGTGAGGACGTGGAGGCTCGGGTTGCTGGCAGGGGATTGGATATGACTGAACCTGCACAGTACTGCACCTAAGGACGATGGAACGAGCTGCTTAGGTAAGACGGCACTGAGGTGCCAGATATATCCATGTGTCTAGTTGTTAGCCATCAGGTGAGGGGGTAAAGTGTCTCGTGGGGTACCCTGTGAGTCACGTGACTAGAGAGGTCACTTGCGGTCCTGAACCGTTCCTACCTAGGTAGGTAGGTAGGTACCCAGGTACTTTAGGTTGATATTGATAGGTGAGAACTACCTACCAAAGACACTTGTGGTACTCCACATTAAGCCACGACCGGAAGACAGATAGCCATAGTCAGCTAACTACCTAGGTACTTAGGAATAAGCGGGGACCGATGTGCCATCCTCCACCATTCCTTTTCCGTAAACCGCCACATTGAGGCATCCTTAGCGCTGTTACTGCATGCCTCGAACAGTACGTACCTTGTGCCTCCAAGAGTGGGTTACCCGGCAACGCGTCCAAACAACACTACCTTGCCTACTCTTCAACCGACCATAGCTACCCCAGCTAACCAGGTTTCTCACCAATCCTCTATTCTTCACGGGATAAGTCTAAGTAGAGCAACCAGCTTCGTGCTGTTCTTTTCGACCGGAAGTCCTCCGCAAACATCCAGCCATTGCTGCTACGATTACGCCTCTCGACAAATTAACTCTGATCCTCTTTACTTTTCCGAAGCGGGTTGACAGGTCTCGCAGGCGGGATGCCTGCAACAACAATGGAGGCGCCATCCGTGGCTCTATCATGTACGTCGGGGAGCGCAGATGCACCGGGAATCAAAGCTAACAATTGAAAGTCGCAAACAACTTCTGGGGAAAGGAAGATGCCGGTGTAGCCCCTCTCCTCGACCGCATGCTTGCTGCCAAGCAGACATGCGATGAGCTTAAAGCATTCTACAGTGGTTAGTAGCAATCTTCAGCTTTTTGGTTGTTGGGATCAGGTAAGACTAATACCAGATGTAGCTCGAGCCTCGATCGAAGACGAATATGCCCGAAAGCTGCTTTCGTTGTGTCGCAAACCCCTTGGGTCCCACGAGACGGGAAGCTTGAAGACTTCGTTAGACACCGTCCGAGGTGAAGTCGAGTCTATGGCGAAGCAACACCAAAGTATTGCAGCGCAGATGAAAACTGAGTTGGAGGAGCCACTTGCTGCGTTTGCCGGCGGCATGAAGGAACGAAGAAAGATTGTACAGAATGGTATTGAGAAGATACTCAAAACGAAGATCCAGCAGACACAGCATGTAAACAAGGTAAGCCATGCCTCACAACTGACTTTCAGTCATGGTTACCATCGTTCAGCGAGGTGGCTCTTTAACACAACCAATAGACTCGAGATCGATTTGAGCAGGAGTGTCTCAAAATCAAAGGCTACCTGGCCCAGGGCCACATGGTCATGGGCCAAGAAGAACGCAAGAACAAAGCCAAGCTAGAAAAAACACAGATAAGTGTCGCGACCTCCAATACAGAGTACGAAAACGCGGTGAAGGCCCTCGAAGACACAACTGCGAGATGGAATCGAGAGTGGAAGGCGGCAGCCGACAAGTTCCAAGACTTGGAAGAGGAGCGTCTTGACTTTACCAAAAGCAGCCTTTGGACTTTTGCCAATGTCTCTTCTACTGTCTGCGTTAGCGACGATGCTTCCTGTGAAAAAATACGACTATCGCTCGAGAAGATGGATGTTGAAACGGATATTGTCAGCTTTATCAAGGAACAGGGTACCGGTCAGGAGATCCCAGACCCTCCAAAATACATCAACTTCTGTCGGGGAGACATCAACGACACGCAATCAGAATCGTCTGATGACGATAATTACTCGGTCGCGCAGTTTCCCAGAAGTATCAACCCAGCGTTCCGGTCATCTTCCCCCCAACCCTCGACTTACGAATCACACCATGATCCAAACTCAAGCCTCGCCCAGGATCTGGGACACAAAGAACCAGCCCCGTTATCTACAAGAAGCGCTGCTGTCCCTGATGTGGGTCGCAAAGAAGCGAGTTCCTCTACATCCAGACACCAGGCTCCAGACACGGCACGAGCTGATGCCAGCCCCACCTCCAAAAGCTTCATTTCGGAACAGAGCCACAAGAATACCGGCTCTTCTTCCAAGAGCTTCGCACTGGAAATTGGACAGGACGCAAGCTCTTCTTCAAGAAGCTATTTCCAGGACATGGGCCGGCGGGAGATGGTTCCAACTACTGCTCGTGAGGCCCCACTGTCGACCCAGAGAATGCCACCAACAATGGACAAGCTGCGCCAAGGAGTTCCACTTACCCATCAGCACACCCAACAACAACAACAGCAGCAACAAAGCCGGCCCTATGTTGATGTAAGCCAGCATAGCTCATTTGCTGCTGTTCCGCATGATCCATATCCCCTTGACGGCATGACGATGCTGTGCCGTACGGGGCCCCAATCTGAGCGTAGCTCTCACCCCCCTTCAGCTCGACCGTCAAGTCGTGATTCTCAAAGCGACTACTCAAACCCAACTTCGATGTCAAGCCAAGAGCCGCCAAGCGGCAAAACGTCGCCAATCAAGCAGGAGCAAGCCTACGCACCAGCGTCGGCATCAGACAAACAGGTCCTCAAAAAGAGAAGTGGTTTCTTCCAGAATCATAGCCCTTTCCGCCGCAAGAGCACGAAGGATGCTCAAGGTTCGCCGGCAAACAGAAACACCTGGCATCCTGTATCCGCTCAAGGAAGCCCATCCCGCAGGCCGCAATTGTCACAAGAAACAGCAAACCTGCTCAAGAACGAATCAGCGAACAGTCCGGAGCCGATTGATGTGAATGCCAGTCTTGCGCTGAATGTCGGGCAGAATGTCTTCTCGGTCACAACCCCGGATCTGGAGAAGAGGAAGGGCTCGACTGTGCAACCCTCTCAGGCTGAGACCGATCCAATCGCTCTCGCCCTTGCAGAGCTCAAGGGTGTTGGCGTCGGCAAGCAATCGAGCGTACGTGTTTCAGCTGACCGCTACCACGGCATCGCCACTCCAGTGCCTTCATCTCAGCCTTTCTCAAGGTCGGTCCCGCCAGCTGCAGGCAACGGCGGCACTATGACCGCGGGTCTTAGAGGAACACCACCTCCTTATGACCAACAGGTTGTTCAGAGACTTGGAGTGCCCCCTCAGGCAGTAACGGCAAAGGCTATGAAGGAAACATCGCAGAAGTTTGCCGGCCAAACCCGAAGCATGTTCAACCCCGTGAAGCGTCCTGGATCAGGCTACGGCGGAACCACTCAGCCTCGGCCGATGACAAGAGGGAGTGACGTCCCTAGAGCGGCGTCCCCGGCTCCAATCCGAAGCGCTTCTCCAAGGGTGACACCGGCTGAAGATGTCCGGATCGCCTATCGAAGCTCACCGCGCAGCGCTTCTCCGAGGACTGGGCTGACGGAAGATACCCAGGGCGAGTGTGGGTCTGCCTCACCCAATCCTCGTGGATCCGTGGGTAGAGACACCTCACAGATGAACAATACACCACGACGAGGGTCTGAACAGCCTTATTACAGACAGAATTCACCAAGTAGCATTTCGAGGACAGCATCCCCGGCTCCTTATTTGGAGAAGATGCGCCCTGGCAGCAGCCATGTTGCCAACGATATGGCGGTTCAGTTAGCGCCCCTTGGTGATGAAACTTACGGATCAATGCGCGGTCGAGGCGGGAGTCGTCCTGGTACAAGCTCTAGTAATCGCGCCATGGGACTTTATGAAGGAGGCGGGCCACCCGGACAAGGGGATTCGAGGCAGCGTAGCAAGAGTGTAGCGGACCCGTCGCGGCAGTACACTCGAGACGGCAGACCTATTTTGCACTTTGGTGAGTATGAGATGAGGTCTCGTCTGGCTGCTTGGGGGACGCAGTGCTAACCAGATTGTAGCAAGAGCATTGTACATGTATCAGGCGGCCATCCCGGAAGAGCTGGGGTTCTCCAAGGGCGAGCTACTCGCGGTTCTGCGCCACCAAGACGACGGATGGTGGGAAGCCGAGGTGCATGGCAGCAACGGGCGAATGGGGCTGGTCCCAAGCAACTATCTTCAGCCGTGTTAAAGCAATCCGCTGGTCGAAAGTGGTGCTGGATAGATTTGCTTGTGGTGATACTAGTACGAGGCCAGCAAGAGCTAGCAAAGCCGGCCAGCTTGACGAAAGCTAAGATCATGAAGTTGACAAACGTGGGGATTGGTCTCGGTTGTCCGATTTTATTTTTCTTTCCTTGTTTATTTTGTATGGAGTTGGGAGTATGATGAGAATGATAATAATTTTAGCTTCAAATATGCATTGATAGGCCCTTACGGGAACGACGGGAACCAACCTGTCGCATGCTATTATTAACTGACGGATGACAGTTGCTCTATTGTATGTGTATGCAAGCTAATCCACGCTACCTATGTACCCAAATAAATATACGTTATATGCTTATAGCGGGGCAGAACCCTTCTGGCTTAGTACCTAGGTAGTGAGGTAATCACCCACCCGCCCACCTGCAATGACATGTCAGAAGGTGAACCTATCGCATGTGATTGGGCTTGGCCCATCCCTTCCAATTGCTGATTCAACGCGCTGCACTCGAGCTGTGAGCTGTTTCGACAAGAAGGAAGCCGTCACCTCACATGCTGCTTGCTGCTATTATTGATACTCTCGCCCTGCTGCGTCAGGCTCCCAAGCCTTCCTCGAGCGGGAGTATCATTTCCGCTGTCCAGACGGATTCACCCCTACATTTCGGTGTAGTTGGCATTCTACCAAATCAAGCCACGGGGCGTTCGGACTTGGTCAATTACAGTGAATTCCAGTTGCAGAGGGCGGCGGGTGTGCCAGCCACACGTATCCGATCAACACCACATAATTACTACAAGTACAGCCACTCAACTTGAGCTCCCCTCGCCTTAACATAGTCCTTCCCTTTTCCCGTTACCTACCTCGCTCGCATCTCTCCGGAGGTGCTCTATCCAATTCACCGGGTGCCGACCCTCGCAGCAGCCGACTCAACCCAACTTCCCTATCATACACCACTCTTGAACCTCGATGCGAGAAATCGAGTACCTACAATACGCCGGGCATTTCAATCTACAGGGCGGCCGTCAATAACATTTCACGTTTGAGTAATCATCTCAAATGCGCAGAACCAGTACAGTCCCTGTTTTTCACCATTGAATCCAACGTCAAGCCAGTGTCGATTTCGGCTGCCTCTTGGTGCAATGGTAACCGTCCCCTTCTCTCATTCACACAGCTGCAATAATCATCCTTCACATTCTAACCTCGACTAGGATGTTCTAGGCAAGGCATCTCGAGCGGCTACATCCAAGACCGCACAGAGAGCACTTGTGAATGTCAGCCTTCTCGTGGGAGCCTCGCTGTTCCTACTGCCCTTTGCCGCCGTCGCATCGATTCTCTTTTTCCACAACTACCTGCCTGATCAGGTGGTGACAGCCCCTGTGCATCTCCAGTATGGGTGAGTGAGCTCTGTCCCTCCTTTTACACGCAACAGAGTCAGAAAGGATGCCGCGGGCTGACATGTGTCCTAGATCGGGAGTCAATCCCTTTGGAACGGCCATCATTCCAACGTCTGCTCTAAGGGCGCAGCAGGAATACGATGTGTCTGTCACGCTATCAATGCCTCGCTCGCCTGCCAACATCCATCGAGGCAATTTCATGATCGCCCTCCACCTTCTGGATGCCAGCGCCCTCTCGACGGGGTATGACAAGTTTCAACCTCAAATCCCCCCCGAGCCTTACAGCCATTTCGACGGCAAATCCGTTCTATTCTCCTCGCGACGCCCAGCCCTCGTTCCATATCAGGACCCCCTCGTGTCACTTGCATCGCGCATGTTCTTCCTTGCCTATCATATTCTTGTTGCGGATTCACAAACGTGTGTGCTTACAGTGCCCATGGCCGAGCGGGTAGAGCTGGGTAGAGGCTCCACCTTGCCATCATCAGCCTACCTAGAAATACAGGGTGGTCAGAATATCGAAACGTACTATGCCTCGGTCACACTGACTGCCCAGCTAAGAGGCCTACGCTGGCTGATGTACCACTACCGTCTCATAACCCTCGCTTCCGCCGTTTTACTGTTCTGGGCGTCGGAGGTCCTATTCATGGCCTTTGCGTGGCTAGTGTGGTCAGGGCTATCGGGATCAGGCTCAGGCTCTCGCAACGGTGCCGGAAAAGTCCTGGAGGGGGTTTCATCCAAGGCGGCCGGCCGAGTCAAAAGAGAAGATGGCAGTGGAGTTGACGAGTTGTCAGACGCGCCAAGGACATTCCCAACGTATGGTAACCAGGCACCGCTGCGATACGAACCCGAAATCAAGGAGGAAGCTCAGGCGGGGCCTCGTCTGGAAGATATAGTTCCACTTGGGGGCGAGGCGGATGATGAGGAAGAGGACGACGGACGGCGTAGTTACAAGGGGGATTCGGGCATTGGAACAAGCTACAGCGAGGGTGGCTCGAGCAGTGTTCGGCGCAGGTCATCGCATCATCGCTAGGTTTTGGTGTTATACACCAACATCTTTCCGTCAAATCAACAAGGGTAGTGGCCCGAGTGGCATAGAGGACTGCCTAGATGTTGAATACGATTTGGTCATGCAAGTGGGTTGGTTCTTGCTGGCATGGTAGACCAGGAAGTCGAAACCTTTGGCATTGTTCGAGCTCAAATACAACTTTGTTTTCTTTGAGGATGTTTAACTGACACTGGTGCATAGACACGCAATGAACGAACAGGTATGTAAGTGAGCTGTCATGAAAGATGGAAGAAATATGTAGTAAACAAGAGCTCTCTTTCTCTTTAGATGAACTTATGCATTGTTGTCAGGCACTTGAGCCTACATTTTGTTAGTATCCTTGTTGTAGGTGAGCCTGGTAGGTAGGTAGGGATAGAGGTACCTCCAACCGCCCCTCCCCAGCCGCCTGATTAGTCCCTCTTTCCAGTCACCCACCCAGGCAACCAGGTATGGGTAGGTACCTCGCCCCTCTAGGTACCTACCTCATGTCCTTTATTCAATTTTTTCTCTTGAAAAAAAAATCTACTGCTCCTCCTTCCCCGCAGCAACAGTGCAGCCCAGCTACCATCCGTAGAGAAACACTCGCACCCCTCCTACACCGCTGCTGCGTCGTCCGACAAAGGACCTTGCTTGTCCTGGCTCTATCACCACCTACCTAGGTACTTACCTTGTCCGCACTCGCTGCCACTACTCACTCGCCTTACTCTCTTTTTCTCTCTCTGCCTTGCGTTCCCTTCCCTGGCCAACGCAGCGGTCGCCGATTCATTCCCAGCCTGAGTCAATATCGTTGGGCTCTGGTTGCCTTCTCTTGTGTGGTCAACCTGATCCTGCAACACGACTTGGTTTTGTGAACTCGGTCCTTCTCAATTCGGTCTGTAAATTACCTGACACCCCAGCCATAGGGGCAATCATGCGCACCATTTGCTCCTAGGCCTCCCCCGCCCAAGGTCCCATAACTTTCGCAGTGCTCTGTCCCGCCTTGCATACCACCCAGTTCTACTGTTGGTCCCGTCAGCCTCCTACCGTCTAAGATCCACTTGACGCCCCCAGGCTAATTCGGAGACGGTGAGGAAGAGCAGTCTCTACCTCGACCTGCCTTCTACGCTTTTTGCTACAGCACTGGCCACCACATCTACGCACATCGTTCACGCTCTCACGCTGCTCGCCTGCCAAGAAAGTAAAGAATAATCCGCTCTGCATCCTTCCTCCGATACCGTTGCAACTGTGTAGGAGACGACGAGGAGGGAAAAGGATACACCCCGCTATCCCTCAGTTCACCGTTACGGGTATACGCCGAGTCACGCGAACCGACAGCCTCTGCTTTCCACAGCCCCCGACTTCTCTGGGCCTCCGACTTCCTTCGATAGTTCTCCTCTAGGATACGTGACTTCCGTCTCCGCTTCCGCACCTCTACCTGATTGTCGGCTCAAATACGCGCTTGCTTTGTCAGTCTCCGACCTCCCATCCATCCTCCGAGTGCGGCGCGCCCACGCGCTCCAGTCCGCCTCGCAATCATGCCCTGCTTCAAAGGCATCGCCGTCAGCATACATGCCAACGGCGCGCCCCTCCCCGAGCATGGTATGCAGAAACAGTCGCGCTTGTCAAGAATCAGCACCTACATCCCGGTCCCTCAGCCGAGCATCAATCCCGACTCCAACAAGCCTGAGCCTGCTAAATTCGCGATTTCCATCACTCTTCTCACCCCCGGCCTGCCCATTCCATACTCCACGCCCAAGCCAACGGAGAGCAACCCTTACCCGAAGCCGCAGTTTGTTGGCGGCCTTCCCACAGCTGGCCACGGCCCTTCCAAATTCTCCGGCGTCGTCAACCCCTACATCCCTATGACCAACTCCGAAAACGAGACGATAGCCGCCTACATATATTTCGATGGTAGATCCAAGGAAGAGGTTGCCACTCTTCTGCGCCCTGGTGAGGAGACATGGGTCAATAGCCGTTGGGTCCAGGTTCCAGACTCTGAGGGCGGTGGTCTCGCCGAGCGCGAGTTCCTCTTCCGCGAGGTCGGGCTGGAGCGCTGGCTCAACGGCCTGGATCTGCAAGGCCATGACGCCGCTGAGAAGCTAGAACGTCGCCGCCAAAAGTTCGAGAAGCGGCGTCGTCGCCAAAAGGCCACCGCGGGCGCTACCAGCATGCAGGTTGAAGAGGGTCCCAATGGTCCCAGGGACACCCTTCGCTACGGCGCCGACGATGGCTCTCCGGTCGAGGCCGTCTTTGGCGAAGATGACTCTGATTCCTTGTCTGATGATGACGATATTCCCGAGGCAACCGGTCAGATCAAGGTACTCATGTTCCGTGTGCTGGCATCGGGTGAAATCAAAAAGGGGGAGTACTCGCCTCAGTTTGATGCTCACGACGACGACGACGATGCGACATCGGGCAATCAAGGTAACGGAAAAGGCAGTGTTGATGCCGACGTTGAACACACCACAAGCTTTGCAAAGCCCAAGACATTGGACCCGAAAACCATTAGTACCCAGACTGTCACAGGTATCGACGGCCCTGACAAGCCATATGCCTCTTTCACATTTTTCTATCGTGGAGAGAGTAAGCCTGCCGTCCCCTCCCCCGTGAGGCCTTCAATCATTGCTTTGCACAAGACTAACGACTCATACAGGACAACTTCAGAAGATCGGTATCATTGCCTCGTCCAAATCTACCCAGGCTACACCGGGGTCAGCCAAGCGGCGATCGGGACAGCTTGACTTTTCCAATCTTGGCCCGTTGAAAACATCCGGAACTGTTGGGTTTTCGACCTTCAGAGACCAAGATACCGAGGCTACCAGAAGACGAAAAGCCCGTAAGAAGAGCAACGGGAACGTAGGGGGTGCCCTGAACGACGACAGTGACGAAGACGACGACGAGAGTGAGCTCATTGGGAAGATGCAGGACATTGATGAGAAGGAGGTTAACAACAAGCTTGCCCCCGAGGATGTCGAGTTTCAGGGGGAGCTTGCGGATGGGGTAAACCGTATTCACGTATGTTGCACTGGCTTGCCCACAGGGAAACTTCTTCTAACTTTGCTGGAACAGCTCAAGAGGGCGCACTCAGCGGAACCCGACCGCTCTGCAGATGCGAGCGCCGCGAGCAGTGCCGCCCAGTCCGGCATGCTTGCAGGCTCATTGGCGAATCCCGCCCGCGCTGCGGGCAGTAATCAAGTCGATGTAAGCGCTGCTCAGAGCGTTGGCCACAATACGACAGTAGAGACAACGATCGGAAGCCCCTTGAAGAAACATCGCCCGAGCATCACCGCTGGAGATAGCCAAGTGCAGGCGAATCTTGATGGCTCAAACTTGGGATTGGATGACATGGTGAACCGCAGTACCGCCACACAGTCTAGTACAGCAGGCACGTCGACTACTAATGCAGAAGAAGAAGAGTTGTGATGGATATTTTGCAGCTGCACGACTGAGACATGCAAAAGTGCCAAGAGAGCCCTTTCTAGAAACGGCGTGGCGGGGATCCCGGGTATATGGCATAGAGGATCGTTGTTTCTTTGCGATACTTGCCTCATGGGCGGGTATGACGAGTCGGAGGTGCCCAGAACCCCTGACTGGTCGCTTGATTCGCTACGTGACCTGCATGCAGCCACTGCAGGTCGCTCCAACTTCAGCCAAATAACATATTGAACATTCTTGGACTCTGTTCAACTCTTTGGTCAAATTTTGCATAAGAATCGGGGTTTCTTGTTGCCCTATCGATCGGTCTC
This sequence comes from Colletotrichum echinochloae, assembly GCA_016618095.1. Taxonomy (NCBI): domain Eukaryota; kingdom Fungi; phylum Ascomycota; class Sordariomycetes; order Glomerellales; family Glomerellaceae; genus Colletotrichum; species Colletotrichum echinochloae. Next base: position 1,419,152 of record JADEZT010000009.1, read on the forward strand.
TTTAGTGGCAGGGGCTCTGTCAGATGATTACTTGGCCAGCTTATCTATGTATAGTCTATCACGTGCAGTCCTATCGCATAGGATGGGTCTGCCCTTTGAAAGTGCGTGCAAAGTAGCTGGACAGGTGATGATATATCTGCAAACGATAAGTTCATTGATTCTTGTTCAACCTCCCTTTTCTGATGGCCGAAACAAATGGACTGGGGCTAGAATACAATCAGAGGGGACAGTGGGGAAGTCAACGGGCTCATTCACATGGAGGAATCGCCGTTATTGGGCGCCATAGGCAGAGCCCTTCCTTTGCCATTTAGGTATGTTGAGGGGGGTTTATTCACATGCACTGTATTACCTCATCAACCGTCACCTTCAGCACCTTCCACCAAGTTTCTTTCCCAAGTGTCATTACGTTTCAACAAGCCGTACTTTCACATCTCTTGGGGCATCAACCTTGTCTTTGGATCAAGCACTTCTCAATCTGTCCGAATAAACGAAACGTTCACCCTCGCAGTTTCAGTGATCGCACAAGGCAAAAGATACGGTTAAACGCAGCAGCAGGGCACTGAATTGTCCTAACAAATCGCTCTACGGAGGGTATTGAGATTCAGAGGGGTGCACGCATTGTTTCTGGACCAGGGTATTACTCAATGGCGTCACAGAAGGATCTTCAAGAGCTTCTACGGGTTATCACCTCCCGAAAAGGTGTCTCAATGATAGCCGCCATGGGCAAGGCTAAGGCTCTTCAAGCCGCAGGCCTTCAAAGGTACGTGTTTCAATGTTACTGTACTCTTGCTCTTTCATCGCCTTGTTGTTAAATCCCCACACATTCATCAGCATACAGCAGATAAGTCACGCCTCCTTTGACCAGGTTGAGCGCGCCTTGGGAGATGCCAAAGCGGCCAGAGCCCTCGTCACAGCTTGCAAGGCGCACTTGAAGCAGCCAACTCCTAAACGAGCCGGGGATTCTTTGAGCACCTCCAGCAGCAAGCGTATCAGGAGAGGGCATATCGACAATGATTTAGAGGCTGTGAGTCGAAGCGCAGAAGAACAAGAGGATGCGTTGGCTCTTCCCGTCATCATGAACGAGGAGGAGATTGCAGAGGCGTCCGTTTATACGAATCGAGCACCTCTTCTGCTGGCCTTCGTGCTCGAACTTCTTCGATACACAATGCCCGTACAGCCTTTATCGAGCCGTCTTAGTCTAGCCCAGGCTGTTGTTAGTGCAAATACCACGACCGAGGCTGTTAGCATTGGACTGGCTAAAACTTATGGCGAAAATGCTTCGTGGGGGCATGGGCAACCGAAGGTCAGTATCATGGGCAGGACGATAGCCGTTCTCAAGAGGGGCGACTACATGCTGGAGGGCGATGCGGCTGAGGCCTCGGTATCCTCTAGTGTCACCCCGAGGGCCGCACCTCAAGCGGCATTGGCTCCGTCAGGTGCCACACTGCAGGAGCATGGCCGCGCCACTTCTCCAACATCCCCGTGGTTCGCTAGTCGTCAAATCACACTCAAGTCTTCCATATTTGTTGCGCGAGCTACGAGAGTTGGAGATGGTGAGCAGGCATCTTCTCTTATCCGCTCGCTTTTATCCACCGAGCCGCACCTACAGACAGCAACGCATAATGCTTGGGGGTATCGAGTGCAGATGCAGGGGCAAGTGGGGAAGTCGACTGAAATTTGCGAAGTGTGTGAGGATGATGGAGAAGCTGGTTGCGGCCAGTTCATACTTCGGTTGATGAGAGAAGCCGGCGTCGACAATGTAGTAGTGGTGCTGAGCAGGTGGTTTGGAGGTGAGATGTTAGGCCCAGATCGGTGGAAACTCATGAGAAACGTAATTACGGAGGCGCTCTCTCAGAGGCTACGAATTCATCAGAGCGAGGCCGAGTGTCAGGGCGTGGCTCTCTGGGCACTTGATTTTGAGAACAAGAGCCATACGCCGGGGGGGAGCGGGGGTGCATTAAGAGCAGGTGATTGGGATCACAATGTTGTCGGAGCCTCGATATACCGCCCGGAACCGGCGCGGGCGTATCTGCTCAAGGCTCTTGCCTCCGACTCGTATGAGTACAGCGCAAAGGGGGATGGCAGAAAGGTTGGTGTGGCAGGAAAAGTGTCAGAGACCAAGAGAAAGAAGCTCAGCAGGTAGGAAGCCGAAGCTGAGAGGCTCCATCACCTGGGGCTGTTTCTGGGGGCTCTAAGGTTACTATTCGAAAGTTGGAGAAACTTGACGCCTCTTGAGTTGGATCGAAGGGCATTTTCGTGGTACGCCGCGATACGGCCAGACGTAGAACCAGGAGTGGCAGGGTGGGGTGCGAAGGGATGGTTGAAGCTCAGTGACATTCTCCGATTACGTAGGAACTCCATAGGCAAGGAGGAGTGACTGTTTGGTCTCTCATGATTGACATAAAGCGTGCGACGGGAGTCAAAGGAGCATTGTCGTCGAGTCCATACAAGCACGGTTCATTACTGTCAGCGTGGAACCTGTGTCAAGACTTGGAATATTGAAACGCGCCCTACCTGGGTAGTGATATACCCTCACCGTTTTTCATTGAGTGTAGCTCGATTGGGCCCACATGGCTGTGCCAATGTCCGGCTCCACTCCGCCGCAGACCCTTACCTCACTAAACTACAAGCTCTAGTACCTAGCACACCTAGCTACCTAGGTAGCTGAGGTCTGACCTTTCACACTGATTGACTCAAACTGTACGGATGTGACTCCACGAGGGCGATATATAACAGACACCAACCAGGATCGATTGCGTCCGAAAAGCCTTTGTTCCAGGAAATGACACAACAATTACTGAATGAAGCCTTGCGAACGCCAGCATCTCTCGCCTGCCGCTCTTGAGAGCCAACTGGGCTAATGTTACACGTAGCAAACCGGGCCAAGTGCCCTAGACTGCCCCAAAGCCTGTTCCCGATTCTACAAAGACCAGCCTCAACTCGACCGACAAGACAGATCGCGAAGCCTTCCCGACCGTTGGTTCTGCCCCATAACGCATGCCCCGCTCTTGATAGACTGCTCATCATAACACAGAATCGGTCTATCTAAACCATACCTTCCTCGACGCGCGCACCCGCCTTCGACCCCATCTCCGACTTCTCCGTTCCCGCTCGAGACTGCCGAGACCATCTTCAGGGCCAGAAAGGTCCCCTTGCTCGCCTCTGGAGTCGTAGCTTTGGGTCTAGGCATATACTTGAGTCTTTTGGCCTCCTCTCTTTCATCGCCCTGCTGTCAATGCTCAGAACCAGCCCTAGATGCTGTTCCGACAGGGCGACCCAGTGCGTTCACCAAGGAGTCGGCTCGGAAGTTTGATCAGATCCTCGATGGCTCTGAATGGCTGATGGGTGTCACTGCGCTGCGGCAAAAGATGGCCACTGAGGCTTCAGGACATGTGCTTGAGGTCGCCATAGGCACCGGCCGGAACCTGCCCTTTTACGATATGAGCAACATCCTTCAACCCCAATCAACGTTTCAGTCGTCAATGGGAACCAAAGCTACAGTGGCTGATACTGAGGGTAAATACCCCAAAAACTCCTCGGCGCCGATTCTGTCCTATACTGGAGTAGACATATCAAGCGAGATGCTAGGCGTCGCCATAGAAAAGGTTGTGGAAACTGTTCCTCAATTGGCAGGTGTTGCACCAAGAGTGACGAAGAAGAATTTGCCTACACAGAGCGACTGGGGCGTCTTCTCCTATTTGTCGGACAGGTTGAGAATATTTCGGTCCGACATACACGATTTTATTCCTCCACCCCCAGAACAAACGTCAACTTTGTCAAAGTATGACTTTGTCTGTTCAACGTTCTCGCTGTGCAGTGTCCGTGATCCCGAACAGATTGTTCGGAATCTGGCCAATATGGTGAAACCTGGTTCTGGTAGAATCATCCTCGTCGAGCACGGTAGAGGGTGGTCAGGTTTTGTCAATGGGTTACTGGACAAGTCAGCCGCCGCCCACTTCAAGAGTAAGTAGGCCCTTTCTGATTCATTTACTAGCCTGAATTAATCGCCCCTTCTCGGTAGGGTATGGGTGCTGGTGGAATCGAGATATTGCCGAAATTGTCGAGAGTGCCTCCAAGTCGCTGCCAGGGCTTGAAGTGGTCAAAGTCGAGCGACCCTACTTTACCCAGCTCGGAACAACCCTGTGGGTTGAGTTGAGAGTGTCTCGCACCTCCTAGGGTACCTTCCTGTCTCCAGTCACCATACGGACCGAAGTTGGCGAAGACACCAGTTGTCGGCAGCATCTGTCAAAGTCTTGATAGGAGGAGAGGTTTGTTCATTTCATTTCAATCATACCCTAAATCATATTTTGCTTTTCCCCGACCCATGGACCTCGAACATCGGAGCCTCTGTAGACGCCCATCGGATAACCCTGTTATACAAGTGCTGATACAAAAACAATCGCTCTTCCACTGTTCCTGCGCCGAATCCAAATCAGCCTGGAACGCAAATAATTATCACATACCCCAGGTTTCGCTCCTTCATTTCTATAATTATCCAGTTCCGAAATTCCGTATCAACCTTCAATAAATTAAGAACAAGGCAATGTTTGCTGACAGCGGTCAGCATGCAGGCCTTGGTCCTATGCCAGAGCAGCGGACTGAGCAGCTTCTTTTAATCATGACTCGGAGGAGGGTCTTGATTTCCTCTGCGGACACTTGATTGGCATGGTGAGACGTGGAACAATTCTCAGCTTCACGTTGAACATCACAGCCATCAACAAGAGTCCAGCAAACAGTCAAGCTCGTCCAGTTCAATGTTCTCCGGACTATGATCCCACTCTAGTAGGTTCCCCAACTTGAACCAGCTGTCGCCGTCGGATTCCTTTCTGGTGCTTGAAGGTACCGTTGCCTTGATGGCTGGGCTGGTGATGAACTCATGTATAGAAGCAGACCCGTTACTGGCCGTTGCGCTGTGTTTTTCGTCAAACATGCCGTCGTCCCGTACTGATTCGTAGGTATTGGTACACTGCTCCATGTTGCCTGCTGACGAGAGCTCGCGTGCCAGCTTGCGCTTCTGAAGAACATCGGCCGTGTGAGTGAACTCACGCTCATCCTTCTCCAAGGGGGGCAAGGCACTACGGTGACTTCTAGAGTACCGAACGCTGTTGGGTAGCGACCCAACAGGTGTAATCGGCCTTGCCAAGTCATCGTCTGCGTCATCGAACTCGGGGGAAGAAAGATCAACTTCAGGAGATGGGCTCAACTCCCTGCGTCGAATGTCGATGTCATCTGCATCCTCTGATCCAGACGCGATGCTCGAGAGAGATGGTGAAATGACGGCTCGATGGACGTAACTTGATGAGTCTGGAAAGGATTGCCTTGGACAAGTCGTCAGGTAAAAGTAGGTCCGGCGCGGGTGTACTGTCTCGAGCTCCTTGCCCAGTGGGCATGGCACCTGACCACTCCAGCAAGAACGCTTCAGAAAAGCAGCGAGACGAGAGGAGATGATAGCACAAGGGTTAGCGGAGCTGGAAGGAATTAGCAGGTCGGTCAGAGCAAGGAGATGTGTGGAACAGCATTACTTCTTTACAATGGGAACCTGTTGCGACAACACAGTGGCTAGCTCCCGAACTAGATGAGGCCGGTTACACGTGGTCTGTAATTGGACAACGACGGCCTCGACAATCTCGTCGTGGATCCCAGAGAGGTCTATTTGTGTTGTGGACAAGACGTCGCCGGGGGCGTCTTGCATCTCAACATTGTCTGGTGATGGGGATGGCGGTGGTGTGTGATCCAACATTATCTGTTCGTCGGGGAGTTTGTGTGATACATGTCTTTGCTGTGGCCCCTCATCCCCATGGGAGCGCTTCTGTCTCTTGTTCGGATGCGACACTGTTGTGGATATGACTGTGATGCGGTTTCCCGAGTTCTCGGAGATGCTTCGATTGGAACTGGTGACGGCAGGGCTGCGGGATGAATGGCTACCTGGGACGTGAATACCCAGGGACGGCAGAGACAATGATTTGCGACGAGTGTTGTATGGCATCTTGGCGACCAAAAAGGGAGTGAAGTCAGTGATAAAATTGAGTATTTGGCGATGGCGAAAAAAGTCTTGCAAGAGAAAAAACCATTCAGAACTCCAGGAGGGTCATGCGTGAAAGAGTGTGGATTGGGAGGGAAGAGGAAGGGAAGGGTTCGAGCGGCAATCCTGTTTGACATAGGGGTCCTCTTTGTTTTTGAGAGATAGATGGGCTTTGCGCGCTGAGCAACGATGGGCAATATCAACTGGGAACATTCATAGCAAGGGAGCACGCCTTGTTTTTTTTTTCCCTGCCCCCGGCTACAGACCACTGGCTAACGCACTGTTTTTTCACGGTAACCCCTGGTCATAGACGTAGGGACAGACGCTAAGGTGGAAGTTGCAGCACGTCTCCACCATTACCTGCCGATTAAAAATGGGTGCAATGTACCGGCGACTGGCATGGACCTCCCCGCCAATTAGGCCCAATTAGGAAGGGTCTACCGCAATATAATAGGTATAATACTAGAGTATGTTTTACTATATAGATAGTTAGAATGTAATAGTGTATATATTTAGACTATAGAATAATATAATAAGTTAAAATATATAAGAAATACTTTAGAAAGTATTTATATAACTATTAATTATATAATATTATAAAATTAAAAATATTAATTAAGTGAATAATACTTTATAAGATGATAGTATATATTATAAGTATAAGTAATATTACAGAGTTTTAAATATATAATAAACTTTTTATAATATATTTTATTAAATAATTAAATATTTTAAGAAAAGCTAATAGTTTTTAGATATTAGTATAAGTTTATATTTTAATATTAATAGTCAAACTTAATCAAAATAATATTTATTTAACTATATATTTTTATATTTAATATATATTTTTACATTTTATATATATTTTTATGTTTAATATATATTCTTATATTTGATATATATTTTTATATTTAATATATATTTTATACTTAATATATATTCTCATATTAAATATATATTTTTATATTTAATATATATATATATATATAATTAATATATAAAACTTATCAAAAACTTCTTTTAAGTATAAATAATATTATAAAATTAGAAGAAATTAATTAAGATTAATTAATTAATAAAATAATAAATATAAATTTAAAAACTTACTTTAAGATTTAACTAGTTATACTTTAATAAGTACTTATTAAATAAATTATAGCTTACTAAAGAAAAGGTTTTACTCTCTCTAGCTTAAAGTCTATATATAATAATAAATCTATCTTTTATACCTTTTCTACTTATAGTATATAGTTATATACTTTTTATAATTGTTTAAACTTTATAAATTAAAATGATTAATATAAGATAAAATACTAAATTATAATTTTAATACTAAATATTTAATAATTCTTAAGTAAGATAAGAATATAAATAAATGTTATATAAACTAACTATCTTACTTATTTAGATATTACTAATTAATACTACTATTATAAGCTTATACTATAATAGTAGTAGCTAAGCTATACCTATTATATTATTTAACTAAGTATATAAACCTACTTTATATATATATATATATATATATAACTATATAAATAATATATATAACCTATAAAAAATCTATTTCTCTCCTTAGCTTTAGATAACTAAAATTAAGCTATTATTTACTTATAATAATAATACTAGCCCTTTATATATTTAAAGCTTACTTGATTTATTATTTATTAATTATATTATATAAATAAATACCTATATAATAAATAATATAGTTATATAAGATACATAAGCTTTATAAGTATTATAGCTAATAAATACTTCTTTAGTAATTAATGCTTATATAGTATACTTAGAGAGATGATTAAAAAAGCTTTTCTTATAAGTATTACTAATTAATTAAAATAGTAATACTTAGCTTAATACTGTAGTACCTATACTTAATACCTCTAATATAGATAATATATTATATATAATATTAGTATATTAAAAGCTACTTTAAAACCTCTTAAACTTTTCTCAGTAATACTATTATTATACTTCTTAATAAAGATAAATAGCTAATAAGCTAGAAATTAACTATAACTTTTTTCTCTTACTTAGAGCTATATAATACTTTATTAACTTTTATTTAAATATAAACTTTTAATATACTATTTTTATATTTTATAAATAAGTAAAGAGAAATATTAATATAACTTAATATATTTCTTTAAGTACCTTAATTATGCTTATAGTAATTTAAATATATAGCCTAAAGCTATAATAAATCTTTTTAAATTAAAAATAAGAGAGAATAATACTTTTAGTATTTTCTTCTTATAATTTAAGTATTATCTAACTAGAGTAAGTAGTAGTATATAAACTTTTAATACTTAAATTATATTTCTATTAAATATATTAAACTTTTATATCTAAATAACTTGAATTAATATATCATTATTTAATAACCTTAGCACTTTTATATAATAAATCTTAAAGGTAATTTAAAAAGTAAGAAGCTTAGCTATTGACAGAGAATAAATATATAAATTATATTTTTTAAATTCTAATAAAATAATAGATATTAATAGAGATATCTTTATATCTAGATCTATTAAAGCCAGTTAAAAGATAAAAAAATATAAAAAATATATTAAGATATATAAGTAGTTTATTTATAACTACCTTATAAAATAAAATAAGAATAAGTTATAAGTAATACTCTTATATATTATTAAGATTATTAGCTTATAAGTTAAAAAGCTTTGTAATAATAATAAAGAGAATAAGTATAATACTATTAAAGATAATAATAATTTAGAAAAAGAATAGCTCTAAGATAAAATTAAGCTTTAGAACTTATAAGTAAAGAAAATATAAGGTAGAAGTTATTTAAGTATAGTTAATCTATAAGCAAGTTTATTATATTAATAAAAGCTTATATAAATAAATCACCTCTTATATAAGCTTTTATTAATACTAGTTATAATATTTTTATAATAATAAATAAAAAGTATATATACTAATAATACTTATTATATATAAAATAGTATTTCTAATCATTAAAAGGGTTTATTAATAATACTTTTAAATTAAGTTAATAAAAGTTATTATGATAAGTTTGAAACTTAATAGATATATCTAATATATTTATATATATATATAATACTTAACCTAGATATTAATATCTTTTTAAAAAAGCTATAGTAAGAATATAATAATACAATTTACTATATTATAAACTAGACTATTTAGTATAGTAAAGTAAAGCTTATTATTAATCTACTTTATATAAAATAAAGCTTAATATTAAAAATAAGCTAATAATAATAATACTTTCTAAAGAAGCTAGATATAGTTATATATATACTAACCTATTAATCTAAAGCTAGGTATTATCTTATAGCTTTAAAAGGTAATACTATATTTATAAGATAAGTACCTTCCAGGTTTTCTTAATTACTATAAAGATTAAGTTATTAAATAAGAGGATCTTTAAGTAAATAACCCCTTTTTAAAGATATATATATTAATACTTATAATATAAATCTTTTATATTATAATAAATATTATTACTTAATACTAACTTTAATATGAAGTAATTTAATATTATAAATATATTTCTTAATATTAAATAAGATCTTTTAAGTAAACTAATATATTATAACTTATAAAAGAGATCTTAATAAGAAAGTAAACATCTAATAATAATATATACACTTTATAGCTTAAGAGATATATCTCTTCTTTAGTTTAAAAAGTTCTCTAAGACTCTTAAATAACTTAGCTTTTATCTATATAAAGAAGACCTTTATCTCTTTATTTCAAAGATAATAATATATATATCCTTTTCTATATTAAAAATATCCTTATTATATACCTATTATTAAAAGCTAAAAAGAGAATAAAAGTTATTATAAGCCTTAAAGAGATATATAAGATAAGAATATAAGTAATATAAAATAATACTTAAGTATTAAAATAATTCATAACTATATTAATTAGAAGATATACTTTTATTATAATTAATACATCTATAATATAGCTATTAAGTTTAAATATAATAATATAATATAACTAATAATACCTTTACTTATAATTAACTTTTTCTTAAATAAAAGTATTACTTTATTAAATAAGGTAAAACCCTTTTAAAAAATAATTAATTTAATATTATATATAATAATAATAATCTAATTTGATATTATATTTATTTACTTATTACTATTTAAGTTCTTAATTAACCTAAGCTTATAATATATATAGGTAGTAAGGTAATATATTAGGTATCTCTTTCATACTCTTTACTTATTAATTTACTTTAGTATCTAAAAAGAAATTTAGCTTTTTATTATAAATAATACCTTATTTAGAGATAATATTATAACCTATGAATCCTTATAAAGATATATTATATTTCTAGTTAAAGAACTAATCTAATAAAAAGCTATATAATAAGTAATTATAATTATATTAATAACTAAGTTAGAGCTTCTTATTCTTAAGTATATAATAAAGAAGCTAATAATACTTTAATATCTCTTTTTAGAAATTATAAAGATATAAATTAGAGAAAGTAAATAATAAGGATTATTATATAACTAATAATAAGTATACCTATAAAATATAGTAATATATATCTAGTAGTAGTTACTTTATAATTAATTAGTTTAATTCTAACTATAGAAGTACTTTTTATATCTTTTAATTAGTAACTAAAAGAGATAGAAAGGACCTATATATACTACTACCTAAGTATATATAAAAGGTAGAGCCCTTAGGTAAGTAGGCCTCTAACTAATTTGGTATTAGACTTATAGCTAATTAAAGGGGTTATATTAAGAGCTATTACTTTATTAGTCTAGAGAGATTATTAGAGTCTTTTCTCTGTAAGATAAAGGTTTTTTTTTACTAGCTAGGCCTAGGTTTATTTCTATTAAAGGGTTTCTAATAGCTAATTAGGTATATTAGGTTACTGGATTAAGAAAATAATATATACTATATAAACTAAGTTAGCTTTTAAAGGTTAGCTTAATAAATATTATATATATATATATATATATATACTAATAATAAGTATAGGTATATTATAAGAATTAAAGCTAACTTTCTAAGTAGCCTTATATAATAAGCCTTATTTATAGGGCTATATCTATATATTCTAAGCTTCTACTATAGGCTTATTAAATATCTAATAAACCTCTTATAGACATATTATTAAATCTTAAAAAGAATATTTAGAAAGTTTACTATAATAATTAATAAAAATATACCTTATTATAAAAAAAGAAGAAAGAATTACTATATAACTTTACTATATTGATATTTAAAATATATAGTTATAGAAAATATAAATAAATAGTAAAGTTAATATTCTTTATCTTCTTATAAATAAAATACCTACTAATAAATTAATAAAGAATCTTCTATAAATTAAGTTTAAGTACTTTATAGCTATACTTAACCTATAAGATATATATTATATAACTAAATAGAAAAGAAAATAATAAACAGGAAGCTAAGGTAAGTTTAAAAATTAAAAATAGTTTAAAGACTAGAGAGCTTAAAAGATAAGTAAAATAAATAGTAACTTATTAACTAAAAAGTATTAATTACTTTTATAGAAAAAGAGAGTTATATATATATATTAAAAAGAGTATAAAATATAATACAAGTCCTTTAATTAAAGATAACCTTATTAATAAAGATATTGATATTAGAATATATTATATATATCTAAAACCTAATAATACTAAAAGAGTATAAAATAGAAGTTCTATAAGGTATACCTCTATAAGATAAAGTTATCTTATTACTTATTTTATTATACTTTTCTTTTTTAATTCTTTTCTTATTCTTTTTATCCTCTTTCTTAGGTTAAGGAAGTATAGTAACCTTTCTAAATTATAATACTAAAAAAATAAAACTACTTATACTATATACTAAAGTATAATAAGTCTTTATATTGTAATAATATTAATATAAAATAAGATAAGAATATAATATAATAGGTATATACCTTTCTTAGTATTACTAGTATTAATTAAATAGCTAGAAAGATATTAGTTAAACTTATAAGAGTTAATATGAGTAATATGTAATAATATTATAGTAATATATATTAATACTATTTACTTTTAGTTTTTAAAAAGTATATATTATCTATCTATCTTGTAAAAGTATTATAAGATTAGTAGTTATAGAAATTAATAATAAATACCCTAGTTATTAATATGTCTTACCTTAAATACTTAGGGGCTATAATAAAAATATTATTATTACTATTACCTTTTTCTATAATACTCTTAAGATTAAAAAAAGAAAAAAGCTTTTTTTAAAATAGGTTATAAAAAAAGAGTATCGTTATATTACTTAATTTATTTTCTCATAAAATATAACAAGTTAGTATAAAGAAATAGAAATAATTAAAAGATATATATGTTATATTAAGTATTAATAAAAAAAGAACTTTCTTATTACTTTTTAAGCTATTTTATTAGAAATCTTTAGAGTTATCCTTAAATAGATATATAAACTAGTATAAAGAATACTTATTATCTATTATTAATTAAAACTATAGTACTTATTAGATATAAAGAGAAATATATATTAAATACTTAATTAGAATAGTATTAAAAGGTTTCTTAAGTTTTAAATAATAATTAATAGAAAAAAAAGGTTACTTATTTTATTTAAAATAAGTAATAAATTAATAAAATAACTAAGCAAAACTTATCAATCATTACCTTAAAAAGATCTTAAAATTATAAAACTTTAGAGAGATACTTTCTCTTCTCTTAAATATTAAATATAAATAAGAATAGAAATAATAATAAAGCTATTAATACTAATAAGTTATTAAGTTTAAGATCTAGGTAATTATAATACTTAAAAGTTACTATAGTATATATATAAGCTTTATCTATAGAGATTATTTATAAAGTATTTAAAATAAGAAAAGAAATTGATAAATAATTTATAATTATAAATAATAAAAGAGTAAAAGAAATATATATAGAAATATAATATTTTTTATTAACTTATAGTTATAATTATTATTAATAAAGAAAAGAAAAGAAAAAGCTAATATAAAACATTATAGAAGATATTTATAACTATAATTAACTTATATAGCTATTATCTTATTAAATAATTATAGAGATAGCCTTATTAATCATAAGCTAAGAAAAATAGGATAACTAGTTATTATATAATAATAAACTATATATAAGATTTTCTTTTTATATTAAATTATTCTAAGTAATATAGTATAGATAATATTAATCTTAGTTACTACTACCTAAGAGGATATATTATATAAACTAACTATCTTATTTATATAGATATTACTAACTAATACTATCTTTTATACTAATATTATACTAGATTCTAGAATAACCCTATATTTAATAATAAGGTTAGTCTATATCTACCTAGATAGAAATAAGCTACTTTTAACTATATAAATTACTCTCTAGAAGATCTTACTTTATAATAGTACTATAATACTAGGCTAAGTATTAATATTTTAGTTAATTAGTAATACTTATAAGAGAAGCTCTTTTAGTGATTTCTTTAGATATACTATATAAGTATTAATTACTAAGAAAATAGTTATTAATTATAATACTTATAGAGCTTATATACTTTATATAGCTATATTATCGATTATAAAGGTATTTATTTATATAATATAATTAATAAATAATAAGTAAAGTAAGCTTTCGATATACAAAGAGCTAATACTACTAATATAAGTAAATAGTAGCTTAATTCTATTTATCTAAAGCTAAGAAGAGAAATAGGTTTCTTATAGGCTATGTATACCAGTTATATAGTTATATATATAAAGTAAGTTTATATACTTAGCTAAACAATATAGTAAGTATAGCCTAGCTACTACTATTATAGTATAAGCTTATAATAAATACTAATAAAAAGATCTAAGATATAAGTTATACTATTACTTATAATAAGTTAGAAAAAGCTTTATTAACTATCGTTTTTATATTAAATATAAACTATAAACTAAAATAAGAGAATAATAATCTTTAAGGTATCTAAGCTATTCCAAGTAATTATTACTTTAATTACTTAATACTTTATATAGATCTACTATAATATTTCTATTAGCTTTTTTATTACCTTAGCTCTCTTGATAATTAAAAGTAATAAAAGTAATATACTAGAAATTTATAGTTATATACTAAAGATTAATAAAGTCAGTATAAGATTATTTAAATTAATAATATTATTAATTACCTTAATTACTAGCTAAAGAATAATAATTAAAATAAAGCCTTTATTATAAAAATCTTATGTATATAATAAAGTATTATATAGTATTTTTTAACTTTACTAATACTATTATATATCTTAATTAATGTCTTCTTTATATCAATTCAATGAAATTCTATAAACTATTTAAACTTAGTTAAAAAAAGTTAAAGTAAGTATTAGTAATAATTTAATCTAATAAGCTAAGATATATATTAATCTGATATATTAAAAGTAGTTTTTATATATTCTTAGTAGTAATACTATTAAGAAAGTATATTACTTGAAAAGAAAGTAATAATATAAATAATATATAAAACTAAGTAATTATTATTAGAATAAATTATATTAATAATAACATTATATTTAAAGTTAGAATTACTTTATAATATAAACCTAAAATAGCTTAATAACTTTATATATATTTAATAATAATGATAAAACTTTATAATCTATTTTAAAGTAATAATCTTTATAGTATTACTCAATTATTAAAATACCTTGTATAAGTATTAAACTAATAGATAGCTAAACTAGTAATAAACCCTTTAAAGTTTAATATTTATAAGATAATACTAAGAATAAGAGGTTAAGGGTAGAAAAGTATAGAGTAAAGAAGTATAGGTATATTTTCTAGTATAGTATAAAGGTATAACTTCTAAGTCTAAAGGTTAAAGGAAATCCTTTTTTATATATAAAGAGATAGGTTATATCTATAACTATAGTAGAATAGATCTTTAATAGTTACAGTATTAGTTATTATATTAGATATAACTAAGTGCTTATATCTTAAGTCTAGTTATTCTAAAGTAAATAGGTTAACTAGAGATAAAATATCTATAACTAACTAGTTTTGCATAGTTACTTATTTTATATAGTTATATATATATATTTATATACTATTAGGCCTATAGCCTTTTACTATAACTTCTAGAGCTTCTACTATTAGTAACTTTTGCTTTAGCTAGCTAACTTTACTAGTAAATAAGGGGGTATTTTTAATATATAATTTTCACATTATTAAATAGATTAAATTATACTATACGTAATTTACCCTTTTTTAACTTCTAACTAAACTAGATAACCTACCCTTAGGTATACTATATACTACTAAAAATACTCTAGATTTTAATATATCTTACCTTACTACTATCTCTTATACATTCTTATTATTAATCTCTATATTACTTTAGACTAAGTCTAACTATTGTTAACTTTTTTATAGCTCTATCTCTATTATTAGTAAATTTACCTAAATTAAGTTATAGTATAGATTTATAGTATAACTTATCTATTATTAGCTTTCTTAGGGCTTTATTAGTTTCTTAGCCTTATTTATATACTAGATTACTAAAGTAACTCTTTTTATTATATCTAAAAAGTACTAGCTAATACTAAATTTAACTTATTAATTAGTCTTTTATATTAACTATAAGTATATATATCTAATAGCTTCTATAATAAACCTTATCTAGTTTATAATTAGAAGCTTTATAATAAATTTTATTACTTATTTTTTTAATTTTAGAAAAAGAGAAAAAAAAGTTTCTATTATATTTTATTACCCTTAAACTAAACTTCTTTATAATCTAATTAATTACCTTAAGGTCTTTATAGGTAGTTACTATAGAAGAGTAATTCTCTTACTAAGGAATACCTTAGAGGTTTTATCTAATAATAAGTGTCTTAGAAGTAGTTTAATAATTAATAATATAAGATTAATAGAAAGAGATAAGACTAAAGCTTAGCTCTAGCTACCTTTTATATATCTAGCTATAGCTAATAAGGTTACTAAAGAAAGCTATCTCTATATAACTTAAAGGCTTAAGGTTTTTAATAACCTTAGTAAACTTTAAGAGAGTTATTATATAGCTAGTATTTTAGTAGCTCTAAAGCTATTATAACCTTAAGAGTAGGTTTAATAATACTATAGTTATTAAGCTATAGCTAATTACTATTACTAAGCTATACTAATAAATAAGTACTATAGAGTAATTTACTTTAGGCTATAGTTAAAGTAAGGTTCAAGTTAGTAATTACTCTAACTTATTAGGTTTTTATAATATATTAGATTATTGAGATATAGTATAAGCTAGAGGTACTTTTAATGGGTTAAATATACTATAATTATACTATATATTGAATAAACTATTTTAGGTAGCTTATAGTAGTCTAGAATAATTAAGTTAAATAGATAGATTTATATACTATTATAAAGCTTATAAACTATAGATTCTAGATCTAAAGTCTATTTACTAATACCTCTTATCTAGATAAAGTTATTCAGCTTCTAAGTTATAGTATTATAAGGTTAGAGTTATTATTTCAAATACTTATATCTAAGTTACTCTCTTAAGATTATTATATATTTATATATAAAAAGCTTATAGTTCTAAGGAGTTTATAATATATTAGAGAAAGAATTAAAAACTCTTTGAGTTATATTTATTTATAAGAGAAAAATAACTCTTAGTTATATTATATTATTAAATATAAAAACTCTTTTATTAAGAGAAAAGTCTAAGAGGAAACCTATTATTATTATATTATAGTTATAATTATAGGTATAAATTTAGAAGTCTTTTATTCTTATTCTTATTATTTATTATAAGGTTAACTATTATTTATAGTTTCTTTAACTTATTTGTCTTTATATCTTCTAATTCTTTAACTAAAAACCTCTTCTTATTAAGATTTACAGTACTTTTAAAGTATTATAGTATATTATTATTTACTAGTTTAATAATCATATCTACTATATTATTTCTTATATAAATATAGAAAAGGCTTATTTCTTTTCTATTTATATATATGCTAAAAAAGTAGTATTTTATATTAATATACTTAATTCTTTTATAAAGTACTAGATTTTTAGCTATTCTTTAAGCTACTATATTATTAATTAAAATTATAGGTTTATTTCAGGTTAAATTTAACTCTAATCCTTTATATATATAGTTATAAGAGGTATATCAATATAGAGCTTTTTTTATAGCTTTAGTTAAGGCTATATATTTAGATTTATAACTTTATAAAGTAATTATTTTCTATTTTATAGAATTCTAGCTTATTATATTATAGTAACTAAAGTTAAATATATAACCTAATATAGATATTTTATTATTTAGGTCCTTAGCATAGTTAAAATCTATGAAACTTATTAATTATAGGTTTATATTTAGTCTATTATTATCTTTAGGTTTAAATATTAATTAAGATACCTCTATATATATTCTAAAACTAAAAGATACTTCTATATTAGGTTACTTATATATTAAATATATTTATTTACTAGATATAATATATTTAGCTTAGGTTTTAACTTAATGTATAATAGACACCTAACCTGTTATTAGTAGGTTTTTCTTTCTTTTTTTGTAGCTTAATTATTATTATTTTTTAATTTTAAACTAGAATTTATAAGATACTTTCTTTAAGAAGTATTATATTTATTATATTTATTTCTTATCTCTTTTATATAGCTTATTTAATAGATATTTAAGGTCTTCTTTTCATTATTTATAGTTATTCCTTTCTCTAGAAAAGTACTTAGAATTTCTAAGTCTTTTATAACTACATCTTTTTGAATATAAGTATTAAAGTAATTAATCTCCTTTTCCATGGGTATTATTATTATTAAATTATCTATATAGTAGATTATAATATCTTTTATTTTATTATTATTACTTATAAAAGTCTCTTTATTATAAGGTAATTCTATAAAGCATAGTTCTTTTATTATAGACCTAAAGTATTTAAATTAGAATCTAAAGCTCCATTTTAGATTATATAAAGCTTTATTTAGCTTATAGTATAAGTCTTTATTTATATTATTATTATTATAGTTATATTAATAGGTATTTACTTTATAATTATATATAAAACCTGTAGGTTATTAGATATAAAGGTCTTTATCTATATTAATATAGTAAAAGGTATTAGTTATATTAAACTACTTAAATCTTCAGTTTAATCTTATAGCTATTATTAATATAGTAATATAGTTCGGAGGTTTATAAGTAATAAAAAAGGTTTCTAGGTATTTAATACCTATATATTAGTTATAACCTTATACTACCTATTTTACTTTATATTATCATTATATTATTATTATTAGATTTATAAGCATATACCTATTAATCTTTTAGAGGTTTAACTTCTTTAAGAAATATAGTTATTATTTAAGTTTTCAATATATTAAGGTTATTTATTTCTTTTATTATAACTTAAATCTATAGCTTATAGTTCTTAAAAGATATAACTATTTTATATATAAAAGCTGTATTATTTATTAATATTAATAATATAAAGGTTATCTTTTTAGCTATATTATTTTTATTTTACTTATTATTTATAATAATTAAGATATAGCTAATATCTAAGTAATCTTTTATAATTATAAGTATATATTCTTAGTTTACTACTTATATATAATTTAGCTTTTATTAAGCTAACCTTCAGAAGCTAACTAAGTTTACTTAGTATATAGCTTATATATATATATCTTAGTAATATAACCCTGTAGTTATAGTCTAGCTACTAAGAACCCTTTAATAGGAATAAACCTAAGCCTACTCCATAGGAAAACTCTACTTCTTAGAGGAAATTACCCTAATTATAATAAACTAATATAATAATATTTCTTAATATAACCTCTTTAATTAGCTATAAGCTTAATACCTAATTAGCTAGAGGCTTACCTACCTAGGGCTCAATATTTTATATATACTTAGGTAGTAATATATATAAGTCCTTCCTTTCTCTTTTAGTTACTAATTAGAAAGGTTAGAATAGTACTTATAGTTAGGATTAAACTAACCAGCCTTTAAAAGGCTACTACTAGATATATATTACTATATTATATAGGTAGTTTATTACTTATTTATCTTTATTAAAGTTCTTTTTAAGTTACTTAGGAATTTTAATAACTATCTTAGATTTATTATTATTTATATTATTATTATTATTCAGTCTTATATTATTATGATTATTAGTTTCTTCTATAAGATTTAAGGCTTTTAAACTACTATTACTACTATATAAGTTATTATTATTTTTATTAGAAGATATAAACTAATTTTCTAAAATTATTATATCTCTTTTCTAAAGAGTCTTTTTCTTTTAAAAGTTATATACTTTATATATATTTACCTTAGTATTTACTACTATACCTTTTATTACCTTATTATTTAATTTCTTTATTTTAAGGTCTAACTTCTTATAATAATAAATAGATCTAAAGATTACTGAGTTATTTATATTAGGCTTTTCTTTATTTACTTTCTTATAAGGTATTTTATAGTTTATACCTTTATAAGAAGTTACATTATATATATTTTTAATATATAATATAGTTTCTTTCTATAGATATAAGGATAGGTTTACTTTTAAGAGTAAAGCCTTTATTTTATTAATTATAGTTCTTATTACACTTTTTATAATATTATTAGGTTTATGAGTATAGAGAACTTTTAAATTATAATTTATTTCGTTTATAGTATTAATATAATTTATATTATTATTATTAAACTTAATATCTTTATTAATATTAAAGTTTTTATTCTATATTTATTTATTTATTTTATATTTATATACTTTAATAGAGTATTATTTATTTTCTTTATTTATTTAATCTATAAGAGACTTATTTCTATTTCTTTAAAAGTCTTTTTTAAAAATATTATAAACTAGTTATATTTATTATAAATAGATAGAGTTATAAAATTATACAGATAAAAAGCTACCTTTTTTAAATAATTATATTATTTATTATTAGTTTTGAAGTATTTATTTACTTGTATTATTAGATTTACTTTTAGTTATATCTTATAATTATAGTATATAAAAATAACTATTTAAATTTTATTATAGTATTATTTTCTAAAGCTTTTATTACTTTAGAAGTTATATACTTTAATCTATTATATTATTTTATATAAGTATTATAATCTTAATTTATCTTTATTTTACTATATCTATATCTATTTTTATTACTATTTCTTCTAGTATTTATATAGTTATTACTACTAGAGAACTTTAGAAGTTATTTCTTAAACAAGATATTAATATTTATATATTATAAGTCTTCTTTAAGTACTCTCTTATAGAAAGTCTTTTTGATCTTTATGTCTATTAAAGAGACTTTATTATCTTGGAATAAATAAACTATATTAAGTCTTTTTAGTTCATTTTAACTTATTAAATTTATACTTAAATTAAGTATATAAAAATACTTTTTAATTATATATATATTCTAATTATTATTAGAGAAACTTATAGTAATATCTCTTATTATAGTTATTTTCTTATTTATTTAACTTAATTATTTTAGACTACTGTAAGCTACTCAGAATAGTTTACTTGATATATAGTATAATTATAGTATATTTAATCCTTTAAAAGTACCTCTAACTTATATTATATCTTAATAATCTAATATATTATAAAAGCCTAATAAGTTAGAGTAATTACTAACTTAGACCTTACTTTAATTATAGTATAAATCACCTTATAGTACTTATCTATTAATATAGCTTAGTAATAGTAATTAGCTATAGCTAGAGGAGAGCTATAGCTTAATATACTAGTAATTATAATACTATTAAACCTACTCTTAAGGTTATAATAGCTTTAGAGCTACTAAACTACTAATAGGGTAACTAACTTACTAGCTATATAATAACTCTCTTAAAGTCTACTAAGGTTATTAAAAACCTTAAGCCTTTAAGTTATACTATACTAAGTAACTAATATACTAGAGATAGCTTTCTCTAGTAACCTTACTAGCTATAGCTAGATATATAAAAGATAGCTAGAGCTAGGCTCTAGTCTTATCTCTTTCTATTAATCTTAAATTATTAATTATTACTTTTTTAAAATACCTATTACTATATAAAACCTCTAGGGTATTCTCCAATAAGAGTATTACTTCTCTATAGTAACTACCTATAGAGACCTTAAGGTAACTAATTAGATTATAGAGAAGTTTAGTTTAAAGGTAATAAAATATAAGACAGATTTTTTCTCCTTTTCTCTAGAATTAAGAGAATAAATAATAAAATTTACTATAGAGCTTTTAGCTATAAACTAGATTAGTTCTATTATAAAAGCTATTAGATATTATAAACCTATAGTTAATATAGAGGATTAGGTAATTAGTCTTAGTACTAGCTAGTACTTTTTACATATAATAGAAGTAGCTATCTTAGTAATTTAGTATATAGATAAGGCTAAGAAACTAGTAAAGCCCTAAGAAGGCTACTAGTAATAGGTAAGTTATACTATAAATCTATATTAACTTAGGTAAATTTATTAATAATAGAGGTAGAGGATAGTTAAGCTAGGTTTAGAGTAATATAGAGGATTAATAGTAATAAGAAAGTATAAGAAATAGTAGTAGTAATAATAGATATATTAAAACCTAGAGTATTTTTCTATAATAGTAGTATATAGTATACCTAAGAGTAGGTTATCTAGTTTAGTTAGAAGTTAAAAAAGGGTAAATTACCTAAAGTATAAATTGATCTATCTAATAATTATTAAAATTATATACTAGAAATACCCCCTTGTTTACTAGTGAAGTTAGCTAGCTAAAGCAAAAGTCACTAACAGTAGAAGCTCTAGGAGTCACAGTAAAAGGCTATAGGCTCTTATTTCTAGTATGTAGAATTTTATAAGGTTCTTTTTTAGCTTTATTTATTAGATTTATAAATAGAGAATCTAAAGTAAAGGTATTAAAGTTTTATTCTAAAGCTTAAGTTATATTAATTATAAAGCCTTTATACTTATTACCTAAGGTATTTAAAACCTAAGTAATTATAACTTATTTAAGTAAAGCTATAGATTTAATAGCTAGGTTATTTATAAGCTTTTTAACTTTAGTAAGGTAGGCTTCTATAGAATTAAAAGAATCTAAAGAGGTATTAAAGAATTTCTTATAAGTTAGATATTTATAAATAAAACTAGAAGATTTATATAGATCTATTAGTAAGTAAGGTATTAGGTTTCTAATAATAAATAAGAGGTCTTAAAAAGGGTTAATTATGTATAAAGAAGTATAACTATTAAGAGGGCTGCTAGGTTGAGCTAGCGGTGAAAGGGGCTCCCGCGGGTGGGCCCGCGGACAAGCTTGGACCGGTCTCACATGACTGGTGGGATCGGAGTTAGCAGGTAACTCTAATAGATCCTGATAATAGGCTAGCATTGTAATACTAGTAACTCTCTATTTTAGCTAAATAATAGCTAGCTAGCCTATAGTCTAAAAAGCTTAAAAATATAATAAAAGTCTAAATTATAAAGTATTTAACTTCTTATTACTAATATAATATCTATATATTCTATATATAAAACCTATCTATTTATCTATATTTTTATCTACTTAGTACTAATAAGCTCCTCTAGTACCTTATTTAGTAATAACTTTATAAAGCTATTAGCTAGGTTATCTATACTATAGATCTATTATACCTTATAAATCTTATAGTATTTATATAACTACTAAAGAGCTATAATATTAATTATAAGTTACTTTTTCTTTATAGTACTAAGCTTTACTAAATACTTATATAGTAAGTATGAATTAGTATATATAGTTATAAGGATCTAAGAAACCTTAAGGTAATTAAAGATTATTACTAGTATAGTCCTAATTATATAGGCTATATTAGCTCTAGTAATTATTATATATATCTTAGAGGTAAGTATGCTATAGGTAACTCTTTTATACTTTATAGAGCTGAAATAAATAATATTGCTTATAAGGTTAAAAGTAGTATCTCTACTAGTAGATAAGCACTCTTTGTTATTACTAGACTTATTAATAAGTATAATAATAAAGCTAAGTTATAATATTAAATTACTATTATTTATAAAAGAGCTATTAATAAATATAAAGAGTTTAGTACTAGTAAGATCTAGTAGTTAAAATCACAGCCTGCAGTTAAGGTTATCTATTTACTACTTAATTTACTAGTTAAGGTCCTTGATTTTAGCTAGGCTAGGTAACTAGTACTAGATAGTAATTAAATAGTTAAAGTATGCCTTAGGTTAGTAAATAAAGGTGATATATATGCCTTGAGTATGCTGCTTAATATACTACTGCTTTGCGTTAGGTATGCTAGGGTTAACTAATTATAGCTTCTTACCTTGGTCCTTTTAGTAAAGGGTTATCTTATTATTATTACTAAGGGTTAATATACTACTATTAAAAGTAATAGGCTTATTAACTTTAAGAAATTGCTTTGGTTTAGCTATAAAAGTAGCTTCTTTTAGTATATAGTTTTTATAGTTAGAGAATAATTTATCTATAAGGCTAATAGTATTATCTATTTATATACCTATTATTATAAAATTATTATTTTTAGGTACTAAAATAAGTAGGTAAGGGTTACAAGTAGATAAATCTATCTAGAGGCTCTTTTTATAGTAGTTATTATATATAGCCTACTAATAAGTACCTGCCTTAGGTATGCTATAGAGTAGCTATTTAACCTTTATAATTATATCTATTATATAGAGATAGTAAATTTTAAGAAGAAGTTAGGTAAGGATAGTATATACTAATTTAGTTACTAACTAGGTATATACTTATATTATATTATATAACTAGAGGATATAATTTTGTTATAAAAGCAATAGTATAATAGAGAGTATTACTTATTAAGCTATTTGTTAGATAGTTAGTGACTAAGTTAAAATTATAGCTTTACTATTATCTACATAACCTTAGATAACTAGTTATAATTTTTTATAGGGTTGCTTGTTTTTACTCTTAACCATATATACTAACTATAACTTAAAAATCTATATACTGCTGTACTTTTTCTTGTTGTATTTAATAATAAAAAATATACTGTAATCTATAAGTCCTTAGATTTTGCTAGTATCTAACTGTTTAAATAGCTTGCTAGGCATGGTTATTATGCCCTTCTTATATAGCTTAATTGCTAGTGCGTAGTTAGTATCCTCTTTTGTAGTAAAAACGCAGTTAATTACAGGGACTGTGGGTGTGACTTCTGTAGTAAAAATTTGAGCTAGATTCTTCCTTGGTTAGCCTAGGCCTCTTCTTATTAGTAGTAGTTGCGTGGGATTAATGGGGTTCTCTACTCTATAGGGGTTATACTATAGCTTAATAGTAGTAATAGGGAATTAATACAGTCCCTATAGGGTCTTAATAGTACTACTAGTACTATTATTAGTAGTTAATTAGTAGGGTTCTTTCTAGCCTTTACCCTAATAGTATACCCTAATAAGTAATTATAGAGAGAGGGCTATGCTTACCATAGTGTTAGGTCTGTTACGCGCTATAAGTGCCTTGTTAACCTACCTTTTTGTGTAGATGTTATAAATCTCCTCTATTGCTTTTTATATAGCTTCTATATACTACAGGGTTAAGCGTAATAGAGCTAAGTTATTATTAATATAAGGGTATATACTAAAGACTAATAGTATAGGGATAAAGCTATTAGAGCCTATAGTATTATTAATTACTTTTATAGTAAGTTATAGAATAACTTTAGGTTTAGCCTCTAACTCTATATAGACTATCTTATATACTTAGTATAGTATTGCGTGATACTGTTTAACCTTATTAATACTGTAATAGGCCTTAATAGGGACCTCTTTTACCTTAATAGATAGTATATAGGTAGCGTACTTAAATTTAGCTATGTAAAAATTCAGCTTAGTATCTATAATAATCTAGTCTAGAGAGTAGAGATATATATCAATCCAGTATATCTATAGTACTTCCTATATATACTCTATAGTAATAGAGTATAAAAATTATACTATATTGAAAGAGGTTATACTATTAATAATATAGAGTACTAGTTTATTACTATCTAAGTATATTATATTAATAAAGACCTTATAGTTAAAGTTATAGTTATTATAAAGGGTAAACTTAAACCTTTCTAGAGCTTTTAAATTTAGCTAGTAGTACTAGTAAAATTTATTAATCTCTTTAATATTTAAGATTGCTATTATATAGCTAGCTTGCTAGAGTACTTTATATAGCTAATAGACTAAGGGGTAACTAAATTAGTAATGTATTTACTATAGCTCTATATTAGTAAGATAGTATTATACTATACTACACTCTAGCTACTTTAAAAGTATCTATAGGTAGCCTTATTTATATACTACTAGTACTATAGTTATACCCTTAATAAGTATATTAATAAGGTTATTAAATTATATACTATTAAAGTTTATATCTTTTAGCTATAAAAGAAATAAAGTACTAGAGGTTATTATATAGAAAGTAAGCTTACTAATAGAGGTAGGTATAGTAATAGCTCTAAGTAAATTAAATAAATTACTACTACTAAATTTAATACTCGCTTTACTAGTATAGCTTATATCTAGTAATAACTCTGCTCTAAGGTACTTATAGAGGGCTATATACTATTAGTAGCCTGTAGTTAATACTTAGGCTACCCTAGTATCTAGTATGATACCCTAAAAAGTTATAGTAGAGTATTAATTATTAAGCATAAAGACTTTGCCTAACCCTTATTCTTAGCTAGGGTCTTATATAAAAGGGTCTTCTTTTATTGAAGTATATAAAGTAGCTTGGTTATATAGTTATATATAGACCTTCTAGCTATTAATACTTTCTTTACTAAAAAACGCTATAGATATAAAGAAAGTTATATCCTTAAAGAGCTCTTTACTATTATCTAATATATACTTATTATTAGTTATATTACTAAGAGAGTTAGGCTCTTTACCCTTATAGTTAAGAAGGTATTATTTAAATCTTTTAGTAAAGTAGCTCCTTTAGAGCTACTTATAAGAGGTATCTCTTTTCTCTTTTAAGTATGTTATTAACTAATATTCTTTCTTATTATAAATAAAGCACTTTTTTACTTAAAATACACTACTTTATAAGTAGTTGTTTTAGAGCCTTAAACTATACCCTTATTATAGTAGGTAACTACTATATTAGCTATTATAGTAGCGGTCAGTAAAGTACTACCAGTCTAGCTTAGGCAGTTCTTCTATAAGGTACTATACCTTTTGCTTATATATTACTACTATATTACTTATACTCTTTCTTAACTATATATAAAGTATATTATAAGTTATAAGTAGATTAAGTAAGGTAGCTACATACTTAGGTATACCTTAGTAATAAGTAAGTAAAGTATTATAATAGTTACTATTAGTAAGTATACCTTACTATATTATAGCTCTAACTAGCTTTATAACTTTCTTAATAAGTAAGTCTAGTACTTTAACTCTTATTTTACTAAGTAATTTATAAGTAACTTACTTATAGCTAAGCCTTTATAACTCTATATTATATATAGTAGACTTTATTCTCTTTAAATTATAATTTAATATTTATTATAAGTATAATAAAAGTAATTAAATAGTTATAGAGGTTACTAGTATAATACTTCTGTATATTACCTATAAGCATAAATAAGATAGTAGACCTATAGTAGTTACTAGAAATACTAAGCCTTGTATAGAGGTTATAAAAAATTAAAAGCTTTAAGTTAAGGGTCTTATAGTTACTACTACTATACTTTGATATTAAATTATCTAAATATAACTTAATAAGGTTAATTAATTAATAAGTAGTTAGCGTGTTAGTTAGAGGAGTAGTTATACTTAGTAACTACCTCTTAACTATTATAGTAGTTATAGGTAAACTTAGTATAAGAGAGGCTTTATTAGTTTACCTTTTAAATAAGAGAGGTTTAAATAATAGGTTACTATATGAGGTATAGTATTAATAATCTAACTTATTATATAACTTCTATAAAAAATCTATACTTTTATAGCTATTATATACCTTATTAATTAATAGTAGGGAAGTAGCTTATAGTATCTATTTAATATTTCTTATAAAGTCTAGGTTATTAAGGTAGTTATAAAAGACCTTATACTTAGCCTCTATTTTACTTATTATCTTATTATTCTATCTTAAAAAGTACTTATTATTAACTAGCTTTTTTAACCTTATACTAATAGTACTTTTAATAGGTTCTTTTATTACCTATATACTATAGCTAATAATAAAGTTATAAAAGGTAGTTATAACTACCCTTAAAGTAGTATTAAAATCTATATTAGACTAATCCTTAAATTTATTATAAACTTATTACTATAAATCTCTACTATAGTAGCCTTACTTCTTATAGGTAGTTAAGTAATATAGGATAATTATATCTAATAACTTAATATAGTTAGAGAGTAGGCTACTCTCTAAGATTTAATCTAAGTACTTAATACTCTAAATTAATAGGTTAATATACTTATATTATCTATTAGGTATAGATTTATAATATCTATGTGCTATGCTAACTACATACCTACTTATATACTTACTTATAGTCTCTTTAGTAGCCTTAGAGGTATGCTCTATAGTAGTTACTTCTTCTTATATTATTATAGTTACCCTCTATTAGTCTAATAACCTCTTAAATATAGGCATTTCTCCTAGTAGGCTAGAAGGTATATATATATATTAGAGAGATTACTACTACTAGTATAGGTAACTACTTAGTTAATAGGGTCTTACTTACTTTTTTTAGTAAGGGCTTGGTAGTAGTATTACCTATTAATATAAGCCTTCCTCCTTTGTGCTAAACTTATTACTTGTTAAAAAGAGCCTTTTATATAGTCTCATAGCTCTTGTTACTTATTAAAAAGAGCTTTCCTTGCGTAGTACTTACTGCTTGTTAAAAAGAGCCTTCTTTGTGCAGGCTTTCTTAGTATTAGTTACTTAAGGGTAATTAGAGGTATGTTTTAAGTAAGAAAAAGAGTATAAAAAAAGGGTTAAAAAGAGAGAAGGAGTAAAAAACAAATTATAGAAGTTAGAAGAGAGGAAGGGGGCCTATTATACTCCTATAGGCCTATTAGACTATTAGGTTATTTAATAGCTTAGTAGAGTTACTTTTTAAGTAACTATAATAATAGTTATAAGTCTAAAGTTAAAGTAATAAAAAAGTAAAGTTAATAAGGTTATATTAAGTTAGTTAATAGTAAGTTATTAATAGTTATTTTTAGTATATAAAGTATAGGACTTAATAATCTTATAGTTTAATAATTTTTAGTAAAAAGTTATTATCTTATAGGTTATAGCTTCTTATAATATAATAAAGTTAACTTATATAAATTAAGCTTATATACTTATAGTAACCTTTATAGGGGTACTATAAGTCTACTATAATAGTATTCTAAGCTAGTTATCTATATAAGAGAAAGTAAAGAACTATTTTACTACTACTATAGGGTTTAGAGTAGTTCTATCTCTTCTTAAAAAACCTTACTAATCTATAGTATCTTTTAGTAAGTAGTTACTATATTTAACTACTAATTAATATTAGTAAGTAAGGTATTAGGTTTCTAGTAATAAATAAGAGGTCTTAAAAAGGGTTAATTATATATAAAGAAGTGTAACTATTAAGAGGGCTGCTAGGTTGAGCTAGCGGTGAGAGGGGCTCCTGCGGGTGGGCCTGCGGACAAGCTCAGACCGGTCTCACGTGACCGGTGGGATTGGAGTTAGCGGGTAACTCCAATAGATCCTAACAATAGGCTGGCATCGCAACAAGATCTTTTAGTTTTTTCTAAGCTTTATAACCTATAGAATAGTCTTTTATAACTAATAATAAGCTATTCTTATAGATAAGTATTATATAAATTAATTATCTTACTTATATAGATATTACTAATTAATACTACCTTCTATACTAATATTATATTAGATTTTAAAATAACCCTATATTTACTAATAAGGTTAGTCTATATTTACTTAGATAGAAATAAGCTACTTTTAATTATATAAATTAATCCCTTAGAGATCCTAATTTATAATAGTTATAAGCTTAGCTTTAGCTTAATTATAAATATAACTAATCTTTACTATTAGAAAGTAAATCTTTAAGAATATTTCTTTTTTAAAATAACTCTTTATTATTTATTAATTAATTGTAACTTATAATAACTTTTAATATAAGTATTAGTCTATTAATTAACTAGAAGCTATATAATTTAATTACTATATATAAAAACTAACATCTATAGTTTATATGACTTTATTTCTTTATTATATTCTAAAATATTTAATAAGATATTAATTTAAATATATATATTAAGCTTCTAAAATATCTTAATAACTTAACTTATAAAAAGTATATTAAGAAATAGAATAAAATATATAATAATATATATTACTTAGCTTAGATTATATAAAAAGCTCTTCTAGAGGTTATTTATAATATGATAAATAAGTTAATTAAATTAATATTATATATAACAAATAATATATTAATAAAGAATAAATAACTTATTATTATAAGAAATATAATATTAAAGAAATTCTATATATATAAGTAATAAAGTTAAATAAGCTCTTTATATTATAAATTAATATTATTATCCTTAAGAATATTATAAGTAATATTTAAATATAATTACTTAATAATAGTAATAAACTTAATTTTAGAATAATAATTAAGGTACTTTAGAAATAATATACCTTATTATATAATAATATAATTAACTATACCTAAGAAATTTATAATAAGACTCTCTTATAAGCCTTATTAACTAAAGATTAAATTACTTAGCTTATTAAGTAATATAATATTTTTATAAAAGCTTAAGCCTTTAAGATATTAGAGATTTAAGGTATACTTATAATTAAAATATTCTTATATATACTTAAGTAATAAATTATTTTATCTTAAGTAACTAATAAACTTAATAAGATTATAAAACTTAAATAATATAAAAGAGATTATTTAATTTTAAAATAATATAAAGATTTACTTAGTAATTTATTATACTTAGTTTTATTAAAGTTTATAAAATAACTAAGGTATATATAATACTTAGAAAATAACTAAAGCTTAAAGCTAATAAGAAATACTATTATAAATACCTTTATAAATAATATAGTTATTTTTAAAATATAATAAACTATTGTTTTCTTATATATATAATTTAAAAAAAAACTATTAAGGTACTTTTTAAGTAACTTTATTATTAAATTAATTTAAATTAAACTTATAAACTTAAAGTAAACTAATTTTTACTTTAAACTTGGGAAAAAAGCTAGAAATATAAAACTAATAAATTAGATTTATAAAATATATTAAATATCTTAAAATATCTATTTATAGCTCTTATTATAGTTATAATAAATTTTAATATATTATATAAGAACACTTTATGTTAAATATATTCTTTACTTAATATCTTTTTATTTTTAGTTATAAGTTTATATATACCTAGTAAGAGTATTAAATTAAACAATTATAGAGAGATCTATATTATTAATTATAAAGATCTCTTTAAGCTTAACTTATATTATTAAAATAATAAAGAGAGCTATAATAAATCTAGTATAACTTTATATATAGTTAAAGGCTATAAAATATATATTATAAAGAATATTTTGAATAATGCTTAAGAGCCTGAGATATATAACCTTATATTAGAAAATATAACCTATATTTCCAAGTTTTATATTAATGTTATCTCTAAGAGATTAATTAAAAACAAGGTAGACTTATAATACTTAGAATTAAATTATACTCTTTATTATAATATATATAAAAAAGATATTATAATAAAGACCTTTAGATATAAAGGTAACTTACTCTTTTTTTAATGTATAATTATCTTCTCTTACTTAGCCTTATTATATAATAATATTTCTTATAGCCTTACCTCTCTTATTAATATTTAGAAATTTATAATAATAACTTTTTATCTAATAAGAGATATATTAATTAATTGTAATAATAATACTTATCTTTAATATCTTTAGATTAGTTATCTTAATACTAAAGTTCTTATGTATCTCTTATAAAATCCTTAAAAGGTAAAAATTAAAAAACTAATTTATATAGAATCTAAGTATTATATAATTATATATATAAGCTAAGTAATTTTAAAATAAATATCTAAAAATAGATCTATATACTTATATTACTATATATTATAAGATCTTTTTAATTTTCTTGTTAAATTTAATTACTTTAAGTAGCTTATAGTCTTAAGAAATAAGTTTATTATTTAATTATTGAGTATTATATTACCTGAGAGAATATATAATAATATATTTCTTATACTTAGATACTTTATATTATAAATAGATTAATAATATAATATCTATATATATAAGAAATACTAAGATAAGAGTACTTTAGTTATTAGAATTAAGAATAAAACTAGGTATAAAACATAAGTAATAAAATAAAAAATTAATATTAAGCTACCTCTATTAAATACTAAAGAGCTAGTAAATAGTAATAAATAAGTAAGCTATAAGATTATCATAAGGATTATAAAACTACTATTATTAATATTATAGAGGTTATATAATAGTTAGAAATAAAGCATATTACTATTATTAAAGTTATTATATAATAATAAAGAAAAAAAGAAGAAGGTAAAGTTACTACCTAGATAGATTATAGATATAAAAGAGAATGCTAAAATAGGTTATATACTAAAATATATAACCATTAGCTTAAGTCTATCTAATATCTATAATTAGAATTAGTATCTTAATACTAATAACTTTCTAAAGTAATAAAAATAGCTTATATCTCTCTTTTAAACTAAAAAGCTTTAAGATATAATAATAATCTAGAAAACTAAAGTACTTAATACTTCTCTACTTTATAACCTATTATATAGCTCTTAATATTTATCTCTCTATTTTAATTATTACTATTTTATTACTAATTAATTACTACTTATATAATATAGTAGTATATATCTAGTAGTAGTCACTTTATAACTAGTTAGTTTAATTCTAACTATAGAAGTACTTTTTATACCTTTTAATTAGTAATTAGAAGAGGTAGGAAGGACCTATATATACTACTACCTAAGTATATATAAAAGGTAGGGCCCTAGGTAAGCAGGCCTCTAGCTAAGTATAGGGCTTTTAGCTAATTAAAGGGGTTGTATTAAGAGATATTATTATATTGGTTTATTAAGAGTTAGGGTAATTTCCTTGAAAAAGTAGGGTTTTTCTATAGACTGGGCCTAGGTTTATTCCTATTGAAGGGTTCCGAATAGCTAGGCTATAAATATAGGGTTATAATACTAAGATTAAAAAACATATATTAGGTAAACTTAGTTAGCTTCTAGAGGTTACCTTAATAAATATAAATTAATACTAACTAATTACTTTAATACCTTATTTAAGGCTACCTTTATAAATCTATTAATAGGGTTATTACTACTGTAGATCTAGTAAACCTTATAGACCTCTTATTTCTTATATAACTATTAAAAAGCTATAGTATTAATTATTAGATATTTCTCCTTAGTAATACTAAAATTTATAAGGTACTTATATAATGAATATAAATCTATATAAAGAACTATAGAAATAATAAGTATTAATAGTTTATTAATAACCTACTTTAAGGTAATTAAAATAATATAAGTTATATTAGTATTAATAACTATATTATATATCTCTAATACTAATATACTTTAGGTTATTCTCTTATACTTTATTAAATTAAAGTATAAGATATTATTAATAACTATAAAGGTATTCTAAGCTTTAATATTTTAAGTAATAATAACTATCTTATTAACTAAGATAATAATAAATCTAAGCTATAATATGTAGTCTTTATTATTAATAAAAGACTTACTAAGAAAGATAAAGAGCTTTATAATAAGTAAGTTTAATAAGTAAAAAAGTAAGCTATAGTTAGAGTTTTTTATTTATTAATTAATATAGTAGTTAAGAACTATAATATTATTAGTATGAAAGGTTTAATACTATACTATAATAAAGTAATTAAAATAAGCCTTAAGCTAATATATTAATATAATATAAGTCCTATAAGCCTATTACTTAATATATTACTTAATAGTATTAGATAATATAATATTAATAAACTAAAGCTTTTTATTTTACTCTATTTACTAGAGGTTAATCTTTTTATTAATTACTAAAGAGATTACTTTCTTATTAAGTATAAGAGAGATATTAATAATAAAGGTTTATTTATTTTTAACTATAAATATTATCTTACTAAGCTTATTATTCTTATAAGTAGAAAAAGATCTATCTAAAAGACTAATAATATTATCTATTTATATTCTAATAAATTTAAAGTCTAGGTCTTTAAGTATCATAATATGAAGATAAGGATTAAATATTAAATTATCTATTTAGAGCTTTTTTCTATAATAATAACTATATATTACTTACTAGTAAGCCTTTACTTCTATAATACTATATAATAGTTTAATAACCTATATTATTATATCTTTAAGAGATAAATATTATATTTATATTATTAAGTATACTAAGATAGTCTAATTTAAAGAAATAATAGACTAAGTATATATCTAAGTAGTATCTTAACGCTATAATAAGAATCTAATATTATAAAAAAATAATAGTATAAAAGTAAGAATAATTCATTAGTTAGTCTATTAGATAATTAGTGATTAAGTAAGAAGAACTTATTTATTATTATTAATATATTCTTAGATAATAAGGTATAACTTTTTATAAGGGATCTTATTCTTATTCTTAACTTTATTAACTATATAAAACTTAAAAATCTAAATATTTATATACTTAGTATTATTATATAATATAAAGTAAAAGATACTATGGTTAATAAGTTTATTAACTTTAGTTTTATCAGCTTACTTAAAAGGATAACTAAGAATAATAATAATCCCTTTTTTATAAAGCTTAAGAGCTAATAAATAATTAGCTTCTTTTTTTAATATAATAAACAAGGCTATAGTAATTATATATACCTTGATAAGAGTAAAGTATATTCTAATCTTATCAAAGAAGCTAATATATTACTATAAAAGATAGGTTATCTATCTAAAGTATATTTCTTTAATAGTAATGTTTAATATTTTATTAATAGAGGTAATAGTAAACTTATTATTATTATTATTCTTAAAAGGGTTATAGCTATTAGTATTTCTATCTATAGCTAGACAACTATTACTCTTAAAAAAGCTCTCTTAGGCTACTTCTAATACTATTATTAGCTAGTATTAATATATTACTATATTATTTATTTTATTATAATGGAGCTTTATCATAATAAAGTAAAAAGTTTATAAGCTATATAAAAGGTCTAGGGTATAAGTAATATTATTACTTATAATAAGTTAAAAAAAGCTCTATTGATTATCTTTTTTATATAAAATATAAACTATAGATTAAAGTAAAAGAATAATAATCTCTAAGGTATCTAAGCTATTCTAAGTAACTATTACCTTAGTTAGTTAGTATCTTGTATAGATTTACTATATTATCTCTATTATCTTTTCTATTACCTTAGTTCTCTTAATAATGAAAGGTAATAGAGGTAATATATTAGAAATCTATAGGTATATACTAAAGATTAATAAAGTAAATATAAGACTATTTAAGCTAATAGTATTATTAATAACCTTAACTATTAGCTAAAGGGTAATAGTTAGAGTAAAGCCTTTATTATAGAGGATTTTATATATATATTAAAGTAGTATATAGTATCTTTTAACCTTATTGATACTATATTTTAAAGTAAGATCTTTTAAAGAGTAATTTATATAGTTAAAAGTAACTTATTTCTATCTAAGTAAATATATACTAACCTTATTATTAAATATATGGTTATTTTAGATTCTAGTATAATATTAGTATAGAAAGTAGCATTAGTTAGTAGTATCTATATAAGTAAAATAGTTAATTTATATAATATACCCCCTTAAGTATTAGTAGCTAGGATTAATATTACCTATACTATACTACCTAAAATAATTAAGTATAAAAGAAAATTATATATATATAGTTTATTATTATATAATAACTAGCTAGCTTATTTTCCCTAGTCTATAGTTAATAAGGCTATCTCTATAGTTAGTTAATAGAGTAATAGCTATATAAGTTAGTTATAGTTATAAATATCCCCTATATTACCTTATATTAGCTTTTTCTCTTCTTTTTTTTATTGATAATAGTTATAACTATAAGTCAATAAAAATATTATATTTCTATATATATTTCTTTTACTCTTATATAATATATAATTATAAATTATTTATCAATTTCTTTTCTCATCTTAGATATTTTATAAAATAATTTCTATAAGGATGGCTTATATATATACTCGAGTAGCTTTTAAGTATTATAGTTATCTAAGGTTTGAATCTAATAATTTACTAATATTAATAGCTTTACTATTATATCTATTCTTACCTATATTTAATATTTAAAAGAAGTAGGGGTATCTTCTTAAAGTCTTAGAGTTTTAAGATCCTTTTAAGGTAGACACTTATAAGTTTTACCTAGTTATTCTAGTAATTTATTATTTATTTTAAATAAAATAAGTAACCTCTCCTTTTTATTAATTATTAGTTAAAACTAAAAAGACCTTTTAATACTATTTGAACTAGGTATTTAATAAATATTTCTCATTACATTTTATAAATACCGTAATTTTAATTAATAATAAATAATAAATATCTCTTATACTAGTTTATATATCTATTTAGGAATGACTTTAGGGATTTCTAGTAAAATGGCTTAAAGAGTAATAATAAAAAACCTTTTTTTTATACTTAGTATTTTATATATATCTTTTAATTACTCTTATTCTTTAATACTAACTTGTTATATTTTATAAAGGATAAATTAATCAACATAGAAATATTCTCTCTTTATAAGTTATTTTAAAAGAAGCTCTCTTTTTTTTCTAATCTTAAGAGTATTATAAAAGGAAATAGTACTCACAATATTTTTATTATAGCTTCTAAGTATTTAAAGTAAGAAATATTAATAATAAAGGTATCTATTATTAGTTCTAATAACTACTATTTTCATAGTACTCTTATAAAATAAATAGATAGTATATATATCTTAAGAATTAAAAATAAATACTATTAGTATATATTTCTATAATACTATTATATATTACTTATACTAGCTCTTATAAGCTTAACTAATGCTCTCTTAACTACTTAGTTAATATTAGTAATACTAAAGAAGATATATACCTATTTTATTATATCCTTAATTTATCTTATATTAATATTATTATAATATAAAGACTTATTATACTTTAATATATAATATAAGTAATCTTATCTTTACTATTATAGGTAAAAAGAGCTATTGTATCTCCTTAGCTTAAGAAAAGAATAGAGAATAAAGAAAAAGGTAAAAAAAGAGAAATATAGTAAAGTAGGTAATAAGGTAAGCTTATCTTATAGAGGTATACTTTATAGAACTCTTACCTTATACCCTATTAGTATTATTAGTTTTTAGATATATATAATATATTTTAATATTAACATTTTTATCAATAAGGTTATCTCTAACTAAAAGACTTATACTATATTTTATATTTTTTTTAATATATATATAATTACTTTTTTTTATAAACGTAACTAATATTTCTTAGCTAATAAGCTATTACTTATTTTATTTATATTTTAAGCTTTTTAACTCTTAAGCTATTTTCAGTTTTTAAATTTACTTTGGTTTCTTATTTATTATTTTCTGTTTTTATTTAGCTATATACTATATATTTTGTAAGTTAAGTATAGCTTTAAAGTATTTAAACTTAGCTTATAAGAGATTCTTTATTAATCTATTAATAAGTATTTTATTTATAAATAGATAAATAATATTAAGTTTATTATCTATATATACTTCTTATAATTATATATTTTAGATATTAATTATAAAGGGTTTATAGCTAAGAGCTGTGACTAGGAAAGGTATAAAAGGTAGGTCTATTAATAATATTAGACTTTAAGCTAGAGAGAGTAAAACTCTTCTCTAGTAGGCTATAATATATTTAGTAAGTGCTTACTAAAGTATAACTAGGTAGATCCTAAGGTAGCTCCTAGGTCTATACTTATTTCCTTATTAGTTAATTAGTTATAACTAACTTCTTATAATTACTTCTCTTTTTAAGGCCTTAGTTCCTAAGGCTATACTAGTCTATATATTAGTAGTTATTTATAGAGCTATTAATAGCTTATTATTCTAATCTACCTTAGTTTAATAAAGTTTAGGTATAGTTATATATTTAGTATTACTAATCCTTAGTATATTATTAGTATAGCTTTATTACCTTATTTCTATTACTATTATTATATAATTATTTCTTTTTCTTTTTCCTTTTTTACCTTGTTTTTATATATCTATTATTATTATTACTTTATAATAACCTTTATTATATTTTTGTTATATTTTATTATTATAAATACTTATTATAAATACTATTTATATTATTTTATTATTATACTATTACCTCTCTTTCTTATTTATAATAGTCTCTTAAGTAATTACTATTATATATAGTTACTAGAATTATTATAAATATAAATACTTCTCTACCTAACTTAAATCTTTTTATTTTTACTCTTATTCTTTACTAAGCTATTATTAAGTTATTACTACTCTCTTCTCTCTTTACTTATTATCTTAACAATTCTTTCTTCTTTTTTACTTTTTTTATTCTTAGCTTCTATTAGTAACTTTATATTACACCTTTACCTAGTATAAGTATTATTATTTAAATTTCTAATATTCTAAAGTTTTAATATCTTATTAATAAGAGCTTTAAAAAACTTAAGACTAATACCTCTAATATTAGTTACTTAAATTAGCTTTATTATAATATTAACTACCTTATTTATTATTAAAAGAACTATATTACTACTTATATTATCTATAAGGTTAATAAGAAGAAATATTCTACTATAAGTATATACTAATTCTTTATTAATTATTTGATGATACTAATATATTTCTTAGGTTTTAAAAGAACTTCAGGATATTATATAAGAGATATAAAACTAATTTATTTATTTTTATAAGTAAAGAGTAAATAGAGTTTAAATTAATCTTAAATATTAATATGTGTATAATTCTCTCACTTATATTATATTAACTTAGTTTTATATTACTAAATATATTGCTAATTTATTACCAAGTATCAATATAAAGAACTTAATATAAATTACTATTTAGAAGCTTATCTCTAATTATAAATATCCAAGTTTTATACTTATATATTACATTTATTACCTCTCTCTTATTCAATATTTAGTATACCAACTCTTATATTTGAGTTAGTTTTATTCTTCTTATTAATATTATTAACTAACTTAATTAGGTTTAACTTATATATATTTATAAGAATAATTAAGTAAGAGCTCTCTTAGTAAATATTAAGTAATTAATAAATTATTTTAAGAATAAATATAATTAGATTAACATAAAAAGTAAACTTAAAAAGTTCTTTATTTAACTAACTTTTTATGAAGCTATTATTAAATATATAATAAACCTTATACTTACTTATATTATTACTATTACTAGTTTTACTTTTATTGGGTATAAAAACTTAACTTAAACTTTTTAAAAGAAGTATAAGCTTAAAGGTATTATTACCTCTTTAGTAAAAAAGAAAAAGATTAAGCTTATTATTATCTCTAAGAATAAAGAAGGTAAGAGTAATAAGAGTAATGAAGGTAATAATAAAGGTAAGAAAAGAGGTAAGAAGGAGTTATTAAGCTATTATACTACTACTACTATAAAGCTTAAGAAAGAGAAGGAGCTTATAAAGAAAAGAGG
Organism: Colletotrichum echinochloae; assembly: GCA_016618095.1. Lineage (NCBI taxonomy): Eukaryota > Fungi > Ascomycota > Sordariomycetes > Glomerellales > Glomerellaceae > Colletotrichum > Colletotrichum echinochloae. The sequence goes on from JADEZT010000009.1 coordinate 1,457,974, forward strand.
TATTACTATTATAATAGCTATTACTAATAAGACTAATACTAAGAAGGTATATAAAGCTAAGAAAGCTTAGTATAAGGTAGTAATTACTAAGTAAAAGAACAATAAAGCTTATAAAAATATATTAATAACTTAACCAAGATATACTAATTATATAAAGTATTTATAGCTTATTTTATAAGTAAGTATAAGTTTATTTATACTATTTATTAAAAGCTTATTAATTAAAAGTAACTTAATTATAGAATTCTACTAATTCTATTAATAAAAAATAGTTCTTTATATATTAATTACTAATTAAGTATTTATTAAAAAGTATAATAAGAATAAGGTTATTACTTAAGTTATTATTAAGAAATTAGATTACTAGTTAGATAACTTAGAGGAGAGTATATACTCTAATAAGAAAAGAAAAGCTAAAGGTAGAAATGGAAGTAAAGGTAAAGGTAAAGCCAAAGGTAATAATAAGGCTAAAAATAATAATAAGTAAATAATAGTTTTATAATAGATCTCTAATAATAGTTTAGTTTTTGACTTTATTTTTTATTCAAGATACCTTAGGTAGCCTTTTAATTTAATATAATAAAAGGGGGTTTTAAAAGTACTTACCTATAGATAGGTAACTATTTAGTAATAACTAATATATTACCTATTATTATCTTATTTTCTATAGCTCTTCTTAATATACTTCTTATAAATAAATACCTTTCTTTATATATTTTAAAGGTGTTCTTTAAGCTTCTATATACTATACTTTACTCACTATTTTACTTACTTTATAAGGTATTATTGATTATTTAATAACCCTCATATAGATATAATCTCTTTTATTTTTTATTTAACTAACTTATCTTTTAATTTAAGTAGTATTAGGTACCCTTTAGTATTCTCTTACTAAGTATTTCAAAGTTTAATTATAAAAATAGAAAATATATTATATATCTAATAGTATTACTTAGGTAGATAGACCTAGTATACTTATAACCTAATATATTCTATTATAGTAATATAAATAAATCTAAGTACTAATTTCTTATTCTTAAATCTAAAGTTCTTTATTAATAGTTTAATAATATCTCTATAATAATACTTCTTTAGTATATAATACTTATTATACCTCTTTATCTAGGTCTTAACTATCTTTTACTAGTATTATTATACCCTAGTATAAAGGTTTATAATATAGTTAATTCTCTCTTTAACCTCTTAGACCTTAACTCTAGATATTAATAGAATATATTTAATATACCTTAGGTTATAACTATATAATACCTCTATTAGTAAGAGCTTAATAATAGAGTACTAGCTATTATTATATATAAAAGCTACTTTAGAGAGTTATATTACTTATTATCTTAATAACCCTATAGTATATACTTATAAATACTTTTCTAGTATTTAATATATTCTTTCCAACTATTTATTAGTTTATAGGTAGTATATAATAGATAGTTAGTAATAGATTACTCTCTCTTTTATAAGTTTCTCTTAGAATTAATTAATTAATAGCTTTTCTTTATTACTTATAATACTAATAGGGATATTAAAATAGTATTTTACTTATTTATAGAGAATCTAGCCTAACTAGGCTACTATAACTATTTTCTAAGTTAGTATAGAAAGTATAAACTTTATTATATAATATATAATTACTAAGATACTATTATACTTAATACTATTATTATAAGTACTTAGTAATAGTCTTATAATAAAGTCTATACTAATCTCCTTAAAAAGGTAACTTAGTATTAGTAATAGTTATAATTCTCCATAGAGCTTATATTTAGGGATTCTTATTTCTTAGTATATATTATAAGTACTAATATATTCTCTTATATCCTTAAGGATATGAAGCTAGTAAAAAGATCTAGAGATAAGCTCTACTATCTTATTTATACCTATATATTTTATTACTAGGTTATTATAATATTAGTAAATAATTATAAATTATAATAATGGTTTAAAAGGGATTATTAATCTTCTTTTATAGAATAAGGTACCTTAGTTATTTAGATAGTAACCCTTTTATTCTTTAGTACTTCTATAAGCTCTTATTACTTATTTTTAGTATTTACTATCTTTAGCTTATAGTCTACTAATAAGCTTTTCGAGGGTATCTAATAATTATTAAAAAAAAAGTCTATTTTATACTCTATTAGCTCTATAATACCTATATATAGGATATATAGTTCTAAAATTATAACCTTAGCTTTAGGTATTTCCTCTTCTTTATTAGAACTATACTAAGTATTTTATAATAATTCCTAGCTTATCTAGCTATAAGTTATTATAGCTATAATAATTATAGGGTTACTTTAGAACTCTTAGATTTAGTAAGGTTTTTAAAGTAAGAAACCTCTTTTGTTAAGTATAGCCTAAATAGCTTATATAAATACTAAAGATATTTTACTTATTTCTTTAAGAGATATGATAATCTAATAAGTATCTTATAATAATTTATTAGCTAACTTTAGCTCATTTAAAAGTATAAGAAGTATATTATTATATAGTACCTCTCTTTTTATATGATCTAGCCTTTTAAATCGACTATCTACTAGGTTTATAGCCCGTAAGTAGTATTAAATATTAAAGCTAAAGGTATCTAGATAGCTTATAGACCTATTTAATAAGTTTTCTGTAAAGGTCTTATACTAATATATTAAGTATATCCTTTAGTATCTAATAATCTATAAGTATTATAAATACCTTTAATAACCTTTAAAGGTTGTATACTTAGTACTCTAGGCTTTTTATAACAACTAAGAGCTCTTATTATTTTATAGCCTACCTTTACTCTATATTAATTAACTTCTATAAGAAGTAAGTAATTAATTATTATTAACCCTTTAATAGCCAGAATAAGATACCTAAGATAGCTTTTTATAAAGTATCTATTTTAACTCTTATATTATATAAAAGATCTTAGTATTATAGGATAGTTACTAAATAGAAAGTAACCTTTAGTTTATTAAATATACCTTAAGCTTTAGCTATCTATTTAAATAAACTTTGCTTCTTATTTCTATTACTACCTTTTAAAATAGATATTATTAAGGTAATAATACTAAAGTACTTTAAAATAAACTTCTAATAGAAGTTATAAAATTTTAAAAATACTTATATTTCTTAAAAGAATATTAATAGCTTCTATTTAATAATAGCTTATATATATATCTTATTTATAGAAATACCTTTAGGTATAATTATATACCTTAGAAACTTTATTTAATATATATAAAAGTTATACCTACTTAGCTTAGTATATAAATATAATTTATAAAGTCTTTTTAGAACCTTTTAATATCTTTTATATATTACTTTTCTATATTAAAATCAATTAAGATATTAGCTGTATATATAGTATAATATATATCTAGTAATTTATTAAGTATTTAGAAAATATATACCCAAAACATTATAGGTATATTAATAAATCTAAAAGATATAATAATATATTTAAAGTAATTATATGTTATATAAAATACTATTTTTTAATAATTCTCTAGCTTAATATAGATATAATAATATATATCATGGAGATTAACCTTTAAGATTTATTTTACTTTATAAAGACTCTCTAGTAGTTTACTAATTAAAAGTAATAGATACCTATTCTTAATAATAACCTTATTAAGTCCTTTATAGTCTATAAATAAATATTATATCTTATCTTTTTTTAATATAAAAAGATTAGAGTATTAGCCTTACTAACTAATACCTTAATATAACTATTTACTAGGTTCTTAGTAATATACTTCTATAATTCTTCTAGCTATTATTAATCTAGAAGGTATATAAGCTTATATAGAAGCTTCTTATTCTTAGCTAGGTTAATAAAATACTTAGCCCTTAGTAATATGTTAATCTCTTTTACTACTTATTGATTAAATATTTCTTATTTAAACTTAAGCTATAAAGAAAGTTTAACTATCTTATCCTTCTCTTCTCTCTTATCTAAGATAGCTATGGGTAATTTATTTTTTACTCAAGTACTATAGATACATATTATATATACTTTCTTATAGTTCTTAATAACCTCTTATAAGATCTATTTTAAATTAGTAAGGAATATATCATTATATTCTTATATATTTATATAAGTATTATTAATTATACCCTCTCTTTTTATTAATACTTAATATAGGAAAAGGTTAGAAGTACCTTTTAGATATAATACCTTAGTAAATGGTTATTAAATCTTTTATAATTTATTCTTGAAATTTAAATAATATAAAGTATTATATATTTATCTCTTTTAACCTAAAAAGGTTAATTAGCCTTATGCTAATAAGATTAATTTAGAAGTATAAGTCTATATCTACTTAGACTTAGTATTTAATATACCCTTATAAAATAATTACTTATTCTTTTATTATTTCTTTAATAGAAATAGTATTTAAAATTATAGTATAATTTAAAATGTTCTTTACCCCTATTTCTTTTTTTAAATCTAATAGCTTAGTAATTCTATCTCTAATCATAATAGTATTTACTAAAGCTTTCCTAAAATTGGGTTATTAAATTATTAATATCCCATTATTATTTTTAGAGCTTCTATACTTATTTGAAAAATAGCTTGTTTTACTATAGTTATAATATATAACTCATATCTTTAGTTTGGAGGGCTAAAGAGTACTTATTATATATTTACTCCCCTATCTCTAACTCCTTAATCCTCTATATAGAAGAAATCTTAAGTTTTAAACTAGTATTAGTATATTCCTATTACTTAACTAAGATATATTGCTTTAAAAAGGTAATTATCTTTACTTACATTCCATCTCTTCTTATAGCTTCCTCTAGAAGTTATTTTATAAAAGTTTGATATATAACTTATTATTTCAATCCTAATATTACTTAGCTTTCTATATTACTTTCCTTAAGGTTTTAATTTATACTTTTCAATAGATTATTTCTTTTTGTAGTATCTTAGGTAAACCAAAAAAGAAGTAATATACTTATTTATAACTATTATTTATCTTATTTTCTAAGATATAATAGATTATATTTTATTTAATAAAGAAAGTTATAAAAGAGTTTCTTTATTACTTCTTTAACTTGTATAAGGTGTAATAGTATTCCCTTTTCTAAGGCTTAGGGTTAATATATATTTAGTAAATAAATACTGAGAAGTCTTTTTATATTACTTCTTTACTTAGACTAATCTTTCAGTTTTATCACTAGGTTTATATAGTTAAGATTACCTTAAATAGAGCTTATATAATATAATAGCTTAGTAAAGTACTTATTTATAGGTTATTAGTTTTCTTTATAGCTTTTATCTAATTATTTATTTATATTATTATAAAGTTCTTATATGGACCTTTATAGTAATAATATAGTAGTTTTTTATACTTCTTAAAGTAATCTCTAGTTATAAAGTATTTAATAAGTATTTAGATAAGGTCTTAGTCTTACTTATATATTTCTATATTTTACCTTTATAATTCTACTTATTATAATTAAAATAACTATAAGATTTCAATAAGACTTAGTTATAATAGTTTATTCTCTTTTCGAGGTTAACTTAATTAATCTCTTAAAGAAGCTAACTCTTTACCAACTATTTAGCCTTAAGTATAACTTCTAGGCTTATCTAAAAAGTATAGTATAAGAATAGAGATTACCTTATATTTAATAGGTCATTACCTTTTCTATATAGAATTATTATAATTATTATTATAAAAGTATAATAGAATGATATAGTTACCTATATTATATACCCTTATTATTAGATATTAGATAATAGATTCTTATAGTTTATTTATACTTTTATCTTCTCTAAGAATCACCAAGTATTTACTATTAGAATTATAATTAGATGTTCTATTCTATATTAGTTATCTTAATCTATAGAGCCTAAAGAATTATAAAGAATTTATAGCTAAGAGCTATAACTAGGAAAGGTATAGAAGGTAGGTTTATTAATAATACTGGACTTTAAACTAGAGAGGGTAAAAACTCTTCTCTAGTAGGCTATAATATATTTAATAAGTACTTACTAAAATATAACTAGGTAGATCCCAAGGCAGCTTCTAGGTCTATACTTATTCTCTTATTAGTTAATTAGTTATAACTAACTCCTTATATTAATAAAGTAGAGTTATATAGTAATTTTTCTTTCTTTATAATAAGCTATATTATTTATTAATTATTATAGTAAACTTTTTAAATATCATCTCTAAGATTTAATAAAATCTTTTAAAAGAGATATTAAAGTATTATTAGTTCTTTTATTATATACCTAAGGGTAAAAAGCTCCACCTTAATTATTAATACAATTATAATTACTTATTATATAGCCTTTTATTAAATTAGTTCTTTAAATAGAAATATAATATATCTTTATAAGGATTTATAGGTTACAATATTATCTTTGAATAAGGTATTACTTATAAAAAGAAATTAAATTTCTCTTTAAATACTAAAGTAAATTAATAGGTAAAGGATATAAAAGAGATACCTAATATACTACCTTATTACTTATATATATTATAAGCTCAGGTTAATCAAAACTTTAATAATAATGAGTAAGTGAATATAATATTGAATTAAATTATTATTACTATATATAATAATAAATTAATTTTTTCTTAGCTACTTACTTTATTTAATAAAATAATACTCTTATTTAAAAAGAAGTTAATCATAAGTAAAGGTATTACTAGTTATATTATATTATAATACTTAAACTTTATAGCTATATTATAAATATACTGATTATAATAAAACTATATCTTTTAGTTAGTATAAACTATTTTAATGCCTAGGTATTATTTTATATTACCTATATTCTTTATCTTATATATTTTTCCAAAGCTTATAATAACCTTTTTTTTCTTTTTAGCTCTTAATAACAGGTATACAATAAAAGTATTATTAATATAAAATAGAATATATATATTATTATGTTTAGAAATAAAGAAATATGGGCTTTTCTTATATAGATAAAGACTAAGTTATTTAAAAGTCTTGAAACACTCCTTAAACTAAAGGAGAGATATATCTCTTAAGCTATAAAGTATATATATTATTATGATATATTTACCTTCTTATTTATATCTTTTTAGTAAATTATAATATATTACCTTACCTAAAAGGTCTTATTTAATATTAAGAAATATATTTATAATATTAGATTACTTAATAATAAGATTGAATTAAATAGTAATAGCTATTATAATATAAAAGGTTTATACTATAAGTATTATTATATAATTCTTTAAAGAGAGGTTATCTACCTAAAGATCTTGCTATATAATAACTTAGGTCTTATAGTAATTAAGAAAACCTTCTAGATCTTACTTATATACCTAAACCTACTTAAGTAGTAGTAATTTTATTTTTAATAGAATAGAAGATCAATTAATTATTTCAAGAGCTTTAAGATACTAGAGTTTACTAATTTCTTAGTCTATTACTTTTCTAAGTAATTATTAGATATTATTTAATATTTAAAATAAGTTTTTTATAACTAAAAAGTATATAATAAATTATTATAATAATATCTATAATTATTCAATATTTGAATTATATAATATAAGGTTGTTTAATATATAACTATATAAATAACTGAGTATAATATATAATACATATTATTTATTTTATTAATAGCTTTTCTTTTATTATAACAGAAAGTATTAAAAAAGTTATTTAGATTTTATTTATTACTCTAATAAACAGCTAAAAAAACTATTTATTTTATAGATATAATATTACTTTTTAAAGTTATAGGTTAGTACTTAGCTCTAGATTAATAGATTAGCTTATATATAACTATACCTAGTCTTACTAAAGAGTATTATTACTATTAGTTCATTCTTATTATTTAGCCTTATTTTATACAAAATAGATTAGTAATTTAATTATATAATAATATATTATTTTAAGCTTTTAAAGTTATATTAAAATACTAGGCATTACCTAGGTACTCAGTAATTAATTAACTTTCTAGTAAAATAAGTTATAATTCTAAGTTTATATTTATATTATTACTTTTATTATAAAATATTATTACTTAGCTAGAATTAAGTATCTTACTTATTAAGTTAGTTTTATTAGATATAGCTATAGTATATACCTTACTTAGTACTAGTATTATCTTAGAAGTCTAAACCTCTTTCTTACCTTATATAGTACTACCTTGATTAAGTTACTTAATATTTTAAGTATTTTTCTTAGTATTAGTATCTAAGAGAGCTTATTACTACTATATTATTATTATTATATCTCATATCTCTATTACCTTATTTAATAATCTATATATATTTATAATTAAGTAGTATTTAATAAGAGAAGCTTAATATTAATCTCTTACTTTATTAATTATCTCTTATACTTAGTTTTATTCTTAATAGTAATAACTAAAGTATTCTTATCTTAATATATCTTATATATATAAATATTATATTATTAGTTCACTTATGATATTAAGTACTTAAGTATAGAAAGTATATTATTAAATATCTTTCTAAGTAGTATAATATTAAATAGTCTAACTATAAACTTATCTCTTAAGATTATAAGCTATTTAAAGTAATTAAATCTAATAGAAAAGTTAAAAAGATCTTATAATATATACTAATATTGGTATATACATCTATTTTTAAATATTATTTTAAAATAACTTAGCTCATATACATAATTATATAATACTTATATTTTATATCAATTAGTTGTTTAATCTTTATTTTTAAATATTATATAAGAGATATGTAAAGGCCTTAGTATTAAGATAACTAATATAGAAGTATTAAAGATAAGCCTTATTATTATAGTTTATTAGTATATATCTTATTAAATAGAAAGTTATTATCATAAATACTTAAGTATTAATTAGAGAAATAAGGCTATAGAGAATATTATTATTTAGTAAGACTAAGTAAGAGAAAATCAGTATGTATTAAAGAAAAACTAAGTTATTTTTATATCTAAGAATCTTAATTATAATACTTTTTTTTATATATACTATAATAAAGAGTATAGTTTAATTTTAGATACTATAAGTCTATTTTCTTCTTAATTAGTTTCTTAGAGATAATATTAATATAGAATCTAAAAATATAAGCTATATTTGTTAGTATATGATTACTTATCTTAGGTCTTTTAATACTAATAAGTATATTCTTTATAATATATATTCTATAACCCTTAACTATATAAAATATTATATGAGATTTAATATAGCTTTTTTTATTATTATATCTACATAAGTTAAGCTTAAAAAGGTCTTTATTGTTAATAACGTAGATCTCTTTATAGTTATCTAATATAATAATTTTAGTAAGTATATATAAGCTTATAACTAGATATAAAAAAATACTAAGTAAAAAATATATTATAGATAAAATATTATTATAATATATATTAAAGTCTATTATAACTATAATAAGAGTTATAAAAAAATATTCTAAAGTATTTAATATCTTTTATAAATCTAATTGACTACTTTTATATTTCTAACCTTTTTTTTTAATTTGTAAGTAAAGATTAGCTTACTTTAGCTTTATAAGTTTAGTTTAGATGAACTAAATAATTAAGTTACTTACAAAGTATTTTAATAATCTTACTCTTTCTTTAATTATATATTTAAGAAAACCATAGTTTATTATACTTTAGAAATAATTAGATTATTCATAAAGGAATTTATAATAATATTTCTTATTAGCTTTAGACTTTAATTATTCTTTAAGTACTATATATACCATAGTTACTTTGTAAGACTTTAGTAAAGGTAAGTATAATAAATTACTAAGTAAAACTCCATATCATCTTAAAGTTAAATAGCCTTTTTTATATTATTTTATTTTTATAAAGTTATTAAGTTTAGTAGCTATTTAAGATAAAGTCATTTATTACTTAATTATATATAGAAATATCTTAAGTATAAGTATACTTTAGATCTTTAATATCTTAAATGCTTTAGCTTTTATAAGAGTATTATATTACTTAGTAAGCTAAGTAATTAAATCTTTAGTTAATAAAGCTTATAAAAAATTTATATGATATATTTCTTAGATATACTTAGGTATATTATTATATAATAAGGTATATTATTTGTAAAGTACCTTAATTATTACTTAAAAGATAAGTTTATTACTATTATCAAGTAATTATATTAAAATATTACTTATAATATTCTTAGAGATAGTAATATTAACTTATAACATAAAAACCTTATTTAACTTTTATTACTTATATATATAAAATTTCTTTAATAATGTATTCTTTATAGTAATAAGTTATTTATTATTTATTAATATATTATTTATTATAAGTAATATTAGTTTACTTAGCTTATTTACTATATTATAATTAACTTGTAAAAAAGCTTTTTATATATTTTAAATTAAGTAGTATATATTACTATATAGTTTATTTTACTTTATAATATACTTTTTATAAGTTAAGTTACTAAGATACTTTCAAAGCTTAATATATCTATCTAGATTAATATATTACTAAATATCTTAAGATATAATAAGAGAGTAAAGTAATATAAACTATATGTATTTATCCTTATGTATAGTAAATAAGCTATATAGCGTTTAATTTATTAAGAGACTAATATTTATATTAAAAGTTATTATATGTTATAACTAATTAATAAATAAAAAAGAATTATTTTAAAAAAGAAATATCTTTAAAGATTTACTTTATAATAATAAATATTAGTTATACTTATAATTAATTGAAATCTACGCTTATAATTATTATAAAGTAAGATCTTTTAAAGAGTAAGTTATATAGTTAAAAGTAGCTTATTTCTATCTAAGTAAATATAGACTAACCTTATTATTAAATATAGGGTTATTTTAAAATCTAGTATAATATTAGTATAGAAGGTAGTATTAATTAGTAGTATCTATATAAGTAAAATAGTTAGTTTATATAATATATTATTATATACTTTAATTAGTATCTCTTTCATGTTAATTAAAAGAGATTATATAGACTATTTAAACTTAGCTAAATAAAGGTTAAGGCTAATATTAGTAATGATCTAGTTTAGTAAGCTAAGGTATATATAATCCAATATATCTAGAGTACTTTTTGTATATTTTTAGTAGTAATATTATTAAAGAAATATACTACTTAAAAAGAAGTAGTAGTATTAATACTATATAGAGCTAAGTAATTACTATCTAAGTAAGCTATATTAATAATAACCTTATAGTTAAAGTTATAATTATAATTATCTTATAACATAAACTTAAAATACCTTAATAACTTTATATCTATTTAGTAATAATAATGAACCTTTATAATATACTCTAACATAATAACCTCTATATTATTACTTGATTACTAGAATACCTTATATACGTATTAAACTAATAAATAGCTAAACTAGTAATAAACCCTTTAAAGTTTAATATCTATAAAATAATACTAAGTAATACTTTATATAAGCTAGTCTAAGAGTATCTATAAGTGACTCTATTTGTAGATTACTAGTATAATAGTACTACCTTAGATTAACTTATTTTTAAGATTATCAAAATATATACTATAGTAATCTATATTTACTAGGTAAAATAAAAATAAAGTATTAAAAAATATTATATAAAATATCAGGTTACTTAATAGTATTGGTATATTAATAATACCTTTAGATTTAAAATATATACTACTTTTAAATCAGATCTAAGCTTAACTAGTATTTATTATATTATAAAGAGTTTATAGCTAAGAGCTATAACTAAGAAAGGTAAAAAAGGTAGGTTTTTTAATAATACTAGACTTTAAGCTAGAGAGTATAGTATAACTAAGTAAATTCTAAGGTAACCTCTAGGTCTATACTTATTCTCTTGTTAATTACTTAATTATAACTAACTTCTTATAATTACCACTCTTTTTAAAGCCTTAGTCTTCAAGGTTATACTAGTCTATATATTAGTAGTTATTTATAAAGCTATTAGTAGCTTATTATTCTAAGTTGCCTTAGTTTAATATAGTTTAAGTATAATTATTTACTTAGTATTATAACTTCTTAATATACTATTAGTATTACTTTATTACCTTATTTTTATTATTCTTATTATATAATTATTTCTTTTTTCTTTTTTCTACCTTATTCTTTATATATCTATTATTATTATTACTTTACAATAACCTTTATTATATTTTAACTATATTTTATTATTATAAATATATATTATAAATACTATTTATAATAATTGAATATAGTTAAAATATAATAGAGATTATTATAAAGTAAGAATAATAATAAATATACAAAAATAATCTCTTAAGTAATTACTATTATATATAGTTACTAAAATTATTATAAGTATAAATATTTCTCTCCCTAACTTAAATCTTTTTATTTTTCTTTTTATTCTTTACTAAGCTTTTATTAAGTTATCACCTCTCTCTTCTCTCTTTATTTATTAATTTAATAATTCTTTCTTCTTTTTTTATTTTCTTTAATTCTTAGTTTTTATTAATAATCTTTTACTAAACCTTCATTTAATATAAGTATTATTATTTAAGTTTTTAATATTGTATACTTTTAATATTTTATTAATAAGAGCTTTAAGAAGCTTAAAAGTAATACCTTTCATATTAGTTATTCAAGTTAGCTTTTTTATAATATTAACTACCTTACTTACTATTAAAATAACTATATTACTACCTATATTACTTATAAGATTAATATGAAAAAATATTTTATTATAGGTATATATTAATTTCTTATTAATTATTTAATAGTATCAATATCTTTCTTAGGTCTTATAAGAACTTTAAGATACTATATAAAAGATATGAAACTAGTTTATTTATTTTTATAAATAAGAGATAAAAAGAATCTAAAGTAATCTCAAATATTAGTATATTTATAATTCTCTTACCCATATTATGTTAACTTAGTCTTATATTACTAAGTATATCAGTAACCTATTACTAAATATTGATAAAAACAACTTAATATAAATTACTATCTAGAAATTTACTTTTAATTATAAATATTCAAGTCTTATACTTATATATTAAGTTTATTATCTTTTTTTATTAAATATTTAATATATTAATTCTTATACCTAGGTTAGGTTTATTTCTTTTATTAATACTATTAGTTAACTTAATTAGCTTTAACTTATATATACTTATAATAATAGTTAAGTAAGAGTTCTTTAATTAAATATTAAGTAATTAATAAATTATTTCAAAGGTAAGTATAATAAGATTAATATAAAAAGTAAACTTAAGAAGTTTTTTATTTAATTAATATTTTATAAAGCTATTATTAAATATATATTAAATTCTATACCTATTTATATTATTATTATTATTAATTTTATTTTTATTAGTTATAAAAACTTTACTTAGACTTTCTAAGAAAAGTATAAGCTTATAAATACTACTATCCCTTTAGTAAAAAAGAAAAAGGTTCAACTTATTATTATCTCTAAGAATAAAGAGAATATAACAATAAGAGTAATAAAAGTAATAATAGAGGTAGGAAGAAAGGTAAGAAGAAGTTATTAAGCTATTATATTATTACTACTATAAAGCTTAAGAAAGAGAAAAAGCTTATAAAAAAAGAGGCACTATTACTATGGTAATTACTACTGATAAAACTAATACTAAGAAGATATATAAAGCTAAAAAAGCTTAATATAAAGTTATAATTACTAAGTAAAAAAATTATAAAGCTTATAAAAAGTATACTAATGATTTAAATAAGATATATTAATTATATAAAGTACTTATAGCTTATTTTATAAGTAAATATAAGTATTTTTATACTATTTTCAAAAGCTTATTAATTAAAAAATAACTTAGTTATAGAATTCTATTAAATTTATTAATAAGAAGATAGTTCTTTATATATTAACTACTAACTAAGTATTTATTAAAAAGTATGATAAAAATAAGGCTATTACTTAAGTTACTATTAAGAAACTAAATTACTAGTTAGATAATTTAGAAGAGAATATATACTCTAATAAAACTAGACAAGCTAAAAGTAAAAATAGAAGTAAAAGTAAAAGTAAAGGTAAAGATAAGAATAAAGCTAAAGGTAGTAATAAGTAAATAATAATATTATAATAAGTCTTTAATCATAGTTTAAGTTAAAGCCTTATTCTTTATTTGAAATACTTTAAGTAGCTTTCTAACTTAATATAATAAGAGAGAGTTTTAAAAGTACTTATTTCTAGATAGGTAATTATTTAATAATAACTAATATATTACTTATTATTATTTTATTTATTATAGCTCTCTTTAATATACTTCTTATAAATTAATACCTTTTTATATATATTTTAAAAGTATTTTTTAAGCTTTTATATATTATACTTTATTAGTTATTTTACTTACTTTATAAGGTATTACTAACTATTTAATAACTCTTATTTAAATATAATCTCTTTTACTTCTTATTTAATCAGCTTATCTTCTAGTTTAAATAGTACTAATTACCCTTTAGTATTGTCTTACTAAGTATTTTAAGGTTTACTTATAAAAATAGAAAATATATTATATATATAGTAGTATTACTTAGGTAAGTAAACCTAATATACTTATAACCTGATTTACTTTATAATAATAATATAAATAAATCTAAGTATTAATTTCTTATCTTTAAATATAAAGTTCTTTATTAATAGTTTAAGAATATTTCTATAAAAGTACTTCTTGAGTATAAAGTACTTATTATACCTTTTTATCTAAGCTTTAATTACCTTTTACTAATACTATTATATTTTAATATAAAGCTTTATAATATAATTACTTTTTTTCTTAATCTCTTAAACCTTAACCTTAAACTTTATTAAAATATATTTAATATACCTTATGTTATAGCTATATAATACCTCTATTAGTAAGAGCTTAACAATAAAGTACTAGTTATTATTACACATAAAAACTACTTTACAGAGCTATATTACTTGTTATCTTAACACCCTTATAGTATATACTTATAAATACTTTTTTAGTATCTAATATATCCTTTTTGACTATTTATCAGTTTATAAGTAATATATAATAGATAATTAATGATAAACTACTCTCTTTTTTATAAATTTCTTTTAAAGTTAGTTAGTTAATAACTTATCTTTACTACTTATAATATTGATAACTATACTAAATTAGTAACTTACTTATTTATAAAGAATCTAGCTTAATTAAGCTACTATAATTATTTTCTAAGTTAATATCAAAAGTATAAACTTGATTATATAATATATAATTACTAAAATATTATTATATTTAATACTATTATTCTAAGTACTTAGTAATAATCTTATAATAAAGTTTATACTAATCTTCTTAGATGAGTAACTTAGTATTAGTAATAGGTATAATTCTCTATAGAGCTTATACTTAAAGATTCTTATCTCTTAATATATATTATAAGTACTAATATATTCTTTTATATTCTTAAGAATATAAGACTAATAAAAAAACCTAGAAATAAGCTTTATTATCTTATTTATACTTATATAACCTATTATTAAGCTATTATAGTATTAGTAAATAATTACTAATCATAATAATAGTTTAAAAGAGATTATTAATCTTTCTTTATAAAATAAGGTATCTTAGTTATTTAAATAATACTCTTTTTATTTCTTAATACTTTTATAAGTTTTTATTACTTATTCTTAGTATTTATTATCTTTAGCTTATAGTTTACTAATAAGCTTTTCTAAGATATCTAATAATTATTAAAAAAAAAGTCTCTTTTATACTTTATTAGTTTTATAATAACTATATATAAAATATATAGCTTTAGAATTATAATCCTAGCTTTTGGTATTTTCTCTTTTTTATTAAAGATATACTAAGTATTTTATAATAATTTCTAGCTTATCTAGCTATAGGTTATTATAGCTATAATAATTATAGAGTTACCTTAGAACTCTTAGGTCTAATAAAGTCTTTAAAATAAGAAGCTTCTTTCTTAAAGTATAGCTTAAATAGCTTATATAAATATTATAGGTATTTTATTTCTTTCTTTAAAAGATATAATAGTTTAATAAGTATCTTATAATAATTTTATAATTAATTGTAACTTATTTAAAAGTATAAGAAATATATTATTATATATTACTTCTCTTTTCATATAGTCTAGCTTTTTAAATAGATTATTCACTAGATTTATAGCTTCTAAGTAATATTAAATATTAAAGTTAAAAATAAATAGCTTATAGACCTATTTAATAAGCTTTTTTATTAGTATTATAGAGGTTATATAATAGTAAGAAATAGAGTATATTACTATTACTAAAGTTATTATATAATAGTAAAGAAGAAAAAGAAGAAGAAGAAGATAAAGTCACCAGCTAAGTAGATTATAGATATAGGGGAGGAGGCTAAGGTAGGTTATATATTAGAGTATATAACGACTAGCTTAGGTCTACCTCATATCTATAATTAGAACTAGCATTCTAATACTTTTATAAAGGTTTTATACTAATATATTAAGTATAACCTTTAGTATTTAATAATCTATAAGTATTATCAATACCTTTAATAACCTTTAGAGGTAATATACTTAGTACTTTAAGCTTTCTATTATAATTAAGAGCTTCTATTATTTTATACCTTACCTTTACTTTATATTAATTAACTTCTATAAGAAGTAAGTAATTAATTACTATTAACATTTTAATAATTAGAATAAGATACCTAAGATAGCTTTCTATAAAATATCTATCTTAATTCTTATATTATATAAAAGATTTTAGTATTATGAGATAGTTATTAAATAGAAGGTAATCTTTAGTTCATTAAATATAGCTTAAGCTTTAGCTATCTATTTAAATAATTTTAATTTCTTATTTTTATTATTACTTTTTAAAAAGAATATTATTAGAATAATAATACTAAAGTACTTTAAGATAAACTTCTAATAAAAGTTATAGAATTCTAGAAATACTTATATTTTTTAAAAAGATATTGATAGCTTTTATTTAATAATAGCTTATATGTATATATTATTTATAGAAATACCTTTGGGTATAATTATATACTCCATACATTCTATTTAATATATACAAAAGTTATACTTACTTAGCTTAGCATATAGTTATACTTTATAAAGTCTTCTTAAGACTTTTTTAATATCTTTCATGTGTTATTCTTCTATATTGAAATAAATTAAGATATTATCTATATATATAATATAGTATATATCTAGTAATTTATCAAGTATTTAGTAAACATATATTTAAAATATTATAAGTATATTGATAAGTTTAAAAAGTATTATAGTATATTTAAAGTAATTATATTTTATATAAAATATTATTTTTTAGTTATTATCTAGATTAATATAAATATAATAGTATATATTATAGAAGTTAATCTTTAAGATTTATTTTACTTTACAAAGCCTCTTTAGTAGTTTACTAATTAAAAGTTATAAATACCTATTCTTAATAATAACCTTATTAAGTTTTTTATAGTTTTTATATAAATATTATATTTTATTCTTTTTTAGTATAATAGAGATTAAATTACCAGCTTTACTAATTAATACTTTAACATAATTATTTAGTAGGTTCTTAGTAATATGCTCTTATAATTATTTTAATTACTACTAGTTTAAAGAGTATATAAGCTTATATAGAGGCTTCTTATCCTTAGCTATATTAATAAAATACTTAGCTTCTAATAGTAAGTTATTTCTCTTTATTACTTATTTATTAAATATTCTCTATTTAAACTTAAGCTATAAAGAGAGCTCAATTATCTTATTCTTCTTTTTTTTCTTATTTAAAGGAACTACAGGTAATTTATTTTCTTCTAAGATACTATGAATATATTCTGTATATACTTTCTTATAGTTTTTAATAACCTGTTATAGAATTTATTTTAAATTAGTAAGTAATATGTAATTATATTATTTTATATTTATATAAATATCAATAAAAATACCTTTTCTTTTTATTAGTATTTAAAATAGAAAAAGATTAGAAGTCCTCTTTAAGTATACTACTATAATAAATATTTATTAACCCTTTCATAGTTTATTCCTTCAATCTAAAAAAAGAATACAATCTAATAAACTATAATCAGTTGTTCTTTCTTTTTATTAAATTTAAATAATTTAAAGTACTATATATCTATTTCTTTTCACTTAAAAAGGTTAATTAAATTTATATCAATAAGGTTAATTTAAAAGTATAAGTTTATATTTACTTAGACCTAGTATTTAATATACTTTTATTGAATAATTACTTATCCTCCTATCATTTATTTAATAATAATAGTATTTAAGATTATAATATAATTTAAAGTATTATCTATCTCTATTTGTTTTTTTGAATTTAATAGGTAAATAATTCTATCTTTAATTATAATAGTATTTCCTGAAGCCTTTTTAAAATTAAGTTATCAAACTATTAGTATTTTCTTATTATTTTTAAAGCTTTTATGATTATTTAAATAATAGCTTATTTTACTATAGTTATAATATATAATTAATAGCTTTAGCTTGAAGGGTTATAAAGTACTCATTATATATTTATTTCTCTATTTATAACTTTTGAATGTTTTATATAAAAGAAATCTTAAGTTTTAAACTAATACTAATATATTTTTATTATCTAAGTAATATATAGTTCTTTAATTAGGTCATTGTCTTTATTTATATTCTATCTCTTTTTATAGCATTTTTTAGGAATTACTTTATAATAGTTTAATATATAACTCATTATTTGAATCCTAATATTACTTAGCCTTTTGTATCATTTTCTTTGGAGTTTCAATTCTTACTTTTTCATAGATTATTTTCTCTTATAATATCTTAGGTAATCTAAAAAAGAAGTTATATACTTACTTATAACTATTCTCTATTTTATTTTCTAAGATATAATAAATTATATTCTATTTAATAAAGAAGGTTATAAGAGAGTTTTATTATTATTTCTTTATTTTAAATAAGATTTAATAATATTCTTTTTCTTAAGCTTTAAAGTTAATTTATAGTTGGTAAATAAATATTAAGAAGCCTTTTTATATTATATCTTTATTTAAGCTAATTCTATAGTTATATTACTAGGTTTAGATAGTTAAGTTACTTCAAATAAGGGTTATATAATATAATAGTTTAATAAAGTACTTATTCATAAGTTATTAGCCTTTCTATAGCTTTTATTGAATTATCTATTTATATTATTATAAGGTTTTTATATAAGACTTTATAATTATAATTTAATAGCTTTTTATACTTTTTAAAGTAATTTCTAATCATAGAATATTTAATAAATATTCAAATAAGGTT
This sequence comes from Colletotrichum echinochloae, assembly GCA_016618095.1. Classification (NCBI taxonomy): domain Eukaryota; kingdom Fungi; phylum Ascomycota; class Sordariomycetes; order Glomerellales; family Glomerellaceae; genus Colletotrichum; species Colletotrichum echinochloae. Next base: position 1,477,211 of record JADEZT010000009.1, read on the forward strand.
TCAATTTTACTTATATATTTCTATATTCTATTTTTATAATTCTACCTATTATAATTAAAATAATTATAAGATTTTAATCAGACTTAGCTATAATAATATATTCTTTTTTAGAGGTTAACTTAATTAACTTTCTAAAAAAGTTAAATCTTTATTAACTATTTAGCCCTAAGTATAATTTCTAAGCTTATTTAAAGGGTATAATATAAGATTAAAGGTTATATCATATTTAATAGATTATTTTTCTTTTACATAAGGTTATTATAGTTTTGATTATAAGAATATAATAAGATATTATAGTTATTTATATGACATAGCCTTATTATTAAAACTAAATTATAGATTTCTTTAGTTTATTTATACCTTTATTCTTTCTAAGAATTACTAAGTATTTACTATTAAAATTAGAATTAGATATTTTATTCTATTTTAATTATCTTAGTCTATAGAACTTAGCGAATTATAAAGGGTTTATAGCTAAAAGCTATAACTAAAAAAGGTATAGAAGGTAGGTTTATTAGTAATACTAGACTTTAAGCTAGAGAAGGTAAAAACTCTTCTTTAATAGGTTATAATATATTTAGTAAGGACTTACTAAAGTATAACTAGGTAGATCCTAAGGTAACCCTATGTCTATACTTATTCTCTCTTAAAAGTATTACTACTGTTACAGTTTTCATTAAAAAGGTAATATAGGCCTTAGTTATTACAGTTATTATAATTATTTTAGTAGGTACTACTACTATACCTCTACTAGTAACTATATTAACTATTATAAGTATAGTTAGTCTAGAAAGCCTTATTATCTTAAGGTTATTACTAGGTAAAATCTTCTTTAGTTATATACTAATAAGCAAGCTGCTTAAACTTAGCTATATTATTAATAGCTAATTATAATTAACTATAGACTCTAGTAAACATATTAGAAGGGTTATAGAGGGCTAATAAATAGTCCTTAACCCCTTAGTAGCTATTAATAAGATAATCTTAAAGAATGCTATTAGTAGGGATACTAATTTAAGTAACTACCCTTACTAATGTACTTACCTTCTTAATAAGTATCTCTAGAGCCTTACTCTTACTCTTATCAGGGTTATTATAGATAATAATAACTAGGTTAGTCTACTATAACTCTAAAAGGTATACTTAGTATATCTTCTTTATCTTAAAGTTAGCCTTAACTTAAGAGACTATTATATAAAAGTTAAGAGTAAGGAACAAGTTATAGAGGTAGTTAGTGTAAAAGTCAGATACAGCCCCTTTTAGTATAACAAAGAAGGTACCTATGTAGTGTTTCTAGGAGATACCTGCCTTTTTATATTAGTTATAGAAGATAGCAAGCTTTAACTTAAGTAACTCATATACCCCTTCTCTATACTTTACCTTATCTAGGTATATCTTAATAAGGTTAGTAATCTGATATATTAGAGAGGTATTATTATAGGGGTAGGTTGTTATAGAGTTTGTAACTAGTATAGATATATAAGCTAATACTAAAGCTATTAGGGCTAGGGTTACTAAGTAAGCTAGCGCTAGAGCTAGTATAGGTATATGAGCTAGTACTAAAGCTAGTAATCTAGTTAGGCTCTAATTAAACAAGATAGTTAGTATAATACCTAAGATATTATTAATAAAGTTATAGTTAACTAGCTTATTTCTAAAGTTATTATTCTTAATAGTAAAAGCCTTAATTTAGATCTTAAACTATACTCTAAGTATTTTACTTTTAAGTATATTATATACTTATCTAGTAACTATTATTCCTAATAAAATAGATACTAGGATACCTCTTTATATAAGGAAGTTATAAAAATTCTTAATAGTATTGTAGTAAGCTTATTTAAAGTCTATAAGTAACTATTCTTTCAAGTTATCCTTAGCTATCTACTATAGGGTTATACTTATTTATTACTATAGGATACTATACCTTACTATTTAAAAGTTAATAATAATAGCTAAGGCCTAGGGTTAAAGAGTTATACTTAGGTTATTAGAGAACTCTAATAGAGTAGTAATGCCTTATAATAAGGGGATAATAATCCTATAGCTTACCTTAGAGATATAGTAAGGGTAGGTAATACTTTTAGGGTATATTTTACTATCTTTAGAGAATCCTCTTAGTACTATAATAGATACTAGTAGTAATCTACTTTAAGCTAAATACTTTTACTATAATAGTAGTAATTATATAGGAATAGATCCTATTACCTTTTATTAGCCTTATAATCTCTATAAATATAGGTACTTACTTCTAACTACATAGGCTTAGAGGTAAATCTATATATTAGAGGAATTATTACTAGTAATATAGATAATAGGTAGAAGGATTAGATAAAGTAATAAAAGTTAGGATAAAAAGAGAAAAGAAGTAATAGATTCTTAAGAGTTATAATAAATACTAGAAAGAGTAATAAAGAAGAGTAAGAAAGGTAAAAGTAAGTATTATTTATAAAGAAGAAAGAAGTAGTTAAAGAGATAGGTAGTTAAAGGGTATAAAAGACTATCTACTATATAAGTAAGTAGATAAAGTCTTCTAACTACTTATATCTTTACTACTAATTAAGTAGGTAGATAAAGTTACTAAAGTTAATAAGAAGAAATTATAAAGTAGAAAAGGGTAAAGTTAAATAGGTTAATAGACTACAGGAGTAGACTTTTCTATTTATTAACCCTTTCTAACTATAATATTAGAAATAGATATAGTAGTAAGTTCTATAGAGGGATAAGCTCTATTTCATATATAAGCTTATAGGCTAGCTAATAGTCTATTGAGATAGGATTCTTTGTTATTTATAGTAGTAAAAAATAATACTAGCAAGAGTACTGTAGTAGAGATAGGATAAGGGTAGTAATAAAAAGAGGTTATAAGAAGTAGAATATAGAGGCTACTATTACCTTTCTTAAATAGGTTAAAAGTAATAAAGTTAATAAGGTTATAAGTTATAAGTAATAACTTCTTAAAAAGTAACAAAGTTAAAGAAAGTAATATTTATATAATAGATACTAGGCTTGAGGACCTTTTGCTAGGTGTTTATTCTAATTACTAACTTTCCTTTTGCTAGGTAGTATACTAGCCCTCTATAAGTTAGGTAAACAAGTAAGGGTATTATCATCTCTTCTGCTGATCCTTGTTAATCTACAGTTATCGCAGTAGTAATTACTATAAAGTTAACTATTAATCAGTGTTAGTATCACAGGTCAGGTTGATCAACCAAGTGGGCGAAATAGTCTATTGATAATGAACGAAAGAGGAGGAATTCACCAGCGTTTGCTAGCGCTGCTAAAAGAAGTAAGGCAGCCGTGGAAGGAGTGATGTCACGTGACATGGAAGTCACGTGACGTCGGCACGGCCCCACCGTTGTTCCAGTGGATCCATCACATCCTCAACAGCTAGCTTATTAGAGGCTTAGTAACTTATTACTAAGACCTATTAGACTAATTACTATAGATCTTCTTATAATTACTCTCTTCTCTCTAAGACTTTATCTCTAAAGTTATTATATAATATTACAAGTAATATTAATAATAACTATAGTCCTTTTAGCTTAGAATATCCTTTAATAGCTTTATATATCATAAAATCTTCTTTATTATATTAGTATAGCTACCTTATTATTATTATTATTATTATAGTTTTTAGTATTTTACATTATTATTTAGTAATATATTACTACTTAGTTACTAAATTAGATATTAGTTTTTTAGATAAAAGATAGTTATGTAAAGGTAAAGGTAAATCTATTAAGTAGACTTTTTTAGCTTACTTTTTCTAGCTATTATATTACCTAGTAAAAAGTTTTTTTTCTACTAAATAATTATTTCTTCTTTTTTCTCTTTCTTTTTTATACTTAGTAATATATTAGTAATTTCTTATTAACTTAATTACCTCATAATTAATTCTTTTTTACTTTACTTTTTTCTTTTTCTTACTTTTTCTATCTTACTTTATTATTATAAGCTTATTATTAAAATATTAGTTATCTTAAGAATCTAAATAGTTTTTAATTATAAATATTATCTATGTATTAGCTTTATTAGGCTTACTAAAGGTGCTTTATATATCTACTACCTTACTAATATATACTATAATATTAATATACTTATTTATATTCCTAATTATTATATAAATAAGTATATTATCTATTAGATAGATAAAAAGAAATATTTTACTATAAGTTATTACTTATTTAACAAATATTTTATAAGTATATTAATAGTTTTAAGTACTTTAAAAGCTTTAAAGTATTATATAATATAGTTAGAATATATTAATATTTTACTATTAAAAGGAGGTAAATAGTAAGCTTAGTAATCTTAACTATAGCTATATTCTTATTACCTTTATTATATATATCTTTACTTAGAAGTATGTTAATAACTATATTACTAACCTATTAGTTAGTAATTATAAGGTTTATCTTAAGTAAGTAACCCTTTGAGAGTTTATATCTAACTATAAGTATATAATTCTTATAATTTAGATCTAGGTATATTATTAACCTGTTTATAATTACTTTATAACTAACCTATATTATAAATTATTTTTCCTAATACTAATAATAAAGATAAGCTTAAGAACTATCTTAGTACTCTTGAGTTAGTATACCTCTATAATGATAGTTATACTTATATATTATAGTTAATAATAAATTTATCTAAGACTTATAATATTAAGACTTAGCTTAGTATTACTATAAAAAATATTAATAACTTTTTAAAGTTTAAGAAGTTTTATAAACTTATTAATAAAGTAATAAGAAACAAATTAATAATATCTAAAGCTATAGCTTTATAAACTATTACTAAGAAATAAAGCTAAAGAATATAAGGAGTATTAATAGTAAAGAGCTTTATAGAATACTTACTAACCTTATAGTACTTAGTATATAACTTAGAAAAAGACTTCTTAAGTTTAAATTTCTTAAACTTAGATACTTTATTATTTCAACTACTAGATATATTAGTAATAATAAGTATATAATACTTACAAAAAGTCTAAGTATTTTAATTATAACTAATAGGCTTAATGCCATAAATAGAAATAATATAAATTTAAATATTATTTACTAAGTACTTATTAATAAGTTTATAAAACTTTTTAAACTTTAAAAAGGTATTAATATTCTTAATAGTAATACTAAGCTTAGTCTTAGTATTATTATATTAGTCTTAAGTAAATCTATTACTAACTATAGTATATAAGTATAGCTATTATTATAGAGGTATATTAGTAAGAGAGTTTTAAATTCTTTTTAAGCTTATCCTCATTATTAATATTAAAAGAAGTAATCTAAAGTATAGGTTAGTTAAAAAGTAATTATAAAGAGATTAATAATATACTTATAAAGTACTTATTAAATAAGTAATAACTTATAGTAAAATATTTTGTTTATTTATTTAATAGATAATATACTTAGCTATATAGTAATTAATAATATAAATAAGCTTATTAATATTATAATATATACTAATAAGGTAGTGAATATATAAAGTACTTTAAGTAAAACTAGTAAGGTTAATATATAGATTGTATTTATAATTAAGAACTATTTAGATTTCTAAGATAATTAATATTTTAGTAATAAACTTATGATAGTAAGATAAGATAAAAGAAGTAAAAAGAAAAAAAGAATGAAGAAAAAGTTAATTATAAACTAATTAAGTTACTAAGAAATTATTAATATATTACTAAGTATAAAAAAGAAAGAGAAAAAAGAAGAAATAATTATTTAGTAGAAAAAAAACTTTTTACTAGGTAATATAATAGCTAGAAAAAGTAAGCTAAAAAAGTCTACTTAATAGATTTACCTTTACCTTTATATAACTATCTTTTATCTAAAAAACTAATATCTAATTTAGTAACTAAGTAGTAATATATTACTAAATAATAATGTAAAATACTAAAAACTATAATAATAATAATAATAATAAGGTAGCTATACTAATATAATAAAGAAGATTTTATGATATATAAAGCTATTAAAGGATATTCTAAGCTAAAAGGACTATAGTTATTATTAATATTATTTGTAATATTATATAATAACTTTAGAGATAAAGTCTTAGAGAGAGAGAAGTAATTATAAGAAGATCTATAGTAATTAGCCTAAGAGGTCTTAGTAATAGGTTACTAAGTCTTTAATAAGCTAGCCCTACTATAGAGTTTTAATAGGTAGCTATAGCTATACTATAAGAACTCTATAAGCTTAAGTCTTATAATATACTAATACTTACTATTAAGCCTTACCTAGTTAAGTATCTCTAGTTAATATTCTTATATCTATCTACCTTCTAACCTTAGTAGTATATTTAATATACTTCTATACTTCTTATATAGTTACCTTATAGTTAGGTATATACTTAATAAATCTAGAGTTATATTTATAAAGTATTATAAATAGACATATTTTAATAATTAAGTACTTACTATTATTATATATAAACTTTACTTCATCTAATTATATTACTTAATAATTTAGTAAGCCCTTAGTATATGATTATAAGTATCTCTTTAGTATTTAATAGGTCTATTTTATTTAACTATTAGTCTATAAGTAGTATATAGTAAATAGTTAGTAATATATTACTCTCTTTTTTATAAACGTTTCTTAAAAGAAAATAATAAATAGCTTATCTTAATTACTTACAATACCCTCTAATATCTTAAACTTATATTTAACCTTTTTATATAAGATCCTTATTATCTATACTATATTTAATGTTCTTTAAGTTAAAATAAGTCTTATAAACTTAATTATTTAATATATAATAATTAAAATATAATTATATTTAATATTATTATTATAAATACTTAGTAATAACTCTATAATAGAATCTAATAAGATCTCTTAAATAGGTATAATAGTAATAGTAATAACTATAACTACTTATATAGCTTATACTATAAGACTATGATACTAAGGTAGTACTTATAATCCTTAATATATTTCTATATATTTTTATTAATTTCTTTTTAATAGACCTTTCTAAAGATAAGGTTAAGAGTTTTTATTACTTTTATACAACTTATTCTAGAGTTATTATAATATTAATAGAAGATCTTAGTTTTTAGTAATTCTACTTATAAAATAATTAATCCTTTCTTAAAAAATAAGGTATTCATATTATTAATAGTATATATTTTTAATTTATTAGGTATATTATATTCTCTTATTAATTATAATAAATAAAACCTATCTTTAACTTATAGTTCTTAAGTGAATTCTTTTATTTTAGATATTTAGTATAGTATTAATATTATTTTATTAGGTATAAGCTTCTTTATAATTTAATATAATATATATTACTTTAGTATAGTAACTCCAGCTTTATAGGGCTTCTCAGTTATTTAAATAACTTTTTATTAAGTATTTACTAATTCTTTTTTTACTCTTTAGTCTTAGGTTATTATAGTAATAATTATTATTAAATAACTAAGTTACTCTATAGCTTACTATTAGTCTTAAGAAAAAGGTTTCTTATTTTAAAATTATCTACCTTATAGCTAGGGTTATAAAGTAATATCTTTACTATCTAAATATATACTTCAGTAGTTTTACTTATTTTCTTAAAGATAGTAACTATTTATTATATATTTAATAGTAATTTATTAATTAATTATAATTTCTCTACTATGGTTAAAAAAATATCTATATATAGTACTTCCTTTTTTATATAATCTAGCTTCTTAAAAAGACTATCTATAGGGTTTATCTTTTTTAATTAATATTCTAAGTTGAAGTTAAATACTAATAGCTTATATACTTAATAAGTAAGCTTTTTATAAAGGTCTTATATTAATATATTAATAACTCTCTTTAATATCCAATAGTTTATTAAGATTATAAACTTCTTTAATAGTTTTAAAAGGTAATAAGTTTGGTATTCTAATTCTCTTATAATAGCTAATAGTTCTTACTATCTTATAGCTTATTATTATTTTATATTTAAGAGGTTTCATAACTAATAAGTAATTAGTTATTATTATATTTTTACTAACTAAGATAAAATAGCTATAATAGCCTTAACTAAAGTATCTATTTTTATATAGGTAGGTTACTAGAGGATCTAGTATATAAGAATAATTATTAGTAAGAAAATAACTTTTAGTTAATTAATGATATTATGAGCCTCTTTAATTTATTTAAATATATATAACGTATTCTTATATCTTTTTAGTAATTCAATTATTAGTACTATAATACCTAAGTATCTAAGAATAAACTTTTAATAAAAGTTATAAAATCTTAGAAATATTTAGATATTCTTTATTAATATAAATACTTTTTAGTTAATAATTATATATATATAAGATTTATTTATATTAATACTTTTAGAGGTAATTATATATCTTAAAAGCTTAACTGTTTACTAATAAAATAAGTATTTTAAGAGTTTTATAAATAACCTAAATATTTATAACTATTAAAAAACCTTTTTGAGATCTTTAGTATATTACTCTTTTATAGTAAAGTAGATTATAAGATTATCTATATATATAATATAATAGGTATCTAGTAGTTTACTAAGTACTTAGTAAATATATACTTAGAATATTATTAAACTATTAGTTAGTTTAAATAGTATAACTATATACTTAAAATAATTATATCAGGTTTAAAATATAGTTTTTTAATAGTCTTTTTTTAATATCATTATAATACTATATATTATAAATATTAACCTTGGATATTTACTGTACTTTATAAAGCCTATCTAATAGCTTATTAATTAGTAATAAGACGTATTAGTTCTTAATTATAACCTAGTTAAGAGCTTAATAGTTTATATGTAATTATATAATACTATTCTTTTTTAATATAAAGAGAATAAGTATTCTAGCTTTACTAATAAACTTTATAATATAACTATTTTCTAAGTTTTTATTAATATATTAATAAAGCTTTTTTAATTACTTCTTATTTAGTAAGTATATTAGATCATATAGTAGCTTTATACTTAGTATAAGGTTAGTTAAGTATTTAACCTTAATATATACTTAAGGTTTTATTATTAAATCTTTATTAAAAGTAATTACTTTATTCTAAAGTTTCTCTAAAAGACCTTTTAATTAAGAAGGTTTCTTTTATAAGCTTACTTTATAAGAGATATATAATATCTATATATATTTCTTATTCTTAATAGTATTATAAGCTATTACTGTTGAGGATGTGATAGATCTACTGGAACAACGGTGGGGCCGTGCCGCCATCACGTGACTTCCATGTCACGTGACATCCCTCCTTCCACAGCTACCTCACTTCTTTTAGTAGTACTAGTAAATGCTAGTAAATTCCTCCTCTTTTGTTTATTATTAATATATAACTACTTTGCTTACTTAGTTAATTAACCTTACCTATAATACTAACACTGATTAGTAGTTAACTTTATAGTAACTACTACTGTAATAACCATAGATTAGTAAGGATTAGTAGAAAAGATAATAATACCCTTACTTATTTACCTAACTTATAAAAGGCTAGTATACTACCTAGTAAAAAGAAGGTTAGTAACTAAAATAAATACCTAGTAAAAGGTCCTTAAGCTTAATATCTATTATATAAATATTACTCTTTTTAACTTTATTACTTTTTAAGAAGTTATTACTTATAACTTATAACCTTATTAGTTTTATTACTTTTAACTTATTTAAGAAAGGTAATAGTAGCCTCTATATTCTACTTCTTATAACCTCTTTTTATTACTACCCTTATCCTATCTCTACTATAGCACTCTTACTAGCATTATTTTTTACTACTCGAAATAATAAAGAATTCTATCTTAATAGACTATTACCTAGCTTATAAGCTTATTATTAAATAGAGCTTATCTCTCTATAGAACTTACTACTATATCTAATTTTAAATTTATAATTAGAAAGGGTTAATAAATAGAAAAGTCTACTTCTATAGTCTATTAACCTATTTAACTTTACCCTTTTCTACTTTATAATTTCCCCTTATTAACTTTAGTAACTTTATCTCCTTACTTAATTAGTAATAAAGATATAAGTAGTTAAAAGACTTTATCTACTTACTTATATAGTGAATAGTCTTTTATACCCTTTAACTATCTATCTCTTTAATTACTTCTTCTTTTTTTATAAATAGTACATACCTTTACTTTTCTTATTTTTCTTTGTTACCCTTTCTACTATTTATTATAACTCTTAAGAATCTATTACTTGTTTCCTCCTTTTATTCTAACTTTTATTACTTTATCTACTCTTTCTACCTATTATCTATACTACTAGTAGTAATTCCTTTAATATATAGATTTACCTCTAAGCCTATATAATTAGAAGTAAGTACCTATGTTTATAGAGGTTATAAGGCTAATAGAGAGTAATAGGATCTATTCCTATATAATTACTACTATTATAGTAAAAGTATTTAGCTTAAAGTATATTACTATTACTATAGCCTTTAACTACCTAAAGTAGATTATTACTAGAGTTTATTATAGTATTAGAAGGATTCTCTAAAGATAGTAAAGTATACCCTAAAAGTATTACCTACCCTCATTATATTTCTAAGGCAAGCTATAGGATTATTATCCCCTTATTATAGAGTATTACTACTTTATTAGAGTTTTCTAATAACTTAAGTATAACTCTTTAACTCTAGACCTTAGCTACTATTATTAATTTCTAAATAATAAGATATAGTATTCTATAGTAATAAATAAGTACAACTCTATAGTAGATAGCTAAGGATAACTTTAAAGAATAGTTACTTATAGACTTTAAATAAGCTTACTATAATACTATTAAGGATTTTTATAACTTCCTTATATAAAGAGATATCTTAGTATCTACTTTATTAAAAATAATAGTTACTAGATAAGTATATAATATACTTAAAAGTAATATACCTAAAGTATAGTTTAAGACTTGGATGAAGGTCTTTACTATTAAGAATAATAACTTTAGAAATAAGCTAGTTAACTCTAACTTTATTAATCATATCTTAGGTATTATACTAACTATCTTATTTAATTAGAGCCTAACTAGATTACTAGCCCTAGTGCTAGCTCATATACCTACACTAGCTCTAGTACTGGCTTACTTAGTAACCCCAGCTCTAGTAGCTTTAGTATTAGCTTATATATCTATACTAATTGCAAACTCTATAATAACCTACCCCTCTAACAATACCTCTTTAATATATTAGATTACTAACCTTATTAAGATATACCTAGATAAGGTAAAGTATAGAGAAGAGGTATATAAGTTACTTAAGTTAAAGCTTACTATCTTTTATAACTAATATAAAAAAGTAGGTATCTCTTAGAAATACTATATAAGTACTTTCTTTATTATACTAAAAGAGGCTATATCTAACTTTTATACTAACTACCTCTATAACCTATTTCTTACTCTTAACTTTTATATAATAGTCTTTTAAGTTAAGGCTAACTGTAAGATAGAGAAGATATACTAAGTATACCTTTTAGAGTTATAGTAAACTAACCTAATTACTATTATCTATAATAACTCTAGTAAGAGTAAGACTAAGGCTCTAGAGATACTTATTAAGAAGGTAAGTATATTAGTAAGGGTAGTTATTTAAATTAGTATCCCTACTAATAGTATTCTTTAAGATTATCTTATTAATAGCTACTAAGAGGTTAAGGACTATTTATTAGCTCTCTATAACTCTTCTAGTATGTTTACTAGAGTCTGTAGTTAATTATAATTAGCTATTAGTAATATAGCTAAATTTAAGTAGCCTAGTTATTAGTATATAACTAAGAAAGATTTCACCTAGTAATAACCTTAAGGTAATAAGGCTTTTTAAACTAACTTTACTTATAATAGTTAATATAGTTACTAGTAGAGGTATAGTAGTAGTACCTACTAAAATAATTATAATAACTATAATAACTAAGGCCTATATTACTCTTTTAATTAAAACTATAATAGTAGTAGTACTTTTAAGAAGTACTATATCTATAGTAAGACTAGCTATTAGTTAATAAAACACTTAAAAGAGAAACAATAATAGTTATACTATAAGTATAAGAAGCAGTACTCTATAGAACCTTCTCTTAAAGATTTTTACTACTTTATAACTAACTTTAAAGAATTTAAACCTTTTAAATTAGATAATAAAATTAATAATAAACCTAATAGATTTAATACTACCTTCTTTACCTTAACTACTTACTTTAACTCTACTATAGTTAATAGTCTAATACTCTTTAATACCCTTTATAACTAGTTAACTACTTACTTTATTGCTAAAGAAGATTTATAAGGTAATATAACTAAGGAAGGTACTGCAGTAAGAGATATCTTTATGCTTAAAGACTAATACTTAGTAACTACCTTTTAGAGTATTATACTGGATTTTAGAGTAATAAAATATTTAACTATTAGTTTTAATTAATACCTTACTTTATAATAATTCCTCTATAGCTAATTAATATTAAGTACTAATAATACTAGTTAAGTAAGAATTTAATTTAGTAGTAATAAGTACTTTAATTTAAAAGGTACTATTAATATCCTAATACTATTAGGTATCCTTATATTCTATATAATACTAATAAATATACTATTTCTTCTATACCTTATAGATATAGACTATAATAGTATATACTTTAATAACCTAATAAATAAGCTTATTTAGAAAAAGACTATTATGTTTATTATTTATAGAAAGGGCTATATATAGATACTATTAGAGTAGCCTATATAAAGTATAGCTTATTACTATCTTATAGATACTAAATTACAAAGAGTCTACTAATAATTTAGCTACCTATTAGTCTATAGACTTTACAAGGTAGTAATGTAGTCTAGTAACAATATTAAAATTACTACTTTAAAGTAATTAATAAAACTCTACTATTATTACTAGATAAATAGAAAGTTACCTAGTTACTTTAAGTTTACTCTAAGAGATAATAACTATAACTTTAACTATAAAATTATTATTAATATAGTTTACATTAATAAAAACTACCCTATCCTATATATTATTAATACTACTATATTATTTTAAGTAGCTTACTTTCTTAACTCTATTACTATAGAATATATATAGGAAGCTCTATATATATATTAGATTAATATATATCTTAGCCTATTAGACTAAATAGTTATAGATACTAGCCTTAACTTCTACTTTTCTAAATTTAAGAAGTCTACTTAATTACTATTAATTATGATAAAAGAAGTACCTGTTAAAGTATACCATAGTATCAACAAGGTAGAAAGATACTATACTTCTTTATAGTAAGCCTATAAGATACTTTATAATAAGGGTATCTTACTAGAAGTTACTTTCTAACTTATTATTAAGATTATTAATCATACTACTAGCTCTAATAGCCTTATTCTAACCCTTCTTATTATGAGTATATACCTATAGATAATAAATAATTTACCTTTATTACTAACTATAACTAAGAGAGCCAAAGTAGTTAAAAAAGTAATAGAAGTAGTTTACTAAATCTATATAAAATAGTAAGTTAATAAAGTAATTAGAATATATAATAGCCCTAATATATTATTAACTCTAGTACTACCCTTATAGTCTAAGGTCTATGTATAGTATAAAAAAAGTAGCTAGTAAGGCCCTTTTTAACTTATTAGTATTAATAGGACTAAATATATTATTAACCTTGCCTACAGCCTATAAACTTTTAGATATACTATAGTTAAACTATACTATTACAACCCTTCTAATAATAATATAAGAGACCAAGAGTAGCCTATTAATATATTACTAACTAAAGTAGCTAACTAAGGTTCTTTAGAGACTAATAATAATAACAAAGATAAGCTAGTTACTATAACTATTAATAATAAATAAGGTACTATTATTATTAATCTAAACCTATTAAAAAGAGGTAAAGGCTACCCTTATAAGTATTACTTTCTTAATAAGACTAGGTAGTAGTTAACTATAACTTATTATATAGCTAATACTTTATTAGCTACTACCTTTCTATCTATAAAAGAAGAGGTAAACTAACTACTAGTAATTAAACTATATAAAAAGGGTATTATTACTACTCTTAGTAACCCTTTTAAATACTCTTATAAGCTTAAGGTTAAGGCCTTTCTTACTTATAGTATATTTTACTTTATTATATAAACTAAAATAGAGTATACTAGTATATAAATCTTTAAGGCTAGAATAGTTAATAAGGTTAAAGGTAAGAGTAAAGTACCTTATAAAAAGTCTTACTTTATTATATAAAGGTATACTAATAATAGGAAGGAAGCTATTCTAACCTAATTACTAACTATCTAAAGGTCTAGCTAGTAACCTATTCTAGCCCTTGCTATACTACTAATATAACTTTATAGATTTTAGTTATAGCTAAGAGATATTACTTAAGTATACCTATAGTCTACTACCTAGCTAGCTTAAATAATTTTTATATATCCACTACTATAGATCTAGTACCTCTACTGTAAGGGGACTATTATATAGGTAGTCTAACCTCTATATAGTATTATAGAAGTAGGTACTTACTAGTAAGTAATATATAGTACCTACTATAGAGAAAAGCTCTAGATAGAATTATTAATATATAACCTATACCTATTTATCTTCTTAATAATAAATCTAGATTTTATAGTTATTAATATATAAACTAATAATATACTTAGCCTTTTAGATAACTAATTTACTATATATAAGAATAAGGAGCTAACTAAGGTAGACTTTATAGCTAAACTAAAGAAGAGACTAACTATTAATAACCTACTTATATTTAATAGAGGAGTTATCTCTTTAACTAGTAATAGAAAGCTAGTCCTTAAGTAGAAAGGCTAGAGTAAGAAGCTACAACCTATTAATAGTACTACCTCTAAGGCTCTTAAATAGTATATTAAATAATAGGCCTAAGAAGCCTATATTATATTAGTCTATTAGCTAGAAACATGCTTTAACTACTCTATTACTACGCAGTATTAAGCTCTAACTAAAGAAGATATTATAGCTCTAAACTACTAAATTACCTAGTAGATAAATAACCTTAACTAAGCTCTAACTTCCTACCCTATTAACCTTACTATAGTAAAGCTATTTATCTTTATAAATAGATCCTTTATAAATAATAAGGACTTTATATTATAATTAGGCTTTTTTATTATCCTTACTACTAAGAAAACTAATAATAATAATACTAGTAACTACTTTAATATTATTAGAAGTATTATATACTTTAGCTTAATAAAGTATAAGTATATTACCTATAGTATACTAATAAGTAAGATATATAGGATAATAGCTAGAGTAGATATAGTATATACTATTATAACTACTTTCTAGTAAGTAATAAATTAGATAAAGATACTAGTAATTCTAACTATTATATATAGATTTATACTCCTTATATAAATACCTTATTAAATTAGGTACTATAAAAGAAAAGTAACTTATAATAGATATTATAGCCCTTAGGTAGTTATATAAGAGATAGGAAGTCTATAAGATGTAATAGATTAAGGGGACTAATAACCTAGTAAATAGATTTACTAAAGTAGTACTAAATAACGTATTAGAGAAGCTAGTTAGTAATAAGATAATAGTAATTAGAATAGAAGGATAGGTTTTATAAGCTATATAATAGGATATATAGATTTAAAGTATTATAATACTTTTAGATTTAGATTTTTATTATATTTTTAAGCTTTCTAGTAAAAAGCTAGATTCATATAGTAGCTAGGCTACTATAGAGGAATACTACTACTTTAGATAGTTACTAGTGTTAAGGATGTGATAGATCTACTGGAATAACGGTGGGGCTGTGCTAATATTACGTGACTTCTATGTCACATGACATCTCTCCTTCCACAGCTGCCTTGCTTCTTTTAGTAGTGCTAGTAAACGCTAGTAAATTCCTTCTCTTTTGTTTATTATTAATATATAACTACTTCGCTCACTTAGTTAATTAACCTTACCTATGATACTAATAATTACCTTAAGCTTAGTAATTAAGATTAATTTATAATATTACTTATTAATAGCTATATTAATCTAAATACCTTTTTAACTTATAAACTATCTTAATATAAGAATATCTACTTAGTTCTTTTTATAATTAGCTTTAATAATCAATTATTAAATCTTTTATAGTTAACCTTAATAATTAATTAAAAAGAAGGTTAGTTAGTAAGTTACTTTTTAATCTATAGTCTTACTAGTAAATAACTTTAATATTAGAATTTTAATCTTTATAAGCTTTAAACCTAGGTATTATACTAGCTTATAGCTAATAAGGTTTACCTCTAAATATATATCTATTATTACTTTAATATTCTTTTTTATATCTTCTTATAAAATAATTATTTTACTCTTAGTAGTAGGTCTTATTAATACCTTTAGTTTCTTAGGTATAGATATCTAAGTAGTAATACTTATACTTACTTATTTTCCAATAAGTTAAGCTTAGTAACTTTTAAGTAAATTCTAACCTATTATATTATAGTAGTTTTTTAATTTAATTAATAATTAAATAGTTTATCGTTACTTATATTACTAGTTTTCTTTTTAAAATATACAGTAAATATATAGCTCTTTTAGTAATAAACATAGTATTCAATTCTATTTAATTATTCCTTTAGTAACTATTTATTATACTACTTATTTCTAAATAATTTATAGTAAAACTTCTAAGATTTAAAATTCTTAAATATCTCTTTCTATTAATTTTATTAAATTAGTATACATATTATAGCTAATTATTAATAAGTAATAAATACTTTTTATTATCTTTTTATAAATTATTACTATCTTTTTAGTAGTTATATAGTAATTATAAGTAATCTACTTTATATATTATATCTCTTAAGTAGAGAATATATATCTTTTAATAAATTATTTTATCTTATAATAAGATAAAAAAGCTAAAAAAGTATTAATATACCTTAGCTTTTAACTTCTTTACTCTTTCTATTACTAGGTTATAGTATATTACTAATTACTTAGTAAGGTACTATAATAAGGTTTAATTATTACTTATATACTTCTTTCCTAGCTATTATTAATAGTCTCTTTTTTAAGTCTCTAAGTTAATATACTATTTATAAATAAATACTAAGAAGTTCTCTTATTTTAAGAGCTTAGTAAGGTCTCTTTTATAGTTATATTATTACATTTATAATATTTAAGATATCTTTAAAAAAGCTTATTTAACTTATTATTTAATAATACTCTTAAAGTAAAGCTTATTTATTATTTTTATTATAATAATCTAGTTTATTACTTAAGCATTAATAGATTTCTTTTTAATAATCTTATAATTATAAAATAAAAGCTTTTTATATTCTTTTTATTAAAATACTATACTAACCTCTTAGTAAGGTCTTATAAAAGGTACTTATAATACTATTCCTTTCAATAATACTTCTTAACTATAGTTCTTATAATTTTTTAGAAATATAATATTATTACTTATACAAGGTTTATAGGTTTTAAGTTTAATATAATTATATTAGTATTATAATATATACTTATACTTAGTTAGCTTTATAATCACTTAGTGATAAATACTTTATTAGCCTTATCTATCAGTTTTAAAGAAGTTAATAAGTACTTTCTTAATAAGGTTCTTTTATATATTTCTTTATAATTATCTTATAACTTAAGCTTTATTATTAAAAGTAAATTATCTTTAGTATTATACTATAAGTATTTTATTATAAATAGTTATAGCTTATCTATATTAATAATATATTATTAGAGTATTAATAAGCTTTTAAGGTGTATCTTATTATTTAAATCTATCTTATTTATATTAATTACTTTAAAGACATAGAAGCTTAAGAATTATAAGAGTAATTATTAGCTAAAAGTACTTTAGGTGAAGCTTAATAGTAGGTATTGTTGAATATTAAGGTTCAAATACCTTATATCTATATATAAAATATAGTATATATAATAATAAAGTGAATTATATAACACAGTATTAATAGTACTGTATATACTGTATATACTAGATAACTATATATTTACTTAGAAAACGCCTATATATTATAAATACATAGGATATCTATATACAAAGAATAGTTCCTTTAAGCAAGAACTATCTATCTAAGGAGAAATCTAGGAAATAACAATTCAGTTATAAACTATATAAGCAAGACGTTTTAGAAAACAACGTATAAGAATATAGTTATAAACTACATAACTGAGATGTTTTAGAAAACAACCTATAAGAATATAGTTCGAAACTATATAATCGAGGTGTTTTAGATAATAACCTAGAATTTCTAAGAAATTCTTAGAATATATAGAAAATAAGTATAAATAAACCTCTTATATCCCTTATATCTAGCTAGACAGCAAGGTGAAAAAAAGGCTCTTCTATTATATTAAAACAATATATATCTTATTTTATCTCTTATCTCTTATCTCTAACCTTATTACCCCTCATAGCCTCTAATAGGTATTAGTATATTATAAGACTTAAGCTTATAGAGTTTTTATAGTATAGATATAGCTATCTATTAAAACTCTGTAGTAGGGCTAGCTTGTTAGAGGCTTAGTAACTTATTACTAAGACCTACTAAGCCAACTACTATAGATCTTTTTATATTAATAACTATATAGTTATTAATAAGCCAAGGCCTTTATAGCTTTTTATTTATTATTACTAATATATATATTAAATAAGTCTATATTACTTAATTTAAGTATAACAAACTATATCTTTAATAATACGTTATAGTTTATACATTTATATAGTATAATTATTAATAACTTCTTATAGGTAGGTATATAATATATAGTAATTAAAGTATATAAGATTTCTATAGTATAAGTCTACTTTAAAAATAAAGCCATAAAAATATAGCTAAAGAATATGATATTATGTTATAAAATAGTTATAAATCTTATCTCCTTTATAAAGCTAAAAAAGATGAGTATTAAATAAGATACTAGTCTTAGAAATAATAGTCTATACTAAGCTAATTATTCTCTTATTAAATATATTAGAAAGAAAAATAGTTAATAAGTTCTTAAATATTATTTAGTAAGCAAAAGCTATATAATAGCTATATTTATAATATATAAGAGCTTTAATAATATACCTCTAATATTATAAAAAAAATAAGTATATAATATAGATAAGAAGAAAGCTAATCTAGAGTAATACTAAGGTATAATATAAGAGATTATAATACTTAAGTATTATAGCTCTCTGGTACCTTATAAATACTATATAAAGAGTATACCTTATAAATATATAAGATATTACTATTTAAGATTATTCTACTTATAATTGAAATAAAATAAAGTAATAAATATAATAGTAATTCTATAAATCTATATAAATCATATACCTAAGTAATTACTTTATAATTAACTTTTATAATTATAACTATAGTTATTATAAATAAAACTTAATAATAGTTATTCATAACTAAGCTTTAAGCTTTATGTAAAACTTTTATATATAAAACTATAAAAGTAAAGTACTTAAGAGTATAATTTATACTTTTTTTAGGTAACTTAATATAAAACATAATATAAAGCTTAAGGTAATAAATAGTAATAGAGAAATCCTTTATAATTAATATATTATAGATATATTAGTAAAATATAAAGTATTAAGGTTTCAATACTTAATACTTAAACTTAAAATAGAGCTATAAAGTAAGTAATAATAATCTTTAATATTAATATAAGATATATAAGAATTAATATTAAATTACTTGAAGTCTTATAGTTAGAAATACTTATTATAGTAATATACATCTATAATTAAATACTTTTAATATCTTAGAAGTAAGAAATACTATATTAAGTCTAGTATTTCTACTTTAATTACTATAAGATATATATTAACCTATAAAGTAAACCTAACCTCTTATACTTATAAGTATATAACTACTGTATTTATATTATAAGAAGTAATATATAGCTTAAGTATAATAAATAAAAGAAGTTATTACTATATATATAAGTTAGGTTTCTTATTAAATATATATTATTAGTAATTTATATTATATTTAATACTTAATCAAGAATACGGCTTTTACGATATATAATATTATATTTGATAAAAAGAAGCTATTTAATAGCTCTTTAAATAATCTTCTTAATAAATTATATAAATAAACGCTTTTAATGATATAAAAGTAAATTAAAGAACTTATTACTCTTAAGCTACTTATTTATTTTAATAAAGCTAAAAAAAACTACATAATATTTTTAAAAGGATATATATTAAGGTATTATAAATTAACAGGTAAAGTATAGTATAGGTATACCTATATATATAGGTAACCTTTACTCTCTTATTAATATATCTTCTATTACTACTGGCTATATTCTTTAGTATACTAGTAAAGCTTAATATAAAAGGTAAGAGTAATAATAATACTATCCATAACTATGAAAACTTTAACTCTTACTAGTTACGATTTGAATATAAGAAAATAATTACTTTATAAAGTTATTTATATATATAAATTATAATATCTCTATAGAAGCTACTATATATATAAGCTAACCTATAAAGATAACTATATATATAAATTAAAGATTATTTATGAAGATAACTATATATATAAATTATAACTTATCTATAGAGATTATTATACATATAAGCTAATCTATGGAAATAATTATATATATAAATTAGTAATTACTTAGAAAGATAACTATACATATAAATTATATAACATATAATATCAATAAGATTAAAGTATTATTTAAATTAGCTTGTCTTATAAAGTAAGACTAGAAAAAGCCTATTATAATAAGTAATACTTTATCTAATAATTTAATAATATTATAGACTAATTACCTATATATGCTAATAAAGAGCTAGATTAATACTTACTAAAAAGAACTTAGTTTTTAATCTATTTATTATAAGCTAAAAAACTACTTATACAAGAAAGAATTTAAGGTAATGAAAAAAAGCTATCTCTATAGCTATAAAGTATCTAAGTTATAACTAATAATTAAGTAGAGAGCTATAACTAGTTATAAAGTATTAGATTATTATAAGGTATATACCTATAAGCTTAATAAGTATAGCTAGTTAATAAAGTTTAAAATAAGGCTTATTATGTATAATAACTAATAAGTAAAGGCTATATATAATATATATATATTAATACTTCTATTTAAGTTAATTATTCTAAACTACTATAGGCTACCTAGAATAGTTTATCTAATATATAGTATAATTATAGTATATTGAACCCTTCAAAAGTATCTCTAAGCTATATTAAATCTTAATAATCTAATTTATTATAAAAACCTAATAAGTTAGAGTAATTATTAACTTAGACCTTACTTCAATTATAGCTTATATTAATACTTAAAGGTATATTATTTAAGATTTTAATAGTTATTACTTTATAATTCAATTTAAAATTACTTTAATAGAATATAGTTAATTATTATATAAACTAAATATCTTCCTTATATAGATACTACTAAATAATATCACCTTCTATACTAATATTATACTAGATTCTAGAACAACCCTATATTTAGTAACAAGGTTAGTCTATATTTACTTAGATAGAAGTAAGCTACTTTGAACTATATAAATTACTTCTTTAGAGATCTTACTTTATAATAGTTATAAGCCTAGCTCTAACTTAATTATAAGTATAAGTAACCTCTACAATTATAAAGTAGATCTTTAAAGATATTGTTTTCTTAAAATAACTCTTTCTTACTTATAAATTAGTTATAACCTATAATAACTTTGAATATATAAAAACTAGTACTTATAGTTTATATTACTTTAGGTTTTTATTATATCTTAAGATATCTAGTAATATATTAATCTAGATAGATGTATTAAGCTTCTAAAGTATCTTAATAACCTGATCTATAAAAAGTATATTAAAAAGTAAGATAAATTATAAAATAATATATATTACTTAGCTTAAATTATATAAAAAACTTTTCTAAAAGCTAATTATAATAAAGTAAATAAACTAAGTAAATTACTACTACTTATAGTAAAGGATATATTAATGAAGAATAAGTAGCTTATTACTATAAAGAGTATATTATTAAAGAAACTTTATATATATAAGTAATAGAAATTAAATAAGCTTCTTATATTATAAGTTGATACTACTATTTCTTAGAATATTATAAGTAATATCCATATATAATTACTTAAAAATAATAGTAAACTTACTTTTGAAATAATAATTAAGGTACTTTAAAAATAATATATTCTATTTTATAATAATATAATTAATTATACTTGAGAAATATATAATTAGACTCTTTTATAAGCTTTATTAACTAAAGATCTAATTACTTAGCTTACTAAGTAATATAATACTCTTATAAAAGCTAAAGCCTTTAAGATATTAAAAATCTAAGGTATACTTATAATTAGAATATTCCTATATATAGTTAAGTAATAAATTACTTTATCCTAAGTCATTAATAAACTTCATAACCTTATAAAAACTAAATAATATAAGAGAGGCTATTTAACTCTAAGATAATATAGAGATTAACTTAGTAATTTATTATACTTAGCTTTACTAAAGTCTTATAAAGTAACTAAGGTATATATAATACTTGGAGAATAACTAAAGCTTAAAGCTAATAAGAAATACTATTATGAATTTCTCTATAAATAATCTAATTACTTTTAAAATATAATAAACTATAGTTTTTTGAGAATTAATAGTTAGAAGAAAGATAAGACTATTAAAGTACTTTTTAAATAACTTAACTACTAAGTTAATTTAAACTAAACTTATAAAGCTAAAGTAAGCTAATCTTTACTTTAGGATTAAAAAAAAAGGTTAGAAATATAAAAGTAATAAATTGGATTTATAAAAGATATTAAATACTTTAAAATATTTATTTATAACCCCTATTATAGTTATAATAAACTTTAATATACTCTATAATAATATTCTATCTTTAATATACTTCTTACTTAGTATCTTCTTATCTTTAGTTATAAGCTTATATATACTTAATAAGAGTATTATACTAAATAACTATAGAGAGATCTATATTATTAATAATAGAGACCTCTTTAAAACTAGCTTATATTAATATAATAATAAAAAAAGCTTTATTAAATCTACCACAATATTATAGATAATTAAGAGTTATAAAATATATAGTATAAAAAATATACTTTATAGTATTGAAGGAATTAAGATAAGTAACCTTATACTAGAAAATATAGCTTATATTCCTAGATTTTATTATAATATTATCTCTAAGAAACTAATTAAAAAGAAAATAGATTTATAGTACTTAGAACTAGACTATACTCTTTATTATAGTATATATAAAAAGAGTATTATAATAAAGACTTTTAGATATAACAGTAACTTAGTCTTTTTTTAAAATATACCTATCTTCTCTTATTTAGCCTTACTATATAATAATATTCTCTATAGCCTTACTTCTTTTATTAATACTTAAGTATTTATAATAATAACTTTCTATTTAATAAGATATATATTAATTAACTATAATAATAAAGCTTATCTTGAATACCTTTAGATTAGTTATCTTAGCACTAAGGCTTTTATATATCTCTTATATAGTACTTAGGAGGTAAAGGTTAAAGGACTAACTCATATAGAGTATAAGTACTATATAGTTATATATATAAGCTAAGTTATTTTAAAATAAATATTTAAAAATAGATCTATATACTTATATTACTATATATTATAAGATTTCTTTAACTTTTCTACTAGATTTAATTACTTTAAATAGCTTATAGTTTTAAGAGATAAGTATATAATTAGACTATTTAGTATTATATTACTTAGAAAGATATATAATAATATATTTTTTATACTTAGATACTTTATATTATAAGTAAACTAGCAATATAATATCTATATATATAAGATATATTAAGATAAAGATACTTTAGTTATTAGTAATAAAGGTAAAATTAAATATAAGAGGTAAGTAATAGAATAAGAGATTAATATTAAACTACTTTTATTAAATACTAAAGAGCTAATAAGTAGTAATAAATAAGTAAGCTAGGAGGTTATTATAAATATTATAAAGATACTCTCTTTATTAAAGCTCTTATATAA
Source organism: Colletotrichum echinochloae (assembly GCA_016618095.1). NCBI lineage: Eukaryota > Fungi > Ascomycota > Sordariomycetes > Glomerellales > Glomerellaceae > Colletotrichum > Colletotrichum echinochloae. Next base: position 1,501,242 of record JADEZT010000009.1, read on the forward strand.
CCTTTAGCCTAAAGGAATAGTTATAATAATATATATATATATATATATAGTATAAGCTTATTTTAATACTATAAATAGATAATAATTATTAAGAAAGAAGAGATATAGTTTAAATAATACTTTTATAAATAAGTATTAGTATATATAGTAATACTCAATATAACCTCTATTTTTATTAAAGATAGATATATATATATAGATATTATACTTATTTATTAATAAGTAACTATAAAAAAGAAATATAATAAAGATAATTTAAAGTTAAACCTAGAAGGTATATTAAATACCTTATAGGGTATATATAAATTATATAACCTCTATAAAATCTAAGTTCTCTTTTTATAATATATTATTATTATATATAATAGATACTTTAATAAAATAAAGTTTTCCCTAAAGATAAGAAAAAATAGAGAAATAATTATTAAACTAGAAGTATAAAGTAATATTAATATTATTAAAGATAAAGATTATAAATAAGACTTAATTCTAGATATACTTAGATTGATAAATGAAATAATAGAGATATTAAATATAATAATAATAATATAGTAGTAATAAACTCTCTCAGATATTAATACTAAGAAGAATACCTAGGGTATTAAGTAACTTAATTAAGGTATTACTATATAAGGTAAAGAAGAGGTTTAAAGTCCTAAGATAATACTAGTACTAAGTAAAGTATATACTATAGCTATATCTAATAAAAGTAACTTAATAAGTAAGATACTTAGCTTTAACTAAGTAATAAGATCTTATAATAAGGGTAATAGTATAAATATAAACTTAGGATTATAACCTATTTTACTAAGAGGTTAATTAATTACTAAGTACCTAGGTAATACCTAGTATGCTAGTATAACCCTAGAGACTTAAAATCATATATAGCTATATAATTAAATTACTAATCTATCTTATATAAAATAAAGCTAAATAATAAAAATAAACTAACAGGAATAATACCCTTTAATAAGGCTAGGTATAGTTATATATAAACTAACTTACTAACCTAGAGCTAAGTACTAACCTATAGTCTTAGAGAGTAATACTATATCTATAAGATAAGTACTCTTTTTAGCTCTTTATTAAAGTAATAAATAAGACCTAAATAACTTTCTTAATACTTTCTTTTATAATAGAGAGAAAGCTATTAATAAGGTAAATAATAAGTATTATATATTATACTTAATTATTTATGTAGCTATATATTAAATAATTCTATATTATATAATCAAAATATTAAATAACTATACATATTAATATAATAATCTATTATATACCTTTAAGTTATAGAAAGAGCTACTTTAGATATTAAATAATATCTAATAATTACTTTAAAAAAGTAATAGATTAAGAAATTAGTAAACTCTAATATCTTAAAGCTCTTAAAATAATTAATAGATCCTCTATTCTATTAGAAATAAAGCTATTACTACTTAAGTAGGTTTAAGTATATAAATAAGATCTAAAAGACTTTCTTAATAATTATAAGGCCTAAGTTATTACATAAAGAGATCTCTAAGTAGATAACCCATTTTTAAAGATATATATAGTAATACTTATAGTATAAACTTTTTATATTATAATAGCTATTATTACTTAATTTAACCTTAATATTAAGTAATTTAAGATTATATTTATATTTCTTAATATTAAATAAAACCCTTTAGGTATACTAATATATTATAACCTATTAAAGAGATATAAATAAGAAAGTAAATATATAATAATTATATACATACTTTATAGCTTAAGAAATATACCTCTTTTTTAGTTTAAGAAGTTCTTTAAAACTTTTAAATAACTTAGCCTTTATTTATATAAGAAAGACTTTTACCTCTTTATTTTTAAAGATAATAATATGTATATTCTCTTTTATATTAATAATATCTTTATTATATACCTATTGTTAAGAGCTAAAAAGAGAATAAATGTTATTATAAGCTTTAAAGAGATATATAAGATAAAAGATATAAGTAATATAAAATAATACCTAAGTATTAAGATAGTTTATAACTATACTAACTAGAAAATATACCTTTACTAGAACTAGTATATTTATAATATAGCTATTAAGTTTAAAAGTAATAATATAATATAACTAGCAATACCTTTACCTATAACTAACTTCTTTTTAGATAAGAGTATTATTTTATTAAATAAAATAAAGATCTTTTAAGAGATAGTTAGTTGAATACTATATATAGTAATAATAATCTAATTTAGTATTATATTTACTTACTTATTACTATTAAAGTTCTTAATAAATGCAAGCTTATAATATTTATAAGTAATAAGGTAGTATATTAGATATCTTTTTGATACTCTCTACCTATTAATTTACTTTAGTGTCTAAGAAGGGATTTAGCTTCTTATTATATATAATACCTTATTTAAAGATAATATTATAACCTATAAATCTTTATAAGAATAGATTATATTTCTATTTAAAAAACTATTCTAATAAAAGGCTATATAATAAATTACTATAATTATATTAATAATTAAAATAAAGCTTCTTACTTTTAAGTATATAATAAAGAAACCAATAGTACTTTAATATCTTTTCTGAGAGATTTCTCTAGACTTTAAAAATAATATTTTAAAGATATATTATAATAATTAGTTAATAATATACCTTATGATAAAAGAAGGGAAAGGAATTATTATATAACTTTATTATATTAATATATAAGATAAACTTAGCTTATAAGAGATTCTTTATTAATCTATTAATCAATATTTTATTTATAAAAAGATAAATAATATTAACAAGCTAAGTTTAAGTATTTTAAAGCTATACTTAATCTATAAGATATATAGTATATAGCTAGATAGAAAAAGGAAATAATAAATAAGAAACTAAAGTAAGTTTAAAATTTAAAAATAGCTTAAAAGCTAAAGAGCTTAAAAAATAAATAAAATAAGTAATAGCTTACTAACTAAATAGGCTTAATTATCTTTATAGAAAAGAGTAGCTATATATATATTAAGAAAAGTATAAAATATAATATAAGTCCTTTAATTAGAGATAACATTATTAATAAAGGTATTAATATTAGAATATATTATATGTACCCAAAAGCCAATAATATTAATAGAGTATAAGGTAGAAGTTTTATAAGGTATACCTCTATAAGATAAGCCTATCTTATTACTTACTTTATTATATTCCTTGCCTTTATTCTCTCTCTTATCTTTCTCTATCTCCTCCTTTTCTTTAGGTTAAGAGGGTATAGTAGCCCTTCTTACCTATAATAATAAAGGTAGGACTACTTATACTATATACTAGAGTATAATAAGTCTTTATATTATATTAATATTATTATAGGATAAGGTAAGGATATAATATAATAGATATATACCTTTTTTAATATTATTAATATTAATTAAGTACCTAAAAAAGTATTAACTAAGCTTGTAAAGGTTAGTATAAGTAGTATATAATAGTATTATAATAATATATATTAATAGTATTTACTTTTAATTTTTAAGAGGTATATACTATTTATCTATCTTATAAGAGTACTATAGAAATAGTAGTTATAAGGATTAATAACAGGTACCTTAACTACTAATACTTCTTACCTTAGATACTTAGGGGTTATAAAAAATATTATTATTACTAATACCCTTTTTTATAATATCCTTAAGATTAGGAAAAAGAGAGAGCTCTTTTTAAATTATATTATATAAAGAAATTAATTTTATATCTCTAGATCTATTTTCTATAAAATATGATAAGTTAGTGTTAAGTAATAATAATAGTAATTAATATATAATATATTAAATACTAATAGAAAAGGGATATTACTTTCTTTTTATATACTACTATAATAGAAAAGGAGGAGATATATATACTAATAGAGGTAATAACTTACCTACTTCTTATTATAATATATTATATTAAGTATCTTCTTTTATATTCCCCTATAATAATATATAATATTCTCTTTAGCTTTATTAGCTAGTTAAAAAGATAGTAAGGCTATTTATTTAATTAGTATAATATCTATAATAACTAGTAGATATATTACTTATAAGATCTTAAGAGTAAGAGTCTCTCATTCTTTATTCTAAGGGTAAAAACCTCTTTTACTTTCTTATTACTTATAATAGGTAATAGTAGTAATAGTAGGAGTAATACTAACTATAACTTCTAGTTATTAGATATAAGACCTAGGTAATCATAGTACTTATAAGCTACTATAGTATACTTATAAGCTTTACTAGTAGTAATTATTTTATGAAGTCTCTAAAATATAAAAAGATATTAGTAATTACTTATAATTATAAGTAAGAAAGAGGTAAAAGAAATATATATAGAAATATAGTATTTTTTATTAACTTATAGTTATACTTATTATTAATAGAGAAAAAAAGAGAAAAGAAAAAGCTAATATAGAATAATATAAAGGATATTTCCTACTATAACTAACCTATATAGCTATTACCTTACTAACTAATTATCAAAGTAGCTTTACTAACTATAGGCTAAGAAAATTAAGCTAGCTAATTATTATATAATAATAAACAATATATATAAAACTTTTTCTTTATACTTAGTTAATTTAAGTAATATAATATAAGTAATATTAATCCTAGCTACTACTACCTAAGGGGGTATATTATATAAACTAACTATCTTACTTATATAGATACTACTAACTAATACTACCTTCTATACTAATACTATACTGGATTCTAGAATAACTCTATATTAAGTAATAAGGTTAGTTTATATTCACTTAGATAGAAGTAAGTTACTTTTAACTATATAAATTACTCCCTTAAAGATCCTACTTTATAATATAAATATATATATATATATATATATAATACTTAATAAAACTATATATATAGAGATATTATTAAGCTATTATAAAAAAGGTAAAGTCCTTTAGTTATAAAAGGTATTATATAGCTTTTAGTAATTATTATTATGCTAGTAAAAGTACTTTAAACATTGCCTTTATAAGCTTAGATTTCATTAAATTATAAGTAAGAATTACTTTTAAATATATAATAGCCTTATTCTTTTTTTTATATAGATAATTATATACTAGTCTTTTATTATAAAAATAAGCTTATTACTTATAAAGTAATAAAAGCTCTATAAAAGTATAAAAAGTTTATAGCTAAGAGCTATAACTAAGAAAGGTATAAAAGGTAGGTCTATTAATAATACTAAACTTTAAGCTAGAGAGTATAAAAACTCTTCTCTAGTAGCTATAATATATTTAATAAGAGCTTACTAAAGTATAACTAAGTAGATCCCAAGGTAGCCTCTAGGTCTATACTTACTCCCTTATTAGTTACTTAGTTATAAATAACTCCTTACAATTACCTCCCTTTTTAAGGCCTTAATCTCTAAGGTTATACTAGTTTATATATTAGTAGTTATTTATAAAGCTATTAGTAACTTATTATTTAAATTAACTTTAATTTAATATAGTTTAAATATAGTTATCTATTTAATATTATAAGTCCTTAATATACTATTAGTATTACTTTATTACCTTATTTTTATTATTTTTATTATATAGTTTTTTTTTCTTTTTCTACTTTATTCTTAATATATTCATTATTATTATCAATCTATAATAACCTTTATTATATTTTAATTATATTTTATCATTACAAATATTTATTATAAATACTATTTATTTTATCTTATTACTATATTATTATTTTTCTTTTTTATTTATAATAGTTTTTTAAGTAGTTATTATTATATATAGTTATTAGAGTAATATAAGTATAAATACTTTTTTAACTAACTTAAATCTTTTTATTTTTCTTTATCTTTTATTAAGCTTTTATTAAATTATTACTTCTCTTTTCTTTTTTTACTTATTAACTTAATAAATTTTTTTTTCTCTTTTTACTTTCTTTTAACTCTTAGCTTTTACTCATAAGCTTTTATTAAACCTTTACTTAGTATAAGTATTATTATTTAAGTTTCTAATATCTTGAAGGTTTAATATCTTATTAATAAAAGCTTTAAAAAGCTTAAGAATAGTATCTCTTATATTAATTAGTTAAGTTCGCCTTATAATATTAACTATCTTATTTACTATTGAAGTAATTATTTTATTACTTATATTATCTATAAGGTTAATAAAAAGAAATATTCTATTATAAATATATATTAATTTCTTATTAATTATTCAATAATATTAATACTCTTTTTAGGTTTTAAAAGAACTTTAAGGTATTATATAAGAGATATAAAACTAGTTTATTTATTTTTATAAATAAGAGATAGGGAAAATTTAAAGTTATCTCCAATACTAGTATATTTATAATTCTTTTACATATATTATGTTAACTTAATCTTATACTACTAAGTATATTTTTAACTTATTATTAAGTATTAATATGAAAAATTTAATATAAATTAGTATTTGAAAACTTACTTTTAATTATAAATATTTAATTTTTATACTTATATATTAGGTTTATCATATCCTTTTTACTAAAAATTCAATATATTAACTCTTATACTTAAGCTAGTTTTATTTCTTTTACTAATATTATTAACTAACTTAGTTAGCTTTAACCTATATATATTTATAATAATAGTTAGGGTAGGGTTTTTTAAGTTAATATTAAGCAATTAATAAATTATTTAAAAGGTCAATATTATAAAACTAATATAAAAAGTAAACTTAACAAGTTGTTTATTTAATTAATGTTTTATAAAGCTATTATTAAATATATAATAAATCTTATACTTACTTATATTATTACTATTACTATTTTTATTTTTATTGATTATAGAGATATAATCTAAACCTTTCAAAAGAAGTATAAGCTTATAATTATTACTGTTTCTTTAGCAAAAAAAAAGGTTAAACTTACTATTATCTCTAAGAATAAAGAAGATAAGAGTAATAGGAGTAATAAAGGTAATAATAAAGCTAAGAAAAGAGGTAAGAAAAGAGGTAAGAAAGAGTTATTAAGCTATTATATTACTACTACTATAAAGGTTAAGAAAAAGAAGAAGCTTATAAAGAAAAGAGGTATTACTATTATAATAATAACTATTAATAAGATTAATACTAAGAAAATATATAAAACTAAAGAGGCTTAGTATAAAGTAATAATTATTAAGTAAAAGAATTATAAAGGTTATAAAAAGTATATTAATAACTAAATTAAAATATATTAACTATATAAAGTATTCATAAGTTATTTTATAAATAAGTATAAGTACATTTATATTATTTATTAAAAGCTTATTCATTAAAAGATAGTTCAATTATAGAATTCTATTAATTCTATTAATAAAAAGATAGTTCTTTATATATTAACTACTAACTAGGTATTTATTAAAAAGTATAATAAGAATAAGGCTATTACTTAAGTTATTACTAAGAAATTAAATTACTAGTTAGATAATTTAGAAAAAAATATATTCTCTAATAAGAAAAAGAGAATTAAAAGTAGAAATAAAGGTAAAGATAAAAATAAAGATAAAGGTAAGAATAAAGATAAGAATAAGGCTAAAGATAGTAATAAGTAGATAATAGTTTTATAATAAGTTTCTAATAGTAGTTTAATTTTTAGTCTTATTTTTTATTTAAGATACCTTAGGTAGCTTTTTAATTTAATGTTACAGAAAGAGGGTTTAAAAGTACTTACTTATAAATAGGTAATTATTCAATAATAACTAACATATTACTTATTATCATCTTATTTTCTATAGCCCTTTTTAATATACTTTTTATAAATAGATACTTTTTTTATATATTTTAAAAGTATTTTTTAGGTTTTTATATATTATATATTACTAGCTATTTTACTTACTTTATATCGTATTACTAAATTTTTAATAGCTCTAATCTAAATATAATCCCTTTTATTTTTTATTTAATTAGCTTATCTTTGAATTTAGATAGTACTAGCTACCCTTTAAAATTCTCTTACTAAGTATTTTAGAGTTTAATCATAAAGATAAAAAATATATTATATATATAATAATATTATTTAGATAAATAAACCTAGTATACTTATAACTTAATTTACTTTATAATAGTAATATAAATAAATTTAGGTATTAACCTTTTATTTTTAAACCTAAAGTTCTTTATTAATAGTTTAAAAATATCTCTATAAAAGTATTTCTTTAGTATATAGTACTTATTATATTTCTTTACTAAGCCTTAACTACTCTTTATTAATATTATCATACCTTAATATAAAGCTTTATAATATGATTAATTCTCTTTTGAACTTCTTAAACCTTAATTCTAAATATTAATAAAATGTATTTAATATACCTTAAATTATAGCTATATAATACTTCTATTAATAAAAGCTTAATAGTAAAGTACTAGCTATTATTATATATAAAGGCTACTTTAAGAAACTATAGTACTTATTATTTTAATAACCCTATAGTATATACTTATAAATACTTTTCTAGTATTTGATATGCCCTTTTTAATTATTTATTAATTTATAGATAATATATAATAACTAATCAATAATAGATTACTCTCTCTCTTATAAGTTTCTCTTAAAATTAACTAATTAATAGCTTATTTTTATTACTTATAATATTAATAGGTATACTAAAATAGTATTTTACTTATTTATAGAGAGTTTAACCTATCTAGGTTATTATAATGATTTTTTAAGTTAGTATAAAAAATATAAACTTTATTATATAGTATATAATTATTAAGATACTATTATACTTAATATTACTATTATAAGTACTTAGTAATAGTTTTATAATAAAGTCTATATTAATCTCTTTAAAAGAGTAACTTAGTATTAGCAATAATTATAATTCTCTATAAAGCTTATACTTAGAGATTCTTATCTCTTAATATATATTATAAGTATTAATATATTCTTTTATATTCTTAAGAATATAACGCTAATAAAAAAATTTAAAGATAAGCTTTAATATTTTCTTTATACTTATATAACTTATTATTAAGTTATTATAGTATTAGTAAAAATTACTAATTATGATAATAATTTAAAAGAGATTCTTAATCTTTTTTACAAAATAAAGTACCTTAGTTATTCAAGTAATATACTTCTTTTATTCTTTAGTACTTCTTTAAACTTTTATTACTTATTTTTAATACTTACTATCTTCAGCTTATAGTTCACTAATAAGCTTTTCTAAGGTATTTAATAACTATTAGAAAAAGTCTATTTTATATTCTATTAGCTTTATAATAATTATATATAAGATACATAGCCCTAAAACTATAACTCTAACTTTTAGTATTTTCCCTTCTCTATTAAAGCTATACTAAGTATTCTATAATAATTTCTAACCTACCTAGCTATAGGTTATTATAGCTATAATAATTATAGAATTAGCTTAAGATTCTTAGGTTTAATAAGGTCTTTAAAATAAGAAGCTTCTTTTTTTAAGTATAGCTTAAATAGCTTATATAAATACTAAAGATATTTTACTTACTCTTTTAAAAAATATAATAATTTAATAAGTATTTTATCATAACTTATTAACTAACTTTTACTTATTTAAAAGTATAAAGAGTATATTATTATAAATTATTTCTTTTTTTATATAATCTAGCTTTTTAAATAGACTATTTATTAGATTTATAACCTCTAAGTAATATTAAATATTAAACTTGAAGGTAGATAACTCATAAACTTATTTAATAAGCCTTTTATAAAGGTTCTATATTAATATATTAAGTATATTCTTTAGTATTTAATAATCTATAAGTATTATAAATACCTTTAATAACTCTTAGAGGTAGTATACCTAATACTTTAGGCTTTTTATAATAACTAGAAGCCCTTATTATTCTATAGTTTATTCTTACTTTATATTAATTAACTTTCATAAGAAATAAGTAATTAGTTATTACTAAATCTCCAATAGTTAGAATAAGATACTTAAGATAGCTTTTTATAAAGTATTTATCCTAACTTTTATATGATATAAGAGATTTTAGTATTATAAGATAGTTATTAAATAAAAACTAACCTTTAGTTTATTAAATATAGCTTAAGCTTTAATTATCTATTTAAATAATTCTTATTTCTTGCCTTTATTACTATTTTTTAGAAGAGATATTATTAGAATAATAATACTAAAGTACTTTAAAATAAACTTTCAATAGAAGTTATACAATTCTAGAAATACTTATATTTCTTAAAAGGATATTAGTAGCTTCTATTTAATAATAAGCCATATATATATCTTATTTTTAGAAATACCTTTGAATATAATTATATACCTTAGATACTTTATTTAATATACATAAAAGTTATACTTACTTAACTTAGTATATAATTATATCTTATAAAGTCTTTTTAAAAAAAATTTAATATCTTCTATATATTACTTTTTTATATCAGAATAAATTAAGATATTATCTATATATATAATATAATATATATTTCGTAATTTATTAAGTATTTAATAGATGTATACTTTAAATATTATAAATATATTAATAAGTTTAAAAGGTATAATAGTATATTTAAAGTCATTATATTTTATATAAAATACTATTTTTTAATAGTTTTGTAGCTTAATATAAATATAATAATATATATTATAAAGATTAATTCTCAAGATTTACTTTACTTTATAAAACCTCTTTAGTAATCTATTAATTAAAGGTAATAGATACCCAGTCATAATAATAACCTTATTAAGTTCTCTATAATTTATATTTAAATACTATATTTTATTCTTTTTTAGTATGAAAAGGATTAAAGTACTAGCTTTACTAACTGAAACCTTAATATAACTATTTACTAGGTTCTTAATAATATACTTATATAATTCTTTTAGCTATTATTAGTTAAGAAAGTATATAAGCTTATATAAGAGCTTCTTACTCTTAGCTAGGTTAATAAAATACTTAGCCTTTAGTAATAAGTTAATCTTTTTTATTATTTATTTATTAAGTATTCTTTTCTTAGACTTAAGCCATAGAAAAAGCTTAACTATTTTATCCTTCTCTTTTTTCTTATTTAAGATAGTAATAAGTAATTTATTCTTTACTAAGGTATTATAGATATATATTATACATATCTTTTTATAGTTCTTAATAACCTCTTATGAGATTTATTCTAAGTGAGTAAATAATATACCATTATATTTTTATATATTGATATAAGTATTAATAATAATAGCCTCTCTTTTTATTAATACTTAAAATAGAGAAAGGTTAGAAGTACTTCTTAAGTATAATACTTTTATAAATAGTTATTAAATCTTTTATAGTTTATTTTTTAAATTTCAAAAGAAAAATATAATTTAATATACTATAGTTATTTTTTTCTACTTTTATTAAATCTAAATAATATAAGGTATTATGTATTTATATCTTTTAACTTAAAAAAGTTAAATAACCTTATACTAATAAGATTGATTTAAGAGTATAAGAGTATATCTATCTAAACCTAGTATTTAACATACTGTTATAAAATAATTATTTATCTTTTTAGTATTTCTTTAATAGAAATAGTATTTAAAATTATAATTTAATTTAAAGTATTATTTACTTCCATTCTTTTTTTAAATCTCATAGCTTAGTAGTTCTATCTTTAATTATAATAGCATTTACCAAAGCCTTCTAAAAATTAAAATATTAAACTATCAATATCTCTTTATTATTTTTAAGGCCTCTATACTTATTTAAATAATAACTTATTTTACTATAATTATAATATATAATCAATAGCTTTAGCTTAGAGAGTTATAAATTACTTATTATATATTTACTTTTCTATTTATAACTTCTTAATTCTCTATATAAAAGAAATCTTAAGTTTCAAACTAGTATTAATATACTTTTATTACTTAAGTAAGATATAATTCTTTAAAAAGATAATTATCTTTATTTATATTCTATCTCTTTTTATAGCCTTTTTTAGAAATCGTTCTATAATTGTTTAATATATAACTTATTATTTAAATTTTTATATTACTTAGCTTTTTATATTACTTTCCTTAGAGTTTTAATTTCTATTTTTTAATAGATTACATTCTCTTATAATATCTTAGGTAATCTAAAAAAGAAGTTATATGCTTATTTATAACTATTTTGTATTTTATTTTTTAAAATATAATAGATTATATTTTATTTAATAAAGAAAGTTATAAAAGAGTTCTTTCATTTCTTGTTTATCTTAAATGAAACTTAATAGTATTCCCTTTTTTAAGCCTTAAGGTTAATATATATTTAATAAATAAATATTAACCTGCTTTTTTAGATTATATCTTTATTTAAGCTAATCTTATAGTTATACTATTAGGTTTAAATAGTTAGGATTACTTTAGATAAGAGTTATATAATATAATAGCTTAGTAAAGTACTTATTTATAGGTTATTAGCTTTTTTTATAGCTTTTATTTAATTATTTATTTATATTATTATAAAGTTCTTCCATAAAACTTTATAGTTATAATTTAATAGCTTTTTATACTTCTTAGAGTAATCTCTAGTTATAAAGTACTTAATAAGTATTTAAATAAGGTCTTAGTTTTACTTATATATTTTTATATTTTACTTTTATAATTCTACTTATTATAATTAAAATAATTATAGAATTTTAATAAAGCTTAGTCATAGTAGTATATTCTCTTTTAAATGTTAACTTAATTAATCCCTTAAAAAAGCTAACCCTTTACTAATTAGTTAGCCTTAAATATAGCTTCTAAGCTTATTTAAAGAGTATAATATAAATTTAAAGGTTACCTTATATTTAATAGATTATTACTATTCTTATATAAGGTTATTATAATTATTATTATAAAGATAACATACATATATAGTAAGCGGGCTAATATAGTAAGCGGGCTACTTTTCCTACTTTCTACTTTCTTGACCTTTACATAAACTTTTCTCTACATATAAACTTACAATCTACCTTAATTAAGAGTCATATTATCCTTGCTATCTAGGCAATCGAAAAAGACCTAAAAATGTCTATATAAGAAGCAGCTTCTACCTTTGAGGTCTCTTATATAACACTCCAATACTGACATACTAGACATATCACACAAGCTAAGACATATTCAAAATCAATAAAGATAACTAAATTAGAAGAGGAGTTGATTCTTAAATAAGTTATTAACCTAATTAATTAAGGTTTTCCTCTATAATAAGAAGATATATAAGATATAGCTAATTAATTTCTTTCTAGATATAATATAATATATATTGGACCTTAATAAGTAAAGAACTTTATATAATAATAACCCTAATTAAAAATATAATTTTAATATTAAATTAACTATTAAAGGGCCTTAGCTAAGGATTCTATAATTATACAAGGCTAGTTTATACTTATATAAAACACAATTATAAAGTATAGAATATAGAATTATAATATCTATAATTTTAATAAGACTAGCTGTTTAATAGAAATACTATTATATATAAAGGTTATTATCACTTCTAACTATAAGAGAAGGCCTCATATAAAGTAGCTTAGTAATTAGAAATAGGTTTCTATTATTTAAAGTATATATATAGATAGCTAAGCACTGCTTCTATATATTATTGTAAAAGGTAAATATTACCTTCTCTTCTAGTATACTAATAGCTAATTTCTAGCTATATAGTATATCTATCTTAGTATAAATAGATAGATAATAAATAATATTAGCTTAGATTAGCTAAAGTACTTTAATTAGTATATAAGGACTTATATAAAGGGTTCTTATTACCTCTTAATTCTTAATAGCTATAATAGCTATAAATTAACTAACTTCAATAAATACTATAAGAAATAAAATATTATTACTCTTTATATACCTCTTTATTTATTATATAAGCTTTAGCCTCTTAATATAGAGTACTTTAGTCTATTAAAGTACTTATATAGTAAGAAGATTAAGAAGATAATATAGATATAGATTTTGTATATTATAAAGAATAACTTCTTTCTTATCTTTAAAATAGTATTCTTTACCTTAATAGGTAAAAATAATATATAAGCTAGTTTTAGATAGGTAGGCCTGATACTTTTTAACTTTAAAGCTATTATTTCCTACCTAGATTTTAAGCTAAAGATACTAATACTACTAAGCTTATATCTAAGTAATTAAAGCTCTTAGAACCTAAAGATACTATCTATAGTAAGAGAGAATATATAAAGTACCAATTCTGTTAAAAAGAAAATCTAAATACCTAAAGGTATTATTCTAATAATAATATATAACCTTATTAACCTTTAAGCTAAAGAAATTAGTAAGTTATTATATAAGGTTATTATTCTTAAGGCTGAGAACTATAGGCTTTATATAGAGATAGAGGTGCTAAGTAAGTGCTAGAGGGTAAAAAAGACCTAATTATGTCTTAGAGGGTTACTTAATACTGCTGAAGTAGAGGTATTATAAGTAGAAAAGGGTAGTGTTAATGCTAGAGAGGAGAATAACCCTTAAAAGAAAGGTTATATAGAAGGTACTAAACTATATATATAATAATATAGTAATTATAGAAAGACTGGATATAATATACAAACCTATGAAGTAGTTTAGGATAGTGATAAGGAAGGGGATAATAAGTAGTTTTAATTGATTTCATATGTTATAGTTAAATTTACTTATATAAAAGGTAGAAGGGTAGAAGGAGGTAGTCTGCTCACTATGTTAGCCTGCTCACTATATATGTATGTTATAATAAAATAATATAATTACTTATATTATATACTTTTATTATTAAATATTAGATAATAGATTTTTATAGTTTATTTATACTTTTATTCTCTTTAAAATCATTACGTATTTACTTTTAGAATTATAATTAGATATTCTATTTTATACTAATTATTTTAATCTATAGAGCTTAAATAATTATAAAGGATTTATAGCTAAGAGCTATAACTAAGAAATATATAAAAGGTAGGTTTATTAATAATACTAGACTTTAAGCTAGAGAATATAAAAACTCTTCTCTAGTAGCTATAATATATTTAATAAGAGCTTGCTAAAGTATAACTAAGTAGATCCTAAGATAGCTCTTAGGTCTATACTTATTCTCTTATTAGTTACTTAGTTATAACTAACTTCTTATAAAAAGTAATATTACCTTAAGAGTTATAAGTTACTTTAGTAATTCTTAAGTATTAAAGTTATTTATAATTATAATATAAAATAAATATAGTTATTATAGTTAGTATATTATAAAAAAGCTATAAAGTTATTATAAAAGAATTATATAACTTATAGTAAAGTAAAGATAATTCTAATTAATAAAAAAGAGCTAATATATAATAAAGAAATAGCTTCTTTATAAGAGGTTATAATATATTCATAAAAAGTAAAAATTATATTATATATGATAATTATAATATAGCTAGATATTACTTTTATTATAAGCTAACTTATATATTTTAATTATAACTCTAGTATTATTAGAAGAGAGTTATTAGATATCTAATAAGCTTATAGTAAAAGGTTAGACTTATAATTAAGCCCTATAAATAAGACTTATTATATAAAGCTACTTAAAAGTTAGCTTAAATTCTTATAATATATCTATACTTATTATTATTATATTATAATCTTTACTATTTACCTTCTCTAATCTATAACCTCTTATAATCATTTAAGCTCTACCTTTATCTAAGAGAATTAGACTAAGTAATAGTAAGTAATTATAGCTACTAAGATATTATTAATAATAAAATAACTAATACCTCTAGAGCCTTTACTAGACCTTTAATAGATCCAAGAGATACTATTCTTTAGTAATTAATTTAGTAATAAGTAAACCTTTTATAATTATTTAATAAGTATTAAGTAATAGTTATTATAATACTTATAGTAGTATTACTAGCTTTATAATATAAAAAACCTTTTACTTATACTTATAAAGTTCTTTAAAAGGGTAATATCTCTACTAAAGTATTTAATTAGCTAATAGCTACAAAGAATAGTTATTAAATAAAGCTAAATACTTATAATAATTAATATATTTACTAGGTTAACTTAAAGCTATTATTAGATTTATAAATAAAATAGAGGTATTACTAAGCTAGCTTATAAGAAGTTACCTAGGTAACCTTTATAATATTCATTGATTGTACTTATATTAACCTAGTACTTTAAGAAAGGTATCTTTATAAATTATTATACAATATCTATTATTATAATAGTTAAAAACTCTTATAATTCTTTACTAATTAATTAATAATATATTAAGTCTTAGATATTACTAGATTTAAAAATAATAAGCTTTATACTGATAACTTTTATTACTAGCTTTATCTATAACTAAAGAAGTATCTTATCTATTAAAAATATAATAATTAATACTTATAAGTAATAATAATAGTTACTTAATATCTTTAAAAATCTTTTAAGACTATAATATATTACTAAAAGACTAGTATAATAAGAATATTATCTCTAGAAAAAAATAATAATAATAATTGAAATATTATTAATTATAAAGATCTTAATAAAAGTATAATAAAGAACTATTAATTAAAATATAAGTATATAAGTATATAAAGTAGTAATTATAAGTATAACTAAGTAGAGAAACCTATTATTACTTACAATAATTATAATAAATTTAGTTATAATAAGTAGACTTATTAGTTATAATTATATTACTAGACTTATTAAAAATAAAACTATAAGACTACTAATTATATTAAAGCTAGAAGTTATATATACTAATATAATAACTATAAGAGATAAGTAATAGTATAGAGGTAAAGAAGAATAAATTCAATATTAATAAGGCTACCTATAACTACTTTATAAATAATCACTAAGATAGCTTTAATAGACCTATACTCTTTAGTTAAGTAAGTTATAATAACCTCTAACCTTAAAAAAAGTAAGTTAAAGAACCTCTAATAGATCAAATAGGCTATAGAGAAGTAATTATAGTAATAATAATAAGCTATAAGTTATATTATCTTAAAAGTTAGATAATTAGTTCTATATATATAAGCCTTAAGAATAAGGCTTTTAAAAAAAGAGAGAATTATAAAAGGGTTACTAAATATCTAGGAAGCTTATAGTAAAATATTAGGCTAGTAATTAAGCTCTATAAATAAGGCTTATTATATAAGGCTACTTAGAAGTTAGCTTAAATTCTTATAATATACCTATACCTCTTATTATTATATTATAATTCTTACTATCTACTTTTTCTAATCTATAACCTCTTATAAATATTTACTAATAAGCTATAAATTATATTCTTAAATACTTTTATGAAATCTAATACTAATACCTTAAATATAGAGCTAAGAAAAGTTATATAAATAATTTACTTAAAGTATTATTAAATATAAGCTTTATTAATAATATTAATAAAAAAAGCTTATAAGTAGTTATAATAAAGCTCTTTAGTAGTATAATAATATAATAAGCTAATAAGTAAGTAATAGTTATAATATTAATTACTAAGGCTAAGCTATTAGTATTATTATTAATTATAAAAAAAGTACTTTTTATAAGCAAACTTATTATAGGCTTAGAGATAGACGTATTTCAAAAATAAGGTAATATAGTCTACCTAAAGAAATTAAGTAATAAGATAGATTAACTTATTATAAAAAAACTAATAATTTATATTAATTATAATAATATATACATAATATATCTAATTATTTTAGAGATAGTTTAGTTATAAACAAAGCTTTCTTATATAGATAGCTATAATTATTAGCTATAATAAGAAGTTATAAAGAAATGAATTATTATAAAGTATTAAAAGTTAATTAAGATAGTAGTTAATAAAATAATAAAAGTACTCTTTTAATAACCTTTTATTATATATATATAGTAAATAAATATAAGTAATTCATATATAAGACTTAAAGCTAATTATATATAAGAACTAGCTAATAATAAAGTAAGGCTATATAAAGCTATAAAAAGTAAGGATATATAAGATATTAAGGTATAATTATACTATATATTTATATTTAAGCTTACCTTGGTATATAAGTAAATAAATTATTACTTAAATACTAAGTAGCTTTAAGAGAGTATATTAAATATATAAAAATAATTTAATAATTAGCTAGGGAATATATAAGCAATTGGACTTATATATATAGTAAATATCTAAGGTTTTAAACTAATTAGAGGCTAGAGATTTACTAAGATTCTACTATAAAGAGGTAGCTTTATTTCTAGATTTCTATATAAGTAATTAGAAATATATATATATATTATATTAATAAATATATAACTAACTATTATAATCTCTATAATTTAATATAACTAGTTTTAGCTAACTTTTTATAATAATAAAACTTAAAACTTTTTAATTACTTTAGTAAATTTTAAAATAGTTATTATATAACTAGTAAGTTAGTTATCTTTTTATAGTTCTAAAGCTATTATTATTTTTAAAACTAAATTAAATAGTATTATAATTATTAATATATTTAATTATAACCTTAAATTTTAATTATAACTAATTATTATTATTAAACTATATTAATAAATTAATATGATAGGTTTAATTAATAAGATCTATTATATAAAACTATTAAAATATTAACTTAAATTCTCTTAATATATTAATATTTACTATTATTAAATTTATAATAAGTTTATTATTTACTTTACTTAATTTATAGTTCTCTTATATTAATACTTAAGAGTAAATTATAAAACTATAAATTTACTTATAATTTATCTATAAAATATTAATATATTTTTTACTCTCTTAATTACTTTTAATATTTAATTTTATTTATCTCTTTCTATTATTATATTATTATTATTATTATTATTATTATTATAATACCTACTTAAAAGTTTATTTATAGTATAAAATCTATATAATAAAAAGTCTTAAAGAGAATCTATTAGTAGCTTTATACTAGTCTTTAGTATTTACTTAAAAACCTTATACCTTAACTTTCTACTAAAGCTTCTAATTAGTTATTCTTATTACTATTAATAGACTTCTAATCTAGCACTATCATTACGTAACCTGTATAGCTAGCGCAGAACACACACTGTGTACTCGTCGCAGACGTTATAAACCAATGGAAGGTAACAGGCAGTATGTTCTGTGCTCCCAGCGCCAAACCTAGCCTAGCCTAGCACCGAAAAGTGTGAGTCACACCTGCCTTCGGACCAAGGATTGTGCTCTCTCCTAAGAAAGGTGGAGCTGATTCCTCCCTTCCTAAATACATCCAGTAGCAGTATACAGTTTTCGTCTCCGCAAGGAAGTGGGCTGGTATGTGCCTTGGAACACACTTCGGTACATAGCATGGCCGTATACACAGATGTACCTTGCTTACAGGGCTTCCGAGCCGTGCGCCCTTCGCCTTATCGCCTTGAAAGTCCTGTTGGCCTTTTTGGCCTATCATTATCCGGCAGGCTACAAAAAGTCGCTAGTCCCCACCACATCCTCATCTTTTATTCTCCCTTCTCCATCATCACCACACTATCGAAACAAATTCAGTCAATGTTGCCCCAGAGGCCAGCAACCATGCGTTAAATCACTCTTCCCCAGTTGACTCGCTCTCAACCCGCCACAATTCATTTCAACTTCCCGTCAATATCTCTCTCCTCTCAGTTCAATATTCCAGTTCAACCTTCTCAGGTCGATCTGAATTCCATCACGGCTTCCAGCTTTAGCTCAGCTTCTCCTTCCTCTGCAACCATTCAACCGCAAGACTTCCCAGTCTTCACCACGGATTCCCAATCACAATGGCTCCCCTCCAGTTCACCAAGCCTGCCGGCATCACCCGCGCATCAGCAACATCTCAGCCCTCAACAACCTCAACAGGACTTTGTCTTGTTCGACCAGCCTCGCACCAATCAACCTAGACAGCTAGCTGCACAAGCAGCCTTTAGTCTCAGCCAACGTCGTCACTCCTCCCATCATCTTCGCCAGCAACAAACACAAGGCCGCACACAGTCCTATCAAAATCATCGATTTGCTCGGACACAGACTCCTGGCCCACGTCACATTCGGTTGGCTGCGGTGTACTCTCCTGCCCAGTCCGCCCAGTTCTACGCTTCGTCCGCCCCGTCTTCTTCGGCCGCTCTGAATCGTCGTCAGCGTCCGCCTGTACCGTTGTTTTCCCAGACCAGCCAAGAACAAGCCACCCCCAAGATGGACCTACAAGGTATGCTGCGTCTACAACCCATCCTCAGGCCCCATTGCTCACCCAGCCCAGACTTGGACCTTGACGACTTCACCGGATTCGAGGGCGGCGCCTCTACCACATACTCGTCGCCCGCCATGCCCTCAGTCTTTGACCTTGGTGGAAGTACATCGGGTGCCAGCAATTTGGGAACAGTCTCTCCCCAGGATTTGCTTATTCAAGAGCCCTTCATGTCCGCTCCAAATTCAACAGCTCTGACAGCCCTAACATCGCCCTCTGTCTACAACGAATCTCCCGATTTCAACGACAGTTACGACGTCTCTCCCAACTTTGGTACAGGCGACTTCGGTACTGGTGATTTCGACTCTGGCTCGGGTGATTCTTGGTTTCCGTTATTCCCCCAGGAGTCAGTCCCCAACAGTAAGGATGTTGTTGCCGACCAACGACAGCATCAGGAGGTCGAACAGTCACCTACCGCCAACGCTGATGACCTTGAGGTTGTTGAATTTTCATCTTCTTCTGGACATCGCAAGCCTGCTAGTTCGTCTCCGTCTGGCTCCGCGCGCCACTCTTCTGTCTCAGGCGTGAACTCTCGCCGACGAGACAAGCCGCTGCCTCCAATTATTGTTGAGGACCCCAATGATACCATCGCCATGAAGAGGGCTAGGAATACACTTGCGGCACGTAAGTCTCGCGAGCGCAAGGCACAGCGGTTTGAAGATTTGGAGGAGAAGATTCGCAAGTTGGAACAGGAGCGTGATCATTGGAAGAGCATTGCCATGGGTCTTCGGTCTTGAGTGTTTTGACAGAAAGGTACGGATGAACATGGAGGGAGTTCTGGATCACGTGCAGTCCTAAGTTTTTATTCTCTTTTTTGCCCTTTGACATTATCCTTGCTTCCTTTATCGTCGCTGCCTCCATTCGTGGCTTGCTTTTTGTCATTCTAGATTGTAGCAGTTCGTCTGGTTTACATTCCTCATCCTTTCAATCAACCCTTTTGTCCATGTGACTGGCTGAACACCATTGGACCTGATGATTCCGATTAGGGCCCTTTTGCTCCTTAACATGAAAACAAAGCTAGATATGTATCAATAAGAGATCAGCAACTATTGGGCAGGGCAGTTATGGATTTCGGGGAATGATCTTCAGCGGTCACAGTGGACCATGCCTTCTCCGGGGTTGATTCTCAAATTCGCCTCAATGTACTCAAGTGTGATGGATTTCTTCTGGTGTGACAGTTCTCCGTCGTATACCTCAAGCCAAGATGAGGCTGAGTCTAGGCTATGTCTTGCAGCATGCCCTTATTTACAATGTCTCTCAGTTGAACGTCTGAACCAGCCAAGTATTGCAATGTTTGCGGAGTAGTAAGTGACAACAGTAAGTAAACCCTGGGTCAAATGAGCCCAACGACCAGTGCTAGGCAAAGATCTCTTGTGGGCAGACAACAGCACATCCGACCGTGCTTGTCACCAACTCCACATATCAGCGATTCCGAGCTGAACCCCAACTTGGACCAGCTACTTCTGTGGGTGATGGCGATAAGACCTGCCGTCTCGCAATCGCCTCCTCTGCCCAGTCAGAGAGCTCGCGAGGTGAGCTTTGTTGTGATGCCGGTCTCTCGTATTGAGTGGGCGACTGAACCATGCCCTGCTGCAGTTTGGCCCGTAGTCAATTCCCGGTTTCGCGCTCCCCGCCAGCACTAGTTTCTAGAATTTCGTTGTTTACAATGTCCTTGTTGCCGTCTCGAAAATCCTTCATAAGCAGAAGAAACTGTGAGTTTTTCCACTTGTCTCCTTTCTCATGCTGAACTGATTGTAGAATTTGCCTCGCGGCCTCCGATATCTCCGTTTGCAACTGAGCATGTTCTACAGGCGTGGGACCTGGCGATTCAGAAGCGTCATGAAGATGAAGCTGCGACAGGTCGGGCACTTGCTCCAAATCGTCGAGGTTGCTCGGCACAGCGACGGTCCTAGTATCAAACTGGCTTTGCTCGCCATTTACTTGTTGGTTGATAGTCTCTGTAATAAGGTTGGTTCGCGTGTGCTCTGTGGTATTCTCTAAGGAAGGACTTGGTCGTGATTTTGTGGCGGTATCTACCGAAGCACTAAGGCCGATGTTGGACGGTTGGTCGACAGTGCTGGGAAGCCTTTCTTGTTGCTCTTCCAACTCTTGCGCAATCTGTTCCATAACGGCGTCGATATCTTCCATTCGGCCGTCTCCGTGAGCTGCCATCCACTGGCCCATTTCAATATCAAAATCAGCCTCAGTACTGGCCGCGTTGTTAACGGCGCTGCCATTAACAGGCCTCAAAAGAGACAGTCCAGATTGTCCGGGCATCATGTTGTTTGGGAATACTGGCGGCATCGATGAGCGATATTGAGTAGCCAAGAATCCAGACGCTAGGGTGCCAGCGTTCGAACCGCCCCCAGAAAACCTTGTGAAATCCTGCGCCCAGGTGGGCGTTGCTGTTGGAGAGTTTACGGCGTAATTTTGCGTGTGCGGTGTATGCGTAGCTGCTGCGTCGGCTGCATTCGAGACCCAAGCAACGGCGGATCGGGCTGGATCAGAAGAGAGTCGATGAACGTGCTGAGTGGCTGGCATCCGAGGTGTCTGTGAGGCCTGAAAGGGCCTTGTGATAGGGGTGCCGTAGGTCGAAAGCGTCACCGAGTCGATTTGGCCAGATGAATCTGACCCAAGAAATGCACCAAAGTTCGCTTGTGCCTGCGCTGAAGGGATGGAGCCGGTAGATCGGAAACCCTTGCTTTCGTTAGCACATTAATAATAGGAGAGGAAGTCCTAGAATGATATTTTACCTGCTGACGAGGAGCGTCGACAAACCGGTCTTGGTGAAGGCTTCGATCATGTGAGCCATGCTCTACAAGGCTTTTGAATGGCGTGGAGCCGCCACAGGAGCTGTCAGACATTGTGAAGTAACTGAAACCGAAGTATTGAGAAGAACAAAGTCTTTATTTGCCTTGGATGATAAGTGATACGGTGACAATCGCGAAGGGGGACTGTTTCGGACAGGCTCGGAGGGGCGAAGACGTAGTACGTTGATGTACTACTGAAAGCACTTGTTATAACGTGAAGTATCCACGCCGATCTATCGCATAGGAAAATGATGTTGCTGTTCGGGGAGGGGTTTCAACGCCAAGTGGTCCAGATCACGACCCCAACTAGGAACGACATCTAGTTATGGCGATGTGCTATCTCTTGTGGCGGGTTTGTTAATGTTGGATAGACCCTGATATCGAATAGTATGCAGTACCTCGGCATCAATGCCTACACATACCCAGGCAGCTGGTGGGTACCGGCAATGGTAATTAGTGGTGGAAGGGGAATGGTGGGGCTGAGACGTGGATACTCTCACGTGCCAATCATGGGTATTAGAACGTATCGGAGGATATTTGAGCCGAACACCAAGCCCAGTCCATCACATACCGCCTACCAAACGCTCACGCCCACGAACTGCCTACCCAGGTACCTAGCGTCAAAAGCATATGAGGTACGTACCTCACAGCCACTGCCAACGATTGGATCTCTAGCTGAGGCTAGCTTGGAAGGAGCTCTTGAAAGGTGGCTGTATTGAAGCGACATACCACGTTAACTGCCTTGACGACGTGCAGCGAACAGTATTGTTGATTTCCCCCAGACCAGTCCATCGCAATCGGCTCGGCCCTACAACAGACGGTCCCTTGGACGTTTCCATCCGCAATGGTTCGTTTTATCATTTCGCTCCTGTCTTCTCTTCATTTCGTACTAACATGGGCCATCTTGGTTATAGGCTTCTGCCCAGATCATATCGAATTCAGGTCACGATGATATGATTGTATGAGTTTCTCCATAGTTGTCTTTTTCTTAACACTTGGCGTTTGGCTACGTTGTTCTGCCGAGCTAATTGTGTTCTACCGCCCAGCACGACGCCGTTCTCGATTACTTCGGTCGCCGACTTGCGACGTGCTCGAGCGATCGGACCATCAAGATCTTCGAAATAGAGGGAGACTCCCAGCGACTCGTCGAGACTCTCAAAGGGTAGGCCCGCCCTAGACTTGGACTGCGCGTCGGACGTTTGTTTCTCCTGCTGATCCCGCGACAGTCATGATGGTGCAGTCTGGTGTGTTTCGTGGGCGCATCCCAAGTACGGCAACATTTTAGCCTCGGCAGGCTATGACGGCAAGGTTTTTATCTGGAGGGAACAAAACAACCAATGGCAGAAGATCTTCGACTTCGCCCTGCACAAAGCCTCCGTCAATATTGTATCGTGGTCACCACACGAGTCCGGCTGCCTGCTAGCGTGCGCCTCCTCGGATGGGAATGTCAGCATCCTTGAATTCCGCGATAACAGCTTCGACCATGTCACCTTCCCTGCTCATGGTTTGGGTGTCAACTCTGTCTCGTGGGCCCCAGCAACAGCACCTGGGAGCATTATTAGCAGCTCTCCTGGACCTGGCTCGGCAGGTGTGAGACGTTTTGTTACGGGTGGCTGTGATAATCTGCTCAAGATTTGGGTCTTTGACTCGGCCTCGAAGTCGTACAAGCAGGAACAGGAGGCCCTTACCGGCCACACTGACTGGGTTCGTGACGTTGCATGGTCACCGACAGTTTTGCAGAAGTCGTATATCGCTTCGGCATCCCAGGACAAGACTGTCCGCATCTGGACCTCAGATACGTCAAGTACGGGACAGTGGAACTGCAAAGTGCTCACCTTCGATGCCGCTGTCTGGAGGGTCAGCTGGTCCCTGAGTGGCAACGTTCTGGCAGTGAGCGGAGGTGACAACAAAGTGTCGTTGTGGAAGGAGAACCTCAGGGGCGATTGGGAATGCGTTAAGAGTATCGAGGAGTGATTCAGGCATTAATGTGGCACCATAGGCAAGGCGTTCGCGGCAACATAGAGCACATATGCATGATTGCCCTTCTGTAATTCGACGTCCAATTGGAGCTGCTGTACCTGTCTTCTAAAAAATAAAAAAAAGCCCCGCCTTCAGTTTATCGACAGATCGCCTAGCCAACTTATTTGCAGTATGATTAACGTCTGAAGTCTCAGGAAATCAAGTGGGCGATCAAGAAAGAGACGATGGGCATTTGTTGAACGGCTGTGAGGTTTCACCGAGGCTCCCGATATCGAGTAGCAGTGATCAGTGAATTATCTGGCAGAGTCTTCATCGATTTTGGCCGCGCTGCCTCTTGGCACTGATATACTATTAGGGTTCTTCTTGGTCAGCAACAGAGTGCGCATCACATGGTCAGTGTTGCGCATGTTGGTGACAATGGTTCTGTGGAGTCATCAACAGTGCCTGCCATGGAGTTATATGACTAGGCATAGACACCCTCAGTTGTCAAGGTATATAGGTTTCACCATCGGATGACGGTGCTATTCTGTGGTTCAGCTTGGAGTCGTGGGGCGCGTGGCGTTAGTTGACTGGAAGCAACACACAACACCCTGAGTTGAATACCACCTTACCCCTGGCGACTCAACGATTGTTCGCTCTTTGGAACTAGACAAATAAGTATGGTCGTCATCGTGTAGCTTCGGGTGGTTGATTCCGGACCTAGCATCCACAAAGCAGGAGAGTTCCCTGCTGGCCGAAGTGAATGCTTCGGGAATAGTTGTAGCCATCAGCAACGAGATGGAACGCCCAGCCGCCAGCGACAACAGGCGTTTTGCAGCCCGGCTTCGAGAGAGTTCCGCACTTCTTGCCGAGGCCGATAACAATGAGAAGCAGGCAACAACGGTACACTCCCATCATCTATGCAGTATCCGACAGATTGAAACGGACGAGCTGTCTTTTGAGAGTCATCAGCTTACCACCGCACGGGACATTACCATATGACCTGCCCCATACACATTGGTGTTGTTTCTCTTTCGTGGCAGTCTAGGAGTGCCAGGGGCAGTCGGTATTGGCCTCGCTTCGAGATCTGTTCTGCGAAATATATCATATCATTCCTTGTGTCGTCCAAAAGGCGGTAATCACCAACCGACAGGACCGACATCCTCTATATGCAATCGCACACCCTGGCCAGCACCTTTTCAAGGACAGTCCTCCAATCTCTCTTGTGCTTGTTTTTGCTCCACTGCTGCTGATCCGTTCTCGCATCTGCCATCCAATACATGATTCACCTGCTTTACCCGCTTGTTCTTTCGGCGAATCCAATTCGCGTTCAATGCTTGCATCCAACGCATTCAGGCCTCACCGAGTACATTCAAGCCATCAGCCTGAACGCCCTAATTTGAGCGGTCCTTGATGATGGAACACGCACGAAGAGGCCTTTCGGGCAAACAAACGGTAAGATTGGCGTGGACGAGACCCGCCGGCTGTGTCGGACCTCCTTCCAGCGGGCCATCCCGACCGTCAACTCGCCCTGTAGCTACATACATCGTCATCGACAGGTGATCGATCATCTTGGGCAGAGCAAGATACGTGCCGAGTGTAGACGCAAAAGAACTCAGTGTGTATGATCACGGTTATGATACGCAAGCTTTGAAAAGGAAAAGTGTCTTGGAACATGATGAAGCTGGTCTAGGGCGAAGTCATTGCAAATGCGCTCAATACTAGTCTCAAGATATTTCGCTATGGAGGATGAATGATGCCCGCACGCAAAAAGGACGAAGTCCAACAAGGGTCCCGTATATATGTGCTCAACTGAGTAGACGCAAGGAAATCAGTGGATCTTCCCCCCAAGCCAGCGTTCCGCTGCTACGTTACGCCGATACCGCCCTCTCGCCACCAACATGACCTGTTGACAAGTCAACCAGACTCATCGGAGGCCGATGACGCTCATCTCCAGGGTCCAAACGCGTCTAATCCAGACCTTAAGCTTGCCCTGGACACCTTCGACGTTTTCAAGCTCGACGCCTTCCCACCAACAGCGCCTCGCGGGCTTGCGCCAGAAAAGTAGTAGCTTCTGCGCCATGCCAACAGCGTTGCTGCCCATCTCGTTACCCCGAATATCGCTGCGTAGACGTGCCAAGGCCAAACTGCAAACCACCGCCTTGTTCGGCTCGCCTGCCCGGTGACCCCAGTTGTCGTCATGATTAAACCCACTACTGTCAGATAAGCCTCCAGTCCATGGCGTGCATACATCCGTCAGGGAGGAAACTTACCCGGCTGTCAACATCTCGATGAGGTGAGCTTCCGTAGTACCTGGCTCATCGCTTCGTTTCAGGCCTGAAAATATGCCTCTCTGCTGGAGAAGGGCCTTGCCCGCAGCTCTTTTGACTTCCATCATCTTGGGTTGTGTGATGTCAGCCTGTGGAGGAATAACGTAAAAGTCGAGATCCTCTCGCAAAACGATAATACCCGCTCTCTTTGACGAATCGTCCCTCGAGCCCATAGAATCACCAGTTGTAGCCTCATCGTCCTGGGAAGGGCTCGGAGACGCGTCGGTAGGTATAGATTGCGCGACGGTGCGAAAAAAGTCGAGCATATACTGCAGAGATGCGGGATCATACTATGCATGTACGTCAGCATGGCCAGGAGCCGTTTGCAATGGGGGATTGCGAGAGGACTGTACGCACATCAACCTGGACAGCATCGCCATCGGCAAATCCACCCATATGACCCTCGGGGAAGAGCCCGTTCGGAAAGAGAGACAGGAGTACAAATTCAGGCAACGTCAAGAGCTCGTCCCTCGACAATACGAACCTTGTGCCCCTGCAAGCATTGGCATTAGCGTAGGATTCGTTGGTGTCAATAGCAAGCCCTACCTAAGGTCCATGGCAATCGTCTCATCAGCGCCGACATCTTTGCTAAAGTCAGTACGCCGGAACGCAGCGACACGGGAAAGTAGATAGAGTTCACCTCCAATAGCATTGATGGGCGGGCCACCTTGCTGTACTTGAGTAATAATACTCGATGCGCCGCCGGCGGTAGCCATCAGGAACGTGAAGGACTGAAGTGGACTGGGGCCCTCAGAGTACGCGGGCGGTGGCTCGACGTCGTCGTCCTTTCCAGAAGAGCTACCTTTGGTATCTTGGGGGAGCGCACGCTTTGTCTCGGCGAGCGCCTGATCGAAGAAAGCTGGGGTCGAGGCGGATGACGATTGATTCACAAAGAGACCAGAGGCTAGAGGTGCATACGCTGGCGCAGCGATCGGTGATACAGCAGCAGGAATGTTCGTAGCACTCGAGCGACAATTGTCTTCGGGATCGCAAGCGTTCTCGAGAGAGCCAGTAAGGCAAGAGAAAGGCGGTGGCCGCGAAGTTGAGGCCTCGGAAGTGGGATACTGAGGCGGCGGTGATTTGGCCCGAGGCTTTGATCCTGATGTTGCCCCGATGTGTTGTTGATCTGCTTTATCTTCAACCTGGAGAGTTTGTTCCCCCTGGAGAGTGACTTTAAGCCGGGAGGACACGGATTGCCCGTTCCTGGCGTCCGGCGAACTCGGCAACGTGGTGGCGGTTACGAAAGGGTATTAAAGATCAGATCGTAGGCAGATGGGGCAGAGTGGCAGTTGGATCGGTCAAGATGCAGCCGCAGTTGCTCGCATCTGCTCGTGGTTCGCGTTTGTTTATGCCGGCGCTAGAGTGAAGAGCCAAACCCTTGTACGATCTGGCGATAAACGGGTCGTCGCGCGGGGAAAGCGGTGGTGGTAACCGGAACTAGTGTGGTTGGCGAAGAGCGAGAACGAAGAGAAGCGTGCAAGGTCTCGGTTAGGTATGGAACGACAGGACGAATGTCGGCCTGCAGGGAGGACTGGAACTGTTTGCCTTCTTCTCTTTCTGTATTTCTTCCTTCTTCCGACACAGATTGAACGATGAGCGTTCCTGAACAAGAAAATGGGAATGTGTGTGACGGAAATTGGAGTGAGTTCTGTCGGCGGACAGTTTGATGAGGTTGAGCCAGCATGGTATGGATGGCGCTTAATTACCTACCTACCTAATACATGTATGTATTGGGGGATGCTCCACAATTATGCCCAGCCGCATCCGTCCGTCTCCTAACCTGCTTTCCCAAGAGGAGAATGGTTCGTTATCACTATCACTTGCGGCCTGGCTGGCATTTGCCTGGTCTTCAAGCAGTGTACGGATAGTAGCTTAGCTCCATGCCCCCCATATAGGCACCCAAGCCATATATCATTGTGCACCACTAAATAGCAGCCTTCTTTATTTCAGGTCCTTCCCGTGTGGATCCCAGGAACTTTAAGGTCCTGCCCAAGAAACCCAAGCTGGCCGTGTTCTTCTCTGCAACACTTTCAGATGTGGTATAGGCTCGTGCGGCGCTAGAAGTTCTTGCAACGTGCTCAAACTAAGAGGTGTAGAAACACATTCTGCCAACCAATGAGCAACACTGTCACCGGGTTTACTGGCTGTCCTAGTCGCCCAAGGCATATGTCCATTCCTATCATGATGTTGCGATGGGCCTTGACTACATGTACCAGCTCGTAATGCGATTTCTGGCTTCCAGCAGCCGCCTTGTTCCCTTGCAAATGTAGTGAGTGCTAGGCGGAATTGAGTTGAACGAAGATGTGATGCGCTGGCCTCGCTAGTGGGTAGGCCTGTATCTCGACAAATTTGACAAAGGCGCCCAAGTCCATGGAATCAGCGCCACTTTCTCATCCAACCGTTTACACAACGATGTGGATTGCAATCATCCGGCCAACCTGATTAGATGCATCGTCCTCCGAGCCGGGTGTACGAATTGTCATAGGCCAACAGGAGAAATGTCGCGCGGTACACAGCATCTTGGCCAATACTAAGCTAGTAGTTGTGTGTTGATGTAATGAACAAACCACGTGTCCAACATCAACGGATGGGTAAGACATGGCCGGCTTTACCGCAATAGAGAATTTGGTCGACATTTGATTTATTCATCATCGTCACTGCCATCGCCAAAGATGGCCTTGAAGACCTCGTCGCTGGGCCGTGAGGCCTCAGCAACGGTTTCGCACCCGGCTTTGGATGCTTCGTCCGTTGCGGGTGGCAAAACCTTTGCTACTTCGGGACCCGGCAAATTACCCATTGCGTGCGTGCCCATCCCGGAAGAAGACGACGGCTTTGTTGCACCTGCCCCGGCAGGTAGTGCATTGTGGAAACCGCTTGTCTCTGAATCCAGCTGGACATGGACAGGTGGCCGCACGTTGAAGCGTTTGCATAGCAACCCCGTCGGGAAGAAATCTTCAGTCAGCCTCGTCATACGCCCGTACATTCCCATTTTGGCTGCCTCTTCGGCATGATCCCCTGGCTTGGAAAGCTGCTGTATGCTGAAGGCCGAACTAGATCCCGAGCCTGCGGGTACCGTGCTCTCTGCTGAGGCAGTTGTGAACCGGGTGGCCATGAATCCCGTCATGGGCTTAAACAGCTGCGCGCACTCATAAAACTCCTCAATCTCCTTGATATAGTCATCATTCGTTACACCTGGAGGCTTCGACAGAGAGCTGCCACCGAGGCCGGCTGCTCTTTGCAGGTAGAGTCGGTAACGTGCGCGTTTGGCCTCATCGTTTGCATAAGGCCCGCCTGCACCTGCACCCCGACTCATTGCTGCAATGGCCGTCTCTTTGGCCAAGTTGGGTATGCTCTGCAGCCTATCTTGCAGCTCTTGATCAGAGGGCTTGGCATGGTTTGGCGGAGCCTCGCCCTTGGCTGGTGGAAGGTTCATTTTGCCAGAGGCCGCAGCTAGTCGCTCGCGAGCAGCGCCCGACATGTAGTCAAAAATAGACTTTCCAGGGAGAGTGGATTCGCCTAGAGCAGCTGCTCGAGTTCCTGGATCATGCTGAGCCGCTCTTGCAGCGTCTGCCGCCGGCGTGTACACCGTTCCTTCGTTGGTGTCTATACGCCGCTTCATTGACACCCATCCAGGGGGGATAACTGGAGGAGGATAGGACGGCACTGGCTGTCTCAATATTCGAGGTTCCGTGATGTGGCCGGCGACAAAGCCACTCAATGGTGTTTTCCCATCTAGACACTTTGTCTGGACTTGATCCCCAACCAGACCGGATTTCGAGATGAAGACTGGCTTGACCCGCAGCGTTGGGTTTGCTGACACGGTCTTAGTCGCCGGCTTCTTCTTCTTCGCTTTGTCACCGCCCAGGACTCGGTGATATGATATGTGAGGACCCATTTCATATGGATTGTCCTCGTCAGAGCCGGTGTCGTATAATATTCCAACACCAAACCCTCCATGCTGTGCTCGCCCCTGTTCCTTGCCAGGTACGCTTAGCGAAGGCTGAGGACCCCTGGTGAAGTTGTTTTCCTCCTCGTTATAATCAAATCTCTCAGAGCCGATTTGAGTTTCTCGACTTTTACCAAGTTGAGAGCTTTGCGAAAGTCGAGCTTCCCCTTGGTAGCCCAAACCCCGACGATCGGCCTTGCGGGAAAAGGCAATCATGTTGACGTCGGCTGGAGCAAATAGATGGGTCTCTTCATACGCGGTTGACTGGTTACTGGCCGAAACACCCAGCCGTGCTCTCCGGCGAACTTTCGGGCCAATGCCTTGGCCATCCTTCCAGCCCATTTTTCGCAGAAGCTTGAAACCCATAGTATCACCCTGGGTTCTTATCAGCCCAGCCAGCCCACGGGGATGGCATTCGCCTTGACCAGAAGCCCCAAGGGGGGCAAATGGATCGGTGGTCCGGATCTGTTGGGCGGCAGCGGCGTCGGCAAGATCTTCATCGTCCATATAGTCTTCCGGTCGGTGATGGGCTGTGTCTAAGTTGGTCGTCCGTCGGTTGGTGCGGCTCGAAACGAAGGTAGACGGAGTCCAACCCTCTTTTGATCCAACAGTGTTGAAGTAGCTAGACACCGTTGCGTTAGCTGACTCAAATATGCTGCCTACTGGTATTTTGTGGCCAAAAGACTTGTAGCGGAGTCAAGAAACTTACCCAGCGCTCCATCCTCCAGTGAAGGCACCGTGAAGGCGTCGCCGCCCACGATCATCCCTCACTTCCTGCTTGTACACAGGGATGTAGGAGCCATCGTCACGTACGTCTGGGTCCAGAGGGGGCAAAGGAGTGCCAAAAGCAACATGCCCGGCGGCTTCATTGTACAGATCGGCTTCAAATATCGCATGTGACCGCTTACTACGCGACATGGAGCTGATGGCGAAGAGTGCAACCTGCCACGACTGGTAGTGGCTAGGAGAGGATAGTGCGGGCCGCCGATTGTATCGTTTGCGCCCGTCCGTTTTGTAGTCCGCTACGTCGCGTCCGTTGCGGCACCTTTCAAAGCAAGAAACCCTTAAGCAAGGTGAAGTAAAGGCCCGCTGGTGGATCTCAATTGCCCTTGGCCGCGAATATAGGCGTGATGGGGATGGATGGATTCGATGCATTGGCACAACACTAATTATCTTGCTCTTATCTTATCGGATGCAATGCCGATGTGGCAATAGACAGGGCATACCTGCTTCCTGTCGCACCTACCTACTCTAAGGTACCTAGGTGCCTAAGATATTTCTTTGCCATATAAACTAGCCCCGCCTGCAGCCAGTTCGGGGCAGGACGAGCCACAGGAGGCTAGGCTAAGCCGCTCTATGTGCAGTGTCGGCCTTCATTATGGATCAAGTGGTCACCACCCACCGCGCGTTTGTATTGATGAGCCAGCCATTGCCATTGTTGAACACTACGTGCGAATTCAACACGTTCTTAGGTACTAGGTTAGGATCCGGTCGCTGATTAGTGTTTTGAGGGAGAGCGAGAGTGGGTGACAAAATTTGGTGACCACAGCTGATTGAAGTACTAGATCCAGGTAACTTACTCGCGGTCCTTCGCTGTCCTTCGCGGTCCCCATCCTTTTCCTTTGGGGCCCTGATGGTGATTTGGCATAGCGAAGTTGGCAATTTCCCATGGGAGCCCAACTCCACGCGGTAGTCCGTTCGACCAAATAGTAAGGCGCGGAATACCGCCACGCACCTTTCGTGGGGTGGTATCACACGCTGTGCAACCTGTGCTCGCTGGCGCCCACTCTATACGACAACAGTCCACGGTACCTCGACAAGGGGTGTACTTGTGTCGGTAAGAGCCCAGGTAGTTAGGTAGGTAGGTCGGTAGGTAGGTAGGTAGGTCGGTAGGTAGGTAGGTAATAGGTGCCTCAAGTGACCAGTCCTCGGTCTGTGCTGTCATTGCTCAGTCCAACGCAATAAGGTCAGGTCGCAGCGATGGAGAAAGCCGGGCGTAGGTAGGTACTACCAGGTAGGCTGACACCTAGTAGGTACCTAGGTAGTGAATGCGTACTTGCAGTGCAGTACCTAGATACTTGGGCAGTAATTACCTACCTAGGTACCTAGGCACTTGTCACCAGCACCGGTTTTGTTTCTTTTTCAAGCCCTGTTTGCAATTAATGAAGCGCTGATCAGAATTGAAGATGGTTAAACAAAAGGGGGCTGGCAAACTCTGCTACCAAAACACACACCACAATGCAATGCTCTATGTATGCTGGGGCAAAGTGGTTGAGGTGCCCTCCAAAGGCATCTAGACGTTAATAAATGTAACGGGTTTAGTAGTTAGGGTCTCTCGAGTACCTTGGTCCAATACCGACCTACCTAGGTAACCTGAGGTATTCCAACTGGGTACCTACCTAGGGACTTACTACAAGTACCTACCGTCGGATCCCGCTCCAAGTGTGCGGGGAGTGGAACCTGGTTTCGTCGTCACGTCTGCTATGTGCCGTGCCTTGAATTTGCTTCATATTTGTGCTTTGGTCCCTTTCCAACCCTTTGAGATGAATGAGCTTTGAAGGCCAAGTACTCTTACTACAGTATCTATCGGCTTAGTATATACTCCATCCGCAGGTTCTAAGACATTCCAAACGAGAGCCAAATCCAACCTCCCCTTACTATTGCATCTACATGTATTACAGGTAGTGTGTGTTTGGTCAGGTACATATCATGGTGATTATCTGCTCTTCTGCTGGGCCCCACCCACGTCAGGCAATCTTGGGAGGGGCAAAGAACACTGAGTACATGTGTACTTGATCATGACGGATTGCCGATGATGGGCACAGGCATGCACACATACTCTCTCTGACAACAAACAAGGCCTGCCCCGTCGAACAAAGACAAAAAGACGTCTTTTGGACCCGATATACTACCTTGCCTTATGTTGTCTTTGCCCGAGACATACTATAAACAACAGGAACATTGTCTATGCCTTGATCCCACGTACTTTGGACGCCCTTTCTCCCTTTCTCGCTCCGCTTCCCTGTTCTTCTCTCTGCCTTGGGCTTCCCCTCTCGGTTCTACCAACCCCAGTCCCGTCCCATCTCCAGCACGTCCTGACCAGTCTGTCCCCGGTCCCTCGCCAAAGCCAGAGCTAGAGCCAGAGCAAGACAGAGCCTGTGCCAGCCGCCAGCACACCCGCGAACCGTCGCAGTGTCGCATCCCCCTCCTCCTCCTGTTACTCTTTTCCCGTGCTGCAATGACAACAGCAGTCCCGGCGAGCTCTGATTCCTCCCCGGCGCATGCTCCTCCCCATCCGTCTCAATCTCATCCTCACTCTCAGCCAACCGCCGTAGCGCGCTCCCTCTCTACCCGAACCCGGCCTCCTATCTCCGCCTCTGGCCCTCCTCCACAACGTACCTCCTCCACAAACCATCACCATCACCACCACAGCCGAAGTCAACAACTCCAGCAACGCTCCCACTCCCGACAATCCTCATCGACAAGTACTGCTGCCACTGCCGCCGCTGTCCTTCCTCGACCTGTCCAAGACCCGCTCCCGCAACATGGTTACGAAACTGCAAAAGTAGTCTCCCATTCCAAGCGCAACGCCCCAAGAGACCAACCACCCTCGTCATCCCGCGCTGACGCCTCGCGTCCTCAGCGTCACGGCAGCACCGCATCCAATCATAATCACCACCATCACACCTCCGACATGCCCGCAAACACCGCCGTCGCCAACAACGCCGGGCCAGCTCCTGTGAGCAACCATGGCGCACCTGACCCAAGAAGCCCCGGCGCGGCTTCCGCCTCGAAGCATACCAGCAGATCTCGTACCACTATCCCTACCCCATCCGGAAAATGGATTCTGGGCAAGACGATCGGTGCTGGGAGTATGGGCAAAGTGAAATTGGCCCGCAAGGAAGATACAGGCGAGCAGGTTCGTTTCCTCACCCTCATTCCTATGCTTCACTCCCACTGTCCTCCCATTCGTGCTGACACATGCCCCTTTTGACAACAGGTTGCCTGCAAAATTATTCCCCGTGGTTCCACAGAGGATGGGCACCAAACCAAGGCAGACAAGGAGAGGGCCGACCAATCCAAGGAGATCAGGACCGCCAGAGAGGCTGCCATCGTCACCCTCCTTAGCCACCCTAACATCTGCGGCATGCGAGACGTCGTGCGTACAAACTACCATTGGTATATGCTCTGCGAATACGTCAATGGTGGGCAGATGCTCGACTACATAATCTCTCACGGCAAGTTGAAGGAGAAACAAGCCCGTAAATTCAGTCGGCAGATCGCTAGTGCTCTCGATTACTGCCACCGCAACAGCATTGTCCACCGAGATCTCAAGATCGAAAACATCCTCATCAGCAAAAATGGAGACATCAAAATCATCGATTTCGGTCTGAGTAATCTTTTCGCCCCACGTAGCCACCTGAAAACCTTCTGTGGTAGTCTTTACTTTGCTGCCCCCGAGCTTCTCCAGGCTAGGGCCTACACCGGTCCCGAGGTTGACGTGTGGAGCTTCGGTATTGTCCTATACGTTCTAGTATGCGGGAAAGTTCCTTTCGATGACCAGAGTATGCCTGCCCTACACGCCAAGATCAAGAAGGGCCTGGTTGACTACCCCAGTTGGCTTTCGAGCGGTAAGACATGAATTCGTGGTCGTTGCTAGGCCGTGCGCTAACATGCCGCAGAATGCAAGCACCTGCTCTCTCGAATGCTTGTCACCGATCCCAAGCAGCGCGCCACTATGCAGGAGGTCATGAGTCATCCATGGATGATCAAAGGATACAGTGGACCGCCTGACAACGGCCTGCCGCCGCGAGAGCCGCTTACTCTTCCACTTGACTCCGACGTAGTGAACGCCATGACTGGATTCAACTTTGGTTCCCCGGACGCCATTAGAGCTCAGCTGACGAGAACGATTGAATCCGAGGAATATCAGCGTGCAGTCAAGCTGTATCACCGCGAAAAGGAGCTTCCTCAACCGGCCAGAGACGTCGAGAAGAAGCGCGGCTTTGGCTTTGACTTCTACAAAAGGAGGAACTCGGGCAACAGCCGTGACACGCTAACGGCGCCAAGTTCTGAGGCTTTGCAGCTTGGCAATGATCCTCTCAACGCGTTCAGTCCTTTGGTTTCGATTTACTACCTGGTACGGGAGAAACAGGACCGTGATCACCTTGAGAAGAACCCGGGTATTCCGAATGCTCCCAAGGAGAAGCCTGCGGTCCCCGAGATCACACCGCCACAAGAGGCTCATACAAATTCATCGGCCTACGAAATGCCTGGTGAGAGGGCCACTGGGGGACGCTCTCGTCCTCGTGCCAGAACTCACGGGGAAGACGAAGCCCCAGATGCGGTCAAGAACTCACAGCTATCGCCGACAACACCTCTTTCGCCGGAGGTACCTCCTGAACCACTCCCCAAGAAGGAGAGCACGGCAGCCGGAATCCTTCGACGGTTCAGCACTCGAAGACGCAGAGATCCAGAGAGGCTGGACAGGGACCGATCTCATCCCCCGGTTGTTCAAGTCCACTCTCCGTCAGAGGCGCCTCCTGCCCCGTTGCCTCGCAAGAGCTTCAGCATCCGGCGAGGCAGACGGGATCGTGAAGAACCAGATCCTCTTCCACTGCGCTCTGGTAGTAGCCAGCCACAGCACGGTGACCTCCTCAGTCCACCCCTGTCCGCCGGGGGTCAGTCATCGCGCCGCAAGGGCTTGGGCCGATCTACCAGCGTCAACTCCGCAGACTTGCGTCGCCGTGGATCAACTAGGGCTCTCCAGGAACCGCCACCAACCAGTGGGTCGGATCAGTCAACATCCATGGATAGATCGCAGCCTGCGCAGAGAGAGAGTCAGCAGACGCGAGCCGCCTCTATGCGAGCCAAGTCACTTGGCCACGCTAGACGCGAAAGCATTCAACAGCGAAGACTTCGCCGGGAGGAGGCAAGAGAAGCAAATGTCCCTGAGGAGACGGATCAGGAGCACGAGCAAGGCGACCAGAGTGGTGTCTCAACCGATAGGCTCGACAGTTCCGACTTGGCCAAGCCTGTCTTTCTCAAGGGCCTGTTCAGTGTCTCGACAACGTCAACCAAGAACGTGACGGAAATACGGGCGGATATCAAACGGGTACTCAAGGGCCTCGGAGTTGATTACACCGAGATCAAGGGCGGCTTCTTGTGCAAGCACACACCTAGCATTGACCTTAAGAAAGTACAGGATCCGCCTGGCAGCCCTGGACAAGTGCCACCGGGACACAGGAGACGCTTCAGCTTCGGTGCCATCCGGGGCGGCGACCGGGAGAGAGAAGATTTGCGCGAGACGGAGCGAGGCCCTAGCACGCCGCGTGGCACTGGTAGGACCGGGGCCGACCAGAGTTACTCCAACTCCGACGTCTCAGTCGACAGTGACTCGCGGGAGGCGGGAGGCTCATCTCGAAGGGTCCCAGGTGAGACAAGCACACACGTCCAAAGCGACCTCGGCGGAAGTATGGTTTTGGAATTTGAAATATTCATCGTCAAGGTTCCGCTCCTCTCCCTCCATGGAATTCAATTCAAACGGCTGGTGGGAAACACCTGGCAGTACAAGAACATGGCCGATCAGGTTCTGAGGGAGCTTCGCCTGTAGACGGACCATGAACAGGAAATGCGTGCGACTGGATGGACTAGCGCAGAGCCAGGTAGCAGACTTCGGCGGGCCAGAGCGAGACGAGGATTTTGACGGCACACGTTCTCATCATATGGCCATTTCTAGCCTTTGATTTCTTTCCTTTTGTCTTGATGGCCTTGGTGGCGCCGAGTTGATTGACAACCCGATTATCATGGTCAGTAGCTCGGGGAGGGATGGTGTTGTTTGAATAGGCGCTCATGCAGGCAAACCATGGCAATACTGGGCCAGGCACTAATTCATCGTTTTTGGTAACGAAGAGTCAACATTTCTATATACTGTGTGCGTGTGTGACAAACGAGCCGTCATGTCTGTTGCGAGGTCACCCACAGGCCGATTCTTATCGCGAGAAGCGTCAGGTGGGCGCATAACTCTGGATGACAAGCGTTTGAATTCACGACCCACATACGAAGCCCCCCCTCCAGCGGCGGCTCTGTAGGCCCGGGCTACATAAATATCCGTGCCTGAGGTGAACTGTGAGTCGGCCCAGTGTGGCACGTCTCTCAGACGGCAAGAAGGCCGGAAGCCTTCTATTAGGTAATCATATGTTAGCCCACACGCTGTCACCCATATGCATTCCACCCTCCATACCCTTTGCCTTGTCGGGCCTTGCCTACCTTCCTTGCTTGCCATCGCATCGTCTGGCTCAATCTTCAACCTTTCCTGGTTTGTTGTGTGCTTCACACACCTCAAGTTCGAATACGCACTTCCTTTCTCACCCACGTGCTTGGATTTCCCGAAAGCTTCGAATACGCGCAACTGCATTCCATACGTTTGCGCCTCTGTCCGCAGTCACCTCATACCTTGCGACGCAGCTTGCGCGCGCAGACACCCGAAGCTTGCACGCACCCCGCGAAATTGACCCTGACAGTCCGCCGCCCACCGCCCATCGGCACCTCCGTCCTCGCAACCGCGATTCGCCATCGTCAACCTGTCGACCGCCACGCGACTAGTTGAACAAGTTTAGCGAGTAATCAAAGAAGGATTATCTAGTCGTCAACAAATCCCGAGCTTCTCATCCCCGGCACCACTTTGGACTTCTTCCGTCACAACATTTCTTGTCGAACGCACTGATCTGGGTCTTCAGGATGATGCCGGCACAGCACGTTTACGGACACCACCAGTTCAATCCACAAGCCGACTCGGCATGGATACACCAGCAGTCAAGCCAACACCATCACGCCCAGCAAGCTGCCGCTGCTGCCGCTTCTGCTGTCCAGCAGCAACAGCAACAGCAGCAGCAGCAGCAGCAGCAACAACAACACTATAACCGCCTTGCCGGTGGTCACTCTGCCGTTCCTTCCCTTGGCAACACGCACGCTCCGGATGGTGGTCACGACAATATTTCCGAGGACAATCGAAGAACCATGGCCTACATAGCCGACCTCTTGAATGAGAGCACGCGTGAGGCTGCCCTTTTGGAGCTCAGTAAGAAGCGAGAGCAAGTTCCCGAGCTAGCTTTGATTCTATGGCATTCATTTGGTAAGCTTGCGCACAGGAACGAGACTGTACGGACAAGTCATCTAACCCCAAGTTCAGGAGTCATGACCTCGTTGTTGCAGGAAATTATCTCGGTTTACACCCTCCTGAACCCGTCCCAGCTCACGGCCGCGGCATCCAACAGGGTATGCAATGCCCTGGCTCTTCTTCAGTGCGTCGCATCTCACAACGATACGCGCACACTCTTCTTGAACGGTATGACGCTCCGCACCGTCTCTGGGACTCTTCTCTGATCATGAGCTCACACGCATCTAGCCCATATCCCGCTCTTTCTCTATCCTTTCCTTAACACGACGTCGAAATCAAGGCCATTTGAATACCTGCGCCTGACGTCGTTGGGCGTCATCGGCGCCCTTGTCAAGAACGACTCCTCCGAGGTTATCAACTTCCTCCTAACCACAGAAATCATCCCTCTATGTCTTCGTATTATGGAAACGGGCTCCGAGTTGAGCAAGACTGTGGCTATCTTCATTGTGCAAAAGATTCTCCTGGACGACAACGGCCTAAACTACATCTGCGCCACCTACGAACGCTTTTATGCCGTGGGCACCGTCCTGAGTAACATGGTCGCTCAGCTTGTTGAACAGCAGACTGCGCGTCTGCTCAAGCATGTCGTCAGGTGCTTTCTCCGGTACGTTTCACTTGTATGTTTGCCTGGCAGTCGCGGCCCACGGCTAACTGGCAGGCATCGAATAGGCTAAGCGACAACGCTCGTGCACGTGAAGCCCTCCGTCAATGCCTCCCAGAGCCTCTTCGAGATGCAACCTTTTCTTCCGTGCTTCGGGATGACGCAGCAACGAAGAGATGTCTGGCTCAACTTCTCATCAATCTTTCCGATAATGTAGTCGAACCCACGCAAGGGGGGCACCCAGGCCTGTGAGGCCAGGCTTACTTGACACACTATAACGTTTTCGGGCCAACATAGACTCATGCATAACACGGCGACTCGGAGGTCAGTGATTTCATTGGAAAACGCAAAAGCGTCGTGGCCGTATTGATACCCGCTTCCTTTGCCCCGGCTCGGGGCATATCTGGCTGATCTGGAATGCATCTTCGACTCGCGGTTTCCTTTCATTCATTCATTCATTCTTTGTCTAAAGCATCGAAAAGGACGGGACAAAAAGCAAGGGTTTTTTTTTCTATCATTATTCTCACCGCTCGGGGCTGGCGATGGGGGTGTACGTCATTTGTTTATACGGTAAGGGGCAGTCGAACTGGAAATGGCGCCGGCGGCGGGAGATGAACGTCATGGGCTCTTTGGACACGATGCAAGACTATGTGGTGTTGGTATCGCCTCATGTTCGGCGGTGAAAATGGCAGTACTGGCTTTCCTTGGGTGGCTCAAATATGCGAGCTATCTTTTCTGATGGCGGGTTAAGTGGAGTACGGGATTCTGGTGCTATTGATCGGACTCAGCTTGCCCATGTGTGTGTCAAGGCTCAATTCCAATATCCAACTTGTTTCAACTAGACAAGCCAGACCTACCGCGTTCTGTTCAGTACCGCTGCTCTCCCTGATCGCACTACCCTCCGTCTCAGACGTTATGTGCAGGGAGCATAGGAAATGTATAGCATATGCTGACAGTGTATACATTCGTCATTTTGCCCACTGGCATCTCTGCGTTGGTTAGTACACGTTCATATTACTATTACAATCTGATCTGGTATCTGAGTGCTGTTTATCTGCATGCCAACCACGGAGGAGTGCCTCTACAGAAGAACACGCGCAGTATTTTCAGTCAGGGCCGAACCCAGTACGTAACTCATCATCGTTTATGCTGCTAGAAGAGCACATGTCCCACGATCCCCCTCAATCAACAGGACAACGAATCATGCCTCCCTTCCCAGTACATCTGTGATCTTCGATAGGAACTACATTGGTGATTGAGGCCTAAATAACTGATATTGGCATTGGCAAGCGCACGTTGGCATGCTGGGTAGAACTTGTACACTTGCCGCTTCGCCCTTGTCTTGGGCTGCCTGAACACAGGAAGATCAAAGGCTAGGCTCCCGCACACACGCATATTGAACCATACTTGGAAGAGCTTCAGACTGGCTAATCATGACGGCGGCTTTTCGATCGAAACATTTATGTGCCGGAAGCCGTATTACCACGGTGGTGCGTACCTACCTGGCCGTTAGATAAGTCAACGCTCCTAACCAGCAAGCAGTCATCAAGCTCTCTCGTACGTCAATGTCGTATTGGAAAGTTCTGAAATGCATCGGCACAGTACTAAAACTTTGAAGCAAAGAACAACACCCAGTTCGTTTCAAACATAGTCGAAGTCAAAGTCGGATCATACAATCTGGCTGTCCGGATATTCATACAGCGAAAAGGTCTCGACATAATCTTCAGTGCCTGATACAAGCAGATAAGCCCAGTCGTATGAGAAACGGACTCTAGTCTGCTGTTAGACTCACTACTTCGTCCAATTTACCGCTGGCGTTGTCCGTGGCAGATGTTATTGACTTCAGTGAAACTGCAGAAGTAATACTGGTACTCCTATGAACCAACTTGTAGCCAGAAAAAGTGGCCAAGCTGATTCGATCAGGACAGCTCATAGAGATACCACTCGACGATGAGGTTTTCGAGAATGCTAGTAGCAACCGCCGGGAGCTTGTGCGTAAAGAATCAGTGCCATGTGGCATCGATCACCACACTTCCTTTCAATACCAGAAGTTCACGGTTCGCCTTTTGAGCCTATGTCTGCACAGATTGGTAATGTCACCAGAGTCGGCACTCCCGATAGCAATATGTATAATGGAAATGCCCTATGCTACGAAACGGACACGGTACATGATGGCACAGCGACCAGAAAGGTGAACATACAAACTCATCGAAATAGAGATGCTCCTGGGTGGTGTACCGTATCGTGCTGGTCGGGGGGCATCTGCTCTAGGCTAGCTTGTATCCATTAAAACTCCAAGCGGGAACAACTATCGAGGACCATATGATGGAAGCCTTGTACTTTATCTACAGCTATACGAGCTTATGTTCATGTCTAACGATAGCGGTCCAGATGAGTTTAGTCAAAGCCATGGTTGAGCTTGCCATTGAACTCGGTGGTCATGTACAAACATGTACGTGGCTAGCGGAAGTATTGTATACGATCAACCTCAAATGACAAACCACTTGGACATTCCATATGCTAGACATTGAGCGATGGGGCGATGACTTTTAGGCCATGCTAGGACTCACGGCACGGAAGATGAAACTGACAACCTGTTGGCGCCGACAATGACACGATGGAGTATCCATAACCCATAGCATCGGACCGAAGCGACTCAACGCGCCCTATCGCCGCAAACGTCAAGAGGAAGAAAAACAATAACCAGAAGTCCAGGTCAGCATGGGGTTCTCAATAGGGGAATGAAGCCTTTCTCCAGAGAATAATACAGGGTCGCGACAACCCAACACAAGTGTGGTGTCCTCATTGGGTCTCGTCAATGTTCCTGTACTTTGACGGTGGCCTATACTGTGATGGTGGGAAATGCTTGCCCTTCGGATGTCAGCACTATCGTATCCTCAGGTCCTAGGCTACATCTAGACAGCCCCCAGGGACCCGATACCATGGACGAAGGAAGCCGCTTACAGAACCCAAAATAGCTCAGAGTGAATTAGAGGCGGGAACCCTAGTCAGAAGACGCGCTGGGCCATATTTATGCTTCACAGTCCACCCCTCGACAATGACAAGTCGAAGACGCATAGCAAATGAAAGCGCTATGAGAAATATGGGGAGAACGGGATCCTTTGGAAATCAAATTTCTATTGTAAAAGTACGACGATGGCACCATAGTTGCTGACCCATTGTCTTCTTGACATTGAATATTGTAGCTCCTTCGAGTCCGCGCGAGGCTTACACGGGGGAGTACCGCAACGGACATGTTGGTAACTACCACGGACAGGGGTGAAAGGAACTCGAGTAAAAATGTTGGTATGTACTTCCTCCAGTGATTAGCGCGGGCTGCCGTTAGAAGCTTACCAATTCAGCCCTAAAATACACTTCCAATCAAGCATCGTAGCTTGCCGCCGCCCATGGCCGCGCACCTAACCTGATCTGCTTACTGACGAGCTCATCGAAACCCACCTGTGAGACCCATAAAGCAAAGATGGATTTAGATTTGTCGACTACTCGTTGGAGTGGATGCGACGGGCTGTTTCCCGATGGGAGGTTTGAGGGCGGTGACGATAGTAGTTGACAAGATCTTGCCATCGCTACTTAAGTTTCTAAAGATAGGTATCCAGGACCATGGGCAAGGGACGACAGTATTAGACTTTCACATTTCGCAGTTCGCGTTACGTTTTCATGGCTTACTATTCACCCTTGGGCCCAAAAATGAGGAAACGAGAGACTGCTTAGACGCCTTGCCAGACCTACATGCTCGCAGACTCCTTGCAAGAGCCACCACACAAGTGATATAGTGCCCTACTGATTGAATATCGAAAACGAGGGTGGGTTTAAGTAAAGAAGCGCCTTTCTGCTATGCGTTCTAGCCTTCAAGCGTCTGCCTAGTTTGCAGGTGGCAGGGCATGGCGGCCATTGGGCTGTAAACTGACAAACGCGACGTGATGCAAGACAAAACTCTGTATATAGTACAGATGGTGTGAATTGCCTGCTTTGGTCGAACGGAACGGACGGACTGATGGGTGGCTTGATGGATTGGTATTTTGAGGGATGGCATATTGATAGTTCGAAGGACGTCGGATATAACGGAGTTTGAGCAGGACGGATCAGGCGCTAGGCCATGAATAGACACCGTTTGAATGGTTACACAAAAGAGCCGGCCCAGAGAATACCAGCCTGCCCTTCGGAGGCGCAGATGCAGGTGCTGGCGCAGGCTACAGCGCCTCGGGTGGAGCGGAGAGGAAGCGATGCGTGCGCCTCCACACCCCGGTCCTCCGCCTTTTCCTCACCAAAGCACAGCTGGCCACACTCAGAACTGGCGGTGGTGGTCTTATGGCGTCGAGAGGACCAGACCGATACACGTTGGACCAGACTTTGTCGTTGGTTGAGTGGTACGCCGACAGGTCCGGGCATGACGAGTTTGACATGCAAACATACCCAAGGTTGGCCTCATCCCCGCCCCTACCCCCCTCCCTTTCGTTTACACACATCCGCAATCACACATAGTACTTGTCGTACTACGACTTGCTCCTAAATGTACACCAATCACTCACACATGTCCGCCAAAGAGTGGTGTCACCATTGAGCCCCTTCCGCTGATGCGCCGTCGAGGCCAATATGCCATAACAGGAGGAGCAGGTGTCTAAATGCCCGTCTCGGCGTCTATTTTCCCTATATCGCTGTACTACCAAGGTCTTAAGCCCACGCACGAGTTGGACGGTCGAAGACGTCCGTTATAGGTCAACGATCGCATTCGTCCGTACCGATGCAGACGCGAAGAAAGATGTAGACGCCAACCCAGCATGTTGAGAACTTGAAATGCATTCGCGTTTATCGTCGTTCAGAGACACCCGACCCCTCCGGCTGCACTACTGGCGCTATCACCTCCCTACGCAAACCGCACCAGCGGCCGACATCCAGCGATTGGGGTCCATGACCGGCAAGAGAGGAGAGACTGCCCTACACGCGGGCATCAGTCCCTCCGCCCGCCTCGACAGTAGACTGCTGCCTCCTGAAACACACTGGTCACATACGTCCATG
Source organism: Colletotrichum echinochloae (assembly GCA_016618095.1). Classification (NCBI taxonomy): domain Eukaryota; kingdom Fungi; phylum Ascomycota; class Sordariomycetes; order Glomerellales; family Glomerellaceae; genus Colletotrichum; species Colletotrichum echinochloae. The sequence continues at coordinate 1,546,225 of JADEZT010000009.1, forward strand.
AGTGTAAAACTGGTCGGCTTTCTGAACCAGCCTGATTTGCTTTGCTGCTGTTTCGGCGTGACTCCTACGGCCCGACCGGACCTCCAGACGCATGCAGGGTGCAGAGGATGTTCGATTGGACAATCATACGCGCGAACGAAGACATCAGGACAGTTAACCCCCTCCCCCGCCTCATTCTAGTTCTGCTTGGCAGCCAAGACAAGCTGCCCTAGCAAGCACTCGCTAAAGGGGCGTTGCCTTGAGGTTGGCCATCAATCGGACCAGTCGCGGCCCGTGTGTCGTATACACTAGAAAGAAACAAAAGTCCCACCGTACTGGTCGTCCTTGCTTCACAGCAGGCCAGGCTAAGAGACAAGGCATTCTGCTATTAGGGCGAGCGCATGACGACTGCCAACCATTGACAGATGCCGAGGGTCACGCCCGTTTTCGCGTGTCATTTCGTGGCCGTCTCACTTGGTGGTCCATCACGCCGCCGACTGCGACTGACATAAATACCATAAGTTGTCACTCATCGGACACGTAAGTACCTATTTAGCCCAGCCTCCATAGTTGACTACGTACTGTATCTCGGTTTTCAGCCCACCCCTTGATTAACTACGCACCTTTGTATTTAGCCCAGCCATGCTCCCCGTGGCGTCGCCGTCGCCGTCGCCGTCGATGTGGGGCCCGACGTTACAAATGAGTTGTCTGCGTCGGTGTTTGCGTTGATAACCCCAAACCCCGAACCTGCCGGGGGCTGCGGCTTCTTGTCTGACAAGATGATGAAATGGCATGTCGTGTCTATGAGCCATTGAATTAAGGTATACCCAGATCGTACCGCGTTTGCCTCCCGTCGACGCAGCGCAAGTTAAAAAAAAAAAAAAAGACAAACGAGAGCAGCCCCTCGGTGGAGCGGTCACTATAGAAAGAGTGCAAAGACAAAATCGATGTCGAGTGGCTTCGGGTACGGTAGCAGCGCGGGCACATAGTGACACTGTGGTCAGGTCACACACACACACACACACATACCTACCCTGCATTGGTCTCAATGGTGGTAGGGATAGGGTTCAGGGATGAGCGGGCCCTCGCGAGGTGACAATTGATGCAATCCCACCCCGAGCCGAACACACCTTTGCGTTTGAGCGCTGTGCATGGCAAAGCATGAGCATTTTGTTTGGCGAGAGGATGTGGACGATGCATGGCTCGAGACGGGCGTTGTTCTCCACAGGTCGTTGATGACTGACGGTTGAGGTGCATCAGCTTCGAGATGGGATGGCAGAGTACATCTCTCGCCCAGTGGCAGACGAACAATGTGTAGAAGAAGGCGTGAAGACGAACGACGGAAATTTCGGGGTACTTCGCCCGAGCGTTCGGTTGTTGCAGCCCCGTCTGCAGGCAGTAAGTGTTAGCACTTCGTACCTGGTCGGGATCATGGTCCGTGCGAGCAGGGTCACGTCTACGTCCCTCTACTTGGGTACCTAGGTAGGTACTGCACACTAGCAGATGCGCGCCTAGACGAGGTCACGTCCTCCTGCGGGCAAGAGAAGTTCGGGTCACACAGCATAGCACAACCACCCCCTGTGTTTTCTGAGTGCTGACGCACAGCTGTCCAATCAAAATCTTCGTATGCCGCTCCTTCAGCCCTACAGACCCCTGCTTCCTTGCGGTGTCGCCGACGCTTGGCGTGTGCACCCAAGCTCCTTCGACCCCGCCCTGGTCCTCCGCCTCTTGCTCTCATCTCAGTCCTTTTCCCGCCTGCTTCATCCTCACCAGACACTCCCTCAAGCCCTGTGTAACACGTCTCCTCCGCCTTTTCCCCTCACAACTCGTGCGACCGAAGAAAGTGCCTGACAACCCCCGAATGGTCGCCTTCGCGCGCCTACGACCTGCGTGTGTAACGAGCACCCATGTCCGTTGGCTTATGTAACACCCTTGCTTTCTCCCTCTTGATCTTCCTTCTATTATCTCTAGTCTTACACACCTACTCGCACGCCCTTTGCCCAAACCAGCAAATGCAACAACAACATTCGAGGCATGTCTTGTCAAATTTTGAAATTCCTCTCAGAGCCAGTCAAGCACGGGAGCCTCATGCCGCTGCTGCTACTACTGCAACTGGGAACCGGACTCTGCTCTGCATGCCACATGCTATGGCTGATACGAGTAGCACTTTTGATTTCAAATCCACCCGACTGACACCGGCGCTCTGTCCGTGGTACAATCCACCGTCTGCCTGCCCAGTCTTGAGTTGCATACCGTAGCCACACCGCCAAAGTACTCAACGCCATCCCCTCTTCTTTCTTTGGACGAATGCGCCTTTTGTAATGCCTCGCGAGGTATGCTACGCACAGGGCCGTGATCGCCATTCGTTCCGTTGCATGCCTCTATGCATGCGCTGCCCCCTAGCCCCGATCAATGATTGTGACCAGAAGACGGCGAACCCGGAAATTTCCCAGCCAAGGTAGCTTGTCACCCGATCGATTTTGCGTCCTCCGCCGACAGGACACCTACCCAGGTATGCGTTGGCTGGCAGAGGAGCTAGCTTCAAGCGCCTAGATAGTTTAGGTCCGCCTAGATAAACCACTCGCACTCTCTCCAGCCATCTTCACCCATACGCATGCGGCATCATCCAGAGCATACGTTGCATCTGTAACTGTGCCCACTCGTGTACGCTGGAAGCGATCTTACCGTACCTAGGTACCTCTCGGTATGGCGACTGTGGGTGTGGGGGATAGCTGCGTTGCCATGCGGTACCACACAGCCCTACGCGCGAGCCTCCGCCCTTTTTCAAATAAACGTCTTACTGGCGCATATGAACCCATCTCCTTGCTGCGCGGGCGTGGATGCAGACCGTCGCCGAACAGCCGACCCTATCATGTCACACCTGTGTTTTTTGTGCTTGTCTTTTCTCTCCCATCGATTTGAGGGCCCCTTTGCTCCCCTGGCCCGACTGTTCCGGGACAGAATACGGTTTCTGCTTCTCGAGTCTTTGGGCAGCTATCTAGGTAGCCATCTTTTGCCGTGTGTCTCACACCTTGCTTTTCCTCATGTCTTCGGCAGCGCAAGCGATGAACATGCTGCGGGACGCTTTATAGCCAACCCGTGTACCTTATATACAATGCTATGACTGTACCGTATCGAAAGATTAAGATGTGGCAAAGGCCAGAGGTACCGTGTATCGGGTTACACGTATCGTGATTATGGTATACCGGATGGACTGGGCTGGCTAGGCTGCTTATGGTGGTCTAGGGAGATTGTATGTCATTACTGCAATGCTACAACCGCTCCTGTACCGAACCTACTCCCTCTATAGAGACAACGGGTATGAAAAGGGTACGCTTCTCAGCCTCTGGACTGCGTCGTGCTGCTGACGTTGACACTTACTGCTACGAGTTTGTTGTTCGATACATACACCTGGTACTTCTGGCTGATGCCTCATTGGAGGGAGAGAGGGGGGTAGGGGTGGGCAAAGAAAGTTGAGCACAGCTCATAAAGACACGCCCTCGGCAGCTTGTTGCTTCCAGTCACGATGCCCCAACAGCTTGGGTTTGGGGCCGGAACCTCGAAGACAACGGCGCTGGTCAACTTTGGGGGCCAAGGCGTTTGGCGTGGAGTGTAATGGGCGCAGTCGTTGGATACACTAGACCAGGAACCCGGGGGATGGAGAGGGAGAAAGCGGGTCATCGTTGATGATTCCATACCGCACGAAAACATGCCCTGATGAAGCAATCATCCATCATCCACTTGCTATTCACTGACACAGGCCCAGCAGTCGCAACAGACGAGGAAACGAATGTCCACCAGAACAGTATGCGAGCGAAATCTATTGGCCCCTCCGTCTCTAGGCAGCAGCATTCAAAGGGGGGGGGGGGGTCTCGGTGTTTTCACCTAGGCGGGGTTTACCAAGAAGCAGCGCGTCATTTCCGTAACACGTTCATTTAGACACCCTGGTCTGCAAATGAATCCCGCCTCCGCTCCTGTAGGTATATAGGTACCTAGTGAATCAAACCCGGGGAAGGGGTCGGGTCGTACGAGCAGCAGAAGCAGGCGGGGCACACTCACAGCAAATGCGAGCTGGCCAGTCGTAGCCCTTGGCGACAAATTTAGGATGGAGACATGCCCAAAGATTCCAAGAGGGACGGAGCCTAGGGAAATGCGATCGCCACCTGTGCCCTGTGTCCGTGTTGTCCCGAGTCCCCGACCAGCGGCTTCCCGCAGCCAAACCCCATCCATCTTTGCGAGCAGCTTGGTGGTGGGGGGATGGGGAAATGGATGTACCGACAGCCACATCCGCGCTGTTCTGCACCCTTCGGGCGAAGCATATGGAAATCCGGGTTTGGTAACCAGTCTGAACGGTCGATTTTGTGGGCTTCGTCAGAACTCAAAAGACGTCGCTTGATCGGATCCCTACAACACAATAGCTGGCAATCCTAGCTCACTAGTTAGTCTCATGGAACATGATTGGCAGCCGAGAAATAGACATGCCCATGCTGACGAGAAAGGGCCAGCGTAGCCCCCATCTCAGCCCTGGTCGCGCGCGCAGAAGATCAACAGTTGATGTTTTTTATCAAGCCCACTGGCTAGTTGCCCCCTCATCCCCTCCCTCTGCCCGAGGATTCAGAGTCATGGGCTGGGGTCTAAGCCACTGATGAACTTCCTCGGATCAAGTCAATTTCGGCAGCGTGGGGCTATCCAGTCAGAGGACCGAGAATGCAATCGACCGCTGGTGTTCATGTGTGCTGATTTCGCAACGCCCACACAGATCTCGATACGTTGTCAAGTCACAAGGCCCTATCTGGAATCCCAGAGGTGCTAGGGGTTTGCAGGACATGGGAAGGAGTAGTGCACCTACACTGCCTCTAAAAGTCAACGAACAGAGATGGCACGGCAGGCACCACCGAAAAGGAAGTCTACCTGAGCATATCTCAGCGCGATGTATCGTCGTGGCTCGTCACATGCCTTGCTCATCACTAGGGTCGACTGTCGCCTAGTAGACCGAGCGAGGAGGACTGTTGAATGGGGGAAATGCGACGAACATAGATTTGCATATCTGCTTGTTTATTGAAGCGGGATATCTCTTTTTCTAGAACTCCTCGATACGCCGAGGGAGGATCAAGAGTGTGAAACCCGCATTCGTACTGGCGCTTGGGAAGGTAAAGGGGACGTAACTGTCGGGAAAGTATAGACGGCACATGCAGCCCTGTTGGGGGCTGAGGACCTGCGGGCGATGATTGGCCGAGAGTCCGAAGTCCCACCTGATGCAATGTTAAATGGGCCCAGGCTACGGTGAAGATCCAGGCACTGGGGAGTTGGGATGGGTCCAGCTGGTCGGCTTTGCGAGCGTTGCTGGCCGGAACTCATGGGTGGGCGTGGGCTGCCATTCAACAACTCCAGTACCCAGTAGGAAAAGACATCAGCGCTCTAGGATCGCGTCCGCGGGTGAGCCAGGCAAGGTAGTATTATGTGCGCATCCGCGGCATGGACGAATCGTGTGGCTGGCATCGTCTTGCTAATTGACCAGGCAAAAATAGACGTCTTACAAAGCACGTGGGAGCTTCGTCACTGGAGGGGGCGGAGAAAGCGCATCCCCGGCCCCCCCTGGGTGAAGGAGAAGAGCAGGCAGCAGGAGTGCACTTCGACTCCAACAAAGAAGCCATGTTTTCAGAAGGACTGGTAAGGCAAGGCAAGGTATGTCATATCATGTCATGGTGTGGCATGGCATGGCATGGCAAGAAACCGGCAACCTTGCCCCCCCCCTCCTCGATCCCGCTTTAGCATTTTCGCACTGGTCCCCACCTCAATAGGATTCACGATGGATGATTGTGCCCTACACTACATTGTAATGTACCGAGTTTAGGGGCTCGAAGACGACATAAGTGTCATGAACATCTCATCGTACTATGGTCCACCGGCGACATCGGGACGAGCGGCCAGGCCTCTGTGTAGACGCACGCGGGCGGGTCTCGCCTACCCTCATGCTAAGCGGCCGCAATTTTACCCACTCACCTCCATATTGGCTAAAGTGGTTGCGACAAAGGGGCCCGTTCGTTGTCCGTATCCGTAGGGCACCACGTCCTCTTGAGAAGGCAGTCGGTAATTAGGTCGTGGTGTTGCGAGTTTACGTAGGTAGTACTGTCACCCTTATTGACGAGACGCACGCCCCTTGTGTCGCAATGTGCATGTAACATGGGGTTCGGATGCCATGAGACTGGCTTCGCCTTACTTACTTACACCACCAGCCAGGTCATGCCACAGACCATTTTTGGTGCCAAACAAAAGATTGGTAATCGCGCAAGATGCGATTGTCACTATCAACTTTGGTAATATGCTTGGCCATGTGACCTTCAAGCTGTCAACCAAGTGACGGTGATCCAGGATGGTCTCGTCACCATAACAGCAGCCCGTGGGCTTCGGAGACGGGAGGGGCCAGAACAGTTTGATGGACGCGACGCACGCCCTGTGGCTTGGTAGTCGGAATAGCTTCTTCCCACTTTTGAGTCAAGGGGTGCGGCCTGTTGTGATTCCTCTTTACCCCTTTGGCATGCCGGCTCGGTAGGGTATCTCATAATCACCTAGGTAGGTACTTGGTTCACATTGGGGAGTAGCGAAACCCGTCGATGCGGGTGTGCAAATGGGAGATGGACCGCTCGATCGTGGAGGCTCTCCACTCCTCTCCAGGCATACATATTTTCTCGGTCTTGGTTGGCAGGTACTGATTACTGGGCCTACGGACTCTTGCTGCACGAACGAATCTACTGCTACTGGCCCCGTATTTTGGGAATACTCAGAAAAGCTTGGCGACGGAAGCGATATATCCCTTTCATGCCTTGGGATTGGTCAAAATTACGAATTCCCTTTCTCGGACTAGTGCCGCCCGGTCTCGGCCCTGCCCCACTGCGTCCCGTACACTCTGCCGGCTGGAGGCTGCTCCCTCCTGTCCTGAACCCTACTGCGTACGCAGTGTACCTAGGAACCGTTGTATCTGAGATGTATGGACATGGGTGAATCCAGTCAGTTGTACGCAGATGAAAAGGCCGACAGAGTTTATGCAAACGCGTGCTTGGGATTGGTCTTTTTTGCGGCTCGATGCCTGATTTCACGTCGCAAAACTTTTAATGATACGCCGGTGGTGCATTTCTAATCACAGTTTGTCATCATCATCGTTGTCGTCGTCGTCGTCCGATCTTCCGGCAGCTTGCCCCGGTTTTCCCACGGACCAGGTCGGGTCATGATTAATTGTTGCGTTCCTTACCAGCCAAGTCCGTTAGGGACACATTGTGCGAACTGGAACAGCATGGGAGGATGGGATTTGCCCTCGTGCTTTCCCGCCTCTGATACATGCGATGCTGGGCTCAGGTTCATCTTGGCATGTTTGACTCGATCGGTTTGCGCACGCGTTGACTGCACGAGCATAGCCAAACAAACTGGTGTTATTGCGGCTATGTTTCCAAGCAGGCGGATCCTCTAAAGGTGGGACGAAGAGCTTTTTTACGGGGCCAGATTCTAGCCCTGGAGAGGTGTGGTCCGCCAGGGTTGCTCATCATGATACTAAGGGTCGTGTTACCAACCGTGCCAGCCCTGCGAGACGCACCTTGAGATACGGATGTTGTATTCTTTGAGGGAAACGGGACGTTTTCCTTATCGTGGTCAGGGCCCTATGATGCCACTCTCATTGCTGATTCAATGCACGGCCTACCGAGGGGCATAAGGCATTGTAGCAGAGATATCAAATTCCAATGACCAAACTAGGCAGGATGTTGTATTGTATTAGCTACAGGCGGTATCTCGGGAGGGACTTTAGAGCGGGGTTTAAAGGCGGCCATCTCCTTGAGCCCTGAAAGCTGGACTTTTGATCCAGGTCCACAAATACATGAACTGCAGTTTTGACCGTATAAAATTGGGTTGAAATGGACCGTGCAGATGTATTATGGGACTGAGAAGAGTTAGTGATTGGTCAGCAGCAACATCTGGATAAAAGTCCAGGTTTCAGGGTTTAGGGAGATCATGCGCCTAGATAACAAAACGTATCTTAGCGCGCTGTGTTCTGCCCGCTGAGCTAGGTAGCCTGGACAGCAATACCTCCAGAACTGTAAACCAGAGACTTTCATGGTGTTTGTTAGAGGGACAATTTCACGGGGAGAGGATGGGAGAACGACCAGACTTCCTACAGACCAGTCGATAAGGCAAAGCTTCGGATCTGGCATCCCTAAGGACGTGAGTTGACGTAGACGGACCTCGCCCTCTTGCTGCCGTTTATACCTTGAGGCGCTGCAATAGTGTAAACTAAGGTGGTGCGGAACGGATTCCTTTGACTTCGCTGGCAGATGCTCTTCGGGCCATTGTAACCGGGAGAGCACGGAGGATGGAGGAGGGGGGTGGAAAGTGTAAAGGGAAAGACGAAGCAGGCCAGTCTCTGTGGGCAGCCCTATGACAAAACGGCGGCCGCCCAGGCTCTGGAGCATGTGGGCCTCGCGTCAGGGAACGAACGGTAAGCCGCTTCCGTTGAAGACCAATTGGATACCGTCCTCATGCCCACCCGCGCCTTATTCCCGTTGCCTCTTGTGTAACACCAGAGCCGACAGGGATTACGATCCTTAGCAGCGTGTACTTTATGCTGTATGTAGGTAGTGTACCTACACAACCTACTTTGTCTGTCTGGCTGCTCCCCCGCGGCTGTCTGTACTTGGTCGGTGCAGAACCTTTTTTTTCTGCAGATGGGTTATATCAAGAGACTTACGAATCAATACAAGACCAGTGATGGAAACAAAATGGCATTTTGACCACAACCGTACTGGACGACTCGGTATGGCCGGCAGAACTCGATCCGGATTGACATGAAATTAGCTGATCGAAAATCGGTAACCTCTCAGGTGCACCTCCTGCCGGGCTACCAGTCCCAGACCAAGGTGAGGAATTCGTAGTAGCATGGCAGACACGACAGACGAGGCGAGGCGAGCGTGTGCGTTAACTAAAAGCGGACGCAAGTAGGCCAAATTGGCCCAAAGCAGCAACTGCAGGTCCTATGGAAACATTCGCCGTGCCACTCGGTGCCTCGTTTCCGCATACCCAGCAATGTTGATGATACCCCTTTGATAGTTTTATCCTGCACAGAAGAAGTCTCTTGGTGTTGCTTAAGCCGATCGTCCCACTTTACCCTAGGATCCAGCAATAACCATGTCGGTTATAGACAGGAGAATGGAAAGAGCAAGCTATTGTTGATGTTACAGCATTTGGTCCATTACGCCAAACCCTTTTGCGTTTCTCGTACACGCTGTCCAGTCAATGGGGTTGTTTGGCGGTCCTGTACGGATACCAGTGGCAGCAGTGGCAGCAGCAGTAACCGCGGTTTGAACCCCGAGCAGCAGGCCTCCTGGCCCCTGATAACAAGGTAGTGTCTTCTTCCCCTGTCCAGCCCAGCCCGCGATGTATTACCTAGGTAGTACGGAGCACCGTAACCATTTCCTCGATTGGCAAAACTACGTACCTGACCAAGGGCTCGGGGACGTACTCCACTCCTGCCATCCCAGTCTGGTGGAGCCGAGTGCGACCTCAGACTACAGGTACGTACTTCCACCGTATCTTCGCGTGGACAACCGACGACCGTCCCCCCCTCCCTCTTCTCTCCACCACCATCAAGATGCGCTCCTGCCCCTCTACACGACATAGTGGGTGGTGGTTTACAGAGCAGGTAAGGTAGGGGTGAGGGGGGTGCACACACCGAATCCGCACTCTGCGATATCCGCCCACGTCTTGACACTCAGCGACGTGGCCGTTGTCGTCCGTTATGGTACCCTCCGTGGCTCCGTCAGTCTCTTGCTGCGGCCGCCCTAGTCCGGTTCACTTAGCCTTGGTGCGCCGCCCATCTTTCCGCTAGTCTGCTCCGATCAATCCTTTAGCCCCAGCCTACCCGCCCAAAGTCACTTGAACGAGGCGCCGCTCCTGGATCGTTCCGTTTCCGAAAGTTACATCCCATCCCCCCCCGGATTGCTGCCTCCGCCTTCTCTGCCTCCTTCGTCGAGGTAAGCTGGCTACCTAGTTGTGCCCTCTTGTACTCTCTGTTTCTGTCCTGCCTGCTTCTTGTGTCTGCGGCGGGATGCCGTCGCCTCTGCCCTACCACTTATCTCACCCCTCCACACACTTCCTTGCTTCCACCCCCCTCCTTCTCCTATGTCTTCCTCTGGTCCCCCTTCGGATCCCAGCCAATATCATGAAAATACAACACACCTTTCATAACGCTCAGTCGCCCACTCTTTTACTCTCATACACCTTTCACAGCCACGCCCCTCCCCACTCCCATCAATACCCTGCACTAGGCACGGTACTTGTACCCTTCGTCTGCCTGTCTCTCTGCCTACGGATGCTAGGGTAGGCTATGTGGAACCTCCAGAAGTTGACGCCCTGCGAGGACAAGGACCCTTGCCTGTGGTCCTCTCGCACTCACGCCGCCAGCCATGTCATTGCTTCCGACTTGCTGGTTGTTCAGCTTGAGCTCGAGAAAGAGGGGGAGTGAGAGCCTTGGGTGGCTTTTTATTTAATAGCTTCCTCTCCCCTTCTTTCAACTCATCCCAACTCGAACAGTTCGACCTTCAACAAAACAGACATTTCCTACGTTACGACTTGTGTCAATCCACAAAGCTAGCTCTTCCAAGCCTTGTCCGACTCGGGCCTGCCAGCGTTTGACCACCCTTGACCTTTCTGTACCGCCACGATTTTCAGGACAGCCAACAGCTAGAAGCTTCCTCCCAATCTCAATGTTCACCATGTCTCAACATCAGTACGCCTACCCGGCAACTGCTCCCGCACCTAGAGCATACTCGGGCCATGGCACCAGCAGTGCCTCTAGCAGCTCTGCCAACCCCGACGAAGACTGGACAAAGATCTCTGACCTTGCTGAGCGCCGGAGGATCCAGAATCGCATCGCCCAGCGCAACTACCGTAAGTCACAGTCAACACGTGGAACACACCCGCACGCTCCGCCACACGCCCCATACTGACATGTTCGTGCAGGTAAGAAACTCAAGAGACGTTTGGAAGACCTCGAGAGGCGTGCCGGCCAAGAAGGCACATCCACCACCGAGAAGCCTCCTCAGGCCAAGACCTCCAAGAAGCCTGCGAACAAGACACCAAAGACACCAGCGGCGACAACGACCATGAACCAGGGCCAGTTCACCCCTCCCATGCAAGACGACGAAGTTTTCTTTGCCCAACCCTACGAGGATGGTCGTGAGAGGTCCAACACGCCCCCGTTCCTTGCATACACTACCTATCCCCCGCCCGAGGAGATGATGTTGGCTCCCACATACACTACACAACCGTACCCCATGACCACTGCGGAGGCGTACCCTGGATACCTCGCGCCCGCAGTGCCGGTGACGTTGCCGCCCATGAACCACTTCAACGACGCCATCAAGCGCGAATCATACCCAAGCGACGACGGCTTCCCCCCCTACATGAACTACGGCTATATGCCAGGTATCGACATGCATGCGCCCGGCCCATACGACCCTGCGAACCCTCATGTGAGTTATATGCGACAACCACCTTCCCGCGATCCATGATGCTGATGGATTGTTGAGCAGACCCCTCCGCTCTCGCATTCTTTCGATCACTCGGCCAACTGCTCCGACGCTGGTTACGAGTATCCCACTACACCGCTATCGATGCCAGGATCTCCTGGTTTGGTCCACCCATAGAGACGGGCGCAGGGTTATGCGGCATCATTGTAGCTACTACTCTGGACCCTTCACTTTTTTTTCTTCTTTCTTCTTTCTTCTCATTCCCCTACATATACGGGGTGGCGGGCCAGGAGTTTGGGAGCATCTGGATTGCATGGACTGGTCGAAGCGCTCGACCTTATGGAGATATGATCAAGGAACAGGCGACGGCGTTTCAACCTGAGTAAACTGTTCCACTGAGTGCAGTTCTGTCACAAGGCTAGACACGGCAGTCGAAAATTCAAAAGACGAGATTGTTACATTACACGTGCCTTCTACTTTCACACCATGATCAAGAGAACCATGTCTTGACCAGACAAGCTTTTCTGGCTGCCAGTCTCCCAGTGGTTATACGAGGTCATCTTGGCCTGTCGTGTCCATCACAGCCCCCCCCCTCCTGAAAGAAGTAAAAAAAAGGAAAAAAAAAAAGCTCTGTTCTGGCTGCAATGATGATTCACGGCGAACAGCGTAGAGGATAGGTGGAACTCGCTGGCACAATGCGACATGCGTATGCACACCCAAATATAGGTTTAAAGGCACTTCTAGCCGAGTCTGACGCGTGAGAGAGTGTTGCCAAAGCCGGTCGAGATCCGGGCATAGCATCGCAGATGGAATACAGTCAGTGGTTGAACCTGCGGGAGCTGACAAACCACGGCAAGGAAGAGCCCTGGAACGACAAGGTTGATCAGGAGTGGCGTAGGTGAAAGGAGCGAAAACATTTAAATCACGTCGGAACCTGAGGTGCGGCGTAGTGCGTGGAAACACTCGCCCAAAAACCTTCGACGTGACTCGCCGGCAGCCAGTGTGGCCGAAGTGACAGTTTCGACGCTAGAGACTAAAGACGAAATTCGGGTAGCACCCCACGAATAGGGTTCAAGGTGGGAGGATGGGATGGAAGGATGGTGCGGGATCATGAGGCAGAAGAGCAATGACCAGGCTGCGGCACAACAAACAACCGCTGATGGTGGATGGTATAATCTTTCACATTGGAAAGAGCCATTAGATGATATGGGGGGTACGATGCATTGCTTCTACACGCAAGAAAGGGCCACCCACCGACAGGACCTCGCGTGTATTACAAAAAAAAAAAAAAAAACACTGGCAAGATGATACATCAATCACGCAGTCGTCATGCTATGCTGGGGGTTACCAATCGGACACCGAGGCGGAGGAAACCTTTGGGCCCTCATAGTCAGAGCCGGGCCTAGTGAACGAGACTGGCGGGTGTGGGATCTGCGTGACGATATTGCCTCTAGGTCTTCCACATAGAGCCAAGAAAAGGAGGGGGTGGGGAGCATCCTTGGGCACTGTCAAGCCCGGCGACCTAGTCTCAGTCATATCTCCTCCATGTGAACGGCACCATACGAGAAATATGAGAAGGTTCACAACAAGGCAGGCCGTAAGGAGATCAGCTCAGTTGGGGATGTGGGCAAAGGCAAGTGTAGAGAAGGCCTTCCGGTTTTGCGCCTAGACTTTGCGGCGTGCATTATGCGGGACATCGCATGGCTTTGGTACAACAACGACTTGTGGATCATTCGAGGACGTTCTAATGGAAGAAGGATATGGAATATGAGAGGTTTAAGTGTTGAAGAGTTGCCGACAACTGCATCATCGTGTGACTACCATCTGGCGTTGTGAATGGCGAGTCGCTGGCGACACAGCATTTCCCTTAGACACAGAGGGACACACATAGCTAGCACGCTGGGGAAGCAGACCGGTCTGGTGTAAGGTTTTCGGGATGTCACGGCGAAAGATGGAGGTTTCGGGGGCGTCGAAAAAGGCATGACATGGGTTGTCGATCTTGAATAAGTCACCGCAATGTCGCCGGGGAACGACAGCGCAATAAGAAAGACATGGATGGGAATGGGTGTGGAAGAAAAGGCCTGGAACACAGGGCGGCTTGGGGCGTGTGCGTAGCCCCTCCCCCTCCCCCCCTTTCTTCCGGAGTTAACTAAGTTTTATTGACAATTCGTCCGAGATATCGTATACTTAGTGAAGCAAGGCCGGGCGGAGATTGACAGTCGCCCTCAAAACTGTAAAGGATGGAGCTCAGTATGGTTCTTGCTTGTTGAGTTCTTGCTTGTTGACCAAAGCTTGCTCCTCTATTCCATTTACTCTTGCGTTATAGCCCACCCGAGTTGCGAAAAGGACTATAGAAGCATTCGCCATTAGCCGCCTCATGTGCCGCAGGAAGCGGAATCGGACGCGGAGTCGGAAAATAACCCAAAGCCCCTATCGCCTAAACCATTATAATATCCACATCCGATACACTAGTCCGAGTAATACCGTCTTCGCCTGAAGTGATCTACAAACACATTACACGTAGAAGTCACTGTCGGCGCAGTTTGATCATCTCGCTCACTCGTTGCCATGTCCGTCTAGGAAGATACATACAAAGCTATGGCATGCGAGCTGATACAAGGCCGCATTGCCCCGGAAAATTGCGGTGAACTCCGAATAGAGTTTCTTACATGCCCGTATTCTTCGTTTCGCCGCCGAAGCCGAAGCTGGCCCAGTATATGTGCAATTCCTCGAACTTCATCTGTGCAAGTCAAAACAAAAAGGAACAGTACGGTAACTAATCCTTTATGTGAAGAAAGATGTATTCTTGTATGTCACAGCAAGAGCCCGTAGATAGCCGTCACGGGATCAAATATCGAGCGCGAATGGAAGGCCTAGTGCGAGCGTTCATGTCAGGCAATGGTTATTTTCATCGAGGCTGCGAAGTACCTCATCCATCTCATAAACTTATCTCAACTTTACCCCGCCTTGCCGGACCCCCCATCTCTGGCTACGATTAGTATTTTGATGCTTGAGCTCATCTTGGCTATTCGCTTTTGAAAGCCATCGTGACGACCACTTTTGCCTTCGTACCTAGCCCTTTCCGTCAAGTCATCCGAGTCTATGGGTGCGCTCGGAGCTAAAAGAATAACTCGGGAGTAACACGGAAGCAAGCTTGAATCGGTAATGAGAATCATCTGAGTCATGGAGCGTTGACCGACTCTGTAATTTTTATGCCAGACCGAATATAAACAAACCCAGCAGTCTACCGGTGTCCAGTACCCGTCCGTATCCGATGGAAATTTACCATAATATCCGAAGGGAATCATATTCCCTCCATGTTTAGATGCTTCAGAGGTCCGACACGACCAGGGTGCTAGGGTGCCAGGCTACAGCTACCCAAGAACGGTACGTATCCCACCACGGACGTCAGAAGCACACGTACAAATCGTGATTGGCTGCTGCGCTCCATCCAACGTTCCGGGCGGGACCACCTGCAATCACCAGTGTGATTGGGTTACATGAAATCATCGTAGCCTTTCGCACTCCTTAACCTTCTTCCACCACTGTCTACATCTTCTCTCCCATAACGCAGACCTACCGGCCAGCCGCACCCGACTAGAAGATATAGCGCTTGGATTCCTCAACAGTTGGCTTCGCCCCCCCTCGGGAAAGAAAAAAAACCTTCCCGAGATAAGATCCGAGGTACTTGCCAACTTCATCCAATAGGACAACCGCCAGTCATGGCTCCAGACTGGCAGCTGCTCTACCTCTACGGAGGCGACAAGTAGGTGCGCATAGGCATGCTACGTGGACATAGCATCAAGTCTATCCCCCATATCCTGTCATCCCACTCAGTCTCTTCTCCCTGATGTGAATACGCGCCGTTGACACTAGTCCTTAGCCCCTGGGATTCAAGTCTTTGGACTGATTCCGATGACCGAGTACGCGGCGGCAAGAGCCAATCTCACCTGCACTGCGAGTCATCGGAAAAGGCCAATTTTTTTGGCAACTTGGATATAACAGCCCTAGGAGGGGCCGGTTTCGCATCTCAAAGAACACTCGGCACGCTCCATCTGGACCTGAGCCAATACGATGGACTTGTCATCAAGATCTTGCAAAGTGACTCCAAGAAGTACACTCTTACCATCAAAGACGAGATCCTTCCACCCAGAGAGGACGGCCGTGACCAAAGTACCATCAGTTGGGAATATGATTTCATACCCGAGGCTGGCGAGGTCAAGATCTCATGGGATGACCTGAAGCCTACGTACAGAGGCAGGCCCAAACCCGACGCCAAGCCCCTAGATGTGTCCAATATCAAGAGAATCAGCTTCATGATGAGAAGGTAAGGAGCACATTGGTATGATATCATCTACGACACTTATTAATGTGAGGTTGCAGCTTCTTTGGCACCCAAGAGGGTGACTTCAGCCTAACAATTGCGCACCTAGCCGCTTTCAGCATTCGGCCCACCTCATTCGACTCCGACGGGTCATTGGAGAAAGGCCATGTACACGTACCGGCTGCGGCTAGTCAGCGATCCTGGTTGGGTTGGTTTTGCGGATGGGTTAAATGACTAGATTAAACGATGTGGCCCACGAAGCCGAGTAGGATGTCCAACCATCCGAGGAGGGCAGGCGGCAAAACATAATCACAGTTTACGATGCAATTTCCAGACAACCAACACATCTTTTTGGTTCCATCGTAGGCCATTGGTTATATGCTCAGAGCTAGTATAGGGCTTCATACAATCTGGCCCAATACCTTGATCAAGTCGCTTGTCACACCCATTGCCGTCACGTCGCCACCGGCGCCGGCACCCTGGATGATGAGGGGATTGCTGCCGTAGCGCTCCGTATAAAAGCTGATAATGTTATCGCTGCCCTTGAGAGCGGCGATGGGGTGAGATGCGTCGAACTGCTCCAGCCCAACCCTGACCTGTTTGCTGGCGACATCAATGCTGCCAACAAAGCGGACCACCTTGCCTTGCTTCTCTGCCGCCGACTTGGTCTGCTCCATCTGAATGTCAAACTCTGGCAGTTTTTGTAGAAACTCATCCCCGCTCGTGCAGGACTCGAGCTCTTTCGGGATCAAGCTCTGGACTGGGAAGGATGTAGGGGACTCAATAGGCAGACCTGCCAGTCTCGCAAGAATAGTCAGCTTACGAGCGACGTCGAGGCCGTTAAGGTCATCTCTCGGGTCAGGCTCCGTGTATCCCAGCTCCTTGGCCCTGGCCACTTCGGCAGACCATTTGCCGCCCGAGCCCGAT
This sequence comes from Colletotrichum echinochloae, assembly GCA_016618095.1. Taxonomy (NCBI): domain Eukaryota; kingdom Fungi; phylum Ascomycota; class Sordariomycetes; order Glomerellales; family Glomerellaceae; genus Colletotrichum; species Colletotrichum echinochloae. The sequence continues at coordinate 1,562,968 of JADEZT010000009.1, forward strand.
GTCGGAGCAAATGAGTTGAAAAGGAAGGACATCGTGCCGCTGAAGACACCCTCGATCTTGGTCACACGGTCGCCTGTGTCGACGAGGTCCTTGAGCGTCGATATGACGGGCAGGCCCGCGCCGACGGAAGATTCATGGTAGACCTTAGCGCCGGAGATTTCAGCAGCGGTGAAGATGTCTTGCCACAGTCGGTAGGAGCCAGAGAATGCCTTCTTGTTGGGGGTTACGACACTGATGCCACGTCCAAGGAAAACGGGGTAGGCGTCGGCAACGTCCTGGGAGCTCGTGTTGTCAACCAAAACGACCTTGGCGGGGGCGGCAGCGAGGTATTCGGCGAGCTGCGGCAGAGCAGGGGGGGCTTGCGAGACGGCGGCGAGTTTCCCGATGGCGTCGGCGATGGGGATTGGGGAGTAGCTGGCGTCGTACAGGGCCTTCTTGGTAGTCGAGATGTAGACCAAGTTCAGCCTCGGAGAGGGTCGCCGACCGGCCAATGCCTCAAGCTGGGAGAGGAAGCTCTTTCCAACCCCTCCAGCGCCTGGAACCCGCGACGAAAGCCATCAGCACAAATACGTTCAGTTTTTCCTATGCAAGTAGAAATGCAAACAGGAGAGATTCGGGAGGGGTCTCAGTCGAGGTTCCTACCAATGATAGCAATAAAGACTTGATTAGATGAGGCCATGATAAATCGCCCTTCGATTTTACCGTGATACAAAAACGTTGGATTGAAAAAAGGTACGCGGTAGGAAATTTAAATATACTTACTCGAAACCCCTCCGATCGCGGGGTAGCTTGTGGTGGGGCAATCCCCGTCCCAAACCCCGACTCTATCGGTGTGGTGTGCAAGCTTGTCTCATACTCACCGGTCACCGAGAACCTTTACCGAAAGCCGGATTCGGCGTGCCGGCCGCATCCTCGTTACCTACGAAGCCGAAGCTTGGGCCCTCCCCTTCGGGGTCTTGTCGTCATCCACTGGGACCAGGGGCTAAGCTTCGACCAAGTACCTATCATTCTTCATACAAAAACTGTAGGGCTGTTCCTGCACCTTCTTGCGTCTGACCTGCAGCTCAGCGAAGTACTTTTCTCCTAACCGACGCCTTGGCAAAATCATCGGAGTGGCTTTATCCAATTCCACGTCACCTATCAACATGTCGCTTTTACAGTCCTTACTCCATCTCACCAACTTCAAGAGTCCGTTGCTACGCACTCTTGTTCCCGCCGTCTCTGCGGCTTATGCCATACAGGCAGCCTTCGCTCTGCCGTCAATACTCGCCCAGAATGAACGCTTCTACGACTTCTCCGGCTCGCTGACTTACCTCTCCGTTACCGCTCTCAGCCTGTATCTGCCCATCCTGCGTGCAAAGTACACGCCGGCTCTTGCCAATGCTTCGACAGCGCTGCCCAGTTTCCTTGCGCGTTTCATCAGCCCTGGAGCCACGGGAGCTCCGAACTGGAGACAGGTTGCTCTTAGTGGTGCTGTCATCTTCTGGGCCACCAGACGTAAGTTTCTCGTTTCAAAGGTCTGTAGGTAAAGCCTTGGAGCCAGTACTGACATATCTACCTACCCAGTGGGGTCGTACCTCTTCCAGCGCATCTTGGAAGAAGGCAAGGATTCCCGTTTCGATGAGATCAAAAAGTCTCCGGCCAGGTTTGCCGGCGCCTTCTTCGCTCAAGCCACATGGGTCTCGCTCTGTCTCATGCCCGTCATTGCTCTAAACGCCGTTCCCGCTTCCGCATTCGCTGCTCTGCCAGCCTTCAAGGCCTCCGATGTTCTTGGCCTCACCGTTTACGTCGCTGGTTTTGCGTTCGAGATTGCGGCGGACCGGCAGAAAAGCAGATGGCTTCGGGAGAGGCGTGAGAAGGTTCATGATGAGCAGTTCATGACCAGCGGTCTATGGAGCGTCAGGTACGTTTTTTCAGTTCACACGGGTGCATGCTGGTCTGTACGCGCCAAATAAGCAAGAACGAGCGCAACGCATACACGCGAAGGAAAGTCCACTGACGCTGCCCTAGCCAATACCCCAACTATTTCGGTGAGATCTCTCTTTGGACCGGCATCGCCACTGCGGCGGCTGGTACCCTACTCCTTCAGCCAATTCAGGCGGCTCTTGGTCTATCGGGCGGCGCTGTCGGTCGGCTGACCGCGGTGGGCCTGTCCTATGTGAGCCCGGCCTTTGTCAGTTTCCTTCTACTCAAGGTTTCCGGAATACCTCTTAGCGAGAAGAAGTACGATAAGCGCTATGGCGACCGCAAGGACTACCAGGAGTGGAAGACGAATACCCCGAAGCTTTTCCCCAAGGTCTTTTGAGTATAGTAGAGTTATGGCAGTGATATCATCATATGCAATCATGGTTCGAAAGTAGTTTCATTTCATACAACAATCAACTCTTGAGTCCAATTTGCTGGATGGCATTCCCTGGCCCAGGCTGAACAGTGCTCTATCCATTTCTCCGTGTTCCGCAAAAAAACCTGCCCCTTTCACTCACAACCCAACCTTCACACATAGTGTATGTAGTACGGAGCCCAGCGCCGCAATGAACAAGGAAAAGAAAAAAAAAGGGAACCAGCTACCCGTTGCAATTAACAAATCATAATAACTGCGCAAGATTTCCGCGCATTGGCATGAGGTGTTGCTGCGTCGATTGCAATCTCATCCTGACAATTTACAGGTGGAATTTCTTGACCTTCTCGACCTCATCGAAGCTTCCCATAAAGATACCGGCCCTATCGTGTATGTGCTCGGGGACCACCTCCAACATTCTTCTCATTTGGCTGTCTACAGCCTGACCGCCAGCTTTCAGGGGTTGTTAGCATTGTACGGCTCGGAAGGAATCGCAGTCAGAGGAACCAACCGTTCTCAAACACCAGAGCCATGGGCGCACACTCGTAAAGAATACGGAGCTTGCCCTTGGGGCTCTTCTTATCGGCTGGGTAGGCGAATACGCCACCGTACAGCAGGGTGCGATACGCATCAGCTACCATGGAACCGATGTAACGTGCACTATATGGCTTGCCGTTTTCCTGAGGGGTCTTGAGCGAGTTGAAGTAGTTGTTGGTACTATCCTCCCAGTAGAGAGAGTTGCCCTCATTGACAGAATAAATAGCGCGAGCCTTGGGTAGACGCATGTCAGGGTGGGTGAGGATGAACTCGCCGACGCCGTTGTCCAGAGTGAAGCCATTGACGGTACCGCCCTTCATGGTGATGACGAGCTGTGCAGAAGCGCCGTACATGGTGAAGCCGGCAGCCAAGAGCTCAGTGCCTGGCTTGAGGATATCCTCCTTGGTTCCGGTGGAGCCCTCAGGCAGCTTGTGGATCCCAAAGATGGTGCCGACTGACACACCGGCGTCCAAGTTGGAACTTCCGTCAATGGGGTCGCATGCGACAGCGTAGCGGGCACCAGTAGCATCCTTGAAGAAAATGACGTCCTCCTCCTCTTCTGACACCAACAGAGCGCACTTGCCAGAAGATCTCATGGCCTCGATGAAGAGGTCGTTGGAGATAACATCAAGCTTCTTCTGGTCATCGCCAGTGGTGTTGGAGGAACCGGCCAGACCCGTCAGGTTGACCAGGGTAGCTCGACGGATATAGTATGCAATGGACTTGAAGGAAAACTGCAGCGCGTGGCACAAAAGGCTAGTAGGTACGGTCAGGAAGCTGTTGCCGAGCGCGGGAAGTGGTGGAATGCCTACGTGAAATCTCCAGTGGCCTCCTTGTGTTTAGCTTGCTCTTCCGTAAGGAAACGGGTCAGGGTTACAATGTGGGTGTTGATCTTTTCGGTCTCTTGACCAGTACCATTTGTTGTGTAGGCCGACATGACGGGCTGAGAACAATCGGGCTATTGAGCTGGTATGAGAGCTTCAGCGACGAGTATAGGGTAAGTTTGCCTTGGTCTATGTTTCGACGAAGAGGAGGTGTGTTGAAGAAGAAAGGTTGAAAGCTTGTGATGGCGGGGTTCGCGGTACTTCCAACAAAGAGGGATGGGGCAATGACACAAAGGATCGGAAGTTGGGACGACGAGGAACAGGTAGTATGAAGACGTAGATAAATGTTTGCGGGAGGAAAAGAGGTGGGATTGCGAAGAGAAGGGCAATTGGAGGAAATGGTTCGTGTTTGTAGTTCCGGGTCTCTTCAGACAGCATTGCCGGAAGCTCTCGTCTTTGCGGCTTGATGGGGTAGGTAGTCACTAGTGGGTAGTCATGGAAGATTGTGCCCCTCAATTCGGCACACGGCTATCACAGGGTCACGTCCTATTATCGCGCGCGATCCCGGGTCATCACGACCAAAGTAGAGCGAACAGTAGGCACCTCCGGCCGAGGGGAACCCGAGACAAGGGGATGAGGGGGGAAGAAAGCACAAGACGCGAGGTGCTCCTCGAGGATTTCTCGGAACCCTCGGCGCGGTATGCAGCGGGCGGACACAATGCTGCGGTTGACCACGGGGTGTTTTCGTATGGGCTGGGTTTCCTGGGGAGGCACAATGGGGCTAGGATGGAAGTGAACCTTATCCCGTGGGACCGACACCCAGGGCGTGCGCCAACAGTATTTTGCATTTGGATTGTTGCCGGCACTGAGAGGAGGGGCTTTGCGGTCGGGGATAGGGGAACTGGGGGAGAGAAGGACGACGGAAAAGGAACTCGAGAAAGTTGAAGGGATGAGACTGGAGAAAGGGACTGGGGTGACATCATGCGGGTGGAACAAGTGCGAAGAACGATTATCCGTCCGATCCCAGTAGCTTGGAGTAGGTGTACATTGTGGATGTTTTGCGCTTTACCCCTCACCCCTTTGTGGCTGAGCTGCATGTTGCCAGACCTGACAGATGCAATACCCCCTCCTAGGTCTCGAAGCTCGGTTTCCGGAGACACTTGCTCTTGAGGCTTGAGCCTTTGTCCACCCGCGTTCTGGTTGCCATCTTTCATGGGATTAACCGACTATATGTATGCTAGATTGGGGTTGGCGTTGCCATCGCGTCACGGCGGTGTAGACATTTTCACGATCGAATGGGGGCTGAACTGTGAGAAGTAAAACCAGAAAGGTTAACGCAGGATAACCGCCATGATCGATGCCGCTAATGCTATTGAGTAGTATAGCAAATCGAAATTGGATACAGAGAGTAACCTGCAGTTATCTCAAGCCATATTCGTTGATGCTTCAGCTACATACAGGTAGGTGTCAGGTGCCTCTTGAATTGGGTTATTAAAACCTCAGGCAGGAATGATCACACACGTACCACGTACCGGCCTCTGAGGAAAACCGGACAGTCCACACGTGCAAATGTGCCAGGGAAGAGTGGCACGTGAGAGATGCTCCCCACGCCGCCTGTCCCCGGTCTCTGCGCTAGTAGTTCGTCGCTAATGTCTCGGGCTCTTTGGCGGACCTCGGCATGTGGCAGCATATCTACCAGCCGGTTGGCACGCCCAATGCTGTACCCAAAATCACCCCCGTAACATGTCTCCGTTCCTTTCCATTGCTAGAGACAGTCGTGACTTCCACCTCGCAAACTCCGTGAATTCCGTTCCCCATCAGGATACTATTCGTCACTAGAAGCCTAACCACTTTCCCACATCGCCGTCCGACTTCTTCTCAACAATTGCTCCGGTAATTACAAATTCATCGCGCATAATGGTCGCAGACGCCCTCATCTACCACCCGTCGGTGGCTCACTACAACAAGTTCGTCGCCACGACCGTTGGCCGTGACAAGGTCCTCCGCACACTGCAGTACTTTGCCCGCTTTTACGCCTGGTACCTCTTCCGCACCAATGGCTCCAAAGCCGAGATTGCACCCTGGGAGGCTATCAAGAAGCAATTTGGCCTAACTCGTAAGATCATGCGCGTCGGCAAGAACATCGAACATCTCAAGGCTGCCGCGGCTGCCTCCGACGCGAAGACCACCGACCCCGTTCTCCGCTACGCCGCAGTCGGTCGCCAACTGGGCTATGCTGGCTACCTGACCTTTGATGCCGCTACCGTCCTTGATGCCGCTGGCATCAAGAAGTGGGAGGGCGCCAAGAAGCTGCAGAAGGAAGCCTTCCGCTTCTGGGCCATTGGTCTCATCTTCAGCGTCGTCGCTCAGACTTACACCCTCTACCGTCTTCAGCAGCGCGAGGCCAAGGTCGACAAGAAGGAAGGCGAGGGTGTTGTTGAGGCTAAGCGGATAGCCATGTAAGTCTTGTCACTCGCAGGCGATGTGCACGCCCATCGCCATCTTGGAGGAATCTGGATCTAACATGTATAAACAGTGAACGCGCCGCTAGTCGCCTGCAGCTCATCTCCGACCTCTGCGACTTGACTGTCCCCACCTCCGCCCTTGCCTGGCTCAACTTTGACGACGGCATTGTTGGCCTTGCCGGCACTGTGAGCAGTTTGATCGGTGTCTATACCCAGTGGAAGAAGACGGCATAATTAGGCTTCAGGTGGAGATGACGTATATATCGTATATGTCGTACATGTACGTGTATGATGATGTGTGTGCTCTTTGTTGGACCGACTATCACGATGTTCAAGTGTTTCGAGTATTTGGTAGTGTAGGAAACATAAGGCGATAATGCTTTGGACCATGGGGAGTTCCGGATGTACACAACCATGGCTGAAAGCACAGTTTGCCACGACGGATGAAAAAAGATGGGCAGGTTGCTAGCCGCTCTCCGCAGTGGATGTGGGCATGTCAACTAATTTCAATTTCGAGTAAGCACTTTCCAGCATTATCAACGCAAAGCACTCCCACTCCGTCTCATGGCACCGACAAATCTATGAGCCTGCCCAAAAGGTCCTTCGTTCGATCCAAGTCAATCTGTAACCCGTTACACTAGGCTAGGCTGTACGACCGAGCATATTCGATTCGGAGATAGGGGGAAAGAAACTAATTCATTTTGCTCAGATGGATATCCATGCGTGTAATCGTACATAATACATCGGCAATGGCAATCAACTACTTTTCCCTAGGTCAACGGCATCCGTGTCGCTGTCTGTAGCCGTAAGCCATCTGGCGCCAGAAAGATGTCGAAATCCTTCAGCATGCCCGTGGCCCGGCATTCAACCTTCGCAAGGATGCCTGCCACAACAACCACAAAAAAAAAAGTCATGGCACATCCTTGCCCCTTCTCGTCTTACACCTCGCTTGTTGCTGGTGAAAGGCTGTTTTCTGGGCCAAGACTCTTGGGTTCAAGGTGCTTCCAGGATCTAAATGTTCAGAGTCAAGGACAGCCCCTTTGAGGCAAGTGTTTGAGCAGGAGTGAGTTACCAGTAACGGCCACCACGTTCATACTCGCGAGGGTACCCATCACGCGGGTAACCTGCATCACGAGGAGGGAAATCTCTTGGGGGGCGGTCGTAGGGCCTGCCATTAACGTACGGGTCAGGCGGTGGGGGGTAATCCCGGCGGTAAGGATCGTCGTAACGACCTCGCGGAGGGGGGTAATCGTCGATAGGACGACGGGGAGGCGAGCGATACCGAGCGCGTTCATCATAGTACTCGCGGCGGGGACTTCGCTCACGGTACCCATCGCGGTAGCCGTCTCTGCGCGGACTGTAGCCACGCGGGGGACCACGTCGGTCATAGTCATCGATCGGAGGTGGGTAGGGTCGACGGCCGCCGCCAGGGGAACGGGAACGTGCGCCACGCAAGTCACGAGGCGGCATATCGGGCTGGGTCTATAACTGCGTGAGCTCATCGTCACTTTCTTTAGTCATAGTTTTCCACTCACGTCGGCGACACAAGTGACGCGGCTTCCCTTGAATTCTCGACCATCGAGCTTCTCAACGGCGGTTCTCAAATCTGCCGGGGTCTCGAACTCAACGAAGCTGGTCATGCCTGGATTAGCAACGCCCACACGTAAGTTCCGGGAGACGGTTAACTTACCCCCGGCCATTGCCGTCGCGGCCAGTCTCAGAGTAAACAACGTCAAGGCTTGATTGGCGGGCAAAGTCTTTCAGGTCCTATATCCAGAGTCCATGTAAGTTGGTGTCCAGGAGAGGTGTGATGGCCATGGAGGGCTGATAGTCCGAGAATCTCAACCAGCCAGCGGCCAGTCATAGGGGGTGAAGCCAAAGGTGGCGGTGTCCGGCCTTGAGGATCTTTCACTACTCTAGCAGGGCCCGGACCGCATCAGAGCAACGACTCTGGACCCGATGGAGCAAGCCTCAGGAGCGTAGCGCAGTCCAGACCAGTTGACTGATGGGCAGTGGATGCTTGAAGCCGAGGCCGCAGAACGTGCCGGGAAGTCCATCTCGAGGGAGCGTGAAGGTCCAGACGCATTATGGGCCACCAATAGAAGGGAATCCGGGAATCCAGCATAGACAATGGGGAAGAATCAACAGACCTGCCAACTGGTATCGGTGGGAAGCCCCGTAATCTGCATACGGTGGGGAGTGCGCCGAGGTCTAGGGGGAGCGCGGTCGTTGTTGAAGCCGGCGGCACTGCCACCTTCCCGGTGCCGGGTTCCACGGGCAAATTGTACAGTCAGGCGTTCGCCCATGAAGTCGGATCCATCTTTTGAAATTACGGTTAGCGAACCGGAGCGGAATAGTATGGTTGTCAACGAAACGGCGCGTCAGAACGTACGGAAAGCTGGTTGGCAGAGAGGTCAGCGACGGGGCGACTTTGAGCCAGAGAGAGAAACAAGGGCGACTTACCAGGCACAACATCACGAGCATCCATCGCATCTTTGTACTCGATGAAGCCGAATCCATTCATAAGCTTGATTTCGGTGATTTCACCGGTGCCATGGGTCGCAAAATGGGCTTCGACGTCGGCTTTGGTGGCTGTGAAAACGCGCTCGGGTTAGTGATAGTTTGCGACCAGGAATGGCGACTGGCCGGCGCAGAGACTAAACTTACCATTACGAGGAAGGTTTCCCAGGTACAACCTGGTGGAGGATACCTCAGTCATGGTAGCTAATGCTTTGCGTCCTTGACAGATCAGTCAAAGTCGCAGAGGAGAGAATTTCCCAGCCTATAGGAGGATCTGTAGAGGCGAGGATCCGTAGATGAGGAAGTAATGACGGTAAGGTGTTCACCGGAGTAGTAGAACCGGTAAACAGCTGCGACGGGCAGCGATCGACACGAACCCCAAGACCAAAAAGGCTCAACGAGGAAAATAGGGTTGGTATGGCGCAAGGAAGCAGGTATACTGACGAGACAGGAAGGTCGTGGATCGCGTGGCTCAGTCGTCGCCTAAAAATGCGATAGGTGAAGAAGAACCAAGAGATGCCGGGACTTGTGACCGGAGAACCGTGAGATTTGAGGACAAGAAAACGGCGTTGCATCAATTGGTTGGCTTGTGATGGATCAAAGGGTGGCGTCTCTGGCAGTAGAAGAGGGTGAGAAGGAAGAAGAGGTGGTAGTGGTGGTGGTTGAGGGAGGGTGAGGTGGGGACAGCCGAAGTAGTTATTTGATATCGTTGCTTGGTATCGTTCCTGGTTGAGGTTAGTAAAGGGATGGAAAGCCGCCAAGGTTACCTGACGGAGCTACGACCTGTGTTCCTTGCGAGGATGACCCGCGACAGATGCGAAGAGAAAAAGAACCACATACATGCACAGGTCGAAAGTGGAAGAGGCAAGGGTGGAGAGCAAAAGAAAGATGGACATGGGTTATCAAGGTTTGTATGTCGGGTACGACGGAGAGGAGAACGCTGGCTAGGCCTTGGCGAGATGGGCGGCTGACCGAGTAAGAGCCACAAGTGGCCTTGTCCCAGGATCAAGGTAGTATCGACCAATGAAATTAATTCCATACCCCCGCCGACATACACAAGGTACCTACCTAGGTACCTAACTTCAGATCCCTAGGTAAGGTAGGTAGGTAGGTAAGGTAAGTAGCGTACCTTCCTTCCATCTGTGTTCCTTGAACAGTCGCATTGCTACCACCTAGGTAGGTAGCTCGGGTACCTTGTCACCTCACGGCTGATGAGCTGCGCTGATCATTGGAAGCCTTTTTGTTTCTCGCTTTCGAGAGCTTCCACACGTTCGGAGATCGTACCATAACGAGTGCTGCTGACTAAATACGCACATACTGTGGTACAAGACCTCAGACTTCTTTTCTACGACTTCGAACTGACACGCGACCGAGGCGTCTTAAAAGTCCTCGGCACCTTGATGATGTTTCTTGGCCTGGAAGCTAAAAGCTAAAATCATAGTGAGAGGAAAAAGCGAAAAGAAAAGAAGAAGAAAATAAAAGAAAGAACGATGACAATACCAATAAGTATCGTCTTCCATTTTAAGGCAAACTGCGTCCAGCGCCTGCCATCTCCAGTAAACGGTTGTCGGCCGAAGGAATTCCAGCAGTATCGCCTTGTTGAGTCTCGAAAGGAGAACCCAATGCAAGGGGATCTCCGTCAGGGGTAGCTGCTTTTGAACCGGCCGACAATATCTTGCTGTGCCCAGATGATACCAAGATCCGCCGAGTAGCCAAAATGTTTCCAATGAGCTTCCCATACACACACCACCATCTCATCCAAATACTGTTGTGTCAACCGCTATGGCTGATTTTGGTAGGGGACGGCACAAGCCATCCCAATCCGTATCATTCCCTAGCCATACCTATCCAGGAACTGCCGAGCCAAGCCACCAAAACGGCCCCTTCCCAGTTTCACCAGCCACCCAAAAGCAGGTGAGTATCAACATCTCCGATCCTGACTTCGTACCTGTGAGGGCTATCCTGATGGCTGTATCTGAGATTGCCGCGGGTTCGACGAGAACCTGGAGATCGTCGTTACGGATGTGGGTGTGTTGTGTCAACAGTTTTGCCCTCGCCGATACTGTCACATCTGTTGTGTAGGCACTGGTCATGACGACTCGCGAATGCTTCATCCAATGCGGACTAATTGTAAATAGGGTATACCACAATTCCGAGAAGCCGTCGCTTGTTGTAATCGAGAACTGTTCAGTTTGACTGATCACCTAGCTCGAAGATAGCCCAATCCCTTGATGATCTAGTCGTCACAGTATTCACCGGCCTGCTGACTGCTTCTTTAAAGCCGAGGTCAGCCCGAGTTCGAAACTATTGACTTATTAGTTCCCGACTCATCCCATCCTGGATCTGTAACAGGACGAACCTCCGCCCCCTTTTGTTTTCCTTTTCCCTTTTCTTTTTCATTTTCTTTTGCTCTGTTATCCCCTGCCACCCCCCCCTTCCCTCCGCTTCGCCCCCATCCATGGCGGAGAAGCATATCCAAACGACCGCGCTCGCCGGTTCCGAAGGTGGAAACGCCAATTAGGTACTTGCGTCAGATGTGCCAGTCGCTGTATGGAATTTGCTACAATTTATACAAACGCCACAAACCGCATACCGCATGTTCAGTGACTTGTGGGGCAAGTTTCCTTGTTAGCACTCCGTTGCCCAACGCACGCTCGTTTCGTATTAGTCGGAATGTGCATGTTCCCTACTCCTCTCGTCCAGCGACGTTCTCGAAGCAGTCGTGATTCAACGCCCACGTTTCATCCGGTCGTTTGGAGCTCACAAATACTTTAGCCTCGTATCATTTATTGTCATGTTAATGCCGTCAGCAGACTCATCAACATTTCACATCATGAACCACATTGTAGTCCGTCTCCTCCAGCCCTACACCATGTGGTGGTGCGTCCCTGACCAAGAAATGAACAATCAGACGCCTGCTCATGCAACCCGGTAACTTCATCCAACACTCCCCATTTGTATTGTGAACGGAAGCATTTCCAGCAGACGCCATACTATGCCAACGCATTCGAATAGGATTTCATAGTTTCAAGCAACCACCACGAAGGACAACGAGCCCAGTGCCTAACCAAATAAGATCTCCACCAGTTCATCCACAAACGTGAAGGCTAGATGTGCACTGATGCCGTTAGCTCGACAACAACGATCGAGGCTGAGAGGGATAACTTACTTGAGCCTGGAATTATTGAAAGTGGCAAACACCCGCCGGCTGGCTGCCTGGGCATTCATTCTTCCAACTACGCTCCCGGCTAAGTCCGGTACGAGAGTTGCCAGCATCAAACTGGCTTCCGTTCTTGTCTTCTTCTTCTCTGATGTTGTCCGCGGTTGCCGGCTCTTATTCATCTCACCGCCCGGCCACATGCTATCCCTGAGGAGGGCGATGTACCTAAGTATCGCGTCTTCTTGAACCAGCATTTTGACATTGTCCCGAACTTTGCGCTCAATCGTGCCGCCAAGAAGCTGCTGCAGGACAACTACTACAGCACGCCCACGCAGCCAGTTGTTGCCTCGATTGAGTTCGAAGACTTCGAGGAAAATGTCGCAGATGGGCTTGATGAAAGACTCCAGTTCTTTGTTCTCAAACGCATTCAATTCGGCCTCGGCTTCGGCAGCGCTTACGCCGTCCTCGTTAACAGGCATTGGAATGGCGTTGAGCTGGTTTGTTGCTGCAGCGATAAGGTTCTGACCAGCCAGCGACAGCTGGTCTAGAACTGGAATATTGCCCAGAATGTCTTCTACGCCATCTGTCACAGAGTCGTACAACCTTGTGATCATATCCTTTTTGTCTTCGCGATCCACAATATCCGTGCCCTGCGCGATCACGCTCTGAGACAAGAACGCTCGCAGGTCCCGGCTGCGACAGACCTCTGGCAGCATAAGGAGCTCGCGGAGATACTGTTCCAGAGCAGCCCGACGCTTACGAAGAAACTCGCTCTGGAACTTCATGACCATTCGCCTGCGTGGGAAGTCGAGATTGCGAACAGAAGGATATCTCGAGCGAAGCTTCTGATGCAGCTCATGAAACTCGCTGTATCGGCGGGTGACCATCCATGTCGCTGCTGGCATCTTTTCGCCGGCATCTCTCTGTACCTCAACCACGTACAAGACAAACTCTCTGCCGTCTTCTTCTCGTCCCACCTGGATGGCCTTGATCTTGACGTTGGATCGTCCGTACAGGCTATTATCGCTCTCCTGAACGACGTATTGCTGCCTTTGGAGTTCTTTGCGACGAATCTCGCGCTGTAGACTTGCCTTGGACTTCCGGAGAATCCGAAGTTCGGCTGTGTTGTTGGTAAGCTCCGCCTTCTTTGTCAGCGATTCGACGATGGCATCTTGCGCAACAAGACGATCAATGTCATTGGACAGCGCTGTAATGGCTTCAGCCAACCCAAGATCGCCTGGTGCTGCTTCGTGCACCTCATCTTCTACGTCTCCCTTGTCTTCGTCATCCCCGTCGTCCCTTTCGTCGGACAGGTACTTATCCTCGTCGCCGAACAAGTCATCGTCCACGAAAACCCCTATGCGCGATGCCGCGCTAACAAGACCTAGGGACGCCAGACTCGGCTTCTCGGCTTCCTTGGACGATTGCGCAGCAGATCTTGACACCTCAAGTGATCCACGCTGAGAGTCGTTGTCTCCGGAAAACAAGCTTGAGCGGTCGAGCGTATCATCGGGTCCAAAGAGCGAAGCTCGAAACTCCTCGGCGGTTTGCGGTCGATTATCCTCCATGATGTTGTTCAACGCTTCCTCCATAGCCTGCACTACGTTGGTATCTGGAACAGGCTTGCTTGCATCCTGGTCAAGGCTCTGAACAGAGTCCATCATGCCGTCTTGGTCGAAATCGTCGTCGTCAAACAGCGGCGTAGGAATTCCTTCATCGAGGGATTGGCGTTGCCGTTGTACCGATTCTGAGCCACCACCATTAGTATTGAGACTCGTTAAATCAGATGCGGACCCGGCACGCCTAGATAGCGGGCGTGATAGTCTAGGAGCTAGGCGGGCGACAGGGTTTGGCTTAGACTGGTATGACTGGGAACCCCGATACATTGGTGGATGTGCTTGCGGCAAGGCAGACGCCTCTGCGGCGGGGGCGTGTGCAACGTTTGCCGATGCTTCTTGCGCCGCCAGGCACTTGTAGAAGAGATCGGACTTCTTAAAGGCCTGGAAGTACTGAGCTTGCATTCTCTCCGAAACAGCAGCCTGAGCCCTCAGTATAGCCCTGCGTGCCTTGTAGTATTGCTCAGGGGTTGCTGATTTGCCGGCGTCCAAAAAGACTCGGACTTCGTCTCGGCAGGCTTGTGAGACGTTCAGTTCAGCCCTGGCCAGATATGCGTGGTCGATCTGGGCTAGGTCCAGACGGTCAGAATCAGTCCACATTGGTAAAGTGGAGGGTAAGTGGTCGTCGTCTTGACCTTCATCCTCCAAAGGATTTCGGAAGCCGTCCACAACCAACCAAAACTGGACAAGAGGCATCATGCGGTGGCGGTCCATAAACTCCATGAAATAAGACATGCCGGATGCGTCTCGAAGCAAGTCGACCAGTGATGCATTCTCGAGCTTTGAGACGGCCTGAGGAACGCCAGCCGGGCGAGCCGGCAGGGTTGCAGAAGCTTGCCGGCTCCCGCCCGCTGCAAGAAGTTGGACACGTTGATCCAAGAGCCGCTTGCCCATCTCTAACCGGCGAAGATAAACCTGATCTTGATTTTCTTCCAGGGAATCGCGTTTCAGTTGGCTTGCGACCTCGCTTCGCAGTCTCCTGGCGTCAGAGAGATTGTTGACTTTCCGTATCGCGCGAATGAACTTTTCAAACTTTCTCTCGCTGTCGGTGGGCGAAAGGCGGGGGATTATAGTGGCCTTGCTAGACCTCGGCGTCGGGGAGGCATGCTGATCTAATGCCGCTCTAAGCTTCCGGACCGTTGATCGATCCTGCAACATGGAGCGGCCATAGTTCTCCATCACTTGGTTCCAAGTATCAGGCTCGGCCAAGATTTGCATCACAGGAAACAGCACGGCGCAAGCCACGATCTCTCGAATGATGGTGGATACAGCTCGACTAGCGAGCACGTTGGGCGGAAGGACTTTTGGCAAGATTCCAGAGACCATATTCCGCAAATAATCCTGTTGTACGAGCTTTGTGTCAGGGAACGACAAAGAAGCTGCGGGATGGAGTTTTCCGTCTTTATACTTGGAGGCGATCGCAAGATCCAGCTCCTCAGATTCCGTCACGGATCGGTTCAGTTTCTTCCCCCGCACAGCTCGTTCGGCCTCGTAGAAGTCTCGAAAATGTGCTGTCAATATTGGAACAACCCGCGTGGTAACGATGTCCACAAGATCGAGCTCCAAAAGCCGCTCCCGGATACTGATAAGGGCATTGCGCACAGCTTTGTCGACTTCGTTGGAGAAGACGGGGTTTTTGCTAATGTTGGAGTACCACGAACTAACAAAGTCGCGAATTATGAGTTCGAGGAGGTCGTCGAATGCTTTGGAGATGCGGCGAGAGTCAGGGTCAAGCGGCACTTTCGAGTAGGCCTGTCGTGTCTGGAGACCAGCGACCTCGCGGGCCCAGGCCTTTGGCGCAAGGAACGCAGGGCCATTCAGACGTGGCGATCGATGTCGCAGACCGCGTCTGGAACCGCGCGACGTGAGCAGTATGAAGGAGAAAAAGGTGACAGTGGCCAAGACGATTCCTCCGACCAAGGCGTAGCCCATCCATCGCAAAGTCGGCAACCAACTGACGGCATAGCCCCAAGCTATAAAGCATGTAATGGAGGCAAGGATCAGGTCTCTGCCTTGCAGAGCCATAATCCAGAGTGATTCAAGAGGCGATAGGCTGCCGCTACATCGTATACTGTCGAGATTTGCGGCGCTCGCAGGAGCTGCTGGGTCGGATGGTTTGGATGAAGTCGGGGCAGCTTGGCTTGACTGAGCCTTATCGATTAAGAGGAGGCCAGGCAGGTGCGGATCGGAAGACACGTGTGAATGGGTTAAGGTACTTACTTGTACCTCGGTAGGTGGGTAGGTATCTCTATCGCTATCAGGTACCTAGGTATCTCATGACCGAAGGTGGGCCCGAGCTGTCACTTGGGCCGACGATGAACATGCTGGTATGAACTACTTCTTAAGGATAGTTAGCCCATCACTGATGGGCTAACAGGGCAACCAAAGTCATCAAACCCGAGGTTGATCGCTGGCGAACGCACTTGTGAGCTGATCTTTTGCTCCAGTCCCGCGACGGACAATGCTGGTGGACAACCCGGGACTTCAATGGTGCCACCACAATGAATGATGAAGGGTATTGTTGATATTGTCAGGGCCGCGGCTTCTTCTGACTATCTTTATACACACCACGGGGGGTCTTCTAATCTGCGGAATAGAGCCACGTACTTTTGTCCCTGGTTTCGCGTCACCTTCTTACTCTCTTCCGTCTCCGATGCCATCACCTTGACACACTCATCCGCCTCCTGCTCTTCCTCAGATACACGCTCGAAAGAAGGGTGGGTACTGAAATGACCGACCATCCACTGGTGTAAAGGTTCGACGTCGGTGATGGTGTAGACAATGCCTCCTGGGCGCAACGCAAAGGCGTACTCAGAGTTGAGCGTCGTCGACACAATTCTGGCCTTGTGCTTGCGCGCCTTGAAGTGTGGATCAGGGAAACAGATAAAGATCTTGGAAAGCTGCGCCTTTTTGAAGAAGTTGGGGAAGAACTTCATGCTATTAGCGCGCAGACAGCTAATGTTCTGGTATAGACCATCCTTCTGATTCTGCGCTCTGAGGGCTTTGATGCGCTCCTGTACGTATTCCGTTACCGAAGTGCGGATTTCTAGGCCTATCGAGAAGTATCAGCAAGCAGGCCAGCCAACAGTATGGATGCCAGGTGTGTGTACCGAGAACGAGGGTCTCTGGCAGGATCGGGGACAATGCCACGAGTAGCCCGCCGAAGCCGCACCCAATATCCACCACTTCGACATCTTTTTTCAGACTTTGTGTTTTTGGCTTCGATGCATCCAAAACCGTTGCATCGGAGCATATCGCACCCGCCGAGGGTCTCTGGTCTTCAGCGGCAAAGGCAGGGTAGTACTGCGTCCAGTTCATGGACTCTGGGTTCACAGGGCTGCGGTTGACAGTGCATGGTAAGCAATGATGCGATACCTAGAGGACTAAACGGCATGAGACTTAACTAGACTAATTGGTGGTCCGAGAAGGGGTTTGCATGAGCGCGCTGGCGATAGAACTTCTTTTTGGGCAATTCTGCCATGCCTTCCTGATTGCGCGCATTGCGATATTCCTCACGCTTGGTGCTCTTGGTTTTGGCTTTGCCCATGATGTTCGAGCTGTAAATTTTGTTTTGCTTAATGACGAGCGGTATTGATTGAAAGAAGGAAAGAAAGCCCAGCCGGGCCAAGCAGTCTAATACACAAAGGTTTGGGGCGGAGAGCCGTGCGAACATGCGCACGCAAAGGAAGCAGAGGCTTGGCCGCCCGAAAATATATGTAAAAAAGTTGCGATCAGGCCGGCGGGCGGTGATGCATGGCGGGGAATAATGGAGGGAGCTGCTGATTGGGCAGGCGGTGAAGAGTCATATCAGAGCTCCGCTGAAGGTAACTTTGGATCCCTAAGGGACTCTCTACCTCCCGTAGTACCTACCTAGGTGCATGTAATCCCTCGGGAACAACCATGTCACTCTATCTTACCTAGCGAAGAGCCGGAGGGAGGGTCCACATTAGGGGGTGTCGAAGCCAGCGCGTTGGCTGAGAGGGACTAGCTAGGTACAAGTTCAGTTGAGGAGCAGAGGGGCAAAAATAACAATAAAAATACTGGCAGGCTCTCTCCAAAGTGAAGTGACCTGGCTTCCACCATCCAAAGGAGGAAAAGGGGTGGCTTTGGTTTCGAGACATGACGGACAAACCCCCAAGAAACATGCACATGCGTGCCTCTGTGAGCTAAGGAGACTTGCTGCAGCTCTGCTCCTCCCTCGCATCCTGCATCCGTCCGTCTGTCTGACGGAAGGGCACGAACGTAGAATAAGAAGCGGGCCAAAGTCGTTTGTTACAGGTATTCATAAAAACCGCGCCGCCTCCTGGAAAATACTCAACGACACGGAGGTGCCGGGTAGTTAGCCCATGACACATCACACCCTTATGAGTGTTCACCCACATGTGCTCGTTACCTCATAATCCGATC
The DNA here is from genome assembly GCA_016618095.1 of Colletotrichum echinochloae. Classification (NCBI taxonomy): domain Eukaryota; kingdom Fungi; phylum Ascomycota; class Sordariomycetes; order Glomerellales; family Glomerellaceae; genus Colletotrichum; species Colletotrichum echinochloae. The sequence goes on from JADEZT010000009.1 coordinate 1,580,835, forward strand.
TACATTCTTTACTCGTAGTCTATCCATCCTACCTTCCAAACAGTCTCGCGCGCTGGCGTGGTTGATGGTTCTTCTACTGACGGATTGACTGTTCCCAAGCCCCCCATCCGCCACCAAGCACAACCACAACCCTTCCACGCTTATCCGGACACTACCTACTTGCCTACTTAGGTACTGTGCCAGTATTCCCAACAAGTCTCGAATGAGTAGGCATCCTACCCTCAACCAACAGCTTCCAAAGCCTGCCACTGCTCTCGCAGCTTCATCCCCATGACTCACACGCAAACTACCTCGTGGTACGACACCATGATGACGTACTCGTTACTGTCGTCCGCCTACCCTACCGCTGTCAGATACATCTCCGGCGCTTTCGTAAGTTTTGCTCACTTCACTACACCCTGATTCCCTATCGCAGCCAGCGTGCTTACATGATCTCCCAAAGATCGTTCTAGGCTTCGCGTTTGTCATACCCATTATCCTACTCATCGTAGTGGACTTTGGCATCTACATTTATAGGATATGTTGGAGTCGCCCATGGAACCAGTATCAAGGCCTACCATCTCCCCCACATGAGCAGCGGCTGCAGCAACTGCAGCCGCACAAGCTCCCACAGGAAGTTATGGACAGGGCACCGATCGTGACGTCGACGGTGGCAGGCGCTGCACGGGAACGGATACAGCACCTGAGCGAGTCTGGAGATGGTAACGACGCGTCATCCGGGTAGACGGAGCGCCGGCGAGATTCCGATGAAGGGATGAGAGCCGTGCTTCGAGCGTACGGGTTTCCTCTAAGCTCTTGAACCTGCTTGGCCAGGTTGCCTTGGCAAAGTGTCTCTCGATGTTCTCCTTTTGTATCCAGTTCCTGTGCATGATCTACTCTACTTGGGCTTAATGGCGGCGGCTGGATTTTGGGAATACCAAAAGGTGTTGCTAAGCTAAATCAGGCACGAGAGAGAGATGACTGCCATTTCCCAAGGACCCCCTGTTCATGATGGAGCTTACACGCACTTGTAGCTTCCTCGCAGCTACTTTGGAATCCAGAGAGAGCCAATTACAATCATTCACTTCCAGAAAAATAAAGCTTGATCAAGTAGGCTTCCCGGCGGTCTCTTTTGTACCAGTAACCAGAGGGGCTTTGGTCGGATGATCGGATGACTCCCGTTTGTCTTCCGTCTCCGACGCGGCGCAAACTAGGTGCCAAGGCGCGCGCACTACCTATGTACCTATGCAGCCCGGGCAGATAACGATAGCGACGTGCCTTCTGTGGGGAATAACTAACAGTGCCTCGATATTAACTCTTGACGTTTACAACATCATCATCATTCTACCAGCGCCAAACAAACTCGTGCGACAAGTTCCTTCAGTCTCTCTGTAGCAAATGTATTACAAGTGAACCGAGTTCTTCAATTTTGGTCACGTATCAAGATGCCGCAAGATCCAAACCTCTACGGCCAACCGCCGCCCAAAAAGCGCAAGGCCAGCGCAGCGCTCGGCAGCTCCCTCGACTTCACAGCCCGGCTCACATCTCTGATGTCCACATCATCCACCACAACCTCTACGCCGGCCCGGCCGCGGCCCCCGAAAACCAAAGACAATATATTCGGCGCCGCAAGACACAAACGCGGTGATGGCGACAACGACGCTGGTAGCAGGCAAAACAAAGTTGGCAGCAACTCAACAAACGCATCCAACAAGCTCAGCCTTAAAGAACCCCTCGCCACGCAAGAAGAGTCCTCCAACCTCGCCCACGCACGACGCAAGATGGAAGAAAAGGCACGTCTTTATGCCTGCATGAAGCGTGGCGATTATGTGCCCAAGGAAAACGAGGCCACTCCCCTCGTTGACTTTGACCGGAAATGGGCCGAGTCGGAAACGGGCCAGGACAGGAACGACGAAACGAGCTCCGGCTCCGACGACGGGGTTGACGAAGACAAGGATGGTGACAACGAAGTCATAGAATACGAAGATGAGTTTGGCCGTCTTCGCCGCGGCACTCGAGCAGACAAGGAACGCCTCGAACGCCAGCGCCGTCGCGGCCTCCTCGGTGCCGAGGAGCTTGAGCGCATGTCCGCTCGCCCCGCTGCTCCTGCGAAGCTCCTTTACGGCGACGCTATTCAGACCATGGCCTTCAATCCCGAGGACCCGGACAGAATGGAAGAGCTGGCCCGCAAGCGCGATCGCAGCGCCACGCCGCCCGAGGCCAGGCACTACGACGCTGACAGCGAGATTCGCACAAAGGGCACCGGCTTTTATAAGTTCAGCAAAGACGAGGAAACGCGACAAAGCGAGTTCCAGAGCCTCGAACAGGAGAGGATCCGGACGGAGGCTGCGAGGAAGGAGCGGGAGGAGAAAAGGGAGGCAAGACGCAAGGAGGTAGAACAGCGGCGAAAAGACATCGAGGCGAGGAGGGCTAAAAAGCTGGCCGACAGCTTCTTAGAGGGCCTGGCAGCCGATATAAGCAGTCACAGCACTGAATCAAAGTAAGGAAGAGCATATCTTCGATTCACACAGAGTATAACCGTCATTGGCGGTGGTGATCATCCACTACTTCATTTTCCCCGTTCCTCAGAAACTAATACTAACATGTGTTGACGTGCAAGACCAATCCAAACCTGCAACATCAAATAAAGTCTGCTAAACAGTGTTTGGCCAACCTTGAAGGTGACTGGAACAGCGTCTACCCCCGTCATCCAACGCCGAAGAGGGCCTTTCTTCCGAGGACGGGGAGGAGTTGTTTGCCCGCCCATAGGTATCCGCTAGGTATATACATACATTCGCCTGCCCAACTGGGCCACAAGTAATTACGCCCCGTGATGCTCATCCAGATAACGCCTATAAACCATGTTTGAACACAACACCTTGCCATATAAATAGGGTGTAGGTCGGGAGGAAAGAGAGAGTGTACATTAGCCGCATAACAAAATCCGGATTGTTGTAGTAGTCGTGAGACTTTTTCGTCAGAGATCTCACCGCTAGGTGAACCACCATATGCACCCGCAGTCGCTCAACTGACTAGTCCTAGTCGGCCGGTCTCGGGGAGACACCATGAGACTGTCCGCGTGGATCCAACGTTTTGTCGGGTCGGCTATCGCCACAGTTTGCCGGTTTTCCGTGATCATGACTTCAACCGGCTGGCCCTCGTCTGTCAGAACAGGAACAGTGCTCACGCCGTCCTCGCACACTTCGACTTGTCGGCAGAAAGCATTTTTTGTTGAATCAAGTGATACGCGACGCTCTTCAAACTTGATAACCTGAGGGTATGGCGGCGGTGGTGCCCACGGCCGCCGATCACTGGGAGTCGAGCTCGACTGAGGAGCCTCAGTCTGCAAGCCATGACGGACCAAGAACTGCGTCGAAGTTGTTGGTGGCAAGGTTGCAGATGGGGTAGTGCGCGTGGTCGAGGTCAGCTTGCGGTGGCTGTTGTTCTGCGCCGGATAGACAAAGACCTCAAGAAGAGTGCCTGGCCAAATACAGATCCACGGCCTGTCACCAGCCCGTGCCCCTTTCACGCCTTTTCTGCTGTACTCTCCTGATTGGGACGGCAAGCTATCCCACCCTCGTTTCGATTGTGGCTGCTGCTTCTTCGGCGTGCTGACGCCAGGAAATCGATCCTCTGCTACAATGACTGTCTTGTTGTACGTCATCTGAGCAAACCACGCTGCACCCCGGCCTGGTTCGGAGGTATCATTTACCAGCCGCATCTTCAGGGGATCTATGATCAAGGGCGGCTGAGTGCCCCAGGAGAACATGTTGGATTGCGAGTTGTCGTCCGGGTCGCTGTCGTTGAACGTGGCAAGATTCAAGGTGTAGTCGGATATGGGTAGTTCGTTGGCGATCCTGGAAACGCCCATAACGTAGCTGGTAAATGGAATATTACAGGTCCAGGCTTGTGATTGTGTGGTGTCGTTGAAACAGGTGTTTGGCGCCTGGCTCGCAATAAGAGGCGGCAGACCAAACGTGCCAACTTCCATCGCTGGTAGGTCTGGCGGTAGTGTGGCCAGGGGTTTGATATCCATAGTGGCCGTCGGGATAACAAGGGAAGCGGGCTCTTCGTCTTGGTGTTTCCCAGGTGGTCTTTTGTGCTTGGCAAAGAAGGTACCAACGACAGCACCCAAAATGATGCCCCTGAACGACGTGTTAGAGTTGAAGGGGAATGGTGTGTTCCAAAGATCAGTACTCACATCATTACCAATCCGACCGCCAGTAAACAAATAGCCCAGTACGGTATCACACCAAACAAACGTTTCTTTGCTCTCTTTTGCCACTTGCGGTCGGACTTGGCTTCACCCTTCTCGGCATAAGCCTCAGCGGCAGTGTTGATTGCATGCTGGCTGGCGGTATCAGAGGTCAGTGTCCGAGATGACATCCGAGACGGCTGCAGACGGAGGTCCTCTCGCGACTCGAATTCTGGGTTGCGAGTAGCAAGCCCAAGGCCGCCGGCGCCGGGAATAGGGGCAACTGAGGCATTCGTGACAGGAACCGAAGGCTGGTGTGGTTGCTGTTGCCGCTGCGGAGACGGCGGCGGCGGCGACTGGTGACGGTGATCCTGCTCGGGTTGTTGTGACTGCTGCCCTGGCACCGACTGTGGCTCGCCTGTTTGTTTCCTAGCGTACGCTTGCTCAGGATACCTGGTGTATGGAGGGAGCTCTTCCGTGTGTCCCAAAGGGCCGATCAAGTCAGCAATTTCTTCTCCTTCAGGACCGATTCGCCGATGGTAGCCGTCAGAACGCCCTGCAAACCCTACGGGGATACTGTGACCCTCATTCGTATCGACAGGTACGGTGTTCTGCGTGTAGAGAGTATACGGATGCGTGGGCCCGCGGGGCCCCGCGTATGAGCGTTCGGACATGTGGGCCGTGGTCGATGTTGCTACACTGTTTGTCCGTTGTGGATACATTTGGTACGGGTAAGAGGGACCGGATGGCCCTTCGTAGGGGCTCTCGGATCGAATGATGGGCGTGTCGGTCGAGGCGCTGGAAACTCGGGAGATGGGCGCACCGTTTTGGTGAGACGTAGAGCCGTCGTGGCGGAGAGCAAGTGGATCGTGGGAGCGCGGGGGCTTCGCGATGCTCGAAGGTCGCGCAGGTGTGACCCGCTGAGGGACAGAAGAGTCGTCTCGTGACACGACCGCCGAGCCAGTCGAAGGGCTTGTGGTCGAGGTGATGGGTTGGTGAGCAGCGGACAGGTTTTCCGGGCGGAAGCCATCCGAGATACCCATGGCTGCCAAGGCGTAGTCATCGTCGTCGGCCATGAGCGAGGTTCTGGCAGACATTACAAGGGAAGCCCTCCGCTCGTTGCCCGTCTTGTTGTGAAAAGGGTCCATGGCGATGTCGTGGTTTTGGTCGCGAATCAACGACGAGCTGCGGCCGATTAGGAGTATGGTGGCACTAGATTTACAACATGGGCGTCGGCGACTGACCCCCGAGGTCCAGATCCGGTTCCAGCCTCAACCCTCGGTGCCTCTCTTTTTGGCCTGAATAATTTGCCGCTCCGAACCAGTCGTCGCCGTCTGAATGGGGTTAGGGAGCCGAGAGAAAGTAGTCGTCGTACGAGGCGATGGAATTAAAACTGATAAGTCTTCGAATTTATCGTGTGGGAGAGGACTGATGGAGTGAATTGGCAGCGTGGAAAGGAAAGGCAACGGAAAGGCGTTTGGTAGGTAGGCTTGGGTGGTAGAGGGGAAGGAGGAATAGGCGTAGAACAGGGTGAAAAGAGGGAGTGCGGGAGGGTAATACCAGACAAGGTTGGACGATTCAGGAACAGTTTGGGTTTGGGGTCCGACACGAACAATCCAGACGTGTCATTGGTGGTATTAGGAAGGACTTGGAAGAGGGACCCGCCTTTTCTCTTGTCTACCGGCTGTATCCGTACTCCGAAGAATACCTCCTACCAGGTACCTACCTATAGACCGGTACGTATCCAAAGGCAGCCCAGATACCTGGGTGCCTGGACACTTAAGTACCCAGGTAGTAGTAAGTAGGTAGTTTAGTGTACAGGTACATATATATCCAAAAGCAAGAGAGCCAAACCATTGGAAGTTTTCCTGGGGCCAGGGAAACGGCTAGGGAGGTGGTGGTAGAAGTACATTACTTAACTCTGGTGCGGACACTCAGGATAACTACGTTTACCCTTGGAGAGAAGGAGGTAGGACAAAGGGGACCAGAGACTAGGAGACTGTGTGCGTGAGTGAGGGGGGGAGAGAGAGAGAGAGAGAACGGAGTCAGAGGAAGAGGGGATGTGGCCACCAGCCTGTCTTTGGGTGCACTTTGGTGCAAGGTGCTCCCTGTTAACTTACAAGACTTGGGTCTCTGGCCCAGGGCCGTGGAAGACAAGGCACAAGACACAAGTACCTGTAGTCCCAGGAAGGAACATGTGCCTCTTGTCCAAGTTGGTCAGAGACGAGGGACGTGTGTTCTTCCCTCTAGCATCAGCGTCGACGATTTGCAAAAGGCGGCCAGCCGATAATCAGGGGGAAGGCAGGCGGGTTACGAAACGCACAGAAGAATCCAGCTGTGTTCTTGTGAGCCCAGTTATGGAGAGCGATAGAGGACGCGGACTGGAAGAACACCCCTTCAAGAAGAATCTGCCTGCGTTGTAGATTAGAGCCCCACAGCGGCAGGCCGATAGCCCTTGCCGCCTACTGCACTCTCGCTGAAGCTGAAGGTGCAGGCGTTCGTTCGTGTTTGCTCGCATGTTTGAAGGGTGGGGAGCGCGTCTAGGATCGATAAATGCTGATTGAGTCGGTTACGTCCAGAGCGACAGGCTCATAATATGAAGAGGGCAGATCCGTGGCTGGCATCCGTTTTAAACTACAAGACGTACTGGACCTGGTTAACTTGAGGAAGAGTGTTAAAACAATCGCCTTCTGTTCTCGTTTGCGGGTTCGTTCGTCATGATCCACACAAAGGAGGGACCAAGCCACTGGCACCAGACAACTTGAGCCTCAACAAACATGGCATCCATCTAGGTTAATCGCCGTGGTTGCTCATCTTACACCTAATCTGCAAAGAGGAGGTAGGAGTAGCCGTCAGTCCCAATGCAGATATTATATTGCTGGCAAATTCCCCATCCAGGACGGCATCCTTGTTCTTCTCGTCATTATGGATACGACCTTGGCCTTTCTTCCTCTCTCGCGCTTGTCCCAACCGTTGGCACGCTACTAATCAACGTTACGAGACATCCCGGCAGAGTCAATAAGCAGACCAGGTTTGCTTCATCGACGACGAGGCCAAACATCGGTCAGAGAGGTCGGCGGTGGCCCGAAACCATTGGCGAGAACGGAACGCGGCCGGCTAGTCAGTCGGTCGGTCGTACAAACATGCTAAAGCATCAGGGACAGAACGTTCCTTTGTCGTTGGCTGCTGCCAGCTTTCGTAGACTGCCGAAGCCTGGCCCCAAGGTAGGCAGGCACGCAGGCAGGCCAAAGAATCGAGGTCTTGAAGTATTTTACCTGAATAGGTAGGTACCTAGCAAGCGTACGGTTAGAGGGCTTGGGCCAGCCGCCGCTTCTCGTCAGCCCTCATCCTCGTTGGCAACACACCATGTGACTGGGAACGGGCACTCAGAGCCTCGGAGGGACGCTGTCACAGTGCAAAGTTTCAGATGCTTGGTAAACAGTGGGGTTTCCGCTTCAAGTGGCTGTGGTGTTTCTTCGGCGCAGCTTTGGAAAGGCGGGCTTGGGACAGGAGACGGCCGGGGGAGGACGGTAAATCGAGCGCTACCAAGGAAGAAGCTTGGAGGGCAGACAGACAGTCAGCTGAAGAAACAGGAACGGGAGAGATGGGAATTGGTGGCCTTGTATAGGTAGTAGGTACAACTTAGGTAGGTAGGTAGATAGGTACCTAGGTATCTTCATGACTTTGAGGCAGCTTGAGTCTAGGTACCTAGGTATCTACCTTAACTAGGCAGGTACTTAGATACCTCCAGGTACCAAGGTACGGTAGACGGTGGACCTACCCTCCGAATTCTCGAATCCGTTCCTTACTGACAAGGAACGCGCCCACGGAAAGGAGGCGCAGACGGGAGAGCACCAGCACCCCCAGCCCGGCAAGACGACAGGGCCAGTCGCAGATCCCAGTTTGGCTACCGGCGCAGGAGCTTCACGCTAGCGCCGAGGATGGACTAGCGCAGGGTCGATTGTGCTAATGGTGCGGGCAACGGGCCAACCCCAAGAAACACCCTCCACGAGGGTTAAACTAGGTACCTGTACCAGTACATACTTAGGTAGGTAGGTAGGTAGTGGAGTCCACCGGTAGGTGAGCTGGCAACTGGTTGCCTCGCCAAGTAATCTTCAAGGGAGTACCTACGGATACCGTGGGTGGAATCACAGGTACACACCGTCAGATAATCTACTACGTACCTAGGTAGGTACCTGTTTTAGCAACTGAGGTGCATCACACTTCAATTAGAGTTCAACTTAAGCCGACCCGCTTACCTGCCAATCTTTCCCAGCCCGCTTGCGTTTGGCGACTGACTATGTATGCCGCTGGAAGCTTTCCAGGTCGCCAATAACTGCTCTGAACCGTCTTCGCCGCTGGACCAACTCTCGTTCTTCTCCCTGTGGTCTTTTCAACCCAATTAGACATCGTATGGTTGGGTTGATATTAAGCCTTCGTCAACTCTGTCTTTCGAGTCCTTCAAGGCACCAAGGTATTGGAGGTAGGTAAATAAGCCGCATAACGGTACGCCTCGTATGAGTCCACGGCACTACCAGCTGCCCCCCGCTCACAGCCCAACCCAGCAGCTGTTGGAAGCAGCCGTGAACATACCGGCTGCGGCTGCCGGCAGCCAACATCATGAACGGCCCCGTGCTGGCTGGACGGGCAGTTGCATTCTCGGCCATGCCAAGTCATGACGTCCTCCGTGCTGCTCCACTCAATCTCGGTGTGACCCTTCCTGGCACACCCCTCTCATCTGGTGACTGAAGGCCGAGGAATAGGCGACCAAGGACAACCGCGCCACCCCCCTTCCTGTCAGTCTGCCTGGAGGAACGTCTTCCATTTCAAGAGGCAATACAAGATCGCATCGACTTCGGCCATCGCGCGTGCCCTCTTCATCCTCTTGTTCAAGCGATTGGAAGTGGGCGAGATGGTTGCCACGGAGCTCTCTTTTGTATGGTCGTGGGGTCTCGAACTACTGCACGTCAGGACAAGATGTGTTGTCGACTGGCTGTCGTTCCCACGTCGAACAGCCCCGTTTTCACCCAGTCATCCCCCCAATCGCCAGCGGCGACGTGCAAGTGAATCGCCCTTTTGGTTCGAGAGATGCTTGACATTGTTGATTCCGTTGGCCGTCCCTTGAGCATTTCCTTCTGCACTTGCAGCCTCATTTCTATCCCACACACTCGGTTCTTGTGGTCATCGTAGATGGCGATGGAGGATGGCAATTGGCGACCATGGTTTGCGACGGATCGCTTGCTCGCTGGATTGCATTACTACCCATGGAGTAGTAGCATGCATGTTGCTCGGCACTGGCCAATGTTTCATCACTGGCTCTGCGATGCCCATTTTGGTATTGCCTTTTGTGTCACTTTGGAGTGCAAGCCGATGCCAGGACATCTAGAGATGCCCGATTTCCTTTCCCTCCTCTCCTCAATCCTTCGTTTGCCTGCAACTGCCCCTCTCTCGTTTGGTCGTATCTCTCCCTCCTGGATAGCATATGCGTTCTGTCGTGCAACTCGGCATGGGTAGCCGCCTTGCCTGTGCGGCACGGCGGGTGCTGCCAGACTCGAAATGCTGCCTCGGTGTACTTTGAGTTGTCTCAAAAGATCAGGTTGAAACACGGCCAATGTGTGGTGATCGGTGCAGAGCTGCCATGGGAAACAGGGCGGAAGGTGAGTGCTCAACTTCCCACGCCTGCTGCTGGGAGGGTGTTGAACCCCGCATGCAAAAGCCGTAGCCTTGTTCACGGCTCCTTGCTTGACCATTACTGGTTCGATCTCGACGGCGTCCCCTTGCTTTTGCACTTTGCATCATGCACATTGTGTGCTGCCTACCTAGGCCGCTGCTTTGCCCAAGCCTCCTAGGATAAGACGAGGCGAGCAACGTCGTCCACAGGTGTAGTCGCTCACGGCCACGCTCGACCATTCCACCTGCAGTGTAGAGTGCGACAAGTATTTGATCAAGCTCCATCCCGGCGACCTGCTGCCTTTTGCTTTTTGCTTCATCTCTTCCTCGGCGACCAGCAAACTCAATCTGTCTTGCGAGGAGTCCGAGCTCGGCCTCTTACACCCTTCGTTCTGCCGTGTCGTACCGGGTTTGCCCCCCTTTCGTCCCTTCAGGTCTTTCTCTGCACGTTGCATCCTACCGCCACTACTTTGCTTTGCATAGCTCATTCAAACCTAAATCATCTACAGCTTGCCGGTGTCCAATTGCAGCCATGGGCCACCATCGCCATATGGACGATGCTTCGTCCATCTCAAGCTACTCGTCCGGTGGCTCTTCCCGTTCCTCCTCGAGGTCATCCTCGAGCTCGGGAAGTTCCAAGAAGTCCAGGTCGTCCCAGGTGTCCCATTCCAACATCAAGAGTGACCATTGGGCAGTCTCCCTTATGAAGTATACTGCCGGGGCTCCTTTCGGCAAGCCAATGTCCCTGCGCAAGACCAGGGTCCGTGAGTTCCAGGGTAGCTGGGACTACGACGACGACGACGACGACGACGACGACGAGGCCAGCATATACAGCAACGTTTCGTATACCACATACGCCTGGGTCAAGCCCAAATGGGATGATAGCATCTCCGAATGTGTCTCCAGGTCCGAAAGCCGGAGCAGCGGGCGGCGCCGCAGAGGACCGAATGCGCATGGCCGGCCTCGCTTCACCGCGCCCCGGCACACGCACCAGCACCCACACCCGTTCAACCATCCGCCGCCCCCACCTCCGCCGTTCATGATGCCTCCTCCGGGTGCTTCAATACAGGACGAGAATCCTGGCTTCTTCAACTTGACCCCCGACTTTTACCCACCGCCTCCCCCTGCCGATATTGGCGAGACCCCGGCTTTCTTCGATCTTGGTCGTGGTGGCAGTAATCATCCCAACAAGTACGATGACTGGGAGTAAAGAGACCGTCTTTGAACATGATCGATACTATTTCCAACATTAGTGTCGCGAGAATCAGGTGTACGGCGTACAGCGAGTGGCAATTCCTTTTGCTTTTCTTTTCTTTATTGGGTTTAGGGTTTGGCGTTTGAACGACCAAATACTACTCAAAGTCCTCTTCCCCCACAATCGGTACCCAGGCACACAGGACACTGAAGGGAAACACAGAACCTTCTAGGAAGAAGGGGTTGAAGGGTTTGGTGACTTGTATTTGAATCCAGTGCTTGTACCAACGAGATATTTACATGGAATGCTAATGTACCGACCAAATTTGACAGCCCTTGGTCGCTATCGTTTTGAACACGCCACGTATGTCTCGATCGTGATTGCTCGTAGCGACATGACAACATGTTCAATGTGATGTTCACTCAGGTTGTTGGCATGAGGACTCATCTGGACAAAACTTTGAAAAGGATAACCAAGCTTCAAACCCTTCTCATCCTCGCGGACTGTGGCTCTGCGTCATCCGGTGAAGCCGCTGTAACTAGCAGCCCACGGCTGTGGCTCAGCTTGGCCCCAGCCTTGGATGGGCCTCACGCATCACACAGAGCTCCATCCACCCCGAATCCTTGACTGTGCAGCTTCAACATGCACAGCCTTTTGTAGTCACCACATCAATGGTCTCCAAGGGTGCATCTCGTACATCATACGCTCACAGTTAGTCCGAAACCCGACCACACAGAGTCTTCTTGTTTCTTTCCGACCACTCGTAAGACCATGAAGTTCTTATTGGTTGATATGCAGTCATCCTGAGCCACAGCTACTGCGGCTGGCTGTAATTATTCCTCCCCCACCAATGTATTGTAGCCCACAGCAAGCATCGCATTCTTCCACTTTCTCATCCGTCATCCTCACAGCCCGCAAGTATCTGCTTCTCAAAGACCTGCGACTTGGCGTTCCAGAAAAAGGGGCCCGTAACCCATCTAGCTGGTTTGGGGAGCTTCTCTAGCCCCCTCGTCATTGTTTAAGGCTACCAAGCTTACAGGTGGCACTGTTGCCTAACTAGCGGGGGTCTGGACCTCGGACAAGGCCCGATCATAACCCTTAGAGACCTTCTTCTCAACGGTTAGTTGGGCAGCATGCAAGAATACATTGCATAGAACCTGCTTTACCTCACCGCCGTCCTAGCGTGGTCCGGAGTGACTCACGTGAAGGGGTTTCCGTCTGGCGGCCTCTTGAGGGATCGCCCCGATGCAAACTGGGCGGCAAGCCGCCCTAGGGATATGCGTCTCTCCTACCGCTGTGCATAGTGGGGTGGATGGTATGCCTGCCTTGCTGGCTGGACGCGTGATTACGATTGAACGTATGGACGCCTCGCTGCTGTCGATGTGGCTGCCTCACCTGTGCGTGTAGGTTTATACCTCATCAGCAGCCGAGTATATAGTATCGGCTGGTTTCCTTACACCCACTGACCGGGTTTGCAGTATCGCGCCTCAATCACTCACGAAACCCATACCGCATTCCTATACAGAGAAGCATCGGACCCCGGATCTCCAGGCCTAGATAAACCACAGCATCCGTCAGCATCAGGGACGGGTCATTTCAGACGATTGGCAATCCAGTATCAACGTTCCCTTCTTCTCTTCGGACTGGCTTCCCCTGTAGAATACTTGAACATCATCTTCGCCATGGGCACAACCACTCAGTCCGTGTACGCGGAGCCCATCAACATCTCATCGGCCATGCCTCAACCCGCGCCACAATTAGCAATACTCGACTTTTTCTTTCCCGGCTTCAGCGTCTTCACGACCGCCTTCCAGAAGTACCTCGGTATCGACCTCAACGTCTACATCCCCCTCGTTATCCTCTGCGGCGGCGCGACCTTTGCCTGGCGCTACTTCAGCGATTACTTGTGGGAAAGAGTCGAGAAACATCTCATGTCCACAGTTGAGGTCCGCACCGATGACGAGATATACAACATCCTCATGTCCTGGGTTGCCGCTCAGCGCTTCGCCAAGAACTCACGTCGCTTCGTTGTCAACACCAACCTGAGCTCGCGTTCCTGGTTCCTCTGGCGCTGGGATGACGATGAGGAGGAGAACGACGACGTTTACTCTGCGGACGGATCCCCCTCGGAGTTTGGCCAAAAGAAGAAGCCCCTTGCCTACACACCCAGCTTTGGCAGCCACTCTTTCTGGTACCGCGGTCACTTACTGCTCTTCAAGAGAAGCCAGAACCGCGAGCAGGCCTCCTACCTGGTTGTGAGCGAGCGCGAGGAGATCAGCCTCTCGTGCTTCGGCCGCAATCCCTGGATTCTCAAGGAGCTTCTCCAGGAAGCCCGGGCCGAGTACCAGAAGAAGGACTCCCAAAAGACCATGATCTACCGCGGCAGCACGCGCGCAGGTTCTACCGAGCCCACGTGGCAGCGCTGCATGGCCCGAACTTCCCGGCCATTCTCGACTGTTATACTCAACGAGAAGACGAAGAAGGACCTTGTCGACGATGTCGCCGACTACCTGTCCCCCACGACTCGTAAGTGGTATTCAAACCGCGGCATCCCTTGGAGGCGTGGCTACCTTCTTACCGGCCCTCCCGGGACCGGCAAGTCTTCGCTGTCGCTTGCCCTGGCCGGCTTCTTCAAGATGAGGATCTACATTGTGAGCTTGAGCTCCATCTCGGCCAACGAAGAGAACCTTGCCACGCTTTTTGCTGAGCTGCCCCGGCGATGTGTCGTTCTCCTGGAAGACATCGACACCGCTGGCCTTACTCACACGAGAGAGAATGCCGGAACTATCGACACTGCTGAACACAAGGAAGGTAGTGGAGAGATGGTCCCTGGGCAGCTGACCCCCGGTAACCCCCTGAACCAGCCCAGCGGCCGCCTTTCCCTCTCGGGCTTGCTTAACATCCTCGACGGTGTAGCCAGCCAGGAGGGCCGTGTACTCATCATGACGACGAATCATGTCGAGAAGCTCGACAAGGCTCTCATCCGCCCTGGCCGAGTAGACCAGATCGTCAAATTCACCCTGGCCGACAATGAGATCATCGGCGCCATCTTTCGCGCCATCTACGCGCCCCTTGAGGGTGACGAGGATGACACCCTCGTGCAGCACCCAGACAAAGCACTGACCCCCGAGACGGAGACGACGCTTGCCACGCAGGCTTCCAGACGCACCGCCGACATCTTGGCCAACGTCGAGGCTCTGTCTAAGGCGTTTGTTGACAGGATCCCCGCTCACGAGTTCAGCCCTGCAGAAATCCAGGGCTTCCTCATGAAGCACAAGCGGAACGCCGAGGCGGCTGTCGCCGGGGCCGAGGACTGGGTCGTTGAGACGCGCAAGGAGAAGAAGGACAAGGAGATTAAGGCCGCTGAGGAGAAACGGCAGGCCGAGGCTAAGAAGAAGGAGGAAGAGGAGAAGAAGCGAAAGGAGGAGGCGGAAGAAAAGAAGGAGGAGAAGGACAGGCGGAAGGAGGAGAGTAAGAAGAAGCGCAGGAGCGAGAAGAAGAGCAGGCGCAACAAGCAGGTGTCTGATTCCTCTGATTCATCCGATTCCTGTTCCGGCTCCGGGTCGGAATCGGAAGCCCCCGTCAAGGTGACGGTAACGGCGGCGGAAGAGACGGAGAGCAAACCGGCGGTCTCGAGTGTCCAAACGCCAAACGGGGTTGACGAAGCCAAGCGAAAGCGAGACTCGGGGTACGGGACTCCAGTGGAGGTTTGAGTTTTCATTTGTGTGTTCTTCTTCTTTGGGCTTCTGGAGAGAAGCCCTGGGGGATCACCGCGATCCCACGTCATAGCGAATGTATTTTTTCCACAGACAAACGAGTGACTACTCACGATGAGGGAATCGACGATGCATGACCCCATTCTCGACGCAAGATTGTCGAAAGTGCACCCTGGGCGAAAGGGATGGTGGCAGTGCAGCGGCGTCAAGGTCCATGTCTTACTACTACTAATCGGTGTTGGTATCTTGACGAACACCGTCTTGACAGTCGTTGACACATCCGCCGGCCGTCATTGGTCAGACAGGCGCACCCACGCAAGCCATGTCTGCAGGCAGCTACGAGTCTGCGACAACGACGCTCATCATTAACGGTCCGGTGCGTTAGAGAAGGGGTGTGCCGATGCTTTCGTAAACTATGTATCGAAGGTTTCCGAGACGATGCAAAGATGCAAAGATGGGACGATAGGGGACGAGGGGAGAAGAAGGGTTTCTTCGGCCGTGGCCTGTGAGTGCATCTCCGCTTTGCAGTGCTGCGCGGTACTGCGTCCCCAAAACTCTGCCCAAGTTTCCCAGCTCTAGACGACTCGGAAAGGGGGAGAGGGGGTCAGGCCGTCTGACTTGAGCAAGATGGCCGATGCGAGTTCCGGCCGCGGTGGGGCATAGAGCCGCTCAATCGAAGGGCCACTCGGAGTTCGAGCCAGCTGGCCTGGTGTCAATCAGCGAGGCCATACGCAAAAGACGCATTTGCAGGGCACATATGGTATGTCGCGAAGGGACGCCCCCCACCCTTGTACACAAGCCGTGCGGGCTGGTCCTCGCAATCACTGCCGAAGAGAAGGAGGAGGAGGAAGAGGAGGAAGAGGGGTCTGGATGTCGGAGGACCGAGGCGGCGATGCGAGGCCGAAGCTGTGAGGCCGAAGACGCGGAAGACGGAGGTTGTCAATATTCGGAGACTTGGCACGTACAGTAGGGATTCAGAGGTATCCAAGCTAATACACAGTACACATACTAAAGCTACTAATTCTTTTTTACTATATAAGACTTTTATAATAAGTAAAAAATTAAAAATAAGATATAACTATATATTAATAATAAATATTTATTATATATACTTTTTATCTTTTATTTTACTTACTTAGGTAAATAGATATAATAAGTTAAAACTTAAGAGTTTAGTACTTTTTAGATATAGAGGACTTATAGGGGAGAAATACAGTATATATACTGTATTTTTCCTAGAGCTAAAGATAAAACTTAGACTTATTTACTAAAAAATTTAATATATTACTTATTATAAGCTTTAAAATATTACAAAAAATAGAAAAAGACTCTTTATATAGTTATATACTATAAGATAATTATTTTTATATACTTTAATACCTATATCAAAAAGATATAGCATTATTCTTTTAAGCTATATAGTATTTTAAGGTGGTGCACTGTGATGTGTTTGGATACTTTTGAACCCCCACTGTACGTCGTATATACTACCTACGCACGGCTTTGCAAGGATGCCGTCACACGAAGCAAGGCTGTTGTCAGCTGTGCAGGGGATATCAACAAGGGTTAATGATGAGATGCGGCACAGACAGCAGCAGAGGCAGTTCATCATTGACGCTGTACTGCGTAAGAGTCCCCACGGAGTTGCGGGGAGCTTGCAGGCGACGAATTGGTACAGTACACTAGTTCAGCACGACAGGACGAGAGGCTCAGCCATGGTGAAGACGAATCCCAAGACTGGTGATGGATATGATAACGGGGTCATTGTCAAGGTGGAGTAACGCTAGCGCGGTGTGGTGTCTTGGTGGCACAGCTTTCACTAGGTACACTCACTACCAAACCTTAGTCACTTATTGGTAGTAAGAAGGTGTTTTGCACAGCACCTGTAGTGTACACGTGCGCCCTTGTATCTGTTCCTTCGTGCCTGTGCCTGTGCCTGGCTGGGAACCATGGGAAAATGCCAATGTCGGGATGTAGGGGGGTGGATATTTGGATTTTCGGTATTTCGATCGTATCTAACTGCTTTCAGCAAGAGCTTACTTACTGCACAAAAAGGGTCAAAGCCTCTGTCTTACTTACCTATTGTAGGTAGTACAAAAAGTACGCCAAAACTTGCCCCATCCAGACTCACTGGCATTGCTAGGCGCGGTCTCTGCTCTCTAGAATCTGGAATAAAAGAATGAAGAAGATGGATAGAGACGGTTATGATTGTTTCCAGAGGCTTAGGGGTGGCCAAGTAAGCTGATAGGAAAGCATTAGTGACCGGGCTGGATGCCAGCATTCCGGGATGGATGGCCATTTGTCGCTGAGCTAACCCAAGGAAGCTTAGCCCAGAGTCGTCAAACATTGATGGCCCGTTGGGGGAAACGCTAAGCCTGGAGGCAAGAGCAGATCAATCAATCACCTTTACTAGGTACCCAGGTACCTACCTAGGTATGTATATACTAGCAGGACTACCTACCTAGGTGGGTATGACTATAGAACCCCAACGCACGCTCCGCCCCACGAGGGCAATGCGCAGCCTCTCATCGACCACCTTTTGCCTCCTACCGGTACCTCTTTGCCCAAAGTTGGTCAAGGTAGGACTGACAGTATGTAGGTAGGTAGGTAGCAGAGGACCCGGATAAGCACAGCTCTGGGCAGCTACAACTGCCTATCCAAGTATGCCTACTTGCCTACTATGCGACCGATCCACCAAGTAAAAGAAGACGAGGGGGTAGGGAATTTTCGGGATGGCTAGCCAGATGCCTAGTCAAGCGATACTACCTACACGACACGTTTCCGTGGAAACATGCCTGCCGTCCGATGCATGCCTAAGTACCTAATTACCTACCTAGGTAGGGTGCTAGGTACTATCACTCGCCCAGTCTGGTATGAGTCGGAGCGTTTCTTCAACACAACGCACTTCTGCAATGCAGGGAAGGTTACAACAAACCTTGTGCACTATGTCGAGAGCGATAAGATAAGCACCGATAGGGAGAACTGCCTCATTATCGTTTGTACTGTGTAGATATTGTCCTGCTTTGGCCTAACCCCCACCACCCCCCAATGGACTGAATGGACTGAATGGAGAATTACCTACCTATCCATCTACACCTAGGTACCTACACAAGTACCCACTTGCCTCGAGAGCTGCTGATTGATAAGCGAGGTGCCCAGATAGTGTAGACAGAAAGGTAGGTAGATACCCTTTCGCAGGTCCTTCCCGCTCAGCGGAGGTACAGGGTTGCAGGGGTAATTTTAAAGCCCCATATGATGTAGTAACCCACACACATGATAGGTGATGGGTGGTGGGTGATGCGTTAGAGGGAAAATCTATTAACGGCCGGCGGGCTGGCTGGCGGGCTAGCAGGCTGGCTGACGGGCTGACGGGCTGACAGGCTGACGGCCTGGCAGACTAATTAATGGGCTGGCGGGCTGGTTAACGGGCTGGCTGGAGGTTAGTGCGGTACGTTGTAGGGGGCAGAAAAATTCGGCCGGATACCATCGTAGGTAGGTAGCGATATAATCAGGACCCACTACGGGCGTTCCGGTACCGTATCTCACTCTCACGCAATGGGTATTAATGGGTGAATGCCCGTGTTCCCCACTGAGGGTACGTACCGTTGCTCTGATGGAGGAAAGACATAATACTTATCCTCCCTCTGCACTGCCAAGTACAGCTGGCTGTACAGGCAGGCATGATAAACTTCAATAACTTAGCGAGGCCAGACGAAGGCCAAGCAAGCAGAGTCCGCGTTGAGGGCCCGTCTACGTAGATTCCTTACGGTGTGGCAGCACACATACGAGAGTGCATAGTAGTGTACACCACGGGACGACGGCACAACTATGCGTCGTTGGCGCAGGCATCCGCATAAGGGAATCAATCGCCCGTACCTTGCTTGGCCTTTGTCTACAGAGGGTTGAGAGGTCATCTCCACCTCAACCCAGCGGCTTGCCCTATACAGTATCTACTTACATAGTCCGATTGTCTTGTCGAGAGTACCTCATCAACCTCTCGGGGTTGCCTGGGGAGTTAGAACGGGGGCGGTTACTCCATAAATCTAGATATCCTGGGAGGGGAAAAAGAAGAAAAGAAAAAACCCCTGTCAAGCTGGGTGCTGGTGTCATGTTGTGCGCACTCTCAATCCTTCACCAAGCTACTGCTTGTCACACACCCCGCTGCCGACGTTCCTCTGGTGGTATGTCCCAAATTAAAGAACGGTGAGATACGGATGGGATGCGATGCGCGTCACGTATTGTATCTTCGTAGTCGCAGTACTATACATTACGTACGTGTAGTAGACCAACAGCAACCCCGTCCCATCAACGGATGCTTGACTCTTTCCGAGCAGTGCTGTGGTGTGTGCTGCTACCTCAGTGGGGATTTTAATATTAAACACTCCTGCCATTTGTACCTCTCCAGCCTTGTGCCGCTGCCGTTGGTCTGTCTCCTATTGCCTGCAGAAGAGCTTGTGGGAAACGAGGTAGGGAAAAAATAGGAAAAAAATACAAAGATAAACACCCTCGACCCCTCGATACATTTCTACTCCTTGCTCGTCTCATCCCAACAACCTCCCCTCGTCACCAACTCTCCCTCACTCCCTCTCTCTCTCGCTCTCGCCATCACTCTCTGGCTACTTCCTCTCACCTTTACGACTCTCATCTTCTCCCTCCAAATCTTACCGCATCATATCCTCCTTCGTCAAAAGTGGCCTTCTCTGTGCCAATAGGTACGCTAGACTTCTTTGTCTCTCCCCCTCTTCGTGCTGGATGACCCTTGTCTTCGTTCTGCACGTTGGGCTCATTTGGTCACTATTTTGCCAGGTGGTCGAAACGGCGGTGAAAGTATCATTCAAGTTCATAAGTGAGAAATGGAGACTAATTTCCCAACCTTTTCTAGACTTCCAACTCTCTCTCCAGCCCTTTGCACCTATCTTCAGTCTACTCAAACGCACTACCCAAGATGGCTTCCCGCCCCGAGAACATTGGCATCAAGGCCATTGAAATTTACTTCCCCAGCCAGGTTGGTCTCACTCCTGCCACTGTTCACGCCACTCGCAACACCGCCACCATTACCGATGACCGCAGGCCACAGAGGAGGGGTAAGGAGCAGGGGGCAAAAAAAAAAAAAACCGCGCTGCCCCTCGTCGCCGAAGTCGCAATCCACCCGCCCCTAAAGTTACCCCTCGTGTCTCTGCTTCTTCTGTCCATATTCTCCTGCGCGCGCGCCCTCTGCGTCGGTGTTTCCCGCACCACAGAGAAATTCCCTACTGACAAAAATGATTGTCACTACTTAGTACGTCGAGCAAACCGAGCTGGAGACCTTCGATGGCGTGAGCGCCGGCAAGTACACCATCGGTCTCGGCCAGACCAAGATGGCCTTCTGCGACGACCGCGAAGGTGAGCTAGCCTGCCGATTCTCTATTTTAGTGCCCGTTCTAACACGATGTGCTCCTTTGCAGACATTTATTCTTTCGCCCTGACTGTCACCTCCAACCTCATCAAGAAGTACAACATCGACACCAACTCGATCGGTCGTCTCGAGGTGGGCACTGAGACCATCTTGGACAAGTCCAAGTCGGTCAAGTCTGTGCTGATGCAGCTATTTGGCGACAACACTAACGTTGAAGGTGTCGACACCGTTAACGCTTGCTATGGAGGGACCAACGCCTTTTTCAACGCCGTCAACTGGATCGAGTCTTCGGCCTGGGACGGCCGTGATGCCATTGTCGTTGCTGGTGACATTGCCCTCTACGCCAAGGGGAACGCCCGCCCCACTGGAGGCGCCGGCGCCGTCGCCATGCTCGTTGGGCCCAACGCCCCCGTAGTTGTCGAGCCCGGTCTGCGTGGCACCTACATGTCCCACGTCTACGACTTCTACAAGCCTGACCTTACCAGCGAGTACCCCTACGTCGATGGCCACTACTCCCTGACCTGCTACACCAAGGCCCTCGATGCTGCCTACCGCGAGTATAACAAGCGCGAGGCCAAGCTTTCCAAGGCTGCCAACGGTCATGCCAACGGCAACGGCACCAACGGCGAGGCTAAACTCCCCAAGAACGGCTTGGACCGTTTCGACTACCTGGCCTTCCATGCTCCCAACTGCAAACTTGTCGCCAAGTCGTATGCCCGTCTTCTGTACCACGACTACCTCGCCGATGCCGACAGCTCCGTCTTCGCCGAGGTTGCTCCCGAGCTTCGCGACATGGATTACGAGAAGTCGCTGACCGACAAGGTCGTCGAGAAGACCTTTATGGGTCTCACCAAGAAGAAGTATCAAGAGAGAGTCGTCCCAGGTGCCCAGGTTGCTACGTTGATCGGCAACATGTACTGCGGTAGCGTCTGGGGTGGCGTTGCCAGCTTGCTCTCTTACGTCGACGCCGCCACTCTCAACGGCAAGCGTGTTGGTGTCTTCAGCTACGGCTCCGGTCTGGCTGCCAGCTTCTTTTCCCTGCGCATCAACGGAGACGTCTCAACCCTCGCCAAGGCCCTTGACATTCCCGCCAGACTCGAGGCCCGTCGCAAGCTGGCCCCTGAGGCTTACGAAGCGGTAAGAATGACTCCCTGCCTGCAAATTCTAAAGATAGCCTACTGACAGAAGATTGCAGATGTGCGATCTCCGCCACCAGGCTCACCTCCAGAAGGACTACAAGCCCAAGGGTGACCCTTCAACCATCGCCCCTGGTACTTACTACCTCGAAAACGTCAACGAGAAGTTCCAGCGCAGCTACAGCGTCAAGGCATAGAGCCTCGCGTCGTTGCAGAAATACACGTTTTGGGACCTTTGGAGCCGCGAACAAATAGAGGTGGGATGCATAGATCTTGCGGCATCATCATTGCTGAAGAAGCACGGCCAGTGTGAGGTAGTTTAATCAGCGGAGGAATACTTTAGAAGCGCGCCATGGATCACGACCAGACGGGACTACTTGACCGGAGAGAAACCCATGTCGTGTGGAAACAGCGCCCCGTATCAGGGACATTTGTATATATCGGGCCAGATGGGCGTACTTGAGCATCACCATGGACGGTGTTGAGCTGGAAGTGGGAATGAATGAATTGAACTGAACCGAAGGTTTTTGCACTCTCTCTTTGCACCATGCTTCTTGCTGAATGATCCCCAGGTCAAAATACTTGATGCGCGGTATGGTAGCACGCTCTGTGTAGATGCTAAATAACTAGTTAGCCCCCCCTTTTGCGGAGATTGGCATGATGCTACACTACTAATACATGTCATACACGAGAATGAAAGGGGTGCTAGAATATATCTGGCGGTTTCCATGCCGAGCTTGTGCAACGTGGGATTCTGCCGAACATAACCGCCACTGCCACTTCGAAGACTAGCTTTGCCGCTTTTCTGCCCCTGTTTTCTCGCCCTTGTATTTCCACTCGGCATGGCGATGCAGATGATAGTCCTTGCTCTGAATGGCCTTGTAGATGCCGTAGAGCCCGCCGATGGGCGGCTTGGACTTGACAATGTTGCGCCAGCTCTTGAGTTCATCCTTGCGCGCATCGACGTCAACCTTGACTTTATTGTACACGGTGGGCAGCGTTGTAGCGCCGTACTTTTCGCGCAGGTCGTCATACCACTGCCGGTTGTACGACTGCCAGAACTCGTCCTCGGTGTAGTACGTGTGCGCGTACAACCACTTCATGCCGCCCAGCTCGCGCAATTCGCGCTCGAGCGCGCGGTTCTTTGCCACAAACTCGTCAGGGTTTGCGGGACCCCAGCCCCAGAGGCCTATGTTAAGCATCGGCTTCGGTGCCGCGACGGTGCCGCTGCCATCGCTAGAGGCCTCGCCCACCGTTGTCGCGGAAAGCGTCTCAACCTCGCCCGTGTGCGGGTGGAAGGTTGGCGGGGCCGTCTGCTTCAGCGGGCACAGCCACAGAGGCCAGATGTTGAAGGTCTCGGCCGTGTAGTCGACGAAACGCTCAGCGTTCTTGTAGGGCAGGGCCAGGTCCTGGACGACGAAGCGCGCCGACTCGCCGCTGCCATGCAGAGCACGGTAGAGCATGCGGGTGTGCAGAAAGTCGTCAAGAAACCAGCGCGTGAAGCGCGTAAAGGGAACGAACTTGAAGTAGTCGAAGGCGGCGGCGCCAACCCAGAACCCAGCGCGGTCGTAGCGGAAGAGATATTCGGCCAGCGGCACAAAGTCGACAACAGGTTCCGCGGCGTCTCCGTGGCCAGAACCGGCGGTGAGCGTGCGGTCCTTGACGTGCATGTAGAACCAAGGGTCCCAGGCGCCGCTGAAGGTCTGGGGTTTGCTGCCCTCGGGGATATCATCCGTGAGCTTGCCGGTGATGACAACGCCATGGTCCTTTGAGAAGAGGATGCCGTCGACATAGTCGTTGTCAGCGTTGAGGGTTTCGGCCTGGACGGCCTGGACGGCCTCGGCGACACTGTGAGTGCGGTAGTATGTCGTCTTGACATACTTCTTGGCCTCAATGAGTTGTAGCTCGATCATGGTGGTGATACCAAGGGTGCCGACGGCGCCTGCGGCGCCGCGAAAGAGGTCGGCGCGCTCACTCCGATTGGCTCGGACGACGTCGCCGTTGGCCAGGACAAGCTCGACCTCGTTGATGGTATCGTCAAAGAAGCCATGTTTGAAACTTGAAGACTCGCCCGCAGTGCCGGCATAGCCGCCGCCGGCCGTGATACCGGGAAACTCCATGACGACAGGCGGGACGAGGCCGTGGCGCAGGGTGCTCTCAACGAGACGGTCCATGGGCACGTTGGGCTCGACAAGGGCGGTACGGCGGGCCTTGTCGACCTCGAGAACATTGCCGAGGGCGCTGATATCGACGAAGCGGTCCCGGCGGAAGGGCCGGGTGCTGTTGGTCGAGCCATGGAAGATACGGTACGGCTCTCGGCGGTCGAAGAAGGACCGCACCGCGGCAGCGATCTTGGAAACAGTCTTTTGGTGGCGCTCCATATTTTCAGTTGCAAGCCTCCGGAAGAGGACAACGCACGTGGTAGTGTGGAAGCTGGTGGTCGTGCGTGTGGGTTGTGAGATCCGACCAGAGATCACCCCCCGATGCGAGTGAGTGAGAGTCCGGATACGACGAACGCCTTTTTCCTTTTTTTTTTCTTTTTCTTTTTCGTCGCGCGCCGTACCTACGTATGTAGGTAGCTGATCAAGGTTTCTGACAGGGAAGGGGGTGGATGAAGTACCTACCTTTCCGGGGTCACTAAGGGTAGGAGGCACTAAGCGAGCCAGCGCTCGTCCCCGAAACTGGGTGCTAAGTTAATTGTGTCGATATCTTGCTGCACTGTTATACATGAGTGGTTGCTAAAATGGAACAAAGACCGACGCAATTGACTTGGTATTTGGGCTAAGCGTGTCTCGCTCCTACAATTCCAATTTGGGGCCTTGTTTTGGCCTGATCCAGTCTTATTATATTGCTCTCTTCCCACTCTAAGTTCATTCCAATATACCTACCTGCTTTCGTCTATGACCTCAAACAGGTCAGGGCGTATAATGTTGAATATATAGAACCATCGATGCTCGGCAGCTCGTTAAGAGGTTACAGCTTTGGCACTACTCCTGCAGAAGAGGCCAAACTCGTTTCTTTCTTCGCCAAGACCCTCTGGCGCATATCCTCCTCGCTGACATCGCTCAACAAAGACTCAAAACTGAGGGAGACTTCCTCGAGTGTCTTGGCCTTGACTGTAATAGCCTTGGAGTTGATGGTGTCAGAGTGCGTGATGATCTTCTTCATGAACCCGGTCCAGCCGTCGAAGCAGCGCTTGGCGTTTGGCGTTGTTGTCAAGATGAGGGCGAAGCAGTGCGGCATTCCCTCGTACTCTTCAAACACCACTGACACGCCATCCTCGTGCAGTTTTCGAGCCATGTACTTGTCTTCGTCCGCCAGCAGCTCCCACCCAGTGCAAATAAATACAGGTGGCGCGCCTTTCCAGTTTCGGCTCATGACGAGCGTGACCAGCGGGTGCACTAAGAGGTCGTCGTCTGCATACAGAGCCGTTCGTGGGGGGTTCGCAGGCCATGCTTCGCATGGCGGCGGACTGTACTTGGCATATCTCTCGGCAGTCGGAAGATAATCAAAGTCTTTGTTTACGTCCCAGCTTGCTGAGCTTTGGGTAATGTCGAGCCATGGCGAGTTCAAAGCAAGCCCGCCAGGAAGTGGGATGTCTCGTTCTTCGCCATGCCAGCGAACTCTTCTGTTCTGTCGGCGCAGTTCCAGTAGAAGTTGTAGTAAGGCAAGGCTCAAGTTGCCTCCGGCACTGTGAGTTGGTCAGTGTTGTAATCTTGGGTTCGACGGCTTTGCATGGCCTACCTGTCTCCAGCAACAACCATGTGTTTCGGGTCAACCGGTTGGTGGTAGGCGTCGGAAGGCGGGTATAGAAGTGTCAAGTAGGAGATAAGAGCATCCAGCAGAGCCGCCGGAAAGGGGTTCTGCGGGGCAAGTCGGTAACGGACCGAGTACACTCGACCGCCAGTCAGCTTGGCTATCTTCTTGGTAGTCGGACGGTGACTCGACGGGTCGAGGAGGTAGTATGCTCCACCATGAAAGTACAGGACTGTCAGGGGACTGGTGACCTCTTTTTGGAGGTTGTCGTATTTCTCCTTTTCTCCGATCTGGGGTTGCTGTTCCTCGCTCGTGGCACCAGCGCGGTAGCCTGTCCACTCACCCTCGACGGGCAAAATGTCCGGCAACCGTAGATCAGTCTCCGGCGTACCTGGTGTCCTCAACGACTGGATGGCCCCAATCAGAGCATCACGAATATCGGTTTCCGGGACTAAGCTGGCGTATGTGGAGACCCATATCCTTCCCTTTACGACGCTATTCCGGTTGGCCAGCTTCTGAGTGGAAGTTATGGACCGTAACTTCGTCGGCTGTAGGTACGAACGCAGGACCGAGATGATGAGGTCGCTTCGCAGGTCAAGATACTGGGACGACTTGGACATGTGCAGGACGTGAAGAAGGGCCACCCGCACTATCAATGGTACCTTGGGTAACAGCGAGAGTAACAACTTGAGCTGCGCAGGGTGCATGTTGAAGGGGTTCGGGAAGTTGAACGATGAGGCAGACATTTCGTTAGAACGGAGCGGCAGAGGGCGCCTAAGTAAGGACATTGGACAGAAAGGAAGAAGCAAGCAGATGTTGTTGCCTTACAGGATTGATACAGGATTGAAACACATCAACGACACACGCTACCCCGGAAGCGAAGGCTGAAATTTGTCCACGGTGGTAAGTACAACTGTCAAGGACTTGGGGTCGACATTCGGTCGCGGTCCCCTGAAATGGATGCGGTAGCCACACCACCAACCCCACAGATCGTCCCTTGAACGAGGTATCTCGAGACAGTACGTCAAGGTGGACTCACGGAGGGGACGGCTGAGATTGAAGTGTAGGTGGAAGTAGTCGCTGTCGTGGGAACGTGCTTGGAGATAGTACGAAGAATGAATGAAGAAGAGTCCGAATACGACTTTGGCAGACAAGAACGAATACCAGTGACACGATTTGGTCAAGAAGTATCAGAAATAATTAGGAAACCGAGGAGGAGGAGTTGACTGGTGAGAGGCGAGAGACATGAACTGTAAACAAGTCAATGATATGCCGGTTGGCAATGTGCCTCGGTCCACACGATTCAACTGACGAATCAGTGGCGGTTGTCAGATGGATATACGGTCTAGTCCACCTCATCACACCATTATCCATTAGCTCCTTGTTTGAGAACCATGCGTCTTGTGCCGAAGACTATTGGAGTCGTCGCGTCGTGAGAGGCCGCATTGAGGGGAGGACAATTTCATCACCAGTGTTAGCACCAGAATACGAAAGGTTCTAAAGCCGGGAAGGGTTGGAGTATTATTGCGAGGTGCACGGTTCTTCACGTACCTTAGGGGTCACTCAGTACTGCCTACATAGGTAAAGTATATTCGCTAGGGGCATACACCTCGAAAGTCGATGAGTGAGCGAGTGCGCAAAGTCAGTTGCTTGTCACGATGAATGCCTAAGATGATATGCGACGCGGGGATAGGCCTGGTAGCTTACGATCCCGGCCGGAAGAAAAAAACCGGCCATAACAGTGTGTCATTGGCTCCACCAGCGAGCTTCAAGGCGTACTGGGACAGGACCGCAAGGACGGACAAAAGAGGAAATGGTTGCGGAAAGCCGAGTCAGGGAAGTAACTAATAGTGTGTATGATCATGATTTAGGTGTGTTGTGTTCGCTACTGGGGAAAGACAACAGAGCCGGTGGACGTAGACATTCCCCGTATTATTCAGTCATGGGATAGAAACCGGCAGACTCGGGGTACAAACTGCACGCAGCAAGCCAGGTACCTAGTAGAGCTGGTACCTGTGAGCAACTTATGTACGAAGAGATGCGTGCTAGAGCGTTTCGATAGGTGCCCACCCCCCTTGCTCAAATGGCCTTGCTGCTTAAACGTCCCTCCGGGGGGGGAGGAAACGTATCCAAAGCACCGGCCTATGATCGGCACCTGCGGATTGCTTTGTCAGATATTCAAGACAAACCAGTTGTCCGCCATATAGTTCGACTCATAGCCCGGCAACGGTACTGATTGTTTGCGCAATGTGCACACAGCTGGGTCTGCCCTTCTTCATCTGATCCTCACAATCAAGGGTAAGCCGAATCTTTGCCTTACTACGGGTAGACCATCATCCCATAATAAGGACCGAGCTGGTCCACGCCAAACATGGCAAAAACGAAAGAGAAAAAAAAAGGCGCCAGCTTCACATTTCATGTGGACAACCCTGAAATGATGTCCTAGGGCTTATGGCAGGCTTATGCACTTCAGGGTGGGTTGCCAAATTCGTCATCGGATACTTCGTGCCTCCATCAGAGTACTAGCTTTCAATGCTCATATCTAGTACAAGTATACTACCCAGCCCAAGACACAATTACATTGGCACCTCTCCCACCCCATAACGCAATGGTGTTTATTGTACAGAACGTCAACTCAAACCACCATACGGTACCACGCACTTCCCGCTGGTTGCTGTTACGAGCTACTTTCGCCCCCGGTCTCGTTTGGCGATGTTGAGGACACTACGGAATCCTTTTCCTTATTAGCCATGGCCATCTGCCATGCCGGAATTGATGCCTTTGCGCCTGTGGCGCCACTGAAAGGCGAGGATCGATTGTATGTGGGCGTGCCAATTGTCTTGGGGCTATCAGGGTTGGCAGCCGCCTCGGTGCTGCCGGCTTGATTATCACTGCCTGTTGCAGCAGGGCGGTTCAGTCCAGAGGAAGTAGACGCAGCGTTTCCGCCGGCCCGCAGATTGTTCGCGCTGACTGATGACGCTGCGTTCATGCGCTGGGTAATCAGCGTTTTGAGGCTAGTAAGCTCAGAGTTCACCTCCTTCAATCTCGAGTCGGTGAGGTCCTTCTGAGTGTTCATGGCCTTCGGGATTGAGTCCTTGAGAATTTGTACGTCGTCCTTGACGCGTTGTGTCTCAATCTCGCGCCGCGTATTCGCCGACCTCAGCTCCTGCATAATCGATTCCAGGTCCGCCAGAGCCGTGTCTAGTTTCTCTGTGCGTTGTTGCTCCGCCACCTTGAGTTCCTCTGTATCCTTGGCGAGCTGTTCGACAAGGCCAAAAGCCTTGTCAAACTGCTCTTCGATTGACTTTTTGTCTTGTTCAAGCCTCTCGGGAGTCGGTGGTGCAATCAGAGGATACACATATCGCTAACGGACTGTCAATCACACCTGTAATAATGATCTGTGGACAGGAAAGTCGTACCTTGGCCAAGGTATATGCACCGTAGCTGACACCGCCGACAACAGTTGCCATGATGAACCAATCTCTCCAATCCCTCTTGGGGGACGGTGACGGTGGCTGCCAGGCTGCATACTGAGGCGGGTAGGGTTGATAGTATGGTTGTGATTGCTGCTGTTGCTGAGCGACTGTCATCGAACCCGTCGCAGCAGCCGGTGCGGGCTGAGCGCCTACTCTCGACAACGCGGTATCGATTTCTTCTTGGGTAAGGTTCTTTGTCCGCAGGAAGGCCACGCGGTTTTCGATCGGTGAGCTCGCGACGCTTGGGTCTTGCAAAACTACCAAATGGTCAGGTTTTTGGCACATGTTCACCCGCTCCGTTGATATACTAACACTGCGTCTGGGTTGAAGTTAGCCGCAAGTCGACAAATATGAGGGGAAGGGCCTGCGTACCGCCGAAGCGACGATATCCTCTCGAATCGCCATCTTAACTATATCGCCTTGTCAACCCCGTCGCATTCTCCTTATCTGGAGGAGGTGCTTTGTGACAAAGGCGATGAAGGCAAGTGGTATATGCAGCCGGGGAATGGAGGAAAAGCCGACGGATGGGTCGCCTGCCACAGATACGTAGTAATCGGGATCTGAACCGAGGCATCGCGCCAGAGGCAGTGGCTGGGGCGTCTCAAGTGATTACCTAACGCAACGCACTGCCGAACAAGTCCGTCCGGAGGTCCACCCCCTCATCACGTGTTGGGCATTAGTGAGGTGACTCGAGAACGTGCGCGCAGCCAATCAATGAGGGGCCGCGCGATTTGTTTACTTTCCTCCAGAGCAACACCCGTCAACATTTGCTTCTGCCCGCCTTCGCCATCCCACCCACACCCATCGATAACCCATCAGCGTGTGCGCAAACCGCGATACCTTGACTATCAACTGTCGCGAAGACACTTGCGACTGCCAGAGGCTACGGATATCTTCACCCCACCATTCCAGTCTTTTCGTTAGTCAGTGGACTGCGACTAGACCCCTGAATCACTTCTGTCTGGAATCTCCCACCATGTCGCAAGACACCGGCCTGTGGAGCGTGCGCCGACCAAGAGAGGTCAGCTCTACCCTCGAGACGAACGTGTTGTGGCAACACAGCGTTTCCGGAACCAGATTTGCTGATACATCGTGCAGACCTTAGGGGGCATTAACTACAACACCGGCCTACCACAACCCGCATCCGCCATGAAACGATCCGCTTCAGGCGCAGGTGCGCCTTACTCAAACAGCCATGGACGCTCGATGTCCGGCTCCAGACACTCGCTGGCGCTTTCGCGACCTAGCCAGCCCATGTTCCAGCGCTCTTCGTCCGGCACCAACCTCGCCGACCTTGGCCTTTCCTCCGTGAAGCGAACTTCGATGCGCGATAAGTCCTTTGCTCCAACGCCAGCACCGGGGCGTTCTTCTCAAGATGCAGATAGGAGGAGCAGCGTATACCGTGCAAGAACTTCCACTGCCGGGCCGATGAGTCACCAGAGCTTCTTCCAGCAAGCACCTCAGCCTGCTGGCGTGCCCCGAGACCCTCGCCCGTTGAGAGACCGATCATATCAGGCCAGAATAGGACAGGAGCTGCTGGACTACCTTGCTCAGAACAATTTCGAAATGCAGATGAAGCACACTCTGTCTCAGAACATTATCAAATCCCCCACACAGAAGGATTTCAACTTTATGTTCCAGTGGCTGTACCGCCGCATCGATCCGAGCCACAAGTTCCAGAAGAACATCGACCAAGAAGTACCGCCAATCCTGAAGCAGCTTCGATATCCGTACGAAAGAAGTATCACCAAAAGCCAGATCGCAGCCGTTGGTGGTCAGAACTGGAGTACGTTCTTAGGGCTGCTGCACTGGATGATGCAACTGGCGCAGATGCTGGATGGCTATGCTTGTAACCGATACGATGATGCGTGTCTCGAGAGTGGTATTGATGTGACCGGCGACCATATCATCTTCGACTTCCTCAGCAGCGCGTATAGGGACTGGCTTGCCATGGACGAGGACGCCGACGATGAGGATGCGAATCGGGCACTAGCCCCTCACATAGAACGGATGGCACAGGCTTTCGAGCAGTCCAACTCCAAGTACACCTCCGAACTTGAGATGCTTGAAGGAGAGAACAATCGGCTTCTGCGCGAGATCGAAGATCTTGAGAAGTCCACTCCGGATCCCGCCGTACTCGACAACCACTTCAGAATCATGGAAGAAGACAAGGTCAAATTCGAGGAATACAACGCGCTCGCAATGCAAAGGTCCGACAAATACGAAACACGGATACAGGTTCTACAAGAGGAGCTTGAAAAACTCAATGAGGAGCTACGGGAAGTTGAGGACGAGCGGCGAGGATTGCAAAAGGCTGTGGACGATCTCGGCATCAGCATGCAGGATATTGATCGCATGACGTCTGAACGAGAACGTTTGCAGAAAGGCATTGAATCCGCTACACAAAGGCTAGATGAAGTCAAGAGAAAGGTCGCCGACAGAGAACTTGAAGCGAGCAGAAAGCTTGATGAACTCGAACGAATGGTTGACAGGTACAACACCTTGGCGTACCAGATTGGGTTGATACCCGCAACGGCAGTCAACGCCAACGGCAAGGACTACGAGTTACAGGTTACGGTCAACGACGGCCCAGATTTCAGCGCGTCACAACTCAAGGGATCCAGCGGTGCCTCATCAAGCGACCGCCTCCTTGCCGACCCGGTCACTGGGTACCAGCCTGCCCACATTCTTAACCTCGACCTGCGTGGCCAGGTTAAGAGCAGCTTCCTCACACTTAGAAAAGAGATCTCAGAGAGGAGGACCGTCGCTATAGACATGATGATGAAGGACCACGACTTGCTCGACGGCATCAAGGAGGCGATCGAGGATAAGCGTAACGAGGTTGAGGCCCTGGAGCACCGTGTCCGTGCTGCGGAGGAGGAGTACGAGAAAACGAAGGAGGTATGTTCAACATGGGCTAGAGGTATTTGATTGCTGCTGCTAACTGACATGTTATAGGTGACAACGACGCAAAAGATGGCCTCTGACGCACAGATTGAAAAGATGGAAAAGGAGCTAGCAAAAATGCGAGCGACCTTGACCGAGTCAGTGCAGCTAATGGAGCAGCGCGAGATGAATACCAGCATCGAGTAAGTTGGCCTGTGTTATGCGTGGCTCTTCCTTCGTACTAATAACGCCTGCAGGTACGAACAGCTTGTTCTTCGCGCAAACTCCCTGCGAGAAGAGCTTCATACGGAGATTGACCGGATGCTCAACGATGTCATCAAGTTCAAAATCCATGTGCAGAGGAATCTCGACGACTACGAGGGCTTTGTTACCGACGAGCTCGAAAAGGAGCTGGGAAGTGATGAGATGAGAGAGGATACCAGAAGTCTGGATGTGTAAACTGTTTTGCGAGGCCTTGGGCGGCTTGATGGACGCCCTTTGCGAAGACAGTCTCCTATCGGTTGTTTGCTGAGCGTTCAGGCGCAGTTTTGGTCCAGGGCACACTTGGTTCTTGTTTCTTGTTTCTCGATACCATGACGACGGATAATGACTGTTACGGGGAACCTGCGTAGTCATGATGAAATTTGAATCTTTGCTTGCTGTCTAGGATGTGTCCCCCCCAGCACCGCTTCGCCCTCGCGTGTCGATTGGCTTTGCGGGAACCACGGGCGAGAACTTGATTTGAGTGAGGACTTGGGCGGGACAAGTCACACGCCACTGCCTGTCATACTTGGTACTGTATTATGAGTTTCGGAGAAAGCATCGCAAAAAAATATCATTAGTCGGTCACCACCCAGACATACCACGGGTAGATAGGGAGGAACTTCAGCAAAGGCCATATAACAAGCAATAGCCCAAGAGAAATCCAGCAATGGCGACTACTACAACAATGCAAGCCCCCACCATTAGATACGATCCAGTCTTTCAGCCAGGCAGGGCAGCAAATGGCCAAGCCACCTGGCAAGCCTCTGCTCTTTCAGTGTGCAGACATGATAGCATGCAACGACTCGACAAGAAGCTCAAGACCTTGCAGAATGGGCTTGACGATGTGGACCTCCATGGCATGCGGAGTCTTGTGCAAGAACGCCGCCTGCCGTTGGATTCGCAAAGCAGAGTGGAAGAATGGCTTCGCGAATGCCGCACCATGGAGGACGGAGCAAAGGACTGCAAGGCCAACAATACCTTGTACAGCAGCATAATACAGGACTGCCAGACCGAGCTGTACCGACTTCGGAACAGGTTTTTTATCAAGACGGATCGTTTCGAACTAATCCCGCATCGCCTTGCGCAGCTACGGCGATGGACCGGGAAAGAGGATAAGAACATTGGTGTTATTGACACGTCTGTAAGCCCCGGTAGGCGTGAAGCTGAGAGCGTAAGCGAAGTCCAAACCCAAAAGAGCGACGTACCCATAGAAAGGATTGATGCGCCGCCGCGGCTAAGTCTTGAGCTGCTGAGAGAGGCGATGGGGAATCACAGGGAAGCGAATCAAAGCGAAGAGGAAGATTCAGAGTACGATATGTTGAGTAATGACCAGTCGGAGTCGTCAAGAAGAAACACCTGGCCTGGAGAGACGAACCGAATGCGGCGAGAGGAAAAACAAGAGACACATCGGCTGCTGCTGGCGATGAATTACAAGTGGCCGGTGAACATGCGCCGGGCAAAGATGCAGTACAAGCGGGCGATGGAGAGGCAGGAGTGGGAACGTGACGAAGTTACCCTCGTGAGACACAGCTGGACCTTCTGAGACCATGGTTGAAGGGCGTAGTTTTGGGACCTTGGTTTGGCATGTTGTCAAACTGGTCAACTCGGTCAAAAATGCCAATAAGTGATTCTGTCACAGCCGGTTGTCGATGTTTAGTCATGAAGATGCCGGATCGATTTCGAGCGTACATGAATAAAATAAAATAAAAGCAAAAAAAAAACCAGAACGCTTGTCAATGGATTAACCGAGAACCTAAGTTGGAGTAGTGTGTGACTGGCTAACTGTGTGTGGCTAGTAAGGTAAGTACCTAGGTACCTACCTATGCATCTGGGTAAGGTACCAAGCGGGTGACAAAAAAAGCCGCACTCAGTAAAGTTGACTTAAGGTGACCTGTGCCTTAGGGATCTACAATATGCTTGGGAGTTAGTTGACTAAAGATCATCTACGCACCCTCAATTTTAGCGTGTAAGTACTCTGAATAACCACTGTAATTTGCGAGTGCGGCTTAATTTGTCACCCGCCTGGGTACCTGCCTAGGTAGTAGGTACTATACCTAGGTAGGTAATAGTGAGTAGGTAGTAGGTAGGTAGGTAGGTAGGTAGGTAGGTAGGTAGAAGTACCTAAGAAGGTACAGACGACGCGACAGGGAGTTAATTGATGGGGCTCCTTTAGCGCACGCTACGAGCCCGCATCTGGGTCTGAGAAAAGAAGAAGCAGAAATCGATAGCCGGCGAAAGGACTTGGGTCGTGTCCTGTATCCGTACCTTACCTATCTTATGTCCGATAACCCCATCAAACGTCAGCGACGCGCAGTTGGTTGTTGTCAGCGCTATTGTTGATGACCGGCGCCATTGATGCCTGCTTATTTGACGCCCCAGCAGCCACCACCTTCCTTCAACCTTCAGAGTACCTAGGCTGAGCTCCGTCTGTCTAATAGTCATATATTACCCCCTCTTCTTCCTTCTGCGGCAGTGACTGGGAGGAACCATGTCCAGGCTCAGGCAGTTTTTCCGTACATTTTTCCAACAACCACCCAGACTCCCTGGTGCCCGAACAGCTTCGACTACTCCGGCCTCCCTCTTCGCCCTCTCAATGGCTTCATACACGACCACCGTCACAAAGATCCCCGACCTAGGTCCCGCGCCCGATGACGCCTCTTCGAAGCCGCATCACGTCAAGAAGCATGGCAACACCGTTGGCTTCAAAAACGTGCACCCTTCTTTTGGTGATGGTGTTGGCTTTCCCCAAATTTTCCGACATGTCGTCTGGTATGTACCTATCACCGCACTGACCTTGCCGGCCCCGCGCCGCGCCGCGCCGCCATAGCATGCCGATCAAGCCCCGCTACTAACATGAATTCTTCCCTGTGCAGGCCCCAGTTGACCGGCGATCTAAAGTTCCCTGACACCTCGCCGCCGACTGTCAACGTCGTCAAGCCCGACTTCCTCCCTACCCGTACCGCCTCCAACAAGCTGCGGGCGACATGGCTCGGCCACGCCTGCTACTACGTCGAGTTCCCCTCGGGCCTACGCGTGCTCTTCGACCCTGTCTTTGAGGATCGTTGCTCACCCTTCTCCTTCATGGGCCCCAAGCGCTACACCCAAAAGCCCTGCGATCTCGCTGACATCCCCTTTGTCGACGCCGTCCTCATCAGCCACAGCCACTACGACCACTTGTCCCACCAGTCTGTCCTCACTATCCAGAAGCACAACCCAAAGGCCCATTTCTTCGTCGGCCTAGGCCTTGAGTCGTGGTTCAAGAATGCTGGCTTGAAAAACGTGACCGAGCTCGACTGGTGGGAGGACGCTGAGATCTCTCTGGTCGTGGACAAGGGCTCCGACGATGTCCCCGAAACAATCTCTGCACAGATTTCTTGTCTCCCCTGCCAGCACACATCCGCCCGCACGCCGTTTGACAAGGACACCACACTGTGGGCCTCTTGGGGTGTCAAGTCTGCTGGGAAGTCGGTCTGGTTTGGAGGCGACACAGGATACCGCGCCGTGCCGTGGACCCCACTCGACGTGGACGACTACGGCCCGAAGTACGCCCACCTGCCCACGTGTCCGCAGTTCAAGCAAATCGGCGACCTGCGCGGGCCGTTCGACCTCGGTCTGATTCCCATTGGCGCATATTACCCTCGTGTGGCATTCTCAGGAATGCACGCAAACCCCTTTGATTCCGTCGAGATATTCCATGATACAAGATGCGAGCGCGCCATGGGCATTCACTGGGGTACGTGGGCGTTAACCACGGAGGAGGTCCTAGAACCGCCGAAACTCTTGCAAAATGCCATGAAGCGTAAGGGTCTCCCGCCGACGGGCGTGTTTGATGTATGCGACATTGGGGAGAGCAGGGAATTATAGTATTGAGATACGATGCGATGTGATGTTCAGTTACTGTGAGTGGTTGACTGCCGGTTTGTGTTGCGAGCAGGCGTCTGGAGGTAGAGTTCGGTGGTTTCGGTATTGCTGAGTTGGAAACGGGATTTATATAACATAGACAGAGTCTCGTCCAGAGACAGAGATGCAAGCACTTGGCCAGATTTCAATCCTTACTCTCACCATATAATCCGGCTGGCTCCTACGTGTGTAACGTTCATAACAGTCGTTCTTCCATGGTAGTTGGCGACTTACATTCTATTCCTAGGGTTCAAGCAGGAGAGAAGGATGGACATGTGGGCGGTTTGTATAGTGCTGTGCGTCACCCTTTCAATTCATCTTCATCCCGCAGAAGTCAGCAGTCGCTTTCGCAAACTGTCACTACGGCTTCTTTGACGCGTAACTCCTAGTGATAAGGTGTGGAACGGTTTCATTCAACTCGGGACAGTGTCAACTGTCCCCTGACTTCTTAACATATAGATTCAAATAGCGAGTTGCAAACCATAAGGCACAACTCGGGGCTTTTTGACAATGTATACAGCACAACTTCCTGAATGAAGGGAGAGCGCTTCATGTACGCCGAGGACGACACTGGGCTCAGGAGAATTGGCTGCCAGTCGAGTGTGTGGATTATCATCATGATTCAAACCAAGAATACAGAATGAATGAAATATCAGAGATTATTCCGAGTACATTAACAGAGTAGTGTTATGGAATAACTGTTCTTACATGGCCGTACTTGACTTTAAATTCTTCCAAGTTTGGTTGAATGATCTCGACGCCAATGCCACTTTGGTAATCCCTGCCGACCGTCATCCATCTCATCTGCTTAGGTGGCCATGATCAAGCACCTCGTTCCGTGTAAACGCCACACAAGACAGGCATGAGATAACCCCTCAACATTTTCCCAGCCGGGGTTTCACCTGGGGGTTCCAATTCCGTGAACCCAATACCGCATACATCCCAATACACAACAGTACGAGAACAGACAAAATAGGAAAAGAGGGAGTGTGCATTAGTTTTGACAATAAAAAAAAAGGGGGGGGGGGGGGGGAAGGGTATCAAAATATCTTGCTCGTCAACGCCGACATATCTTCAGATTGCGCCAGCTGATCAAAGGCTTTCACCAGCCCCATTGCCGCACCGGCCGCAGCACCACCAACAACAACCATCTCCAACCCACCGACGACAGCCTGCCTCACGCACCGCACGCCCGACCAGCCTGAGACGATGCATGTCTTGACGTAGCCAAATGCGAACAGCGCAACAGCCATGACAGCGACGGAGATGTAGAGCGCGAGATAGACGTCCTCGGTGGGGACGAAGAAGTAGGGGAACAGCGGCACTAGGCCACCGAGTAAGTAGCCCGCAGCAATGGTGAGGGCAGAGACGAAAGCGCGGTTCGAGGAGGGCTCCTGTTCGCAGTGGTGGAAGTGCATGAGGAAGTCGATGAGGCGAGGCGATATCGAAAGATGTTCAGTCACCTCCTCAAGGGTATGCTTGGGCAGGCCGTAAGGCTGGAGGACCTCGAAGACCTGGGCTCGAGCGAGAGCCGGTTCCTCACGGGCCAGACGGGTGCACTCGTTGCGGGTTTCCTTGTACGAGGCGCTGCGATGGGGGGTTAATGACGAGAGAAATCGATAGGCAAACCAAAAGAAGAGGGGCCTTACGCTTCGCTCTTAGCTCCGAGGTAACCACCAAGACCCATGGATATCGCTCCGGCAATCAACTCGGCCATGCCGCCAAAGATGACGACCTTTGTCTGCCCCAGGGCAGATAGCCCAGCTGTAAGGGCGAAGGGCACCGTCAGGCCGTCCGAAAGTCCAATCGTGGCATCGGAGATGATGCGGGCGTCAAAGCGGAAGCGACGAGACTGGCTCTCAGAAGACACTGTCGGGGTGAAAGAGGTTTCCGAGGTCGCCGTCGCCATGGTCGCTGTCGACGCCGTCCGGGCTCCGGACCCCAGCAGGGGTTGCCTCTCGAGGTCGCCGCCGTCAATGATGGTCTCATCCGACATGGTGCTCTCGGCGCGCTCGTTGGTAGCGATGGCAGCCTTGGACCGGACGGGGGGCGGCGTGCGGCCGAAGAGGAGGTTTTTCAACGTGACGAGACCCATGTTTGTTTCTGCCACTAGAGGTGGTGATGCACGCTCTTAGTGTTGAGCGCCACCTGGGATCTGAGAGTTTGATATCTCTCTTCCCTGTCCAGATAAAAGAAGGGGGAAAGAAAAGAGAAAAAAGGGAGTTGTCTTGAAAGGGTCTTGAGGTAAAGAAGAGGGGAGACTGCTGAGGTGACACTGATGGGAGACTGAAAGATCGAGTCCGGGGTATTGAGACAGTTGTTTGTTTTGGTGTCGCTACCGTAGTGCTTGTGTGTCCACGAGAAGAACAAGAGAGGTAGCAGTGAGAAAGAGAAAGAGAAAGAGAGAAAGGGGGAGAGAGAGAGAGAGAGAGAGAGAGAGAGAGAGAGAGAGAGAAAAAGATGGGATGCTGATATGGGCGACAAGCAGAATCGATGCATTCCAGTGTACGAGCGACCCTTCAAGACTTTTAGGATTCCACACAGCTTTTGTGAAATTCCTTTCTCGTGACTTGTATAATAAAACAGAAAACCTGGTAGACTCTAACAATACCAACCAGCAAAGCCCCAGGAAGCTGCAAGCCAAGCTCCTCTCCTCTGCTTCACCTTCTCTCGTTCGCCCGTTGACAGTAGCTCCCCATCACAAGGGCCCAGTTCAAGCCTTGCCTGCCTGTCACCCTACGCAAGTTTGCAGGGGGGAGCCTGGATCACCTTATGGTACCGTGTTACGCTTCGATCGAGTAATCAGCATTACCACGGTTGTCATTGGGCAATCCCCGAACTAGACAGCATCTCAAAGACGTGTGATTGGTTTAGGCCATCTCCACTGGTCTGTTAGGGTCCTCCGAGCTTGGGGGGTCTATTAGGAATGTTCCATGCACTTGCCTCTTTCAGGTCGAAGATGGCCTCGAGGGTCGCCGTTGATTGGGCTCCGCCTCAGTCCGTCCGACCCTCCGAGCATGACACTTTGGCCTTCCGGGGTTATTTCCCGTTGCCGACTGAGCGAGACCTGAGACTTTTGGCAAAGTACATAAATCTAGATAAAAAAAAAAAAACATCGAGACGAAGGAGAAGGAGGAGAAGCCTAGATAACCGCGCCAGTATAATCTCTACCCCGAGACGAGTGCTAGCCAGCCAGCCAGCCATCTTAGCGACCGAAGCAACAAATCCTCCTCGGTTCTCGGCGCGGCGTAATGGATATTGATGCAGCTCTGACTGGCCACTTCAGTGGTTCCTGGATAACGACACGTGTAATGCACGCAAGGCGGTAGGCCGTTTCTTCCGATCGCTGCCTCCGATGCAGCGGAAATCCACGGAGATCTCCCACCACAAGGTCCAGGACCGTACTCCTCTAGGGAACAGGTAATGACGCCGCCCGAGAAACGCCGTTCCTCGACCATCTACTGACCTTCGACTGACCCCCCTGCCATGAATTAGGTGTATGCGCCAGTAGCATCCTTGCGTTTGCAGGTGCAGCATTGTCGATTTTCCCGGACCCCCACAAGCTCAACAGTGAGGCGTCACAGCACATGTACGCTCTGGACGCTGGAGTGCTCGTTGCCCAAGATACCAAAGACCCGACACCGTAGTGAGGAAGTAGAGAGGCTGAGAGGGTGACGGGGGCACGGGGTTAGAGATATAAGGTATCAAAAGACTACCTAGCTAGCCTTGACATCACACTAGCGTACACTCGACTGAATGGATTCTGCGTTTGATCTCTTGTTAGTCTGACCGTATGGTATGAGCGGCAGTTCTCGAGCCCACTGCCCGACTCTTGGTACTGCAAAAACAGCGCTCTCCCAAGAAACACCGGCCAAAAACCCAACATGACGATTGGTATTGTGCTAGTAGCTTATCGCCTCTGAATGGCTTCTTTCATCCTTATTCTGCATGGCTTTGCAACTGAAGACCACGGATTCAACGCTCTTTAGTCCCGGAGCCGGTGGGGCCGACAAGGCCGATCGGCCCTCCACAACCTCGGATCCGAACGGCGCTGTGGTCTGCGGAGTTTCACAGCATGTGCCTGGGTACCTAGGTACCTATAGGTAGGTACCTTAGGTAAGGTACCTACTTAGGTAAGGTCAGCTGAAACTGCTGAGAACCTCCACACCCTTCCATCCATTCGCCACAATTTCCATCAATCCTCTCTGGCAGCCGCCTGCGCTCAATACTTACGACGCAGCCCTGCACCAGCCTCGTTTTTCATTTTCAGTCACTTGTCCTCCCATATCACATCGTTCCTTCTTGCCAAGCTGCTGCTGCACAGGCTCTTCCCGAATTACATCTGCCTCGTTATCTTCGTCACATTACCAAAATGGGCCGACCTATCAAGCTCGGCGTCCCGAACGTCCCTGAAGACGAACTTGTTCGGGCACAAAACACCCAACCCACCAACGACCAGGGCCAATCACAGACGGAGCAAGCCACCGGTGCCGGCGTTGACACTGGAGCCGGTACTAGCCGTCCAAAGACGGAAGCCGAGATTGAAGCTGACCGGCTTTACGAGGAAGCAATGCAGGACGAGTATGCCAAGAGAGATGGTGGCTCATAAGGTGCACATTGACGGTAATAGACACCATTTGACATCAGGCAAAGGGAGACCTAAGCTGTATTTATAAAGGATGTTCACACCGGCTACCAATACACCTTCCTTCTCCATGATCATGTACCATACAGGTGTTCGGTGACCCATACGCCGCACTACGCGACTCGGAACGGATGCGCTTCGGTGTTAAACACCCACTTGTTGTTCGCGACTTCGACCTGAACCTTGGCATCTGTAGCCTGGATCAAGTAGCTGTATTTGAGCACCTCCGCGAACCAGAAGCTCTCCTGAAAGTCATCGGTCGTCCCGCCCTTGGGATCGTTGACGTCCGTGATGGACGCGAAGCCGTCACCGACATTGCAGGTCTTATTGATGGCCAGGAAAGCTTCCCAAGCCCAGTCTTGGTACTTGGTGTCGCCCGTCGCGCGATAGGCGTAGTAGTAGCTCTCAATGACCTCGGGACGGAGAACGTAATCCGTCCCGTCGTCTCTGATCCAGAAACCAGCACGCTGGTAGAACTCGGTCTGATTGGCGGGCGGGTCGGGGTTCAGGGTCTTGTTGACCGGCGGCCGGTTGTCTTGCCAGCGGAATATTTCCGGGCCAATGCCAGTCGCCGTCTGCACGTACGTATCACGGCAAGACTCAGTCAGCTTGATGCCGAAGTCTACGTACTTTTGCTCCTTGAGAACAAGACCGCCGAGAATGAAGTTACCGCCATCAAAACATGCCACTTGGCCCACAGTCAGCACTTGTGCGGTATGACGAGTGGCATTATGAACTCACAATGGGTGCTGATGAACCTCAGATTCGCGTTGTTGTAAGCGGCCAAAAAAGTCAGGTCAGGTCGTGTCGTTGGGCTCGACGCGAGGAACTTGATTGAAGAGTCGGCAGCTGCAATCCATCGGTCTCTATAAAGAGAGAAACGGCCCTGATCATAGACCCACATCTTGATGAGGTATTCGTAAAAACTGTCAGTGCCTCCGTTCCAGCCACCCGAGCGGTCTACAAAGGTGCCGTTGGAAATGAAGACACTCGAGCCCAGCAGACCAGGGAACACCTCTTCGTTGGGCTTCAGAAGAAAGTCTTCGCCCCTTTGTGACATTTCGCCGTATTGCTTGTCACCGGTAAGATCACTCAGACGGGTCCACTCGAGCACCAAAGTGCCGACGGTCGCGAGGCTATTTTCTTCTGAGCCATTTATGCGCGGCTTTGGATCGTAGATGAGAGTGTTGTCCGGCACTCCAGTGGGCGTATCGAAAGCGACTTTGAGATTGTCCGCGAGCCGCTTTGCCTGGCTGAGCAGCGCATCCACGCCGGCGCTGTTGTTTGCAACGTCTTTAAGCGGCCCTTTTAACAAGTCATGTCCTATCCAACAGCAGCGTCAGTATTCGCACGATAGTAGTTGGTAGATGCGTCTTCTCACCGGCCACCAAGCCTCCCAAGTATCGGATGGTTGTTTCAAACACGGAAACCTCGCTGTCTGTTACGTCAAAGTTGATCGTGGGCACAAAATCCAAAATCTGGCCAACAATGTCCTTGTTTTCCATGATGATGGCAGTGCTCAAGGCGTCTACTGCACTAGCACCCCAACCGTTTCTTCAGGAGTGTGTGAGTGACGTCCATCCTGATTTCTTTCCGGAGTATGATTGCTGTTGACTTACCTGTCATTCTCAGACGATTTCGACACGGGCTTCAGGGTATCGTTTGGAAACGCATATTTGCGGTATCCATCCCACGAGCGCTGGAAAGCCTCCTTGACGGCCGCAGCTCTCTCTGGCTGATTGACATACTTTGGAGCAGCGGCCGGTAGCGGAGTTTGAGGTGATGCGTGCGCCTGGATAACAAGCCCGACAATAGCCAGAAGCCCTGCAATATGAATCATGTCGTAAACAAAGATCCCCTGTGTGGGAAAAGGAGATGCAGAGGAAAACAACAAGAGGGGGGGTGATGGTTCGAATACACAGTGTGTTGCCAGGAGGGCGCGCATCCAAGTACCTACAGATATATATACATCAATATGTATATGTGTGCGTGTGTGTGCGTGTGTGTGCGTGTGCGCATGACGCTCGCCGGGAATGCCGAGAGACACGAGCTATTAAGTGAAAGTGGTCGGTTAGTATCCGTTGCTGCAACCTCAGGAGCTGGTAGACTAAACTATCAGAGAGGGAAAAAAGTGTGAGCAGCATCAGATGCATAAAGTCAATCGACCCCCTCGGCTCTTGCATTCGCCCTGCTCTTCTCTCGCGGTTGGGCCTTCCACGGTACCCCTGCTTTTCTCGCTTTTCTCCTTCTTTCTCTCGTGTATACTTTTGCGTCTACGGCTGCTCGTGCTTTCTTGTCTAACTTTTCCCTTCTCGTCTCCGGCCCCTAGTCGCTGCTCTTCCATCAACCAATGACACCCTTACCGGACGCCTGCGGTGCACCTAAAACCGGACGAACAAACCAGACGTTCTCTTGAGGCAAGTGCATCCGGTCGTGGCTACACTTCGGTAAGGCTGCAATGTAACCAGAGGGAGAGCA
Organism: Colletotrichum echinochloae; assembly: GCA_016618095.1. Taxonomy (NCBI): domain Eukaryota; kingdom Fungi; phylum Ascomycota; class Sordariomycetes; order Glomerellales; family Glomerellaceae; genus Colletotrichum; species Colletotrichum echinochloae. The sequence continues at coordinate 1,623,526 of JADEZT010000009.1, forward strand.
ACTGATTGACCATCACGCGGTCCGAACCCGTCGGTTGCCGTAATGCCTGATATCAACACGAGGAGGGCAGATCTTCCCAAGTTCGTCGCGCATCTGGCAGTGGGAAAAGTCACGAGAGGCATGAACGCTCCTGGTGAATCAAGCACGTGCAGAGAAGCCATTGGGGGAGGGACCTTGTTGGTGTTACCCAAAGTTTAAATGCAGCGCTGCGTTGCATACCTAGCGCAAACGAATGCAAGCCGAGTTTGGATGCCCGAGCCTCCGAGTGCTGTTGACCAAGCTCATCCTCCACAAAGGGACAGCTAACGACGGAATGTAAATCGTAACTCCGAAAGTGCAGTCGATTGCGGCCTTCATTCTTGGCGCCGGCGGGTTAAAGGATTGCATCCCGGGCAGATGGGCGGACCGGGGCTGTCAGCCATCCAGTGGGCCACAGTCTGTTGCGTTGGTAGTGTCAAAATGTCAAAGCGCCTATAAAAGTGGAGGCACCCCCGCTTAGAGGACACTTTGGTTGCTGCTAAATACTCTGGCTACTTTGACACAAAAACCTACTTTTTTGTCTATGCGTTAGCAACACTATTACTACTACCACCCTAGTTAGGGCCACGCAGGGGGGTTACCCTACTAAGTAACTACATATACTATATACTTTTATATAAATATTATAGTTATAAATAGCTTTAAGAGATTATTATTATTATTGTTATTACTAGTATACTACTAAAAAAGAAAGAGTTAAATATCTTTAGTAATATAAAGCTAATATTATTAATACTATTAATTAATAGTATATAAGCTTATAAAGCTACTTATAAAGTATTATTAAGTACTAAAGTATTATTAATAATAAGAAATATATTAATTACGTAGTTTTTTATTAGTTATATAATTATTAGAAAAAGCTATAGTATAAAACTATTAAAAAAGTTAATAATAATTCTTAAGATATTAAAAAAGTAAGTATTAGTAAAGCCCTTATAAGTAGTTAAAAAATAAATAATAATAATAATAATAATAATAATAATAATAATAATAATAATAATAATAATAATAATAATAATAATAATAATAATAGTAATAATAGTAATAATAGTAATAATAGTAATAATAGTAATAATAGTAATAATAGTAATAATAGTAATAATAGTAATAATAGTAGTAATAGTAATAATAGTAATAATAGTAATAATAGTAATAATAGTAATAATAGTAATAATAGTAATAATAATAATAAGAATACTAATAATAAAGAGCTTATATAATAAGTACTTTTTTACTTTAACTTTTTTAATACCTTATTATAAACTTTATTACTATTATAGTAATAGTAATAGGTAGCTATAGTAATAGCTATCTTATTACTATTACTTACTAAGATAAATATTGATTTTATTATTAGCTTTTAATTTAGAGGTATTATATTAATATTATTAATTTAGTTCTTTTAAGTAGTATAATAGTTAAGTTAAGAGATAGCTAGTATAATAATAAGATTATAATAGGAGAAAGAAATATTAAGAGATATTAAAAAGTATATTTAAATATAACTTAATAAGTAATACTAACTTTTAAAGTTATAAATAAATATAACGTTTAATAAAAAGTAGGTAATTACTAAGATATTAATAGTTATCAATTATAATAATAACTTTACTATAAAAAAAGAAAAATAACTAGCTTTGTTATAAATTAATTTTAATCTCTAACTTAATTAATTAAGTTACTAGACTCTAGAGATCTTCTTTAGTATAAAGCTTATATATAATACTAGTTTAATTATATTAGTATTGAATACATTATAAATAACTATATAATAAAAGTGGCTACCTCTAGTAGTAAGTAATATATTATATATAAAGTTTTATAATAAGTAATAAAGCTATAATAATTAATAATATTATAATAATTAATAAGACTATAGTAGTTATCTATTAAAGTATGTACCAAAAAAAATAGTAATAAGTTTAATAAGAGAAAAGCTTAGTTAAGAGAAGGATATAAAAAAGGATTCATAAGAGGATCTAATAAAGTATTATTAGTATACTAATTAGATAAGTTACTATAATAGTATTTAAGGTAATAGTAGTATAAATTAGTACTTTATTATAAATAAAACCTATTATAAGTTACTTATTAAAAATATAGAAATATAATAAGAGGTAATACTTTATTAAAATACTAATATGAGCTTAAAGAACTTTTTAATAAGTTTACTAATTATAATTAATTAGTAGTAAATAAAGAAGGTTATACTTATAAGAGGTAAAGCAAGTAATAACTTACCTCTTATAACTATACTTAAAAAAGAGAAAAATCTAACTATTATTTTAGTCTTATTAATTATTAATAATTTTACTAGTAATATAGTAGTTAATTTATTATTTAGTAGTAATAGAGAAGTAAGCCCTTACCTCTAGTAACTATATTAGTAACTGTTAGAGGTTATGAGGGGTAATAAGGTTAGAAATAAAAGATAAGAGATAAATAAGATATATATTGTTTTTAATATAATAGAAGAGCTTTCTGTTCACCTTGCTGTCTAGCTAGATATAAGGGATATAAGGGGTTTATTTATACTTATTTTCTGTATATTCTAAGGATTTCTTAGATATTCTAGGTTGTTATCTAAAACACCTCGGTTATATAGTTTAGAACTATATTCTTATACGTTGTTTTCTAAAACATCTCAGTTATATAGTTTATAACTATATTCTTATACGTTGTTCTCTAAAACATCTCGCTGATATAGTTTATAACTATATTCTTATACGTTGTTTTCTAAAACATCTTGGTTATATAGTTTATAACTGTATTCTTATTTTCTAAATTTCTCCTTAGATAGATAGTTCTTGCTTAAAGAAACTATTCTTTGTATATAGATATCCTATGTATTTATAATATATAGGCGTTTTCTAAGTAAATATATAGTTATCTAGTATATACAGTATATACAGTACTATTAATACTGTGTTATATAATTCACTTTATTATTATATATACTATCTTTTTTATACAGATATAAGGTATTTAAACCTTAATATCTAACAGTAACTATACTAGAGTTAGCTAATTCCTTAGCTATAATATTATTACCTATTAATTAACCTATTGTTACTATAACTATTTTAAACTTCTTATATAATAAGAAGTATTAACTTAGTATTATTATTATTACTACTATAATATAATAAGTAATTACTTATAATATAGTTAGTTAAATTAAAAGATTTTATTAATTAGTTTATTAAAGTGAATAAGTAATATTAGTAATATAAAGATAATACTAATAAGGCTCTTAAGTAGCTCTAGAGCTTATTATCTAGCCTTATAGTAATATAGTATATACTAAAAGGGTAGTATAAGAAGAAAGGTATACTTATATCTCTTATTAGCTAGATATAGAGATTAATTAAGACTTTTATCTTTATATAGTAGTATTATAAGTATAATAAATATAACTCTATTACTTCTAAGTAATAAAGTAAATTACTATATATTAAGTTAGATACTATAAGTAATAAAGTTAATAATTTATTACTTTTTATTATTACTATTAGTAATTAAATAAGTAACCTTAAAAATAAGAGATTTAATTAGTTAACCTTACTTTAGTTATTATTATTATAGTACTAATCTCTATAAATATTAGTCTTTTTATATTCTTATTTCTATAGCTAATTACTACTTTTTCTTTACTTTTTTACCTAAGTTAATATATCTTTTAATTTATATATAACCAATACCTTAAAGATAATAATAATAATACCTTTAATCCTAATAGATTATATAGTAATAGAGTTAATAATCTAATTAAAGTAATAAATAATAGGTTATTAATAGTATTATATAATAGTAATAAGAAGTAATAAAGTAATAAGAAATAATAATATAATAAAGCTAGTAGTAAGTAAAATAGTAAAGCTAAATAAGTAGTTACTTAAGAAGAATTTCTTTTAACTATTAATAATATATATTTTTTTCTTTACTATTACTTTAATAATAGTACTTTCTTAACTATAAAAGTAACTTTAACTTTACTTCTATTAATAATAATTATATTATTATTAATTAATCTTTTATTATTAAATATATATTATATACTATTAAAGTTAATAAAAGAAGAGTAAAAGTAGCTTTCTGTTTATTTTATTTTATAATTAACTTTTATTATATAGTTATAAAGTAGCTTCTCAAAGTCCTATATATCTTTTATATCTCTATTTTAAATAAGATACTACTTATAAAAAAGCTTCTTAAGGTTATTAAATACCTCTTTAATAGAATTAAAGTTATATAAGTATAATAATAGATATAATAAGTATATACTAACTAATTTATATACCTCTTAGATATCTTATTGATAGTAAAAGCTATTATTATCCATTATAATAACTAACTTTATAATAAGAAAGGTACTATACTTAGGTAGTACTCTCTCTTAAATCTATATTAAAAACCTATTACTATTAGTTATACCTAGGTATATTAATATATTAAAGATTCTATTTACTATAAGAACTAGTAAAATCTAATACTACTACCTATATTTAAGTTTATTCTTATAATAAAGTACCAAGCCTTTTAATATTTAGCTTATTTTTTATATATTAATATATTTATTTATACATAAGTTATTAATAAAGATTAATTACTTTAAGTAGTATTAATAAATAGTATATACTTAGGTATATTATAATATATTATCTCTTTAAGTAGTAATAATATAGATAAATTTTAATAACTACTTAGTATTTTAAAGCTACTAACTAATTATTAATTTATAGACTTTTATAGTATATTACTTATAAAAAAGTCTTATATCTCTTTAAAGCTAAGGCTATTATAATATATAAAAAGTTTTAATAACTTATATAGTTACCATATTTCTAATTTTATATAACTTAGTTTACTTAAGGTATATACTCTTACTTATTCTATTATTTTATACTAATATTACTACTATTTAATTATATATATATTATAGCTTATTTATATTATAATCTTAATATCTATTTTTTTCTTCAAAGTTTTTAGTATTTATACTAACTTTCTCTAATTATTTTTATTTAGTTATAATACTATTATATTTATTTAATTTAATATATAACCTCTTATTTTATCTTTTATCTTATCTAATTAAGAGTAGTAATAGTAATATAAGGATATTATAGACTTTAGAAGCTTTAGAAGCCTAAGAGCTAAGAGGCAATCTAAAGGCTAAGAGGTAATTAAGCCTTTTTATTCTTATTAAGTTACTACTTCTATTAAAGTCTAAGATTTAATTAGCTAACTAATAAATTAATTAGTAAAGAGCCTTATATAAGTCTCTAAAATAAGAATATTATAGACTTTAAAATCTATATAGCTTACTTACTTTTATATACTATAATAATAAATAATAAAGCTATATATTAGTATAGTCCATATAATTTCTTTATTAAGGTAATAAGAGAACTAAGAGGTATTAATTACTAATAAATTAACTAGTAAAAAGCCTTTTATAGGTCTAAATAGCTTTACTTTTGGTGTTAGTAGTAGGTAACTTTGAAAGAGGGACTACCTGATGTTTAGATATGGTAGATTTCTAAATCTGGCAGCCAAAAATCGCGATTTTTCATGGGGTTGCATTGGTGGGTTGCTAACGCACAGACGAAAAAGTAGGTTTTCGACACTGCCAACGCAACAGACTGCAGTGTGCTTGACGATCATCATCTCCAACTACCAGCCTGAATTAGATCTGCATCTACGACAATGCCCGCACTCTCGCACGCCACCCCACCATGCTGCGAACACGACGAGAAATTAAAACTAGGATATACCAGACATCCCTCACCGGCTTCGATGAGACGCTGGACATAGTGCGGGATGTCACCCAGGTTGCAGCGAAGATGACTTGTTACTGCAGCTGGTGACTGATGTCCTCTGCCCGACTGGGGCCCCAGGCCGAGTCAAGCCTTTGGTTTTTCAAATTGTGCGAGCAGACTAGCTTCGCAACACTGGGAGGTTTCGAGAGGCAAACCAACTTTGCAAAATTTGGTTAAGCGTCGCCCGGTAATATATCGCCACGACCGAACCATGGTTTATGCAGTGCAGTCTCTTTCAAGGTCAGCCCTGCTCCCGCAACTTCGCGAGTGCTGCCGCAACTCCGCCTGGAAGCGAACCGCCCTTGGGGTCTTCACTGTCTGCTTCTTCCGTTTGTATCCGTATCTGCGTCTGTGTCTGTGCACCGGCTATCCGCTTCGATTCTTCGATGGCAGCGGCAATCATTGCTTCTTCATCGTCCTCATCCACGTTAGGGTTGCCCCTTTCCAACTGCGCGGGCCTCTTCCCCTGATTACTCGCCAGCCTTTCAATCACGGCTGGGCCTTGTGTTACTCTGATCGATTCCACATCGCGTAGTGGAACTCTGCTGAGAGGCACGGCTTGATCAAGTCTCGATATCTGAGCCGGTCTTCCACCCTCGGCGTTTTCCGTCCGATCTAACTGCCGTTTTGCGGATTTCTTGGCTCGGAAAGGCTCCTCAACTGCCCTGACCCATTTGTTGACCTTGACAGCTCCCCATCCAGCAATGATACCGATCTGTTCGGGATCTGCATTGATGGCGTTCTTCAGGCTGCCGAAGTTGCTGACCAATGCGACAGCATCAGACTTGTTAACGCTCCTGGGAACGGTAACGAACTCGACAAGCTTTTCAGCATAAGTCGATGTTTGTTGGCCGCGAATGGCGCTGAAGTTGGCGTGCTCATACGACTTGTAAAGTTCGAGGTAACGTGCGGCCTCGGCAGCCGACCAACAGAGGATGATGGTGACGCTGTTGACTAGTGATGTCTTGGACAACTCGCGCAGTACCTCTTCGTGGTTTGGAATGTCAACCATGGTCAGCATGATGCGCAAGTTATATTTGCCTTGCAAATTTCGGATTCTCGTGTAGATGTACTCGGGATGGAGGCGATGGTATTTCAGACTTGTCATGACCACCTGTTAGCAAGCTAGCGACGGAAGGAGCCTGGCGACAGGAGACGACTAACCTTAGAAACAATGCACATGTTGTCAGGCCAAGACTGTAGTCGGCCACAATATCGCTGTACTCCCATGGCATCGACTTCAATGACGCAAGCACCGGGTTGCCCCTTTGGCGAGGAGACACGAGAATAGCAGATCCAGATCCTCGCTGAGGAAGAGCTTGCGGCGTCGGCTGAACAACTTTGCTGCTGGACGAAGCAACTATCGGCGGCGCTTTGTCAAGTCGCTGCGGTGTCGGTTGCTGTATTTTCTGGGGAGCCGGCTGCTGAAGACGAGGACGAGGCGGTTGAGCCTGGGGGCGTGTGGGGGTTGGGTTCGATGATGCGAGGGCTGTCAGGAAGTCTTCGTCGGCACCGAAGTCGTCATCCATGGTTGTGTGCAACAGAATATCAGTGGAGGGGTTTGTTGGGATAGAAGACGCAACGGGTTGCAATCATGTCCTTGCGACTGGGCCGACGTGCGAGGATGACACGTCTAGTTGCAATGACGATATTGTAGAGGACAAGAGGATGGAGACGCCCACGTAATACGAATGGCAATGGTACCTAGGAGGAGGTCTACACTATTTCAGGTACATAGGTACCTACATTACATCGTAGCTACCTGGGTAGGTACATAGTGCGGTAGGTACACAGTGGAGAAGGCGCCTGCCGTTAACCGGCTTCGACCCCGGGGTTTATTCAAAAGCTGCACCGTATGTCCACAGAAGCCAGCATGTGGATGGACGAGAGGGGGCTTGATTCTATTTATTCGAACCCCAGATGCTCATTTTATTTCGTTATCATTTTCCCCTCTTCTAAACCGTGGTGGCCGACGCCTTCGTGGGGCGGCCAATGGCGCTGGCACCGACATTGACATTGCTGTCCCCTTAATCTACCTACCTACCCAATACCGGTAGTCTCACAAACCAGAAACTCCTTTGAACGCCTTCATCGATATTCCGTGGATATCAAAGAAAGATGGTGCCGTCAGTGCAATCTCTCCGTTCCCAGCTCGGATTCATCGTAATGGCTCCTGTGAGATGCCGCGTCACTGGTCATCTTGCCGTGCATGCTGTACAGTGCTCTCAGCCAAGTATCAAACATGGCCTCCATGTTCATGGCATCTTCGCTCTGCAGTCCCGTCTCCATGATCTGGTCCCTCAGTCTCTCATATGCTTCGATCATTACCCAGACCTGGAGAGACGATATATCTGTCTCTGTCTGTTTCGACAGGTCCGACATGGTCGCTGATAGCTCACGGGTCAGAAGGTCCGTGGCAATCTGCAAGCTCAAGTTGTGGTTTGACGATGCTCGGGCTGGAGAGTTGCGCTGCAGCCGGGCCCGATTTCGCGGCGGTGGCGGCGGCGGCGCCAGCGACGACGACGACGAGGGTGACAGTGCGGCTGGGGGCTCTGGCGAGAAGGACATTGGCTTGAAGTATATTGCCTCTTCATCAAAGGCAACCAGAGTGCCGTCGTCAGATTTCGGGGAATGCGTCGGAACGTTGCGCAGTGGTGCCGGCCTGTAGACGTCTGGCCGCAACTCTGCAGGTGTCTCCCTGGCACTGTAGTAAGACTGTGCCACCGAGGACCGCCTGTGCGAGGATTGCCGCGAGGGGAGAGGGTCGGATCGAGCATCTGTATGTGCTGGGCTGTTGTCCTGTGTCTCGAGGAGCGCCGTGTACTGGTCGGCGATAAGATCGACGCTTGACACCTTGTCGGCAAGCGACGAGTCCCTACCGAATTTAGGGCCCTCGAGCTGGCCGATGGCGTAGATGGGAGTCTTGGCGCGACGTCTCATGCTGGATCTCGTACTTATCGACGAGGTTGGCGAGCTAAGTGAGCTTTCAAGAGAGGGCCGACGTGCTGCGCTAGTGACAGCAAGGTGAGAAAACTCCGGAACGAGGGTCGAGCCGGACGTGTCGAAGGAAACCTTTCTAGGATTGTCGGGTGTTCTAGGTGTGCTCGCAGTATCTTGCACTGCGTTGCTCTCTCCTAGGTATTGGTGCCATTTGGCATCGCTGAGGTCTGGTGACAGACGCAACGAAGGTTGGCCGACTGTTCCGGCTTGCTGGGCAGCCACTGGCACCCCGGTATTAGGTTTGTTTGACACGGACGAGTCGATAGGTGCGGAACGTCGGATGGATAGGAACCTCTGTTTGGGAAATGTTTTCTGTAACTTGCGTCGTAGGCGATGCGAAGGCTCTGGAGGCTGGTTCGGGCTGGCGGCTGGCGATACCAGCGAAGGCACACGTGAAGGATCCATATCCCTTACGGTGAGTAAAGGGGAGATTTGAATCGACAGAAATCGATGGCAGGCCGATCTGGTGGCTAGATTTATGAGATGGGCAGTCGCTGCAGGGCAGTAAAGGAACAAGTCGGGGTTTTTACATATGTCGTATATGTGTTGGTTAAGCTTTGCTGGCGACTCGAGACTCTGTCGGGCAAGCAAATGATAACCATGGAGAAAGAGTCAATGGTACTGAAAGGGATACGTTGTTCCATTTACAAGGTTCGCGTGCGGGCGTGAGGGGATAGCAGGAGGGAGGGGTGATATACTCTGAGAGAACGGCAACGGAGAATCAGTAGGGATGGGAATCGTATCCACGCGTGTGGATGGCCGGGTTTGTGCATGTAAACTACAAGCATGGGCCCGCAGGAAACTCAAGTGGACTGGGCTCAAAACAGGATTCGACTCTTCAAGGGACGCAGTCCTAGTAGTAGGGCTTACCGGGATGAGGTGCGTCGGCAAGGTCAAGGCAGAGTAAGTGTAGGCTAGGCAAGTTTAGAATGATGTGAGGTGGACAGCGCACAACAGGTAGCTCGATGCTACGGCTAAGGCAGCGAGAACCAGTCGAACTCGGCAGGGATACATTGATATGTATGGGCTTTCCCTCTGTGCACATGGGCAGACAGACTAACTACACCGTATTGCAGTCGACCATGACACCATGAGTAAGGGCACATGGGCGTACTTGTGAAATGTAAAGTACTCGGTAGGTAGGTAGTCTGGCATTGTGGTCTAGAAGCCAGACAAACGCATGGATGGGCAGGATAAGAAGCCGAGTGCCCTTAGACCCTTGCACCCCACGTCATCATCAATGTCGCCCGCTTGGGAAAAGTGGCGCGGGGAGGCGGATGACGGTCGAGGCTCAGACCCGGACAGGGGTATGACCTGACATTGCAGGCGGTTGTGGTGGTAAGCACCACTGGGAGCAAGGGTCGCATCTCCACCCTGGGCTCGCGTTGGTCTGGGAGATACAATCTATGGGTTGGTTGTTTGGTTGGGCTGGACTAGGTCGGGTCAGATTGAGATAAGGGGCGTTTTAAGGTGGTGGCATGAGGGATGAAGAGATCTATCCAGCTACCATGGAAGGACCCGTAACGTGTACAGTACGTCAACCCCAGCGTGAAGACAGTTGTGGGAAACGTTGTCCCAAGCAAGGTCTACCTATTACTGACTAGCGTTCGCTGCCTCTTGTTTCTTTCTGCACTTGCGGGTGACTCGTGACACTTTCTGGGTGAGAAGCGACGTGGAGCGATAGGGTCACAAGTATGAAAGTTGGTGTAGAAGGGGGGGCGCACAGATGAGTCTGGTGATGCGATGCATGAATGAGAAGAGGGAAGAGGAAAGCGATGCGGATGAGAGGAAGAAGAAGGAGGAGGAGAACTATTCACGGCCCCTGTTGCCATCGTTCTTCGGGTATGGTTGCCACTTGATAATGCTTGTTCCCGCTGATATTCCGGCGATCCAGCGTGCCCCTCCCCCGCGATAGTCTATATTCTAGGCGGTAGAGCTAGGTAGGTGCTTGGTACTTACCGCGGGTGCTACTGTACATACTTAGGTAGCAGGGTAGGTACTATGTAGGTGGGTAGATCTGGTGGGCTTGCCAGGAATGGCGGAAAAGACACGATTGGCTGATGTCATAATTGCACCCTTGGCCAGCCAGTGTCCCTCCCCCACTCTCACTCATTTGTTCACTGCAGTGCCATGACGAACGAGCCAATCAATTCATAAAAACACCTCTCCCCCTTCTCACTCAGTTATACCTACCTGCGCGTGGTCAGCCGGCCGGGCTGACTGTTTTCTTCATTCCGATTCTTCAGCTTGCGGCCCACGTCTTTGGTTGTCGTCATCGAGGACTCGCATTTACATCAACGCTGGTATTCTGTATCCCCCGGCCGCACTTCGGGTTTCGGATAGCATCTTGCCTGTCCCTTGTTCGCCACGCTGTATGCTGACTTCTCCGCCCCTCGACGGCTCCATCCACAGCTACCATGTCAAAGACGGAATTATTCTCTATCGCCTTCCAACCGATGGCCACCTTGATCTTGCGGATCGCGACTGCTGGTCCTCATTGCCCTGGTCCAAAACGAACCGGCGCATCGGACAGTCACCGTGCCTTCAGCTACCAGGAAGCCCTCAGCGGCTTGCTTACCCTTTGGGGCTCCCGTGCCCTCCGCACTCTTTACTTCGTTGTCGATCCGGTCCATTTGCACGACGCCGAGAAGCCCCGGCCAGCCCCGGCCGACCGTTCTCGGGTCACCTCATCCGAAAAACAATACGGTTTTGGAGGATTACCAAGCATCTTACGATGACGACGCTCGTGTGGTCGGGCGGTGTTATTCCGAAGGGAGGAGGTCCGCCGGTATTTGAGTTCTCGGTCGAGCAAGTGGTACGGTCAGACGGCCTCGGGGAAGTCGTCGAGTTGCTCGAATCCGCTCGTAAGCCTCTGAACCCCTCTCCTACCCAAGGCGTCAACCCGCTGTCTCAATAACATGCCGTACAAGCAACGGGCAGCGAGAAGGCGGCAGGTAGGTGCGTAATCCTCTCATGGAAATAATCTCATGAAAGCAAGGGCAAACTGCTTGTTGTTATTCTTGTTATTACTGCCATTGCTCTCGTCGTTGTCCAGGATGCTGAGGCTCACTGGCTCTGCTAGAAGTTCGCAAAGACTGTCTACAGATCTGCCTATTGACGTCGAGCATCGCTGTGCAAAATTCTTGTCTTGTTTTCCGTACCTCTCACCTTTGCAGGCTCTGCTTTGGCTTACGGTGCAGTGGGACCATCTCTTAGTATCCGCCATCCGGCTGCCTCTCTCGCAATCAGGCAATTTTGTTCAACGTCAGGCTTCGGCCTGGCCGGTCCACCCCACGGATCCTTGCCGAATACCGCAGCCGTATCTTCGAATGATATTCATGCATATAAGAGCTCGATATAGTACATACCACTAAGCCCCACGACGAAAAGCCAGCCAACAACCACCAGCCATACATCACCACGCCCAGGCTCCTCGCAAATCATGGCCTCGAAGCAGGCCATTATGTGTGGGAGACACGTGGACATGGTTCCTATAGCAGATATCGCCTACAACGTACAACCGATGCGGAAGGAACTTGCAGCCTTCAAGAGATGATCTGAAGGATGTGATGCTGGATGCACAATGCCCTACTTTTACGACATATCGAGCCTAATATTAGGCTCATGTTTGATCCATGCCAATGTGACATGTTCTCTGCACATGCAAGCAATACACATCCTTTTGGCGGCCAGAAACGAGCCACAGCCGTTCCGTAGAAGCGTCCTGGAGAGTTATAACGCGCATGACCAGGTGAGACGCAATCTACTTGCTACTGAGGCTCCCATAGACAAGTCTCTCGGCTAGACAAGGCAACCACTCACTCGATCGCCCCACATTGCATCGTCAAAAACTCCAACTCTGGAGGTTTGGCGGAGTAGAGGCCGAGCTAGACATTGTGGTGGAAGAATTTCTCCATCAATCAGAGGCCTTCAAGGCGGAGGGTCCCAGCTCGGTCTTCAAGCCGGGTTGTTTCCTGGGGCAATTCTCCACCAAAAGGGACCCTCTAAGGCGCATGCCCCTCCCCCTCCCTCCCCCTCATCCTCCAATGTCTCCAACCCCTCATAGGAGTCGAGCAACAGATGGGGGAAGGGTATTAATATGTATACATCGTCAGACTATAAAGGTCTCATGTTCTTCTCCATTTACACATTATCCTGCATCGTCCACTCTCCGCCCATCTTGACGATCCCCTCAATATCCAATTCTTCTGAAGCCTTGTTCCTCTATCTCCTTGTTTCGTTGTCATTGTTCGTTTCCCTTCAGACCTGCCGTCATGAGCCTCGATATCACCATCACGGGGTGGCAGACGCGCGATGTGCGCTTCCCCACCTCGCTAGACAAGACCGGCTCCGATGCCATGAACGCTGCTGGCGATTACTCTGCCGCCTACTGCATTCTCGAGACCGACTCCAAGTTTGCTGGGCACGGCATGGCATGTTTCTATTCTTCACATCCAGTCTCGCACATGACCGCTGATACGTGCTGTTTTGCAGACCTTCACCATTGGTCGCGGAAACGATATCGTCTGTAAAGCCATCGACTACCTTGTCGAGAGAGTTAAGGGCAAGAAGTTGTCTGACTTGGTCTCAAATTGGGGCAAGACCTGGAGGTATCTCGTCAACGACAGCCAGTTGAGGTGGATCGGCCCCGAGAAGGGCGTCATCCACCTGGCACTCGGCTCCGTCGTCAACGCCATCTGGGACCTGTGGGCCAAGGTTCTCGGCAAACCCGTCTGGCGCATCGTGGCCGACATGAGCCCCGAAGAGTTTGTTGCCTGCATCGACTTCCGCTACATTACGGACGCCATCACCCCCGAGGAGGCCATCCGGCTTCTCAAAGTAGAAGAGCCTACCAAGGCTCAGCGCATCAAGGACGCCGAGAACAGCCGCGCCGTCCCAGCTTACACGACCAGTGCCGGCTGGCTCGGGTACGGCGAGGACAAGATGAAGAGCCTGCTGCAGGAGACCCTCGGCAAGGGGTACCGTCACTTCAAGCTCAAGGTCGGCAGCAGCCTTGAGCAAGACAAGAGACGTTTGAGCATTGCGCGTGAGGTTATTGGCTACGACAGCGGCAACATTCTCATGGTTGACGCCAACCAAGTCTGGTCTGTGCCTGAAGCAATCGAGTACATGAAAGAGCTCAAGGAGTTCAAGCCCTGGTTCATCGAGGAGCCCACCTCCCCCGATGACATCCTCGGCCACAAGGCCATTCGTGAGGCTCTGAAACCCTACGGCATCGGCGTGGCCACCGGCGAGATGTGCCAGAACCGTGTTGTTTTCAAGCAACTGCTCATGTCAGGGGCCATCGACATCTGCCAGATCGACGCCTGCCGTATGGGTGGTGTCAACGAGGTCCTCGCCGTCTTGCTGATGGCTAAGAAGTACAACGTCCCCATCGTACCCCACTCCGGTGGTGTCGGTCTCCCCGAATACACCCAGCACCTGAGCACCATCGACTACGTTGTCGTCAGCGGCAAGCTCTCCGTCCTGGAGTATGTCGACCACCTCCACGATCACTTCCTCAACCCCTCCATCATCAAGGACGGATACTATCAGACCCCTACGGAACCTGGCTACAGTGTTGAGATGAAGGCCGATAGCATGGACAAGTACAGCTACCCCGGCAAGCCAGGCGTCAGCTGGTGGAGGAGCGAGGAGGCCAAGCCCATCATAGAGGGAGAGAAGATCTGAGGGGGAACTATAATCACGCGCACCGTGCCGTGGATTCCTCGGGGAGTCAAGCAAATACATAGGTGGCTTGTCCGCATAGAAGCGATGGCAATCTAGACTGTCGGTAAGTCGCCGACAGTCTTTTGTAACGGACTCACGGTATGGTAACAATGGGTCTGGCCTGGAGAAGGAAACGGCCAGTCCGCGGGGCAACGATGGCATCCTGTATAGCCAAGAATATCAGCTATCCTCGTGCATGGGTAAGGGGGACTGCGCTACTTGGGCAAAGAGTGGAGAGTAACTGAGGGGGTTTGGCCAAAAAGAGAGCCATCCCGCAGGGCAACGATGGCATCCTGTATGGCGCAGCTTAGTTCTGTGACGCATCCCTTCTTAGCGCTTGGTTTTGTCGTCTATTTGCAGGTGGGAAAAAGGTGGATGAGGCCTGGCTACGGAAGCCATTCCGCAAGGCAGCGATGGCATGTTGTAAGCATGGGCCTCAAGGGTCCATATCCCGTAATAATGAGAGCAAACGTTGGCTCTGGCTGTTGTCTAGGTAGACGAGATGCTAGTTGATACTGTACCTACCAGCCGCGCAGCAACCGAAGACATCGACCGCACCGCCACGTCTCAGCCACGCCAAGCTCAAAGCTCACGCCACAGACACACGCACCTCGGAATTATGGGGGGGTCACAGCAGTGATTGAAGGATGAGCTGAGGAGACGTTTCAAAACGCAGCAAAAGGAGCAGCAGACAAGCCCTCTTCTTCACAGCGTTGTTGCATCGCATCGCATCGCATCACATCGCATCGCAACATACGGCCTGGCCCTGTTTTGCAGTCTCAGCTCTCGCCCTTTCACACCTACACCTATTGCCTGCCTACCTTTAAGGCAAAGAGACCATAGCTTCAACAGCAGGCTGTTGGGTACCGCCAGAGATGCAACCTTAGCCTGGCCGTGGTTTGCTTGCTGTATCATCTTTTACTGTTACTTGTTCTCTTTCGAGCTTTAGCCAAGCTCCCGGACACGCTCATCATCTATATCCTGGGTTATATCTGTACATTCTCTGTCGCGCGCAACCACCCCAATCGCATACCTTCGTTGGTCTCGCTCACAAATACTCGGAACCTCACCCGGCGTCACCAGATCAGTCCGCGATGCCACCAAAGCCGACATTCAAGGTGGATGCTGCCCCCGAGGGATTCACGCCCGAGAGGTTCGAAAAGGAGCTGAAGAGCTTGGCGGCCAAGGCCAAGGGCGAGACTAAAGGTCGATTTCTCCAGCAGCAGGCCTCGGCCTACCTCAAGTCGGCCATTCTGCTCGCCCTCGCCGCCGTCTACTGCAACGTCTCCCAGCTGGCCCTCTCGCCTGTTTACGGTTCCATCCCTTCGTCCATCTACCATGCTAAGCTCCTCATGGCTGCCTGCTTCTTTGGCTGGGCCGGCAATATGTTCCTCAACCGCTCGCTGCCCTTCAACCCGGCCAAACTGCTGCCTGTCGTTGCCTTCTGGGTCCCAACTGTCCAATTCTACCTGTATCAGGCGAGCGGTGCCCTCACGGCGTATTGGGGCCCCTTGCTCACAGAAATCGTCACCTTGTTCCCCCTCGTTGTAGTCTCAGTAAGCTGCGTGGCAACCGAGCTAGAAAGGGCCGACCTCTCGAAGCTGCCAAAGTTCATCGCTGATGCGGGTCCTGGCTTGGGATCCTGGGGGTTCTTCAAGTTCGTGGAGAAGCTGTCAGGAGAATACCTCCAGATGTACATTGGCAGCTCCTTCTTTCAGACCAGAGTCGGCCTCGAGGCGCTGCTCGCTGCCGCGTACTCCGTTTACGCGCCTTCCAAGCTGCTGCTCCTCGCCATCCCGGCCGCCTTGCACACGGCTGTGCTGAACACGCATGCCCTGACTCCCATGGCGTCCGCTTTGCTCAACAGCACTCTGCAAACCAGCAACTGGACCCTGCTAGACCGCAAGGAATCTCGTACCGGATACGTCTCCGTTCTCGAGAGCAAAGAGCACGGCTACAGGGTCATGAGATGTGACCACTCTCTCCTTGGTGGCGAGTGGGTCATTCACCAAGGACCTCGAGTTGCGGAGCCCATCTACGGCGTGTTCGTCATGCTGGAGGCTGTCCGGCTTGTCAAGACCGCAAATGCCGTACCCAATAATGAGGCCAAGGCCCTCAACATGTAAGTTGTAGATCTATACGAACCTTGTAGGCAAGGGGCTAATTGCCGATCAGTGGTCTCGGCATCGGCACTACCCCAGCTGCTCTCGTCGCCCATGGCGTGGACACGACGATTGTCGAGATCGACCCGGCTGTGCATGAGTTTGCCTCCAAGTACTTCCAGCTGCCGTCGAACCACACCCCCATCATTGCGGATGCAGTGGGCTACACTCGCAAGCTTGTCGATGACCCGGATGCTAGATTCGACTATATTGTCCACGACGTCTTCACCGGAGGTGCCGAGCCCGTCCCCCTCTTCACACGCGAGTTCCTCCAAGGGCTCAACTCGCTCCTCAAGCCCGATGGCGCCATTGCCATTGTGAGTTTTGCCACGCCCATTTCTTCCATGCAAGGTTGACTGACAACCCCAGAACTACGCCGGCGATTTCCTCCACCCGGCCCCGAAGCTCATCGTCGACACCATCAAACAGGTGTTCCCTTCATGCCGTATTTTTCGCGAGTCGGAGCACCCCACTAAGGAGAAGATTGCCGAGGATGGTCAGGACTTCACCAACATGGTTATATTCTGCAAGAAGACGAGCGGCAAGCTCAAGTTCCGGGCCCCTGTCGAAGACGATTTCCTCGCTAGTCGTACCCGCCGCGCCTTCTTGGTGCCCTATCACGAGGTTCTCGACAAGCACTTCCTACAAGGCGACTTTGGCATCCTCACGAATAACAACACCGAGCAGCTGACCAAGTGGCACGAGAAGAGTGCCTTGGGCCACTGGGAAGTCATGCGGGTTGTCTTGCCAGACAAGATTTGGGAGATGTGGTAAACTCGTGTGGGTGCACTGGGAAGATGTGCTGTGAATAACGATCGTATAGAAAAGGCAACGTTGTTGGCAGGATAATGCTTCTGTACATACTCCAGAATTGTAAATATACCGAGATATCCACAGGAGATCAAGAATGGCTTTCACGCCTGCGATCATAAATTGAAGAGTCAACGAGGCTCATATGATTATATGGCTTAGCCCCTCGTTCTACTCGCCGGCCGCTCGCGCAAATGTTGTTTTCACATGTCTTCCTCCATCACCATCAATGAACTTCCGAGCTTCTCTCTCTCATCCGCCGTGATAGCTCTTGGTCGGGTCTCTCTCCCCAGACACGCCCTCCCGACGACCTCTTTGTTCTCCTTGTCATGTTTCTCATCGCCTAGCCTCACAGACCTTGGCGCTTCCCATCGAGATGGTCACATATAACACAGTCTTCGATGTCATCCCGGCCTGGCTAGGCGGCACGCGACTGTTTTCTTGCCGACCGGGTACGACGCCTTCGATGATGAGCTGGATGATGGACAGCCGCTTGTCCGGGTCCTCGACGACGGAGGCGTGGTCGAAGAGCACGGCGAAGCGGTAGTTGTAGCTGTGCGAGCTGGGGCTCGGGGCAAGGGATAGGCCATCGAGGTGGGATGCTGCGACGCAGATGGGGAGACCGGGGGTCTCAGATGAAGATTGCAACGATGTGTTCATGATGCAAGAGAAGACGTAGCTGTGCGAGTAGACGCCGAGGACATGCGCCCGTCGGCAGACGAGCGAGCGAAGGAGCCCATCTGCCCGAGGATTGGAAGGATGATGGGGAATGGAGAGCCGGGAGCATTTAGAGGAGATGTGGAGAACAGGACTGGTACGTATGATTGTGTCAATTATGCCGATACGCTTTGGGGCCGATTGTTGATGAACGATATATTTGCTCTTCGCTTCGAGCGCGAAGTCACCACCCACGGGGGCTCATCGCTTGACGGTGCCGTGCGGGGATTTGAGCTCGGTATGTGGCATGATGGAGACTTCACGGGAAAGTACTGAGTGAACCATGATCGCTCAAAAATACTACAATCTGCTTATTTGTTCCTGAAGGGCAATTGTATATATATACGCGCGGCAGCTGAAGCGTCAACAACAGGGTGACGTGACGGTTGTGGGACCATTTCCGCCTACGACGTCCCGCGGCCGCAGAGTTCATTGGAGAACCGGGTCAGCCTTTTGTTTCAACCACGGCTTGTATCTCATCTACTTGAGTTGCTCGTGCAGCATCTGTTTTAGCCGCTCGTTAACCTTACGACGAGTACCACTCGCATGGGATGCCACTGGAGAGCGGTTCAACCTTGAGAGCCGCGCCCCCAAGCAGGTGTAAGACTAACCAAGATATCTACTCGGTGCCATGCCGATCGGTCAGAGCCCATGAAGTGCCAGTCCACGGGCTCAAAATAATCCTGAACTGACCAAGCTTCGCGCATCTACCAACGATTTCTAGACGTTGGGTAGGGTCGATCAATGTCCCAATATAGGTAGCTGACATGGTCTGAGAGTGTATACTATGTAAGTACAATACTGGTCTTACGAGGTGGGGTGGGTACGCGGTAACTACGGACGCCGATCAAGTTCGTCTCCAAACGGCCCATCAGACTGGACAGGCTCGGGGAAGGTAAAAGGTTTCTGCGCTGTGGGTGGATATGAGTAAGAGTTCCTCCCCGACCTTGACCTTGACCTCTAGAGGTAGGCATAGGCGAGCTTCGCCGTCGCGTCGATCAGGCAGCGAGGGCGTCGAACCCGTCTTGTTCCTTCTTGGCCACATTCCTCCTGAAGCCGAGGTGGCCGTAGCAGACGAGCCGTCATGGGACTGCAGAACGAGGCGGCTACAGCTAACAAGACGCCTCACACCCGGCGTTCTGTCTTCCGGTAGCACGGGCGTCGTGTCTGGCGGGTGGAAACCAGCGACTGCAAGAGCTTTTCAACAGACGACAGCCAAGCGAAGTGGCATACACCCAAGGGACCCGGAAATAAAGTACATGCAGAGGTGGTAGAAGCGAAGTAAAGACAGAGTCAAAGAGTCGCAAATGTGACGATAGTTGGAAGGGGAGGAAGCCAAAGTGAGCCCCACCCAGTCTCTGGCCGGACTCGGTTGTAGCCGAAACGCACGACAGCTGGGCGGTCAAAGCTTCTTGATTTTGCTCAGCGCGAGCCGAATAGTCTTCCTGGCACAAGTTGGGAAGAGGAAGAGGAAGAGGAAGATGGGCCAGCGCCAGGATCAATGCTGGATGGGCTTTACGGCAACAGTAAAGCCCCCCGTTCAGGAATCTTTGGTCGCGCTTCCTCGATTACGTACGTCTGTCGGTGACGGGCATTTCGAGATTCTTGTGCGCGTCCAGTGAGAGAAGCCGGACTCATACTGGTCTATAGGAACTTCACACAGGTACCCTAGGTACCTACCTAGGTAGGTATTAGGTGGCTTATACTTACCCATCATACCTACTGTCCATAGGTACCTACCTAGGTAGGTACGGATACCTATACCAGTATGTAAACCACTATCTATGTGCGTAGTGTAGACAAAGAGCCGAAGGGATGGTAGGAACGAGAGGGAAGAGGGAAAAAGGAACAAAAGAGGGAAGAAAGGAGAAGGAAAGTTTTCTGTCCGGTACGGTTGTCCTAGTGGCCGCTGTGCCGCCTTCACAGGGAAACCCTCGTCAGCGTTGCCCACCACTTAGGTACATAGAAGACGTGCCAAGACCACTGAAGCCCCTGAAAAATCTCAGGAACAACTTCTTAGAGCGGCTGAAAGAAGTCCCAAGTCTGAGCGGCTTCAGAAATCCCCCACCCACCCCCCCTCTGCCACTAGCTTCTTCCCTGTGCCCGCCATCTGATTCTGTCATCTTCGGCCGGCTCTAATTACCTCACTTCCCTTCGCCATGGGGGGCCGATCGGGACGATGACAACACATGCCGTCTGGTTCTGAACCGCAGAACGACCAACTCCAGCAGAAGCAGATTATTGTTACCTACTGCTTCGGGAGTTGGGGCGTTCGATATCGTTTGTTTCGATCCCTGGGATGAACCAGGACAATGCACCCCTCAAAAAGTCGAGCCACAGCCGCTGAGTCGAACAAGTCAATCCTCAACTCTATAACGATACTGACCAGTCGCTCTACCCCTAGACTCTGATGCTACATGTGCTGCTTTTCAACACCTTCTTATCCATACCCTTTTGTGGACGTCGGCATCAACTTCAGACTTTGAACCAAGTGACAAACTATCCAGCCACAGTGCCTTTTGCTGTTGTCAATTGGTCGAGCCTGTCCATCCCCGGGCAGTTCTGCCGAGTCACTCGTACAGGCTCTGTCTCTGTCTCTCTCTCTCTCTCTCTCTCACACACACACACACACACACACATACCCACACACTGGTTGCAAGTCGGTGAGCCTCAGCGATCCAACTATCATTTCTTTACCGAGAGATGACAGCGGAGCACAATAATATTGAACATGGGGTACGCGCCTGAGTTGTTATTTCTGGCCACCAGTGAGTGACCAGTCCAAATCGTTCAACCTTGGGCGTAGACCCCACGTCCCACAGAAGGTCCCATGGTTCAGTAGGTATTCGCACGACTCATCCCAAGCGCAGGAGGTGAAAAGCTACATTACGTGGTAAGTGTATGGATACTGCGTACAAGAAAAAAACGGGAAAGAAGCAGGCCATACCACGTAGACCGATGGTGGATGGACCTCTGGCTGGCCCTGGACCCCTCCAGCCCGAACACCATGGGTTTCGCTACTGAAACAGAGTCGATGCACGCCACGGCGTTGAGGTGGATAGAACAAGGTTAGCCCCCTGTCAGCCTTGTTGTTGGTCCAATCACGGCCCTGGTTGCTGCCGTCATGGACGACGTATCGAGAGATCTCACACAGCACCCTGCCCTCTGCCGGTTTGAGACGCTCACCTCGTCCCTTGCTCTCTCTTCCACTCTCTCTTGGCATCTGGTCTTCAGGGACCAGGGACTCGTCTTACCGTCTACGTATTTCCCGTTTTGGACGCTGGGATTGGTTTAGAGCTCCCTGTCAAAGTCGCACTTGGCCGGGGCCGGGGTATCGTACCGAGAATAATCTCGTGAAGGCGATGAGGGGCGAGAACAAGGAGGCCATCTGCTGGTGTACCGACCTACTCTTCTCCCCCTTTCCGCGAGCCTCCTGTTGGGTTATCAATCAATACTGCAGCAGCACGCCGCAGTCCAGACGCAAACGCAGCCGCAAGATCAGCACCTGTTCCGTTGTGTCTTGCCGCCAGAGGCCGCTTGCTGCAAACACACCTCGTTTCCTAATCGCCGTCGGTCCAGCACCCCGCCGTGTTACTTCTCTTCCATCTTTGTCTGTGTGCCCGTCTCTCACTCTCCACTCTCCTGCATTTCCGAAGAGGACCGAGGGAACTGTTGTTCAACTCCCGTCCAAATTATCCTATCCAACTCTCCTTCACATCATCTATCCGCCACCACTTCGTGGGGTCTCTGTCCTGTCATGTTCTTTTCTGCTTGATCGTCGAATGCTACCGTAGTGCGAGAGCGTTCTCATCATGATTTCTTTTTTTTCCTAACTTTTTATTCTTCCAACATTCTTCCCCCCCATTGACTGGGTTTCCCTCGATTCCACCCGGCCGGCCCGCGGCCTTCACAACGAAATGTTCATTCCAGGAATCGTCCAGGCCTTGATTGCCGCTCTTAACTTGTCAGTCGCCCTCTTACCGTCTCGTCTTTGGAATTTGGGAATAGTTATACGCTGAGGCACGCGTGGAGATGGATGAAGATTCGGAGAAGCAAGAAATGGGAAGGGAACGACTGGGCTAACTTGTAGCAAAACAGTGGCATTGTCATCCAAGCCGCGACGCCCTCCGTCTTTCCTTTGCTAAAGGGCCATGGCTCAAACATATTTCGGGACGGCCTGAGGCTGGTCCTCATCACATTCCTTGTATCCTCCGCCCTATGGGCTCAAATCGACTTTATCGGCCTTACCCTCGATCCGACATCGACTTCCGGTTGCCAAGTCGTCGTAATTTTCAACTCCGTCTTCGATCAACTGGCGCGATTCGCCATCGGGCAGTTTCTGTTATGGACCATCAACGCCAACGCCAGCGCGCCTTCTGGCACCATGGCTTACCAGGCGGTCATTGGTGTCCGATTTGTTCTGGGTGCCGCCTTCGTTGGGTTCCAAAAGGCACAGCTCGCCACCGTCTGTGTAGCTAGAAACGATCTCTTGGCTATCGGAGCCGTTGTCATCGCCATCGACTTCGTCATCTGCGCCATGCTTGCCTTCAGGGCCAGCTCGATCGGCATCACATCTGTGCAAAGCAAAAAAGCTGTCATATGGACGATTGTGGGCTTGGGGCTTTGGACTGCGGTGAGTGATACGTCGTAATTCAGATGCTGCACAATACTGACCAATTGACGCAACCGCAGACGAGTGCTCCGCTGCTCCTGGGTATTGACGCGATTGAGTTGCTTTTCAGAACTGCTCTCCCTGCCACTGGCCTGTCGATCCTCCTCAGTACGTAGGCAACTCGGGCTTTGCTGCATCTCATTTTTGGCTGACAGTTCGTAGCTATCCTCACGAGTAACTACGGAGCTTTGCTTCCTGCTCGCCAGAAGCAAGCTGTCCATCCAGATGCCCAGTCACCACGTAACATTAGCTCTAGCAGAGACCTCTCGACCTCCGACACCGATTATCCGCCCTCGCGATACGAGGACTTGAAGGCCGGCGCGATGACTACCGTAACGACGTTCAACCAGCCGAGAGACTTCATGGCAGGTGCCGGCGGCGCCCTACCAACTATTGCCGGATCCATCCCGGGACAGGCCAGCATCGGGGTCGGCGGAGTTCCTGTCCAGGGCCAGTTATTTCCACCGACTCGTTCACAGACCGCTCCTGTCAGGGAAAGCCGTAGCATTGACGTCAAGCCCAACATTCTGAACAAGAGGAGCGTCTTCGACAGGGCTGGGCCGGGCTCGAATATAAGGAACGCCATTTCCAATCCGATTCTTCAGGAAACCGGCGAGAAGAACCCCCTCACAAAGATCGCTACCATTGATCTCGCTACTGCCGCAAGGAACGACAGGGAAAAACGGGGTAACGGACTGACCATGAACCGAAACTCCAGCACGTTCAACGCCCATCGCCCTGCTCCCAAGCCTCCCGCTATCACTCCGGACGAGGCCCTCAGGCGGGCTCAGAGTGGGAAGCGGAAGGAAGTGGGATCGGTTTCACCTCCGGCGGAACCTGCTCAGCTCAGCCCCACGGGACTGATGTCGAATCCTCCGGCAATGACTTCGTCTGCTCAATTATCCCCGGGAGTCGAAGAAATCAGACGCAGGTCTCCCAGACAGCTGCCCGATGACTACCAACAAGACCAAGAAGCGAGACCAGCCACGCCCCCGCAGCCTGTTCCAGTGCCCAACAACTCTCCGCCTCATTCCCTGCGACCGGAGGGACCCCTAACCTCCTTCGACACGGTTGGGCGATCTGCGAGCCAACGTACTGTAAAGATGCCCCTGGGCCAAAACACGCTTGAACGGTCCACGAGCCAGAAGTCTACTGTACCCTCCGTCCAAGACACGTCGCCCCCGGTGGCCTTGGTACCTCCGCCCAAGAGCGATGCTCGTCCGATGTCACCGAAGAATAAGCCGGACCTCCCATCCACTTGGCCTATCCAGACCGTGGTCAACCCCACGATTCGGCCGTCCAGACAGAAGCCGCCATCCCCAAAGACACCAGTTGCTCCGCCTCTACAACGGCGACCGACTGGTGGTCTGCCATCTAACCCGAGAGCGATGACAATGAGACCTGTGGCCAAGGAACCGTCTGCTCCCCAAGAGCAGACCGTCATGTTTGTCAACGACATTCAGTACAACGATCCCACAGCTGTGCAGAACATCATCCATGGAGCAACAAACCAGGCCTCCAAGACGCCTCTGGCGCTTCCGTCTCCCTCTCCAGCGCTGAAGTCCTCGAACTCCGTTGTCCATCGACCTCGCCCCATCCCTCGACACCCGGGCAAGGATCGCCCAATTTTCCCTGCCGAGAAGTCTCCTAATCATAAGAGAAGCAAGTCGGGCGGCTCCATTACAAGCAGAAGGTCCATTTTGATGTTGAATCCTGGAAGTCCTACCCAGCTGCCGCCTCTACCACCGCCGCCCAAGACCGCCATTGGCCAAACCGTACGGGCGCTGCCCAACGACACCAAAAGCATGACCTTTGACGAGAAGATGGATCTCTTCTTCCCCGGGGCTCGTGGTAGCAATACTGATGCGAACGGCCAGCCCGGGACGCCGATTCCAGAGATGCCTCTCGTTCCGTCGGCTTACATGGTAAAAGGCGAGTCTGCTACTGAAGAAAAGGATGCGTGGGATTCCGAAAGCAGTCACGGTCAGTCGAGGCGGTCTGACCGCTCGACCAAGTCTTCTGTCCGGACTGGCAGTATTCTCGAGATAGACAAAGAAGAAGCGATGCCGGATCTACCAGCTCGCTTCACGTCCAAGTTCAGTGTGGACACGTCGGTCATTACCGGCAGACCCGACGAGCACGAGTCTTGGATTCCTGCCCTTCCAGCGAACGAAAGTGGCTGGGTCAAGCCGTCGTATGACGGAACCAAGCGGCAATCATCACCGGTCATTCCGGTCCGTATTCCTAGCCTTTCCGAGTTCAGTGAGGCAAGGACTGCGAGAACCCGCGACGAGGAAACCACGACGAATTGGGGATCGATCCACTCGCCGGTGGCTGCGGTCAACATTCAAGATGTCACGCATATGCCCAAGCCTACGTGGATCCAGCCACGAGACGAGCGCAACCCACGCGACCTTTCTATGATCAGCCAAAATGATGGTAAGGAGGTCATGACGATTATGCTCGACGCATCCGTGGAGCACGAGATGAACTTGAACGAGGCTCCTCCGGCGCGTCATAGTCCTGCGCATCTCCCGGACGTGAGCGTTGCTGACCAGCGTGGTCGTTGGCATCGCCGCATCGGCGATGAGAGCATTACCTTCACTGAGCGCAAGGAGAAGGTACAGTCGCGCAGACAGCCCCCGCCGATGCCTCTTCGGTTGCGGTCTCCCGTCAAGAAGATGGCGATTGTGATGCACGCCGCCGAGCCTTCCCCCCTGGAGTCTCCGCAACATGCGTACGAGATGATTCAGGCGCAGCTTAAGAAACTAGAGGAGCCCAGCAGGGACTCGTACGAGAGCGAAGGGCAGAGGATCCGTCTGCTCGAGTCTTTGGAAGCCGAGATGGGGCAGCAAGAGAGCCAGTGGCACGAGATGCAGCATGACCTCAGCCGCAACTCGCTTTCCACAGTTGGAACAAGCTCAGTCCGCAACTCGCAAAGTGAGGCTGTGGTGGCCAGCTCGCCTGCCGTTCCCACCATCGATGTTATGCCCCAAGTGATTCCTCAGCGCAACGACATCTCGCTGGAGCGCCAAGCCGCGCGTCGCGCTCGGATGGGGGCCGCCAGCAAGTCGTCCAACGAGGACCTGGGAAGTGCTTCGTCCATCTCGTCCCAGTCCCAGTCTCAGTCCCAGTCCCAATCCAACTCGAGCGACAACCGCACTAGCCTCTGGCAACGGCGTCTGGCAGACGCCCAGATGGAATATATGGAGAATGCGTCCGAACTATTGGCAAAGCGAAACCTCAATTTCTTGTCTGTCTCAAAGGCGCCCTTGAGCGCCACGGCGTTGCAGCTGGGCAGTCCTACCCCACCGGACACCGACGAGTCCGACCCCGATGACGCTCAGATACTCGCGAGGCTCATGCCGAACGAGCGAGCCACACCACCGGAAGGCCTCTGGAGCCCCGGCTCGCCAGTTTATTTTGAGCGCGAGCAACCGTCACTGCTTTGGGCCCCCGCACACCATCCTGTCGCGACTAAATCGTCCGTCCCGAGCGGCGATGGCCTTGCCCTGCCTGGCCTATCCGTCCGCCCTGCGACGCGCAAGGTTTTCGAACCCCTAGGTATCTCGAGCTCGCGGCTCTGGCAGCCTGACCACACCGCTGCTAAAAAGCTGCGGACCACCTCCGGATTATGGCGTGCCTCCTGGGTCCCTGAACCTCCCAAGCCCCAGACGCGTCCCGTCACACAGCGACCGCCAAGGCGAAACAAGCGCGTCACTCTCCTACCCGACATCCTCGAGAGCCCGCAGCCGCTTCCCGACAAGCGTGGTACCCTCGGCATCTTCCAGTTCCCCTGGGGTGAGAAGTCGGACACTGCGACAGTCCAGCCGCGGCCCACTCATATGTTGATGGCCATGCCCGGTACTATGTCTACTGGTGGATCAGCAATTCGTGCCGCGTTGGAAGCTCGCGCAAAGCAACTCGAGTCTGAAGAGTACTCTTCGTCCTTCTTCGACGATTACGACGAGGAGGAGGACGACGACGACCAAATTTCCGACATTGAACAGGACGACGCCAGCGACGACGGCTTTGACGAGACTACCCTCTGGGAGATCGCTAGTCTCCTGCAGTCTGATCAGGTGCCTTCCAAGAACAGCTTGCTCCCCCAACAAGCATACTACCGCCCAGACTCATTCGTTGAGGATAGCACTTCTCAGCGCTCGCAGTCCGACTACGAAGACTCCGAGGAGGAAACCTCCATCGCAGACGAGGACACGAAACACGACAGCATGGTCATCACCGTCGCTGCCGAGGCCATGCCCGCCGCGCCGGAGCCAATCTCTCTTCTCTGGACCCCCAGGCCAACAAAGTTTATCTCTGCCCATAAGGCTACTGGTCTCCCGCAACCCGACGCTCGCACCTGGGAAGGCTATATCGAGAAGCTGGACGCTGCCCCACGTGTCCGCGAGCGTGCCATGGAGCCCGCCGTTATCTACAGCACCGCTCTGTGGACCTCGCCAGCAAAGAAGGAGACGGTATCAAAGCCGACCGGCCTGATGTGGAACAAGCCTCAGCAGCAGGCTGCCAGGACACTGTGGGCGGCTCAGCTTACTGTTGCCCACTTGCATAAGGCCACTGGTCTCCCGCAACCCGATGCTCATACCTGGGAAGGCTATATTGAGAAGCTGGACACTGCCCCACGTGTCCGCGGTCGCATCCTGGAGCCTGCAGTCATCTACAGTACTGCTTTATGGGCCCCACCAGTAAAGAAGACAGCCTTAACGACTACAGGCTTGATGTGGAATAAGCCTCAGCACCGGGCTACCAGGACGCTGTGGGTGGCTCGGCTTACCATTACCCATTCCCACAAGGTAACAGGTCTCCCGCAACCCGATGCTTGTACCTGGGAAGGCTATATCGAGAAGCTGGATGCTGCCCCACGTGTCCATGATCGGATTCTGGAGCCTGCAGTCATCTACAGTACTGCTTTATGGGCCCCACCAGTAAAGAAGACAGCATCAACGATACCCGGCCCAATGTGGAATAAGCCACAGCAACGGGCTGTCAGAACACTGTGGGCCGCCCAGCCCACTGTCGTCTACACCGAGCCCACCGGCCTGTTCAGCACCATCCATAAGCGTGCCTGCTTCAGGACAACTTCAGCTGAGCCTATTGGCCTTAGCATGCCTTCCGGTGCCAGAGTGACATCTGAGGAGCTGCCGCAGCTTATGTCAACGAGTCTTTGGTACCCTACTCCCGTCGTGACTCGGGTCGAGGACTGGATGTCTTTATCCACTATCAGGTCCGTCTCGTCTTTCGAGGTGGCCTCTTCGGGCCGCTCGACACCATCTCTGGATACCGCATCAACGAGATCCGATGATGAGGAGGTCGCCTCCGACTTTGACCCCCTGCCCGATGTTCCCGTCAAGAAGACTACTTGGTGGGATTCCTTCAAGACCAAGTTGTCGTCCCCCCCGGCTCAGCCAAAGCCGCAACCGGAACGTCTCCGCCGGACCAAGGCCACGCCCGCAGAGTGGGAGGCCGCGCTCAACGAGGCTATCCGTGCCATTCCCCCGCCGCGTCTTGTTCGCGTCGAGACGAGTCCTGCGCAATGGGCCTCGGCACTGAACCAAGCCATTGCCGCCTCCTTTGACGCCGCCAAGTCTCACCCCGCCTTTGCAGGTTCCGTCCAAACAACAGCGATCCGCGATCCCGCCGTCGCGAACCCAATTTTCTTCAGCCCGTCATCAACGCCCAATGGAGAACCCTCCTCTCTCACGCCTAGAGACCTCGCCAATCCAATTTCAGCATCCGACGCCGTCCCTCTATGGTCCGCCCCGGTCACCATGATTCCGGAGGACAACGGCATCATGTGGATCCCGCCGACCAAGCCCCGTCTGCATGCCCACGACACGGCGCCCATGAAGGCCGAAGACCCTGAGGCCCGCCATTTGCGTATCAAGCGTGCTAAGGCCGAAGCGTCCGCTTCGTCGTCCTCGGGGCTCGTCAGTTTTAACAGTCAAAAGATGTGGAACCCTTTCTACGGCGCCGAGCTCCGACGCGTGACGCCCCGTGGTAACGGTCGCGACTGGCTCGAGAGCGCGACCAAGCCGTCAGTCTCCAAGGTCGTCTTCCGGTATTAAACGCACCCAATCGGGGAGGCTGTGGGTTTTATAAACGACTCGGCACACCGGGTAGATCAAGCAGGAGAGGCGGAATAAGCGATGATGACGATGTACGAACAGCAAGGTTCTTTATATGGCGAGGGGCTTGGATTGATATTACACATAACAGCCTCAACCATTCTTTTCATATCCTTTCTCTGATTTTTTTTTCTCTTCGTTATTGGTATCCTTCCCATCAGACCCCTCACTTCTCTCGGATACCCTCTTGTTACTTATTCAGACTGTCATTGCAAGTCCTTTGCTACAATGTTTAGCGGGAACAGAACATATACACAACCTAATTAGTGAGACAGCTCTTTCCCCAGCAGAGCCAGCCATTCTCTTGTTAGCCTGTGATAGAAACTAGAAAATAATCCATCGACTTTCTTGTCACTATCCCTGTGTATCACTGTGATTGTGCGTGCGAACTCGAAAAAGAAAGAGAAACTAGGGCCTCGAAATATGTACACAGCAGGGCTTACACAGCCACCGGAGTGGCACAAGGGATGATCAAACTCATTCCTACTGAGGAAGTAGAAGCGCTGGCCACGTTCCAAGCAGGCGTTTAAGGGCGCGGTTAGTGAGTACCTTGTGAGGACATGCATGTCGAAGACCAGTCGCTTCAACAAATCGTCCCCGAAAACAGCATTGCTCCGTTACGGATATTGAGCCACTCAGTTGGAATCGTGTGCTTATCCCCCGGAACAATCAGCCAAAGCAAGGGTGCGAGGTACCGAAATAGTGTAGTTATCAGACAGGCTATGTATGTATGATCTCCACGTGCCATCCGCTACCATCCGCCATGCTGCCCTCGTCAGCCTCGATGTAACCAACTTCCCTTTCTGGAAGCAAACTCATGAAAAGAAACTTCAATCCGCTATACTTGTTGGAGCCGTCCATATTTCCGTTTTGCCCAAGACCCATGCGTTGTTTTTAGCCATAGCCTAATAGTCCCTGAACATGTCTCTTGCTGAAGGGAGATTTAACAAGGGAATCTGCTCCCTCGAGATACGGATGCGAAAAAGATGAAATCCTCCTATCCCGGCCGAGAGTCCTTGGTGCGAAGCAATGAACAGTTGCCCCCTACAATCGAATGGTGCCGCGATGGAGCGTGAACATGCATGTATATGCCCATTCGCCTCATGATCATGAGACATCGGAAATGGCGAGGAAAAGATGCTGCGATGCGAGAAGGTGTAACATGACCGATGGGGAACCCGTACGAATACTGGTGACGAGATAACGAATCCGTGATACAAGCAGCGGGTCGCCCGACAGCCTGATTCGGTCTTTTTTTGCTTTTCCTGTTCGTCTAACCATTTGTACAATGCCAGAAGCTGAACCAGCCGAGAAAATTCCAAAAAAGAAAAACGAAATACGCAAACAAGGCCCCCGACCGTGGCAGACCTTTTGAGTTGACTCGTGAGTCTCGTGGCAGCATGGGCGAGCATCGTATGTAATTTCTCGACTGCATTCGCCATCATTTCCTGTCTTTCATTCGCAAGCCCGTCTATCATCGTTCCTCCATTACGTCACCGCAGCGATGGCTGGCTATGCTTTGGCCAAGGGTCCAACTTGCATGGGTCCTCGAATTCGCCTGGCGGGAAGGTACGCGGTAATGTCGTCATAACCCTTCTCGATTTGTGAGAAGATAATAGGGCCGGCAAGATATCCAGCTGGGAAGAAGAAGAAGAAGGGGGTGGAAAAGGAGGAAAAGAGTAAAGAGGGAAAAAAAAAGTGTGCTTTTGTGTACTCGGCTTTGCGCCAGCCACAGGCATCGCGGTAGAAAAGGTTCCACATGCCCATCAAGTCGACAATGGTGAGGCCGGGTCGTCTTTGTGTTGTATGTTGCAGCTAGTAAAGAAAAAAAAGGACCAAGAACCCAGTAAACCTCAAGCCGACGCTATGCAGACAAGAAAAATCAACAATTATTCGTACATGTACAAGGTCGATATGACCCGTGACAGATGCTGACTGTGGAGCTTGAGAGGAGAGGGTTTCTGTATTGAAGCCTGACTTCGCGCCCCTGAACTCAGCTGACAGTCATCATTTGCATCCGTTGCAAGCCGCTTGATGGCGAAGCATCGACCGAACCGCGTCCGAGCCCAGAGTTTGTACTCCGGCTGTGAGGCAACCTTTTTGGTGGGCTAGACGGGGACGGAGTGTGTTCTGGGGTAAAGACCCGGGTAAAGGCCGGGCTGTCATTGTGCTGACGTGGTGTCCGGGCAGGGCTCGATGTGATTTGGTCTGCGCGGCGCACGACCTCCGACAGTGTGTCTCGAAGATCACTTGCGCGCTTGACCAAAGCCTTGAGGCTGTTGGTGCCAAAGTGGAGCTTGTCATCGCGTGCCGAGTCAGAAATGGACCGCTGCTGCATGGCGTCGAGGACGGATCTGACGATATCAGTGACGTCGTGACCACCCATGTTGATGTTGTTCTCAGGTGTCTTTGGGCGCGCAAGAGGAAGCTCATCCGGGGCTGGGCTGTTTCCGCCAAAAATGTCGTCATCTGGCGAGAAGACGGAACGTCTGTGGCCGGCGGGTCGTTCCCGAATGACGGCTGTCTTGGAGACGTGCAATTCGTGAATCTCGTTGAAAGGGTCTTCCTTGTCAATAGGGGCGGGCGACGCAGCATCAAAACCGCTCATGATGGAGGAGGAGTCTACGTCCATGCCCTCCAGCTCATCTTCGTCGGGCGATGCCAGCGCGATGATACCCTCAGCTTCCTTCCAGACACCGGCGTTAGATCCACCGAGCATGTCCAAGTCTCGGCCGAGTCGACACAAACGCTTGAGGTCATTGACGAGCAGAGACAACTCTCTGATGTGCCCAGTGTGTTGCTTGAGGCTCGGCTGTGAGGCCTGGATAGAGGCGGGGACTACCATGGCGAATGCGTTGTCAGCTTCCTTGTCCTCGTTCTCGTTTCCGCCAAATTCGAAGTCATCGTCCCAGTCCTCGCTCACGGTCTTGCTGCTCAGCCCCCATGTGCCGAACTTCGGGTTCAGTATCGCGCTATCTGTGGGATCGTGTACAACAGGCACACTCTGGCTGCGGACGTGCATAGCCGTCGGGCCCTTTCGAACAGCTGTACGACCACCCCTTATATCGAGTTCCTGTTTTCCGTAGGCAGTCTTGGGCCGGAACGGACTGATATTATCCGACTTTTCCTGGGTCGGCTCGCTCCAGTCGAAAATATTGCTGCGAGGCCTTTCGCTGGGGTCATGTGCCGCATCGGCATTCGCATTACCTGTAATACTAGCGAGTGCTATGCGCAGATGTGGACTGACGCCACGGGAGTTCATCGAGCTTGGGGGTGAGAGCTGGTTGCTGTAGGCCATTTCATCCTCGTCACGAGCCCAGTCCTCATCGAAATCGTCCTCGATTGACAAGCGGCCAAAGTCTCTGCTTCCGAGGGAATACTCGTTTGAAGGTCGCTCCAAGCTGTAGCGCGGCGCCATCACATCTGACTCGGCGCGTATTCTTGGCCCGTGGTTGACACGAACCGGCGTCGGCATGTTCTCATCCTCCTCCATGATTCTGTCATCGGCATCCCATGAGCGGCCGAGAATTTCTTGGATGGACAGTCGCTTGGCCTTAAGGTGTCCAGCAGTGCCTGGTGGCGACTCATCAAACATGTGGTCGAGGGGGGTCTCGACTGCCCGGTTACGGTCGGACTCGGCAGTTCGTAATGAGTCAAAGGCAGTCTCGCTCTTGAAATCCGTGTCATCATCGCCCGAGACGAAATCTCGCGGGTCGAAGTCGGAGCTGTTCATAGTCGAGCTTCGATCGGTTTGAGCGCTGCGGTTGTATGCAGCGAAGGCCGACGAACCCTGAGAACTGCCGGATGGTTGAAAAGACCGGGGAGATGGAACGGCGCCGGCCGATGAGCCTATTCGGGAAACGTCGACGTTGAAGCTGGAAAGTCGTGACAGTGGGGGAAGAGGGGACGGAGAACTGCGACTGCGTGAACCTGACTGTGCAGCAGATACAAGGTCATGATTGGCCGCTCTTTGATCGGTTGGCGACGTTTGAAAGTCATCCGCGTCCGCGTCCGCAGGCGCGGCATGATTGCCGTCTTGGGCGCGGCCTGGGGATGCCGACGAAGACGCAGAGACGTGCCTCTTATTTCCATCACCGCCTTTGGATTCTGTCCCACGTTTGGTTCGCCGAAGGCTGCCCGCACTTGGGATCCAATTAGGAGAGTTAAAATGCATTGAGATTCGGGTCCGTTTGGACGGCGTGTCCTCTGGCGTTGCCGACGTGTTGTCCTCTTCGGGCTCCCTCGTGTCGCCAACGCCGTCGCACGTGTCCTCGATCACTGCTTCGTCCTCCGCAAGCGATGGGACGTCTTCGAGGGGCGCGACGGTGGTCCCTAGCATACCACCGCCAACCAGGTAGATATCGTGCTTTCCGTCGTTGGACACCAGTAGACGTTTTGTTGTCGCCAAGGAGGATCGTGTGCTGGGGCTTCGGTCAATCAGACGATCGGGAGACATCCGCGTAGTGACATTGGCTCTGCGCGTGTGGAAGAACGAGGTCCACTTGGTAGTCGAGTTTGGTCTTTGGACAGTCGGGTCGATTTTTGGCGGCGGGGGAGGTGCAGCGCTGTCTCCGGCGCTTTGGAAGTAGTGGTCGAAGGAGAATTTGGGGTCGGTATCAGAATCAACTAGGTTTGCGTTGTGATGTATCTGGTGCAAGGTGGCAGATCTCTGGTGACTGGTCGCGGGTCGACGAAGGCTAGGAAGGTGCGTCTTGGAACGACGGCGCATCACAGGACCATTCTGATGTGACGAAGGGGGGCGCTTTACCAATTTGTTCGGAGGCAACGGCGGAGGGATCGAGCCGGTCGGCGATAAAATCGGGGCGGCGGAACCGTGTGAAAAGGCGACGGACTGGTTGTCGAGGCCCAGACTCGATCTAATGCTCCCGTGTTGTGACAATGGCCGAAGTGACAAGCGCCTCATCCAGGACCCATTGGATGAAACAGAGTCTCTAAGGTCCTCCGCGATGGAGGGCGGTGCCGCCTGGTCTCCCTGCTTCACGTACGAGGCTCTCCTGCCGTGCAGTAATGACGGCGCAAAGCTAAAGTGCGAGCTGAGTGGGCGGGAGGGGCGCGCAGACGAGGGCTCGTTGGAGTTTGAAAAGGAGGATTCGTGGTTGAGGAAAGTCGTGTAGCGTGTGTCTTCTGTAGGAGTCGGCAGCTGGGCGACAGAACTTGTGCCGGGGCGCAACGAGACAGAGGGACTGCTCAGTCGGTGGTTTGGAGGAACGTCTTTGTCTGAGGCTAGTTTCCTCTTGTTCGAGGCTGACCGTGTAGAACTCAACTCGTCGTTGGGATGAGCAAAGACGAGACCGAGGGCCGCTGCAGCAACGGCAGTGCCGGTTCCCACGAGCTAGATGAGATGGAGGACGAGTCAGCTTTGGGAGGGGGAGATGGGATGAACCACGCAAAGGCAGCAGGTGTCAGGGAGCATCGGTGTTGAGGAATGGGAATGGAGGACTATATGGGAAATTAGGAAGGCCCATATAGCACGGGCGGTGGTGCGTCTCCTGCGTATGGGAGAAGAAAGCATCGACGGCAGTGTGCTGGGCGGTGTTTGGGGGATGCCTGCCGGCACGGCATGGGGGGACGGATATGGCTCTTGGGCAACAGAGGAAGCAAAGCAACTTACACTGGGAACGGTCTGCATAATGGCAGAACGCCACTGTTCTACGCGGAGAACCAACAGACGAGACCGAGGGAGAGCATGCGGACGAAGGGGTCGTGGATGCTCTCGAGAGACGTGTTCAGCATGGTCAAGACATATGGGCCAGTATCTCGGGTCGTGTGGTGAGTGCGCGTCTACTATCGGTGTTGTGGCTCGCGGTGGGCGCGAAGCGGGTGGGTGTTTTAGTTGGTACTGTGTTTTGGCGGTATCAGCGACGTGCGAAGGCCGAGAGGGGTCTTGTGAGACCAGGAAGATGTCGAGACAAAGAAGTAACGGCAAGCGAAGGGAAAATCAAAACCCATGTGGCGTCGCAAGGAGGTCAACGAGAGTGATGTCCAGAATGGAAGAAGGAGGATCTGTAGTGGGCGAAAGAGAAGGAGAAGAAGAAAAAAAGGAACAACCAGTCAAGCGCAACCGTGATCTCACACGAACGAGTTGACTTGGGAATGTCGAGGGGATGCGAGCGACCAATGGCTCCAGGAACCTGGTTTCGACCAGGAATAGAAGTCGAAAAGTAGGAGGGAAGAGGGTGCGGAGCGAAGAGAAGGACGCGCAGGCAGGTCAATCGCGGCAGAGAGGCAGGAAGGGGAGTGGGGGGTCAAGGTAGGCCGAAGTAAAGGTTGAAGGTGGGAGGGTAGTGGAATTGGAGATGGATGGGGGGTGTGTCTCTGCCTGAAGGAGTGTGTTTGGGAGGGAGGAACGGACGTTCGTTCGTTCTCTCGGATGGTGGTCGGTCAAGGTCTAGGTCCTGGTCAAGTCAAGGTCAAGGTCCCGGGTCAAGGTTGAAAAGTCAAGGCTGCTCGGACTGGGCTGGGCTGCGGAGGGTCGGATCGATGACCGTACGGATACCGGTATTGCAAGCAAGCACAAAGTAGCAAGGAAGGCAGTCTACCCGAGGCGCTCTGCTTGATGAGATGGAGGAATGGGATACCTAGCAGGGTCGTGGTCCCAGAAAGGATAAGTTGGGGCTGAACCAGGCGAGCTGGAGCCTGTTACTAGCCGACAAAAAAAGAGACTGGGATTTGAGGATGACGGTGGATGTGGAGAGAGGAAGTGGAGGGGGGATGGAAGATGGACTTTTAGGGAGAGAGGAAAGAATGCGAGTCTTCTCCCAGCTCTGTATTGACTTCACCACCCAAATATCTAGGTTGGTAGTGTATACAGGCAGTGCGTACTGTCCACATACAAGATTTTGGGTACAAAGTAGGTAGAGTACTTATCCATCTTTCTCTGTCTTTGCCTTACTTGGGTTGGGTCACCGTCCTGTCTTTCGCGCGCGCGCGCGCGCTCTTTCTCTCTCTACACACAATGTTTGTGTGTGTGTGTGTGTGTCTCTCTCTCTCTCTCTCTCTTGTTTTTCCCACCCCTGTCGTTTCTTTGGGGAAGAAAATGGCGCCGGCATGGAACGAGAGTGGGGGGGAGGGGGGAGGGCATGCACAGGCCAATACTTGCGTCAAGGTATCCGTATCTTACCTCGGAGTCCACATTTGCCATACAAATGTGACTGAGGGCCATGTCTGCAGGTAGATATTATACTGTGAGTGCTGTAATGCTGTGTACACTGCACTGACCCCATATACAAGTATTCAAATCTCACTCCTTACTGACGGTAGGCATTTATAATGTAGGTTGGTAGGATGCAGTGGTGTAGAGGATACAGTGCGGTCAGGTACGTATCTGTGTCGATACCTACCTACCAGGTAAATAAATACCTACAGTTCCAGGTACACACACCCATCGTACCTGGCCAGGCGGCGTGCATAAGGCGAGTGGGTCACGACTGGAGCAGCAGGAGATGACTGCTGAGGGACGTCGGAACGCCTGAGCCAGTGAGAAGCCACCCGCTGATTCTCCGCGTGCAGCGACTCCTGCACACCTGCTGCAGCAACTTGGAAGTTGAGCCTGCCTAGAGACACCCTGCCCTACCTACTCTGCCCTGCCCTGCCTTGCGTGCTCGCCTCCCATGGTGGTTGGTGTGGGCAGCGCCTAGGTAGAGTCGGTCAACCCCCCCCCCCCCCGGAGCCGCTCTGCCTGTCATGCCCTGCACTACTCATTGGGCCATTCCTTGCTTGCAGCTCGCTCTGCCTACCTACCTGGGTAGCTTCACCTCAGTCAGGTAATGAAGTACCTACACATCACGATAACAATATACCCAACATATATCATTTAGTGCCCACTGCCATCACATGCTGTCTTTCTTGCTCTGTTTCTCCTTTCTTTATTCGCCTACGGCAGTAATGCACTGCAAACAAGCCGGGGACAGAGAGAGAAAGAGAGAGAGAGAGAGAGACCCTCTCCTCCTGGCTCCTGCAGCGGACCGCTCAGCGGTTTCCTTTGCCCGTGTATATACCTACCCATCAGAGAGAGGGTCGGGCGAATCCGATATGCTCAATGCCTGCCTGCTTACTCCATCGTGTCCTAGGGGTGCACTGTCCTGCCACTATCAATGCCGACCAATATCGCATGGCATCCAGCGTTACCATTCTCGTCCTCCTTTTCCGTGCCACCATCCCTTTTCGATGAAATCAAACGATGAAGAACCAAACGCCTTCCTTATTCCCTTGGCCGCCTTATTCGGACGGCCATCCGCTCCAACAGCCACTCGTCCCATCTGTTTCTTCACCTCGTACCAGGTCAACCATACCACTGCGATAGTCTACTACATCGTACCCTCTGATGCCAGTGGCCACACGTGCTAACCATCGTCCTCCATGGTAACCTCGTTGCTTCTTTGTTGACCCTCTCGTATGGGCTAGGCTATATCCATCCCGTTCCGCTTCCCTTGTTTCCCCTCAAGCAGCCCAAGTTGGACCCCAGTTCCTATGGCCACCGTCGAGTCCCGATGGACTAGAGGAAACCGGCTGCTGTGCCAGGTGGACGGGAAAAGCAAAGTCACTTGAGAGAATGGAACCGGAGACAACCAGGAAGGATTGACACCGGGCCTAGTGCGGGTCGGCTGAGACCTGCTATCTCTTGTCCCCCGGCTTGTCAGAGAGCCAAGTGTGCGTTTCCCTCAAATACCTGCGGTCCACCATCGTTCCAACGATCTCGACCAAGGCCTGTAAATGAGAGGGGGGCATAGCACAGGCCATGCCGTGCTTCTTCCTTGCTGATCAATCGCTCGTCGCCGATAGCCCTCGGCGCCTCGCGTGTTGCCGATGGCATGATCTGACTGGCAAAAGTCGCCGGTGCCCTGCATCAACCTAGCCATGAACCCGCTCGAAGCTGCTGCGCAATGGCCATGCCCGAGAGCCAAAGGGAACCCTAAGCGGCGCCATAACCACCCCCTGCCACCCCCGGAAAGCGCCGCAACACTCGGTTACGTTTGGGAACAGGCTACGCCGTTCGCTCAAAGGCACTCGATCTTGTAAGCCCGTAGGGTACCAAAGCCCGTCATTGGTGGCGGAATCCTCAGCTCTTGTGTCCCCTTACGTCCATAACTTCTGTACACAGCACGGCGTCAAGCCACGCTCGCTTGGCTTCTGACACCTGCCGCAACTCATCTCTGCTTCGAGCCGATCTCAATTGTGGCCTTGGCCTGCCCTGCCTGCCCTGGCCATAGCGCCGCCATATTACCGCTCCTCGTGCCACCAGCGTCAGTCGTTGCCTTCTTAGCCTCTGGGCATCTGCATGTCCTGTAGGGTCTGTCTGTTCAGGTCCTGTTGATATGCCTCATCCAAAGACATGCGTCAGACATGCTTCCGTCTACGAATACACGGACCAGAGAGAGTTGCACGTATCAGGTGAGGGCCCTCGGGAACTTCCCCAAACTGAAACTAGAGGCAAAAAGGCTACTTGAAAGAACTACAGTTGTTTCCTGCCATCTCATTTTGGCTCCCTTCTAAAGAATATGAAGGCACGACCGGCCACATCAACAACATAGAGCTGGTCATGTAACGGCGTGCCTGAGAGTTCTCGCACGTGCAAGGCGAAGGGGGCCGTGAGCTGAGCCTTGCTGCAAATACCGATATCCCGCCCCTAATTAGCTGCTTCCCTACCTATCGAGCACAACCAACCAAGTTAGCAAGTGCTTTGGAACTTGCGAAGACCGGCCGACTTGAACACGTCTTCCGCTGGGCACGTGCCCTCCCACGTTTCCACAACAGTCTTCACGTCTGTTGACGAGCATGGGAGGAAGATGGGATGAGCCCGATAGGAGGGGGTTGTGGCTGGCATGACGGGATGGGATGGGCCATTGGAGCTGAAGCATCTGTGTCGGGACCTAGGTAGACAGGCATTCACTCAGAGACCAAATCGGTAGACCAAAGGAGCATCCGAGAGACATAGCCAGTACCTGCCTTCTGCATATTATCAGTTGTCGCTTCCCTCTCATCTCTCCATCTAGGTACACAACCAGACGACCACACTAACAGGTGATCGGGTACAAGTTGGTGTGGTACTGGGTACCTATATCCACACATCCTGTATGTACCTACGTCTTGCATTACTGCGTACGGCATGTATGGTGTCACGTGTATCTGATTCTGCCGCTGTCACGGGCGATCTCTGTAGAACCAAACTCACGCATTGCCCCACCAACAGAATCTGTTTTGCCAGATCATGTACGACAATGCAAGAGCAGAAAGCGCGCGGCTGGGCGGGACATCAAGGGCGGGGGATGAAGAACAAAAGAAAGCCGTTCGAGACGGTCCCAGCTGGCTGGCCGGCGGTCTGATGTAGTGATGTGCTTCCCCCCCTCCCCCTTCCCTTTCGCCCCATAGTGACGAGGTGACTTGGGATGGAAGGAGGGGAACGGACAAGGGCCTGTGGTGGGCCGCCTGCTGGTCTATGTTTGGGGTTACGGTGGCTGCAACAACAAAACAACAACAATACCACTAGGTACTGCCCACCGAGCTACATGGGAAAAGCAAAACAAGTAAACAAGCTACCCAAAGTGGCCATCGACCCCTCATCTCCTTCATTCAGTGTATCGGGCAGAAGCAGGGCCGGTTGCAAACACACAATGCGCAGGCAGGTCTTTGCCCCTGCCTTGCTGTTGTTGCCTCGCCTTGTCTTGTCGGTTGATGAGGTGATACTGCACTCCCGTTTCAACATGCGCATGCTGTGTCTTGCTTATCTTGCCCTCATGTCGTCTGCGAGCTTGCTGGAATTGTTGGAGACCATCAAAGAGGCTGGCTCTCTTGCCAACCCTCTCTGCACACCCGATAAAGCCCCGCCCCCGATAGTGTTTGGGGTACACGATGTTCCCGCTGTTTCTCCCCGCTCTACTCAAGCAAGCAGGCCCAGGGCGGCTGGCAAGTGACGATGGGCTCCGCCTTGGGGCTCTTGGACTCTTTGCCCCGCCAGCCAGCCTCGAGTTTCTCGGGATCCCCTCTCTGGAC
Source organism: Colletotrichum echinochloae (assembly GCA_016618095.1). Lineage (NCBI taxonomy): Eukaryota > Fungi > Ascomycota > Sordariomycetes > Glomerellales > Glomerellaceae > Colletotrichum > Colletotrichum echinochloae. The sequence continues at coordinate 1,663,637 of JADEZT010000009.1, forward strand.
TCCTGCAAAACCATGGCTGGCACGACGGGTGGGAACTTGGCGGGCTCGTGCAGGTAACCTCCCGCCACCCATAGTTCGTTATTTGCTTCCTTTCTTCTCTCTTCCCCGTGGCTACCGACCATCAAACCACGCATTGTGAGAAACACCTAGGCTCCCCGGCTGACTACCTAGGTAAACTCTACTCAACGTTTGGCATACTGTCTCACTACCTGGTACTGAGCCCCGCCTCGCCGATTCGTCAAACCAACAACAAGGCAGCTCTTAGGCATTGGGGCCAGCCCGGTGCTTTTCCTCGGTAGTGGGCGACACCGGCCTGATGGCTCTCTAGCGCACGCCAGAGGTGGACGGAAGACCATGGTGGATTCTTTCGAGAAGGGACATGTACCAACTCGCATCAAGAACGAGGATTTTAATTACGGCATGTGGCCCGCCATCGCAAGCTGCTTCTGGTCTTGCACATCATAGGTAGGCTCTCGAGCCTGTTCCTCCGCACTCGTTTCCTGTTCTGCCGCATTCACTTCAGAACGTCTGGCAAAGAAGAGCTTGGCCAGTCAAAGCAGCCACAGTTGCTGTGAGGGCTGAATATTACTTGCCACCCCTTCGGCCCAGCTCCGGGCATCATCTTTCCGTCATATGTCCCTTCCCGTCGCAAGTGCAGAAAGTTTGAAGGGTCACCAAGGATCCACGACCAAGAAAGACCCTTTCTCATGGCGCTGAGCAGACCGCCAGTTGCACTCTTGCAAATGTCCGCAGTGCGACTTGGTAGTTCGGCCCCAAGCCATGTGGTCCGCGGCCGTTGGACTAGAGCCGGCAACGGAAGGAACGTAAACAGGCCCCGTCTTCTATTGCGGTCATCTTCTTCGTTTCTTTTTGGCTTTACTCGATTTGGTTAAAGCGTTGTCCGACATGGCCTTCGTTTCTCTTGTTGGAATTGCAGAAGAAAATCTGCCTGCTAGTCTTGGGCTTCCCTTGAGAAGATGGAACAAACCCGAGTGCTGCGCCATGCCTACCGACCGGCCGACTGCTACGTAAGCCCGTAAGCGATTTGGCCAGGAAGGGCATGCCAAGGTAAGACTTCGCAGTTGTTGGGCCATGCCTAGCCCGGAAGTTGACCAAGTATGGGTATATGCTGGCAATTATATGAGACGGCAGCTTCCTCTTTTGCCCGCCATTCCCTTTATCTGAGGGGAAAAGCATGGAATTAATTAGCCGCAGGCCAGGGTTTCCGACTTGATTGGGATTCGTACTGCCAAAGAACGAGCGCATAAGCGGAAGCTAGCCATGCAACAGATGCACCAGCTCGGAACCAATCACCCAATGAAGGGGGGTATTTGCAAGTTTCCATGAAGAGGGCGCGACAATGCGCCTGGTGAATTCCACATGGATTGTTGTCGCCCAGCCGCGTGAAACTTGAAACAAACAATGCCTCCTCTGTCTGTCCCGCGGGGTTCGGTGCGAGAACGTGGTATCTGATACGGAGCCTCGGAGGGGAGGCGAATGCGGCGGGACGAGGTTGAAGGCAAAAGGGTTGCACCTATCCGGGCCCAACGCTACATACCGTAATTGGACACCGGGAGCCTCCTCTTTGTCTTTTTTTGTTGGTGCGACACAGCACTTACTCTTTGTCCATTAAAAATGCCGAGTTCATACATGCACGCGAACCAGCCAAAAGCCAGATGCGCCCCTCCCCCTCATCTCTTAGCCCTGAAGATCCTTGACTTGGGCGGCTGGGTCTGACTGCCCGTCATCATACCGTACATGTTGAATGCAGGATCCATTGATGCTACCACTCATAGCCCACAACGGAGCGAAGGCGACTCTCAAGATCCCTTGAAGCAGACAAGCCCTGATCCTACTAGCCATGCTGAAGAGTGACAATTTCAGTGCCGAAAGCTCGATAAGTTTCCCCAGTCGTATACTACGTAGGCATCTGGGCTGATGGCAGAGAGGAGTGGACAGTTGATTGTTTGCTTGGGCTCGGGACTCCGCAGTGAAGCCTGGCATAGGGCCGCTCAAACAAAGAAGAAAAGAAAGCAATAAGAAAGTCGCGTTTCATTTAGCTCCCCGTCCCAGTAAGTTCAAACAGGGTCGCTCAGGCAAGGTCATCAAAGGGGACTCCGATTGAGGATGTCGTCTCCGAAGTCAAAGGATCAATGTCGGTAAAACAAAACAAACGGGTGCCAGGTTACTGCACCATATGGCACCCTTCGGAAGCCTCCTCAATGTGTGTGCGTTCCGTCAGTTGTTAGCGGATTAAGATCCTGATATGGCATCTCGCAAATACAGAGTACTCAGCGGAATCCTGAGGGTGGGCCCGGACGAATGCGAATCGCTCAATTCGAACATTTCTTATTGTACCAAGGGCGCGGTAGACGTGGGAACAGGTTGCCATTGTCTCCTGTGCATCCGTATCGAGGTTTCCCTTCAGAAACCGCTAATGCGAAGCCTCAATGAATGTTGCACCGTCGGTATGTATGTCCGCGACTCCGCATGCAACTCTGAGCGGGAACAAGGGTCATGTTGTGGTGGTATTGATAGAGCAAAGAGGACGGAACAGGAACACGACCAGCTTCGCGACCTGCCGTTGGTTTTGCTGAAGCAAGGAGACAATATTCGAAATGTGTGTGACTCGACAAAGTTGACGTGGTGATCTCTCTGGGAGAGTATGCCAAGCTGCTCCTTGCAGTCAACGATGTCGAAGGTCTTGATGTGGCTGTTGCACTGTGGTAAAATCGCAAAATTGCTGCTGAGGTTTTCTGTCGCTCGAATCCCCATGCTTCATTTCAATCCAAGACACCAACTACGGCGACGATACCCATTTGGTCCTCGCGCGACCCATCCTAGCAGATGGAAGTGTAGGTAAGTATGCGCTGTCTGGGCTTATACAGGTTGGGTCGTGTAGCCGAAGCATCGAACATCGGGACGGCTTTACTTGCTGATGGGGGATCCCTGGACGGATCTCCAGCGTATAGCGTAGCATGGCGTCGGTCTGGTCAAGAGGCGGAACTTGTACGTTTTCGAGCAAAGCCAGCCTTGATTGATTGCCACGCAACACATGAATCCCTGCAGGTCCTCGCGCGCGTACTACTGTTGACGCGATTGCATGCAGCTGCGCGAAACAAAATAGACGACGTTCACCCATCTCTGCAGCTCGCCCGTCAAATCTTCGTGATCGATATTATGCACGACAGGATACCCAGCCCGAATGTTTCTGGTGGTTTGTGCATTCTGATTCGCTGGCGGCTCAGGCTAGGCCTTGTGAGCGGTGCACATCTCAGCTGGCCTCTGTCAGATTGAGACTGTGAGTTTCATACGGGTTCGTCCAGGAAATGTCGGTGACGGTGGTGGCAAGACCTGGTCGACGAGAGCATTCCATCCCGGCTATGGAATATTACCGGTACTGTTCCACCCGTTTGTCTCAACCGACTCCACGGTGACATATCAATCATCAATGGCCACCCACCCGGTCGGGTTGTTCAGAGACATGGGGGTCCGTCCGTCTCAATTTCCCGTAGACAAATATATGTATATACCTCATGTAGAGAAGACACGCAATGGACCGGGAATAGGCATGTCGTCGTGAGGCTTGCACCGACTACGAGTGTCCCTTCTGACGAAGGATTCAGAACAAAAATTCTATCGAGGTCACCTCCTGACTCCTGGATCATGGATGGGTAACTTTGGGAGCCACGGGCCGAAGTTTATCCATGGATTGACCGGGCAGGGCAAACGGGCCCACATCTTTGAGGCTCATTCTGAATATCGTGACCAAGTATCAACGAGATCGCCACCAGCTAACTGAATCAGTCAGGCGAAGGGAGAACTACTCGAAGCCACTTCTTGCCGACTTTTTGCAATAAGAAACGCTTGTACGGAGATTGAAGCCTTCTGTCTACTGAGGAGCTAGGTCTTCCCATCACTTTACCCCACTGTCACAATCTGACAGCCAAGTACCAAAATGGACGCTGAAATCAGAACCGTGTTGCCCAATATCGACCCAGTACTCTCTGAGTACTCCGTCGGTTACCTGACTCACGCATCGACGATATATTCCGACGAGGATGACCAGTCAGGCTCTTCACCCATTGCGGAGGCTGCTGCTACTGTTACCGAGTTGCTGCTCTCTGCTTCCGGGAAACCCGATGCAAAGCTCCAAGAGAAGATCGAGAAGCTCGTTGGAAAATGGGTTGAGAAGTACACCGAAGCTAATGGCGGTTTGCGGAGCGGTCCTTCTGCCGTGAAGCGACTTGACGAGACCTTCCAGGTCAGCTCTCAGCGGAATATGTCTTCCACCCTGGCCGTTTCTACTGGGGCAGTTGATCTCGAGTCCGCAAACGCTCGCAAGGTCGAGTCCAAGGTTGACCGCAAAAAACTGGAGAAGGCGGAGCGCAAGATTGCCGCCAAGCAGCAGAAGAAGACTTACAAAACGGTCGAGTACGAGGCCTCCAGGTTGCTCGATGAGCCAGAGTCTACTCAATCATACGAGGAGTTCTACATGGCCGTCAACCCGCTGCAAATCGGTGGTTCCGGTGCCAACAAGACCAAGGACATCAAATTAGACAACATTGACGTGTCCATCGGCGGCCAGCGTATTGTTACCGATACCGACTTGACCCTGTCCTACGGTCACAGATACGGTCTTGTTGGTCATAACGGTGTGGGTAAATCTACGCTTCTCCGGGCTCTGTCTCGCCGAGAATTGCCCATTCCACCTCACATCACCATTCTTCACGTCGAACAAGAGGTAAGGATGATCGAGTATCCAACTTATGTTCCAGTTCATGACTAACGCCTCTCTAGCTTACTGGAGACGACACCCCTGCAATCCAAGCCGTGCTTGACGCCGACGTGTGGCGTAAGGTTCTTCTCAAAGAGCAGGCTGTAGGTTATCCTTCAACCGTGGTCGCTTGGATTTCGTGCGTATTGACAACTCGTTAGGAAATCACCCAGAAGCTGGCAGATATTGAGAGTCAGCGAACCGGCTTGGCCGATACATCAGCTGACGCTGCTCGGCTTGACAAAGAGAGAGAAGCCCAGGACAGCCGCCTTGGTGACATCCAGGGCAAGCTGGCTGAAATGGAATCCGACAAGGCCGAATCAAGAGCCGCGAGTATTTTGGCTGGTCTCGGTTTCTCGGCCGAACGTCAGCAATATCCCACCAAGACCTTCTCTGGTGGTTGGCGTATGCGTCTAGCTCTTGCGAGAGCACTATTCTGCGAACCCGATTTGCTGCTTCTTGACGAACCGTCCAACATGTTGGACGTTCCCTCCATCGCCTTTCTTTCGAACTACCTCCAAGGATACCCCAGTACCGTTTTGGTTGTTTCTCACGACAGAGCGTTCCTCAACGAAATCGCGACGGACATCATTCACCAGCACTCTCAGCGTCTCGACTACTACCGCGGCGCCAACTTTGAGTCCTTCTACGCCACGCGTGAAGAGCGCAAGAAGACGGCCAAGAGAGATTACGAGAACCAGATGGCGCAGCGAGCCCACCTCCAGGCCTTCATCGACAAGTTCAGATACAACGCAGCCAAGTCTTCGGAAGCTCAGTCGCGCATCAAGAAACTCGAGAAAATGCCGGTGCTCGAAGCGCCCGAGACCGAGTACAGCGTGCACTTCAAGTTCCCCGATGTCGAAAAGATGACACCCCCCATCATCCAGATGACTGGCGTGACATTTGGCTACAGCAAGGACAAGATCTTGTTGCGCAACGTTGATCTTGACGTGCAGCTAGATTCTCGAATCGGCATCGTCGGGCCCAACGGTGCGGGTAAAACAACTGTCCTCAAGCTGCTGATTGGAAAGCTGTCCCCTACTTCTGGCCTTATTTCGCAGAACCCCCGTCTGCGCGTTGGTTTCTTTGCCCAGCATCACGTTGATGCATTGGACCTGACCATGAGCGCGGTCGGCTTCATGGCCAAGGAGTACCCGGGTAGAACGGACGAGGAGTACCGCAGACAACTGGGTGCCTTTGGCATTACAGGCACAACGGGTTTACAGAAGATGGCGGTGCTTTCTGGTGGTCAAAAGTCTCGCGTCGCTTTTGCCTGTCTCGCGCTTACCAATCCGCATATTTTGGTTCTCGACGAGCCTTCTAACCATCTCGATATCGAGGCCATGGACGCGCTTGCTTCTGCTCTGAAGGAATTCCAGGGCGGTGTCCTTATGGTTTCTCACGATGTCACCATGCTACAGACAGTATGCACCTCTCTCTGGGTATGCGATGGAGGCACGGTCGAGAAGTTCCCTGGTGATGTTCAAGCCTACAAGAAGAGAATCGCATCCCAGGCCGATGCGGCTGGTGTTGTCAAGGCTCACTAGGGGAGATGATACTCGCTCGTAATTGGGGAAGATAGTTTCTCAATAGGTAAATATCAACCCTTTTTTTATTATTTTACTTTGTCGAGATGCATGAAGTATCAGTCAACAAGGTGCATCTTTAGAATGTCGAGCTATTGCTTGTGCCAGGCCTGCCCAGCCAAGTTTGATGGCTCTCAGGCGCACTGTTGGCTCATTTCGGCAGCAATGGACCGAACCCCTGCACTTTTGTGCCCCACTCAGTGATTTAGCGTTTTTGAGCAGCGCCTGGAGACGAGGCCGGATAGCACAATTGGCGGAAGCGTTGGTGGTTGACACAGACAGAGAAGACGGCGCTGCCTCTTGTCGCTCGGGTGTTTGCTGACTGCTCTGAAACGCTATCTCTCATGCCTTGTGATAGAATGTGGTTGTCTAGACGCGTCGTGTTGTTGGATATTTGATAGACATATCATAGTCGGTCATTCTTGGTCTTGGATCGGAGAGAGTACACTAGGTAGGTAGAGGAACAGAATGACAGGGACCATTGGTGCCTGCCAATCAACACTGATTTGAGTCCTCGACCTGTGGCGACCCCACCGTCGAATAGTACCTGGGAGTGGTCTTTCCCCAATCAGGATCGTGCACGGATGCTATATACCGGTAATAGTAAACAAGCGAGCTGCACCCCGGCCTGTCGCTGGCCTGTCTCTGGCCTGTCGCTGCTGGCCTGCTGTCCACCTGGGCCCGTGGCGGTGAACAAAATCACATCTACCCGCAGTCAAAAATCAACAACCTCTTCCCCTACCTAACCACACCTCGACCTTGCCCACTTCCCAACCACGTTCGCCTTGGAAGCTTCGCGCAGCTCTCAAGCACCTCGCACTCGTCCTCTCCATTCCACATTGTCGGCCCACTTAGCTCAAGAGCCTTTCATCATTCACAATGCGTGAGATTGTAAGTCTTCTCTCCCATCATAACAACAAACCTGCGACGCGTTTGGCGACGAATCGTTGGGCTTGCCCCTGAGCGTACCCCGCCGACATTTCCACCCGACACTGGTCCTTGCCGAACACGACCACGATGCCATCACCGACCACACTTATCTTGGGAATACATCACTGACCATTGATTGTTCTGCTCGATAGGTTCACCTCCAGACCGGCCAGTGCGTAAGTCTTTCCTGATCCCGACCAACAACCCAGGGTGCGGGGCTAATTTCTTTGAATAGGGTAACCAGATTGGTGCTGCCTTTTGGTGCGTAGCCAGATCGACGCCATCGACTCGGCGAGAGCGCTTTCGAAATTACTTGAAATACTGACTCTGGCAAAGGCAAAACATCTCTGGCGAGCATGGCCTCGATAGCAATGGCGTGTATGTTGCCGACCTCGAGATCTGGCCACTTGGTCGAGTTCATCGCTAATTTCTCAACAGCTACAACGGCACCTCCGAGCTCCAGCTCGAGCGCATGAGCGTCTACTTCAACGAAGTTTGTTATCCTAGTCCCCCATGGCGCAGACAAACCTATTGAGAAATACTGACCTTCTCACGCACCCAGGCTTCCGGCAACAAATATGTCCCCCGCGCCGTTCTCGTCGACTTGGAGCCCGGTACCATGGATGCTGTCCGCGCCGGTCCCTTCGGCCAGCTCTTCCGCCCCGACAACTTCGTCTTCGGCCAGTCTGGGGCCGGCAACAACTGGGCCAAGGGTCACTACACTGAAGGAGCCGAGCTTGTCGACCAGGTCCTTGACGTCGTCCGTCGCGAGGCTGAGGGCTGCGACTGCCTCCAGGGCTTCCAGATCACCCACTCCCTTGGTGGAGGTACCGGTGCCGGTATGGGTACTCTGTTGATCTCCAAGATTCGCGAGGAGTTCCCCGACCGCATGATGGCCACCTTCTCTGTCGTCCCTTCCCCCAAGGTTTCTGACACCGTTGTTGAGCCCTACAACGCCACTCTCTCCGTCCACCAGCTGGTTGAGAACTCCGACGAGACCTTCTGCATTGACAACGAGGCCCTCTACGATATCTGCATGCGCACCCTCAAGCTCTCTAACCCCTCCTACGGTGACCTGAACCATCTCGTCTCTGCCGTCATGTCTGGTGTCACCACCTGCCTGCGTTTCCCTGGTCAGCTGAACTCTGACCTGCGTAAGCTGGCCGTCAACATGGTTCCTTTCCCGCGTCTCCACTTCTTCATGGTCGGATTCGCTCCCCTGACTAGCCGTGGCGCTCACTCTTTCCGCGCCGTCAGCGTCCCTGAGCTTACCCAGCAGATGTTCGACCCCAAGAACATGATGGCTGCCTCTGACTTCCGCAACGGTCGCTACCTGACCTGCTCTGCCATCTTGTAAGTGTCATTTCCAGCCGCCTCACGACATCAGTACTTGCTAACAGCTGCCCCCTAGCCGTGGTAAGGTCGCCATGAAGGACGTCGAGGACCAGATGCGCAACGTCCAGAACAAGAACTCTTCCTACTTCGTCGAGTGGATCCCCAACAATGTCCAGACCGCCCTCTGCTCCATTCCTCCCCGCGGCCTCAAGATGTCCTCTACTTTTGTCGGTAACTCTACCGCCATCCAGGAGCTCTTTAAGCGTGTTGGTGAGCAATTCACTGCCATGTTCCGTCGCAAGGCCTTCTTGCATTGGTACACTGGCGAGGGTATGGACGAGATGGAGTTCACTGAGGCTGAGTCCAACATGAACGACTTGGTCTCTGAGTACCAGCAGTACCAGGACGCTGGTGTTGATGAGGAGGAGGAGGAGTACGAGGAGGATGTCCCTCTTGAGGAGGAGGTTTAAGCGCTGTCTGAAACCGCTACTTCCATGACCATGTCTCCAGCCAACCCATATGCGGTGGCATTTCGCTTCACAATCCCGGCTCTGCACCGGAAAATGGGCTTCTAGATATACCTCTCTTAGTAGTTCGCCTGGCGTATCAAAATGAGTACGACGAATCAGAGATTGCTCTGTACAAATTATTAGCAACATTGATGCATCGTTTTCATGACGATTATGACACCTTCAACCTAGCCACTGCTGGAGATCCCGATTCTTCTTGCGTGACTGACAGATAACACCTACCTGCCTACCTACCTACCTAGGTAGGCTAGCTAGGTAAAGACACCCTCAAGCTAAAGCTGGGACCAATCGGAAGCAGCCTTGTAGTGGATCTAAAAATGGATGACTAAGACGTGGAAAAGTTCCTGAAGGTCCCCAATTCCCATCTGTCTGAACAACACGCGCAGGAGTGTGTATTTGGAGGGTGAAGCTTGCTATTCGACGACCACAATGCTTGCCTCCAGCCGCGGAACGGCCTTGAGGCAGGCGTTTGCCGTCTCTCCAGCCACGACGATACCGGCCTTTCTTGTGCCGACTCTGCAGCAGCCAAAGCTCCTGCTGTTCCGACGACAGTTCTCCTCGACGCCGACGCGCCATTCGAAGCTCGGCCGAACGCCTCTATCGATTCCGCCTGGCGTGGAGCTGGTCATCAGCGAGCCCAGACTGAAGAAGGATCCGACGAGCTATCTCAAGGTGTATAAGAGGACTGTCACCGTCACGGGGCCCCTGGGTTCGTGCTTGTCCTGGCTAAGATTGCCCACGAGAACAAAGGCTTAGGGAATGCTAACCCGTGGATTGGACCAGGCAAATTGGATCTTGAGATTCCACCTTTTTTGAATATTGATCACGATGTCGAGGGCAAGCGGGCGCTACTCAGCGTTGAGGACTCGAATGTCAAGGAGCAGAGCGAGATGTGGGGTAAGTTGCTGCCTGTGTCTCCTCTATATCTTTCTGCAGGAAGCCTAAGCTATGGCTCGTATGGAAATGGATATTCAGCGTTATGAAGTCGTTGATTAGACCGTTTGCTGACTGGTTTCCTACCCAACAGGCACAACATGGGCATACCTCCAGCGCTACATCATGGGCGTCTCGGAAGGTCATACGGCGATTCTCCGTCTTGTGGGCATCGGATACCGCGCGACCGTCGAGCAGCGAGGCGCCAAAGAAGAGTTTCCAGGCCAAAAATTTCTCTGCCTGAAGCTCGGCTTCACGCACCCGGTAGAGCTGGGTATCCCGCGTGGCGTCAAGGCGACGACGGCAAGCCCGACGCGTATACTGCTTGAGGGTATTGACCGGGAGGAGATCATGAGCTTTGCTGGCCGCGTGCGCAAGTGGCGGCCACCGGAACCGTACAAGGGCAAGGGTGTCTTCATCAACGATCAGACCATCAAGCTGAAGCAGAAGAAGATCAAATAGATGAGATGATACGGAGTTGGCGGACGAGATGCGTATATGGGTCAATGGCACCGCTACAACAGGCCTGAATGCGGTGCGTGTCCAACAGGAAAGCCGGCGGGCTGTGTATAGCTGTATATCACTGTACGGGGGGGAAAGAAAAAAATTGTATACTACTATTTCTCTCTATCGTTTTGGTATCCCTGACACAAGAGACATTTCTATCTATTCTCCCATTTTGTCTAGTTGGATTTTGAGCTTAGAACGTCCTGAACTACCTTCAAGACATCCCCGTGCACTGCGGCCGGCGCGGCGATGACACCCTTGTTATTTGCCAACGTCCGGCCGACAGAGAAGTCCAACCTCTTGCCCTGGATATCCGTGACCTGACCACCGGCCTCGCGCACAATGAGGTCTCCCGCAGCGTGGTCCCATATCTTCTCTTGGTACGTCGCTTTGACGGGGAGGCGGAGGTAGATGTCACCGGCGCCGCGGGCGATGGAGCCGTACTTGCTCTGGCTGTCCATGCGGACACTGGGTTTGGTGATGCCGAGCTTGGCAGCGATCTGCGCCTGGTCGTCGTGTGCGCTGTGGCCGGCCTCGACGCTTTCGCAGAAGGTCGCCGCCGACATCTCGGTGATGGGCCGCATGGAGATGGGGGCGCCCTCAGCAATGGTGCCCGTCCGCAGTGGGCGGGAGGTGGCGCCCTGACCGAGAACGGCGGAGAAGATGACGCCGTAGCCGGTATCGTCATTGGCGTTGGTGCCAATGTCGGCCGTCAGAGGTGCCCTGTCGTCGACGGTAAGGTTGGGGCAGCCGAGGACGCCAACCTTGACGTCGCCGTCAACCATGAGGCCGAGGCAGACGGCGTACTGGCCGCCACGGAGGAAGCCCTTCGTACCGTCGATGGGGTCGATGGCCCATATGCGGCCAGCGGCACCACCCTTGCTGTTTCCTTGGTCGATGAGGTCCATCATGCTCTCAGGCGACTCAATGGCGCCGCCTAGGAAGGACTCTGCCGAGGAATCATTGAGCTTGGTAGTGCGAACAAGTTCCCAGATCTGGTCACGCAGAGCAGGCTCGGAGCGCAGCTGGGCGGCCTCCTCCTCAGCAACGATCTCGTCATCGGGGAAGTGATGGCGCAGCGCGGAAATGATGAGGGCCTGGGCGCCGAAGTCGCCAATAGTAACGGGGGACTTGTCGTTCTTGTCGACGGTACCCTTTGCTTTCTCGTGGAAGACACGCTTGGTGAGGATGGAGGCGCGCTGAACGGCCAGCTGAGCGACCTCGAGCTCCTTCGCGTACAAGGGCATAGCGAAAGATGGGTTCTTTGAAGCTGAGAAAGCGCGCGAGGCGTTGGCGAAGGGTGTAGCGGGGAGGAAGTGGTCCGAGAGGAGAGAGAGCCGGGGGATGGCTCGTAAGGACAGGATAGCCAGCGTCACGACGAGTACGGAAGTGATGAGGAGGAAGGGTATGGGCGAGAGCCTGGCGGTTTTCTGTCTCGTTCTGGTGGATGGTTGGACGCCTGAGGGCATGGAACTCCTGGACGAGGTCAAAGGTGTGTGTGTGAGTGTATATGTGTGTAGGTAAGTAAGCTTTTGGATCCGATCTGGCCGGGATAGTCCAAGAAAGCAAAGCTGTTGCGTCATACGAGGGTCTTCGGAGGGATTATCGTGTGTCACTTTTTTCAATGCAAATGTGGGCACATGCACACACAGGAGCTGGAATAGCCAACAACTGCTGGTGGTACAGTTCCAGTCGATTATTTCACTACGTACCTATGTAACTCGATCACCCATTTCTAATTGTGTGGATAGGTACGCGCATGAGCTGAGGGGAAGAGGGGGGAAAGGTAGGTCTAATTCGAAGGGGAAACGCTTTGTTACCTACCTACCTGCCTAGGTACCTAAGGTAAGATCTCTCTGATGGAGGGGCATCTAGGTAGCACCCCTCCATCCGTGCCCACACCCGGTGCTGGTGTGGAGGATCGTGGCCTTAGTGCGTAACGACTGCCGCTGCAGGCGATGAGTTGGGAGCCACAGAGCCTTAGGTAGTGCCTCAGGTACAAACTACTTATGCTACTGACAACACCTCGGTATAATATGGGTAGCGTGCAGCAACTACAGCAGCAACAAAAGATACCTACCTAGGTACCTTGAGGTACCTACCTACCTACCTAGGTAGCTACCTAGGTAAGCTACAACTTTCCGAGACAAAGACGAGGACACTGACCCGAAAGGACTCAATTCCACCCCATCGCGAACCGCCGCAGAAAAATCCTCACCACAAATACCGCGCCAAAACCACTTCCACGACTCCAACCCGCTCTCTACGGCGACGACGACGAAGAAGAAGACGACCATAATAACAAAAGAAAAATATACAAAAGAAATTTGCCGAACTACAGATACAAAATGACGGCCGCACCCCGCCTCCGCTCCATCTACCGCTCCCTCCTGCGCGAGCTCCCTCCCCGTCCCGTCCTCGCTCGCGAACGCTCCCCCATTCACAACCGTCTGCGCGCCAGCTTTGCCCAGGCCAACGCCAACGCCGAAGTCGCCGCTGCGGAGGCCGAGCAGCTTGCCGCCTACCTCCGCGCCCAACGTACCTACGTCACCCTCCTCGAGCGCTACAACCCGGGCATGGACATGGACGAGGAGGAGCGCGTGCGCCTTACAGCCCGGAGGGTCGGCATGGACTTGCCCAAGGAGTTCAAAGATCGGTTGAATTGATCGGCTTTATGACTGCGTTGATCTAGAGAGTAATGAAGGCCCGCAGGATATGCAGACGGGTGCCGGTCGAGTTACGAGGCTCGGTTGCACGGGTGGGACCTCCGACAAAATCGGCCGAAAATGAAGACCGTCTACCGCAAGAACTGTCGAAGCACCTTCTTGTTACGAATACGGATATACCACGGCCTTGGCGAATTCCTCCATTGTCAATGCCTCCTTTTCTACGCATCTTTTTTTAACCTGTACATTACCCGTGGCGGGCGTTTGGGTCGGAAAACACATTCAAGAGAAAATCATCAACATGCAAAAGTCTCCAGAGGACCGACGCGCTTGAAAAGGGGGGGGGGGGGTCGCAACGTCACGTTGCCAAGATACTCGAACCAAGCCGAGAAAAAAATCGCCTTCTCACTTTCATTTCTTCGTGCCACATCTAGCGGGTTCCTGGGCTGCAGACCTAACACCCAGCGCTTCTCAATTACAAGAAATGTAAAATAGGAGTCGTTACATACGCAAAGGGGTATCAACGTCTTTGAAGCCGCGAGCAAAAATTTCTAACCCATCACCTTGCCTCTTGCAAGCATTCCCGATTCCGAAGTTCTCTAGACACTTCCCACGCCGCCCTCTTCAAGGGTCTCGTCCCAACCCCCCGTCTCTAACAAATACTCCCCCAACATCTGCTTGACATTCTTGATGTTCTCGCCCAGGGCGCTGGTCCACTGGTCCTGGACGACGCGCACCTTTTCCTTCAGGTCGTTTGTCAGCATCAGGCCCTCCTCCTGCCGCAGATGCTGCGCCCGCGCCTCACGTTCTTCGTCGCCGTACTCTCTACCGTCGCCGTCCTCGGCCTCGCTCTGGACGACCCTGGCCTTGGCATGCGTCACAGCCTCCTTGACCTCGTGTAGCAGGCAGAGGAGGTTCGTCTGCGACTCGATGAACTGGTACGTGCTCTTCTCCGTGTGCAGGAGCAGGCTGAACAGGTATTGCAGTGGATGCCTGCAGTACGACGGGTTCTCCTCATACTCGGCCGTCGGGATTTGGATGTTGAAGTTGTCCAGGTACGGCGGAATACTTTCCAGTAATCGACATAGGGGCGGCGCGATGTCCCAAAATGCCGAGAGCTGCACCTCTACACCACGCATCACATTCTGCTCCATGACGGCCTGAAACTCCTGTGCGCGCGCAAGCACCTCGTGCGCAAAAGCGAGCTGCCGCTTCGCGGCGTCCTCGGCGAAGAAGCCTACAGCATTGCGGAGTTTCTCCTCGTTGCCGGCGAGCCGATACGGCGTCAGCACAACGTCGCGGTACCGGTTGTTTCGGTCCGTGAGGATGTCGTAGATGGCCCGGTGCAGCATCTCCCTAGCTTCAAATATCCATTTGAGCAGCGTCAGCTTCTCGAGTAGCTCAGGTTTGTCATCGCCTTCTTCCTGTGGCATGTCTGCCGCACTTGCCACGTCGTCGAAGAAGCCACTCGCCAGTTTGTCGAACAATGCTGTGGCCTTCGCGATGCGACTGGTGACAAGGTCGTTGAGCGGCATCACAACATGGCTTTGGAACTGCTCAAATTCCGTCTTGCCGAGTTCTTTGAGTTTCTCTTTCTCAGCGGCCACCGAGTCTTGCTCGATAGCTGATGCCTCGGCGAAGGACATGTTGCCGACGTTGACCTCTTGCTGGAGGTTAGTCCGCAGAGCATGTCGCCGTTCGGCAGAGGCCTTTGCGGCCTCTTCGCGCTTCTTGGTGCTAGTCACTTCGAACCTTTCCCTGGTGGCTTCAATCTCCGAGAGATCGCTAATCTGGCGAACGACCAACCTCATCTCGGTAAGCTCAGGATGGCTATTGTTCACGGCCGGGTGATGACGCGGATACGGCGGTGGTAGAGTGACGAGGCGCGAGACATCCAAGTGGGCCGGGTTCGGCGTCGTGGGCGAAGCTGAAGATCCAATGGAGTTTGCAGAGCACCGCAGTGGCTGGGGTGTCACTACAGGCTCCGGCTCATGCCATCCCGTCTTCTCAGGAGGATAGTCATTCGACGACGTCAAATCGCTAGGCCCCGCGAGCGCATCAGGTCTTTGCGGGCTGTCCTCCCACTGAAGTGCTTCGCGAGCTTCCTTGGGCACGCCCATATATTTGGACTCCCTCTTTGACCTCTCAATCAACTTGCCGCCCGCTCCCGAAGAGTCTGCTTCCCACCACCTGCTTGCTGGGCGTCCACGAGAATCACCTTCATAGTTGTCGCTGACGCTAAGACTCAATATTGGAGAAAGTGATGGCATGTAGTTGGAGGAGTAATTGGGGTTGTTTGCAGGACCTCCGATGGGCGAACCTGGTATGTTGGCTGACACAGGGGCCGAGCTGGACTCCCCAGGTGTCTCACGATATATTGAGTTGAGCGAACCGCGATGCGATCGGGTTGGCTCAGAAGACTGGGGCGTCCACTCAGCCTGGGAAGCTCCGGATTCTCGTCGCCCGACCATGGGGCGGAACAAATCTCTTGTCAGATCAAATATCTCCGAGCCCATGACACCAATTGCGGACGAGTATCTTTCGCGTCTGATCCTTGACTCGCTTACAATGAAGTCGGCAAATAGCCGGACACGCTCGGCATCAGTGGCTGCTGTGGTCTCTTGCATGGCGAATGCTTGAAACCTTTCGATCGTTTCAGTGCAGAATTGGTCGGCGGTCTGTGTGATGGCAACATGTTTTGCGGTGGAAATGAATGCCGACGGGAGCCCATCCGCAGGAGTCACGGAGCTGAATCTTGACTGGGAGCTGGACGCCGATCGAACTTGAGGAGGGGGTGTTGGGAGTGCCTTTGGGACTATGCTGGGTGATCCACCAGCCACTGGGGTGCCTTTTGATGGGTGAGGCGAGAATGGCGGCGTGGCGGCTTCATTCCGAGGCCGCTGTGATGACCCGGGTGCCCGCGGTGTTGTTGACTGCTCATCTGTCCTGGGTGTGTCATTCGCTATCCATCCTCCACTCCGCGGCGTTGATTTGCTGATTGTTAACCGGCGAGAAAGAGTGCCTTCATTCGGAACGACAATATCGCTGAGCTGGACCGGGTTGATGGTCCCGTCTATTGAGCTGTGAGACACCCCATGTCTAGTGCGGCTTTCTGCACGACGTTGGACGATAGTTTTGTCGTGACGAACTGCTCTCGCCCGGCTGAGACTTCCGCCAGAGCTCAATGCGCCAGAGTTGCTCGACTCTCCTGTCTGAGATGAGCTTGCGGCACTTGCGGTATCAATGGTCAGGCCCGGAGAAGGCCTACGCTGAGAAGCACAATTCGCCTCTTCGGGTCGGTCAACCCAATCGGCAGGTGTCGGAGGAACTGGTCCCAGAGCTGCCACGCCACTTGGCGGTGGCCGCCTCGTGGGCGGCGATGCCACGGGCGTTGTCGTTCTGTGTAAGCTTTGAACACTCTGGGATCGAGACGAAGCTGATGGTGGCACCGGTGGCGGCGGTGGGAGTGGCATTCCGGGCTCCCATCTTGTTTGTGATGCTGAACGTGAGCGAGCCGAAGTTGGTGTCTCAACAGCACTTGCAGAAGCAGCTCGTCGAGCCGCAGGCGGTGCCTGAGACGAGCCGGGATCGTTTCGATGTGGCATAGAATGTGGGATCTGTATTTGAAGGGGTGCCGGTCTTGACAGCGACATAGGTGGCATGGGCTCCGGAGGACTTGAATCGTGGTGGTCTCTACTCCGCCTCAGGGAAGGGAAACCAAATCGTCTCTCCCGGGATCCTCCCCGACCATTGGCGCCTGGTGGCGGAGGAAAAGATGTGTTTGTGGAAGGTTCTGGTGATGGTCTGTGAATATTCGTCGGAGGAATGCGTGCCACCGATGTATTGGCCGCTGGTGAGGACTCGAAGATGCCACTCGGCGGTCGTTGGCTCCGCGGAGGGCTATATGGAGGCGGGGGCAACGGCGATCCTTAAAGACTGTCAGCAAAGCGAGCCCAACACGGCTGAGGTTTGACAGAGGTGTTACCTTGCTCTGGAAACTGATGTGGTCGCTCGGGACCTGTGGCGGGTGAAGCTATCCATTCTTGCGGGTTGTAGGGCTGGATTGCGCTCGCGGGCGTGTGAGCTGAGTGCAAGTGCGTCGAAGACACTGCAGACAGCGGGGTGCTGATCTGGCTATGGTATGCACCCAAGGATTGGGTTAACAACGGATTGAGACCCTGTCGCATCCGCGTTGGATCGCGAGGATTACTCATGATCAGCCAGGTTGGTGGATGTGAGCGGCTCAAGGGACGGCTAAGATTTGAGCAAAGGTTGAGACTTGAGGGGAGCCCTAAGATAGTTTGAGAGGTGTGAGAGGCTTAGATGGTGCTAGCCAGACAGGCCCAAGCCAGCAGCAACTTTTTGACCGCTGCTTTTCTTCCTCGCTTTACCAACCCGTTCAGCTTGACTGACGGGATGACAATCTCATGTCGCGGAGCACACCACACAACCGAGAGAGCGGGTAGGCAGCCGGCAGGTAAGGTCGTGTTACACCGAAAGGTGGGAGGACGCGGCTGAAGCAGAGGAAACAATTTTTTGGTGGGAGGATGGACAAGATAAAAGAGATGACTGCGGCCTGGCCTGGTCTGGTGCAGCTGCAGTATGGTCAACTCCTGCATACAGAGAGGTACACGCATGCCGCCCACATGTGGGATTGGGAGGGTACCGGGGATGGTGGCTCACACTTGATCGCCCAGCAACTAATCGGAAGCGCACCCCCCTGCGACACCAAAGTCTGGGGAGGTTGAAGACCTTCAGCAGTAGGGAGGGGAATAACCGGCTACTGGTAGCACCATGGCAAGACAGGAATAGCAATCAGGCCCCGGGCCAAAAGCAAAACGGTGGAAGCAGCCGATGTTCGACCTCGGGTTGATGAAGCAAACAGAACTGCCTTTGCGACGGGAGAGTTGCTTGCTCCTCCCGACATTGACGCATGGCACAATTTTACCTCATAGCGGGGTATGGAGCATGGCAGGGGAACTGAAGTAGTTGCGAAGGGTGGCGCGCCCATCCTCTTTGCTTGCTGGTAGCATCGGGATGGCCAAGGGCGCTGCTGTCCTGCGACTGGACCATCAGTATCTCATGTGCTCATGTGGCTGCGGATGCATGATGACGGGCGTGCAGAAGGCGGGATGCTGCTATCCGCCTTGCTGTTCCTAGCTCAGTTCCATCTTTACAATCTCCTGCTTTCTTTTCCAATCTCAGACCGATAGAGTGGCAGGGTTCCTACTCCATACTATCATGATCGCCCATCAGCCGGAGCAGCATTCTGGAGAAGGGGGAAGAGAAATTCGGAGCCAAGTTCGTAGCGTAGTGACAGTATGGCTAGCGGTCCTTGAGACCTCAGCATGGACCGCCAATGAGAAGATGCAAGTATGGGAGACGGTACACTACTGGTAGGTACTGAGGAACTCCCATGGCGGCCGGCTACCACCCGGAAGAGAGGAAGAAGAAAGGCAAGTGAGCATTGCGCTAGGGTCCGGTCGAAAGTGGCCTGTCTTCTGATGGAGCCAAGAGAAGAAACTCGTGGAGATGTTGGCGGGGGGTACAACAACGATTGGCCGCTGTCTACCAGGTGGACGATCTATTCTTAGAATCCTCCTCGGACCCTGGCTAGTACCATACGTATGTCGGGGATGCGATTGGTTGATAGTATTGTGAAAGAGTGTCAAGGTGGTTGTCGGCGCTTAAAATGCACATTGATTTGTCCGAGCGGCCAACTGTTGTTATCTACGTAGTAGCAGTGTCTCCTCCATTTGAGACCTGACTTGGCAGCCTCATGAACAGGCATGCATTAGCGTTTAGCAAAGCTTCTGTCCTAGTCAGCAAACGGGTATTGTGGGTCGTTCTCACCGACTCTATCGCTCACCTTGTCTACTGGTATAGGCAAGTCATGCCGGGTGGTTGGTTTGGAGATGCTTTAGATACCAAGGGGAGGGGGGGCTTTCACATGGCGTGGAGGTTCTCCAACGTGATTAGACGAGTGCTGCGGAGAGATTTAAGGGCAGGCGGAGATGTTCTGACTATTTCCCTGATTGTCGTTCGTTGACTCTGATATTTGACTCGTGAGGTATTCATGAGCCTTGGGTTGGTTACCTTCGCCAAAGACATTTATAGCTAAAATGTGTCGAAGTCTGAATGCACCTTGTAGCGTCAATCAGGTCCATTAGCGCTGCATGGGCTGTTGAGATGATCCCTCTGCTTCCGCATGGTGATATTGTGTGGATGCTTTGGTCAAAATGTAATCGCTTTATTTACGGCACCCGCGAGACATGCGAATTCTGCGGAGAGACACGGTCACAGCATCCCAAGTACAGACGCCGGGCCGACCGGAAGCGCCCACGTCCGGCTTCCAAAAGTCAGCGTATGAATATCCATACCCAGCAATGCTAATTAGTATACATGCCAGCCAACGTCACACACAACCTGGTTGTTGCTATATGGGGATGCTAAATTAGACGAGCCGGTACCTGGGCCGTATCGCATGTTGCGGGTGCTTCTCTGGCAGCTTGTCGTTATTTAAGCAGTGTCCGTTTGATGGTCTGCTTCTCGCTTCTCAAAAGGGATAGAGTGATGAACCTTTAGTAGTGTGTTCTTGTCGAATTTGAAGGGTGAACGACTCAAGATCACTCCATATCCAGCGAGTTAACATCTGCGAACGGAGGCTTTATTTCCTGACCGCATATCTCGTTTATATCGTCCAGGGATCCGGTGTGTGGTCGGTCGAAAAATGAAGCGGCCATGGCGTGGCGCATTATCACGGCATGTCTTGAAATTTATGTTGATTGAGACAAGAATGAAAAGAACGGAGTTGGAGCATAGGTCCGACATGGAGTACTGTATAGATCGGATGACGATATTGGCCATGGAAGACGTTCTTCAAGTGGTAAATGGCATCCAACTGATGCGACAGCGCAGGCGAAGACGTGAGCGAACTGGCTGTGCCTGTGTCGCCAGTGACACTTCTGCGACAGAGGAGAAGTGAAGCATCTTTGGTCGAGTGTCTTGACTTGCATGCTGAATAGGTGATTAGTAACTTGCCTTGGTATTTTCTAATTGCTGCGTTTTACTAGGGAGGTAGCGAGGTAGGAAGGCAGAAGGCAGGAGGGTAGCTGGGTCGCTAGCTTCCTTTCCCGTCCATCGTCGGCCACATACCTAGGTATAGCCCCGCTGTACGATACTGTGGCTGCAATGGAGGCTCAATGTGGGGGCAGGCCGCAAGAGCGGGCAAACCAAACGGCCGAAAATTTACCGCCCGCCGAGGACCGTCAGAATTCTAGAGCTTTCTCTCAAAAGAAGGTCCCACGCTCAGATTTAATCCCTTCTTCTCTTTCTTTCCATGCGCAAACGCTTTCGGACATGACACCCCAAAGCGCCAATCCGCACTGAGGTAAGGACAACATCCCCCATTCCCCGTCTCCTTTTATTTACCCCGCGCCTTCCCTCCCAACATGATGATACACCAGCTGGCACCAGTCATAGAGTGATTTGTACTCCCTTCTTTGATGAAAAAGGCTGCGGTCTTTTGACCAACCACTGATCTGGGACACCAATCAACTTCAACAATACCTCTCACCGACACCTTTCGTCTCGTTTCCCTTTGCTAACTCGCAACTCGGACCCTACAGTCACGTTTCCTACCTCGCAGCCTGAAATCAGGAACCGAGTCACCGCCGACAAGATGGTCCTCCACAACCCCAACAACTGGCACTGGGTCAACAAGGATGCCTCGGCCTGGGCCAAACAGTATCTTGAGGAGAGCTTGACAAAGGTCGAGTCTGCTGAAGGCGGTGTCACGGCAAAGATTAGCAAGGTTGTGAGCATGGATGGCGACGTTGACGTTAGCCAGCGGAAGGGCAAGGTCATCACCATTTATGATGTTAAGCTCGTCTTAGAATACACCGGTAGGTCATACTTCAATGCAAACACCTGTGCTTTATCCCATAATACCTCGTTCAAGAACGCCAAACCTTTGCTTGCCGTCGTATCGTTTTGTGTGAAGTAGTCAACCGGAGCCTCGCTAACGTAGCGCAGGCACCACCTCTGACGAGACTGAGGTCTCGGGCACCATCACTATCCCTGAGGTCGCCCATGATACTGAGGAAGACGAGTTTGTGGTGGGTCCAAGTGAAATCTCTGCTGTTCCATAGACCCCGTTTTGCTGAAGATCTCCGCCTAAACAGTTTGACATCGACATTTACTCCGATGCCAAGGAGAAGCAGCCTGTCAAGGACCTGGTTCGCTCCAAGCTTCTTCCCCAACTCCGTCAGGAGTTCATCAAGCTTCCTGGAGCTTTGATCGCCGAGCATGGCAAGGATATCCAGCATGCTCCCGGCTCTAACCCTTCGAGCGGCTTCTCAACGCCCAAGTATCATGCTCCATCGTCGTCCGCAAAATCTACCTCCACTTCAACGAGCGTCAAGACCGGCAGCGGCAAGGTCGTCAACACCATGACCCTCACCGACACGGCTGAATTCCGCACTACCGCCGAGGAGGCCTACCAGACGTTCGTCGACCCCGCACGTATTGCCGCCTTCACCCGTGCACCTCCAAAGGTCTTCCAGGGCGCTATCAAAGGCGCAAAGTTTGAGCTGTTTGACGGAAACGTCACCGGCGAGTACCTCGAGCTCGACGCCCCGAAGAAGATTGTCCAGAGCTGGCGCCTGAAGCAGTGGCCCGAAGGTCACTTCTCTAAGCTTAGCATCGAGTTCGATCAGAATGACGTTGACCATGTTACGCTGATGCGTGTCAATTGGGATGGTGTCCCCGTTGGCGAGGAGGAGGCAACTAAGCGCAACTGGCAGGAATACTACGTCAACAGTATCAAGCGCACCTTTGGGTATGTTATTGTTCCATGCCTGCACATGCTTGTACAGGCTTTGATTCCAATGTACTAACATTTTCCCCAGCTTCGGCACCATCCTCTAAAACACATACTTCTGGGCAAGAAGAGGCTTTTAGGGTACTCGACGACTGTCAAATAAGCTGTTCAAAAGGAAGCGTGACGCTTTCAGTAGTCGGCCACTTTGGATGAGCGATGCAACAAACGACGGCATAATCATTAAGATCCTCGGGGTCGGCTTGTTCAACCCCTGAGTAGCTGAGCGTCTGAGAATCCTTGGGCTCAGCAGGTACGAACTACACGAGACATGTTGAAATGAAACAAAGATAAACGTCAAAACCATGTCCCTTCTGCGTGGCCCTGCCTGATCGTTCTCTGCCTCTCTGGTTTTAGTGATATTCGAAGAATGAAAGCGGAGCTTAGACTATGCACTCGGCGCAGAACGCCATCAGACCGCCGTTGACCGAGTGTGGATACGCTGCATTATAAACACTACATACGACAAATGTCTTAGATCTGGTGATGCGGCTAGGAAGTCAAGCTTTAGACGCGTGTCTCTGTCGTCCAGGAGTCTCCACAGGGGGCTGGTCGCGCCTGACATTGAAGTCGTAGTTGGAGACGAAGATGTCTGCCAGATTATCCCACATACCCAGGTCATACAAATTCTCAACATCCTTCAGGTTCCATACCCGCTCCCATTCACCCGTACCCGGCCCGTGACTGGGGGGAGGCATCCCGTCGTCGGTCCTCGCCAATACTTGCATGGCCTCTAGGGGCCAGCGCGTCCGCTCTGGCTCGAAACGTGTGTCCTTTACACGGTTCGCGGGCATGCTACGCTTGAAAGCGCAGCCATCATCCATCTCGGCCTTCCAGTCCGACCACTTCATTGATTCGTTTGTGGTGGTGCCGCAGTAGATCAGCCAGACAGTGTAACTTAGTAAACCCCAGACCAGAGGCGACGTCATGGCAGCGAGTAGGGTGACGGCGCCCATACCAACACTGTCTTGCAGAGCCCAGCTCCAGATGAGCAGATACTCTTTGATCTCCATGCCCTTTGGTGGCCAGACCGACCACGTTGGATACTGCGACCCAATCCTGCCAGACAACAGGGAGAGGCCGAGTAGAGCACCGTACGAGGTGAGGATGGCCGTGAACAGCAAAAGCAGGACGAAGTAGTGCTGGTTCTGGTAGCCTACACAGCCGTTGATGAATATACAATGGTGATCCAGCTTGGCGACGCAGCGCTTACAGATGCTGCAGTGCTTGGAGCGGGGCGGCTTGACGAGGTTACAGGTGTTGCACATCTGGCCAGGGAAAAAGATGGAGTAGTCGTAAGGATAGAGGGACATGTAATAGGCGTGGTTCTCAGCCGTGATGTAGCCCGGGTCGGCCATGACGGAGAGGTAGAGAAATAGATATGGAAGCGCAATGATGATGGAGCCGGTGACTTTGTGGAAGATAGAGAGCTGGGGCCAGGCACCAGGTAGGTACAAGTATTCCGACACGGAAAGGATGAGAAGGAAGAATACCTGCGGGTGTCAGCTAATCTAAGAAAAAAACGAGGGTGCGATTTTTATTTCTCTCGTCTAAACACTTACGACCACAGTCGGATGTCGGTCATACATCATGTAGTTGCCGAAGCGCATCATGGAGGCTGAGAACCTTCCTCCAGTCAGAAGTCTGTCTACAGCTAGGAAGCCGTTCGGAGTATGGATCCACATGACCCTATGCAGCGTTGCGATCGGTGTATGCCTTCTGGTGGTTAGCAAATAGAGTCTTTGAAGCCATATATGGTTGTCCAGCTGCCTGACGAAGTGGGTGTGGTTACGAACCTTAAAGCCGGTAGCCGGCCGAAAAAGGCGACAAAGACCATGAAGGAGATACCCAACACGAAGGCGGCCACATTCCTGAAAGTCCCCATGGTGACTGAGTTTAAAGCTATTATCAATTCTCGCGGATCATGGTTTTTCGGAGAGGAAACAAGAAATGAGATGAGCGTTTCGTAGAGAGGCGTCTCGCCTGGCTCAAGTTAGGAAAAGGCTGAAGCGGGCAGTGCGGTAAGAAGCCCAAGTCAGCGGGCCGCAGTGAGTGGATAAAACCTGAGGTGTCAGCCAAGGCCCACCACGTCCCCAAAACACTAAACAGCACAATGATCTTGGGGCTACAAGACATCGGCTGGGTTTACTAGACTCGTTTGTCAGACATGGGCGGAATAATTGACTGATGGGAAGGCTTGGAGCATCTGGTACAAGGAAAGTTCATTGAGAGCGATGTCATCAAACGTGACAGAACAACGTTGTATCGGCCAGTAAAAGCCATAGCGTTCCGTTACAGTGATGTCATCAGCTTCGTATCTCCTAAGCGGTTATACTCACTACATGCATAGCTTCTGTTGCCTACACGTGATCACGCGACTCTGGAAGTTGCGCGTCGCTTCATCGGTGTAACAAGTTTGAGCGAGACAAAGAGTCATAGACAGGTCCGCTTGTAGGGCATGAGCCAAACAACAACATCACCTTCCCTTGAACTCAACAAAAGGGCGATCGTCTGGCTCCGTATTCATGTTCGTCTAGTTGGGGCATCCGACCTCACCGATAAGCGCAACCTCTCTGAGAATTCCCTCATCGTATTAACAATCACACAATTGCTTGCTTCCCAGGAGCGTCATTTCACTTACCTCAGTGGCTGTCCAGATACCCGCAGATTCTCTATTGATTCTATCGCGTATGTGAGCTCGCACTCAGCGACGTGCAAGGCATCTCCAGGAATTGACAGATCAAGTCTACCAAGACCACCACCAGCTTGGTAACCATTTCAAAATATACTTTATCTGACAGAATGTCGGGGATTACCTACAGTGGAGTTCCCGGTGCTCGAGGTGTGCTCTTCAAGGAGAGCAGTTTCTTCGTTGCACAGCGCGTTCCCGATAGGAAGACCATCTTGGATCTAATCACGGTACGTCTGCGCCCGCGCTCCTAACATGGTAAAGTTCTTAGGCTTACATCAATAGCAAAATGGCGGCAAGATCGTCAAACTGGATAAGCAGGCGGACATGATCATCGCCGATCACGTCAGGCCAGATTGTCCGCCCGGGTCACTTGATTGGAAGTTTATAAAGGATTCCGTCGACAACGGTGCTATGCAAGAGATTGATAAGTATTTGATTCACCAGTCGCCTATAGCTTCGCGTCCGGTAGGGTCTTCTCGTTCCCCTGCATTGTCAGCGCCTCTTAAGGGAACCCGCACCCCATTCAACGCAGCTGACGATGCGATTCTCGCCAAATGGGTGCTCTCGCACCCGTTAAACAAAAGGAGTGGCAATGAAGTATACAAAACACTTGAGGAGGTCGTGAGTTTTACCTTCAGAAGTATACTCTGGCTGGCTACTGACGTATAAAAGAACAATCGCCATACCAGGCAGTCCTGGAGGGATCGCTGGGTGAAGAAGATCTCCAAGTTGCCTCAACCCGCACTGGACAGTTTGGTTGCTTCCGCTTCTGATATACAGCATTCAATACCATCTCCAACTCCGACCTCTTCCAGAGGCCCCGAACTTGCCCAAGCAGGGAGAAGGCGATCGCCCCGTCCTGTTACACCGGCTGTTGTGCAACTGCAGGCAGTGGAGACACCGCGGGCCAAAGCCGCGACTCAAGAGGCTAAAACCAAACCAGAACTGACCCCCTTAAAGAGGAACAAGTTCACCAAGACTGAAGATGAGGAGCTTTTACAGGCGGCCAGGGAGCATGGCCCTCCACTCACTACCCGCTTCTTCCAGGGATTTGCAGACAAAGTAGGTTGCACCTCTCTTCCTTGGGGAACACCGAGCTGACATCTAATAGAATGTTAGTCACTCTCTGGCTGCCTGGAGAACGCATTGGACAGACACTTTGAAACCGTTGCTGGATGAAAATTTTGAGGAGAAGAACCCTTTGCCCAAGGACAGCTGCATACTCAAGCCAGACACCGCCCGAAGCGGCCAATCAAGTCGATTGAATGAACAGGCCGGGCAATCCGATACTCTGCCCACCATCCAGACGGCGGGGCCTGTTGCGCCGCTAGTCTCGAGAACTACAGCAGAAAAAGATGACACCACTCGGAAGCCAGAGACGCAAGGCGATGGCGGAGCATCCCAAGGTATCTCGAGAGAATTCTTCTTCGATCATTTGAAGGCGTTCTGGGAGTTTAGAGGGTTGAGTGGTAACGCCAATTCCGGAATCAACGACTGGGACCTTGGCATCAATCCCAAAATCAATGGGCGACCCATCGACACATGGCTCCTTTGGCAAGTCGTCAGGGACCAGTACCAGCAAGGAGGTGTCGAAATTGATTGGGAAGCAGCCGCGAATTCTTTAGGCTTGCAGAGCGAGGCTGCCCAGCCACTGCAGCAGTACTACACAGAGTACGTCTCCGACTTTGCTGGTAGTGGCGTGTTGGACGAGCCCGATGCAGAGTCCGAGGACGACGATGAAGCATATCAGCCCGGAGAGGATGAGCTTGACCTAGAAACTCTGGCGAAGCCTCAGGACATGCGATCAGATGCCACTCTTGGCACCTCTAAAAGAAGACTAGCTACCGCCATGGATCCTTTCAGCACACCCTCAACTCCAAATGGTGGGAAAAAGCGACAGCGTTTGGCTGCAGACGATGAAATCCCTTCCACTCCTGACGAGAGGTTAGGTATCGCAAGCTTAGGGAACATTGGTCCTAGCCCTTCGCTCAGCGCCGGACAGGTACTCAGGACAATTCGTGACGAACAAGACGTAGATATGGAAGGACAGACTGAGCAATCCCCCTCCAGGAGAGCTCGCCGCTTTGAACCAGAGACGCAAGACTTCGCCTTCGAAGATATCCCCGGACAAGAAACAAAAGGCAGTGCTGAATTTGATATGTCACCGTCACAGCAGCTCCTTGGCGAGGTAGACGCCGTGGAACCCGTGACACCCGTGCCTCTGTCGTTCAGGGGCAAGGGCGGGGTCGTGAAGGCCCCGACCACGATCCAAGCTGCAGCGCGAGGGTTGCCTGCCGCAGCCATCAGAGTGGCCCCTGAAGAACGGACAGAACGTGCCGTCACCGATTCCCAAGAATCGTCAGATAAGACCGCCGAGCTCGAGGACTTGATTGATCGCTTCGACACATTTGGCTACGCGCGCGAGGATATTATCACTGCGCTTAACGCTACATCACTCTGCACGCCATTAGCCACGGATCTGCTCAAGTACCTGAACAAGCACAAGGAGCTGCCTAACAACTGGCAGGGAGTCTGGACGATTAACGATGACAGGCGGCTCCGACGGGTCGATGACGGAGATTCGGAGGCCGGGCCTGGTCGTACCAGGCTGCAAAAGTACTGGGATTACCTCGTGAGGAAACATACGCAAGAGCGGATCCAGCGGAGGAGAGAGTTTCTGGCGTACCTGGATGAGGTCGCTGAGAACTCCCAGTGAACTGAGAGAGGGTGCCGTCATATGTTTATGTCTCTTTTTATTTTAACTGAGGTTTGACTCCCTTGAACAGAAATAAACAACCGATACCCGAGCTCTCGCAATGATTGATCATCAGTTATGAACCTCTAATTTTCGCCTACCTGCTTCTATCTCGTTGTCCATCAAGTTGTCTGCTTGTTCGAAGCCTCCTCCTTTCCTTCTTCACTTCTTACCAATTGTGCATAATCATCGTTGTATCACTCTTTGACGATGGAATATCCATAATGCCATCCTTCCTTCTTCAAATCCTCTCTCACCTTATACGCCCCCTCGGCAACATCCAAAAGCCCAAGATCAACCTCGACGACCTCCATCGCCTCCTCGGCGCCCAACTTTCCCTGCGGCCCGATGAGCGGCATCGCGACCTGGCTAACGCCACAGTACCGTACCTGCGCACCGCCCTCTCGGACTTCCACCCCGCTCCCGCCTACAGGCCCGCCCGCGTTGACAAGGACTACGGCGGCGGTGTTCTCAAACGCCCTTGCCACCACAACGTTCTCCAGAAACACTCTCTCTGAGTCCCGGTTCACCACTTGTACGCCTCCGTCTCCGCCTTTGCGCTTATACTCGTCCGCGAGCCAGAAAGCGGGACACACAATTACCCGTGCCCCGTCACGGATGAGCTCCCGGAACGCTTCGGGGAACGCCAGGTCCCAGCACACCAGCATCCCCGCCCTCCCCAGTGGCGTGTCAAAGGCGCCGTGCGGCTCCGGGCCCTTGGTGAGGTGCGGCCGTTCGTTGTGCCACAGATTCTTCTTCGTATACCGCCCTAACACGCCACCGTCCGGGCCGATGAAGTACGCGACGTTGAGGAGATCGAGGTCGTTGTCGCCCTCTTCGCCGTCGAGTTCGATGATGGTCCCCGGCACTATGGAGATGCCTAGATCCCTGGCCAGAGCCCGGTATTTCGCCAGGTAGACCCTAGATCGTGCGCAGCTCGACACGAACTTGGGGTGGTCAGGAATCCATGACGTGAGATGGTACTCGGGCAGGACGGCAAGCGAGCAGCCTTGGGATGCAGCTGAGCGGATGTACGACTCCGCCTTGGCGAAGTTCTCTTCTGGCGCAACGATCTGTGGCGCTTATTAGAACTCTGTTTTGTGGTCGTTCCGCGCCCTGGCGTAGCCATGAGTCCAGTGCGAACCAGGTTGGCGATGGGAACGCGCATAAAGAGGACCGCGGGAGCTAAACTTGGTTTATGCGTCTTTGGTGGGGTTGTCATGGTGCTAACCTTGGGGTGCATTTGTACAAGTGCGATCTTGAACTTGTCCGCCATCGCCACTGTCCTTCGTCTGGTGTCGGAATTAATTTCGCAGCTTAAGGGTAGTCGGATGTTTGGAGACAACATCAAGGTTATGTTACAAGTCAGGATCAGGCTGTGAAGAGTGATGGTAGTCGCAATTCCCCGCAGCTTGACATACATTGATATTACTGGTCACAAAAGAATAAGCAGTAGAGTGAGAAGAAGGGTGGGAATAATCAAATTCCAGTTGACCGAAGTACCCGAATGGGCGGTTTGCTAAGTCCATATTGCGAGAAATGATGTCAGAGGCAAACCCATCGCTTTTCCCTACTGCTGCAATCCCACCGGCAACTCCCGTGAACCAACCCATCAGTCTAATTTTGAAAGTCAAGAGCAAAGTTTAGCGAACCGGTCAATGAAGAACGCCCAAGTCAATATCCCCGAGTCCACCAGTTGTCATTGCCGCGTAAGTATTTCGATGTGCAGATATTTTGGTGGTAGTTGCTTGATAAACGTCTCTAGTTGGTCTTAATCACCTGGTTTTGCGTAAATCCAGCGGCATACTTTGTGGTCTGTTAGTTCCTGCCGGATGGAAAGCAAATGTGGTGTTTCTGTCAATGAAAGGAGGGGCAGGCTGAGAAATATTGAGAACATCCAGAGTCAAGTTTTGAGCGTAAGATATGATGAAGCCGGCGATTTCGCCTGTGGCAGAAAAGTCAGCATTTAAGACGATGAAACAGATGGTGCTAACGAAATCACCTAGGACAATAAGCCCGATGTTGCGGGTCACAGACGGCGGGAGGCCGTACGAACCCATGAGTAAAGATGCAGCCGGGCAGATGACATACGGCACCCAGCGTGTCCAGCTGACTCCGTGACCTAGAGAGTTACGGACCTCTGATGTCGAGATCACCATGTCATCAAGTGTTTCAAGGATATCGCCTGAAATTTGCTGGGCCTGGTCTAGTTTCTCTGTGTGCGACTCGTACCTCGATGAAAGGTCCTCGGTGATGTCCATTAGTCTCGCCAATCCCTGGGAGAAGTTAATTAAGAATTCATGGGTGGCTCAAGTGATATTCTTCACCTTCTCGAGGTATTCTTGGCGACCAGCAAGTTCGACCACTCGAAGATGCGATGACTCCTGAACCTTTATCAGCTCAGTGTGCGATCTTACAGGGTTCAGCATACCCACCATGAGGCTCTGGAGGGAAGCAGAAGATGCTGCAGCTGTTGCAAGCGTAGACATAACAACGGCAATCTCGGAATTCGTGCGTTCCCTGAGATTTGCCAATGCCATTTCTTGAGATGTCGCGACTTCGGCATTGTTTCTCATAACCGTCTTGAGAAGAATGCCCAGCAGCTGATGTAGGCCCTGAGCATCTTCGAGGCCACCCTTTATCGCCGAATTTGACGCCTGACCTCGGAGTCAGATTTGGACATAGACTATGTCGTACGTTTCTTACCTGAGACAGCCGCATCATATCCTCGGAAATTGTCCGGTCCAGATCCTGAAGGTTATTTCGTAGCTGTGCGATGTCTGGGATCATGCGCCGTAGCTGATCGGTTGTATCGGTTGCTTGAATATTGATGGCGCGAAGATGAGCCGCGAGATCTTTTTCAACTCCTTCGGAAAGTTTAGAGAGAACTTCTGTTAGTCGCTGGTGGAGGCGAATGCTCTGAGCTAGAACGTGGTGAACATCAATCTTAATATCAGGGGGGGAGGCGTGCGTACCTTTTTCGTTGTCCGCACGAGCAGCTTCACAAAACCTCAAGGCCTTGTGACGATAGCTGACCCAGGTGTTCCATGCAGAGTCTGATTTTGCCAATCCCGAAAGACAAGAGTCGATTTGCTGGGGGGAGGCGTGAAGGCGAGGAATACTTGAGTCGGGTATGTTTACCAAAGAGCGCTCTCGAAATGGCGCACAGCTGGAGGGAATGGTAAAACTACCTCTTTCGAGGTCGCAAATGGCGAGACTAGCGGCGTAAGAGTCTACAAAATCGCGAACCTGCCTGCCGCTATCAGTGAGAACGGTAGCATCGTCCTTGCCATCGAGTAGCTGACAATTGTTGACTAGTAGGCGGGCAGCAATCCGATGGCATAAAGGTTCGGACTCCAGCTCTTGGAGCTCCTGCATGGCAACGGCGTAGATATTCGGCAAGCGTGACTTGTCTTGGACCGAGAATGAGGAGTCCATGATGTGCTCTTCCAACGATGGGGGTAAGGTTGAACGCCCTTCAATACCGCGCCATGAGAATGCGTCGACGCTACCAATACAGGATAGCATCACCAACGATCCCAGGAGGATCAAGACAATATCTCGACGCATTCTACCATAAGAGTCGAGCGGACGCTGTGGTGCAAGTGAAGTTGTGCTTTGACCAACGGTCAAGAGGCCGGCGAACTGTCGAATTCAAGGTGTTTCTCGTAGGCTCCAAGGGTGAGAAGGGTTAGTATGTGAACCCGTAGAAACCTGAGGAGAGAATTCGGGGTGGGTCTAGGTAGGTAGGTATGTAGATGAAGATATTGACAAGCAAAGGTCGACGGCACTGCCGTCGACGAGAGGGGCAGGTGTTAGAGAACGTTAATGATTTCCGTCCGTATAGCTACCTACCCACCCCACCTAGGTAGGTACCTAGTATGGTACAAATCATGAGACGCAGTTTCCCTAACGAGATTTATATCTGTCAGAGAGGGAAAACGAAAGTGGCAGGTGCAGCATGTGGGGTATGTCTTCGCTAGGATAGTGCGGGAAGGTGCCCTCGCAGAAAGTGGTTGGAGAGGAGAGGAGGCATTCACGACGCTGTATACGCCAGGCGCAGCAGCCCTGTGTGGCGTAGGTAGGGAATATGGTGTTAGGTATTGAATAGTAAGCTCAAGTTTCAGACTTTGATTACCAATTGAATTGTTCAAGAGTGGCATGCCATGCTGGTGTACTGAGGTTGTGCCGATGCAGTCGGCTCACTCCAAATGCCTAGGCCTTTCAAGGAAGGTACGAGAAGGGTTTGCTAGTCAACCGTAGTTCAATACCTATCATGAAGTAACCCACCTGATTTCATATTTCTTTTCTTCGGTCTAAGCTCAAGGCATCAGGGAACTTGCTATTCACCTCCTCCATGAGAAATACTCTCAAGAGTGACCTGTTTCACTACAGAACTTACTACATGCATCCTCTCCACATATTGCTCTCAAAGATCTGGTAAGAAGAGCTGGTATTCTTTTCGGGGCTGGGCATTTCAATGCTATTGTATCATTTATAATATGGCACCTAGGCAAAAGTCGTGATGTTTTCGATCTGCTGCTGCTCCTTGAAAACAACTGCTTAGGAAATAAGGGGCCCCAGCAAACGCTCAGAAGTGATGCTAGCAATGCCTCCAGCAGCCGGTGGCAGTCTCCTCCCAACGATAAACCCGGAAAGAAGTCATACAAGAACCTCAACTTGGTTCGTTTCTGCTGCTCTCCGACGCGGACAGGGCCCTCGAGGATGGTATGGCAGACTACTGCTGCACGAATAACCTGTTCCGTGCATGAAATGTGCGTCTGAAGGAATGTGTCACGGAGAAGGACTTACGGTATCAGCCCATTCGTGCAGACAGTCACAGTGGCAGGACCTTGTCACTCAACAAGACTTGACTACCACAAATTCCCGTTCCCGCAAGTACTTACCTACCGTTGGATCCCGCCCCTTGCTCCTGCAAGCTTACCTGGGGGGTTTGTCGGTGGTTCACACCCACCTCTGCCGTAGCTGGGACTGAAGAGAGTGATCCCGTAGCAGTCTGGGCCGGGACACTTGTGGTTTTTGACAATTGCCACCCACCCTGAGAGATCATGTATCAAGAATGTGACTACCAATACCCGGCAACCTAATGTGTGATAGATCCAGGCGGGGAATTGCTCCGGAAGAGTCGGCAGGAGTTCAGGGTCCTTGAACAATGCGTGTTATCATGCTAGCCCCCACATCTGACAACTATCTATTTACTCATTGTAGGCCGTTGACTTTTGTCATCGCCCTGACTCTCGTGTGCAAAAAGACGAAAAAAAGAAAAAGCCATACCCTTCATCTATCATCTCTTCTTGCGTCCAATGTTCCTCTGCAACAGGCCGGGAAGCCCAGCGCCGAAGTCGCTTGATAGAAGAGTAGAAGCGAAACCACGGAGCCGTCCGCCGAAGTGACGTCGGTTGGTCGTTCACAATGGAATATCCGAAAGAGAATGATGCCAAGAAAAAGTTCCGGGTGGGGGTGGACCACCCTGCCCCTTCCCTCCCGACCACCATGCCCACTATGTAATGCCACCCACCATCCAACCTTTGCACCATTCAAGTTGTCAAAGTCGCTGCAAATGTTGAGATATGATATCTCCAACGGCTTGCTGTCATTGATGGCTACCTGCACCTCAGTTCAGGGATGACAGCAGTCTCCAGTACCGCGGAACGCGGCAGGGCGTCCGAAAGGCCCAGACTACGTGGTCTCGGTTGCACATTGCTAAATGTCTTATTCGTCGTTTGTATAAGAAGGGAGGTTTTGATCTCCTTGAAACCTCACACCGTCTCCAAGTTTGCCCAGACCTCGTTGAGTCAGCCCCCACCCAAAATAATCATTTCTGCTCATCTGTACTTACCCGTTCGTCTTTGTTGCCAGCATTGCCTCTGCTTCTCTATCAGAGACTCTTCTGAGATTTTCTGTGGTAGATTCGATGCCTTGAGCTTCAAGTCTAGTTGCCTTTTCTGCCCACGCTTCCTGTTGTTATTAGACAGCCTACGACCTTTCCAGTCTGAAGCAGACCGGCTGAGAAGGCAAAGAACAGAGCCAATTCGTTCGAAGACTCTCGAAGCCTTAGCAATAACCAAATGACAAGCAACCAGACAGTTGGGGTCATTAAAATTTAGGTATTAATTGTATAAATCTCTCCGCGAGCTCAATACTGCGGGTAAAGAAGTGGATTTGGCACGACTTAGAGCCGCTAACGTGTACTGAAAGCAAATACCGGTCACGAGAAGAGAAGCGACGAGACAGTGAGACTCGGAAGTGCGAGCTGTGATTTCCAACATCATGTGCAAGCAGATTGATAGGGAGTTCGAATGCGGCCACACCGGCTTCTACAATATCGAGTGGTGTTCTAATATAGGCAAAGGGTGCAAAGGACCGAAACCCATGCACGATATAATCTCTTGGCCAGGGCCTTGCACCGACTGTGCCAATCGAGCGGCCGATCCGAACCCTCGAAGTCAATAACAACCCCACATTCTAACGTGGCGTTGTCCCATATAACTACCGGTACAAGGATTTGATGAAGGAAAAGAATCTGTTTGCGAGGAAGGAGGCGAGACTTGTCAATGATGATTGTTTGGCTACCCTTGCTACTTGCAGGATTTATTTCTAGACAATCTTGAATCAGTACAACACTCTGAGTGGCTGATTCGTTGACTCATCTGTGCCCAAAGTGAAGCTCTTCTGTTCTCGAAGGTAAACTTTCCCCAATCGCATGATCGAGACTTGTCGTTATCTTGTAATTGCTTATTCCCAACCGTTCGGCTTGACTACTACGTTTCCCCTGGAGCAGCCACCAAGCACCCCCTACCCGCGATTCAGGCCTATGAAGTCGGTGAGATCGATACCGTTCTTGTCGGCAAGAGTTTCGCAAGTGTCGTTTGGCAGTGCTTGGCAGAATTCGATGCAATTGGGCCACATTGGCTCGACGTGTGGGATTGGAGTATGGTGGGGCTTCCCAGGAACGGCCTTGGCTGACATCGGGGCCAGGAGGACAGCGGCGATGATGTTGATGGTCTTCATGATGGCCAGAAGCGATTATCTTGATTCTTGAGCAGAGAACGAATTGATGAATGATGATGCGATGGTCCCTATTCTGAACATGTAGGAGAGTCCTCGTACTTTAAAAACCTCTGACCTACCGGGAGGGAAAGCATTGGTGCCGTCATTTACCAAAGCGGTACGATGTTTCCTTTCGACTTTTGTCGGAAGTTGCATTGCTTGCAGATGAATCCAAACCACTTATTTGAGGCGTTCGCCTGGCAAGTGCTTTGCTGCAGTTGCAGAGCCACACATCAGAAGACGCGGAGGAAATCAGAGGTAACCTTTCGTCAGGAGTGTGAGGAGCAAGTGACATGTGGTCGAAAGAAGAGCAGATGGGCATGAAAGCGAAGTGGCTGGTGAACACGAAGTGTAAAAGACGCCCGGCATGCAAGGGAGGGGGAAGGAGAGAAATAGAGTGAGTGAGTGATTGGCGGGAGCTCGCGACGCAATGCCTTCGCCACGTTATTGGCCCAACGGCGCGACCAGATACCAGCAATGTCTTGCTTGCTGGTGTCTCTCGGGTACCCCACGTGGCCCAACGCGCAGCCAACGAGACAATTGTATCCTCCAACGTAGATGCAGAAGTGGGGGAGGGAAGACGATGACGAGTGATGCCAAGAGGCCGGTCTTTTGCTTCTTGGGCTTTCTCGTGCGATGTCCCCCGTTCTGATGCCGCCCCAGTGACGAAAAAGGGGAGGGGCATTCTTTTTGAGGGCGGCCGCCGGCGAATGAAGTCGAATCCTTGGTTCCTTGTAAATGAAGCATTGGCAACTGCAGTCTGCAGCCAAGAGACAACAGGCCAGCAGGTAGATAGCTAGAGCCCATGGCTGACCTGGCTGTTCACCTGTCCGCTGGGTGGTGGTTTTTGTGCTTGTCTGCCTTGGAATGATGGAACGTGCCGTGCACGTCAAACGTCAAGGACCAATGCTGGAGCGAAGATGGGTCCGAGCCGCTAACGGACTGGACCCTCGAGAAAACCAAACAGAGCCACGCCAGAAGACCCTAAACGGAGCGGGAAGTCTATTCTTGGGGTAATGCTCGGGCCACTCTGCAAGGCTGACAACCCGGTTGGATCCAAGTGGGGCCGGATCGACAGATGCCCAATGAAACGGGCCTGTTGTGGGAGTTGACGCACATCGCACGACTCCCCTCCAGCAGCCTTGTCCATCATACGATTGTCGATGAAGTGGACGGTTTTTGATACGCTCAGTCAGTGTGCCCCCGGCCACTGGCAAATTCCATGTCAGGCCATTTCTTCCCATCCTCAATCATTCTCTCATCCACGGCGACTCTCTGCACCCTTTTTTCTTGTTCTTTTTTTTTTTCTCTCTCTCTCTCTCCTTCCTTCTCCGCAGCCTTTTCTTCTCCTTTCGGCCGCCCTGGCCCGAGTCATCACCCCCTCCTTCTCCGTCCATGTTGCGGAAACCGGCGCGAGTTACTCGTACAAGTTCTTGAACACCAGCCGACTGTCCACCTTCAACCTTCCCGTCCAGCGTCTTTTTTGCAGCAATTCGCGATCAGCATACAGTACTCTACTCGTTGCCGACGTTGCCGGCCGCCACCACCCGAATCTCCTCGGCTTCTTTTTCTCTTCCGCTCAGCGAACCTCTTGCTGCCTTCCACACGTTCCTGACCGGATATCCTTAAGGTGTGACCGACCATTCATTTTCGTTCCTCCCTCCACAAAAATCTCTCCGACCCCCAACTCTCTCATTACTTGATGGATCTTGTTCAACGTCCCCGTGCTTCTGGCTTCTATCTTGATTCACCTTGGTCGTTAACCTTCGTCCTCGATCGATCCTCAACCCTTCCGAACCTCGGCTAATTTCAATAAGCCAACCATCTGACGCCCGTCCCCTTGTCACGCTACCCGCCGTTTGCGACCGACACCATCTACGGTACTGGTGCGAACAGCCTTTCTGTTCTTCACTGCACCCTGCCTCCCAAACCAGCCCTGCTGACGTCGGTCACTGTTGCGGTATCCTCCTCTCCATTGACGTCCATTGCCATCGGATGACAGCAGGAGCTTGCTCGGCAACGCGAGGTGGTACAAGTGGCCACCTTAAACGGCCAAACTCTTTTACTAGCCAAGAAGCATCCCTACGAGATCTGCCTGTGCGCAAAACAATCAGCAAGCGACCGGGCCGCGCCGCACCCACTCTGCAGTTCACATATTGATTTCTGGACCGACGGCCGCCGACCATTTGGGGGGCGAAATGCTGGCTTGGTGATGGACTCCAACTTCCTCAAGAACCTCGACTACTTTGCCGTCCCCAACAACCAAAACACCAACCCCGCCGAACAACCCGCCGAGTCATCCACCACAGGTGCCGCCACAGATGCACCCGATACGTCTCTTTGGGAATCCCTAGGGGGTGGCCAAGCGAATTCCGAGTCAACATCTAATGGTCCTTCCGTGTCGCTGCCATCCTTTGTTCAACCATCTCCCGGCAGCACGAACTTCGGCCTGGGCTCCATGCCAGCTCAGATGCAGTTCAGTCATGGCCAACCCCGAAACAGCGGCCTGCCAAACAGGCCGGCTTTGGGCCAGGACTCGCGGCGGAGAGATAGCCATGCGCGCAAGCGCACCAAGGTCGATTCTGAAGCTGCCGCGCTAGAGTCGGTCGACTACTGGATCCAATTCGATGACGACGAGGAACAGAAGCTTGGGGGTAGCTTTGAGATTGACTTTTCGCGACGTAGCAACCCCACTCCGAATTACCGGTCAAGGTAAATTTTACTACCAAACTTACCGCGGTAGGGTCAACAGACTGACAGCTACTAGACCAGCCGCAAATCGTCTGAACCCAATGTCCACGACGCCCGGCCTGGGTGCGGGATTATACACCAACCCTGTCTTTAAGCCGGAAGACTTTATGGATGACACCGCTCTCGATAATGCTCTGTCGGATGATGACGATTTCTTCGAGTCGATGAATCTTGGCGAGCAACTTGGCAAGATTGATTCTCAACCACCCCAGGAGGTACCTCCCAGAGAGGGTCTATACTCGACGCCCCTGAGTTGGGAAAAGCCAGCACCCGGGCTGAGGATGAACCCTCTTTTTGGAATGGGTGGGTTGGGTGGCATGGGCCCGCCCATGCTTGACCCTGAACAGCGACGACTTCTGGCCATAGCCCTCAATACCGGTGGCCGATTATCAGCAACCGGTCTGGGTTCTGGTATGGGGTTTGGTGTTGGAGCAGATCTGGGCCCCGAATTTGCGAGCCTGGAAAACTTCGACGCGAACATGGCTACAGGGAATCCGAACAACTCCAACAAAGGCCCCGAAAAGTCGGCTCTGGATAAAGGTAAACACAAAGAGAAGGACCCATTAGATGAGGAAGCCCGGTCGCAGCGGCCGCAGGTATCGCGAACCAACACCAACGCTACTGGCATCTCTGAA
The DNA here is from genome assembly GCA_016618095.1 of Colletotrichum echinochloae. NCBI lineage: Eukaryota > Fungi > Ascomycota > Sordariomycetes > Glomerellales > Glomerellaceae > Colletotrichum > Colletotrichum echinochloae. Next base: position 1,701,683 of record JADEZT010000009.1, read on the forward strand.
AAAACAAGAGACAAGCTGAAGACAGGCGATCGAACGGCTCATAATGATATCGAGAGGAAATATCGTACCAATCTCAAAGACAGGATATCGGAGCTGCGCGACGCGGTCCCGTCACTCAGGTCAATGCCCGAGGAAGGGGGCGAAGATGCCGAGGCAGATGGCCAATCGCAGCGTGGTCCTAAAGTCAGCAAGGTGAGGACTTGCAACCGCCGATTCTTCGGATGTTTACTTACAGATTATCGCAGGGCACTGTCCTTACGAAAGCCACAGAATACATCCACTACCTGGAAAGAAGGAATAAGGCGATTCTGCGCGAACACCAAGAACTCGCGAGGCGCCTACAAGCCTTTGAGCAGCTCTTGAGCGCACAGGCACGGCAACCTTTCCCGATGCCGAACTACAGCAGAACCCTCTTTGACCCAAGAGGCTTTTGTTGATATCTCGCTCCTCTTACCACATTTACGCATTACGATTGCGACTGTACATATTACATAATTAGGGGCTGCGATTTGTCCCAAAACATACGATTGCGGCCAGTCGAGAGAAATGAAGAGGCCTGCAAACCAGTATTTCATTTTTCGCACCTCAATCCCGTAGTGTAGGTTAACAATGACACCTGGGCAGTCGATGTAACTCACTTGTCTCCTGCTCGCCAAATCCTCACCTTACACTCGACTTTGGACTCGTGGTTATATCGACGAGGCATCTGCGATATCGCACTAGTGCTTGCATGCCCCCAAGAGAACTGGTAGAAGCAGCCATCCATAGTATCCACCGCCGTTTGGCCTATCTCTCTGTAGCTGACACTCGGTTGCCGACTACATCCTGCGTGAGGCCAAGCCTCCAGACAGGCCCCCCGGACATAAACAAGGTCAACCTGTGACATGAATAGGCCCACTAGTTACGTACTGTGGACGTGCTTGAACAACTTCCGCTTTCGGTGTCCGAGCTCCAAGGACTCCAGGATCCCTGATCCTTTATGTTTGAATAGCCACGATATGAGCAGAGAATCTCAGCCAAGTGAGAATAGCCAGCTTTTGTAATTTAGGTTGGCTATGTCTTGCTGATGGTGAATCTCTACAGAAGGACATGTGAGCTTTCTATCAAGCTAGATGATCCTAAATTCTCTCGTAAAATGACAAGTGGTCAGTACTGACTGAATCTGGTACCATACCTTAATGTTACATCAAAGGGTGTATTGTTTACAGGTTTCAAGTGTTGTACATGGCCCTTTTAGCCTCTCAGAGCCTCAATGTCGGCGACCTCCTTGACTGCCTCTGTCGTGAGAATGAACGGCGACTCCTCGTCCACGCAGATGCTGTCCTCGATCCGTACGCCGAGGCCTCTGAAGTGTTCCGGCCACCGATCCGTGTCTGGGACATAGATGCCCGGCTCAATTGTTACGCAATGGCCCTTCTTTAAGGGAGTCTTCCTGCCGTAGCCCGGCACATCGTGGACATCCAAGCCGATGTAGTGGCCGACGTGGTGGGGAAACAGCACGTCTATGTCTCGTGTCGTTATGTTGAAGCCTAGACTTCTGAGCTGCTCGAGCAGTCCTGCCGAGGTGTGGTCATGGATGTCGTCTAGAGAGAGGTTGGCGTTCTCCCGGCACAGCGAGATGCTCGAACGCTGGACTGTGAGCACAGCTTCGTAGAGATCTCTCTGCGCCGACGTGAACTTGCCGTTCACGGGCCAGGTACGGGATATATCGGTGATGTAGGTTCCGTACTCGCCGCCGGCGTCGACGAGGACCGTCTCGCCGTCGCGGAGGACGTTGTTATTTACAACGTAATGAATGCAGAGACCGTTCTGGCCGCCAGCGACGACGGGGACGTAGGCCGGGCCATCGCAGCCGTCGGCAGAGAACCGGTAGTCGAGGAAAGCGTGTAGGTCCTTCTCGCGGGTCCACGACCTCCGCATGGCGTCGGTAATGACGCGCCCCGAAATCTGGCCAGCGCGGCGCATGTTGGCGACCTCGGCTGGGGTCTTGATGGCTCTCAGAGAGTTGACGAGGGGGTACAGGGGCAGCTTAGCCGAGGGAAACCAGGAGTGGTCGGTCTTCATTAACTGCCAGAACTTGCCTTCCTGCTCGCCCTGTCGCGGTTTCTCGACGTCTGTATAGACGCGGCTGGCACCTTTGAGAATCTCAGGGAGGTGGCGGTTGATCTTGGCGATGTCGGCGGCCTTGTCGGCGTTGAATATGTCGACAGCGGCCTGGACACCATTACGGGGCCCCATCCACTGCTCGGCAATAGGGTCCTTTGGCTTCGTGAAAAGATGAAAGACGAAGTCGCCAAACTCTCTGCCGGTCTTCTGAATGACGGCAACGGAGTCGCTCTCGTTCCAGCCGGTGAGGTAGAGGAAGTTGGAGTCTTGGCGGTAGGGGAAGAAGACGGCGCCGGATCGGTATTTGAGGTCGGCGGCGGCAAGGACGGCGACGCCATTGTCCGGAAGCTTCTCAGCAAGCCGGGCGCGTCGTTCCCAGTATTCCTGAGCCGTGATGCCGGGTGTGACTAAGCGACTGTGTTAGTAGAGCGCTCACTTGACGTAGCCCTTGCTCGTTGCATGTTTCATGTTCCTTCTCTCACGATGCACGAGGCAATCTAGAAGTGCATGGCTGAGTCTCATTCACAATATGAGCTGGGTGGTTACTGACTCTCGCCGGCCTTGAGAATGTGAGGGTGAGTCTCATGCACTGGCTGCCCGAACTGCAACTCGGCGGCAGAGACTGCTGAATAACGCCGCAGGTGATGGTTGGCGAAGAATGACGGCCGTCTTGGCGATGCTGCCGACAAGGGGCGCATTCGCTGAGCGGCTCGAAGGACGCGGCCCACCGGCTGTGAAGCGCTCCTCATGGCCGGATAGGTGTGATGATGGGTGCGTAAGGACAGAAAGGGAGGAAGGGTGCCGGAGAAACTGGAGGATCTACAACTTGGATGAGGTCATCTCCTCGATTTCCTGTAGCAAAGGTACGACAAGTGTACTGAGAATTGCAAGACGGCTGACTCGTCAACCAAATCAAGCGCGTGTGAACTTGCCGTGAGACCTAGGAGTGAGGAGTTGGCGATTGAGAGGACTGAGGACTGAGATAACCTAAAGGTCCCTTTTGGGTAATGACGAGTCGAGCCGAGTGCATGAGATTTGTGAGTGAGGACGGATAATATGGATTAATGTTGTTTTATGTATCTAACGAAGAGGTATGGTTCTGTATTTGCAAGTGCTGCATTGCATGCTCTCTCTCCTATCTGTGCAGCACAGTTTCGTTCCACCCGCACCCCTACCCATGTAAGTGCAGTGAGTATCTACTTGGGTGACTAAGTGAGCAAGTAATTCAAGGCAGTGAGTATATCACCAAGCTAAGAGTCAGAGGGTGGCAGATACGTTCCGTGCGTCATGGAATGGGTGTTGGTTATGGGTGAAATGGTGCTTTTCACCCCTACGCAAACACCGAACAAATGATGATACCAGAAAAAGAGCGAATGACATTGTACACCAACTACCCGTGCCCGCCCCCACTTTAATTGGAACTCGAGGACTCGTCACCCACTAAAGTGGGTGCTGAACACCCATACGTCCATAACACCCATATGTCCAAAAAATCCCTCAAGCTCAACATCAACATCACCACCTTCGATCCAAGCCACCACAATGACCAAATTCAATCAAACTGAAGAGGAGCGTATCCAGGAGGCCATTCTATCGATTCGTGAAAACCCGAACTTAAAGCTTACTGCCGTGGCTGAGAAATACCAGATACCACGTAAGAAGCTGTATCGGAGGCTTTCAGGAACACCATCTCTTAAGGACCGCCCAGTCCACGGTAGAAAGCTTACCTGGGACCAGGAGAAGGCTCTTTGTCACTATATTGATCGAATGGATCATATGAATCTTGCCCTACGGCGAGAGCTTCTTGTGGATGCTGCCAATTACCTCTTGGCTAAGTCCCATGAAGATCATCAGATGCCTCCTCCAACTGTCAACCCTATGTGGGCCAGTCGATTCATCAAGAGGCATGGGTACTTCTACGCCAAAGAGAAGACCCTTGATATGGAACGGAAGAAGTCTGAGGATATAGAGGTTATCAACAGTTGGTTTCTGATGCTCCAAGAGACCATTAAGGTATATGGTATACAACCCTCTGATATCTGGAACATGGACGAGACTGGCTTCCAAATAGGAGTTGGGAAGGATAAGATGGTCATCACCAAACGCAAGAGGGCCCATTACTTCGCCATCCCAACCAACAGAGAGTCAGCAACTGCGATTGAGGCCATATCCGCAGCAGGTGATTATATCCCTGCGTTCTTGATCCTTAGTGGCTCTGTTCATATGAGCAGATGGTATGGCATCAAGGACTTGGAGGCGGATACAGTAATTGGAGTATCGCCAACTGGTTATTCGAATGACCAGATGTCCCTCGATTGGATCAAGCACTTCGATATACACTCAAAGAACCGGACCCAGGGCCACAAGAGGCTCCTTCTGATTGATGGATATGGCTCTCATCACACTGTTGAGTTCCTACAGTATTGTGAGGATCATGAGATCCTTCCTTTTGGCCTCCCTCCTCATTCAACCCATCTCCTTCAGCCACTGGATGTGGTAGTGTTTCAGCCTCTCAAGCACTACCACAGCCTTGCAGTTGACACCATAGTCCGGGAAGGCTGTACCAACATCACCAAGCTGGAGTTCCTCAGTTTTATTCAGTCCATTCGTAAACAGACCTTCAAGCAATCTACTATTATATCAGCTTTTAAGAAGACTGGGATAAACCCATTCAACCCACAAGTGGTGCTGGAGAAGATCGCAATCCGAGATGGCACCCCTCCTACAGTGACCACACCACCCAACACAGGATCGTCGTCCTCCTCCTTCAGTACTCCTACAACCATCAGGAAACTCAGAAGAGTGGCGAATAAGCTCTCTGAGGCATCAGAGATCATCAGCAACCAAATCGAAGAGCTGACTGGAGAGGTCTCGCCATTCAACCACAATCTAGATCGATTCATCAGAGGGGCCCCTAACCCAAGGGTCTGAATTGATCCAGGTCAAGAGAGATCTCTCAAGGACCAATTTAGCTGAAAAGGTCCGCAGAGCTCGTCGTCAGGCACGAAATACACAACTACAAACAGGAGGGGTTATCCAAGTCAAAGATGGAAGGAAAATGGTGAGGCAGAGGCAGGAAAACGAGTATGCGAAGGCTGTGAAGGTGATACAGTCCCTTGAGCAAAAGATCCGCCAAACCACGAAAAAGGTGGTTTTTGAGGCCGCAAAAAAGGCTCGGAAGATGAGAATTGACGGGACATTACAGCCATTATATATCATTGATGATGAGGGCTGTGGTCGCTTGCTGAAGAGGGGTTGAGGGTGGGAATAGATTCAATTAATCACTTTTTTGGACATATGGGTGTTATGGACGTATGGGTGTTCAGCACCCACTTTAGTGGGTGACGAGTCCTCGAGTTCCAATTAAAGTGGGGGCGGGCACGGGTACTACCTAGAAGCGAACCATTGCGTAAACACACCAGAAAATGGACCCAGTAGGGCCCCGGAAAGGAGCAGGATTTTCTCCCAATGTTTTCGCGCAGAGCTCCATCCAATTTCCAGGCTGCCGTCGCCTACAGGCCGACAGCCCGGTTGGGGTCGGTGGTCTCCATCTACAGTGACCCTTCACTGGACCACGGCTCCAGCAGTTCACTGCGAGACGCGCTGGGCCAAGCAAAATTTGGCCGGTTGCTGGAGAGGCGGCTGGCCCGTGCGTGTTTTCGGTCGTGTCCAACTAGGATTAGCGCTGTTGTTCCCCTCCCAAACCAGTCGAGCGCGACTTGGGTCATTCGGGTCCCTCTCCCACGCACCACACAACATCCGTCCATCAACCACTCTCCTCGTTAATAAAGCTCTGTCCAAACCTGCCCACACCAGACCACACACCCCGTGGTGCTGCTTGTACGAACTCCCGACGACATCCCCCCCTTCGTCACTCACTATTTTTTCTCCCTCTGGTGGTCCTGTAACATCTCCCAGGTCTCGCAGCACTCTTCAATGTCTTTGTGAAGACTTGGACACGGTCTCTGTTGGTACGCGTGAGCGACGTGTGCTAGCCTACCACGTCGCGTGCCCGTCGTCCACGGAGCAACCCCTCTCAACACCACCACCGCTTGCCACCACCATACGTTTTCTCTTGGCCGTTTATATGTTTGTCTGTCTGTCTTGTCGAACAACAATTCCACCCAACAAACCAAACGAGCTCTCTCCTTTTCTCCTCGTCGACCATATTGATTGGGCATTTTTATGGCAGCCATATCCCTATCACCGAACCTCGTCCCTCCTCCGGTCATGTCCGCTAGACGAACGCCTTTGTCTAGCAACCCCAATGTGGCCAATTCGCCCTTGAGAGCTGCTTCTGCTCTGGCCCAGGCCAAGCAGAAGCGGTCTCACGCCAATATACAGCGAGAAGAGCTCTACGCCCAACCGCCCCCCTACAAAAAGCAGGCTGTCGAGAATGCCGGGTCGCGTCAACTACGGTCGCCGTCTAAGATCACCAAGGCCTCCCAGCTACCCCAACGTGTGGGTCGGCCCGTCACAAAAGAACGATCGACACATCACGATGACGCCAGCGTGGAGAGGATTCGTCAGTGGCAAGCCGAGTACCGGGGGAGGTTTCCAAAGATGGTCTTTTACTTCGACAGTATTCCCGAAGACCAGAGAGCCAAGCTATCCAGGCATGCACAGTCTCTCGGAGCCGTATGTCTTGCATGTGAACCTAATTACGGTGGGCATAATTCACTGACACCCTACTTGTATAGAGGGACGAACGATTCTTCTCGAGCAGCATCACCCACATCGTGACCGCCCGCCCGATACCAGCGCAAGAGGACGTGCAAGCGACTGCACAAGACACCGAGCCCGAAGAGCAACCTCAGACTATCAATCCGTCCCTTCTCGACCGCTCGACCGATGCACGGAGGCGTCTCCTGCTGGAAACCACGTCGAGACGAGCCCACGCCCAGCCGCAGGACGACAGAATCAGGCGGACGCGATCGACCCAGAGTAACGATGTCCTCCATAAAGCTCGTGACATGGGCAAGAAGATCTGGTCCGTCGAGAAGTTTCAGAGGATGCTTCAGTTTCTACTGGAGCCGGATCCGCATGTTGTCGCCGCCTACGGTGCTAAAGGCGAGTCGGCGAGGAGTCTGGGGACCAAGAAGACGGCCGAGGAACCTGGCCTATTGCAGCTGCTGCAGCACGAACGACTGAACGGCCCCTCTGATGCCGTGATTAGCAGGGAAATGATCAACTTCAAGGGCCCGTATATCTACGTCTACGATGTTGATGAGAAACAGAAGCCCATCATGGTGCGAGAATATCCCAAGGTCAATAACAAGTACGATGGCGAGTGGCCTCAGTTCAGGACCGTCACGGATGGACGCTGTCCATTTGTCGAAGAGCCGGAGCCAGCCGAACGCCCTAGCCGAAAGCCGCCGACGCAGCAAAAGGAACAGAAGGAGCGTGCTGCGACGAAGGTCGCGGCCGAGGAGCGCCAATCCATTCACCCTCCGGAGGCTCCTACCCCAAAAGCTGTCATTGGCAAGCGCACACTGTCAGAAATGCAAGATGAACAAAACAAGGCGGGGGCTGCAGCGAAGCCCGTGGACGTGTTCAACCCTCCCAAAGCAGTGGCTTCCAACCCAATCGACTTTGGACGAACGCAAAACGCTTTCACCGGCCGCACTGGTACTGGCCGCTTCTTTGCTGGCGAGCCTGTGGCTTCTGGAGTGCAGCCTTCCAATATCACGTCGGCCATTCGCTCGCAGATGATTTCGTCTACATCAGGTATCAACGGCGCAAAGGCCGGTACTAGCAAGGAAGTGCATGGCCTGCAACGCAAGGTGCTGCAAAGAGGAGCCCCAACGCCTCCGGACGCCAGCTCTCGACGACTGACCGAGATGTCGTTAGAGGCGACCTCTACCAGGTCCACGAGTGTCTCCAGGGCTACTAGCCGGCGAATGGAGCTCATTGAGGAGGGCACTGACAGGCAGAGTTCCAAGCTCTCCAGAGCCAGTTCTAAGGCGGCGGCGCCGGCTCCCAAGAGCAGGCGTGATCTGAAGCCGGGATATTGCGAGAATTGCCAGGACAAGTTCAAGGACTTCGATGAGGTGGGTCGAAACTGAACATTACTGATGCCGCGCCAAGCTAACACCTTGAAAGCACATTCTTACTCGCAAACATCGCAAGTTTGCCGAAAACAGCGACAACTGGGCCGAGCTGGATGACCTTCTCAGCCAATTGGGCCGAGCACCCAGGTACTCCAAACGCTCCCACAGCGACGGCTACGCAGACGAGTCCTTGTAGGCATGGCCGGCCCACGGGTCACTTCATCTACATCGCCCGATATCTTGATACCAATTCTGCCCCGTTCCCAAATAGTCTTCTCTCGCCTCCGCTCTCGCATGCTGACGTCATTACCTTGAAAAGCACGGCTCACATCACACCCCCAAAAACAAAAAGCAAAAAAAGCTACGGATTTGTTCCACTTCCAGTGGAACTAATGATACCAGAGTACTGGCCAATATGAAATCATGTTTGGTATCCGGTCATGTTTATTTCCCCTTCATTTCGTCTTCCTCTAATTGGCGGCTCGCACTGAAAGCATTGCATGCACAATGGCGTTCGGCATGGAGCATTTTATACCACAACGGCTCAGTTTTCCTTATCTGGCGCGGGCAAGGCGGACGGCAAACGCCGTACGTCATCAGAGGCAGCGACATGCGAGCAAGAGACCGAGACGGCGCGTCATAATGAACAGCATGGTGTAGATATATTATTGAACAGTCTATGCTTGTGTATACTGTACGTTGAACACGAGGAAACAGCATGGTTTGAAAAAGCATGCCGCTGCGGGTGTGGCGAGGAGCAGCCCAAGGCATCGGTTCCTTGTGAAGGGCGTTGAGGCGAATTCAAGCATTTTCATCTTTCCATTCTCATGCCGATGCAAGTTCATTGTGACGCCACCAGGAGAGGAGGGCATCAATGATGTCATGCGAGCCACCGGTGTGGGAGGGAAGCAGCAGCAGCAGCTAATCAATACATGCGAAATCTCCGGAGTCTGGGGGTGCATTGACGGCCACGATGCCCGGTGGTCAGGAATTTGCTTGCTGGCTAATCTAGCTAGGTAGTTGCGAGAGGTTGGGAACGCTATCTCACGAACCAGTGTGTAGATATGGCGGCCCGAGCTTAGATCCAGGGGAGGAAGGGTGGTTCTCCGTCAACGTGTCTATTTTGACTGTCGCGACGAATGAAAGAGCTGCCTGGTAACGGAGCAAGCTGTTGAAGTTTAGTTACCTGACGGTCTCGAGGCACGCTGATCTTTATTCTGCTTGCGTGGTTGGATTACCTAACCGGTTGAGATGCTAGCGGGCAAGTTTCGTCATGATGAAGAAGCTAGGGACCGGACGAACCCACGCGTTCACGTAAAGCTCATACCCGTCCCCCGCGCCCGTGCCCGTGTAGGTAGTGTCATTCCGCGTGAGGCTCGTCTCCACTGGTTCAATCTCAATCTGGCCAGCTAAACCTTGGTCTCCTCCACACGCTACCAATCTGAGCGCTTATTCCGCAACCCTTCACTTAACCCGCATTTCCCGTCTCTGTGGCTCAGCCGGTAGAGCGTTGGTCTCATATCATGCATCAATATGACCCTGCCACTTAAAGGTTGGGATATCCAAAGGTCGCAAGTTCGAGCCTTGCCAGGGACATCCCTTTTTACTAGTTGGTTACCAAGGTAAAATCATCATCGCAGTGAGAGAGAGAGAGAGGTGTTTGCTTCTTTTCGTTTTGCTTTTTGTACTAGTCACGCACTCATCAAGGGCGAGTCGAGTACCCCTTGCATGAACTTTTATCCCAACTGTGTAAATAAATGTGTTTCCTTGGGGTCCGATCTCTGATGCATTTTCACCCCATCGCCAGTCAGCATCTACAATCGTATCTATGTATCATGGTATCTGTTTAGTTGTTTTGTCCCTTGCGAAAAAAGATGCAAAGTCTGTGGCGGTAGAAACTGATATCGATTGATATTAAGTAACCTAGGTATATGTCTAAGGTGGGTTGCGAGCTCAGCTCCTGTGGTCAAACAACCCCATTCCGAGCCGCGTGGTGGTCTTCGCAACACGCTACATTCTTCCCGGGACACAGACCGAGCCGACACTGACATCACTGCTTACGGGGGTTTCCAGTCTCGTTCCCAAACACTTGTCGTTGCCGCCGTCGAGACACGGCATCAGCGCCGGAACGACAACACCCTCTCGAATCGCTTCATAAATCCGGGACACACTGGCACCGATGGTACTGCTCTGCTCCTCCTTTAGCCCCTGGTGAAACGCAAGCCCCAGTTTACCACGGACAATGTCGAAAAGAACTGAAGAGGCTTGTCCCAGTCCCTCGAGGTACGCAACGTGAGGGGTTGTCGAGTTGGAGCGGATGATCTTGGGGTTGTTGCTCATGTCCTTGAACCACATCTCCATGCTATGACAAAACTCGTCTTGAACACCCATGACAGCTTTTACTAACACGCCTCCAATCTCTTCTTGCATGATGAAGTCCACGACGTAAGCTGTAACTTTGGAAGCCACGGCTGAGCAGCGCTGTGCATGGCCAAGCTTGTTTGCCTCGTTCCACCAGGTTCGGATCGACTCGTCCAGACCGGCTGCCAACTTTTCCAGCTGGACATTGTCAAGTCCCATATCGGCTTCATTTAGCATTTTGGTGACGGTAACTGAGCCAAGAAATCTTTCGTAGTAGTCCCTCAGGTCGGCCGCCTGGCAACAAACAAGCAGGTGGGCAGCACACATGTGGGACAGAATGTCAACGGCTTCCATGGTCCTTCTGCCGGAGAGAAAAGCGAGGGAGTTGATGCCTTGATTATGCATCTCAGCCGATTGTACATGGGAGGAGACAGGATGGGCAAGGGCGGCCAATTCTGACATGTAAGCACTCATGTTGACGTCGATGCCCTTCATGGTGTAGGACTCGCCGGGGTCTCCAAAGACCAGGTTCGGGTCGAGTCCGTTGTTTGTCGCCGGGTTTATCAGCTCGGAGCATTGGGAAAAGAGCATACGACCAATCATCTGGAGAGCCGTCCTCGTTTTGTCCATGGCTGAAGTAATAGCCGTTGCCTGAAAGTTGCCTCCGGAATAAATATCTCCAGCAGTGCTGTCACCACCTGCGTCGACGTCGATGACTGGATTGTCGGATGTCGAGTTGAGCTCTACCTCAATTTGATGTTGTGCAAGCATGAGATCCTCGAGGTAGGGCCCGATCCACTGCGGCGCCGTCCTTGTAGAATACCTATCCTGCCACAGACCATGTCCAGTCCTCTTCTTGGTCTCGAGACCGACCACGAATTTTGACGACCTGAGAAAGCTCCGGATATTGCGTGCTGCTTCAACTTGTCCATTGTGGGGCCGGATCCTGTGTATAAACTCATTTGCCCACTCGACATTCCCAACAAGACACTCGGCAGTAAATGCTGTCAGGGCCTGAGCGAGCACCGCGAGTTGATTCGCCTCGTAGATAACCAAGCTGGCCAGGGCGGCAGAGGGGGCTGTTCCGTTGATCAGGCCAAGGCCCTCCTTCGGCTGCAGTTCGACAGGTTGGATATCACATCTCTTCAAGGCCTCAAGGGCCGACATGACTTTTCTGTTGCAGCCGGACCCGACGGTGACCGAAATGTTGGGGTCCCCGACCAAAGTCCCCGCAATGTAAGACAGCGGCATCAAGTCTCCTGATGCCGATATGGTCCCTCGTAGGGGCACCATCGGTGTGATGTCATGACGGAGGAGAGAGAGTAAAGATTCGATGACCTCAATCCTGACGGCACTGTGGCCTCGAAGGTTTTGGTTGGCCCTGATGACCATGGCGGCCTTGACCCAGGCCGAGGGTATGACGTGAGACTGTCCATCTCGGTCGATCTGTCCCTGTGCCAAGTCTGTAGAGGTGATGATGGCGCTTTGCGTGTGTTGAAGCAAAGATATTTGGAGCCTCTTGAGTTGCTCCGTTCGCGAGTCTGCACTGCCGCCAAAGCCCGTGTTGACGCCGTACACCACCCAACCGTTCTCAGAATAGCGGTCGAGAACCTGGGTACTCAGGAGAACCTTCCTCTCGATCTCCGGGTCGTCCTTGACGTAAGGCGTAAGTCCGTGTCGAGCAACAGCGACTACAGTAGCAACGTCGAGACTATTGCCGTCCAACGAAAGGTCCACATCGGAAAACTGCAAAATTCGCAGCTTGTCGAGATCAATCCGCAGAGCCGAAGCGTGCGTTGACGCGAGACCCAATGGCATCGACATCTCTGTTAGCGTCGTGTGAGAATCCAGTGATGTGTCAGGCATTAGCTAGCGACGAAAGGGACGGATGATATTTATTGTAGCATGCCATCCAGACACTTGCACGGGCCAGAGCCGTGTAAAAGGGGAAGCGATGGCAAGACGAAGTTGCAGTATTGTATGTACCTAGATTGATGACGACAGCTGAAGGTGAATCACCAGCATGTGTTTAGTGGCTGCGTGGCGTAGAAAGAAGGAAGGAAGGACGGGTGAACTCGAACACTGGTCTTCCACGGTCTCCGTGCATGATTGATTCTCTTACGACTGCTGCAGCAACGTCGACCGACTGGGAATTATTGAATCCGCCACTTTCCTGTTTAGCCGTGAACAACAGGAGCGTTTTGGATTCGTGTTCTTCCATCGCCTACTTCTCGACCTGAGCCGATGACAATTAGAAAGTGCTCTGCGATCCGTACAGAATGTGCGGTGAGAAGGGGAGAAACCGATTCGGCGCCACACACCACAAGGCCAAGAAAGGGCGGTCACATCCCACCTATCCATAGCCTTCTGCTTTAGAGTGTTTTCGGCATAGAATCCTTTCCCCCATGCCTATCACCGTTTACGGGCCGAGCAGCGGAGTAAGATTGTCGTTGCTCGACAAGCTCAAGCAAGACAAGTTTATGTCGGTACAGTGAAGGTTGGGTTGAAGAATGGAACAACTAATTCCTCGTTCCCTTTCCTGCCCGGGCTTCCAACTACCAGTACCCACCCTTTCCAGCGGGCAAGGCCGCCTGAAGAGTGCGTACTTGGTGGGGCAAGTAACCCATTCCCGGGTTTAGCCATCTGCCAAAGCCGGACGGTGCCCCACAATCACGTCCGACTGCCTCCAAGGCTCCAACACCTACTGGTTCTTGGTCCAACACCGGTTTCACTTCCTCACCTCATGGTTACCTACACATGCAATCCACAAACACTAAACGATAGAAAAGCCGGCCTGAACAACAGTCACAATCTAGAGACCGCTTGCTTTCTCGGGAACATCTGAATTGATAGACGCCGAAGTGTCATCCCCGAGCGCCCAAAATGGCGACAAGCCCTCCCTCGCCGGGCGCCTCGAGGTCAGGCTCGGCTTCGCCTGCTCCCGCAACCATCCCGGACCGCCCAGCCTCTCCTGAGATACCTCTCACCATGTCCGCCTCAGCTATCCTGACGGCTCAACCGCGCGACGTGGCCTCTGCCCTGGCCAGTGCCGGCGAGTACCCGTCGGAGAAGGTCGTCGTCAAATTCAAGGCAGTCGGGAACGCCCCTTCCCTCACCCGGGGCGTGGCCAAAATCTCCTCCACCCAGACATTTCACACCGTCATCTGGTATCTGCGCAAAAGGCTCAAACTCCGAGAGTCAGACAGCGTCTTTTGCTACGTCAATGACTCTTTCGCGCCTTCTCTCGACGAGATCGTTGGTAACTTGCATAATGTGAGTAACAGACGACTCGCACGTTCATGGATACGCTTGCTGACACATGGTAATAGTGTTTCAAAAACTCAAGCGGCCAGCTCGTTATTTCTTACGCCATGAATCCAGCTTTCGGCTGAGATTTGGCAAGTACGCTATTAAATGGTATTCAACATATGGTTACCTAGTAAATGATGCGAAGATGTCCCAGCCCCCAACCGCCTCAACGCCAGTAATGCAGCCCGAATCTGATGCTATGCAACGCTCCAGCAGCTGACAGCCAGCAGCTTCTCATAACCTCTCAAGAGTGTTGGAAAACGTCTCGAGCTCCTCCTTGGAAATAGGGTATGTATGTTCCGGCCCAGGATACTGTCGGCGCTTCACCTCATCGCGGTAGGCCTCAATGGCCTTGAGGCTCTCGCCCCAGACATCGCCGTACTTCTTGACAAACTTGGGCAGGAAGCGGCCGGGAGGGAAGTTTCCGGTCATGTCGACTTGCACCAAGACTTGGCCCGAGCAGCCATTGCCTGCACCGATGCCGATAGTGGGGACCGACAGCTTCTCGGTGACAAGCGCAGCCACCTCGGCCGGGACGGCTTCGACGACCATGGCGAATGCGCCGGCCTCTTGCACAGCCAGCGCATCCTCGAGGAGTTTGAGAGCGCTGTCGGAGGTTTTGCCCTGGACTCTGAAACCGCCCAATGAGTTCTGCCGTTGCGGCGTCAGCCCCACATGGCCGAGTACAGGAATGCCCGCAGATGTGATTTTCCGGATGGTGGGCGCCATCTCTTTGCCGCCTTCGAGCTTGACACCTTGCACTCGGCCCTCTTTGACAAAGCGGATGGCCGTCTCCAGGGCCTGTTCCGGTGCAATCTCGTAGCTACCCATTGGCAAGTCGCCGACCTGGTTCTCCGTCAGTTGGGGGTTCGGGGATTTTGATGCAGGGTGGTAGACTCACAGTGAAGGCAGACTTGGTAGCCCTTGCAACCGAGCGGCAATGGAGCAGCATTTCCTCAACAACAACCTCGCTCGTGTCTTCCATGCCAAGCGCAACCATGGCCAAGCTGTCGCCTACCAGGACAATATCCATACCGGCATGGTCAGCAACGTGAGCGCTTGGAAAGTCGTGAGCCGTGATGACTGTGATTGGCTCGCGCTTCTTGTACAGACTGCGCAGGGAACCAATGGTGACTTTCTTTCTCTGGTTCGTAGAAGGCGTACCCATGGGGGAATGTGAGCTGTATCGCAACTGGGGTTGTCGCATGAGGGCGGGATAGGCAGGCCTCATTAGGGGCGCTGGTATCGAGAGTCGCGTGCCTCTAATAATGGGGGCACACGACCTTGCCCAGGTACTTTGAACAGTATGTAGAGGCATGTGTGTGGCTAAGTACCTTTTGTACAGGACGGGAATCAAGTGTATGAATGCAATTTGTACGTGTGTAAGGGGTTTGGGGGGGGGGTGTCTCTAGAGGCGAATTTGATCGCAATTATGGCGTGGTATTTTTTTCTATGCGGAAGAAAGGTATTGAAAAAAATTTAATCTTAGGGCAAAGCGCATGTTTTATTGTCAAGGTCATGATGGTTTTTGCTGCGTAGAATTGAGTATCTCCAAAAACTACCCGTGGTGTTTCGTTCCCGCCGCTTCGATGGAAGGAATGAAAAGTGGGGACACATGCGCTATTCCCAGGTGAGTCCCAGTAAACTGGGTCCGGTCCGACCCAACAAGCCTCCGCCATTGGCTGAGGTGCTGAGGCACGTCCGCTCCCCTTCTTCCATGCCTTTCCCACCAGAGATTATCCGTACCTGGGTAGGTAGGTAGGTAGGTAAGTAGTGAGCCATTCGGTGGTCTACACGTACCTAAGTTTACACTACCTACGTGTAGACTGCAGTGCACCCAACGCCCTAGAGGCGCTAGGACGCTGCCTCCTCCCTTGTTTCTTTGTACTGGGTACGTGCCTACCAACCCAAGTACCTTACCTACCGTACTAGGTAAGCACCTGCAGAGGTACATACGACGACGCTGGAGGAGCCCAACCAAGGCCCCCTCTTTGGTCCAGAGCGCTGTTCAGACTCAGAGGCATGGTGTCCGTGTGACTAGACTTTTGCAACGAGAATGGCCTATTTGGCCTTTTGCCGCAGGACCCGACGGACCAATTCTAGAGACAACGCCGCTTGTTAGAGTACTGTTCTCCTCAGGGAAAAGAGAGAGAGCGAGAGAGAGAAGCTTTCGCTGTATGAGGTGTTCTTCTCGTTTGCCTCCGTTATGCTACAGCAGGTGCCTTGCCTTTAGCTACCTAGGCTAGGTATCCGTACACGTACTGCGTATCCATCGTCAGTGTTGTCGTAGCACCATCATTTGTTCCTTGCGGAGAACACCGAAGGTCGCGGCGTCTCGTATCATCTTTGCGGCTTCCATGAGTCGGGAGGGTGACTGAGTAAGTTGGGTTAATCCGGGGCTGTGTACATTGCAAACCACCATAGCACCGGCAAATACAAAAGCCCCAATTCCCGAGCGCAAGTATCAAGTATTGGCTCTGAGAACTCCCGATTTCCCCAACCTGCAGCCCTGGGCATTGTTCTTGCGGTTCCTGCGACAAAGCAACGATCGCTTTGTCTTGCTGTGTGGTCTTAGTCAACCCTCCCTTCCCCTCCTTATTTTCCAGATTGGGTCGACAGAACGAACGGGCTGACTGGGAAAGATCCGAGTCTAGCCGCTTAATCTTCGGGTCCACCTTTCCTCATTCCCCATTCCCCCTTATCGTTGGCACTTATCAGCAACGGTCCAGGATCGCCCACCTCATCATTGCGCCGTCAGGAATCCGATCCGACCTCCGCCTCCTCCTCCCCTCTTTGCAACCAACGACTCTCCCTCGACCCCAGGACCATTACCGACTCACAAGCCTCTCTCGAGACCAGCGCTGAAGCGATAATTCACAACGAAGTCCTAGCATATTGCGACTTTGCCCGCATAACGAACCATTCCGTTCCCGAACCATCTATACCCGACTGCCAACCCTCGACATCTGACCCCTTCTCCGAACGCCCCGCGCGCAACCGACGAGATGAGTAGCCCACGCAGAAGAATCGAAACTGATGTAAGACTATCCCCGCCTTCTACTTAATATGTTTATAGAACATTTCGAGAAACTGACGGCGCTGTCTCTTTCCTAGGTTATGAAGTACAAACGCCCAGGACACACCCCACGCTTGACACTGAAACTAACCTGACATAGGATGTGCGGACCGCCGATGAACCATAGTCTCCCACTTATACTGACCCGTACAGGTTGATGAGTGACTACGAAGTCACTTTGGTGAACGACAACAGTATGCTTCCCCCCTTTGACATCGTTCCCAGACTGCTTCTAGGCCTGCTGTGACTAACACGCCCAAGTGTAAGCTCTAGGTTCACCCATCGACATCCTCCTATCCTAACGACTCCTCCCAGGCAAGAGTTCTACGTGCGATTCAAGGGGCCTACAGAGAGTTAGTGCAAGATGACCGCACACAATCGTTTGCTATATTGACACTGCGCAGCTCCGTTCGAAGGCGGCGTCTGGAAGGTCCACGTCGAACTCCCAGACCAATACCCCTACAAGTCTCCAAGCATCGGCTTCGTCAATCGCATTTTCCACCCCAACATCGACGAGCTGTGAGTATTCAATATGAGGATGAGATCTGTATACCATATTGCAAGGGATAGGGCGAGGAACTGACTGAGCGACCCGGAATAGATCGGGCTCCGTTTGCCTGGATGTTATCAACCAGACCTGGTCACCTATGTTCGACATGATCAACATCTTTGAGGTCTTTCTGCCCCAGCTACTTCGATACCCGAACCCGACGGATCCCCTTAATGGCGAGGCAGCAGCTCTAATGATCAGGGAACCCAAGAGCTACGACGCCAAAGTAAAGGGTGCGTGACAACCCACCCCCCCTTTGTGAGCAGAGAGTATAATGAAGGAAATCCGCTGATGAAAGGGGTGCAGAATATGTCCAAAAGTATGCGAGCAAAGACGCTGCCGATGAGGGCGGTGCTGAGAGCGATGATGACGATGACATGTCCTCTGTCGGCAGTTTTGGTGACGATGACGAGGAGCCCGCGGGTCGATTGGATGACGTATGAAGACGCTAATGAGTCGGAAGAGAGCCTCAGCTATAAGAGCATTCATGGAAATGGCGTCGCAGGAGATTATATCCTTCGGGGGTTCGACTGGTCTTTGCATTCTCACACACTTCCTACCCTATGGAGACGAGTCGGTGGCCAGTGGTTTCTTTTCTTTTCTTTTGTGTTCAAGGAATAAGGTTAGGCATCTGATGAGAATCAAATTTTGGAGTTTTCTACATGAGACGAAATGGGAAGGAACGAGGACCGGAGTATAATAATGGCCATACCTCGAGATCTTGTGAGACTTGGCCAATGAGGAAGGGGAAGACAAGGATGCGTACTAGCACGCATACCGTACCCCAGATTGGATGGATCCCTAGCTATTTGAATAAGTTTATCCATATGCTTCAGGGGTCACTATATAGTTGTAATGACTACACATGCAGACAGAATACGCCGGGTTCTATAGCTTTCATGTAGCTGTATTTCGGTGTCTTTCTCATGAGCGTTTGTCGTTGTATTCGAGACATGCATCCGCTTGTATATACAGCCAACTCCTTGCATAGGGTTGAAAGCCTTTCATAAGTCGTAGCCGTGCCGTTTATGTTAGCCTCAACGTCTTTACTGACGTGAATCCGATCCCAGGGTATCTTTTATCTAATCTCAAATTCCCAAACGCCAAATCACCTAGCCAAAGGTCCTTTAGTCCGACTCGGTATTATACCCCACCAGGGGGTTGGAAGGGGGTAACCATGGCCGACCATCATCCAGGACCTTTTGTTTCTCTCCTCCTCCTCCTCCTTCTTCATTCTCCTTCTTCTCCACGCCGCGCTTGCGTTTCAGCCCGGAAATTCTCACCGGCGTCCGCTCTTCCTTGGGCTCGACGAGGAACGGATCCCGTGCCATGCGCGTATTCCCGACAATCTCTGACACAATGGCCTCCCTCCTCTTGGACGCTAGCACTTCTGCCTTGGGCGCCCCCTTGGGCAGTGTTTTGCCCTTGATCTTCGGCTTCACATTCATGGCAGTCGAAGAAAAAAGCGGCTTCGTAAGCGCTTTGTGCCCTGCATCCCATTCGTGCCCGTCCCCGAGCCCAAAGTCCACAAGGCTAGCCCTCCGTGCATCCTCCTCCGTCGCGGGGACGAGGTCGATGCCCAGGCTCATCTTGTCTTTCAGAGCCTCGCCTACAGCAGCATCCTTCTCACGCTGATGCCGCCCGGCGCGGAATGTCTTGCGCAACGCCTTGTTGCGTGCGTAGGGGTCGTCCCATCGCTTCTTTGAGATGTCCTCGAGCTCGTCGATGCGCTCCGTCGCCTGGGCCAGCTGTTCGCGGTCCTGTATCGTCTTCTCGAGGCTTGCGAAGGCGCTGCTGCGCAATTTTTGGCGTTCCTCCTCCGTCATGATGACCATCTCCCCCTCCCTCGGTGCCTTGGCGTTCTCACCCTCGTCCCCGGTGTCCCGCTTCTTTGCCCCCGAGATTACGGCGTACGCCGTGTTCTGCGGGTCCGTCCGGATCTCGATCCAGCCGCCGCAGTCGGCATGGCGCATGCGGAACTGCCATATGGGTGTCGAGTGATAGCTGCCGGCGCGCTTCTTCTCGGCGTTGAACCGCACGCCCTGGCCGATGATGGTGGGCTTGGGACAGGTGGAACACCAGATGGCGTAGGGCATTTCGAAGCGGACGGTGAGAACGCCGGACGAGGCGAGCTTGGAGGCGCGCGCGCCGAGGGCGTGCTTGCCGTGGATCTTATTGCCCGAGGTGGTGCCCTCGACACCGGGCGGGACATAGCGTCCCATGTTGAAGCCCTGCATCTTGGGCGGTTGCTCACGGCACAGAGGGCTTCAGGATGTGTCTGGAGTTTGCAAGCAGAGTTGGGTTTTGTCGTGGGAGGCGGCGCCGGCGGCGACGGAATTCGATGTTCGTCGGGAGATGGGTTTCTTTCGGGACTGTGGTTGTTGAAGGTGGAATTGGTGGGGTGTGCACGGCGTGTGCCCAGGCCTTCGGCACAGGGCAGCGGGATTATGTAAAACTACGTAGCGTCTATCCCTATATTAGGTACACATAGGTCCAGTTAATAATGAATGTCACAATCCCATTCATCCCGGCTCAACCTGGCATCATGGTTTCCTCGGCATTGGTTTGAATACCAATACAATGCCGCGCCCGTCAAGTTGATGGGCTGACTCGTTTATTGAGCATGTGCCGTCTCCGCCGCCTCGTGTGTGATACCTAGCCTGAACCGTAATGCAACAGATGACTGCGAGATGCCTCTGGTGACCCCGACTGCAACTTGATATCCGCCTGTCGGCGTCTCGCTCGAGGGCATCCATCGACCACGATACGTACCCTCTTGCCTTTCGGGACTCTTGCATAAGGCCGATGCTTCCCATATGAATACATACAGGCTTGCGTTCGTGGCGTTGCTACCCGTTGATTTCGAGGCCGATGGGCAAATGTCACCATCGATTGCGTGATTCGGTTGGGGTTTGAATACTTTAGGCGTCATCTCTCTAGCCCTTGTGGCCCCTATAAGAACTGAGTGTCTTGTAATGACATCGACCCGCAAAGTTTTCCCCCTATCTCCTTCCTGGCCGCCAACATTGGGGGTCGTTCTTCAATCTCGAAGAGGCCACCTGGAGGCTATTATAAGTTTCACCAGCTCGCACCCATTGCAGCATTTCTGCCCGAATACCTCAGCGCTTCATGGCCCGACCCACTCTGTCAGTGAACTCCCTTCGCTGAGGGCGACGTTGACGTGTGGTTGAGACACGTCAATCACACTTCACATCGCATCATGCCACACAAGCATATCGGCAGTGTGCCGAGTACGTCAACATGGATAGTCATCAGACATCAAGGGATATCATTCATGCCGAAAGCCCTGCAATCTATGCTGAGATGTATGGATCGCTCAACATCCCGGAGGAAAAAAAAGATAACAGATGATACATGTCTCTGCTTTTCCGCTTGAAAGAGGTGGCCGGTATAACCCCCTAGAGTTCGCGCCGACACCTGGCATTAACGGTTCGTTCCCATTATTTGCGTCGTCAATCCCAAAACAAAAGCATAAAGTCCTAATGTCATCATCAATGTGGGTTCATGAGTGGCAGACGACGCTCTCTCCACTGCGTCCCTTTTGTCATCCTCGTCATGGGCGGCGAGCCCGCAGTCCGGTGTCTACCCCAGTGGTATCCCGTGAATCATCATGCACTCCCCGTTTTTACTGATAAGAGAGAAGACCACCACCCGTTCTTCCACAGTTAAGACCATCTTAAAAGATGGCTACTCAGGTGAGCGTATGTTGTTTCTTTCTGTTGTTGTGGTTCATCGGCTTCCCGCCCTGGCCCGAAGCTGTTGCGTTACTCATTCGCCCAAACCCGCCATACCCGCTGTCGGGGCAAACGTCTCATACATGTCGTCGTCGCTGCTGTCGTCGCTCATTGGGCTTTGTGCGTTACTCACATCGGCGCTTTGGAACCCACTGAACCCTCCGAGAGTCATTGCAGGTGGTGCGCTCTGGCCCAAGGCAAGTAAGCTGTTGCCGGCATAGCTACTGCTCATGCTGCCAGGTCCGATGTCCACAACGCTACCACTGCGGCTTATCGATGGCTTTTCTGGTAATTTCTTGAGGAGACCGGTCGAAATGTCGAGCATCGTCATGGCGAACTCTGTCAAGCCCTTTCCTTCACCGGGCTTGGAGCTCACAGAGAGTGTCCAGCGGTACTCCCCTAAACGTCTTCGATACCAGTCGGCTTCTTCTCTGCCCGGCGACGTTGCCCAAAGAAGCGACCCAAAAGTGCCAATGAGGGCAAAGTTGGTCTTGGAAGCGAAGTACCAAAACGAACGCAGATGTGACGAGTTCAAACGATTGACAAAGTCCATGGCAGAAATGAGACGGGCCTTTGCTGCACTCCGGCAAATGTGTTGCACGTACTGATCGACGGCCGATCCGGTGGCTTCGAGAGAGCGAATGATGCGACGGTGGAGCGTGATTTCGGCGGCAAAGTAGGCGAGGTGGAGGTATCCTATGCTCGACAAACGGCTCGAAGGGGTCGGGTTCGTCGTGTACGTGTTATCCATACGGATCACTGCAGGCAGGCTGGCATACCACTCCTTGAGCTTCAACTGGATCGGCTTGGCCATGCCCAGAACCAGGTGGGTGCCTTGCCCGCCGGCGTTGGCTACGGTTTGCATGGCTTGCAACGAGTAGAAAGTATCGAGGATCTCGGCCAGGATTTGCGACAGCTGTACCATCTGGCCGAAGAGCGTGCGGCCGCGCTCGATTTCTAGCTTCTCCTCCACATCGTTTTCGTCCCATTCCACATCGGGGAAATCGTGTTGCGTGAGCGCCTGCACCCCCCAGTTGGAGGAGAAGATGTGTGAGGGCCGGCCGTGAACCAGGGAACCCCACTTGTCCTGCATGTACAGAGCCCAGGCAAGGCGCTTCCGCAGCCCCTTCTCCCAAGGCGGTATCTTCCAATGCGTGCAGTCAAGATGGAGGCCAAGTTCCTGGGCGATAGCGACCAGTTGGGCGGTTGGGGCCCACTGGTCGCCCTCGGGTCGCTGGGAGAGGAGGAGGCCGGCTTGGATGGTGGACAGTTTCGGTCGGTACATGGCGTCGGCCAGAGTTGTGCGGATCATCCGTTCCAAGTTGGAAATGTTTGGACGAGGAACCCGTGCGAGCTCTTCGTCGTGCTCCCACCAGTTGATGGCGAATAAGTAGACGGCGGCCAGTAGACAAGGCGAGAATTCGCGGTAGCTGCGATCGTACTTTTCCAGGAAGACGGTCTTCTGGATGATAGGAAAGGCGGGATGGACGATGCGAAAGTACAAGTCTACCAGCTTGCGACCGTGTGGCCTTACAAGGTTCTCGATCTCCTCTATATCCTCGAGGACGTGTTCGTGGCCCGGCGTGTTGAAGTCAGGTAACAGGAGGAATGTGTCGTCGTCACTGACCTTCCGCAGCGTGCCGCGGGCCAAAAGGCTCTCATCCTGCGGGTTGAAAGGTGAGAGGTTGATGAGTGAGGGCTCAAAGTCGGTCGTCGGGCCAATATACTGGCTGTAGCGATCACTCTGAAGACCCAGCGTCCGCTTCAACAGAGTCGGGCCTCCAACGTTCGCCATGTCTTCAAGAAAGGAGCTGCTTCCGGTGGTGCTGGAGAGGCTGGGCTGATGTTCTCTTCGCCTTCTGATATCGGTCCTGGCTGGTGAACTAATAGGCCAATCACATGTCAGAGATTAAGGTTCGTTATCGGAAATGACCCCCTGGCCTCCGGGCGCATCCATGGCGGCCCAAGAAAACGTCGAGCGGGCGCAGAAGAAAGAAAGGCCAAGGGAAGATGACCAAGCTCTGGCGGAAAGGGATGGGTAATCTGGACACGATGTGCGTGTGTGTGTCTAGGAGGAAAGGGCATTGGGACGATGAATGGCATGAACAGGAAGATTGGAACTGACTGACCTTCTTCTGCCACTGTCGTCGAAGTCGCCGTCTAGCTTTCGTTTCCTAGGTTGAGGGCTGTTGACGAAGGAGCAGTCGGAGCCGCTAGCTTGGCAGGGTATGCAGCTATCTTCGTCGTCGCTCACGATGCACTTTACTCTGGACCGTTGGCAGGATTCGCAAGGGCTGAGAGACCGAGTTGTGTAGGAGCCAGCAGACTCGGCGATCTCCCTTGCAGGCATGCTGCCGCGAAAAAGCTCAAGGTTCGCAAAGCTGTCTTGACGATAAGAGTTCTGACGACGGGGAGGCTTGGGTGCGATAGCAATGGGAGCCGTCCTGATGACGGCGCTTGGGTTGGACATGACGGGCAGCCCACGCGTGCGGCAGTCGAAAGCTATGTATACTAAGAGGGCTGGGCCGACGCAGGGGAAGGGTTAGACAGACGGACGGACGGACCCGGCTCGTCGAGACGGGGCCCGGGGCCCCGGTCTGGTCTGGTCTGGTCTGATCTAGAGATTGCGAGGAGGGGGATGAAGCGGACGTGAGCTACTCCTGGGGTCGGCCGGAGATATGAAGACTGTGATAGGGCGATAGGCTTCCTGAATGGCTCAAGAAGCAGAGAGGCTAGCACACTCGCCGGGATATGAACGAACTGGGCGATGCGACCCACGGGGTGCGGCAGCCAACGAGATGCAAGTGATGTAATAATGTTCCTGGCTTGTCAGGTCTTTGGGTCGGTCGCCACCGAGTTGATAGCCAAAGGATGATATCTGTGGGTGAATGGAGGTGAGATTCGGAGTTGTGTGCGGAGCGCGAATGCAGGATCCGCCAGGCAAGACCGGCTAGGTAATCGCCAATTTCCAATCAACGGGTGAGCCTGTGTTGCAACACAAGACAGTCGACGGGCCACCACAGTGTCAGATAACAATTATGATGCGCCGAGGTCGGTTGAAGATAAGGAGGTTTCAGTTTGTAGGTAGGTTGCGGCAGACAGAGGGCAAGCAAGAGTGATTGCGAGATTTCGATGTGCCTGATGGGGATTGGAGTGGTGTTGAGACTACGCGTAAAGTAGGGGTGCGGGACAAAGGCCACGCGAATATTGAGTGTAAGGTGGGAAGTTGACAGGTATCAGTCCGCAATTAGGAGGAGAGTATCTTGTCCTCGTGTCGCGTGCGAAGGGGGTACAAGATAAGCGGCAACGGGAATTAGAAACGGCACAAGGTGATGATTCCCTTGTCTGTTTACTGAGTGAAATGAGTGGTCCCCTTGGAATCCCAGGTGGGACGCACACTGTCCGAGGGTAGTTGCGCTGCTGGTTGAGTGACTTGGGAATAGAGAGAGAGAGAGAGAGAGAGAGAGAGAGAGAGAGAGAGAGAGAGAGAGATAAGGTCGCGGAGGGGCCGCAGTTGATTTGCGGCCGTTTTTGGTGATGGAAATGCGGTTTTGGTTGTCGTCGTATTTTTGAAAGAGGGGGGGGGTGGACGCAGGGCCGGTTTTGGGGCCCGGGAGAAACAGAAGCTCGGGATTGGACAGGCGTTAAGTTGATGGATCGATATCGGTGGACTCAAGTGACGATGGAGACAAGGATGAGATAAGCCTGGCTTATCGGTGTCATTGGATCGGGGGAGTCGTATATGTAGTGTACCTGTAAAAGGGAATGTCTCTCTCTGTCTCTTCCTTCCCTTCCTGGTTCGGCGCTTCAAGTATCCATTAATGATTGCTTTGCACCGCACACCCTTGGACATTCGGGGGTTGTGCCGGATGTTTTGATGGAGACAGAAAGATACTAAATTTTTACGGGGGTTGGGTGGCGAGGATAAAGGACGGAATGGCGGGGAGAGAATGGGGAGAGGAAAGGGGAGAACGGAGAGAATGAGAAAGTGGGAAGAAAAAAAGACAAGAGAAAAAGAGAAAGAGAGACCGGGAAGGTTAAGGAGTATGCGGAAGAGAAAACAGCAAGATGGTCGCTCCTCCTCAACTAACAACAGTACGAACCCAGTCCAACCACAGAAAGGGGGGGGGGGATGCGAACGCCTAATAGATTACCTATAGGTTCCCCTTGCGGCTGCCCCTCTTACTATGTACAGGGTATATATCTCATTTGATCCGTCTCGATCGGCTTGCATCGCATGTTTCCCAATAAATCAGAGTCTAGGATATTCTTGTGAGAGAAAGCCAAGAAAATAATAATAATAATCAACAATCAAATACGAGCACAACGGACGATGTTGCGAGGCGGGATCTGGCTTCGCAAGCATGGCAGGCTTGGAAGGAACCAGGCGAAGCGTCAGACTTCGGGTCTCTCTGACTATTGGCAGACTATGCAGAAGCGTAAGGCAAGGAACTAAGCCAAGATAGTTTCATCTCGACTTCCATTATTCTACTCTGTGTGGCTGGCGTTGGTGAATGTCGATGAGAGGCGAAGCACTGGCTGTGAAGGCTTGCTCCGTAACCTTGGTCTGATAGGGTCCAAGGATCAAGATGAAGACGGAAGAGCGTGGGTATGAACGATTGAATGAGGTGGGACGACGGATGGGATGGGATGGAATGGGCGGGCATGGCCTCACGCTCCTCTACGCACCTCTACCAGACATGTGCGCAGCTATCAATGCCTCCGGGGACAAGCAACAAACGGGCGTGCCAGTGACATGCTATATGACAGCGAGAAACTAGGTACCTAACGAACTTTATCAACGTGAGATATTAAGGTAAGGAAGAGCGTCGAGAAGAAAGGGGGAAAAGCTAAGTTGGGGCCGTCCAATGACAGAGAACCTGACATTTGGCTTCGAGGAATCGAACGACAAAGGCGTGTGTCGATGCGCTAGCGGCAGGAAAGACGGGGGGCACAAAAGTGTGGAGGGAAGAAACGACCATAAGAAAGTAACCAAAGTGACGTATCGCTCGAGGGAGGCGACCGAAAGACTCGAAGTGGGTGAACGGGCCGAGAGGTATTCGGCAACGTCCAATTATACACTAGACGTTTGATGGTGGTTGTATTGTTAGATGGACCAATATAATTGGAATGGGGGGTTGTGCACTGCTTCGCGAGGCTAAGATGAAATAAATACAAGGCGTTTTCATTAACATTCCGCCAAAGAAAGAGTGTGAAGATTGTACTTTTTTTTTTCTTTTCTTCTCCTGTAGCGGTGGCATTGGTAGAGACATTAGTGATTGGATGAGGACGAGACGGAGGGAAGAGGATTCTCCACAAAAGCACATGGCAGTTCCAGCTTGGAGTGCCTAGGCTGGGGCTGAACGGCTTGCAAGTGAGTGTCAGTGGGCGAGTCTCCTGTGAAGCTGGTGAGCGATGCGTGATGAGGTGGTGAGGGAGAGACGGAGGAGAGTGTGTGGTTGATTGTCGATTGGTCAGTCGTGTGCGGGTTTTGGCAGTAACATGGACATGGGGTCCGGAGGGACGGCGAGATAAAGCACGAGGCATGATGCATCGGCGGCCCTTGATGCGCGCGGTCTTATCTCTATCCATTCCGGGGTGAGAGTTCTAGAAAGATGCTACGAGACAGTAATACATAATGATAAAAGGACAAATCATGTCTCATACATTCCACCTCCCCTCTCAAGCCACCCCCATTCCTCTCACCATGCTTCGTCTGCTGTTCCATAGCGGGTAACGTAGCCTAGGTAGGTAGGTAGCCTATCTTTGCGTGCGAGAGAAGTGTACCGATATCCGTACCTATACCCAGCAAGCCCCCCACTCCGGCGGTCTACATGTAGTGTGGTACAGTGATAGCGTAATGTACCCAGCCCAGCTGCAAGATCCGAGTCGGCGGTACGCGGGCGGAACTTGGGTGCCACCCTCTTGGGCTGCCTGTCTGCAGTTAAGTCGCCGTCTTCCGTTCGCACGAGCATTTGTAGCGCATCGGTATCCGTACAGCAGGCAGTACCTTAGGTACCTACCTAGGTACCTAGGTAGATTCAAGTGTACTGGTACCACCTTCCCGCAAACTGCTTGCCAGACTGTCAGCATACGTGCCCCGCAACTTTAGCCAAAGTGGCTCCCATTACCTTATAGAAAGCTCGGCTGTAGCCGTTTTGGGCCTGGCGCTGCAATGCCCACAACGCAAGTTACGTAACAGCTGGACATGGCCGAGTCAGACTACCTACCTACTGAGTGCCTACGGATACCTACCTATCTGGTGGTAGGCAACTATCAACACCACCAAGTCTATCTATCTACGGATAACATGGGGGCCTCCCTCAACAACAATTAACCTTCATCCATGAGACCAGAAGCTGCTGAGATACAGATGTACTTTCTCCATTACCAAGTTTGAGCGCACATACGCCCGAGTCTACCACCATCTTCCCTGAAACGTTGTCTCTGGGAAGACATGACCCCTCACCAAGCACGCGAACTGCCGGAGAAACCAGAGCATACGGCGGTACCATACTCGTGGTTTCGATTACATACTAGTTCAATCACCACCGCCCATCATTTAACAAATGGCACGACGGATGGACTACCGTAGCTATGCCACGCCAAATCACCGCCGGCCCGCACTTACTAACCAATATATCCTTGAATCTCTGCAGCCCCTGTCTTGTTGCCATTCCTTTCCATATTGCCCTCCTGGTCGTTTCCTCTCACCGACTGAGGTACGTACCTAGTCCAGGCGGCCCCTCTTGAGATCGCACAACAATACTCGAATAGAGTCGTTCCTTTCACCGACGTGTCACACACACATACACACAAACACGCACACACACTCGGTGACTCGAGGTTGGGCTGAGGGAACTCTAATCAAACCCCTACCCGTAAAACGGAAAAAGAAGAAGAAAGATGAAGAGAAAGAGGGAAGAGACCAAAGCCAGATCTGGTGGACCAGCTCTCAGTTCCTGGTAACGCGGGGTTGCGGGGCACCTGGTCTCCTGCGAATCATCGGCCCTGTTTCGCTTCTGATCGTGCCAACCATGCAAATCTCACAAAACTGGATATCGGGTTTCTCCTGCCGCCGGCATCACACACAATGCACGCACGCACGCAACGCGACCAGGCCCAGAAAACCACCACTCGTACCAAGCAAGTATCATCATGCTTCCGACCAGCCCACACCACCACCCTCATTCTCCCGCCGCCATTGACCACACGGCCCGCCTTATTTCGAACCACCACCCCCTTCATCCTTGGCCAAAGGTCTTGGCTAACACCTGCCACGTCGGCTGCTCTGCCGAAACGAAAAGAGGAAGAAACAAAAGAAGAAGAAGAAAAAGGGCACTCGATCGCCCTTCTGACCGCTTACTACAGAATGACCATTTCGACAATGTCTCTACCGGCGGACGGCGGACTGATCAACAGGCATTCCTCTCCCACCCTCTCTTGCGGGAGACCCCCACAAATCCCTGCATCCTGCGTCTCTCGACCCCTCCTCGCCTCAACAATCCGCGCGCCACAAGCCGTTGGTTCCCTCCCTCGTGGGGGGTCCGCCCCATGTGTCATGCCGTATCGTGAACTCACACACACCCATCACATCCTTAACCCAGCAGCACCAAAACCAAGCAGGGGAGGGTTCATTGGCCTGCCCTGCCGGTACTTACGTCATTGAGCTCTCAATTCCGCTAGGCTCACGATGCCAGCCCGCCGGCTCCATCACTAGCGTTTCCGGGGGGCCGTCGGCGGTACAGAAGAAAGACGTACGAGCCTCCACCAAACCGGACGTCGAGTCGTCAACTCTGTACTGAAGAATTGCTCCAGACCGCCCCAGGGCCAACGCTGAATCGGCGAGGAACCACGCTCAAGGTAAGGTGCTCCCGGTTGCTCTTAGGCTTGCGATTGGTCATTGGAATATTTTGTGGCATTGAAGATGGCTTTGGCGTGTCTGGCCAACTCGACAAGATCGCTTTCGGGGCTCAAGCAAATAGTTTCCGAAAGACGTGAACCCAGCAAGAGAGGGGGAAAGAAATACACATGAATCATCCTCTTGGGGGGTTGGTTGGAGGACCGGCTCTCTGCATTCAGCTCAGGTGTGCATTTCTCATAGTATGCCTGCTAATTGACAAAAAGTTCACCAGACAGACTCATGCTGCGGCGATCAGGGTCTCGGTAATGGTCCGACCATACTCCTCTCGGACCTTGATGTCCTTTGCAAGCCAAAGGTCTGACCTTCTTTGCTGCCTCGCCGGGGTCTATACGTTACACGTAATAGCTATGCGGCGTCTCTCATACAGACATATTGGGATTAGATAACTCGCCGACGGGTGTGGACTCTCAGTCAAGTATCGTACATGCCTCCTTGTGAACCCCTCCCTTCAGATCTGGTGGGCTATCGGGCAGGATATTCATCCGACAACCTTCAACTCGTATAAACCCCAGCTTTCTGTAAAACGACACAGCGTCCATCGTACTCACACAGGGAGTCCCTCGGCCCGTGCCGTCTCCGTGACAGCTCATATCAGCGCTGTCCCTACGCCGCGGCCTCGGAACCGGGAGTACCGCGCGATGAAGAAGAAGGTAAGATCTACTGGATCCGTCGGGCATCTCCAGGTTACTGACGCCGAATACCACTAGTGTCGGCGGAGTCGGCAGAGCGTCTGCAATCAGAGCCTAGAATTAGCGTCCTTGTGAGGTAGTGGGCTGCACGTGTCCATCCGTCAGTGGTATTGGGAATGGAAAGCACAAGTGTGGCTCCCGCGGAGATGTCACCGAAATAACAATTGCCAGCTGGGCGTTCTGGAACTGTGACAAAAACGACTGATGTTCTGGGATCTGGCTTTGTCGGTAATTCCCTGGAAAGAGGATAGTATTTGCCCACATCCGCTCGGAGGGGGGACACGAAGGCCAAGGCCAAGGCCAACCACAAGGTCCAAGACGTGTTATGGGCATCAGGCAGGCAAGCACGGCACCAGCGCTGCTGTTGGACGCAGGGTGAAATACGGGCACCGACTGCAACAGTTGGAAGGGATGGTCGTGTGTGAAGGGCCATCGAAAGTCGAGCTTCCCCGAAATTTTCACGTCGTGGGAAATATCGGGATCGGGGGCGCAGGCGGGTGACATGATGGAAGGAGACCGCCCACGCGTGGGACAGATAGATGGTATGTCCGACGAGCGGAAGGCAAGTCGTGCATTCAAAATGCAGCGCAAGCATGCAGCGAGGCAAGAAAGGACCGAAACCACCTTGCGGAGAAAAGGCCGCGGCTCATAGCCTTGCTACGTGCTATCGATGCGGCGAAGTCATGGTTAGGCGGTGAGATATCCCCGGTTTCCCGAGGCGGGCGGGGCCACTGTCCTCCTTCGCAGTCGCTCCCGTCCATGGACCATGCACCCCTCCTCCTCCTCCTCCTCCTCCTCCCCCTCTTCGTTGTCGCCCACTTCTAGAGATAGCAGTGGTGCATTACTATATAGATTATTATACTTACTGAAACAAAATCTAACCTGATCAGTCGTATCAACATATCATCAAAAATCTAATACATAGTCATATTCAAGTATTAGTTATTGCGAGCCCGTACTGAGCTGAGTTCCGATGCAGACGTCGGCAGGAGAGGAGATGAAGGAGAATCGCGCGTATGCTGACGACAACGACAAAGACGAGGCTACACGATGTCCCATTTGGCAAAGGAGGCGACTGTGATCCCGCCGCTGTTGAGGGGAAATGGGTTGGAGGACATGGGGGATATGTGTATCGAAGCCGTCGTAGAGGCTTCATAAGGGTCAGAGGGGTCAAGGAGACGTGAGGTGAGTAATAGGTAGTTCATGTGACGAGCATCTTACTGCAGATGAAGCCGCTCGAGTGAGAGGAGCGTCCAGACGCGTCCTTGACGCCATACATCGCAACGTAGTCGAGCACTATGGAGCTTTTGATGATGGTGCATCTTTGGGCGTCGGAGAGGACTCCCGCCACAATGGTTGGGAGCAGGACGACCCGGCCACGGGGTTTTTATTTTTATCATTATTCTAGACCAAGGATGCGTGCCCACGTTCTTCGATGCCAACCATGTCCTCTGTGCGTGCGCGCGTGCGTCGTCGGATTTCCTTGCTTCTGGGTGTTACTTTTGCCTTGCCGGCTCCAAGCAGCTGGCCCGGCTCAAGGGTTTCGTCGCGAGGCCATGTGGTCCTGGGAGACTACTATGGATAGTATCTGGTCATATCCGGGGAACCAAGTTTCAAAAGCCAGTGGCAACCTTCAGAGATATGGCCTCGCAGAAATGGCGTGTAAACGGCATCAGGCATCGTCGGGACGTCCCCCATCGTAGACCCTGGCCAAAGCGCCGTTCTTGCTGCCGTGCATCTACCCTGACTTATACGCCTCCGAGTACCCCTGCCCGTCCGTCTCGATCTTCCCAATGACGGGCTCCAACAGCAGCGGCAACGCCTCGGCGGCGTCTCTCCCGAACGCGAAATCGCCCGGCTTCACCTTGTGCATCTGGCCCTTGCCCTCCGCCTCGGGGTTTACGATGCACACCCGGGCGCCGGCCTTGTGCGCCTCGAGGATGTAGCCGGCGGCGGGCCACACCTGGGCGGACGTGCCAACGACGAGCATGAGGTCGACCTTGCTCTCGCCGATCCACGCGTCAATGCCCTCCAGCATCTCTTCGTCGAGGCTCTCGCCAAACCACACGACGCCCGGGCGCAGGAGCCCCGTCTTGCACGATGGGCACTGCGGGAGGTCGGCATCGACGATTCGCGGGAGTGCCCGGGTTGGGTCGAGCAGCGGGAGCGTATGGGAGGTGTCTTTAACGTCCTCCGAGGCCGGAGCGAGGGCCGGGCAGAGCGGGTCCAGGGTGTTGTTGCGGTCGACATAGGTGCATCTCGGATTGGCGCATTTGATGTCGAAGAGGCTCCCGTGGAGACGGCGGAGCTGCTCCGTCTTGTGTCCTGCCCGGGATGATAGGTCTGGCCGTGCCAGCCGCATCAGTCTTGTTGCTTGAACAGGTGTATATATATATATGTGTGTGTGTGTGTGTGTGTGTGTGTGTGTGTGTGTGTGTGTGTGCAGAATTGAGATGGCAATGGCGGGTCCTTACTCACCATCCACGTTCTGCGTCAAGCATAGAAAGTCCGGGTTCTTCTCGGCCAGCGCGGCCAGCGCGTAGTGCGCCGGGTTGGGCCGCGCGTTGAGCGCCATGTGCCTGCGATACGCGTAGAACAGCCAGACGAGCCCCGGGTCGCGGCGGAACGCGTCCATGGTCGCAAGGGCCGTGGCGTCGTGGTTGCGCCAGAGGCCGCCGGCGCCGCGGAAGGTCGGCAGGCCGGAGGAGGCGGAGAGGCCGGCGCCGCAGAGGGCCAGAATGCGCTTGCTGGAGCGCAGGGCCTCGTGAAAGGCGGCGACGTCGTTGTGCGGCGCCATGGCTGTGAAGGAGATTGCTGCGGCGTGCTGGGCTGCGGTTTGCTGAGGCGCACGTTGAAGGGCCTCGGTGGCGGTCACCGGAGCTTGGTGATTCTGACAGGACTACGCTCTTCTCAGCCCAAGGTGTATGATGGTGTTTTTCATTTCTTGTTGAGTTACTCGGCTTTTTGTTGCAAGATTTGGTCGATGCGACCTATGTTTGGTTCTCCATCAGGCGTCCGGAGGCAGACACAAACCTCCGAGGCAAGCTTACCTAGGTAGGTGAGGTTAGGCTTTGGTGCCTGACAACGGCAAGGATGATTTGCTTACTGTGCATACCTATACTCGGTTCGTCGGTAGGTGTTTTTCAGCTAGCAGGTGGACTAGTAATACAACGTCTGTAAGGAAGCCAAAGTCATGTATGGTGAGATGAAGTGAAGATCCCATCGGACTCGACATCACCCCACAAATGCCAAGGTGTATTAATGTATGATGTGAGTCTTACGGTAAAACGGCATGACATCATACATCCGTTGTTCGGGACTGACCGATTTCGATGCGAAAAGTATCACCATCTCAATTTTTGCGACGCCCATGACTAGCAACCAAGATTGACGTTATGCACACATCACATTGCAATTTATAGCGTATACGTGCTCGTATTAGAAGAGATACAACATCATCATGAAACTGGAGCGGCAGCTCCTGATATTTTGTCTATACCCATATCTACAATGTAACCAAATCGCTGTGCCTGCTTGCATTTATGTACCCAAAATCATTTCCCCAATCCCTTCCTACATTTACAACATCCCCTAGGTAGTTTCAAAATCGTCAAGGAGCCTCAATGCTCAGCTTAGTTCTCGAGAACGTAGCGGTAGCGGGCCTTGCCATGCTCGAGATCGACGATGGCCTGGTTGGCCTCGCTCATGGGGCGGACCTGAATCCAGGGCTTGACGCCCTTCTTGGCGGCAAGCTCCCACATCTCGCGGATCTCGTGGGGGGAGCCGATCAGGGAGCCGGTGAACTTGACACGGCGCATGACCATAGGCACTGGGGAGATGGTGTAGGCGCCGTCGTCAGGCAATCCAACCTGGACGAGGGAGCCGTCGAGCTTGACGAGGTTGAGGTAGTCCTGCATGGGGAGCTTGGCGGAGGAGATGGTGGAGATGACGAGGTCAAAGGTGTTGGCGTATTTCTTGGCCCAGTCGCCCTCCTCGGCTGTCGCGATGTAGTCGTCGGCGCCCATCTTCAGGACCTCGTCGCGCTTGTCGGCCTTGCGGGAGATGCCAACGACCTTGTCGGCGCCCATGGCCTTGGCGAGCATGATGGCCATGTGGCCGAGACCGCCGACACCGCTGACGGCGACGGTCTCGCCGGGACCGCAGCCGTGGTTCTTGAGCGGGGAGAAGACGGTGACACCGCCGCACAGCATGGGCGCAGCGTAGGCCGACTCCAGACCGTCGGGGATCTTGACGACGAAGTGGGAGGGGCAGCGGTGGTACTTGGCGTGGCCACCCATGGCCTTGCCGCCGTTGTAGTGGAAGGCGCCGTAGGTGTGGACGGATTTGGGGCAGTACTGCTCGTTCTTGGACTCACACGGCTCGCAGGGGCCCTGGCGGCCGAGGCAGGAGTCGGACTGGGCGCCGACACCGACGCGGTCACCGACCTTGATGTCGCCCTCGGCCTTGGAGCCGACGCGGACGGCGACACCGACGATCTCGTGGCCGACGCAGACGGGGTAAGGAGCGGGGCCCCAGCCAGAGCGCAGGACGTGGATGTCTGAGCCGCAGACACCGGAGTGGGTGATCTGGATGTCAACGTCCGTCTCCTCCCAAGGCTTGGGCTCGTACTCCTGCCAGACCATGTTGCCCTCGGACGACTTCTCGTCGAGACCAACCCAGCCCTCAAACTTGTAGTCGGTAGCGGCCATTTTGTGACTTGTGTGTTTTGTTCTTGGTAAGGGGATGTGAAAGGAAGGGAGGGATATCCAGGGTGAGAGAGAATATGTTGGTATAAGTGAATAGGGGTATTTGTCTATGCCAACAGTCTCTTCACTACAGAGGCGGGAGCAGCACTCGTCTTTTAAACCTGCGGTCACTCATCTCGCAACCCACGTTAAGTCCTAAACTCGTCGGCGAAGAAGGGGTTTAACGCCGGCCGTCCAAGGAAGAGTGAAGCTGGACAAGGAATCCACAGGGAAAAGCTAATCGTGGGTGGAGTCGAACAGCGGGAACAGACTGGGAATAGATCCCAGATGGGGCTCAAGTGCGGCTCCATGTCGCTTTCAAATGCCGATTGGGAGCAAAACAAGGGAGATAGCTCCCCGCCAGGCGGGCCATGCGTTATGCGTATGGCGTGGCGTTCAACCGTCACGGTTTGGGCGGTGCGGAGCCTTTGCAGAGAGAACCTCGAAGAAAGTCGGAGGAATCGTCATGATTCGTAAGGGTCGACCGGGTCCTGGCTATGCCGCCATGTCTCTCGCCCCCATTTAACGGAGGTTTTGAGACTTTCGGAGCCTTTCCGGAGCGAGGGCGGAGAAGGGAGGGTCCAGCCTTTTGGTTCGTCTACATGTCGATTCTGTAAGACAGCGGTGACAGAGCAGGAAGAAGTTCTGGGATCTTGTTCGGCGCCGTTGCCGAGCAATCGTGGTGATTCGTGGGGTTCGTGAAGATTTGATGTCATGGACCCCAGTATTATTGCATTATTCGGTATTCTGACGGCTTCTTCACACAGCAACCGGTTGGGCGAGGAGGGCAAGAGGGGAGGGGGTAATACGTGTAAGAAAGAAGAAGAAGATAGAAAAAGGAAAAGGACAGAAAGAATGGGAAAATTGCTGTCTTGCGGCGTTTTGAAATCTCTTCCTCCATTGCTCTCCCCGTCAATGCTAGCCTGGAAAGACAGCATAGGTGAGCTTCGGCATTGCTTTTTCCGTGACACACCTCAACGACCAAGGTATCTATCTATCACTAGGTACCGTACCTCCGTACCTGCATTGGTAGTCGGTTAGCCGGGTAGGTAGGTAGGTAGGTAGTTATCTGGACGACTCGTTGACCCTCCGCGGCTACCGGCCTTACATCATCAACTGCGGGATCTTTCCGCATTATTTTGCTCGAGCTCCGTCAAGCTTTCAAAAAACGTGCTTTTTTGTGGGAACCCGGCTTTAAGAGGAAAGAAGAAGAAGAAGAAGAAGAAGAAAAAATTGCCGTGCAGGGGCCACCACCAGTACGCCACTTTTGTCTGCCGCCGTTGACGGGCAGGAAACCTAAACCTTGTAATATTATCATGTCGGTCGATGCCGTTGAGCAACGCCCTGCCCGCATCTTGATGGGGCACCAACCCTCTCTCACCTATATGCCGTCATCAAAAACCCAGAGGACAGAGTTATCTCGCCAAGAACATGAACAAACTGCGGGAACGATGCTGGTCTCCGGCTCGCCGCCACTGCTGAATCTTTTCGCGAATAGGTATGTACTGGGGCAGTCGCCGTGACGTCACGCGTCAAGTGGCCGCCTACCTAGGTAGATCCTCGGCCTTATCTAGATACCGAGTGCCTACACTAGGTAGGTGAGAACACGTGAGTTTTCGTGCTGCAGATGCTAGTGGACCCCAAATTATCTCCGATCCGCCACATCCCGCGTCTACGCCAGGGAAGAAGCCGAAACTCTCTTTTCTTTCCGAGTCTAATTACGTCTTCTTCGTTTCCCGGCGCCGCGGCGTCAAAGATCGCATCTTCTTTTCAAAGCAACAAGTGTGCCGTGCGTGTACTTCGGCAGATCATCTTAGCGTTGGTCGTTCACAGAAGACCTCGGCGATAGCTATACATATGTATGATCTCCACAAGAACCATATAGCCATTGCACGCCCGCAGGGTTGCGGTGGAACAGTGAGTGTCACCTTTGGACTTGGGCTAATTGGCCCTGCAATATATATTGGTCATGCAATATACCGTTAGCATCATCGCCAGCGCCGTACCTGCATACCTATCCTTGAGGGATCTTGCATCGCCGGCTATGCCACACACACACGCACACACACACACACACACACACACACAACCTGCATATCTCGGCAGCTGTAGGCCCTACAACGCCCGCCGGAGCTTCATACGGAACGAAGCGGGATTATCCTCTGGTTCCTTACCACCCCCGATACGGACCGATGGAATTGACCTAACCCCCCTCGGTCCGCTCGACTCTGAATGGAAAAACGCCAAGGGTGAGAAACCAATGCTAATCTTAAACAAACAGCCCGGTGTTCGAGACAGCGGGAGATTGAAAGCCGCGGCTCGCGGCCGCCTCGCCTCTCTCTTCGCTAATGATCATTCTCTTTTTCCTTCGCCGAACTCGTCACCGTCATGTCTCCGACCGGAAAAAACGCAGGTCCACAAAACGCTAGGTAAGCACAACACACCAATAGTAAAAGTAGGCAGACTCTGTTCCTACCAAACATCTCCCGGGAGTGTAACCAAGTAGTTTTACGTCTCAACAACGTCAATCTGGACATGTATGTATCGGAAGTCAAATGACTCTGCAGACAGAGGTGTCCTTTCTCTGGCCAAGTCACGATCACCCTGACCTTTAGCGCCCCGGTGAAGGTGTAGGTACTGTAACGATACGAACAACAAGGGCCATGGGGCCCGGAGAAAGCAGTCGATGGAGCAGTCGTGGGAACTTTGGCTTTTATTGGACGGGTCAGGCGGCATTGACTTGCTCGTATTTCCCCCTCACCAAAAATCCCGAGGAAAGGGGGAGGGAAGTGAGTCCGACTAATCACAACCCCTGGGCGGGTATCCATTTTGACGTGTCCGTGTTCATTTGGCGATCCTCCACAGAGTCCAGACAAGTCGACTTCTCGTACCCGCCAAGGTCAAATGGAACCTCATTCAGGTCGGGAGAAAAACCAAAACCGTCGCTATGGACGGATACCAAGTGAGATTGTACGCATGCCAAAGAAAAGCACCCCACCGTACTGTGCCGTAAGGGGGCGAAGAGGGGGGGGGGGGTTGGTTTTCTCCATGTCCGCAGGGCGTACGGTTTGGACCCAGCGGTTTTGATCACCCGCGGACACCTGTTCTATCGCGCGCGAGATGGCGACTGACTGCACGGTGCTTTTCTTCGCCCAGACACCAAACCCACATTGTCGTGGCTCGACGGTCATTTGTTGGTACCAATATTAATTAGGTCCGAACTGGGTAAGGCGCGGCATCGTTGGCGCCGGCCCCCCCTTTCCTCTTCGAGTCAAACGTCAAATCCTGAACGTCTTCCCCGTCGACGCTCGCTTAACTTCAAACACGCCAGCGAGATTGTGTCTTCTCTGCTGAACCGTTCCACACGACCAGGGCACCCGTCACAGGTCTGATGGATTGGACGCGAGCCCGTGCTTGGCGTGAGATGCACACGGAAAGGAGCACAGAATGAGAGCCGAGCCAATATTTATCAAGAATTTGATTTCAGGTCGTCTGACTACCTTTGGCGAGATGGCCAACGGTATCTATCTCTAACTGCATCCCCAAGGTATCATAGTCCACAAACAGCTTCTAAACCCTCTCAATCCGAAAATGCAATGGCCGTACGCTGACATGTTTCGGCTGTCCCCCTCTTCCCCTCGTTCGAATGAAAGCAAACCGCTCCATGGTTGTGCGGGGCCGTCGCAATAAACAGAGTCATCCCCGGGGTCAGGGGACACAGTGAAAAGCGGCATCATTAAAGGTACCAAATCAAGCCAAGGTTGGCCTCGACTGCTCCAGCCAAGGCC
Organism: Colletotrichum echinochloae; assembly: GCA_016618095.1. Lineage (NCBI taxonomy): Eukaryota > Fungi > Ascomycota > Sordariomycetes > Glomerellales > Glomerellaceae > Colletotrichum > Colletotrichum echinochloae. The sequence goes on from JADEZT010000009.1 coordinate 1,740,036, forward strand.
TCTCGAGGGAAACCCGCGTGACCCAGTCGTGATGAGGATCGTGTCAGAAGGTGAAAATTGTGTACAATCCGGCCTCCATCGACGGAATAATTCTTTTTGTGTTGTCTTGATAGGCATGTACAGTCGTTGATCCACAGGTCCGAAGAACCTGCTTACAGCAGGAAGGTGAAGAAGAGGCCGACTGCACCGAGGGCCAGGTTGGCCTTGGTCGCAAAGCCAGAGTTGGCGGAAACGGTCGAGGGGGCAGAGCTGGAGCCGGCGGCGGTGCCGGAGCCGGAAGAGCCAGACGAGGAGGAGGAGGAGGAGGAGGAGGAGGAAGAAGCATCCTTGGTAGCAGAGGCCTCGTCGGAAGCGGTGGCGGTGGCAGAGCTGGATCCGGTAGCGGTGACGGTGCTCAGAGTGGTCTTACTGGCGGCGGTCTTGCTGGCAGAGGAGGAAGTGTCGTCGTCGTCGCCGCCCTCGGTCTTGATGACGATGGACTCCCAGCTACCAGTGCGGTCGCCGTAGACGTACTGCTTGGCGCCCTTGGCACCCTTGTTGCCCTGGTAATCAGTGATGGAGATGCTCTTGTAGTAGGCGTTGAAGGGGGCCTTGGTGAAGTCGGTGTAGCCACCAGCCCATTCGACGGTGCCCTTGGGGGCGTCCTTGCGGCCGGCGACCCAGGTGCCGATCTTGACCTCCATGGGAGTCTGGGGGAACATGGCGCCACCCTTGGCGTCGGCGTACTTGAGCTCGCGGACAAGGGCGCCGTCGATGATCCACTTGACCGAGTCTTGGGTCCAGTCGATAGTGTAGGTGTGGTAATCGGTCAGAGGGTTGCTGACGGGGTGGAAGGCACCACGGTCGTAGGTGCTGGTATCACCCTTGCCGAAGTAGTTTGTCTGGACCTGAGCGTTGTCACCGCCAACCCACTCCCAGTCGATCTCGTCGAGGTCGTCGGACTGGAGAACGACGGAGGTGACGACACCCTGACCGGCGGCGGCCTTCACGACGACGTCGATCTTTCCGAAGAAGATGTACTTCTTGGAGGCCATGGTGGGAGCATCAGTATCCTTGTTGATGGCAAAGAGAGCACCTCCATCCTCGAACTTGACCGAGGTACCGTCGAGCTGGCGGAAGATGGAGTCATCGTTGCCCTTTGTGAAGTCAATGTCCACGGACTTGCCCAGAGCGGGGTCGGCAGGGCAGTCTGGAGACCTGTCAGCAACGCTATTCCATCACGGCATGGAAACCAAATTTCATGAGACCGCCCCCCCACCGGCGAAGGGGGACTGGACGGCGCATACCCTTCTTGGTAGGATCACAGCTGGTGAAGGTCTGGGCAGAGACCAGCGAGGTGGTGGCCAGGGCCACGGTAGCGACAGAGAAGATCTTGGAGAGCATTTTTCCTGTTTGCTGGTTCGCGTACTGGGATCGGTAGAAGAGGATAGGACAGAATAGGATGCGGGAGGAGGAGGGATTAGGTCGACGAGAGAAATATCAAAGGCTTGGGAGAGGTATTAAGAGGAGGCTGGCCTGTTGCGGGAGCTGGAGGCTTGCGAGTGGCTTGAGCTGAGCGAGTGTGGTGGAAATAATGCCGATTAACGAGAGACTGGCAAATAGGGTAAAAACAAGGCAAGAGGAAGCTCGTGGAAAAGCAAAGTAGGACGAGGTAGGGAAGAGAGAGAGGCAAAGGAGGAGAAACACACGAACGGGGGAGATGGTTTTAGTAGTCTCGCCGAGACGAGGCAAAGCACACCAACATAGAAGCACCTGTACGTAGGTAGGTAGCAGTACATAGTAGTAATCAACACCCCATGGTGACAGCAAGCACATTGGCTAGGTAGCATGAGCAGGCAAAGGCCAAAGGTGCCTTGGCAAGTTGGCTCTCACTCTGACCCTCGCTCTCCTTTTGGTCCACGGACAGGGTATGGCATGCGTTCATGCAACATAGCCCCTGCTTGGCCTGTGGGCTAGGGCGAATCAATACGACTTCGTACCTTGAGTATTCAGGACCCTGCGCCTACTTGACGCCCACACGCCCTAGGACAACTGGGGAGGAGTGGTGGTCACCAGCCAAGGCTGAGGCCACCGCTAACCCTGGCCCACTTGGCACTTTAGGTCGACTACCTACCTAGGGGGGAGGGTCACTGGGCTGTGACCGGTCATTTTGACCCAGGTGATTCAGCTTACAAAGTATGTTTTGGTGTGTGAGGGTGAATGCTTACTTACGCAAACAGGACAGTACAAATAGTGTACCATGGTAAGGTAGGTTATGAAGTGGGAGTTGTAACATTGTGAATGAGTGGCGTGACTACCTAGTATGTGAAAAGGGGGGACATGGACTAATAGAGGTGGGCTCGGACCAGGGGGGGAGCAACTCTGGTGGGGCTAGGTGCTATTTTGCTCCAGAGTACCTGTAAGAAATTGATGTGCAAAGGACCAATGGTTGATGCAAGATTCCTTCACTTTGCCCGAATAAGAAAGGTACCGTGTGGAGTGGCGCTGCCTTCTTCCTCAACCGGGATCTCCTTTCCGCAAGGCAGCAGCAGAAAAGCTGTATTTGTACCCCGTGCCCCTCATATATCCCACCTGGGACAGGCACTGCGTTACATGCACACCTACGGAGTACGGATACCTACTGCAGAGAGGAGGGAAGGAAGGAAGGAAGCACGGAGAGTGGGCGAAAGCATGCCGTGTCCGGTACTGTACAGTACGGAACGGGAAAGAGCAAAGACAGACCTGCCATATGTTCCTGCATTAGGTAGACATCAGGTGGTAGTGTAGTGGCCTGCAGACATTCAAGCATAATTTCCTGGCAAAAGCAACTCGGGATATTACTGAATACAACCGACCGCGACAACTCACCAGCTCGCCAGGACTTTTACCATCTACCTAGGTACTTGCTGCACGGTGGAATTCCGCTCCTCTATGCATACGAATCGAATACCATCTGTCCCTCGCCCACGCTGCGTTGCCGCCGAACCAACCATCCGGCCCGTTTCCAACGCATTCCACACTGTCCATGCCACGAGACCGGTCCATTCCTCGGGGGTGGGGTGACGGATGACTAGGTAATAGGTGCTTGTCAGTCAGCTGCCCGGTTTGCCCATTGTCCATCAAGCCGCTCGCCTCCTTTGTTTCGTTCTGCCGCATTCCACACCCGCCCGCCGCCCACCAATCAATGGTCGAACGCTGACTACCTACCTAGAATCCGTTTGTATTCTTCCTAGGTACCTAGTCAGAGCCGGCACATGACAGCACGCACATAGCCGACCTTGGACTGGCTCGTGTCTCTGTTGACGACCCAGGCAGGTTTATCCGACTTGATCGACTTGAAAAATGTTTGAGTGGGATACGAATACCTATCTAAGACGAGGGGGCGGGGCACGCATCGCAATCATTAAACGCTGTACGGATAAGGGCTCCTGGGCTGGAATGGGACCAAGACACGGAGCACCAGATGAACTGCAGGCTGCCGTCGCATGTTCTACCCACCCAGTCGGTCGGTGCCGACGGACGACTCGATTTGGACTCGGCGTGACACCTGCGTATCCGTGTGCCGGTCTGTCCACAAGGTACCTACGGTGTGGGAACGACGTGCCCTAAGGTCTCTTCATCCAAGTTGAAATAAGCCTCAGCGCAATCTCGGGGCCCCTTCGCCGGACGGTGTTGCCGCCCTTGGCCGTGTGTGCCTCCTGCTGCGAGGCCAAACTCTGGCCCATTCGCCGCAGATCCCCCACATTTACGTGGTAATCAATCAGACCACCCAGGTAGCTACTGCAACAAAAACCCCCCCACCTTGACTTGGAAAAGCCCTCATAATAGGGAGTACATATTTGGGAAATCTACGCCCAGTTACCTTAGTACAGGGTATCCAGGAGACGACAGCCCTTGGACACGGGCTACTCTGAGGTGCGACAGCCCTATGCTTGCCTCAGCCCTTATGAGAGGGACTGTAAGATACACCGAACACTGGCGGCCAATCATAGTCCCTCGATCCCCAAGACTCATGGTTACCGTTGAAAAAAATAGAAATAAGAAAAAAACGGCCGCTCTGCTCCATCGATGCAGTCAGTCCCATGATCCATCAGCACGGGAACCACAGACCACACTGCGCCTGCGTTTTCGGCCTATCGCAAACTGGAACAGCTGGCTGCCATCTCCTGTGTCACTGTGCTTGAAACAGGAGCAAAGTACTGTGCCGAGTACCGACGGCTTTTGTCTCTGCCTTTGGTTTCGGAGCGAGGCGGACTTCCGAGTCCAGGGAATCGCCACCGTTTCCGCCACTAATTGGTGGATCCGGAAAGAAGAAGAAGAAGAAGAAAAGCGAGAGCGCAACGTTTCATGAAACCGATGGTGTGCGAATGGCAGCTTCGCCGAGAAACCAGAACCGCCGCTTCGGCCTTGTCCGCTCTCCATGCATCCATCGTCGAATCGAGAGACCAAACTAACCAGCCCGACCCAAGCTCCAAGCTGGCCACACCGTTCCCTACATGGGCTGTGAAGCACTCGTATCCAGCTGGCTGGGAACCCCGGCTTAAAGGAGCTGTCAGGCGGCGGTGGCTGTGCAGGGCCAGGCCAATAATCGACGATAGGCTGTGGCCTCTGCTTTCAGGGCAAAAATACGACGACAAGACTGTGCCGATCCCGGCATTCTAACATTACCACATTACCCAGCCCACCACTGACGGACTGCCGGCGGTCAATCTCTTGTGGCCCAGCTTTTGCTTCGTTCAAGATGAAATTTCTTGCGCATCGAGAGAGGCATCGGCATTGAGTAGCCGCGACCCCCACTGGCCGTTTGTCAGAGCACCCCGCCCAGGAACCACCTGGTTGATCTTCCAGCTTTCAAGAAACAGGTTTCCATCTTCGCCGCCATCTCAAAGGAAAACGTTCGCGATTCCCCCGGCAAATCATTCCCCCCAAAAAAGAAACATCTGGGCGATCCATTCCCCCCGCCCTCTTTGGAAAACGAGCCAGAAGCGCGCGCCCCGCTAGCGCCAGAGGCATCTCTAAAATTAACTCCAACCAGGTCTCCGAGTCGGGACTCGGCAGAGGGTTAAGGCGACAACGGCGTGCCATGCCAGATTCATGGAGCACCTGTCACCCCTTCACCAATCCCTCTCTGTCTGCTGTATGTCTTGTCCACCTTCTCGTCATTGATGTCTGCTCGCAGGTGACTGGTCTTCTCACTCAGCCTTGTCGCTCTTTTTACCCCGTCATCACCTCTTGGCCCAATATCCACATGAGACGTGTTCATGAAGGCGCTGCAAGACTGGTGGCCCAACTGCGGCCAGCTTCACGAGCCGGGCCCGAGGTCCACGGCGTCTACGAGTCCCACTGGGCGGGCATTATGCTGGCCGGCACTCATCAACCCAGGTTCATGCTCCAAATTGGTCACTTTCCCCGCCAAACTGGGGGCGAGTGGGCGCTGACATTCTGTACTTTGGTTCCATCGCGGGCGAGGGGCAACTTCTAATCTTAACCAGTCCCGCACAACAAACCATCGTGATAACGCCGTCATCTCGGGCGCGACTTTAAGGCGTTCCGCCGAATGCAGTGGTCGCTGACTGCCGCCATATTGATGGCGCGTTGGGCATGATGACTTCCGTCTCACGGGGTAACATAATGGCACAGGTACGTGGGCCAAACAAACTTGCCAAAATTTCCAACAGATCATACCAGTATCGTCACTTTGCGGAAGCGCACAGTTAGGTATTGATTACAATGTAGATTTGATTATCAGGCAAGCAATCCTATAGGTACCAATATCACTGTCGACGTTGTTGCTCGTTTACCCCCGCAAACGATTCTCCGAACTCCATCCGTAATCAATCTCCGGTTTTCGTATACTCTTGCCCTCTTGAGAGCATCGATCTCAACGCATGAGCAGAACTCATCAAACCCATGCGTCCTGTTTCAGGAAGACGAATACTTATTCTAGAAACCTGATATCACTAGTAACGAGCACTGCCTGCCGTAGGCACGGAGTCGTGGGCGTACCCTCCTGCATTCCCAGCATGTTCAACCTGACCATTAGGCTCGCTGTAAGCGGCCCCAGCATAGCCGGGTGCGGTGTTCATAGCCTTCTCCTCTTCGGCGATGGCGAGCTTGTTTTTGCGACGGTGGTCTCTAACCTCGTGGAAAGAAGCAGTGACGGCGTGGAGGAGACTGTTGCAAGAGGCTGTCAGTATAATAACCCGGGTTGTGGTAGGACATGGTTTTGCAGAACTTACGTGCTGATGATTGCCAGAATAAAGGTTATCCATGGGAGGTCGCAGCTGTCATTGCTTCTACTGTTGGATCCATCACTTAGGCGTCCCTCGGTGTAGCAATGCCTGGGACCAGCCATGCCACCATTGGGTGAGGTGAGCACGGCGACGGCGATGAAGGCCCCCACGAAGAGGAGGTCGAGCACGACCCACAACCAGCGTAGCCAACTCTTGCTGCCGGGACTAGCGCTCTTCTTGATGCATCCGAGAATGGTCGTGGCTAGGGTGTACAATACGGCGGCGGCGAGGATGCCCTCCACCGCGCCGTAGGAACCATTGACGCCACGGCGAGTCTTGATGGAATTGACGAGGCGGTAGACCTTGTAGAGACGTCGAGAAAAAATGCCAAGAGAGATGACGGAGGACAGGAACTGCAGTACGCGCGTGAGGCGCAGGAAGAGACCGTAGAGCTTGGAGTGCCGGAGACGGGCAGGAACGAAGCGCGTGAGGAGACCCGTGGGCTTCTCGGAATGTACGGGCTCGTTGAGAGGGGCGTCCATTGGACGACGCTGGTTCATAGACGCCATCGCGGAACGACTTTTGGGTGAGAATGGAAGGTTGTCGGGTCTAGTCCCGTCACCAATGGTCGCTGGCAATGGCGCGTCTAGGTGAGTGCTGCTCCGTTTGATGATGAATGGGTGTTGTTATTATCTATAAGACACAGATCACAAAGCTGCTGCCAGCTTCCTTTCTTATGTACACCCAACGCCTCTACACAACATCAACATAATGATGCGCTTCTGAGACGGGTATCATGGAACGCCGCAAACATGGCAGCAGTGTGGCTGGCCGTCGTCACAGCCACGTAACGGCGACAAGGGAGGAGCAGCAGTAGCAAGGGGTAGTCGGCCGCACATCACATCGCGTCACATTTCACGGGTCAGAAAGGAGAGCAAGCATTCTAAAACGCTCCTACGCTGGATAAGCTCCGAGGAGAGTGGATGCGACAGGGACGGGGACTACGTGACCCGTCGTCTGGGCTTGCGAGTGAGCCGCATAGCCGTACCGCTGGGGCAGTGTGCCAGTGTGCGCATCGAGCCAAGGTATAGGAGAGCCTTGGCCGACGCGTTCTGGACTTCAACGAGAGGCCCGAATTTCCCGTTCTAATCCTGCTAGCTTTCCGTTGCTCTCTTGGGTTTTGGGTGATCTTCGACGCTTGGCGGCACTCCTTGACGGGGCTTCCAATCGCAGGTTACGATCAAATCATCATGACCGCATCAGTGCCCCATGAGCACTCAGCCTCTGACGTAGAGCTGACCGCACACCGCACCTCGAGCGATTCCAGTTGGTCTCATATCGTATGTAGAGAAAAATGAGACTCGAGGTCTTGTCTCTCCACTAGCACGTATGCTTATATCCATGCTTGTCTGCGAATAAGACTTTTAGCGTCTCCCATGAGATTTGGTGAAGCAAAAAGATTGCATAGCTGTAAGAACATATGAATCTTTCGAGGATGATGCCAACTAGGAGTTTGCCCAGCTACTTTTCAAGTCTACCTAGGCATCATCTGTTTCCGAGCGACAGCGCTCAAGGGCTTTTGATGAGCTCGTGAAGAAACGAGCCACAAGAACAATTCCTTACCAATTGCTTGCATCATTGCTAACGTAAAAGAATGCGTGCTCATATTCCGAGATCAACTGGGACGCGGAAGCGTAAAGTTTCCAGGCTGTTTGGTAAGGATACCTACCAGGAAGGTGCTCTTGACCAAAGCTTTGGGTCGTTTAAAAGGTGAAGAGGCTCCGAAGCGATTCCTCAGAAGTCAATTCAAAAAGAATCCGTGCATTCGGGGCACAAACAGGGGAGGAACGCATAACAGTGAGTCAGGGGCTGGGGCCATCAATAGCACTTCCAGACAGGTTGACAGCGGCAGTGCGCGAATACTCGAATCCGCGTCTAGTGCCATTCAAGCAACTGATTTCAGTAAAGGTTGTTGCGAAACCATAAAGCGTAACCATCTTTGTGTCTCAGCCTCGATCCATCCAAACTTATCCAAGTCACCTCTGCTTTACTTCAAACTGAAGGGTCACCGATGATCCGACTGCATACCGCAGATGCGCAAGGCCGTGTTTTCCTAGATTCTGATAATCACATCGCAATCCAGATTATTATCCTCTTTCCAGGGATGACGCGAAGCTCGTGTTGGCGACAGACATTCTCCAATATCTTGAAAAGTGTACTCAGAAATGACGATATCTTCAACGGAAAGCGATATCCAATTACCTCGGGTGTCTAAGCCATTATAACGTATGACATTGGGTGAATCCTGATACCGGAACGTTTTGAGGTCAATTGTTTTACCCAGACAGCGAGTATACTGAGGTTTGCCCCTTCATGTGATTCAGTTTAAACTTCGTAAGAACCACGAACCCTGCAGCCGTACAAGACATCATTTTTAAATAGGAGACGGCGTTTATAAGGCGGCCGCTCCTTCCTGCTCGCATTCTGCAATCGCTTCCTCCAGCAGTTACCCAGAAACAGAGAGAAAGAGAGAGAGAGCGAGAGAGAGAGAGAGTGGCTATGCGTCATCATATCGACTACCCTTCCGGGCCACACACATTCATTTTCAAAGTGTCATGTGCTCTTCCTCCGTGGATTGGCCTTCCATTTCTAATGAGTCTTTTCCGAATTCAGCCCCAATCTTTCTGGAAAATCACGTCGACAAAAACTCTAATGGCGGTCTTTGTCTGCTTGGGGAGTTCCCTCATGGAAACAACTCGCCACACAACTTCTACCACTCTAGAACTGAACGACCCTCCAGATTGCGTCTGCGCTCGCGCTCAAGAGCCTCGACACTTTCACCCATTCTCACACGCGCCAGTGCTGACGATCACTGGAGACTTCAAATGTTTCGACACCTTGCAAACGAAACCAACATTCGCACCCCCCCCTACCGAATCGCAATATCGCCTTCCACTGGCACTGAGGTCGTCATCGAAGACCATATCAGAGGGGACGGTGTCAAAACGCTCGGAGAAGTTTGGAATATATTGGACGGAAGACGGAGGTATCGTGCCGTGGTGCAAACTAGGGAGATGGTTAAGGCGCTGCGGTTTATCAAGCCAAGAGACATACCACAACGCCCCGTCATTGCCGACCGCTACGTGTCTCGTCCCGGGACCAACCCCATGAATCGGGTAAAGGCCTATAGGAATAATGCGGAATTTGTACGCATTCTCAGAGAGAGTATTGCTACTATTTCGAATGATCCACATCTTGTCCGCAGTGCAGTCGAGTTTGTTGACGAGCTTGCGTGGTCTAGGCGCGAGCTGATCTTCACGCACGGAAACCTTACAGCGGACAACATTTACATCTCGGAGTATACGGGGGATGTTTTGGCGATTGCGGATTGGTCGGAGTCTGGCTACTATCCCCTTTACTGGGAGTTCGTCAAGGCCAAATTATCCTACAACGACGAGCAAAACTTCGAAAGGGATGGAGCGGTGGATACGATATTGAAGCCTTGGCTAATTGAACTTGCTCTTATGAAGCCTGCCCACGATATCATGTATTGAGTATGCGCGAAGGTAGTGTGTCTCATTTAAACGTCTGCTGGCAACCGCTTATAGGTGTTTCTGGTCTAAAAGTCTTCTGAGGGGACAAGACGCAGACGTGTTCTGGTGTCATGTTGCAGCGTGCTGTTGTTGGCTTACCGAAACTTAAGTAGGACATATGGGAAGAAGCGGTCGAGCACAAATGAAAACAGCTGTAAATATACCAATCCGTAACTGCATTGCGAACACAGATACCCAGTGAGACATCAACAATCGAGAACCTCGGTTGCTTTATCCGGCATATAAGCGGGGACACGGTCCGAGAAGGGTTCCGGAGTGGGGACCCTTCGGCCCGATAACCGAATTTCGTCCCACTTCACAGCGGTTCGGCTGCAGGTTGACAATGTTTCAAACTTCACACACCATTGAAAAATGCTTGAAAACCACGACCCTAGAGATACCGCAGACGTCGTTGATAAAGCACGCCTTCCGTTGAACACATTCACAAGCCCCACAGTTGTACCGCCACTGAAGCAGCCGCATCTGCATTCCCTGATCTTATTGCATGGTCGAGGGTCGAGTGCGCGTATCTTTGCGCCGCCATTTCTCTCCGCACCTGTCCGTGGACCCGGTTCCCATGTCCTTTCGTTGAGAGAAGCACTACCGCACACGCGATTCGTCTTCCCAACTGCGCCGCGGTCCAGGGCAACACTTTATAAGCGCTCCATCATCAACCAATGGTATGACGGGAGTGGTGATTGGGAGGAGACGGTACTGGGTGGTGCACGAGAGACAGTCATTTTCGTACATGCGCTCATTAGGGACGAAGCTCGGCTTGTAGGCGGTGCAGACAGAATAATCCTAGGCGGCTTCAGTCAAGGCTGCGCTGCTGCACTTCTCTGCTTGTTGCTGTGGGAAGGCGAACCCCTCGGTGGCATTTTAGGCATGTGCGGGATGCTGCCCATGGCTGACACTATCGAGAGCGTTCTACGCGAGCGTGATCATACTACGAACGATGGCCATCAGGGGACAACCCCAGTAGATTCGGATGATGACGTCCTCGAGTCGTCAAACGACAAATCACCCTTTGGTCGGGAGGAAGACGAGCCGGAAATCGATCCAATTGAACAGGCTTTGGTTATCATTAGAGAAGAGGTTGGCCTTCCATAACAGCCAATAAAATCAGTTCCGCCGTTCCAGAAAACACCCGTGTTCCTTGGTCACGGGAGCAAGGACGACAAGGTGCTGCCTCGATATAGTCAACAGGCCTGCAGGATACTGCGACGGATGGGTTGCGATACCAACCTTAGGATATACTCTGAACTGGACCACTGGTATTCTGAGAACATGTTGCAAGACATGGTTGAAGCGTTCTGGAAGCAAGACGACCGGCTCGGGAGGCATTGATAATACTGAGAGAGAGAGAGAGAGAGAGAGAGAGAGAGAGAGAGAGAGAGAGAGAGGAGTGAGTCAACCAAGTTAGCCTCATAACATGAGTAATAATGGAGCAAAATGAAGTAAATTTAGGCTCTGAATCTTTGTTGTCATTGATGAGACATTGCAATATGAGGACAAGTGTCAATCCAAGTTGAAGTATGCCACTACCAGAATAAAGTTTATCTCAGAAGGGTGTACCCGTTATTGCCTCCCACATGGAACTAGTCGCCGTTCAACGGGTATCGCGTGCTTATTTTGAGATCCGGAGGCCTCACCGCTACCCATGGCTTGAATGAAGCTACCAACGAACAGGCGGCTGGGATAAATCTGACAGAAAACTTCTATTTAAACCTCGCGGGCGGAGATACGTAAGTGACTAAGGATATTTGCTAGAAAGTGAGTCATTGCGCTACAACCAGGATGAAGTGAATCGACCATCTGACGATCCTACCTAGGAAGATTATCCTGTTGTTTGCACACCAACCGCATTGAGTGCAGGGGTCGGTTTCTGGTGCCCGACCCTGATGCCCACCAGGTGTTAAGCACAGGAGTAGCAATAGGGACGTCACCAAGGCAGGATGATACACTGAAACTTTTGGGAAGCGGATCTCTTGCTGAAACCGTGATTAATTGTCTCAAGTAAGAGAGAACTCGGTTGGGTAAAGAGCATGGAATGTGTCCAGTCTTTGTGTGTTGAACTACATTGGAAGGCAGCACTGGTAACACGCCTCTAACAGCAGATTCCTGGCCTGAGCACTTAGCCGTGTAGGCCTCTTGAATCCATCACAGTGTTGATGCCGCAAAAGTCGGACTCTAAGATATGTCGTTGAAATAGAGTCATCCAACAATCCAGCTAAAACCCCAATCGCTTTCCGCCAACACCCATACACCATCCTACCGGGTTTCACCGCCAGGGACCACCCCAGAAAGCCCATCCCAGTCACAGAATGACGCCTGGAAGGTCGAAGCAGGGGCTTCTTGGCCCTTCAACTGAGCTTCTTCGGGAAGGTCTATCGAGATCCCTTGTCCCGCCTGCACATGAAGGTAGTGGGGTGTGGGGGCTCAGCGAGGCAGCCACCTCGATCAGACGTGGGGTTATTGAATCATTGACAGGGCCCTTTTGTAAGCGTGTAGATACCAAACGTCAGAAAACTGCACACCGACGGGTAATGTGAACTTCAACAGTGGCCAAGGCGGAGGATTTTATAGGCATATAGGGAAACTATTGCCCACTTTGCACCTTGGCGAAACTATCTCCCAGGCCACAGGCAAAGGACAGTTTCTCAAGAGATAAGAATGGGAACCAAGATTTTGTCGTCTCAATTTCAATGCCTTGCAACGGCCATGGAACGGAACAACAAAACCAGAGAAATATAGTTGACCACAGGGCAATGATTTAGCCGGGAGCCTAATGTGTGCGTGTTGCCAGATGGTGATACACACACGATGCTCCTCCGCCACCCTCCTCTCAACTGTTGGGATCAAATACCACGTTGCCGACTGTAAGCGGCGGAATGCCTTTGGGTGTGGGTAAATATCTTCTGGGAGGAGAAAACAACGCTTAGATGAATGCATTGTACCAAGTAACTGATGGAACCGCAGGGAGCCAACACAGATGCCTGTTATACGCTAGAGGTTCAGCCGTGACATACAAATTGAATACCGCCAGAAACATGTATTATTCGGCTCTAGATACTCCGAAAATCACACATTATGTATAGGAACGGGAGTTCTCGGCATCAAGCGGCTTAGAGACGGGCAGTTTCCAGAGCCACCCTGATGAATGAGCTGACGGGATGGCCTTGTCAGCAAGACGCCAATGCACCAGCAGCGAAGGAGATCTTGAAAGTTGCTCTCCTACTCCAAGGATCCGCCGAACAGAATTATGCGCCTTGATCCACACGGGGACAGCGTCTGTCATGTCAGGCTCTGTGACGGGTCAGGCTCTGAAGATCAGCAACGCATAATGTTCCGCCCTGAGATTGCCCAAGGCCGCAGAAGTTGTACGATCAGCCATGTGCAAGCCTCTGTTGAGAAATGATATAGTTCCAGAAGCCTGGTTCCATCCAGTACGGCCAAAGACGGGTGTGTGTGTGTGTGTATGGGTCGTGCAATGCGATTGGGCCGTTCCGCCAACTGGCGTCACACAGCCGAAAAGCTGCAGATTGTCAGCTGGAGCCGAGAGAGAAATGAGGCAAGCGATTGGAACCAGAGGCGTCTGAAGCATTCATCCGTCAATCAAAAAGAAGTGGCGTTTGCCGTGTTTCCAAGCCAAACGAACAAGGCGATGAACGCATCGTACAGTGCGGCTGAGGATGACGTCTTGGCTTCGAGAGGAAACATCAGATGAGCATTGTGTAAAATGCGGGGAGGGGGGCCGCCCGTACAGCACGGGAGGGCGATGAGGGCGACGATGGCGATGTGTCACTATCCAACCTGGCGGATGGTGTATCGGGCAATACATAAACCGGGGAAAGGGTTGCGTGGCGCAGCTGCGCGTTGAGCAAGACCATTTCCGATGTCACTTCCCATACGGGCCAGGCCAGGTTCTGCAGCAGTCTTGAGGGGGAGAGGGGTATCCGTACAGGTCAGCAGACGCCCAGATGCATCCGAACATACAGGACATCAACGCGAACCCCCAGTGAATGGTTTGAAGAGCGGACAAACATTGTGAGAGACATAAGAGACTGACACTGTCGCGAGCTTCCAGCCAAGACTTCGGGCACACCTACAGCCCGTTGCCCGGTCACGAGCCGATGCAAGCAAGCCTCCAAAGGGAGAGGGAGAATACGTGTTCTGCCAAGCAGGGGTCCAGGGCAGTTTTGACCCCAATATGAGCTGCATCTGACATTGAGGGGCACAGGATGACGGGACTGTTGCTTCTGTAGGCAGAGTATCCGTATAAGTAAGATTGATAGCCAAGTAATAAGACCCGGACAGCGTGCGGCTGGGCGGGCTGACATGGGCTACCTGGCTGCTACCCTTGGGCGATGATCTACCTATCAGACCGGGGAAAGGCCCGGCTCGCCACAAGCTCTGACCAGGACGAGGAGTTTGACGGCGTGGACGGCAGCGCTCACGAGAAGAGTGTCCCCTCCCCGCCTCCGCCTCCGCCTCCGCCTCCATAGTCTGAAGTGGCTGACCTCTTGTGGAAATGGTTAGCGTGGGGGTTAGTGTCGTCTGATGGTCGTCGATCCGTCCGGTATCCATCTGGGTGACAGCAAAGTATTTACGTGCTCTCAGACGAAATGCTTACCTAGGTAGTGTACTTCCCTTTCAGACACCTTGGAGACCGAAACAATGCTAGTTTAGAAAAAGAAAGAGAGAAAAAGCATTATGGACACATGACGAAGACACACTCCCAATCTGGACAAAAACATTGGGGAGGCATCGAGTACTGTGTTCCATTGCTGGACCTCTCTGCATGATGCAAGCTGATAGGCCTCGGCGTGGTTAGTTTGTTCTACTACCTAGTAAGGAATGACTTGCATCTGCGGCACTGTGTGCTGTCCGGTTCTGATTCCATTGTCTTGTCTCGCTATGGCGTCCGGCGTTTTTTCTAGAGTGACCAAGAGCGGGCCATGTCCGAGATACCGTCAAATAAGCAGCGTCACTCCTTTACGGGGCTTATTTTCGGCCTGCTCTCGAGACCTGGGGCCAGCGGTGCTTCTCCAGCAAGCTTATGGATGCATCGACCCCTCTCTTCTCAATGATAGGCAGACGAAGGCATGGCTGGGGCTGTTGATAGTGAGACCTTATGCAACGTGCCAAAAGCCAAAGAAAGGACCGAGGCGACTGATTCGAGCGTCTGCCTATTTCCCTTACGCAAACCAACATAGGGACAGAAGGGAAGAAACCCGAAATTGACGACAAGGTTGACAATTCAAGCTTACGTGAGCGGATGACGACACGAGGGCCGTATATAATATGTAATACTATTATAATGGCTGACATGGTTGTGTGTTCTTCTTACCATGCCCCGATGGAAACGCCGTACGTACCTAGACTTGCCAGTCTGCATCGGGGTCCGCTCCTACATCCATCTGTACATAGGTAGTCTCACCGCGTGATGGCATCGCCACGTCAACCCACGGCAAGCATCGTCGGAAGCGGACCTAAACCGACGCAGCAAATCCTGTTGTGCTTTTTGTGATTATACGTATGTATACCTGCACTGCACCTCGATAAAATACTCCTTCTTCTCCACTACTTTGGCCGAGCTGGCTGCACGGTTGCTTCACTTTCTGTTAGACCTGCAGGCACTGGCATTTCTCAAGTCACATGTCCTGTGCTATCGTTATGATCCCGTGTCCTGTGCATGCAGCCGCCGACTTGGAGCAACAGGCAATTGGCTGCAAGATGCCGAGGTGCCCGTAGACGAATTCGAGGCTTCTGTCCCGGCGGTCCTCAAACCCTGTATGGTCGCAAGCTTCGGGGTTCACCCCACGACCCGGGCTGGCTCGATGACGGCCCATCATCAGTTATGCCGCATGACCACTAATGTTTTCACGATACCATGTCTCTTTCGTAGCAATTTTTCGGGACCCCTTGAAACGCCCAGAGCATGCGGATGGAGGCCTGGTAGTCATGGAATGCGTAATTGGCAACGACACCTGGGCCAGATGAGCCGTAAATTCGTACTTGACCCTCACTGGCCGTCCATCGGGCTCACTCACGCTTGTCACCGGCAGATCTTGACGGCAAGTTCTCGTGGCCCCAAAAGTTGGCCGAGCCAATGAACAAACGTCCAAGACTTCATCGACCCTACAGGCTTTCAACGTCGGCCTACGGTCGCCAATCTTCACAGATCGCGGGGCACGCTTGCTTCACCGGTGGAAGAGGGACCCATGGGTGAGTGGTCGAGTCTGCCGCCGTTGCAACAATCCTCATCTTGGCATCGGAACAAGATCAAAGAAATCTCTTGCACCGTAATGGTTTGCAGCAATTTGATATCCTTCTCCTCAACCCCAAAACTACCATCGTTGCCTTGGACTGGTAGCCGGATAACAGACATGCAGCTTTGTGACGCCCTGGCCCCTGGACTATGTACGGCTGGTCTGGTGCTCTTGTGTATCGGTGTGTTCGTGACCAACTTCAACCCAACCAATGTCTAGACGCTCGGAGCACTTTCCGACGATGGCGGTCTTTGTCCAGGCTTCGGGATGAACCCGCTCTGCAAGTGTTCCCCCATCACTCACTCAGGTGAGAGTTGTGTCGAGACACTGACGTCGGGGTCTATTGGAGCTAACCCCCACTCAAAGTGAGTCTTGGGGGGGCGTTCCCAGAAGAGACCCGTCTCCAACCCCAATCAGGTACGTTTGGCATGGTTTGGGTCAGCTTCGCTTTGCGTCTGTCTCGAGACATCCATCCCACCCTCTTCTATCGCATACACCGGCCCTGCCTCAAACTCCACGCACTGTGTCGCAACAGCCCTGGTCCAGCCGCTAGATTGTCCTAGAGATGGGATGGATCCCTGGCATTTTGCTGCCTTCTTCGTACTACATACAGCCGTGCAGGTCGACTGCTCGACGCAGGTCAGAATGGCTTGCCTGCTTCTCCCTTTCATTCGCATGGCGCGACCGGCTCTCGGACATTAGACCGGCCCTAAGTATCATATTGTACACGCAGTAATTTGTTCGCCTCTGCGAGCCCTGTTCTATATGTCGATCTTGGGTGACGTTGGCTTAGCGCGTCAGGGCGAGCCATCGCAGGTGAGCATACCTAGGTAGGTATACCATCAAGCTGCCTTGGACGCCGCAGCCTGCAGATAGGCTAAGAAATACTTGTCGAGGAAGTATCAACCTATTTTGATCCTTTCTCTTTGCTCTGCTTCTTTCCCTCAATGTCTCTCATAATAAAAAGGTCCTCAACGTCCCCCCTCCCCCATTCCCATGAGCTGTTCGTTCTTTTTTCTTGTGGCCTCCTCATGTTCCTAAGCTCGCTAGCTCTACGAAATATCCGTTTTCTCTACCGCCGAAAAGGGTCTTCTGTTGTACCAACTCGGCCTTGCCTCACATATCTGGCAAGCTTCGTACGACATCCGTTGTGCTTTCCGTCGTCCTACTCGAGACCAAGAACACCTCCACAAGAACCTCTGGACCAACAATGGCTCCGCATCAAGACGCACCTTCACCGGCAGGGAGCTTTACAGCTGGCTTTGATAGAGTCTCCTTCCAGCCCAATGCTTCGTCAAACCTAGCGGCCGCCGGCTCGCACTCACCTTTCAGCAGCCCATACGACAGCGCACCGCTCGGTGTAGACCTCCATGCAACCCGACCGCTCGTTCCCGGAGCCTACGTACCGACCATGTGCTTCTTCGAGCCCGTCACGGAGAACGTCGATATTGACGCCATTGCTCGCCATGCTGTGCGACTCGCCCAGGCCGGTGTCACCGGACTCGCCACGCAGGGGTCCAACGGAGAGGCAGTTCATCTTACTCACGCCGAACGCCAGCTCGTCACAGCAACGACTCGCCAAGCCCTCAATGATGCTGGCTTCACTCACATGCCCATCATCGTCGGTTGCGGAAGTCAGAGTACACGCGAGACCGTACAATATTGCACCGAGGCCTGGGCAGCTGGCGGAGACTACGCCTTGGTCCTCCCGCCGTCTTATTACTCTGGCTTGTTTGCGCCGTCATCAGAAACCATCTTTGAGTACTTCAACACAGTGGCAGATTCATCACCGATCCCGCTCATAATCTACAACTTCCCCGGCGCAGTGGGAGGGTTGGACCTATCTTCCGATGTCATTGTGCAGTTGTCTCAACACCCCAACATTGTCGGCGTCAAGCTTACATGCGGAAACACGGGCAAGCTGAACCGCGTCGCCGCAGCCACAAGAAAGCTGGCCAAAAACCCCAACGCCAGAGTCCCGGAATTCCTTGTCCTGGCCGGCTCGGCCGACTTTTCAGTCCAGTCTCTGGTGGCTGGGGGGCATGGCATCCTTGCGGGACTGGCCAACATCGCTCCCAAAGCCTGCATCAGAACAATCGAGCTTTACCAAGAAGGCAACCA
Source organism: Colletotrichum echinochloae (assembly GCA_016618095.1). Classification (NCBI taxonomy): domain Eukaryota; kingdom Fungi; phylum Ascomycota; class Sordariomycetes; order Glomerellales; family Glomerellaceae; genus Colletotrichum; species Colletotrichum echinochloae. Next base: position 1,758,234 of record JADEZT010000009.1, read on the forward strand.
CCAGGAAGCTCAGGACATGCAGGAGATTGTATCGCAAGGCGACTGGACTGCCATTCAAGGGGGTGTCGTAGGTGTGAAGGCTGGTCTTCAAGCGTGGTTGGGCTATGGAGGCGTCGCTAGGAGCCCCCTACCAAAGCCAACGATGGAACAGATGAAAAAGTGGAAAGAAGGGTTCCGGGACCTTGTCGTTCTTGAGAAATCTTTGTAAGGCTAGCGGATGTATCACGGGCCATCTTTCGGAGGCTCACGAGTCTTGTCTCAACTCTGCGTGGCGCCAAAAAGAACCATTTTATGAACATAGGTACGGAGTCATAATTGCTTCCTGGGAAGATTTAGGTTACAAGTTAGGTTACTCCCCGCCGAGAGTTGCACTTCTTTGGGACTTTGCCAATGGGTGCATTCTCATCCGAGGCAACTTGATTATATCCTTCATGTCTTGTTTGAACCAAAAGTTGTATCACCTAAGAAGAAGAGGGGCCGCTTTACTTGATCTCTAGCTTGGCCTTAACCTTGAGTAACACGGGTATTTCGCATTCACGAAACAAATCAGTTCAGTTTTCAATCGTGTTTACTAGAATGGGAGTATTCCAAAGCTTACAGACATCCATAGAACACATAGCATATATGGACTTGATCCCAGACGGCATTCGCGACATAGGTTTAAGGAATTTCTGGTAAAACCGCCACAATTTTGAAGGCACATAATCAGATCAACAACAAACTGCATTCGCTGTTCTCAGTAGAATCCCTCTCACCAGCCGCAACCACTCAAATTTGCCAGTATCTTGCAATGTAGTAGCACATTGTATCTCAAAATCTTGCCAGGGATGCTCTTTTGATGGCGGCTACATAACTCTAGCTTTGCCACGTCAGACTACTACGTACGCCTCGTGCAGCATAGGATGCTGCAATGGCTGGGAATAACAGCATCGTGTTGCCTGGCTAATGCATCTCCTATTCTAGGAGGCTTGTATAACTCAGATTCTACGCCGAGAGCGGTGAGGAGGGCAGCGTACGAACCAAGAAGGATGGGCTTCTTTCTCTGGGTTCACCAGCGGCTACTGGCATGTCGGAAGAGCGGCAACTATGCGTAAACCATGCTGAATGGCCCTCTTTGTACGACTCGAGGTAGGTTGTGGCCAGCAGCTAGCAGTGAAAGTTACCTATCGGCGTCAAGCGGGCAAACGAGCAATGTGGTTGTATCAGCGGAAAAACGTACAAACGCCCAAAAAGACGGAAGCTCTGACCGCTCCGTTAAGGCTCCGATTGTTTCCCTATGCCTGGGTTGGAACTCGAACGTACCCACCCGACCGACGAGTTTATGGATCCCAAGTCTGGCGAGCATCTGGCGGGAAATGGGCCAACCCCTTATGGATGTGGCACCTAGTCTCCGTTCTCAAAAACAAGCCAGTACGCACCGAGACACATTGCGAAGCGCGTATTTGGGTGAATGTGACACATGGACGAACGCTTTTTCTGTCTCCGTCCCACACCTGGAAAAGGCAGTCCTACAACCGTTCCCGGGTGTGAAATCCCCGGTCACCAGCTTCGTATCTGCCTATTCCAGGAGAAGATCAGACGTCCCCTTTCCGTCAGCTATCGTCACCATGTCACAAGACGGCATCAACGCGTGCCGTTACAAGATTTCACTTCCCACATGCTGAGCGAGTCACAAGGCTAATGGCAGCACTGGGAACATGGGACGGGCACAACGGGCTCCGTTTGCTCTAGTCCTGGGTCGGCAGGGTAATTGGCTGCCCCAGATGGGCGACATATAAGGAGTTGTTGTTCCCTCCTTCTCTATCGATCCAGGAAGCTTGATTCTCGTGTTCTTCATAACCGACAAGCTTGACTGCAGCCTTTTCGCTCAGTTACGATGATTGTTTCTCAGTTTATGCTCATGTTTTGTGTTCTGGCGACCGCGCGATGGATGACCACCGCGCAAGAGATCCCAATCGTCGGGGTAAGGTCTGGAATCAACATGCGGACCGGCGAGGTGCCTAACAGGAGGAACATCAACAGTATCTATAACGAAAGAGGACCGCAGTGGTAAGACTGACGCTTCTAAGGAGGCCATGATTGCTCACGATAACTCAGGGACCTCTACGTCGGAGCTCTTACCGCTATGCAAGATGCAAACGAGACGGACCCAACGTCATACTTCCAAGTGGCGGGTTCGTGCATGGAAGATTTCTTGCTCTTATTCACTTTGCTAAGTCCATCAGGCATCCATGGTCAGCCGCACATGGCTTGGTCCGGTGGCGGACCGCAGACAGGGGCAGACACGGGATACTGTCCACACAACGTACGTGTTACAATGAGCTCGACGTTATCAAATCCAAGCACGACTAAGTTGTCCAAGCAAGCATTGTTTGGGACCTGGCATCGCGGCTATCTCTCGCTCTACGAGGTTTGTGCAACAGCTCACAATTCGCTTCCCAACACTGGGTCTTAACCCCTCTGCAGCAGGTTCTGGTACACCAGGCCAAACGCATCGCGTTCTCTTACCCCGAACCTCACAAGCAGAGGTACATGGAAGCCGCGGAACGGCTGCGCATCGCGTACTGGGACTGGGCCGCTGACCACCACGTCCCACCCGCGACGGCAATGCCGACCGTGGTCATCAACAAGCCTGTCGCCGGCATGATACAGCCCACAGTCGTCCGGAATCCTCTGTACCGTTTTGAATACCCAAAGTCGGCTCTCGATGGCCATTTTGGCGCGTTCAACGGGGAGAACCATACGAGTCGCTGCGCCAAGGATGGCGAAAGTTATCCGGCCACGGCCAATAAGATGCTTGCAAGCTATGCCTTGAAGGAGAAGGTGGTGAGTTACCAATCTCGCGGTTAAGATTGATGGGAGAATCTCGTCGTCGTTGGCGGCGGCGGCCGCATGGGCTTCTTGTTGATGTTTTGTAGTACAATGTCTTCGTCAGGGCTAGTTCTTTCGATGAGATGGTCTCTACTCAAAATCAGGGTGCCAACTTTGAGGGACCCCACGGCGAAGTCCACGTCGCAGCAGCATGCGGCCAAGACCTTCTCTTCCTCTCAATCTCTGCCTTTGAACCGTTGTTGTAAGTAGTAATCCCCCCCTCCATCCGTGCCATCTTTTTTACTTTGGGTCCAGCTGGCTCCATCACGCCAACGTCGACCGTCTCGTTGCCTTCTGGCAAGTCCTCCACTTCGAGAACGCGACGATGCACTTCTCGTACGCCTCTGACGCGATGTTCGCCACGCCGGCCGGGACGACCGTCACGCCGAAGTACCCCATCTGGCCGTTCATGGACCCGGGAGGTGAGCCTCTCACCAGTGAGTCGATGACACACGTCCGCGACTGGGGCTACACGTACGCGCCAATGCGGTTCTGGGACCAGGGGCCGGGGGAGACCAAGATGGCGGTCAGCAGAACGGTGAACACCCTATACGGCCCTCTGGAGCAACAGCAGTGGCAGAGGCGGCACTTTTTCAGGGGATCGAGGAGACGTAAGGCGATTCTCAGGCAGGAGTACTTCGCCAAGGTCGAGGTCGAGAGGAGTGAGCTAGAGCTACCCTGTCAGGTGCAGCTTTTCCTCAAGGGCAGGCTGGCTGGGTTGTTTACGTTGCTTGACATGCCCAAGCAGGGGAGGAGTTACGACGAAATTCCTCTGAGCAGAGCTGTGGAGACACTGAATGTCAGTGGGCTTTCGACGAAGAGTGTGGTAGGTATCATTGAGGAGGGACTGGAGGTTGTGATCAACAACGTGAGTAGGACCACCTCACACATTGTTTCCTCTTGAGAATCTGGTTGAGCGCCGGGAGAAATGATAAGCGCTGAGAGAAATGATGCGTATGCTAACTCAAGTTTGCTCAGTTGAATGGTGCGATACAATCGTTGGCTCGCGTCCCGAGCTTGAAGATCGAGGTGGAGGGTGTGGACGTCGTTCCGCCGGATTCCCTGAGCAAACTACCGACGCTTGGTGCAGCAATGAGCCGTCTCGTGCTGGTGCGACCCTTTGAGATGGGGAGCAATTAATTGCAGTAAGGGGGTATCCAAGGGTCGGTTGGCTGACCCTGCTTCCTTGAGTGAATACGGGGATATTTGGATTTCCTTCTGGCTCGCTTCGAACCACCATCGCGGCAAAGCGAGGCGAAATTTGTAAATATCCGTCCATGGTACACAATAGCAGTTGTTTCAATTCTGAAAATGTGGCATAAATGGCGGTCGTTTTGGTGCTGTAACTCTCTGATCCATCAGGTGATGCTGGGGTTCTTTTGCACGCCCCAAAGGTCATTGGTATACATCATCTCCCAGTTCAAGAAACACAAGGTGTACCTACACACACTGCGCAACGTCGGACAGTGCCGCCGGTGGTGATGGAAAGTTACCAATGCCAGAAACGCCAGAATACCAAGACCTGGCACCACGAGACCCGACACCAGGGCGAGCGAGCGGGGCGGTGCTTAAACGGCCCGATGGGCCTGTTCCGTGACAGTGTCTTACGGGCGCTTAAGTAGACGTCGATCAGCGACAACGACTCATGGACATATGACGGGGTGGCAATCGAGATTCTGGCATGACGGTGGCGTGGACCTGGATGGAGGGCTCGCTTCTTTGTAAACACGGACATGACCATTCTAGTTCTGCTTGTCTTCTTTCGTTGTAAATATGCCCATGGCAGAAACAGCCTAGGCGTCTTGTCCACCCATGAGCCATAAGGCGCCACAGCTTGCCTGGAGCAACATGGCACAAACAAGAAACACCTTGCCCGCCTGCCCGTCGCTGCTGAACATCAGGCTTACGACCACAAAGACGTTGAGTGGGATCCTCAACACGCCGTAGACCTGTGCCCTAACACCGTCGTCGACGACCTTTCCCTTGAGGTACCCCATGGAGGGGAAATACAGACCAACGCAGGCTTCGAACAGGCAGAACAGCCAGAAGGTGACCTGCTCGGCGCGCGGCGCACCAGTGCCGAGAGCGAAGAAGACGGCGTTGGCGGCGAGAAGAACCGAGAGCAGGAGCCGGGACGGCGTGGAGACGAGGGCGAGGAGACGCGGGTAGAGAAGAGAGGCGAGGAGGGTCGAGGCCATGAAGGAGGCAAAGATGATGCCGTAGGGAAGGGTCTCTGGGGAGGATGAGGCAGAGACGAGAACGGGGGACCAGAGGACTACAAAAAGATACATGGAGCCCTCGAACATGGTCGAGGCGAGGCCGATGGCGAGAACGCGCTTGTCGTTCATGGTGGACCAGAGGCTGGTCTTGGTGCCCTTTGACGCTTCCGACGAGGATTTGCCCGCTGCACCGTAGTTCTCCTCCTTCAACACCAGTCAGTAGATGCATGGGAAAAGTTGACAAGATGCTGTAACCCACCCATTGGCTAGCAATGACCCCCGCAGCGACGACCAATAAAGCCACGCTGGCCAGGAAGGGTGCCTTGCGCGTCCCCGTTGCGGAGACGAGCCACTCACTCACGACGCCGCTCACAATGGCAACAACGCTGTTGACGGTGCTCATCATGCCGAACGTGCGGGACAGCTCCAGGCCCTGGTCGCCCAGCCGGCGGGCATGAAAATCCGTCACCATCCAGCTCTCAAAGACGCTGAAGAGGAGACTTGTACCAAGACCGCCGAGGACGCGGCCGAGGAAGAGCAACGGGATGCTGGGGATCGTGGTCAAGACGCAGGAGAGGGCATAGGCGGCGCAGAAGAAGAGGCAACTCGCCCTGCGGCCGTGGCGGTCGGCCAGAGAGCCGATGAAGTAACCGGCCACGGCCCCCGAGACGAAGCCGGTGGTGAAAAGGGTCGGGACAAGATCCGACGGGATTTGGTGCTCGTTCCTGTAGAGCGAGTAGAGGAATGGGCCCTGGACGTTGTCAGTGTCAGGCTCGAGAACTGCTAGGATGCGAGTGTCTAAAGACCTGCAGCCAGTCGGAGCCCATGACGAGAGCATAGACGGTGTAGAAGGCCCATTGAGAACCCTGTTGCTTGGGCTTCTGCTTGGTGTCTTTCTTTTCATCTTTCTTGGCGATGTTTTTCTTCTTCTCCTTGCCCCCTGAGGCGAAGAGCGCGCCGCAGGCGAGGAGCAGACCTGCAAGGTTGAGCTGGTAAATATCCAGCATTGCGGCGGCGGTTACTGGCTGTAGAAACCGAGTTGTGGGTGGCTTGGTTCACGAGCTAGCGGACGGTATGAGAAGACGTTGGAGACAAGTTGATGTACGAATAGCGTTTAGATGGACCGAAGGAAGATGGAGATGGACGATGATGGCTTGCGAAATGACTCGAGTGCGTCAAAGGGTCCAGGTGTCCTTCTCCATTCACGGGGCGATTTCCTGGGGACCAAGCTGGAGCAACGAGTGTTTCGGGCGAGCACAACTCCAGGGGGGCCCTTCTAAGAACATGCAGCTTTCGAAGCATTGAGTTCGTCTGGCTGGAAGGAGGGGGAGAAGGGGGTTCGGACGAAAGCAGCCATTCATTAATACGGCACGGCTCATAGGGAAAAGACACACCAATTTTGTGAGCATGAAGCGTAAAGCAGCCAGTTGGTACTAATTGAGCAGACGTTGAAGAAGATGAAGACGAGGGCGAAGGGAGCTGCCGGCTGGCTGCCTAGGTACCTACCCAGGTAGGTAGGTACGCTTGAGTGAGCACCACTGCTGCAGAGCTGCCCGCAATTCTCTAGGTACCTAGGTACCTACCCACCGTGCCACCTACCCACCTACCTAACCAGGTAGGTAGGTGACCTATCAATTTCCATGTTGCGAACATCACAAACAACCGTTAGGTAGTTGCGGTGCGTGCGCATGTGGCCCATTCGGAGATCCGACCAAAGACACGCGCGGGCTGCTTTCTGGTCGATGCCCGTTGCCTTTTCCTGATATTCCAGAACTCCCACCGAAGGATAACCAGATCAGATAATGCCACCTTCTGTTGCGGGGTCAACGACTCGGCAATAAGGTTTGATTAGCAGAGAAGCGTTCCCGAGTTCCCGTGTGGCCATCGAGCATGTGCATAATATGATACTGGACATGAAATGAAGCCGCATGAAGTCCTTAAGGTTGCATGGCTTACACGATATCGCAACCTTCTTAGGAGCTGCTTCTTTAAATGAAGCCCTCCCGCCTCGCCCCGTCTGAGTGCACCTGGTCCGGTCCTCACAAGTCATCTCGGCTGCAGCCGATACAATGCGTCTGCTCTCTTCAGTCGCTGCCCTTGCGGTGGCGGCGGTCTGTCAGTCATCCGACCCTCTCGCCTATGTTGACCCTTTGATTGGGTCTCGGGATGGCGGCAACGTCTTTGCAGGCGCAACCTTACCCTACGGCCTCGCTAAAGCCGTCGCCGACGTCGACGGACAAAAGACGGGCGGCTTCTCGACCGACGGCAGCAACATCACCGGCTTCAGCATCCTTCATGACAGCGGGACGGGGGGCAACCCGAGCCTCGGTAATTTTCCGCTCTTCCCTCAGGTCTGCCCCGGCGACGAACTCAACAACTGTCGCTTCCGGATCGAGGACCGCGCGACGCGTTATGACCTGAACAAGACTGTCGCCGAGCCGGGGTACTTCTCCGTCGAATTGGCCTCGGGCGTAAAGGCGGACATGGCAGTCTCCCAGCATGCGGCGCTCATGCGCTTCACTTTCCCCAGTGGCGACGACCACCCGCTCGTCTTGTTGGACCTGACCGACCTCTGGGCCAGTCGACAGAATGCTTCCGTGACGGTCGACACCCCTACCGGTCGAATGATTGGCAACGGCACCTTCTTGCCAAGCTTCGGCACCGGGACTTATGCGCTTTACTACTGTGTTGACTTCTTCGGGGCCAAGGTCTTCGATACCGGGGTCTGGGTCAACAGCCGCGCCGGAAACGAGCCCAAGGAGCTCTTCCTTACCAGGGGCTTTAACATGTTCTATCTCCAGGGTGGCGGCTTCGTTCGATTCAAGGAATTGACCAACAACACCGTCACCGCCAGGGTGGGTGCGTCGTTCAAGAGCAACGACCAGGCGTGCCGAAACGCCGAGAGGGAGATTGCCGAACCGCTGAGCAGTTTTGACTCGCTTGTCAAGACGGCTAAGGACGCCTGGCGGGAGAAGCTGAGCCCAGTATCGATCAAAGCGGGTGGTGCGACGGAAGATGTCCAGAAAAGTTTCTGGAGCGGCTTGTACCGCAACATGATCTCGCCTCAGAACTACACCGGCGAAAATCCGTATTGGGATAGTGGTATTCCGTACTTTGACTCGTTTTATTGGTAAGGATTTGGCCTTCATCTCCAATCGACCTCGCTAACGAGTGGGCAGCATGTGGGACAGCTTTCGCGCCCAACACCCGCTGCTCACCGTGGTTGACCCTGCCGCCCAGACGCAGATGGTCAACTCGATGCTCGACATATACAGGCATGAAGGCTGGCTGCCGGACTGTCGTATGTCCATGTGCAAGGGCTGGACGCAAGGAGGCTCCAATGCTGACGTGGTCCTTGTCGACGCCTACGTCAAGAATCTGTCCTCGATAGACTGGAAATTAGCCCTCGAAGCAATCACCAAAGACGCCGAGAACGAGCCACCAGTCTGGGCATACGAGGGCCGCGGTGGACTCGCGAGCTGGAAGAGCCTCCAATACATTCCGTATCTGGACTTCGACCCCGTCGGCTTTGGGACGAACTCGAGGAGTGTTTCCAGGACCCTGGAGTATTCTTACAACGACTATTGTCTGGCCACACTGGCCAGCGGCTTAGGAGAGGATGCGCTCCACGACAAGTATATGGCGCGGAGCATGAACTGGCAGAACCTGTGGAAACCCGACCAGAAGTCTCTGATAAACGGAACCGACACAAATTTCACCGGGTTCTTCCAGCCAAAGTACCAGAATGGGACGTGGGGTTTTCAGGACCCAATAGCTTGCTCGGCCCTCGCCGGGTTCTGCTCGCTGACGACGAACCCGAGCGAAACATTCGAGGCGAGCATCTGGCAGTATCATTTGTAAGTCACGTCGCAGCTTGCTCCGTCGAGTAACTAGTGAACTGATGCCCCGCAGCACTGTTCCGCACTCAACCTCGACCCTCATAGACTTGATGGGCGGCGATGAGGGTTTCGTTTCCCGTCTCAGATACTTCCACGCCTCGCCCTTGGCTGACATCTCCAACGAGCCCGTCTTTCTCACCGTCTATCTCTATCACTACGCCGGCCGCCCGGGCCTGTCGGCGGAGCGGGTCCACCAGTATATTCCTTCGTCGTTCAACTCCTCGCTCGGCGGATTGGCCGGAAACGACGACTCGGGCGCCATGGGCGCCTTCTTCGCCTTCTCCGCGATGGGCTTGTTCCCTGTGGCAGGGCAGGACGTGTATCTCATCACACCACCGTTCTTCGAGGAGGTGAGCGTTAAGAGCCCCACTACAGGCAAGACATCAACGGTGAGGTGCGTGGGGTTTGATGCCGCGTATAAGAACATATACGTGCAGAGCGCCAAGCTTGACGGTGAGATATATAACAGGAGCTGGATCGGCCATGATTTCTTCAGGCAAGGTAAGACATTGGAGTTGACATTGGGAGATAAGGAGTCCGACTGGGGGAAGGATAGAGAGGCGAGGCCGCCGAGCTATGTCGCTGTGTCCAAGTCGTAAGTTTTGCATCGGTAACTTCTTCAACATGCTTGGTTTTCCCATCTGGGACGGTTCACCTCACCTGTTGTCCGGAACACGACTTTTGCTCTATCAACACTTCGACAACCCAGAAGCTGTCAGCAGTCAGTTTTGCGGGTCTGAGATATACTCATGCATTGCGCTGCAAAGATATATCAAGTTGGATTGGAACTGGGAGTTGTGGAATTGCTTTTCTGAATCGGAGGAAAGATCTACAAGGCACTAGTTCTCTCTGATGGATGATAGAGTCAGCATCACGACCCGGCTTGGCCGAGACTGTAAACCGTCGCCTCGGTGCATTCAAGTAGTTCGACCCATGATATCGGTGTATCTCAATGAAAGCCAGCCGAGCCTTAAAGTTCCGACAGGACACACCTGCAGCCGTCGTTCCCTAGCCTGATCTTAACGTTTGGTCTCGAGGAATATCCCAGGGATAATCGTGCTTTCTGCAGTGAGAACAAACACAAGGAATCGACAGTGGTGTAGTTGTCTTGATAATGCCTAATGCATACAGCGAGGGAATCGGAAATATGCCTCTTATTTCTGTTCATCCGTTTTTCAAAATCCGTGACCGGTACTCATGACCGCTTCCAAGCGAACTCCTATAGGTGACGTTACTCTGTAAAAGTCCAGGCACCTCCCGCCCGACCAGCCCATCCGGCGGTGCCTTCCTGACCGATTTCCTTATCCATAATGGCCCCAAGACCCCCAATAAAATGCTGCTTCTAATAATCTTTTACACAATAATCAAATCGTCATCGTCGTCATCTTCAAAAGAAACCGCTTGCTGCGGCATATCCATACCTAAGCTCTCTCTTCCGGCCTCGCGGATCCCCTTCTCCGTCACGAACCTCGTCTTCTTCCGCACCGGCGGCCTGTCATTGCTCAGCTTGTCGCCATCCTTCATCTTGGCCAGCTTGTCCTTGAGGTTGCTGCCCCAGCCGAAGCCACCCTTGGCCCCGGTGGCTGCCGACAGTGATGATGCCCCGATCGACGAAATGGACTGCGCGCTCTGCGGCCTCTTGCGTTTGATCGGACTCAGATGGATTGCCAGTTCCTTACTCCTGGGAGCAATTAGGCCTGCGGTTCTCGCGTCCATCCTCTGCCGCTCCTCGATCCCGCTGGCGGACAGGGAGGATGATGTGAGGGCGGACCCAGATGAGGCGTTGCTGGCGCGTTCCGACTGCTTCATGTATTCCTTTCCGGCGCCGGCGCCGATCTTGCTCAGGCGTTGCATGATCCCTCTTTCGCGCTCTTGGGCAAGCATCCGCCTTTTCAGCCCTTCCTCCTTTTCTCTTCGGTCCGCGAGTGCCTGGGCTCCGTCAATGAGTTGCGCAGAACTCATAGATTTCGTCGCGAACCAATGACTGTGTGTTTCCCGGTCGTATTTGCCTTGCTTTTGTTCGGGTTCTGGGTTCCGCAGTTGACGTGAGTTCCACCGGTGTCTTTCCCCGATACCGCCAAAGTCCATCGAGTTGACTTCCATGCGTGTCGCTCGTTGTTTGCTAATTGCCTCGTTGGTATGAAACTTGCAGAACTCGGTCCGCTTTTTGTTGACCCATGAGTTGCAGAACTCTCCATCTTTCTTTACAGATTTGCAAAAGCCCAAGTCGCGAGCCTTCCCAATCTCTATGATGGTGTCCGCATCGGAGTTGATGACCAGACTGAACTTCCCGGTGGCTTCTCGGCCCACTGGTGGCGGCATAATGGTCGGGTTCAAAATGGCCAAAACCGTGCCTTCAGTGAGCTTCCAGAACCGGGTAAACCCTGAGTTGAAGAGAAATAATTCGAGCTCCCACTTCAGATCACAGAGCGTAATAACCATATACTTCCCTCTATCTGACTGCTTCCCCTTCTGGTCTGGTCTAGGCTTGTGCTGGCGAGGCTCTGACCTTTTAGCCACAACGGCGAAGACAACAATATCCTGTTCGATATCTGGGAGCTGAAATTCCGGGCCTTTGACTCGGCGCAGCAGTTCTGGCATTTTGAAGATCTTCTTTCCGGACAAGGTCCTTGTCAAGACCTGATGAGGAAGGATGCGCTGTGAAAGATGGAAGCTAGAGTATGGTTCGAAAGCTGATGCTTCGGCCTCGGGCACATCCGCAGGTGCGACCTTTTTGGGTTTTTGTCCAGCCATCATCCCGTCGGGTGGGGGCTCATAGAGGCCTTGGGGATCGTTGTCGTCTTTTGGCGCCGGCGCTGGCAGCGAAGGTATTGTGTCGAGTTTCCTCTGTCCGTGTTCGGGCTTGCTCTTACCACCCAGGATATCCTCTCTACTAAACTGCGGGGCAACATCGGGTTGCTCTGGAAGGTCGACTGCATTTTCTTTGAACTGCTCGATCTCCTTCTGTCCAATCTCGAACGCTCCAGACCTGGCCTGTCTGACCCTGTCTCTCAAATCCTGACGGTCAACCTCTTGCGTCCGAGCCGCGGCCAGCCTCTCATTGAAACTCAATGGTCGTTGAATTTCACTCTGAGGCGCCGGGGTCCTCGACCGTTGAAGGTAACCGCCGAACTGCTGTCCATCTTGCGAGTTCGCATTCCTGCGCAGCGCGCTTGGTGCTCGTTTCAGCGAAACATCCTTTCCCTTGAGACCTTTGTCGATCCCTAGTAGAACCCGATTCGGTGATGTCTGTGGTTGCGTGGGCTGCATCTTTCGCACGGGAGACACGGGTACCTCGATCGCAGCTTGCGACTCGGGCCGCGGAGCCACTCGACTTGCGCCAAGCCCTAGGCCCCTCGATGCTGGCCTCTGTTGTTGCGGTGGCGGTGATCTGCGCCTAGGAGACACAGCTCCCGCCGTCCTCTCCTTTGCACTCTGGAGTTTCTTCAACCTCAACCGAGCCTGTATTTCTTGCAACTTCAGTTGTAGTGTTTCCTCGTCCTCGTCCTCGTCCTCCTGGCCGTCCATTTCGTCTTGTAGGGTTAATGATCGAACTGATAATGTGGAGTTGGCTCGCCCCCTCCTCAGCGGGGAAGGAGAGGGTGATGTTCGATTCGCAAGACGTCTTAGGCGGTCACGGCCGCCTGGTGTGCTAGCAAGGACTTCGTGAGGAGACCGAGGGGGCCACTGAGGCTCGTTGGGTGGGGCTATTTCAATGTTATGATGTTGATCACGCACAAAAGTCTCGTGGGGTGACGAACCAGAAGGCATATTGCCGGGTGATTACAAGGACGCGGTGAGTAGCGCAGCGGTTGTCTTGCAGCCTTTCCAGAGGAAAACCACTTGATAGAGCTACAACGCCACAAGGCCCATGACCCGCCACAAGGCCTGGTCAGCTTCACTGGGGCGCAAGACACGATTGCTAGTCAAAGGGAGGGGTCTGTGCTGGCAAATAAACAGTCGCAATCCAAGAACAGAGGGGCGGCTGAGAGCTCGGGCAAGCGGGCGAGAAAGGCGGCTAAAGGAGCGACGTCGGGGTTGGCAAGCCAAATTACCTATGAAAAGTAAGGTAAACCAATAGTATGAAGAGAGCGGTCGAAGTGCCTCGATCGTTATCAGTTTGTCGCATCTGAACTTGTCGTTACGATAAGCCTGGGAGACTAGCATCAAAGAGGAGTTTGACGTACAGTGGTTCCGGGTTTTCTGACGCTGTCATTGGCTGTAGTCGCGTTAGGCCCCCGGTGACGCGTTCCACTTTTCTAATTGAGTGGGCGCGTCGCGTCCACCATCGTAGTCTGAGCGCAACAGGGTCCAATTGCGACGGGTCTCTTACCAGACATCAATTCCGTCGGCTATACCAACTTTCACGACGACTCCAAACTTGCTTGTTCACTGCCAAACCCTCCTTCGCACTTCCGGCTCCTACCTTCCGGGGACGCTTTGCATCCTCGACCGAAGATCTTGATAAATTGATTTTTTCTTCTTTTTTTCTCCCTTGATTAGTACTACATTGACTGAATCGCGTAAAAGCTTCCTTGGACAACCGCATCCAGTCATGGCGAGAACAAGATCTACCAAGTCTGCACCAGCAGCCAAATCCGAATCCACTAACGCTTCCTCAACTGCTAAATACACACTGCCCGAGGAGTCGTCAAACGCCCCGAAGTTGTTCGTTATCCCCAACAAGGTCACAAAGGAGGCTCGTATAATCTCCTTGCCCAATCCTCGTTACTCAAAACCGACCCGCTACCTTCTTTGCCCGGACATGGGCATCTATGAGTTCACAAAGATCGAGGCACCGAAGACAACACCCAGGAGCTGGCTTATCGAGACGCCCGCTGGTAACCTGGAGAGACCAGAGTCCAACGATGGATTGCAAATCGAAGCACATGTCACCAACGGTGCTGACCTCTTTGTCGCGACGCCCTTTGACCCGCTCTTCTTGCTCATACCCGGCCTCTTGGGTCCTAACAACGCCAAAACGCCAGACGCGAAGCATCTCTTCCTTTCCAGCGACGACCATTTCGATGCGCTATCTACATCAACCTCTCACTTGTCTGAAGCTCTTCGGTGCCCCAAGACCCGAGCCCTGCTCGAATCACGAATGGAATCTATCAGCGATACCGTGGATGGTGGCGAAGAGAAGATGTACCGGCTGAGTGAGAAGAAGCTTGTTCTTGAAATTCTCTCAAAGGCGCGCTCCATGAGTTCCAGGGGTCTTCCTGCCAGCATGGAGGAGAAGTTCGTCAAGAAAGCCCTGGAGGCGCCCATTCAAGTGCAGAAGTCACAAGCTATGGCTGTGAAGCAGGCTTCCGAAGCGACCACTGGCGATTTGAGTACACCGACGTCGAAGAACGAGCCCGGAGAGTCCCAGTCCTCCATATCAACAGACAGCACAGCCACAGCTGTCTCAAACCCTTCAACAGCAGCTACTTCTGTTGAAACCGAGGTCGTAGAAGAGACGATATCGAGCGCGATCCACGCATCTGACGAGGTCACAAGTCTCCAAAGGCTGAGAATTGCCTTCAGTTTCATCTGCTCTAGCTACATTGCGCCGCGAACGACGCTGATGTTGAAGGAGCTTCTGGCTGACGAGGAGACGTCGGGCGTCAACTTCTCGCCGCTGGACGAATACCTGGCTCAGCTCACCAAGCTTCGCGCCGAAGCTGCTTCATCCCGGTCCATGGCCGACTACTCTAGGAAGCGTATGCTCGACGAGGAAGAGGCAGAGGTCCGCGCCGAGAAGAAGCGCAAGATGGAAGAGGAAAAGAAGAAGAAGGCCGCCCAGAGCCGTGGTCTCAAAGCTTTGGAGAAGGTCAACACCAAGGGCATGAAGAAGATGAGCGACTTTTTCAAAAAGAAATAGGCCGAAGTAGCCAGCGGCCGATCGAACGTCTGAATGCATTGTTGGGTATCGGTGCTCGTTCGCAGCAAACAACCTATATCGTCCCTCTACTCCGTACCCCTTACCCGTCCCCGATATCCACGAGTGCTCGCCGCACCTCTACCGATCCTCGATGTGCTACTAGAGTAGCTGTGACCGCGAGTGATGCTCGTGGAGCCACGCACCCGACCACGAGGGACACCTCGGCCACGTGGCGCATTGCCAACGGCCATCTGTCTTTGGCGGTCCTCTTCCTCCTCCTCTCTCTTTCGACGAGCAGCCTCGCGCCGCCTCTCTTCTTCGGCAGCTCGTCTCTCGGCCAGCTGCTGCTTCTGGACTGCCTCCGCCTCGATTTCCACAAGGTCGTTGCTTGCGCCACGCCAGTTGGGATTTAAGATGAGTCGCTGGTTGTGCTCGGTTTGCGAAAGGATGCGGGTCCAGGTGTTGAGGAGAGTGGATGCGTTTGAGACAGTGTTGCCAACGGTCTGCGGGAGATGGGTCAGCTGCCGAGGTCAAGATACAAGAGTGTTGGGAACAGTAACAAACATTCATGTTGCCTTTGACCTTTTCGAGGGTGGTGATGATGCCCTCAATGGCAGCATTAATGTTACGCACACCCTGCAACTCTTTCCGCAACGCCGCCTCTCTGTCATCTGTGGTGTTCGGATTCGCCGGCGTCTTTGGCGGTGATTTAGGGGTCCTAGGGGTTCTAGGGGTCTTGGGCTGATCGGGTGGAGGGGCACCTTCGTCCTTGGGACCGGGCGAGGTCCAGATGTCCTCGGTGATGGAATCGTCAGTTCCTTCGGCCATGATGGTGTGTGGAAGGCAGCCAGGGTCCAGCTGCAGCCACCTCTCCTTGTGGCTGAGGTATCACTGTGTTGGTTGTTATTGTTCCAGTTTGGGATGGGGAGCGGATGTGGTTTCGTGGGAACGCGGTCTGGCCCGTCTGGACTCTCTCTTTGAGACGGAAGCGCGGCGCGGGGGCGAGTGTGACGTTATTTGTTGATGGATTGAGACGTTCAGATTGGAGGTGGCCGCCTGGCTGGCCGTTTGGGTGGAAAATGTGGGATGCTCCTGTGAGGGGCTGCAAGACAGAGACAAACAGACAGACCCCCCGCCGCGGATGCTAGCGTAGCGCTGGAGAGCCGTTTGGTGGGTGGGTACCTTGCTTTCTACCTACAGTACACTGAGGCGGGCACTAACTACCTGTTGTGTCTACGCGAAAATTCGCGTCCCCTGAGTACCGTACCGTAGTCGACGCGTGGGCGATCGAAGTGGGGCTCGCTTAATCTGAAAGAAAAATTGAGGCTTGACAGTGATAAAGGTACAGGTGCAAAACGGGGGGGGCTGGGGCTGGTGCACTGCAGAGGACTCGGCTCCCCACCTCACCTTCGGGTCACACCCAGAATTCCCCAGCCTCTTTACATTTCCTAGTCTCCAGCCTCCTCCCACGTTTTGGAGCCCATTTCCTCTTGCATCCCAAGTGCCGTACCCCATGATCGCGAACATCAATCCATTCCACACATCCACCTCTCACTCACAACACTTGTAGTCGGAGCAACCAGAGATATCACAAACTTTCCCGTTTTTTTTCTCTTTGCGCCTCCCTATCATTAGCCAAAATCTTCAGGTCTTCCCCCCCTTTCCGAACTCTGACTGCCTGAGTTCATTCTGAGTCTCGAAAGAGTCTTCTTATCCTTTTATCGCCCTCACTTCATCCGGATTACCAAACACATCTCGACATCAAAACAACCCTGCGCATTCACCATCCAACCTGGAATTGAGCGCGCACTTGAAGCATCGCTGGAATCCGGAATAGGAAGTAACGGCCCATCAGTACTAGTCTACCCGACCTGGCCTGCCTGCCTGCCCTTTCCTTCACAATGGCGACCACCTTCGCAGCATCAACACCTTCACCACCCCCTACCATCCGAACTCCACCAACACCCAAACACGGCTGGAGCGACAACTGGGAACCCTATTCTCCTCGAAAGTCGGCGCGCATTTCATCTCGTCGAGCTGTCAACCGAACTCCTTCTCCCCAACCGCCATCCCATCGCACTCCTCCACGGTCAACCCGCAAGTCCGTCGCACCTTCCATCGCCGCCGCCGCCATCATGTCGCCGGCCTCCACCCCTCAGAAGAAGCGCCAGCCCGCTCAAGACTCCGTTCGGAGAGCGCCTGGATTCCTGTCCGCTGCAAGTACTTCGCACGCCGCTGCGTTGCTCGGAAGCGACAGCATGGACCGTCCATCCAACAACACGTCTGCCACCCGCCGATCCGGCATGCTGCCTACCCCAGCCAAGACGCCCAAGAAAGCGCCGTCCGAGAAGCAGACCGCCCAAATCAAGTCGGTGGCGCGTAATCTGTTCCCTACTGGTGACCAGGCACTGGCTACCCCAAAGAGAAAGCGAACCCCGAAGATGTATTCCGGCAATTCGTTGGAGAGCTTCACCGCCACCGAAGTCGAAGAGCACATTGAGATTTTTACCGACTCGCAAGAACGCATTCCTGAACCCGACAAGAGCATTGACAACCCGTTCTACGGCGATAGCGCCGCCGTTAACCGTGAGCCCCCTCGTCGTCGCAGCAAACGCAAGGTCGCAGTGCCTGGCGAAGCTGCCCAAGCTGTCGATGAGGCGCTCCAGCGTGAGGATGGGATGGTTTACGTCTTGTAAGTTTGATCCTTGGACATCTACAGGAGGAACATTGCTAATACCGTCGCAGCCGAGGAAAGAAGATTTTCCGCAAGTTCGCCGAGCCCGAGGACGAAGAGGACGAGGAAGACGACGAAGAAAGCAGTTCGGGCGAATCTCGCATCCGGAAGCCTCTCACTCGCCCTGCGATTAAGCCGCGCCTGTTGTTCCCTGCCGCGTCCAAGTCATCTGCCATTGGCTCCACTCTCGAGGAGGAGGAAGCCGTCACAGATATCGAAGACCATCGCCTCGAGGAGCACGAGGAGGGGCAGCTTCCAGGTACCCCAGCGGAGACCCAGGATGAGTGCCCGCCGACCCCGCAAGCGCCCAAGTTCGGCCCGACAGTGACCACGCCGCCCGATACTAGGCGTACTACTCGGTCTGGCTTGAAGTCTGAAGAAGCGACCCCAGTCAAGCGCAAAGGCCGGCAGAGCCCCTTCGACGACTGGCCGCGGGTCAAGAGCCACCATGGGAGCTCTTCCAGCAAACGCGCGGGAGATGACCTGGCAGTTCCTGCCCCGAAGCGGGCTCGTAATTGATGCGGAGGGTTGAGGTCGTTTTGAGCGTTGTTCTTTGTATATCCAGGCATTTGGCGTCTGGGTCATCACTTCTTCAATCAGGGCTATGGGACGAGGAAGCACAATTCTTGATAGGCTTTTGTGTAATGGTTACTTTACTTTCATGGGCTAGGAAACAAGATGGCAGCTGGCGAGGTCTGTGAGATACCTCTCAGCTGAAGGCCTGATTCTTACCAGGTAGACTTTGGCGGTGTTTTTGGGTCCATGAGTCACGGGGAAAGAACGCTCATGGGGGGGGGGCTGTAGATGGGGATTGGGCATTGGAGACGGTTTATCTGTACGAAGTGCCTGGCTTTGCGAGTAGTGTGAGAGCGCCTCGGACGGCTCTTTGAGGTCTACAGTCTAGGATAACCAAGAATGATCCCCGCATCACTGCCCACTTTGTTCTGTTCTTTACCGTATTTGCAGGATATCAAGAATTGACTTGTGAAGCTATTTCTGATGATTCAAAAGGATCGATTAGGTTGAAATTGCGCAAGTAAGGCGAGAGCATACTCAATGCTGTGGGATGGGGAGATGAGATGGACGTTGCCCGCCGTTCCTCCTCCGAGAGCGGGTTCCGGGGGCGCCCGTGTCCAACAAAAACGTTAGCTTGCCCCACTATTGCAACCCCTCCATCCATCCCACTTTGCGCTCAGTCTCTCTGCCTGGTCAAGTTCCTCCAACAAAATACTCGAGCACTTAAACTCAAGACTCGCTACCAGTGGGATTCACCATCTCAACCATAAAGTTGCTCGCAGCCACCGCCTGACCTACCTACTTCAGAGCCAGTATTGGGCCTGTGTCATCCTGAGGTCCAGTGGTCATCGTGACCAAATCGCCCAGACCAGCCAGTCCAGTTCATTTCTTGCCGCGGAACATTTCTATCCCCGAATTATTTGACTTCCGATCTCTCCTCTCCCTCTTCACGCGCATCAACTCAACTTATAAAAACACCAACACGAACTATCAGCATGCATATCCTCCTCACTAATGACGATGGCCCGCCGTCGCCTCACTCCTCCCCTTACGTCCACTCCCTCATCCACCAGCTCCAGCAGGCCGGTCACGTCGTCTCCGTCTGTTTGCCGCACACTCAGCGCTCCTGGATAGGCAAGGCGCACATGATCGGTCAGACCGTCAAGCCGCTATACTACCGCCCTTCCACAGAGGGCCTCTTCGGTACTGAGGGCACAACTTCAACGCGGCCCTCGGCCAATGGCGCCGAAGACGAGTGGATTCTCGTCGATGGCACCCCGGCCTCATGCGTGCAGATTGGCCTGCACCACTTCTTCCAGGAGCGCGGCCCTATCGACCTTGTGCTCAGCGGGCCCAACTACGGCCGCAACACGACGGCCGTCTTTGCGCTGAGCTCGGGCACGCTGGGCGGTGCGCTCGAGGCTGCCGTGTGTAAGCGCAAGGCTATTGCGCTGAGTTACGCATTCTTCTCGCGGAACCACGATCCCATCATCATCGAGGGCGCAGCGAGGCACTCAGTCAAGGTCATCGAGAAGCTGTATCAGCAGTGGCCGGCCGGGGACGAGGTAGATCTGTACAGCGTCAACGTACCGCTTGTCGAGGGCGTCGAGACGCACAAGACGTACTTTACGAACATGCTGCAGAACTACTGGCGTGACGGCAGCTGCTTCCAAGAGATTGATGGATATGCTGGCGACGAGGACGAAGAGGAGCAGAAGATCCGCGAGGGAGCTGGCGGCGAGGCACAGGGCGGCGACACAAAGAAGATTGAGAGCGCAAGTGCCGGCGGACACAAGCACAAGCACTTTAAGTGGGCGCCCAGGTTCACCGATGTATACCAGAGCGTTGAGGAGGCGCCGCCTGGCAATGACGGATGGGCCGTCAAGGAGGGCTACACGAGGTATGTGGATCCTTTCTACGGGCGGGTTGCCTTCGTTTAGGCTCGAAACTGACTTGTAAACGCAGCGTGACGCCCTTGAAGGCCAATTTCTGGCATGCTGCGGAGCACCTGCACCAGAAGGAGCTGATTCTGTAAGTGAGCCCTTGAGTTCAGTAAGAAGCGGAGAGAGAGGGGGGGAAGCCAGGCGACCACGGTCTGAAGACGAGCGTGACATGGCGAAAGAAGCCGGGTAGGATGTCAAGACGTTATTACACGACAGCATGAGTCACGAAAGCACGACACCAGGTAGCGAGAGAGAACAAGCAAGACGGGTTAGAGGGCAGCGGGCAGGCTTGGCATGTACTCTTACGCTCTCGATTGCTTGTCTTTGCAACCAATAGACAACGGAAGCATTTTCTCACGTCTTTTTGTCTGTAGTGACAACCATCAAACTGAAGGGTCTGCCAAGGAGCAGGGGGCGCCCTCGACTGGCTTCCCCGTGAGGAACGCTATCGCGGGGCCAGAGCAGCCAACCACTGCCGTTCCACATTCGAAGTTTCACGCCGTTATCAATTATGAGGATCCGTACGTCCAGCCCCTTATCCTCAAGGCCATGGAGCGTCTCTTCCCCGGCGCTTACTCCCTCCTTCCGACACCCCCTGGATCCGCCGATGCCGAGCTCGCCCTCGGGGCCGCACTCCCGACTGCGGACACCAAGATCCTGCACATCGCGCCGTATGAATCCCTCGACTTCGACCACGCTGCCTCGCACCCGAATACGGCACTCGTCAACAGTTACATCATCCGCAAGGCGCTCATCCGGAAGCACTATCTGTCGTCGACTGTGGACCACTGGGTCGCGAAGCACCCTTATTCTACCTTGAAGACCCACGTCAAGCGAGGGGACCACTTTGAGGTTGACTACGCCGAGTTCCTGGACGACGCACTCGTCGAGGCGTTTGACTTGCGGGAGAGCATGGACAGGAACGAGGGCATTGAGGAGGAGGGCCAGAGGGAGTGGTGGATCTTGAAGCCGGGGATGAGCGATCGCGGGCAGGGAATCCGGCTGTTCAGCTCGATGGAGGAGCTGCAGGGAATCTTTGACGAGTGGGAAGAGGAGAGGCCCGACAGCGACGACGAAGACGAAGGAGAGGAGGCGGCAGCAGCAGCAATGAATGAGGGCGCAAAGGGAGGAGACTACATCACGACGTCGCACCTCCGCCACTTCATTGCTCAGCCCTACATCCACCCGCCACTCCTCCTTTCGGGCGACACACGCAAGTTCCACATCCGCACATACGTCCTCTGCGTCGGCAGCCTCGACGTCTACGTCTACCGGCCGATGCTGGCGCTGTTCGCGGGCAAGGCCTACCGTGCGCCGTGGGAGGACGCGGACCTGGATGGACACCTGACGAACACCTGCCTCCAGGGCGGACAGGCAGACCCCGCCCTTCCGCCTGTGAAGCAGTTCTGGGATCTCGTCTCGTCGGGAGCGCTGCCCGCGGAGACGGCCGAGGGCGTCTTTGAGCGCGTATGCGATATTACGGGAGAGATCTTCGAGGCGGCCGCCCGGGAGATGACGATCCATTTCCAGCCGCTGGGCAACGCATTCGAGGTTTTTGGCTTGGACTTCCTGGTGGACGCCGAGGCGAGGCCGTGGCTACTCGAGGTGAACTCGTTCCCGGACTTCAAGCAGACGGGCGGGGACCTGAAGGGGGTCGTCGGCGGGTTCTGGGACGAGACGCTCAGGACGGCCGTCGGCGGATTCTTCGGCGTCGAGCCCGAGGGCAAGCCGTCTGGCGACATGGTCCGCGTCCGAAGGGTTGAGCTGGGGAGACGGTGAGAGAGGCAACGGCGTGATGGGAGGAGACATTCTTTGGCTCGGCCTTTGCGGGTTGGCGAATGGGGGGGCACGATCTGGACGGTAAAGGCTCACTCACAAAAAGAGGGGGGGGGGGAGGGGGCATGCGATGTCAAGTAGAGATTGAAAAGGCATCGAGATGCGTATGAAAAAGACCCCTTTCTTATTCACAGTGCTATTACTAGGCCAAAACACCAGCCGACATGTCATTGCCCTTGATATGGCAAGGCAGCAGAAGGTCCCCAAGGTCTCACATTCGTTTTCCTTCACAACTCCCACGATACCTCAAGTTCCTGCATCATCGCTGCGGTCGCGGTCGTCGAATTGTCGCTTGATGTCGCAAATCGCAAAGACACGACGGGCTCTAGCCCAGTCGCCTTCCAGGGCTGCCAAGAGGACGGGAACTAAGAACCTTGACTCTCTTATATCTGCACTTTACGCCGCGCTTGGGGATGGAGACACCTTTGGGAGAAGGGGCAGCACAATGTATAAAGCTTGCCCTCTCTTCCTCACACGCTGTTGTCTTCTCACAGAGGTTCGGGCTTTCGGGCTTTTACTCCTCCGAACACGCCTTGTCTTTTATTGACTCTATGCAATTTCTTTTTGTGGGCGGTCTGTACTATGTACTAATAAGGCAATATTTCTTCGTTCGCCAATTGTTCGGACGGGGTTTTTTTCTTGAGCGGTTGGAATTGATGCCATTAAAAATTTGATGTTGGAAACTAGACTACTATGGGATTTCTTTCAGACTTTTGAGAAACAGTTAGTAGCGTTGGGTCTCTAGAACAACGACGACTACGGCCGCAGGACACACGGCTACTTAAGTGTACATAACAGCTGCGGCGGTACAGACCAGACCTCGAAAGCCCATCAAGGTTTTTCAACAGCAGCTGTTGTAAGCAGTCGAAGCCGTTCTAGACAACTCGTTCGTCGCAGCACACGCGCAATACACATGTGGTTGTTCTGTTTCGCAATGGAACATACACGTGTAATCGCGGGGGCGATACACAGCCTCGACGGCGGGCCCGAGTTGCCTTCACTGATAGGCTCTATGAAGCCGCATCACTTGACAGTGGTTGCAGACCGCCGTCCTATCAGCGTCAATAGAAAGACCGCATCGGTGATCAATGACCTCATACGCTAGGTAGTGTATCTTCAATCATAAAGGAGAGTGTCACCCGACACTGCGGACGCGGTTCATGGAAGAGGGCGGGGTTTCCTGAATAGCACCCGAGGGGTTGCCACCTGGCCCGACGGGTCATGGCCCACCGGGAGGGTGGGTGGTGGTTGTATTGGTTGCAGAGAGAGTTTCCGGAGCTGCTCAGCCTCATTCGATCTACGTGGTCCGCCGCGGCGTGTGAGCCGGTTGGTTGGCTGATTCAACAGTTCAGCGGCAGAACCGGCGGTGTACCATGGGCGTCAATTGAACCTGTTCTGGCGGCCACGAGAGCGGTGAGATGCGGGCGGTTTCTCCTCACGCTCGAATTGCTGAAACCTTGGTACGTCGGGCAGTCGGGGTTGTGATACTGGCTAGTCCGGGGAGAATCAAGTCGAGCTGAATGTCTTGGACCACGAGGTTGATGGGGTGATGCCGAAGGGGGTGTGAGCTAGGATCCGATGTCGTTGGTGAAACTTGACAGCTTCATGGGCTTCTTCTCGGTTCCGTTCGATTGTGCTTTTTGGGCTAGGCCAGCACCTATGGCGTTGAGTTGGCGAGTAATGGCTTTCGGACGAGAGTCAATAGACTTCCAGGCCATTTCGCACTTGGCTTGCCATTGGGTTTGGACTTGGTGGGAACGAATACCGAGTGTGAGGCGAAGAGAAGCCTCAGGGCGGCTTGCGGACGGTGCATGAGGGTAAGCTGTCGATGATGTTTCGTCGGCTCTCGGAAGGTTGAGACCACCGAGCGAGCCGCTGAGCAAGCCGCCGTACCTAATCAGCTGGGTTCGAACACGGACGAGTATATCGGGATGGTTGAGTGAAATCTGCAACTTGGTCTCTGAACTTTTTGGAGGTGCTGAACCTTGAATTTGGGGGGGGGGGGGGGTTGTGTCCAACAGACGCAAGATGTGACGGACGGGCTATGGAGACCACCAGCTACGACTTGCTCACAACGTACAGGCAATGGATGGACAGGTGTCGCGCAAGCAAAGTTTGTGTGGACATACAGGAGAGGTGCGCATTGTCCTCCCCTTTTCGTTGATTATCGGTGAGGGTAGCCGACAAAGCAAGTGCCGGAATGAGGATGACTATGCAGAGCAATAAGCAGCCCCTTGCCAGCGAGTTAAACCGTTTGAACTCATCAAAACTAATCAATGGAAAGTAGACCGGGCATCTGGGACGCTCAGATCAGCTAACTGAGGACAAGGGGTTACTTCGGGTTGCCTACCGTGCCATCATGCCAACAACTTACAAGCTCTAATAAGCGACAAGGTGAGCAACGGGGTTTTCTGGTATTCGCAGGAATCTGTGGTGTGGAGTTGTCACAAAAGACCCAGAAGGGGGGCTTGATTCTAGACTCCATCTCTCCTCACCCATGGCGCCTGTCCCTTGCGCGTTTCCTACTGCCTGTCCAATTGGACAAGGCCTCCTCGATATCCTGTCACGTCGGTAGCGGAATTAAGTAGTGGATACCCGCCATTCCGGCGACGGGGGTGAACCGTGAGGGAGGGGGGACAGATTCAAAACAAACAAGTGGATTGTAAAATTGCGCTGGGCCATTTTGAGCGAGTTGCAACCTTGGGACTGATTCGGCGGTTGGAAGCGAAGAAAAGGGGAGAAAGAGATGGGAAAAGAAGAAGAAGAAGAAGAAGAAGAAGAAGAAGAAGAAGAAGAAGAAGAAAAAGGAGAACGTCCCATAGGCGCCGTGCGAACATGGACCAAAGAGGGAGATTCAATAGCCTTCTTCTTGTCTACTAGGTACGTAGTAAGGTACCGTCGCAACTTGATCAGTAGACACTTCTTGGCAGTGCGTCACTGTGCCAAGCGGTCGTCTCTTGTTCTTCGTGACCAGCTGTCGATGATGCGATGGGGTTTTGCTTGTGGGTTGTTCCCTTACAAAACCACACTCTCTGTCTGTTTACTGCGTGCCCTCATCTCCCTCTTCGCGTTTCGTCGTCAGATGCCCCCAAAGGAGGCCCATGAGACAAGGCGTAGGTAAGCTTTGCCCGACTGCTCACCCACTCTCCGCCGTGAGCACGGTTGCCTGTGTGAGGGCGGTGTTGCCCGGCCCAGTGGGGTTGGTTGCCCGGATGCATGATGGTGTAGATGGACGCGCGCCACGAGGCAGAACTGTAACCGTCCTTGACGAGAGGTACGAATTCAGCAAGCTGCGTTTCCTTCCTTGCTCCGAGGTGAGGGGTAGGTAAATAAGCAACAGTCCATCATGAGGGTTGCGAAATGTGACCGAATCGCTCGTCATTGCGCATGAATGTCGGTTGGGAACTCTGTCTCTACTCCAATCGCAGTGGCCTCTGCTATTCCGTGCGCGTCGTTCGAGATGGTCTTCTACTTTGATTACTAATGGGCAGATGCAACTCTGCGACTCCAAAAACTCGTGAAAAATGGCACGTAGTCGGGGCAGGCGAGCGAGCGAGCATCCTGTCGGTCGCATAGACCGACCCATGCCCCGTTAATAACTGGGTTAAGGCACGGAGAAAAGACCGGTCATGTCGGTCCCAAAGCAATTCAAATACGGAGTAGCCCCATCGAGACACGAAGAAGATTGTCTTGGCATTTTTGGGTACCGGTATCCCATCACCCCATATAGTCTCTCGCGGTGTTGCCACGCCACTGGAACTTCGGGGCGTTGCGGAACTATCAGCAATCCAACCCGATGCGACCTGCCAGAATCGGGAAGTCACCACGCCCATCGTCATGTCCCGTCGCCTCCATGCGCGCTGTCATTGGCGTGCCTGCCTTCCAATGCTTGATTACAAGCCATACAGAGAGAGCGCTTCGCCCGAGGCACACCGCCAGGCGCTGTTCGTCTAAGAATGAATGGGCCAACCGCAGGAAGAGGTGGTTGTGCGTCGCGGCATCTCATGACAGAAACATGGCTTCCATGAGCTGCGGCGATCTCTGAAGCCAGTCGATAATTAATAGGGCACGTCCCTGCGCCAGTAAGGACTGTCCTTGATCCCCAGTTCCACGGACCAGACCTGACAGCAGACAACGCATAATGACCAACAACCGTACTGGAGATGCGACACGGGGACGTGGATTGCTTGGTGGGTGCGCCTCTAAAGAACGCCTGCTTCAGGGTTGCACGGAACAGCCTGCCTTGCAACCGACAACCGTCGGAAAAGCCGAGCTGGCGGTGGTGGTCGAAGCTTTCTTGCGACGAAACGGTCTTCTGTTTGTCAATCCTGAGCAATGTAACCCGCCATCCAGCGTCCGGCCTGATCGACCGCATCTGACCGCAGTGTACGGATAGGCGTTTCGGATTCCAAGGTTCCCATGATGCCGTGGTATGCTCAGTTTCGGGGCTGCTAGCGAGTCGAACCGGGCGCGGTTGGGACCGAAATGGCTTGACTCGTCCTACCTTGGGGAGGGATGACCTAGGTAGGTGCAAAAAGAGGCACCATCCGATCGGGAGCGTTAGTTTTCCCACCTTCCATTTTGGCGGGTCCAGATGAAGCCCCTACCTAGCCCATAGGCTATTGCTGCATCAGCTTGCTTATCCGTCAAGTGGCTAGGAGTAACAGCCCAGGACGTGTCAGGTCCATGTTGGGGGTTTTCCCAAGGGAGAAGGAAAGATGATAATCATGGGCGACACTAGATTACTCCCAGTGCAGACAAAGTAAGCAGCGGGTAGGCTAGCAGCCATTGGGCGTTGGGAGTCAACCTGCCGCTCAGCCTGGAGGATTGAGCGTCGTTGCTGAGGCGTGCAGTACAGTATTTTGTATTGACACCAGGGCGACGGAAGAAATACGACAAGAGAAAACAGAAGAAACATGCATGTAACGTCGAGGTGGCACCAGCGGTGGACTCATGGGGAGAACATCAGCCGGGTATTGATATTAATTAGTACTAATAGTAGTGTGAGACGTAGACAATGGCGGCCAGTGTTTTCTTTGTCTTGAATCCCGACCTGCTCCAAGTCCAGCACCCTGGATCAATAAGTCTGCCTACCTACCTACCTACCAGGCTGCCAGGCTACCTACCTAGGTGTTGAAAATTGGTGTCTATCATGCTATGCGATGCAACGTTAGCAGCGGCAGCGGCCCACTCCCTCAGAGGCGTTCCCGTTGGTTCGGTCGTTCATGCGTTGGTCGAAAAAGGCACGCTCCGACCCCCCCGAGTATCCGTGGATAGGAGGAATTCAATTGATTCACAGTCTGTCATTGAAGAGGGAGGGGAGATAGGAAGGGGGAAAACGAAGAACAAGGAGAAAAGGTCAGGGAAAAAGGGACATTTACGGCTTGGCAACGTAGCGCGTGAAATGGAGGGGGGGAGGATAAGTGGATTTTCCAGACTAGGTAGCACTGAGGAACGGGAAGAAGACGAAGAGAAAGACGGCTGGACAAGTTTGTAAAAGGGATGTACTTGGCAGTGCCAAGAGGCGCGGGGGATACTTGGATCTACCCGGCACAAGACGAGCTTCGAACCCTTCCAGCAGAGAGACATGGCGCTAAACCATAGACAGAGTAGCAGTGCCCCTACTACGTAGTGCAAAGCACACTGGCCTTACCCCTGCTTGGGACCTTGCTCTGACCAATCACGTATACTTCTTTGCACTGCCTCCTTCTTGGCACCACATGTGGAAGATCCAAACCATCACTCCTATGGAGTCCATTTGCTTTGAGCACAACCATCGTTCTGTCTAGATGCTCCTCTCTCTCTCCCTCACTCTCACTCTCTTCCCGTGTATTGTGTTTGTCCTGTCTCCAGCCTTGGCTTTTCCGATCCTGGAGCCGCCTGGGAAATTGAAACGAACTTCACGTCCCATCTATCTCGCCAACCAACTTATTTGCCTTCCCACCTGCCTTTCTTTCTTTCCTCTTTTTCTCCGCTCCCGCTTTGCTTGCTTGCTTGGTTTTGTTTCGCTTCGCTTCGCCGCCATGTTGAGACAAGGACATCGCGCCTGAAAGGACATCATATCTCGCTCATCTCCATATTCCTTACTCCCCGCCGATGCCAGTCGATACTGTGCCCGACGACGACGACGACGGCAACGGCAAC
Source organism: Colletotrichum echinochloae (assembly GCA_016618095.1). Lineage (NCBI taxonomy): Eukaryota > Fungi > Ascomycota > Sordariomycetes > Glomerellales > Glomerellaceae > Colletotrichum > Colletotrichum echinochloae. Next base: position 1,786,262 of record JADEZT010000009.1, read on the forward strand.
GTCCTCAACATCGTCTCATCACCACTCCACCACCACTCGCGTCCTTACGCTCTTCCTAATACAGCCACCACACTGCCCCTTCTCATACTTAACAACACAAGACACCCACGTCAGCTTCGCTAATCACGCCGCATTACTATCCATCACGGAATATATACCCAGCCAAACCCTCTCAACTTTCGCGCCTTTTTCGGGGAGGATTTTTTGCCTCCCGGCTGCCTCTTCCATTGTACCGACACAGCCTCACGTTACCTAATCTGTTCACCACGCTGGAGGCCTCTACTCGCCTCGCTTCATCAGACGACGCCGCACCAACCCGGCTGTGTTGCGGTTGACCCGGAGTCATGGATCCCAATCACGCCCCTCAGGATGTCCCTGCGCCGCCACGGAGAAATCGAGCGTATGTTTGCGCGTCGTGGCTTTTCTTGCCTCACCACACCAATTCAAATATACACTGACATTTCCCTCTCCAGTCCGACAATCACCATAGATACCTCTGCCACCGGTGTCGACAACACAGATGCCGCACCAGCTATGGCACAACACGTCCCAAATGAAGCCTCTAGCTCGCCCATCTCCCCCCAAGATGAAGGAGTCAGCCCAACGACCGTACCCGAAGGCCCTGCCGCCCCGTGGTCGGAGCCCCAGGAGAAGCCCCCAAAGCCGAAGCTTCGCGCCGACACGTCCTTTGACGCCAAGGACAGCAGCAGACCCCAGAGCCCGCACAACGTTTCAAGTCCAGTTGCGACCTTGAGAGGAAAGGATCGCGCCTTCTTGGCCGTACCCAGCAACCTGCGCTCCCGACAGAACTCGATCGACTCTGACGACATGTCCTCTCAGGGCGAGACTATCGCCGTCTTCAGCCAGTCGACCGAGAAGACCATGAAGCCCAGTCCCATGTCCAACGACAAGATTATGCAGGACGAGACCGCTCTGCGACCCGACAAGGGTAGCGAGGGCGACTTTGTGGTCGAAAACAACCCATTCGCCTTCACGCCCGGCCAGCTCAACAAAATGTTCAACCCGAAAAGTCTTGCTGCATACTATGCGCTCGGAGGCTTGACTGGTATCGAAAAGGGTCTCCGGAGTGATCGCAAGGCGGGTCTGAGTTTGGACGAGGTCTACCTTGACGGACGAGTCTCTTTCAGCGAGGCCACGAGCCACACTCGCTCTTCTGGGGGGTTCAAAGAGAGCCAAGTGCCAGCGACGCCCCCGGAGCAGAACACTGATCATCAGAGGAAACGCGACGACGGTGGCTTCTCCGACAGGAAGCGCGTCTTTCGAGATAACCGAATCCCTGAGAAGAAGGGCAAGACTCTCCTGCAACTGATGTGGATCACCTACCAAGATAAGGTCCTCATGCTCTTGACCGCTGCTGCGGTTGTTTCGCTGGCAATCGGCATCTACCAAACAGTGGGTTTGCCCCACGCACCCAACGAGCCACAGGTCGAGTGGGTCGAAGGTGTTGCCATCGTTGTCGCCATTGCCATTGTCGTCATCGTGGGCTCCCTCAACGACTACAGCAAGGAAAGACAATTCGCCAAATTGAACAAGAGGAAGAAGGACCGTAATGTCAAGGTTATCCGCTCAGGCAAGACCACCGAAATTTCTGTCCACGATCTCTTGGCTGGCGATGTCGTTCATCTCGAACCGGGTGACCTCGTCCCCGTCGACGGAATTCTTATCGAGGGCTTCAACGTAAAATGCGACGAGTCTCAAGCCACCGGAGAGTCCGATATCATCAAGAAGCGGAACGGTGAGGAGGTTTTCAACGCCATCCAGAACGGCGACGACCCCAAGAAGCTCGACCCCTTCATCCAGTCCGGTGCCAGAATCATGGAGGGTGTCGGCACTTTCATGGTCACCTCAACTGGCATCCACTCATCTTTCGGAAAGACTCTCATGGCTCTGGACGAGGATCCCGAGGTTACACCCCTGCAGTCCAAGCTCAACACCATTGCCGAATACATCGCCAAGCTTGGAGGTGCTGTAGGCCTCTTGCTCTTTATCGTCCTGTTCATCGAATTCCTCGTCAGGCTTCCCAAGCAGCCCGCCTCCGTCACCCCGGCCGAGAAGGGACAGTACTTCATCGAAATCGTTATCACCGTCGTCACCGTTATTGTTGTGGCCGTGCCGGAAGGACTTCCTCTTGCCGTCACACTGGCCTTGTCGTTCGCCACAAGACGCATGCTGAGGGACCAAAACCTCGTCAGGCACCTGAAGGCCTGCGAGGTTATGGGCAACGCCAACACCATTTGCTCGGACAAGACGGGAACCCTGACGCAAAACAAGATGCAGGTCGTTGCTGGCACAATCGGCACCAGTCACCGTTTTGGTGGGCAACGGCCTTCCAGCTCCGACGGCGACGCCAACGCCGCGTTGGACGGCGCTGCTGACATCTCAATGGCCGACTTCGCCAAGATGCTCAGCGCGCCGGTCAAGGAGATTCTCGTCAAGTCCATCTCGCTCAACTCGACGGCGTTTGAGGGTGAGGTGGACGGTGAAAAGACATACATCGGATCCAAGACCGAAACGGCTTTGCTCCTGTTGGCTCGCGACCACCTCGGCATGCGCCCCGTCGCCGAGGAACGCGAGAACGCCAAGATCCTCCAACTCATCCCCTTCGATTCTGGTCGCAAGTGTATGGGCGTCGTTGTCCAACTTCCGGATGGCCGCGCAAGAGTCTATGTCAAGGGTGCCTCCGAGATTGTGCTTGGCAAGTGCACCGAGATCTTCCACGACCCGTCCCAGGACGCCGCCATCACGCAGATGACTGAGAGCAACTTCCAGACGATTAATACCCTCGTTAACACCTACGCCTCTCGGTCGCTCCGCACCATCGGCCTTGCCTACAGGGACTTTGAGCAGTGGCCTCCTCGCAACGCCCGCCGTGTGGATGGGGGCGAGAACGTCGATTTCGATTTCATGTTTCGGACCTTGGTCTTTGTCGGTATGGTCGGTATCCAGGACCCTCTGCGCGAGGGAGTTCCTGAGGCCGTCAGGCTGTGCCAGAAGGCGGGCGTTATGGTCCGCATGGTCACTGGAGACAACAAGCTCACAGCCCAGGCCATCGCCAAGGAGTGCGGTATCCTGCTGCCCAACGGTCTCGTCATGGAAGGCCCCGAATTCCGCAACTTGACCAAGTCGGAGCAAGAGGCCATCATCCCACGACTTTGTGTTCTTGCCCGCTCTAGCCCCGAGGACAAGCGTATTCTGGCGAAGCGTCTCAAGGCGCTAGGCGACATTGTTGCTGTTACTGGAGACGGAACCAACGATGCTCCCGCGCTCAAGACGGCCGACGTCGGCTTCTCCATGGGTATCGCTGGCACTGAGGTTGCCAAGGAAGCATCCTCCATCATTCTCATGGACGACAACTTCAACTCCATTGTTAAGGCCTTGAAGTGGGGCCGCGCCGTCAACGATTCCGTCAAGCGGTTCCTTCAGTTTCAGCTCACCGTCAACATCACTGCTGTTATCCTCACCTTTGTCACCGCGGTCAGCAGTACTTCAGTTCTGACTGCGGTGCAACTGCTCTGGGTCAACTTGATCATGGACACGCTTGCTGCCCTCGCGCTCGCCACCGACCCCCCTCAAGACAGCGTCCTCGACAGGAAGCCCGAGAGGCGTAACTCGTCGATCATTACCACCACCATGTGGAAGATGATTCTCGGCCAGGCGGTTTACCAACTTGCGATTACCTTTATGCTCTTTTACGGAAAGGAGGCGATTGTCCCTGGCCCCGAGCATATCCCCGATGACCAGATCGCCACATTGGTCTTCAACACCTTCGTATGGATGCAGATCTTTAACCAGTGGAAGTGAGTATATCGTCCCCAGCAGGCTGGTCTTGATGAAACTAACCAATCGCAGCAACCGCCGCTTGGATAACAACTTCAATATTTTCGAGGGACTGACAAAGAACTATTTCTTCATTGGTATCAGTGCCATCATGATCGCGGGACAGATCCTCATCGTCTTCGTCGGCGGCGCGGCCTTCCAGATCGCCCCCGAGGGCCAGACTGGCACACAATGGGCCATGGCCGTCATCCTAGGCCTCATCTCGATTCCGTTTGGTGTTGTGATCCGTCTTATACCCGACAGCCTCGTCGAGCGCCTTGTTCCCGACTACCTCAAGCGCAGCGCCAAGAGCACCGTCCCCGGCCTCACAGTGTCGGACGAGGAGCAATTCGAAATGTACCCGGCGCCACTCTCGGATGTCCGTAATGAGCTCGCGTTCATCAAGCGAATGAAGGGAGGACGCTTGAACAACCTCAAGTTTGCGGTACAACACCCGCGCGAAACATTTACACGCTCGCGCAGCCCGTCACACTCGCGCAGCAACTCCATCAAGACGCCGGTGACGCCTACACGAGAGAACAGTTTCGGCTCGATGGCCGCCGCGACACCCAACTCGCGCAAGCGCTCCTACAGCTTGCGCAGTCGGTCCAACTCGGCCCTTGGCGCCCCGACTGTCATGGCGGGTCTTGTGGCTGCTGGTATCGCAGCCAACTGGTCACCGGCGGACCGCAAACGGCGGGACAGCGATGACTCTGACAGCAACATCAGGAGAGGGGTCTCTGGGGAGAACTCGATACGCGAAGAACCTCGTGAAGAGACGACACACGAGAAGGGAGGAGATGAAAAGGTGGCGCGTGAATGAGGAGTATATTAAATCGCCGCCCGGTACTGGCGACACTGTCTATATGGTAAAGCGGCGTTACGTGAGCGTAAAACAAAGGTTCCCAACAAAGAACGCGGTATATATATTTATATATATATACGTACGAGTATAAGTTTTTTTTTGGCGCGGTCATGCCTACCAGGCATGCCATCACGCTTTCAGGAGGTTTTCGCAACCCTTCTTGTGTTCTTTTTTTCTTCTTGTACTTCTTCTTCTTCTTCTTCTTCTTCTTCTTCCTTTTAGCATAGAGCCGGTTATGCACGACCGGGCAACCGATGAGCTCATTGAGAGAATTATTGAATACAAAAAGAACAAAATTTTCTCAAATGGAAAATGATTCTCTTGCGTGACTTGCTACCTCATTGAGTTGCCTTTGGATGGGGAGGAGGACGGCGCGAGTTTACAACTTTTGAGACAACTACTTCGCCTTTTCGATGTTTGACGTTTGCGCTCTGGGGCCTATATCTGAAGCTCTCGACAATACGTCATGGGTCTCGCTGCATCGACATGTGATGGAAGGGAGAGAGGGCCGCTTCGCTGGTCGAACAGGGCTGCTATGTATTGATCCTGCCGTCGGAAATATTATTCATTTCCCTGTTTGCTGAAGCAAACGACTGCACATAATTTGGAAACCACGGAATAATGCATCATTGGCGCGGCTGGGTTTGGATATGCATTTGAGAGTTACTTGGACAAGAGTGGCGAAACGACCCAATGCAAACATCTAGAGCCCCAAGTTTCGCAGGACGGAGATGGAAAACAAGGCCGGAGACAAGGACAGCCAAACCCCCAGTGAGGCTCCGAAGTATCACGAGAGGGATAATTACATTTCCCATCAATCCGCTCCGTTTAGCGACCGTCCCCCCTCGCCCGGGCAAAACGGTCTATATTCAAGGAAGCCGATGCTGGTCGGAGGTGGCACAAGACGGTCACCTCACGAGGTCTGACAAGATAAAAATAGTGATTAAAAAAACAATAAGAGGAAAAAATAAAAAACACCGTGAGTTCCTCGCCCAGGCACCTTGACAGCCACCTCAAGACCGACTGACAGAGGCGAAGGATCTCCTGCCAATGTGACGGGACTCGTGGGCGGCGTCGCCAACTTGCCAACGAAGGATTTTCATCGCCGTCACACCCAACAAGTCTAGTTAGAGGTCCGCAGCATTGACGCTAGAGTCCGGATGTTCCCCCAAGCTAGTCCAACACCGTCTCCGTCGAGGGTGGCTTGCTTCATCATCTCACGATTGGGAACACGCGTCGAACTTGAGGCTGAAAGCATGTCGGTCGAGGCAAGACGTTGTGGGAAACCGGAATCGAGTCAGTAGGTAGGTAGTACATAGGGGACATCTATCCCCTTCGCCAGAACAGACAAGAAACCCCCTCTGGCCAAGCCCATACGGCATCCGTCCTTTCCCAGCATGCATTATCCACTGCGAAAAGCCTCATCAGGCAGGAAGCTGGCCACGTCACCTACAGTTGCCAGGTTAAATATCGGAGCCCCCTTTTGCGTGCGAAGCCTCGCATTTTCGGTGCACGTAAGACGGAGGGCGGGTGACAAGGAGGCAACGAAGCGTTTGCCGTCGGGTGGTGGTTGAGTCACCTCTGCGCCAGCCCCTCTTTCTCGTCATCGAGGCAAGGTACAAGTACCTCGTACCTCTTATACCACACTGCACGTCAGTCATCTAGGCATAATTCGCACATAGTACTAGTCAGGTCGTTTTAGATCTCGTCGTCATTGGAGTTCGCTATCGAAACTGCCCATCTTTCCGTCCTATCTCTAAATCCACCTGTGAGGATGACCAACTAGAGAAAGCTGACTAGGAAAAAGAACCAAGGAAAAAGGAAAAAGAGAAACCTCTCTGTAGGGGCTTTCTAGGTATTCCGACACACACATACATGCAAACACAGAAAAGAGAGGGCCTATTGTATAGGAAATGAGCCATATTCCCCCAGAAAGGCGCAACGCAATGACGACAAAAGAGACAAAGGAAATGGGGAAAAACAGAGCAATCCGTTGACGCCAATGTCCGCTAGGTCTTTTTCTTCTTGCGTTTCCCGAATGTCTACGCATCGCCTGCGCAAACCGTCGACTCGCGTGCCTTCGCCGATGAACCACAAAAGACAATAGGAAAGAGGTGGGTTGGGGGGGTCGAGTTAATAAAGCATTGTCCCGGCATTCCGTGGTGCCGCCAGAACACGGCAACCCAGTCGTCTTGGTATCTCGTTTTTGTAAGTTTTTCAAGGCGACTTGTCGTTGAAGAAGGCAAGAACAAGCAGGCCAAAGGATGGCGGAACGAACACACACACATTGATAGGGGTTGGTCGGGCGGATTAGCGTGCTTGTGTGTTGTCCCTCAGAAGACATCCATCGACCGCAACGGGGTGTTGTCGAGGTAAGGGGGGACACAAGGTGCGCCCCCAAGGCTCTTCTGCCAGACGTCGTTGCATGACTCTCGTTTACATGCGGTGAGGCAAACAGTCAAACGGGTCCCACATGTGAGCGATGACCCCACAGCCACAGGGGGAAAATTCAGAGGCAGTGGCAGTGCTATGAGATGTTGCGGGTTGACGCTTTCGTGGCCGCTACCGGCGGACGGTGTGTCGTTCGGGTCTTGGATTCTGGGCTTGTCGGGGAGTATCGTCATATCAAGGTCCTGGTATGGTGGCGGGATGGCCGAGTTGGACAACCCGCCAGAAAGGACTGCCTGAGGCGCGTGCGCTCTCAGATCAACGCCTGAGTAGGAGGGGTATCTGTAACGTCGAAACAACGAAGGAAGAATATCAAGAAAAAACACAAGAGAGGAACAAATCAAGGTTGTCGTCGTTGAAAAAAGGTCACCGTCTCAGTCAAGGAGTTCCGTATTTAGCCAGACCTCCTGGGCTTTCTGGGCTCGTTCTTGGGCTTCACGATGCCGGGCTCAATCTTGACGCCTCGCTGCTTCTGCTTCTGTTTCTGCTGCTGCTGTCCTGACTCTTGCTGCTCCCGGGCCTGGGGTTGAGTGTTGACGGCCTCAAAGACGTGTCTACTGACGCAACCGCCGTCGGGCTTGACGCTGACGACCTGGTCCTCGGGGACCATCTCGTGCTTCAGCGGCCAGCCGGCGCGTCGGCACAGCTCCGAGACAACAACGTCGCAGTCGCCGAGCAGGTCGATGTCGAAGTTGATGTGGTTGACGGCCTGTCGCGAGATGTAGATCTGAGGGATGTTGGCCGGCAGCCAGCTCACTATTTCTGATACCGGCGTCACCTTCAGACTCGTGCCGATGACGATGACGAGGTCCACCTTGTCGCGGTCGTGCTCCGTCAGGCGCCTGCTGAACTCGTCAGGCAACGCCTCGCCGAAGAAGGTGATGTCGGGCTTCATGACGCCTATGCTGGGCATATCGTACTCGCCGTCCGACACCGAGTCGTCGTCGGAGCTGAATCTACGGCGCTTGCGCTCCGTGCCCGCCGACCTCTTACGCTTCGTGCTACCGTTGGGGCGGAGGTTCTGTATGCAGCGAGGACAGCGCGGAATCCTGCCCGCCTTGATGTCGGGGAAGATGTCGTCGCCGACGCATTTGAAGCCGCACTGGACACACGTGGCGGTCGCGAAGGAGCCATGGCACTGTATGAGCTTGTCGGCAGAGATGCCGGCCTTGGCCTCGAGGTTGTCAATGTTCTGCGTGTAGTTTGTGAGCAGCTTGCCCTGCTTCTCGAGCATCGAGATGAAGGCATGAGTCGGCGTGAAGCGGTTGGTGGAGGGCAAGATGTCCTTGGCGACGGTGTAAAAGATGGTTGGGTCTTGTTTGAAGACGGAAATGTCAAACACCTCTTGGGGGTCATTCAGTCCCAGATGCTCAAGCTGTGAGTAGAGACCGCCCTTTGAGCGGAAGTCGGGGATGCCGAGCGAGGTCGAGATGCCGGCGCCGGTGAGGACGATGATGTTCTTACTTCGCTGCAGCAACTCCACGGCGTCGTCGACCGTGTTGTAGCGGATCAGCTTGGCGCGCTTGGACAGCTCCCTGCTAATGGCCAACGACAAGAGGCTAAAGTAGGCCTCGTCTTCGGCGCCCTCAAGGAAAGCGGGTGGCCTAAGGCCAAAGGCCGACAGCAGCTTCTTGGCGGTGTAGCGGCCGGCGTCGACGGTTCTTCTACAGAATTCTGCAGGACCAAGGGCTCTGAGTTGGTGGCGCAGACCCATGGCCTCATCAGGCGTGCAGCTGTCAGGATCTTTTTGAAGGGGGGTGAGGGTTGGCAAGTTAGCATGCCAACTCAAAGGACAAAGTGGTGAGAGAAACGAGTAATCCAAGGTCAAAAGTAGCAGCGGATCGTCATGCTTGCTTGGGGAATGAGGGAGGGAGACTTTTGGTAATAATTGAAGTGAGCGACTATGACTTACCATCCAAAGAGAGTTTCGCATCGCCCAGCTCAGCAATGGCGTCTTCTAGCAGCGAGTCGGTCTCCCATGCTGACTCTTTGGCGTCTTTGACGCGTTCCTCGAGTTCCTGAAGGCCGACGGCGTGGTTGATTTCATCGAGCGTTGTTGGGCTTTCGGGAGCCTTTAGGTTGTCGATCTTGTACGCGGCGGCGGGCTTGGGGTTGTTCTTGCCACGCTTCTTGATTGTGACAGTTTTTGTCGCCGCCCGTTGAGTCTTCATCTTGTCTTCCCGGCGCGTTGAGGCTAGTTGACTCGGGGATAGGTCTGGGGTGATGGAGAAGGAAGGTGGAAGGATGGCAATCGGAGTTGATGAAACTCGCGAAGAGAGAGTAGTTGAGGGATGGGTGTTATGAGTCGATAAGGGCTGAGCTGAGCAAAAGTGTCGCTAGCTACCTAGCCGGGGGTGTACGTGTCTGGTTGATAGGGGTGCGTGACGCAGACCAGCCGATGGGTTGGTTTATTTGTGAGACAGCGCAAAAAGCAGGTCTGGACAAAGACTGGGCTGGTATGGGCTTGGTGAAGGGGAAATGAAGAGCGACCAGAGTTGGGCGGTCAGATTGCGTAGAGTGGGAAGTAACACTTGGACCTAATTTTCTCCGTCTATCTCTCTCGCTCTCTTTCCGGATTTCCTCGCACAAGCTCACCTCGGAAAAAAAAAAGTTGAAGGACAGTGAGAGGGGCAAACAGATTAAGGTAGGGAATAGAAAAAGGCAAAAGGTCTGGTGTGCTGTGTCGTGGAGTGTTGGACTTGATGTGAGGAGGAATTTAACAAGTTGCATACGGTCGGACCCTCAAGAGTGCGCGCGCGTGCTTTTGTGTATTTGAGTGAGAGAACGAGGGTGAGGGTGAGAGTGAGAGAAAAGGAGGGAAAAAAGAGGATGCCTTGGCTGCGAATGAGGTTGGATGTGGCCGAGTTCCGCCTTTTCGCTCGAAACTCGTCGGTTATCTATCTCCCCTAGGTAGGGGTGGCGTGATGGAGACGACACTGTGCCGTGGACTTTGTTTTTTCTTCTCTCGTCGTCTAACAAGACACAACAAGGCCAGAGAAGGATACGGCTTAGTCTGCAGTTTGTGATATTCAGATGCAGTGATGATTAAACGCAAGTCAAGGCCAGTTGCGTAAGGGCAAGTTGACGAGCGTAAGTGCAGGAAACCGGAAGGTGATGGTTTCCACGAGTTGCATTTGATCCGAGGGCGAAAAGAGAAGAAACAAGAGTTGCAGGGGTCGGAAGGGGGGCAGGCAAAAAATAGAAATAAACACCGACCGACCGAAACAGAACGGATGGCACGGTCTGGAATTGATGGATGGGATTGGGTTCAGGTTTGGGTTCCCATGTTGGGGGGGAAAGGCGCGTAAAGGGGCGAAGGGAAAGGGAAAGGAAAGAAGAAAAAAAGTGGAAGACGGAGATAAATAGAGAGAAGACGAGATAAAAGGTTGTCGTCGTAGTTTGGTAAATGTGAAGTCAGAGAAGGGAAAAGGAAGAAAAAGAAGGTAGGAGACACAAGGTAAGCAGGCGAAATGTAAGGCAAGGGGTCAGGAAAGGCTAGCAGCAGTCGCGCGGTCTAATTAGTCCGCCTGCAGAGAACGGACGCGGGTTCCGGAGGGAGAGGGAAGGGAATTCACACGAAGGCGGGCGAAGACCCGGGATTATTGAAGAGGGGGGGGGCACAAGAGGACAATTTGTCGATGGAACAGATGGATGGATATCTAGATGATGATGATGATCATGACGAAGTTGATGAATGGACGGATGGGAAAATGAACCAAGCTAGGTTCGTCGAGGTGTAATTGCACGGGAACCCAGGACAAGACGGGCAAAGACAACAAACATATGGCTACCTACAGAGAGAGAGAGATAGGTCAGAAAGGGTGCATCCGTCATATATGATCAGCGCGCTTGTCAGTCCAGACAGACCAGCCCTTTTCCAGCCCGAGGAACCCAAGCCAGGTAGAAACAGGCCAGGAAAGGCAATGGAAAGGAAAAAGGCAAAAGGTTGTTGACCAGGGTGGCTCCGCTGCCTGCGTCTTAGTCGTTTAGTAACAAGACTCAACCAAGGAGGCAGTGTGAATGCAAATCCAGCGATTGTGTGTGGGTGGGGGTGAATGGTACTGCCCCCCCATCACCATACTAGTCCAACTACCTAGAATCACTGTCAGCGAGTTGCTCCTCTCCTGCTTACGAACCAGGCGGCAATTGATGGACGATGGATGGGAACTGCTGCGTCAATGATTTTGAGGTTTGGTTGGCCCGAATCCCGAGTGGAGCAAGCACCACTCACTTCAACAACCGTGTCAAAACTGGGACAAGGTTGGCGTGCTGTTCTGCTCCTCAACTACCTACCTACCTACCTACCTTAACTACCCAGGTAGGCACTACCAGTCCTATCTACCTTGCTGGTATGTACTCTATTATGTAGGCACTGCGAGAAGAAATGCGAATCAGACCGGAACCGCTCAAAACATCGATTCCTCGTACAGGAGGCCGTGTTTACTTTTGTACCCGCAGCAAGCTCGACGTTGCCCAAAGACAAAAGTGTCATATCCGGTTGAGTAAGCGCTGGTGTGCGTGCGGCGCGCGAACGTGTACAACCCCGTCTGGCCAGAAACCCAACGGACCAAACGTAATCCCCAACTCCCTCCCCTTGTCATCATCATCCATCGTGTGCTGATGTCCCGTCCTGCACCGCCGGCCTCGTCTTCCTCCAACAGAGAGTTTCGGAACCTGGCTCCAAGTGAAACTCGTCCATCCTCTCTGGCTGTGGCATTGTGCTGCACAAGTGTGTTGCCTTCTCTGTCCCGTCGAGCTCAGGGTTAGCTATTAATCAATGCCTGGCCACACATATACATAACAAAGTATGTATACATACCTTGGTGGAGGCCTATCCCCAGTCAACTCAACCAATCCGTCATGCACACCACACTGCCATCAAGTCAGTCTAATCAGCGACACTTTCTCATCGAACAAGTTGTCTGTTTCCATCGCCTCTCAGCCCTTTGACAATTCCTTGTTGTGTCCATCAACTTCGGAATACGTTTCTGATTCCCCGAGGCGTTTTGGCGAGTTTCTTTTGACCCGCTTGGCTCCCACCGGAGTCTCCCTACTCTCTCACCCGACTGTACTGTTTTTCATTTTTTTATTTTTGCTTGGCATGCGCGTGACGCTCCCGGTATGATTTTGACCCCTTGGCGCCGGAAAGTGTACTTTACTTTGCTCAACTGTGCCCGGCCAAACCGGTTCCCTCGTCTACCTACCTACCAGGGCAATACCACCTCCCTGGTTGTTGTGTGTCCTCGGGGTGCCTCCCATCATATGCCCATCAAGCCAAAAGTCGTGTCGCTTCCCACTCTTCCGTCTCATCTTTCCTGGAATGGCAGTCCATCTTCCCCTTGCCGTCAGGTTGACGGTTGACGACATGTAAGTCGACTTCTCCCACCATCGGCCATTCCAACACACAGTTGTCGCATCGGTCCCTCTCACATGCACGGCCATTGTCGAATCCCAACAGGTCATGATTACACACTCGCCTGCCGCTCCGATAAAATCGTCTTCTCGCCCTTCGCACTCGGTATTATCAGCCCGCCAATGCACACACACCCCTCAGAACAGCCCAACTCTGTTCCCTTTCCTGCATGTGACCGCCCACGCACCCCGGCCATGGCTGGTTGCGTTATCTAGAACAAACAAATCAAGCGCAGAGCAAAATCAGCCAACTCCCTGCCAATCACGCGTTGGCGCCTCTTCATCACTCCCAAGAGACAAGAGACAAATGTGACAGGGCAGAGACACAGATCATTTCTCTGTCCGGTACAGAAGGGGTCATGATTCGCTCCTAACACCCCAGCAGCTCTCAGCTGGGCTTTTTTTTTCTTTAAATCTCTCTTCTCTCTCTCTTTCTTTCTCTCTTTTCTTCTTCTTTTTGGCCCTTCTTCGCTTGGTGGTACGCCTCCAGTATTGGCAGGCAGTTATCTTGTCAAATCGAGATGGGTTTGCGCAGCTGATTCAATCTGGGCGGCCCCTCTCTCGGTCTTGACTGCCAACCACAGCTATCACCCCCGCGAATCATCGCATCATGGACGAACCTTTTAAACCCCCCGTTCCTGAAACATAGCTGGTTCCTCTCCCAAAACACGGTTTTAATCAAACCACAGTGATAAGTTTCAGGCTCCATCCCGTTGCGGCTATTCCTTCTCGTAAACCACACAGTTCGGCTCTATCAGCTATAATACCTAATTACTCGAAGGTCTTCGCCTTGGTGAACATGGCCAAACAAAATCTCTTTTCTGTCACGCGTTGGCCCAATGCTCGATGCTTCCTTAGTCCATATCTGAGAAATCTTAGCTTTGCGGGGGTCCACCGAATAACGGTGCTGGACACTATTATGACAAACTTCGTTTGCTCATCACGTTGTGTGCGACTTCATGGGCCTTGCCAGACGTTTTCGTAACCTCTCTGCTCATTTTACCGTCAACTCAACTCGTTGCACTGCGCAACTTTTTACATTCTCCATTCCGGCTCGCATTTCGTTTCCCACCAAGCAAATTCTCCACTGTGATCCTTCAGCGCCCAGATCACCGGCTACTCTGTCAGTATTTAGTCATGTGTAAAAGAGTGTATACCATATACACAACTCTGAGATGCCCGGCGCGGTGGCAGCCATGCTCTGTATTTCCAGTCAACCGCTAAATGAGACTCTCGTACTTATCCAAACCGCTTTTCTGTTGCGGCCTCTGCAGCTGCTGATGTTGTTGCTGAAGCCCGCCCATGCTGTTCATGCCCGTGCTACTGTTCATCATGGCATTCATGCTCCCGCCAGTTGCCATGCCCATACTGCCCATACTGCCCATGCTCATTCCAGGCCGAGAGCCCATGCTTCCCGTGCTTCCCATACTGCTTATAGTGCCCATAGGCTGTTGACTCATAATGCCCATGCTGCCAGCGTTGGCTGCAGGCTTGTTGAACGCACTCATGCCTGACTGCACCGCCGGCGTGTGACTGGGTGGAGGCGTTAGGCTGAATCCGGATGATCCGGATAAGCCCGCCGGCTTGCTGGATGGCGGTGGTGGCAATGAAAACGACGATGACTGTGACAATCCTGGTCGTTGCCCACCAAGCGACATGTTGGACATGGGTGCGCTTGTTCCACCAAAAGCAGAGCCCGGGGGCGGTGACATGGAGTTACCGGGAGAAAAAGTCGACGTTGCTGTTGAAGATGACAACCATGGGTTGGAGGTCGCTGCTGACGCTGTTGACCAGTTGAGTGCCGAACTGGACTGTGCTGGCTGTGCCGAAGTTTGTGTAACCGGTTGCAAGGGCTTCGAGAACTGTGTCGATGTCGGGCTCATTGTTTGGAATGAGGCCAGATCAGGCGTTACTGTACGGAAACTAGGCTGGGGCTTGGCGGATGGAGGTGCTGCCTGAGTCGCCGGAGGACTCGACCACGAGAATGCCGGAGTTGTGGACCTACTCCCAGGCGCGGGCGAGGTAACTCTTGCAGTGGCAGGCATCTCTTCCCAGCTTGAGAAGGCATCTGACGTTGACGTGCGCGTCGCCTTGCCTTTGACTAAGCTTTCGAAGTCGTCTGCTGCACCTCCATTGGTATCAAATGTGGTTCCGCTGACGCCGCCGAATGCCATGAAATCTTCATTGGGTGCGGACGTGCTGCCATTAGTGCCAGAAAGCTCTTGCAGCTTCCTGACCTGCTCGTCTTCCACCCTCTTGGACAACTTTTTGACGAGGTCCATGAAGTCCTGAAACTGCTTCAAGTTGAGCAAAGGCCCAAGACTCATGTGCCAGAGGATTGGAAGGATTTCAATAGCGACAAATTCAGCGTCAGCAGCTTCGCCGACTACCCGTAGAACCCCGTGAGCTGCCATCATGACGGCAGGCTCTTTCGTCTTGATGGCCTTGATCAACGGGATGATTTTCTCTTGCATGGTGTATTTGTCCAGCATGCTCGAAGAAGACGATGGTTTCTTCTTTGCAGCACCGAAAGCATCAAGCCCATCATCATGCGCATCCGGTGTGCCACCGCACAAAACGACGAAGGCCTGGCAACCTCGCACCTTGATGGCGAGACTGCTCGTCTTGCTAAAGACAGCCGCGATTACAGGAAAGAGCTCGTTCTTGATGGTGCTAAAGTCGAGAACGGGCAAGATAGATGGCAGGCCTCGCAAAGCCGCATCCACCACCGCTGGGGTTGGCGCCTCGATTGCAGCGTAGACGACGGGGAGAATGTCTAAGATCATGTCGGCATTTAGTTTATACCCGGGGGGCGGGGGGCGGGGGGTTATTTACCATCTGTGAATTCCTTGCCATTGCAGTTGTTGCAAATGGTTGGCATGTGTTCAAGCACCACCATCAAACCAGCGTCTTTGGTAGGGTCCCTCTCAGGAGGCTGGTCCTTCTTAGGAGGCGGGGCAAAGGTTGCTTTCAATGCTGGCCGTACTTTCTCGGCGAAGACACGTCTTGCAGGTGGCAGCAAGTCGATGATGGTGAAGACGTTCTGTAGGATCAGTGCGACAAGGTCCTTGTCTTTCATCTCCTCGAGCAGTGCGGGTAGGAGTTTCTTCTCCATGACTGTCTTAGGGAACGAGGGCATAACTTTGACCAGACCCCGCATGAATTGAGATTTCTCGTTTGGTGTTTTTGCAGGGAAAGAATCGAGAAATCGGATGGTGGAGACAAGTACGTTGTTGAAATATTCACTCTCTTGGAAGTCTTTGGCTGTAAGCCGTTGTGCCGGTCGACGAGTGATGAGCCTTGGTAGCACGTGCTGAACCAGCTCTTTCGGCAAAGGCCGAGACGATAGGAATCCGTTCGACGCGGACGGCACTGTTGATGAAGAGGAGAACATCCGCTTGTAAGTCGACAAGCTGCCATGCGACTCTATTGGCGAACGGTGGGGGGAGTTGTAGAGTGCAACAGCCAAAAGACCTAATGAGAACATGTCGGCGAAGTTGGTAAAGTTGTTGTCAATGACAAAGTCGGGCGAGGTGTAGTCGAGATCCAGCTGCACAAACCGAGGCAGCCGAGGGTCCGGGTTGAGCACTTCGGACAAGCTGATCGGCTGGAAGGAGGTCGGCTTGCTAGAGCCTTCGGAAGGACCGCAGAAGGCCAGGCCACTGATTTTCCAGTCCGACTACCCCAAGTTAGCGATCATACAGGCTCTTGTGGTTGAGCTGAGCTTATTCGCAAGAACGGGCTGACCTTGGCATTCACAATGATGGCATCAGGCGTGAGGTTTCCATGAACCAGACCAGCGTTTTCGTGCAAGAACTCGAGAGCTTTGCTGATTTGCAACAACCCCTTCTGGATCTCGAGCTCGTCGATCTCCAGTTCACGCCGGCGGCGCACGCCGTCCGAGTCCTCGGTGACATAGCGGCTCGACCGCCCGCTGACACCACCGCTCCGTTCTTGATCATCCTTCTCCTGTAGCAGTGATGCCAGCGAGCCCGTGACAGCCTCAGTGACGAATTGGAGTCCGCCGCCCCTCGTCTCCTCGACAGGTTCGACGAGTTCGAGGATGCTCGGGTGTCTTAGCTTCGCTAGGCTCGAGGCCTCCTTCTTCAGGCGTTCGATAACCTCTTCGGTAGCGCGCTTGAAGGCGGATGCGCTCGACCGGGAAAGACCGTTTCCATGACCGTCGAGAGCCTTCTTATCAAAGACGAAAACGCTGTAGGCCTTCCCCGTAGACTTCTTCTTACAATCGTAAATCTTCCAGGGGCCGGCGGACGAGGTTTGTGTCGAGGATATGGAGTAGTTTGCGGTGATGTTTGTCGAGGATATCGACTTGAGCGCCGAGGAGAACATCGTCGTCGTCGTTGTCGTCGAGGTGGCCAATGTGTCTTATAGCGAGGATCGTCGTCGTCAAGGCGGAGGAAAGGGAACTCGAGGGGACTCGATCGTCATGACGGCCAAGCCAAGGAGTTAAAATATGGAGTTTGCGCCAAGTCGGAACCTTGCTGTCAGAAGCGCGCGGTGGGAGGGAATGTCAGGGGATGGCAGGGCCTTTGTCTCTGAGATCGATGCCGAGCAGGAGGGGCACGTCAGATCGATGCCGGTAAGACGTCAAGAGAGACGACCCTTTGAGGCTTCTTAAGTAACGCGCGACCTGTCTCGCTGCGCTCGGAAATAGAACAAGGGGGGTGCAGGCAGGGCGCACAGTCGCGAAGCTGTCCAAAAATCGGGGTGGAGAGTCGGGTTGATATGACAAGTTGGTTTGGAAGCTGATGTTCAGATGCGGCGTTGCAGCCGCGTCAACTTCCACGTCGCTGATAGGTAAGAACGTGGTACAATCAGCACGATTCCTTCCCATGCTTTTAGTGTAGCAACCTTACACAGTACTAGTAATCCCACGGTTCCCCCCTGCGTTAAGGCTCAGCAAAGTTGGGCACACCTTACCTGACCCGCCTCCTGGTCGCAGCTATGATAGCGGGTGCGGCGGGCGGCCCTCAGAGGGTTGGCCAATCACAGGGGTCGCTGACCTAAGCTTGCGCCTTGCTGCTCGTACCTAAGGTACCTACCTACCTAGGTAAAGTACCTAACACAGCGGGGCGGTTCCGGAGCCGGGACCCTGAACAGCAGCTCTGTGACATGGGCGACGATGGAAAGCAACGGCTTACACGTTCAAGGGTCCGATAGCGCTCCGATTTCTGACTCTTTTGCGCGCCCTTCACGCCCTCCTCAAATTGCATCCTCATCCGGCCAGAATATTGTCTTCTCTTGTCCTTTTTGTCAAGCATTCATTCAATTAGTCAATTCGATTCGCCGCTGACTCCAATTGATAGATTTTCATATTTGGTTCCTGGAAAGACTCACCCATCTTTGTAGCACTCATCAGAGCAACTTTGGAACTTTTTCCTTCATAATAGAGTTTTGGAAACACTGTCCTTTTCCGGATTGATACCCCCAAACACCACACCGCTACCCGTCGCCATGATGCGGCAACTCTTCCCCCGCGCCGCCGGCGCCTTCAGAGCAGCACCGCGGTGCTCTCCTAGGTTGGCCGCCACCTGGCAATCGGCGAGGCTCTACAGCATCAAGCCAGAGGCCGCCTCCGTGGCCAAGCCCCTCGGCCTCGATGCTTCAAAACTCACAATCGAGAAGACCAAGAACCCGGGAAGTCTAGGCAACCCGGCAGAGCTCGTCTTTGGCCGCAAGTTCACCGGTCAGGGTCCCCGACCAGCCCACCGCGCAATTGCATAATGCTAATTCTTCCGCCACAGATCACATGCTCACCATCGAATGGAACCAAGAACAAGGTTGGCTCGATCCCAAGATCGTCCCCTACCAGAACCTCTCCCTCGACCCTGCGACCTGCGTATTCCACTACGCCTTCGAGTGCTTTGAGGGCATGAAGGCCTACAAGGATAAGGACAACAAGGTCAGGCTCTTCCGCCCGGACAAGAACATGGCCCGTCTCAACAAGTCGGCTGCCCGCATTGCCCTGCCCACCTTCGAGCCTACCGCTTTGATCGAACTCATCTCCAAGTTCGTCCAGCTCGACAAGCACTACATCCCCGACGAGCGCGGTTATTCCCTCTACCTCCGCCCGACCATGATCGGCACCCAAAAGACCCTCGGCGTCGGCCCTCCCGGCTCTGCCCTGCTCTACGTCATCGCCTCCCCCGTCGGTCCCTACTACCCGACCGGCTTCAAGGCCGTCTCTCTTGAGGCCACCGACTACGCTGTCCGCGCCTGGCCCGGCGGTGTCGGTGACAAGAAGCTCGGCGCAAACTACGCTCCCTGCATCGTGCCCCAGCTCGAGGCCGCCAGCCGCGGCCACCAACAGAACCTGTGGCTCTTCGGAGAGGAGGAGTACGTCACCGAAGTTGGCACTATGAACATGTTTGCCGCCATCAAGAACAAGGAGACTGGCCAGAAGGAGCTTGTCACTGCGCCCCTCGACGGTACCATCCTCGAGGGTGTTACACGTGACTCAGTCCTGTCTCTGGCCCGCGAGAGGCTCGTGCCCGAAGGATGGATGGTCTCAGAGCGCAAGTACACCATGAAGGAGCTCGATGAGGCTGCTTCTGAGGGTCGTCTCATTGAGGCATTTGGTGCTGGAACCGCTGCCATTGTCAGCCCCATCCGCACCATCGCCTGGAAGGGCAAGTCCATCAACTGCGGTCTCAGCGAGGCCGAGGAGTCTGGTGAGATTGCCCTGAAGATGAAGGGCTGGATGGAGGCGAGACAGTATGGCGATGAGGAGCACGAGTGGAGTTATGTTGCTGCGTAAAACATCCGTTGACAGAGCGGCATCTAGATTTGTAGATATTCAAAAGGAAAGCGTGGGCTTAAAAATGTTCAAAAGCATTCAATCTTACGCCCTCAACGATAATCGCATGTGCTGCTGCGATGTTTCAAACCCCATAACTCATGTGAGGCAAAAGGTGGGTGTGCATGGATCGACCTTTAGCAACGGTGACTCATAGTCAGTAATGGATGGATGGCTCGGCGCATAGTTGGCTCACGTACAAGTTTCTCGTGACAACAGCCCTGTCGGCATCTAAGTCCAAGAGTGTCATCTGCGTACTGAAGTCAGAAGTTCCAAAGTCATTGTCACGGAGCTTTCAGTCCCCGCCATCAGACATAAATGCAAATCTAATCATTCAAGAGACTCGTGAAGATCAGATGAGTCTTCGTAGCGCGAGGCAAGTGTGCGGAAAAAAGAAAACTAGTTCAGGTCAGGGTCATGTACACTTTTTTTCAGAAAAGGAGACATCGCCGCCCGGTATCGAGGGCGAGCTCGCTTTCCTCCTGTCTTTCTCCTCTCGCTCTTCCCCTCTTTCACCGTAACAGAGATGTCCATCCTCGCGGCTCGGTGTCTTTGTGTGTTCCGTTACCCCATCCGCCTTCTATAATCTCAAACCAAGCTCCATGTAAAAAGTGATTTGGGGTTGTCGCAGAGTTTCGTAGCAGGTTGCAGTTCTCCTCATTCACTTCTCGGGATCCGGCAGGATACCCTCCTTTTCTAATCTCCGCCTGGCCTCCTCAAGGGCCCAGGTATCAAGTCTAAATTACCGAGGGGAGTAACATTAGCTGCAGCTCTTTCCCAATGTCAAAATTACCTCATGCCGAACCAAATTGGCATAGAGCTGTGGCCGTAGGAGAATTCTCGAAACGCAGGAGACTGCAGACAGCGAGATACGTCTCCTTGGGAGAATCGAGGAAAAGGCCGGCACTCACGAAGTGTCAGGCTTGAAGGCAAGGACAACGCCGGTGGCGATGATGCCTCCGCAGAAGAGGGTGTAGAAGGGCGTTTCCCAGCCCTCCTTCTCGTACTTCTCGCCGGGCTTGACGCCCCAGAGCCAGCCGCTGGGAGGGTCGAAGTCGGATCCACCACCAGCGCGGCGAGCCGTCACGGAGAAGGCCCTCGCTGAGGGAGCGGTGGTCTTGATGGCGCGAGCGGCACGGATGGCCGCAGTCGGACGTATCGCTGTCATCGTTCGGTTCGGGTGAGTTGTCTTGTGTTTCGCGATAGGAGGAGAGAAGTGACGTCCCGATTGACGTAAATCCGGTGTTGGATGAGGCGATGGAATGAGGGGTGCGTTTCGCGGGCGCGCGATAATCGGAGTTTGCGTCGTTGGCGAGCACACGGGTGAGGTTGTTGGATTGGAGTCGGATTCTCGGATCCACATCGGAACGGTTAGTCATCTAGAATCACGTGATTTGTACTGACTCCACCCGATCTCTCAATACATGCACCTGGATGTCTGGCAGCTTCCTTCTTCCTTCTGTGAAGCACGGTAAAATATGGAAGTTGATGGAAGGCGATCGGTTGAGTGAGTGGAACGTGGCACGTTGATCTGGAGTTATGACATATCCTCGTTTCTGAAGTCCAGTTTGTTATGTGTGTCTGTGTTTCTGACTGGCTTCCTGTTCCTGGCTGAATGATTGGACGACTAGGTATGCAACGGATCATCGCCAGCTCCATCATGCCACGATGACACTGGAAGGGGCTTGAATGACAAAGGTTTGTTTGCATTTGATTTCCTGCGTGCGCAACTTATTTCCAGAGTTGCGGCGCCAATACCTATCCGCGCCTTACATCCCAGAATCCTGGCTATATCCTTCTGCCGTAATAAGCCAATGCCGTATACTCCAATCCAAGGCATATCTCAATAGGCCCCATTTGTCATGTCATTAAGTATGTCCCTTAGGATGACCTTATCCTTCATAAGCACCTTTTCTATACGTGCCCTCTTTGGCTGAGGTCGACGATTCTCCTTGTCAACTCCGAATGCCAGCTTCGGGGCTTTGTGTGGACTAAACCCTTTTCGTGGACCAGTGTGTCTTGCTTTGTTGGGGGAAACGCCACTAGCCGACATTTGCGTTGCTGTATCGTCGAAGAAATGACTGTCCAGGGCGTCGGATGGCAGGTCATAGATCCAATTCCGATCCTCCATGAGACTGATGAACTTGCTCAGCATTTCATCCTTTCCGCTGCCCTTCAAAGTGCTCTTGCTTCCCACAACAAGCAGCTTCGTCTTGGCTCTGGTGAAAGCAACGTTGATGCGTCGCCAGTCTTTCAAGAGTTCCCCGATGCTACAACTCTCATTGCTACGAACCAAGGAAAGGATAACCACATCCTTGTCTCGTCCTTGAAAACGATCGGCAGTGTGCATCTCCACGCCCAAGTGGCCACGAAGGCCATGCTTCAACAATGACAGTTGAGAGCGGTAGTGCGTCATCACTCCAATTTCTCCGTCGGGCACCCCAACCGTAAGCAGACCCTCAACGAGTTGCACAACGATACGAGCCTCCGCCGGATTAATAATTCGGTTGCCCTTCGCCTCTTCTCGGGTAAGGGGCTGTAGGGTATCGGTGTTAATGAAACGCACCCGAGCCTCGCTGTCTAGTAAATCTCGCAGCCAGCAGCAGCTTTCTGCCATAGATGTGCAGAACGACTTTGGTGTGCCTGGCCTGAGCATGGACGAAGAGTCGTAGTGGAGACCTTTGAGTGCGTTCATGTTTGGCACATCAAGCTTCTTGAATCGCAACTCCTCAGTACCACATCGTAATCGCCCCTGGTAGATGAGTGTGTTGCTGAGAGTCATGATGTCTTCACACATACGGTATTGATGCTCTAGGTTGACTACCGAATCTGGGTGCGTGTCAGAGAGAAGCTTGAACAAGCTCACATCAAGACCGCCTTCCCGAGCCTCTTCGTTTTGAACGAGGGGGGGAAGCTGGTTGTGATCTCCAACAAGGACAAAAGTCTTGGCCATCCGGATCGGTCCCAGGCAGATCGGCAATGTGATTTGGGACGCCTCGTCGACGATGCAATAATCGAAAGTGCGTTCATTGAAGAGCGCATGGCCAACACCGAGGCAAGTGGTTGCAACGATTGGTGTGTCATGCCAAGCTTCCTTAATCTGTTCGAAAGAATTCATAGGCTGGCCTGCAAGAATTGCAAATTGCTGAACGTCCGGATGGACTTTGGCGGGTGCCCCAAGACGTAGAACTGGTGTTTTGTCGTCCTTGAGCTTCAGAAGGATATTGTCGACTGCAGTGTGTGTGTACGAGGTGAGCAGAACACTCTTCCCCTGAGACACCAGAGCCCGAATGATATGAGCAATGGTAGTCGTTTTGCCCGTACCAGGCATACCAAGAACTAGCGCGTAATCCTCGGCGCTCATCACCTTCTCGATAGCTCTGTGCTGGTCGACATTTAAGCACTCTCGATCGGCGACGACGTATTGTGTAGGCGTTGCTTTGAATCTAGGGGGCACTAGATCTACCACGGCACGGCGAATCTCTCTAGACCCAAAGACGCCCTCGGCCATGGTCTGAACGAGGTTATTACGGACAGTAGCCATGCCATTGCTGAATTCGTCCTTGTCAAGCCGGTAGCGGATGGGTGCCTGTTTGATCTTGCCCTCAGATCGATCTGCCGTGCAACCCTCTGGCACAACTTCCATGATACTAGCGAAGACTTGGTTGTCAGTTTCGTCAAAGCCAGGTTGCTTGATGCGCGCGTTGTGAAGACGCCGGTCGACTGCTACGCTGATTCTCTGTTTGCGAACGGAGGTAACAAAGCCCAAGGCAAGGGCAAAGTGCCCTTGCTCGTCTGATACAACTACGGGCTCTCCGACAGCAAGTTGAGACTCCAAAAAAGAGTGGTTCGGGTTAGGGACACGCTTGATGAAAGTATAGCTGAAGCGGTTGATCTTTGAAGTTCCCAAGTCCTCAGACCAAGAGCCCTCTTCGATGATGACGTCGGAGAAGCATCTTCCCACCTTTTCTCTGTCTTGGCTAACCATGGTCCAGAGTTCCCTCTTGAGCTTCTGTGTCTCTTTCTCTTCTTTGGTCAAGAGGTTTTCCCATTTGAGGAAGAACTCTTGATGTTTTGGCGTAAGGTGTTTGACAACCTCATCAAAACCCTTGTCCATGCCGCTTGTTTCAGCATCGCCGTCGTCGGCGAGCTTGTGGTAAATGAAACAAGATGTTTTCGCATAGCACTTTCCGCACAAGTTCTTACTTCTCTTCATCGGTGGAAGCTGAACGCTGCGTTCTCGGATGTGGCACGCCAGCTGGTTCCGCTGCATGATCATGTGACGTAACTCGTGCCGAATAGTAGGGATACGCATTGTTTGAGACGTTTCCATGTAATAGAGAATACCATAGACGATGTTAAGATCATATCGGTCAGAAAGAAGGAGGTTGTAGAGCGCCGTTTGTGCCATATGATTGCTGTTGGCATGCTTTCCCGTTTTGACTTCGAAGGGAACAGTCAGTGTTTTGACGTCTTTGCCGTCCCTCATTGTGACTTGCACAGTTGCATCGATGTTGCCCTTGAGCCCATACATTGGTGACCAAACGTGTTCCTCAACGTCAAGTAGTTTGCTGACGCACATGTTGGCTTTCTTTCCATTGCGATCATGAACGACAGCGTCGAGCTTTTGTTTTCGTTAGCGGAAAATAGAGGCGGCGGGAGGGCACGACATACATTCGGCTGAGAGGCTACAAATGCCGTAGCCCAGCAGCTCAACTCCGTCATCTTTGACTGAAGATGTTCCTTAGCAATGCTAGTGCTGAGTTTGATCTTGTACAAGTCTTCGATATGCTTCTCCATAACTTTGTCAATGACGCCACTGAGAAACCGCAGATCCCACTGGTTGGCCAAGAGGGCTTCTTGGAAGATTTCATGGAGCATGGTTCCATATACCAAAGGTGCAGTCGCCTCGCTGGTCGCTTTGACGCGGTCTTGTAAAACTGCTCGACGCATGCAACTGAATGAGTCGGCTACGACCGTGGCCGAAATCAGCTGGTCTGGATGCAATATCAAGATGTTGTGTGAATCGTCAATGATGCATTGGCCACTTGGTGAAAAGCTTCCAATAACATGTACGTATGCCTTGGCGTGCACAGGCGTTTCGTACCAGTCGCCGCGGAGATGAATTGTCCTCATGACCTTAGTGTTGTCGACTTGGACGATTAAGATCTGAATGCGTGTTAGCATTAGTTCAAACTACCAGGCGAATTACCTACCTTTTCCACTCGTGACAGCCCGCGCTCGTCCGCGTAATCATTGTATAGGACATTGGTCACCAGATATCGCTGAATGGCTTTAGGTTTTTGGCTGGTCTACCTTAGTCTTAGCATTTGCTACCGTGGCAGTCGTTGGTTCGGACGTACAGCTGTTATAGACGACGGATGGGGTTTCTGAGCCGATTGCGTTGCGGCGAGCTCTGCCGCGTCGAAGTCGAAATCTCCGCCAAAGTCATCCCCAAAGACATCCTCTAGGTCCTCTTGCGGAGGGACGCTAACAGTTTCCGCAGCAGCGAGCCTTGTGCTGGTTGGCGTCTGGGATGCGGCGTTCACTTCTGCGCTCTCCATGATAGTCTCTGCAGCTTCAAAAATGTCATCGTCCAAGTCGCCAAATTCGTCGTCCAAGTTGACGTCATCTTGTTGAATGGCCTGTACAGGCTGAGCAGGAGGCGCAGGAGTAGGCGTACTCTGCCTGGCGTCTTGTTTCGGATTTGAAAGGCTAATGTTGGCCTCGAGCTCAAGAAACGTGTCGTCGTCGAAATCGTCGAACTCGTCAAAGTCGGCATCGCCATAATCGGACTCTGGTGGAGCCACGTTCCTTTCCAAGGCAAGTCCTAAATCACGTGCAACGCTGGGGTCGACGGTGTTGCCAGAAGGAGGTAGTTTCGAGACTCCAAGCGGCTTTCGCGAAGGCGAGAGGATTGGTGGCCTCATTGTAGCCGTCTTTCTTTTTTTGAGAGATGGAGACTCGTCCTCACGGTCCACAGATGTCTCCGACTCCTGCGGCGGACTGTTTTCGTGCATGCTACCTGTGACGGTGTCTAGAAGCGCCGTTACGAGCGAATTCTTTGAGCTGTCGGTCGTCTCTCGGGTCAGTGTGCTGGTCAAGGAGGGTGTATCCGAACGGTCGACTCTTCTTCTCTTGGGCCAATTAAGGCCGCAACTGATGGCTCTCCGCAAGCCACTATCACCCGCAGAGGGGGCCGCGTTCTTGAGGTTTCGCGGGGATGATGAAAACATCAAATTGGCGAGAGTCGGGTTTGTGATGCCTAGTGGTGTTACGTTGCCATTGCTGGTGAGCGAGAAGCGATCCCAGAGCTCCAAGGTTGGGTCTGCGCGTGGCGACTTGAACGCCTCGCTGAGCTTTTTGACATTGACCGCCGGCGTGACAGGTTGCTCGTGTGGTGTAGGGGAAGATATGGGCGACGAGCTCCTAGCCCTCTTACGGCCCTTCCGGAGCATCATGGGAGATAGGGCGGCGGCGTAGGTGCGATCGTTTGTGTCTCGTTCGTTATTCCACAGAACCCGTTCGCTAGGAGATATCTGTGTGTCGTCTTGTTTGGGCGCGTTGGACTCCATCAGGTCGCGCCAGCTCAACTTTGTTGTCGGGGTGATGGAGATGTCATCTCGAGTCTGTCGAATGCCATCCTCGTTTCCACTGCCGTTGTCTTGGCCCAGAGCTTCGGCTTTTGCTACGGATTGAAACTGAAATTGGTTCAGCTTGCTCTTTGTTTTGTCGGATACGGGAGCGAGAGGTCGCGATGTTTGGGCATTGATGGGGTTGCTTTTGGAGCGTTGCCACGAGCGGTTCTGGAACAAAGTTATTTAGCAATCGTCTCGCGGAGGGGTCTGTATTAATATGCTGCACCTTTGACGGCAAACCAATATGCTCCGAGTAGGACTTCTTGAGAGGCATATCGGCAGGTCGGGCTCCTCAGTGACCATAGAAAGTATCATGGACTACTGTGAAGATTTGATTGAGTCGGTGCAAGGGTCGTAAAGGAAGTCGGGGACCCCTCGACCAAGTGACAGCACTAAAGTGGTGGTCCTGGTCCCTGGACGCGCTCAGGACGCGCTTGCTCCACGCTTGTTTAATTCGCGTCGCTGCACGTTCTTGGAGTTATGTGGGGCACTTCAGAGGTACAAGCCGATGGCCCCTGCAACAAGTGTCCACAGCAGGTTTGGTGTCGTGACTTTTGGACAAGCGTGTCCGATCCACTACCCAGGTACCTTTGCACGAAATGCCTTGCATTAGTGTAGTATTATAACGGAGTATGGTGTATGTACATGTCCAGAGGCGAGGCGATAATGATCGTTGTGATTTTACGACTCCAGATATAACACTGAAAGCGTACATGGTCTTTTAGAACATTGATATGACCAGCTACCAGAGTCCCGAATTGCCATCGCCTCAAACTAGCGGATTACTATTCAACGTGGCGACTCGAGAAGGACTTCCAGATAACACAGCGGCTGTTCTGCTCGTGCATCGGGATCAGTCCCGATGTGGACATGGAGAAACTCTATGCCGAAGGCCCGGCATGCTCGGGGCCAATTCTCCACTCTGCCGATCCAGTGGACCCACCACAGCTTCAACAGGAACCAGCTTGAGAGCTTAGCCCGTGACTACCTACCTACCTACCCATCTACCTACGTCAGGACTCTGGAGAACACCAACGGACGAACCACGTTTGGATGAAGCGATCAAATCAAAACAAATCAGCACCAACTTCACTCAAACACCACGCTCCACGTGCTTGGAACACACATTTCACAACTGCCAGGTCGACCGAGACCTGGCATCCAAGCCGACGAGATGGCCTCAAATGATGGTTTCAACTTCGAGCAAGAAGGAATGTCGCATCTTGACTACCACATCCCGCCCCCGAAGCTCACGCTTATTCAGCGCCTTACGTTTCGCAGCCCGGAGAAATATGTCGAGAACATGAGGAGGTTGCTCAGCGCCTCTGTCAAGGGCCTGGGCCGCCACCCCACCCAGGAAGAGGTGAACGTCCTCTGCGACATTACCTACAAGGAGGCCCGGACCGTCGCCTGGGCAATTCCAGTAAGCGCTATGCTGGGCGCTGCTCTGGCGTGGAGAGGCCGTCGCACCTACCGCTTTCCATTCGTGCAGCCCACGTTCGAAAAGTTCAGCCCCCATGTGTTTCCCACCGCGAAGGCGCCGTATCTGCAAGGCCGCCTCGCGAACCAAATGTGGCATAACACAAGGTTCATTGCCTACTTCTGCTTCTCCACTTTAGCCGTTTCCCCTCTCATCGGCTCATATGCGACTTCGGTGGCCATGGTGACCGCTAGACGCGATGAGCGTCTCAGCCAGTTTCGCCAGGATATGAACCCTGAGAGGCTGATTAAGGGCAATGCCGATACGCTGCCGCCAGCAGCCCTCATACGCCAGCGACAGATTACAGCTGCAGCTATACGCCAGATGGAGAGAAAGCTGGCCGAGCTCCCCACGGAGGAGCAAATAGCCGCCCAGTCAGACGATCCTAGGAAGGCGGAGTACATGGTCCAGGCACTCCGCGAAGCCGTCACTCACGTTCAACAAAGGATTGAGGAGCATCGAAGGATTTTGGCATATGTCGATGAACTCATCGAGAAGAGGAGCATTGGCAACGGCGATGATGCGTCCGCGCAGAACCAGGATTACGAGGCTCTCAGCGCCTCGAGCTCCGCCGGTGGCTACACTCGGCCGATGGAGCCCGATCACCCTTTTTCCATGGCCTATTCGAGAGACTCGCCATCTTCGGAAGGACAGCCTGGTTGGGGTTGGGCTCAGAAGGGCTCATCTTCTCAGCAAAACAGCGGCGGCAGAAACAGTGGCGCACCCGACGACCTGGACATTGACGACGCATCGCCTCTTGCACCAGCCGCCAGGCCCCAGTCTTCGGTCCGGTCCTCGGGCAATGGCTCGGCGTGGGATCGCGTTCGGCAGACCGCGAAACAGCCGTCGCGGGCGTCTGGCGGTGCCCGGGCCCAGCAGGGTGAGTCCGATGCATACTACTCGTACGACGCGGTGGACAAGGAGGAGAAGGCGGAGAAGGACAAGGCTCAGGCGGAATTCGATGCAATGATCGATAAAGAGCGGAGGGGCAGCGAAGGGCGAGGTGGTGAGCGGAATGGCCGATGGTGATGTGTACTACCAGTAGTACTGTTGCGATACTACTCGGTTCGGGCTCTGGGAACAGACAATATCAAACTGACCCCTGGTGCACTTGTATAAATCTCATCTGCGTATGCTTTGCTCAACTCCGACCAATGTGAAAGGTCGCTTGGTCTATGCCTCCTAGCCTCTCAAAACCGTTTCACCATTTCTCCTGGTAACAACAGCTGGTTTGCGGATCGGGGATTTCCTTCGTCCTCCTGTCCGCTGCAGCCAAAGATACCCCTCCACTTGATGAACGGCAAGGTCCTCCAGCCAAGCCTCCCAAGGCCATGCCGATCTATGCGCAAGGCCGGCCTCAAAACGTAAAGTGCGTCGGCCGCCAAAAGCTCTTGTCCCATCGATGCCACGCCCCCGTCTTGGGCGGCGTCTCGGCCCACCACTTCTGATACTGTGGCGCGCCCACCTCGTCCCCAAACCGTTGTACCAGCCTCGGCATGAACGTGCTCATAGAGACGCCCGGGTCCAGCAGCCCTTCTCCGGTCTCGGCGAAGCTGAACTGCGAGGCCCTGGCCCTCCAGCCCCTCTTCTCCGCCGCGGAGACCACCCCGGGGGCAACGACGTCCTCCTGCTGCTCCCCCTGCTGCTCCCCCTGCTGCTCCCCCTGCTGCTCCGCGACGCCGGACGCCGTCGAGAACTCCGCCACGGCGCCAGCAAGCCCGACATAGAACGACTCGGACACGTCCGACGCCTTGGCCAGCGAAAAGATGCGGCTCGTCGACGACCGCGCGGCATCACGGAACGGCATCACGTGGAACCGGTAGTTGGGCCGGTAGTAGTCCCTGCGCGAGTACTCGTGCCACACGCAGTTCCGGCCCCTCACATGGTCACACCCGACGCCGCGCATGCCCAGCGGGCGACTACCGGTTCCCCGCAGGGGGTCCGGAAACGGCGTGCCGGACCAGCACGGCAGCGCGGCGGAGTAGTGGTACGTCTTGCTCCAGCGGAAGTCGAAGACCTTGAGGGCCTCGAGCTCGTTGCTCCCCGCGACGAAGCGATCCGAGCCGTAGGCCAGCAGCGAGGAGTGCGTCTCGAAGGGCTGGTACATGTCGCGGTAAAGCACGTCGTAGGGTGATGGCGTGCGGATGTCCAGGAGGCGAATAGTGCCATCGTCCCAGGCGCTGAGGAGGAGGTTGGAGTGACCCGCCGGGCCCGGGTTGACGGGGTGGATCGTGCGGACGGTCTGTTTCTTGTCCGGGTCGATGCCGCGGGAGGCCAGGAGTGACGGGTTCTTGGATGCAAGAGAGGGAGTGAAGCCCGAGGGGGTGATGGTGAGGTAGCGGATCGGATTGACGTCGCCGGAGAGCGCGCAGACAACGGTGTCATTGTTGAGCGCCTTGGCAGAGTGGACGAACTGCGTCCTGCCTCCTTGTCCAGGAACCTCGAAGGTCTGCGAGTCCAGCGGGAGGATAGTTTCGCCCGATCCTTCAGCGGTGTTCAGAGGGAACAAGCTGACGGTGGCTCGGTTTCCGGCAACCACCGACGACTGGTTGGGAAGGGTATCTATCGACCCGATGGACGTCCACGTCGTCGCCTCGAGACCTCCCGTGGGCGCCGGGATGCTGTAGTTCGCGAGGGCTCTGCCGGCGCTGCCCGGGGCCGCCGACACGAGCTGCAAGTCGCCGTTAGCCCTGCCGACAAGAAGACCTAGCTTCTGCTCCTCCGGCTCGACGAGACGGATGGCCGTGACGTCGCCCACGCCCGCCTGGTAGCCCTTAACTTTACCCTCCATGCGGAACCAGGCGTCGGACTCCCCACGCCCGCCGGTGTTGAGCGGCCTAAAGCGGCCGACGACATCCTCGCCTGCGCCCCACGACACAACCTCCCAGCTGTTGTCGAAGACCAGACGGGCGTCGATCACAGGATAGAAGGGGCGTCCAGCGTTGGTGTAGCCAGTGAAGTAGTTGCCGTCCCGGCGGTGGTCATCCGTGTAAGCAACGGGCTGGAAGGCCTTTGTGTCCCAGGCCCGTGCCTGGCGGGTAAGGTTGTTTGCCAGGACATCCCATCGCGGGGCCTTGCCCAGCGGGAGGGACAGGAGGGGGAAGCAGGTCCTGACAAAGGTGCGCCATCCATCCTCGCTGAGGAGGAAGTGGAGGTGCTTACAAGACGACGCGAGGTGGGCTACATCGCGGGCGGTTCTCAAGTGGGAGACAATCTCCAAGACAATGTCGTCTGGTAGCTGGTCAAACATTGTATGGTCTGGTTCTCTTGGTTCCAGAGTTTGTCCGCAACCTCAGTCTATCTTGTCTGGTGGTTGACTTTTGTGACATGAAGAGTGATAAAAACAAGAGAATGGGATGAACCGAGGGTATGGGGGAATGAGTCGGGATACGAAAGCTTGGTGATGATGGTTGGGATGGGATTAGAAGGGGTCTTGAAAAGTCTTCTAGCTATTGCGGGAAAGTCTGCGAAGCAAAATCAACGGAATGGCTTGGTCTAAAGGGTGTAATTTAGATGCAAATAAGGAAAAATAAGAAACCCAGACGTTCATGATCAAATTCCCAGCGTGGCGAAACCCAGTTCCCTAAAGAGTTGTGATGCAGTCAAAGGAATGATTCAAAGTGACTGGAGACATAATGGCACACGGCAGCCTGGAGTCAGGGCTGACAAGGGGGGTTGATGGCCCGCCAATGACACAATGCTTACCCGCCTACCTAAGGTAGGTAGGTACCTAGGTAGGTATCTAGGTACAGTACCGGAGGTCCACACGCTCGGTTTGCAGCTGGTCTGGGTTTCTGCTGTCTCTGCAACTAGTGATGACCCCGCCGTGAGCGCAAACTCACAACAACTCTAAGATAACGCCAATATGGCACACCGGTGATAGGAGCGATAAGGCCCCGATGATCACTCCGCATACTTCTGACTGACTACCGTGGAACAATCCCTGGGTAACGATAAAGCAGGCGAGAGCACCGTCTCGAGCCACTCGTCCCATTATCAAGCCAATGACCGCAGCAACCATATGAGTGTGGAAGTTGAGTCGAACAACTGAACTGAGTCACGGCCCAGGCTATAACCAAGCACTTGGCCCCATTCGGAAGAAAATGGGATCCAATCTCATCACCATCGTGATCGGGAGCGTCGCCGCCTGGCTGCTCTACCACTTCGTTGTCCACCCGCGCTTCCTCTCGCCGTTGTCCAAGATTCCTGTCCCGCACTGGTCATGTCACCTCTCTCCCCTCTGGATCCTCCACGCGAGGAAGACAAATCGTCAAAACCGGACCCTCCATGAAGCGCACCGCAGACTCGGTCCGGTCCTGAGAATAGCCCCTAATGAACTGAGTCTCGACGGTTACGATGCCCTCAAGACGGTGTACCAGGGGGGCTTCGAAAAGGACGAGTGGTACTCCATCTTTGATAACTATGGGTGAGTTTCACGCTTCGTATACGATCAAAGTAACCGCATGGCTTCGTGGCTGACGGCGCTACCTCAGCGTTCCTTGTATGTTCTCGACTCTCCCCTCCAAACCTCACTCCCTCCGCAAACGCATGGTCTCAAACGTTTACGCCAAATCCTTCATCCATGCTTCCGAGGCCGCTGGTGCCCAATCTCGTGCCATTCTCTTCGGCCGTCTCTTGCCCTGTCTCTCAGCCTCGGCGTCTGCCGAACCCCTGAGCTCCGAAGGCGTCGACGTCTTCTCCACCTTCCTCGCCACCACGATGGACTTCATCACGGCCTACATCTTCGGCCTTTCCAACTCCACGGATTTCATCCGCGACACGACCTACAGGGACCATTGGCTCCAGCTCTACCTCGCCCGGGCGAGCCACGCCTTCTGGCCTCAGGAGCTGCCGCGGTTGACGGCGCTCTGCGCCAAGGTATCCCGGGGCAGGTGGAAGCCGTATCCGGCATGGGTCGACGTTGCCAATGCCGAGATCGCCGTGTGGAACAAGAAGCTGTGCGAGGCGGCTGGCGCTGCTGAAGAACAGAAAGGACAAGATCCCGCTGATGAGCCTGTCGTGCTGCGCGCCCTGGAAGCCGGCATCGAGAAGGAGCGCCTCGCAAACGGCGAAGCCTCTCTCCTCTACCGCACCACGATACTCCAAAAGGACCTCTCCATGGCTTCCGAAGTCATGGACCAAGTTCTCGCTGGCCAGGAAACCGCCGGCATTGCCTTGACGTACCTCGCTTGGCACCTCTCCCAATCGCCCGCTCTTCAACTTTCCCTCCGTCGTGAACTGCTAACCCTCTCCCCGTCCCTCGTGATGCCTCCGAACGCTTCCCTCCCCGCACACCTCCCGGACCCTAAACAGGTCGACGCCCTACCCCTCCTCCACGCCGTCCTCATGGAGACTCTCCGCCTCCATGCCCCGATCCCCGGCCCGGAACCGCGACGGACCCCACACCGCCCGCCCTGTCACCTCGGCGGGTTCCACATCCCGGGCGGCGTCCGTGTTGCAGCGCTGGGCTACGCGCTTCACCGCAACAACAAAGTCTTTCTGGACCCCGAGACCTGGGACTACACGCGCTGGATGGGGAGCTCGGGTATCGATGAAGAGCGGCGCAGGGAGATGTCGCGGTACTTTTGGGCGTTTGGTAGCGGCGGCAGAATGTGTGTCGGTTCCAACTTTGCCATGAACGGTAAGCTCCCACGGAAAGAAAGAAAATCAAAGAAGAGAAAAGAAAAGGGGAAGGAGGGGGGTTCCTACGAAAGAAAAACTCCGAGAAGTGACTTGCTGACGATCCGTTGACTCAGAGATGAAACTCATTGCTGCGGCGATCTGGACAAATTTCACAACCCACATCGTAGACGACACAGATATTCACCAGGACGATACTTACACGGCGAGACCAGTAGCCGAGCGCCTGATCCTGAGGTTTGAACACGTCTAGACATGCTCGTCACGCTGCTGGCAACAAGAGGACTTAGGTTGGCCTGTTGTGTATCCCTGACTTAGGCCGAACTATGAGACGCTCTATAGACTTTGTTTATTTTTTTCATCTTAAGCTTTTACTTTGTTACTTCTTTCAGGATAATCCAAATGACCCAAGACTTGTTATTGAGTCTGTGGGTGCCTAAATACCTGCTCTATATCAATTGCTGCCCAAGCAAACCGAGACTCACCACAGAACAGAATTTGAAGTGCTGCTACTCGTGTCGTCCAGGCAGTTCTCGACATCAGCTTCCTTACATGAGGCTATATTAGCCCAACTCACCTTTTAGAGACCAATGTTTCTCGGTGTGCAAAGGCATAGGCTGCTAGCGAACTCACTGCAATGCTAAAAAGTGGTCGTCGCAAAATCATACTTGGGTTAGCAATGCAGAAATTACCTTGAGCAAAGTCGACAACATCACGCCCAGGCTATGTATGATATCATCCACAAGCCGACGCGCAGGAGGGCGGTACGCTGTCCTTCCATCGGAAAGAGACAACAACGCAGTATCAGATTGCTACCTATTAAACCAAAAAAAAAAAGAAAGAAAGAAGAGAAAAACGCTGTAGAGTCATGCGGCAATGTTAGGGAACGTAGAAATATACTTGATGACCCGAGACCCATCAAACCGAAGAAGCGAAACCATTCATGCAAAGATAGGATGCCTGTCTAGTACTTTTCTCCGCTTCATGCCACCAGAGCAAGTCACTATGGTGTTTGGCAGACCACGGTAATTACGCCGCTTCGCCTCCAGTTTGCTTCACCTCGACAGGCTCGATGTCGTCCTTCTTTTCCGCCAGGGTCGCCTCGATTACAGGCTCACCAGCAGTGTTGGCAGCAAGGGTCTTGACCTCCTCCCTGAGCGCCTCGACCTCGACATCGACGGATGCGGGAACCTCGACCTTATTCTCTTCAGAGTTCTCTTCAGACGAGTCCTTGGCGCTTTGGTCCTCCACAACGGTCTCGGCCTTGGTCTCGGGCTCGACTGGTTCTGTGGCCGACTCCACTGCCTTGGTTTCCAACGAGGCGCTTTCAGCCTCGGGGGCCAGCTCCTTGGTGTGTTTCGGTGTTGATGCCTCCTCAACTTCGAGGACCCCGCTGTCGCCAATACTCCAGCACGTTCTGAGCGGAGAAAAGGACAGTGTAGGTCCAGACTTGGCCTGGGCGACAGGGGCTGGACTCTTCGCTGCCGGGGCCCTGCGCTGGGGGCCACGCGCACGTCCTTTCCTAGCATCAGAGAGCGGCGCCTTCTCCTTCTCCTCGACATCTGCCGCAGGCGGCTCATCCTTCTTGGGAGCTTGAGGGCCAATTTGCAGGCGCTTGTTGAGATCGGACAAGAAACCAGCCTGAAGGGCGGCGATTTTGCCTCCAGCAGGCCTAGCGGGAATAGCCGGCTTTTGCTTCGGGGCGGAATCCTGCTCCTTGGAATCGGCGCCGGAAGGGAGAGTCTTGGTAGGGCGGGCGGGGATTTGAGGCTTAGGCTTCTCCGAGACCGCGGGTTTTGACTTGTCGTCGCCGCTAAGGGTGTGTTTGGACTTCGGGCGCTCGGGAATTGAAGGTGATTCCGCAGTAGCACTGGACTCGGAACCCTTCTTCCGAGGGCGAG
This sequence comes from Colletotrichum echinochloae, assembly GCA_016618095.1. Classification (NCBI taxonomy): domain Eukaryota; kingdom Fungi; phylum Ascomycota; class Sordariomycetes; order Glomerellales; family Glomerellaceae; genus Colletotrichum; species Colletotrichum echinochloae. The sequence continues at coordinate 1,821,300 of JADEZT010000009.1, forward strand.
CCGGCACGTGTGGCTTCTCAACCGAGGACTCCTCCGTTGGCTCGGGAGTATCGACAACAGCCTCGTGCATCAAGCTTTCGGGGACATCCTCCCAGACATCGCGACTTGGGAAGCGGTTCGACATTGCCGGGCGAGCTTCCTCTTTGGTCTGTTGCAGGGCGATGGGCACCGGCTTCATCTCCCTGGTATGGATGCCGCGGGCTTCCTGCTCTGCAAGCTCTTCTTGTTTACGAGCAAACTCGAGGGCGGGGTTCTCGTTGGGGAGTTCAGAACGGCGCCTAGACGAGGGACGTTCGGTTTCCATCGGCTCGGGTGTCGAAACTTCAGCGGTGTAGTTGACGCTGTCGGGGGCGTCTTCCCAAACGTCTTTGCTAGGGAACTTGTGGCGAGGCTTCCATGTGTTCGCCTCGGACTCGGGCTTCTTCGACTCCGTGCCGTCCTCATCAAACAGCGGCTCATATTCTTCAACATCTTCCAGCGGAGTCGAGATCAGCTCCGACTGCGATTGGTTGTTGTAGAGACTGGTAGGTCGACTTGTAGGCCTGCTCGGGGCTTTCTCCATCTCGAAGGCACTGCCGGAGCGCTCTGGCGGGGGCTCGACGGCTGGATGAAGGTCGTAAGGATGCACATCCTTTTCAAGCTCATCTTCAGCCAGAATGGGTGCGTTGTACTTGTTCTCATGACCGGCGTCGTAGGAAATAAAGCTCCTGCGGCGGTTGTGGGACTCATCGACATGAATTGTGCCTTCGTCGCTTCCGGGTGTGGCGGCATTCTCGGGCGACGAGGCCGAAAGCTCGGGGTGGGAGCCGGTCCGCGGGCTAAGGGGAGACTTGATGCGCTGGAGCTCAGGGGAAGAAATGCGAGAGGTATACTCCTCTGACGCCTGATATCCAACCTCCTCGCTAGGGGTACCGACATACGCAGCGGAGGTGCCTGTGCTTGTTAGTCGTTGTCTTCGTCGAGGGTTTGCTGATATCGACTTACCCATTCCGGAACCCCGGCTGTGAGTTTCTTTGACAATCTTGTTCAAATCCGTGCTGCTCATGGCGTAGTCATTGTTGCGATCGTGCAGAGAAGGTGTGCAATCCTTCTTCAGGGAATCAGGGTGCTTCTCGTACCAGGCCTTCTCGAACTTGTCCTTGGGGGGCGCTGAGGTATGGCCGTGGAGGCCGTAGCTGCCGGGGGGCAGCTCGTTGAAACCGCGCGAACTATGCTTGCGAGAATGGTGACGAGGAGTACCCGAACGGAAGCCATCGGCGGCGCCAGAGCCCGGCGCCGGGGACGGGGCCTGAACATCGCCAATATTGGGATTCATCGGCACTCGCTGGCCGATTTCAGGAATACCGTGCTCCTCGTCGCCGAAGGCACTCTCCGACTTTTGCGACATGGCACTGGAGCTGGCCTTCCTCCTGAGACTACTGGGCCTAGTGTTATCGTCGCTACTAGGCTTGCCGATGCCGTATGAGGCGGCCCTGTCGGAATCGGTACGGGTCACGGCCATAACCTTCTGTTTCGCACTCTGAGCCGGAACAGTAGGCTTGGGGGCATGGAGCTTGAGATCCTCAGCAGCGAAGCGGGTGTGCTCAGGCGAGGCAGGCGGTTTGGGCAAGCTGTCGCGAACAACATCGTATTCATTGCCTTCCTCGCCGACAGAAGGCATCGAAACACTGCCAGGACGGTGAAGGGGATCTTGTGAGGATAGGAAGCCATTGCTCGGAGACGAGCGGGTGGCCTTGGGACTCCTGGAGAAGGGGCTCTCGTTCAGGGGCGAGGGCGCAAAACGATCGGGGTTCGGGGACATGGAGCGGTCGAAACGCTTGATGGGACGAGGAGGGATCTTGGGGACGGACGTGTTTGTGTTCTCCCCCCTGTCCTGACTCCTAGAAGGCCGGGGAGGAATAACTGGAGGTTGTACTGATGCAGTCGACATTTTGCCTTATGTAGTTTGGTTGGTAGCGCGAAAGAAGTCGAGCAAATGTCCACAAACAAATTGAGGATAGTCAGTCGTAAGATTGGTGATGGGTGATGGTCGGATGATGAGGATTTTGTTCTAGAAGTAAGTGGAACCTGGAGAAGCAGAAATATGCGGTTAGTTTGAGGTTCCTGGCGGTGTATCAAAGCAAAGAGCAAATGCCCCCCCCTGGTTCGCGTCCTCGTGTCCTTGCTTGCGCCCTGTATGGAGAGGCAGGGTCGCAGCTGAATGCAAGATAACAGACTGGAGTAAAGATAGAGGACAAGGTAGTGTAGCTCTGAGAAGCTGAAAAGGTAAGGGGGGAGAAGTAGGATTGCTGGGAACAGCGGTGTTGAGTTTGATTGCCCGATGGGGGCTTGTTGGCGTTGACCAGGGAAGAGATTGCTCCCTAGTGATAAGACGGGATTGTCATATCACGATCAAGTGCAGCAAGGAGGCTTGCGCCGCCGCATCACACAGCACGATGATGGCCTTCCCAGCTCTCTCGGCCATAACAGCAGGGGAGCAAGCAGAAAGTTGTGGTGGTGGTTGCTGCCGTTGTGTAGCAGAGCTATGCCACCGACCGACCTACCGACCGGTTGGAGGTGGGGGATGATGCAAGACGGAGATTGCTTAGGGCGGCGATGGGAGGGGGCCATGGCAGGAAAGAACATGACGGCACTGAGGAGAGCCACTTACAGCTTCTGTTGTGTTGTGCGTGTGTGTGCGTGTGTGTGCGCGCGCGAGGGTGAGAGGGCGGGGGGATAAGGGATATAAGGGATAAGGATTCAGGATTCAAGCCGGCAGAGTGTCGCCTTATTGAGCTGGTGTTATTGCAACACAGTGGAGGCGACGAGCAAGTATATGCTGGTGAAATGAATAACTTGTAGACTGAGTAGACGCATTGAACAGATATGACGAGCAAGTTAAGGGGGGTCGGCAAGCAGGAAAAGTCACCATGACCTTGAGCTTTTATATTCTGGACTGACGGAACCAGCTGGCTTGGTGACGGTACCGTTGCCGCCATTGAGCCAGTCACGAGCGACGTATTCCCGCTCACAGAAGCAGGGATGCTCGATGCCGGTACAGCGGGAATCAGAGGCAAGTACCATGAGTACCTCGCTGCCCGTGGTAGGTTTTGGGGCTCGTTCAGACAAAATGCGCTGGCGAGGCAATGCGTTGCTGCGGGAGAGGAGAGTGTGTGTAGGTAGGTGTGTATGCTCGTGGTTGCTGCTGTCATACGGTACAGTAAGTCTCTTTGGGACTGACACGGTTCGCGCTGGTACATGTTTCCGGGGCTCCACTATACCCCGCCATTCGACCGCTAGTGCATCATACAGTACCTAGGTAAGTAGATACATGCACTAAGGTACCTACCTACCTAGCACTACGACAAGCGCTGGATCTGCTGCAGGAAGGAGCAACCGAAACAGACGGAAATGCCATGTAATGTACTCTTGCTGCCGTGTACTGTATCGTGGTACCCTCATTCCCCAACGTCAGGGGAAGCTCGCCCTTTGCCAACTTGTAATTATGGGCCAGAGTCACCCGACGAAGCAGCTTTGCATTGAACCGGCAACAGCTAGCTGATGTCGGAAGGTGAGTTGGCCATTGTGTTGACTCGAGTCTTGTCCCTTCATCTTCATTCATGGACAGCCACCTAACCTTTTCCGCCGTTCCTCAGCTTGTTAGTGTACAATGGCAAGTGCTGGCTTCTGTCGTTGGGTGCCCGACCAGAAAAAGTTGACCAAGAAACTCTCACTCATCCCACCTCGCATCGATCGATCGCAGAAGAAGTCTTCTGCAGGCTTGCGAAAAGAGGCTCGTCCTCCCTGGCTGGCCTGGCTGGCTGGCAACAACCGCACCAAATACCAGGAACCAAGAACCGACGCAACGCCGAATGAGCCAAGTCCAATACAAACAGCAGCCCCAAAATACATCAGTCCGCTCTCCGGGATCCCGAGGCAGCCTCTAGAAATAGAAGCAAAAGACGGGGAAAAGAAAAAGGGGGAAACAAGACACAGCACACGGCCTCTGTGGGTTCCTCGGCCATCAGCTGTCAGCGGCTCAACCAGAGATCAAACGTGCTCTGCGTCCCATTTGCGTGCTCGCGTCAGCGTCGAAATCTAGAATCAGAAACGCGAAACCCATCCCGTCCCGAGTCACCTGCGTCAAGAATAGTCCAGCTGGGACGCCGGGGGTTCCTTCGTTTCCAACCGGCCCCCGCCTGGCGCACCAGCCCAGGCACATCCGGCCATTTCTCTTTGCGTCTATTCCCCAGTCCGGGATCTTGGCCTTGGCTGCTCTTTTCTCTGTTCCGAATTCTGACATTGTTCGTCGTCCTTCATCGCCGTTAGAAAGGACTCGGGCGGCCGTTCAAAGACACGGCCACAAAGACTCCTTCAACCCTTCAACCAGGCCCGGCGGAGTGCAGGCAAAGGATAGCCGGTATGCCGGTCAATCCACAGTGGACAAGGACCACACTGGAGTCTGGACGGGGGAGGAAGGGTTCCACAGGGCGTCGCCGTCCAAGGTCAAGCCCGCCCGCGCCCCAATCGAAACTGTCCACTGAGAAAAGTTCGAAAGTCACCCGCTGACCACGACCACCGACTCCCAGACGTCCAGCCTCAGGTGGGTCCGCACCCAGGGCATGAGCGGCCCTGAGAGCAGGTACCGCCTCAAGTCCCCCAAGTACCTTGCCAGGAACCGGGTGTGTGAACCGGCAAGACGCAAGACGAGGTCCAGCCAGGGTACATCCACCTCTCCCGCCTTTTGGTGTCCTCTCTGCGCCCAAGACACCAAACTTGCAAGTCTACAGTGCGCCACAACCTGTGCGTGAGGAAGTTTGTCGACTCTTCCACGAACACACCACATGCGCATTACACTATGGAGTACATACGTAGTTGGTCGTGTACACTCACTCGCATCGTCGTTCAGTCCTATCGAGCCTCCCAAGACCAAGACTTACACTACGATGTAGACCAAGCAAGGAAGCCCCACCATCCAGACCACGAGATGCTGCAAGCGCTGCGTGGAAGGGAGTCCACCGGCTCTGCAGCTGGCCAGGAGACGGAGACGGTGTCTCGTCCGTTTGGATCTCAATACAACGCGTCCTACACTAAAACACATGCAAGTAAGAGAGAGCCTGTTTTGGACAACCGTCCCTGTCGACCTGCAACGGCAACTACCATTGGGACATCGTGATTCGTATCCCTCTCGTTCGAACATGCATCGCAGCGCATGAGTAAGTAGTACCCTTATGGATCCGTACTCGTTCTTCACCGCAACAACCGGAAACATGATCCAGTTAATTGAATTTTCCCGCCTCCCGCGACTGGAACGTGCGGGCGCTTTTCCTTGGGCCATCCCTAGGATTCCGCCGGCACCACCTCTCGGGCTTCCATCTCTGGCAACTCGCTTGCACCTTAACGGGCGCCGGAACACGTGCGAGTACGGATAGAGAGATAGGAGAGGCAATTTGGGGCGGCATTTGCAACCGCCTGGTTCTCCATATAAGGAATGGCCTTCATCCAGAGAGCATCTCAGACCGCTCATGCGATCACTGTCCTCAACACGGAGGTTGGGGCCCGCTTCCGACGGTTTGTGGCGGCCGCTGTCACGGTCTTGGCTCCCTCTCACCGTTCGCGTCGGATGCATTGTTACTATTAGCTGCCATGCCACCCAACTTCCGTCAGAATTACAGATGGGCTCAAAAGCAGAGAAATTTAAGTGGAGGTCTCTCCCATTTACAGACAACAGACAACTGGAATCCGCCGTCTACACTACCTATTCCGTTAGTCTCTATTCATAATACCCCGTCACTGTACATACACAGTAGACCATCGACTGGAGACGGTAGAGCCACAAGCAGCCCCAGTCTTTCGACGATCGATCCAGATTCCACGGGTGTCCCTAGAAAGGCCCTACCTCTCAGATGATGACATATGTCCAGGCAGCCTGACGAGATGGAGAACTGGGTAGTGCAAAGTACTAAAGCTATAGCAGGAACCCAATTCGATTCAAAGAAGCTCAAACATGTCGAATTTTCCAGCAACTACGTCCGAGCATCAGTGCAATTGGCCAGCCAGCTTGCTGGACCCTTGTGGGGGGTGGGAAACGGGGAGTATCGTCACCGTTATGGACTGAAAAGGGTTGGTGGATCGGGACCAGAAGCTCCGATTAGGTTTTCTCGAGCTCGTTCGCTGTGCCACCGCCGTCGCCGTCGCCGAGCGGGCCAGAGCTTTCCAGCCACTCCTCTTGTTCCCACAGCAGTGGTGCTACATGACGCCATTGAGCGAGCGCCTTGCCGGCCTGCATCTCAATGTCAAGATGGCCGCAGGCAGCAAGTTGTCAATTCCCGTTTGTCATGACTTTTTTTCTGATTGCTCTTTCTTTGAGATCAAGATGACGCCGCACCGGGCTTCCTCCTACATAATAAAACAGTTGTTCGCCCCCCTCCCCCACCCGGGGGGTTAATTAATAGGCAACCACACGAGTGGCTTGAGCAGTTTTCTGGTGCACCAGGAGGCATTAGTTAGCACGTCAAGCCTTCCTACGCGGATGATGATTTGTACGTCAACAACACCTAGCAACCCGGTGTCCAGAACGTGAGGGGAAAGGGAAAGCTAGCCATCATCCCCCCGCTCCCCTCTCTTCATCTGGAGCCGCTTTCTTGGGGTAGACGGTTGATACGCACAGAAGTGGTTATTCGTGGTCACACTCGTTTTTATCCCATGCTTCGGTAGCTGTCTTTTCAGTCACGAGCTTCACGACATGCATGATATCGTCGCATGGGGACTTGATTATGGCCCGGCCACACACTATTGGCATCAAACTAAGCTACGGGGCCGGCGACCTGGGGCTTTTTGCCGGCTCCCCTCCCCCGCCGTTCGGGCCAGTGTCTGTTCGCCTTCACCGTTCGCTAGGCGAACGGGGACCGGATCGAACCATACCAACTTGAGATTGCTTGCAGGATCGCTCACCAGGCCACGTGCAAGTCCAGTTTGAACAAGTCGATCCCTTCCAATGACCGCGCGTGGGCACAGAGCACGTTGCACTGCAGATCGACAGGCACCGCACCACGAGTGAGCACGAAACAAGGCGCTCGGAGAGAGATGCTCCAAAACAGTAAATTTCAGTGCAATGAAAAAGCCATCATAACCTCCGGAGCTTCTAGGAACCAAAGCGCAACCGAAGTCGTACACACAAAGCCTGAGCTTGTTCCGGGACGCCGAGTTCCTTTCCGAATATGCCGGCCGTTGCATATCAAAAACACAGTCCGCATCTGCCTCTTTTGAGACCTTCCCTTGCACCACTGCGCCTCACGCGCAGTCATGACCACCACGGACTTTCGATACTCGCAATTGTATACACTCATTCTCCCACCCCTCCTGTCGTCCCCGTTTTCTGCGTGCTTCCAAGCACTGGATATCATTGATGTTTGCCCTATGCCGATTCAGCTGTCGATGCGGTTGCGGTTGCGGTTGTGGACGAGGACGCGGGAGCTCGTTCGGTCTGCGCTTCTTCGCCGCGACCTTGCTGTTGACTCTTCTCCTAGACAATCATCTGGGCAACGCCCTGGCCGCCAAGGGTCTTGCTGCCGACGAAGGCCTGGCCCTTGATGCCGGCGAGGAGGTAGCAAATGGCCGTCAGGGAGAGGAAGACGCCAGCGGCGATCAAGCTGCTAGTAACGATGAGGGTGCTGAGGAATTGGATGACGGCCATGCCGGCGTAGGCGCCAGCGCGCATGTAGTTGGTGGAAATCTTGCGGATGAAGCCATCAAAAGTACTCGAGGTAGGGCAGATTCGGAGCAACAGAGGGATCTCAATGAAGAGGATCACCAGTGCGGAGACACTATGGAAGGGCCTTGGGTTAGACGTAGCTCCGAGCGGTGCCGGGGAGTGTTCTGGGGCGAGCTTACAGGGCGAACGCGCAGAAGATGATGAGCAGAAGATGAATTGTGAAGATGTTGGCGATGCCCAGTGCTAAGCACAGGATCATGGACAGGACGCCCAGCCTGCGTTGAAGTCTCGAGTCAGCTATTTGTTATCCCTCCAGTACCGGCCCACATGGTAGGGTCTCTTTCAACGCAATCCGTGGCAAGCCATTGCAAGACAGCGGCGATGACGGTCTTCCGTATGAGCGGACAACCGAAAGGGGGATATCGCGCGAGGCGGAAGAGAGGTGAAAGGGGGGCTCTTACCATTGGCCGTAAATGCCTATGGTGACAGATTAGCAACAACATCAACACGAGGGCCGAAGGCACGCAGAGGAGCAGGCCGAGTGGAGAAGCAGGCGCAAGCAGCGAGGGGACAGGCGGAAGGGGGTGATGAAGGCCACACGTACTGAAGTTTCTGGTCGCGAACTCCTCCTTGAGCGTCATCTTGGCGGTATGTGTGTGGTGATTGAGGGGGCGGCGGTGGTAGGCTTTTTTTTTTTCCTAGACTTGTTGGCGTACGTGGACTTTCCAAGCTACTGTGGAGATGGTCCGAATTCCAGCTCACGGCGATGTGATCGACACACCGAGGGGTTGAGAGAAAGAATAGGGTTCGCGTGCGTTGTCGGGACGGAAGAGAATTGGTGCTTGACAATGATGCGATGCGCAAGTTTTTGTGTGTTGATGGTTTGGATTGCGAGGTTGCGTGGACCGAAGCTTTGTGTTTCGTAGGAGTGGTGGTTGAAGGTGGAATGGTCGGGATTGTTGTCAGCTTCCGGGGAAGCAGGTGCCTCTGCCTTGCGAGCGGCGCAGGGCCAAGTCACCGTCGTACGTAGCCTCTTGTGCCGAGTTGGAGGCTTGGACTTTTAGGGAGGGGGCCCAGTGGAGGTGGCAGGTCCCCCGGGGGTTATGGACCAGTCAGATGGCTCGGTTGAGGATGCTGGTGGCGGTTGGTACTGGTACACCGTACCTACTGCAGCTTCCAAGTTGTTTGGCGTGCTGATGGATGGGTCCACTAGGCTGTCTCTGGTCCCTGGTCCCTGGTCCCTGGTCGCGTCTCTTCGCCGATAACCCGAAAGGACCTCTCGCTGCTCCTCGGGTGAGGAATCAGGATGAGCTACAACTAAGATGGTAATCATAGACACACACACACACACACACGCATACGCAGTGAAGCTGCTGCAGCGCCCGGACGGTCAATATTAATTAGCAGACTGCAGCTGTGGTTGCCAAGTTGTTGCCAGCACTGACCTGACCAGGATGACCCTACTATACTGAATCTTAAACCCCTCCAATGGTCGGATGGTCAGGTGTGCTCCTGTTGTGGTTGATACCCTTTGGCTGCTGTGTCAACCTAGAGGTGAAGATTGGCTTAGATGACCTATTTGGGTTTCGAGTGGCGGTTTGTCAACTAATCAACTAGCCTCCCTTATGTGTCCTTCTTGACCAGTGCCGTGTTGCTTCTGAACGTTGCCATCACACGACCGGGAGAGCTCTTGTTTCTACCACGGCAGCCTTCCGGAGCTCAACAAGTGCGGTTCGTGTCTGATCTATCTGATCCTCCTCAGGCCACACAGGCTCAGACCCTGCGGTGGACCCAGGAGGGCTGCTGCTCAAGGGGGGGAGGTTGATGAAACGGCGTCCTGACACTTCACTTTTCCGGGCCCGCGCGCCAGGGAGACAGCACGGCCGTTGATATCTGTAAGACCAGTTCACCCAGTTGGTGTTTGCCAGGTCCCCTGCTTCGTTTCTGAGGGATGGGATTTTGATCGCTTTCGTCCTCGGCCAGATGCCTTTTCGTTTATTGTCTGTCTCCTATACAGACATATTCGAGTTGTCTCGATGGCCTGCCTCCTTGGCTGGCTTGCGAATGCCAACGATAACGTTTTCTGCGACGCCATTCACCCACAAAATTCTTTTTCTTTTCTGCTTTTTTTAGGCAAAAACTCGCCAGTCATCCTTCCAGGCAGCCAGCTGTGTTTCCCACTCGCGGTCGACCTTGGCGACTTCTAACGAAGACTGGCACGGGGTGGCGGTACGCGCGTTCTGTGAGAAATAATGCGCGGCGTGGGCGAGCATATATGTACGTAACCAAAACTTCACTCACCCGGCAGCCGGCCGTGAGCTACGTCTAACTGCACAGCCATGCTGGCTTCCGATGCCCTCATCATCCAAGTTCCTCTTACGATTCCTTGCCCAACGAGCAATAGATTTAGTTAAAGTCGTAGGCAAATCCAAAGGTAAGAAACAGCCGTACTTGTATCCCACAATGCCCGGACCATCATGCCAGATCCAGGCCCGCCAGCTCCTTAATCACCGCATCCCTCGTCTTCTTGTTCTCCTCCGAGGTAAGCTCCCCCACGGCGTTGCTGTACGTCCACCACACCCCGTCGGCCTCGCTCTTGCCCTTATCGGCGCCGTCCCAGTCACACATCTCCTCAAAGCTTATGTTGGAGATGTCGAGGTTGCACCAGTCCAGGTATGCGTTCGTCCACGGTGTGCGGAACTTGTTGAACCGCTCCGGGTAGGCGATAGGCTCAGCCTCGCCATCCATGGCTCGATTGAACAAGACGACGGTGCCGTCCGCTGCGCCCTGGTCGTCTAGCACGAGGAAGAGGCTCAGATTGTTGGGCTCGTTGACTCCGCCGTACGCCGACTGCTTCTCGCGGCCCGTTGCGAGGACGGCGCCTTCTACATCTTGAATGGCCGCGCCCTTCCATTCGTTTCGGAGGAACTCTGGCAGAGGCGGCTGCGTGGGTCCCACGTTCGTGGGGAGGGTGTCCGCTTTCGACGTGACGAGCACAAACCGATCCCAATCCGGGTCGGTGCCGTACTCCCAGTCGCGAAGGGTCAAGAGGAGCCGGTTCACGAGCTTGACGTCAGCGTTTTCGGCTGTGATGAAGAGGAACGAGGTCGACGACATTCTTCAAAGCTTCGTGTCTTGGTTTTTGTTGATTGATTCTGGCCCGATTTAGATGTTCGGTGAAGCATATATCTTTGCACAGGCGACCGTCTGATTCAGAAGGTCCCAGTTATATTTGTCCATGTTCATCTCCCCAAATACATCATCATAGGATGGCGTGTAGCAGGCAGACATCAGGCAAGCGGCTGCCTGGCCCTTGGCATGCAGTTATCATTCCCCGCATCTGTTGGTCTTCATGGCAGCATCTGGGGATTGGCGGACAGGTCCGTCGCAAGTGTCTTGGTCGTCGCATTGCATTTTGTCTACGGTTACAAGTCTACCTTGCACGCCCGGGCTAGCGAGGCCCCTTCAAGATGGACCCGGGCATCCCTCCATCGCTTCTCGAAATCCCGGCGCGCCGTATCCCGGGCCCCTGGCCGTCGGATCGCGGGCAACCCATCTCGTCTGGGCCGTTCAGCCGCCATGAGGAAAACGTGGTGTAGGCATGGCTTTCTTGGCCTGTAACAACTTCTGCCAAGCATATTGCCCATGAGAGTTCATGAGATTTAGCGTAAAGTGGCGGGCGCGCGCGATGTGGAGAGAAACGGGGTGTCAGTCAGCACCACAAGAAATAGGAGCGAGCATTACATCATTACAGCAACTATCACGGCTTTCGCACATCGCGGGTCGTCTGTTTCCCACATATCTTGGCGCGGATCGGCCGGAATGGGGGACATGATTATACATGCCAAAATTCGCAGGTGATTGAAAAGGGTTCTTTGTTAGTGTTTTCTTCCCGATAGTTCAAATCAGCACGGCGTTAGCTCCGTGAGAACAAGTCAGCAAAGAGGGAAGAACCCCGCTCAACGAGATCATCTCATCGCCCTCGGGTCAGCCGAAATCCTCATCGACGCCCCTCCCACTGTGTACATCATCATACCAACAGCCAGCGAAGTATTAACTACTCAAGCTTCATCACGAGTCATGGTCTTGACTGTTCTCACCGACGACCAGATCAGGTCCATCTTGGCCAACCTGACTGCCAACGAGTTCGAGGGCTTCAGGAGGACCATCTCAACAGCGCTCCACGAGTACTCGACCAACACCCACAGCATTGAAGATGGCACATACCACCAACCGGGGCGCATCTCCACCGAGAACCTCAAAACTGGCGCCACGACCTTGTATATGCCCTCGGTAGGCCCTCAAGGTATGGGATGCAAAGGCAGGTCTCACATGTCCCCTGCCTCTCCACAACACTCATACTGAACCCATCCCGTCACGCCTCGCAGTTGTGACTCTGAGCTCCAGCAAAGCTATCCAGGACCCCTTGAAACCCAGTATCCAGCCCACCGGCGCCGTGACCCTCCTCTCCTCCGAGGGCCAGCCCATCGGCTTCCTCCACGCAAAGACCCTAACAGCCTTCCGCACCGCCCTCACCTCGACGTGCCTCCTCGCGCGCCGTGGGCAGGTCAAGACTGTCACTGTCTTTGGCGTCGGCCTCCAAGCCTACTGGCACGTCCGTCTGGCCCTGCTCGTCCGCGGGGCGACCATCAGGCACGTCAACGTCATCAACCGCCGATTCTCGGACCAGGCCCGCGACTTCCTCCGCCATTTCTACGAAGTGCCCCAGCACATCAAAGAGCGCGAGGGGTGGGCCGAGACGACCTTTGGCATCCTCACGCCCAGCTATGGGGAGTTCAAGAGGTTGCAGAAGGAGCAGATCCGCGACGCAGACGTGGTGTACTGCTGCACGCCTTCGACAGAGGATCTGTTCGAGGCCGATGTGCTGACGAGCCACGAGGGGCGGAGGAAGGGGAGGCTAGTTGCGGCGATCGGGAGCTATACGCCTCAGATGAGGGAGCTGCCGGAGGGATTGCTGCTGCAGGCGACGAAGCACGAGAAGGCGCATTGGCATTTCCACAAGCACGCGCCCGAAGGCGGGGTGATTGTGGTCGATACGTTGGACGGCGCGTTGAAGGAGGCCGGGGAGGTCATCGCGGCGCGGTTGCAGCCGACGCAGCTTGTCGAGTGAGTTCTCTGGGTTCGTTAAAGACGACGCATCGGGGGGGAGGGGGAAGGGGGTTCAGTCGAAGCTAACATGAGAGCGCAGACTCGGGGAACTGATCATGCTCCGTCGCATGCGCGAAGAAGAAGAAGAAGAAGAAGAAGAAGAAGGAGCAGCAGCCGACGCGGATGCCGGCGCGGCGAGTATTGCGCCCTCGGAGCTCAACAAGCTCGACTTCTCGGGCACGCCGTCCATCAAGTCGGCCTTCTCAGGACCCGACGGTACGTCTGCGTCCGACTCGTGGTCGTCCATCAGCAGAGACTCGACCGCGGGCAGCCACGGGAGCAGAGGGCCGAGCATGCCGCGCCGGAGCTCGAGCCAGAGGTCATCTGACAAGCACAAGAAGGAGGACGCGTTGGTTAAGTGGCTCCGGGACGGGACGGTGATTTACAAGAGCGTCGGTCTGGGGCTGATGGATCTGGCGGTCGGTATGCACATGGTCCAGCTCGCGAGGGAGAAGGGGATCGGGACCCAGATCGAGGGTTTCTGATGGGTGTGAGGGGGGGCTGCGAGACTTGTTATGCCCGCGGGGTCAGTGTCTTGTCACAGTCCTTCTGTCTATTGTGCACAATCATCCGTTCTGCCATGTAACAGCACATGTATAGGCGTCTCATCGCAGCGCCATAGTCACGGAATCCAAGCTTTGGATAGGGGGTATTCAACTTGGCTCGAGGATGGGGCATACAAATGCCAGATTACTTCTCTACCTACGGCTTTCATCTCTTCCGTTTTCCTGTATCACTGTATGAACGTGATCACAACGCCCATAATGCAGGATGCCGGCTCGGGATACACGCATCCGGCAGAGCCTGAAGGTCCCGCCTTCAACACCCAGGTGATACTGGGATACCGAAACCACACACCCGTCGTCGAATCAAATGCTAAATGTCCTGGGAACGCCGTACCAGCTGAGAAACACCGTCACTGTCACTCCGGCGTATGGTAGCAAGCCTCCGTATCGTCGGTTTGGCCAATTCCAGAAACCAATGCAACCCCGTTAAACAAACCTCTAGACAGCCGACAGAGGAACAATTCTCAATATCAAATCTCGTTCAAGATAGGCCGGTCCTGTCTGTATCCTAGTGAAGCTCCTGCATCTGCTCCCGATGAGCATCGCTACTTACTGGCGCCCCGTGGATCGTCAGCCCCGCATGTTGGACATGCGTCACCGGTGGCACAGCACCGCCCGACACGGCGTGGAACACAGAGACCGTGTTCTTGGGACAGCACGGCCTATCATGGCCGTTTGTCCTGCCGTCATGAGCATGCGGGTGGCCTCACTCCCCGCCGAGATGGGGGTCGCGGAGGGACTGTGTGTACCGGTCTCGGGCATCCCACTGCTTATTCTGGTGGATCAGGAACCGGAACCAGACGCCGAAGATGACGACAATAGGGACTCAGTCCACGACGCCACCGATGATGGCACTGCCTTCACAGCATGAGAAAACTTCTCACTGGAGGACATCGGTAGCGGCGAAACAAGCACATTCGCAAAGATCCGTTGCGGAAAGCCGACGGACATCGTAATATGTGTTAGGCTTTATGTATATTGCCCCAGTATCATAATAGAAAACTTGGCTAAAGATACTCAAACGTACTGTCGGGTGGACACGAGCAAGGACGGTTGTCGCCTTCTCAGATGTACGTTCCCGGGTGCCTTGGTTGGCTGTAGTATGAGCTGCTGAAGAGGCAGTGTTCTTGACCAATAAGTGTACCTTGACCTCTACTGGACTGGAGAGAACAGCAAGACCTACCGTATATTGAGATAGAGTGATCATCCTGGTCGTTCCTCGACTCGAGTGGGCCGGAAGGGCGGATAATAAGATATAGTAGGCTAACTAACCTAGTATAACCAACCTGGCCAAAAGGGAGCGCGAGATGTGAACATAAATCGTTCTTTATAAGCTACATCTTTGTTACTTTCCGCCTCCGATATATTTCCTTCCTTGTCGCCCTGCCACAAGCACTCAAAACGGCCCTGAGAGAGGGGTCCAGTTCACGGTACGTGACTACAAACTCGTGAGTAGCTCATCTTGAGACCGACCTCCTTTTCTTTAAGCGAAAAAAAAAAAAAAAAGGACGATATTGTAAGAAGGAAGGCCACAGACATCTTGACCAATCCCAGTATACCACAGTTGGAAATTCAACGGATGGTAGGTCCCATCGGCGTTGGGTCATTAGGGGCATGCCAGGGTTGACGAGGGGTTGACGATGGAGGGGCATAGTGGGGGCCGCCGATCCCGCGGATGGGTCATGACCCCTCTTGAGCAATTCTGATGGCGGAGATGTCAATCACCGAGCAAGGCCTAGCCTTGACATCTCCCCTTGGTGTAGTTGGTTCATCACGTTCGACTGTAATGGTTACGTTGTCATCGAAAGGTCTCTAGTTCGATTCTGGAAGGGGAGAACCTAGCTTTTTGCCCTTTCCCTGGTTGAATGTATATCGTGGTTATGGCCGGTCAGGACGTTTGATGCTGTCCGCCATTTTGGTATTGTTGCCGCTTTTTGGAAGGTCTCGGATGACGGTATGTCCTCCGTTCGGGGAAACCCAATATTAGATGCTTACTGGTAGGAAATGGCGACTGTGTGACTTACAGCATATGTGGTATACTTATCAAGGCCCATCAGTCTCTACCATCTGCAATTACACTATTGTGTAATGTTTTTTCCTGCCACAGTTGACGTCCGCGGGATTCTGGTTCCCGAGATCCGTAACAAAGTACAACGAATTGTCCAAGGTCAATGAGACAACAATGGCGGAGCCATGTGAACTCATGCTTTTGATCAGTATCTGGGCAAGTTGGAGAAAATAGGACCACATCACAAGACGCGCGCCGTTAAGCTGCGAGGTGAAGTTTCAGTGAGAGATGCACCATCAGTAAACCAACCCCATAAAGCAACACATTCGAACCAAACAGTGAATTGACTTTTCTGAAGTGAGCAATAGTAGTCTTTTCTCACTTGAGGCTTCTACAATGTCTTTTCTTTGCTTCCGTGACGACAAGCATAATCATGATATCCAACAACTCGTCCTACTTCCGTCCCCTCGTGGCTCCTCCGTCTCTTCCCCCATTCTTCTCGCCGCCTGAGGTGCGCATCTTCCGCTTCGTTCCATCTTCCAATGATACCAGGCAGGCACCCGCCCGCCTCGTACCTTCCTGACCGTCTCCCCCCCAACCGACCGCCTTGAAAATTTCAAACGGAAGGCGCTCGGTGCTTTCTTAACCAGTGGTGGGGAACGACCGACCGCCCGCCCCACCCATGCCGAAATCTCAACGTCTATAAAACGTCGTCCTCCTCGCGCCGGCTTTCTACTTTTCTTCTTCTTTTTTTCTTCATGTCGACAATACTTCAGTACGTCTCACCCCCTACACTTCTTCTCCGCTCCGCGTCTTCCCAGCCGCCGAGCGAGCAGGCCGACCGCGAACGCCTCCCGCTAACCTCTTCGACAGGAGAATCATTTCTATAGTATTCGACCCTCTCTTGGTTCCCTAAAGGAGCCACAGATCCCACCCTGGTTGATGATTGATATCCTCGATACCCTAGAGTGAAGAACTCTGGTTGCCCTCGCACCTTCCGCCAGGAAGGCGGTCTATATTCACCATGGCTTAGGCTGTATAGAGGGCGGTGATGATCTCGTCCCCGGCCGTGGTCTTGCCTTTGGGCGCGCGGTTGGGGTGGGTGTCGATGGACGTCTGACAGGCGTTTCTTTTCCATTTTTCATCGCGGGCTGGAGCTTGTTCTCTTGTCGTGAAGAAATATTCATTGTGTACTGTGAAGCAGCAAGATGAGCGAAGCTTTTTTTTCTCAAATGAACTTTACCTGGATATGCACTAAAATGTTCGAGAGGTCGAAACACGTCCAATCGGTTATGCAAAGATGGGCATGTAAACCAGGTTCATAAGGGACAGATGAGATGGCATCATCACTTACGACTTGGGCAGGATATAGAGGTGGACAGTTCTGTTTCGTGCGCCTAAATGTGAGAACCCTTGTGTTGTAGTACAGCCAGATCCAATCAATGCTTTAAAATACAAAAAAAAAAGTTTCATTACTTCAGATCATCATTCCGTTTACTCGGCAACCCACACGGCGCTCATGCCCATGCCGGTACCGATACACATGGACGTGTTACCAATCTTCTTGCCCGTCCGCTTGAGTTCGTACAGCAGCGTGGAGATCTGCCTCGCTCCGGTGCAGCCCAGGGGGTGACCAAAGGCGATGGCGCCGCCCTTGGGGTTGACCTTCTCCAACGGGATGCCGAGCGTCTCGGCGCTCCACAGGCACTGCGAGGCAAAGGCCTCGTTGATCTCGTAAATGTCAACGTCCTCGGTGGCGAGGCCGGCCTTGGCGTTGGCGACAGGGATGGCCTTGGCCGGGCCCTGGCCCATGAGCAGGGGCGGCAGGCCGACGATGGAGGCGGCCACGAACTTGCCGAGGATGGGCTGGCCGAGGCGCTCGGCGGTGGAGCGCTTCATGAAGAGCACAGCAGCGGCGCCGTCCGAGACCTGGGAGGCGTTGCCGGCGTGGATGCTGCCGTCCTTGGCGAAGGCGGGCTTGATCTTACCGAGGGACTCGGCCGTGACGCCGGGACGGATGCCGTCGTCCTTGGCGACGGTGATCTCGCGAGTCTCGCCAGACTTGGGGTCCTCGAACTTGACTCTGAGTGGGACGATCTCCTGGTCGAAGAGGCCCTCCTGCTGGGCCTTGGCGGCCTTTGAGTACGACGACGCCGCGAAAGCGTCCTGCTTGACGCGGGGGACACCGAGGTCGCGGGCCATGTCCTCGGAAAGAACACCCATAGGGACCTTGCAGTTGGCGGCCTCGGGGAAGTTTTCGAGTTGTTCGGAAAACTCGGACACGGCGCCAGGGCTGTGAAAGAGAAACGAGTCAGCAAGGAAACTTTGGACACGGAAACTAAGGCGGGGATGTACCCGTATTGGGTGGACATGCTCTCGACACCGGCGCCGATGCCAATCTCAATCATGCCTGTCTTGATCTGGTTGATGATGTCGACTGAAGCCTGGAGACCGGAGGAGCACTGGCGGTTGAGGGTGCGGACGGCGGTTGTTGTGGGGAAGCCGGCAACAAGAGCAGCGGCGCGCATCTCGGTGGCACCTCCGCCGGGGGCCAGGACGGTGCCGACAGCGATGTCCTCGACGAGGGCGGGGTCGATCTTGGAGCGTTCGATGAGGGCCTTGAGAGCGCCGGCCATCAGGTCAGCGGCCTGGGTGTCCTTGAAGCCGCCCTTGCCACCCTTGGTGAAGGGCGTACGGAGGGCTGCGGTGACGACAACCTGAAAAGAGAAGGGTTAGCGGAAGCTACCGAAAGAGAGAGAGCACTAGAAAGGAGTATAAGAGGGCTTACATCGTCGGCGTTCTTCTGAAGGATCTTGTCCTTGCCGCCGGCGGTGAACTGCCCGCCAAGCTGAGTCAATCTCTCGATGGCTGTTTGAGCGGTGGTGTTAGCGGGGCGGGGGAGAGACTACGCGGTGTAGGATACTGGTACTCACCACCCATGATGATGGTTGTGGAAGCTTCAAGTAAGGAATTTGAGGATGGCAGGTGGATCAGACAACGGCAGACGGAAGTGAAGAGAATGGAGGTTGTAGAAGGGAGAGGGAAGTATGTCAATGCAAAAGAGAAAAGTGTAGGACAATTGCAACGGATAAAGAATGCCTGGCTCGGATCTGAGATGGGACAATGAGCCTCGGATGTCAAAGAACGGGGTCGCGTTGGTAGGTACCGACCGACCTGACAAAGGCGAGAGAGCTGCACCAATGCCACCTCGACTTTTTTTCTGTTTCTAGCTGGAGAAAGCTTGGGGGGAGGGGGGTTGGCGCTGATGTCAGCTGGGTGTCACTGGGGAACTCCCGACCGAGGCTCTACATTACTGTAGCAGTGTGTCTCCACTCTGCACGCCGCATTGGATGCGAAACTCCGGAGAAGGGCCCCGCCCCACCTTCTGTAGCGCTGGAAGCTAGGCTAGAAGCTGCGCTAGGGATTTTCACATGCTTGTTGGAGACTGTGTTGCTGTCGTCTGCTGCTGCTGCTGCTGCTGCTGCTGCTGCTGTGCTCCGCCTCCCCCGTACTTTTCAGTGCCACCGCTACTGTGCTGTGCTGCCACCTTTGCGGGGGAACAGCCGGCGTCCTTGCTTGGCCTCTCCAATTCCCGCATGCCGCCCCCAATCTTTTTTGCGTCACAAGCCTCTCGACCAGGTGATCCTCCCCATCTTGTTGACGCTGACCCACCCTTTTCCCATCCGCCCTTCTCTCTGCTGCATTGTCACGGGGATGTCTCTTCGCCTTTGGCCGAGTAACCGTGGTAATTTGTTCTACTAATCCTCAGGCATGGCCATTCCAATTGCGGACGACGCCGAAGAGAGAGTGAGCGGGTGAAAGACTGAGACTGGGGAACTTGGTGCTTTGTTTCCATGGCGGGACACGTGTTGGTTTGGTTTGGTTTCGTATATGGTAATCTTCGCCTACCTTGTCACATGTGAAGATGCTCCGCGAGTCAACGTCATGTGGAAAGCCAATTAGGTACATGAGACGGACGCATGGCAGGCAGCAGCCGGATTTTGACACGCAACGGCACGGCTGTGGCATAGGCACTCACTGAAATACGGCACAAGCAAAAACCATTCATCATTGTATCTTGGTGGAATGAAGGAGGAGGGGGAAGCATCAAGAAACGAAAAAGAAAAAAATATAGCATCGTGATTCTTTTCAGATTTCATCATAATACAGGGGACATGGATAGTTCTACAGCTCTACGTCTTGTCAGAAAACAGGACATGCTCTCTACAACTTGGCCGCCGGCTTGATGAGCGACAGCCTCTCTTTCAGCGCGGCCTCGGCCTCCTTCTCTATCCTAGGGACCAAGTCCTTGACCGAGGGGATGTCGTGAATCAACCCGATGACCTGCCCGGCCGTCCAGACCTGCGACGCAAACGTTAGCCCGGTCGTCCTTCTTCATCCAACACGCACCACCCACGGGGGAGAGTCGCTGCAAAACTTACGCCGTATTCGGGGTCGCCCGTGACGAACACCTCCTTGCCCCGCTTGCCGCTCACGAGCGGCGCCATGTTGGTGAACTCGCCCGACGTGCTCTCCTGCTCGACCTTGACGGCCTCCTCCGTGACCTTGTTCTTGTACAGCCGCGTCGTGTTCCTCCACCGCCGCATCAGCAGTGTCGTGTCCGTCTCCTGCGCCCTGACAATCTCCTCCTTGATCTTGTGGTGAATCGGCGCCTCGAGCGTGCACATGAAGCGCGTTCCCATGTTGACGCCGCACGCTCCGAGGCACAGCGCCGCCGCGAGGCCCTCGCCGTCGGCGAATCCGCCGCTGGCGATGAAGGGCACCTGGAGCGACTGCCGCGCGCGCGACAGCAGGATGAAGTTTGTAATGTCCGACTCGCCGACGTGGCCGGCGCACTCGAAGCCGTCGATGCTCAAAAAGTCGACGCCCAGCTTGACGGCGCTCTGCGCGTGGCGGATCGTCGTGCACTTGTGCAGGATGGTGACGCCGGCGGCCTTGAGCTTCTTGATGACGGGGCCGGGGGAGTTACCGGCCGTCTCGACGATGCGGATGCCCTCGTCGATGACGACCTGGGCGTAGGCGGCGTAGTCTGGGGGCACGAGGGCCGGAAGGAGGGTGATGTTGACCGCAAAGGGGCTGGTCGTCAGCGTCTTGCAGCGCTGGATCTCCTTGCGCAGCTCCTCGGGGGTCGGGAAGATGAGCGCGGTGATGATGCCAAGGGCGCCCGTGTTGGAGACGGCCGAGGCGAGGTCGGCCGTACCGACGTGCTGCATGCCGCCCTGAACGATGGGCACTGCGAGGCGGGCGAAGAGAGCATGTCAGCCTGGGTTGATTCCCCTGCCATCGCAGCAACGAGGACGGGCAGAGAGGGCCCCTCCAGCAACAGGATGGCCATCCAGGCGCATGGTGACGCCTGCCGGATGTGTTGTGCATCTGATCTCGCCCGCCCTGTTCTGAACTCTGACGTACCTTTGATACCCAACCTTCGGGTCAGCTCAGTCTCGAAAGGCATCTTGGGCAATTCGGGCCGCCTTGTCTACTCGATGGCGTGTCGTAGAACAAACGGAAGATTCGCGGGGGGGAGGGATAGGAAAAGAGATGACGAATATCGATCGCAGAAGAAATCACCGGTCTATTCCGGATGGTGTAAGGAGCAAATAACACTACAAACACACAAGCAGGAACAGAAAGACTTACTCTGTCGGCAGTGTATATAGTGCACACACTAGCTGACTCGGAGTCCGGCGGTCGACAAGAAGCGCGACACTCTCAGCCCCCCCCCTGTGGGGACGGACGAGCCGAGGTAACTCGGCCTCCACCAGTTTCCCTCCCCCGCGTTTCCAGGCCATTTTGTGATTACCTACAGCGACTGGGGAAAGACGGGCTCACATGGCCCCGTGAACTAATTAATTCCGTCCACGGGACTATTTCCGTGTCTAGAAGGCTTCATCCCTGAGACTTCTTTTGTTGGACTCTGGCCTTCTGGTAATTGTGTCGCACGACAAATCTTGATAATATTCATTTTGCATTTGATTTCACTGTCGGCCAACAAGCCAGACTGTACTGTACACATACGCACATATTTCCGCAGTCATGACGCCCTCGCCTCCTCCAAGACGTGTCATGTCAGCTGTGTGGTATTGTGCTCCCATCCATCCCATTCGCATTTGGATCTCATCCATCGAATGATCCAATGCTTCCGGCGGCCGCACACACACACACACACACACACACACACGCACACACACACGCCCATGCACCGGGTCCATCCAAGCCTGGCTGCCAGTTAGCCAACTCGCCTCTTCGTGCCACGACTGACGATTGGATACGCATGCTCGGTATCGATCTCGCCTCATCTACACCCAATCTGGCGGCTCTCTTGAGGCTTCCGTACCGCAGCGTACATTCTGCACCACTCGGATTCGACGTCGAGCGACATCGTATTCCAATTCAGGCACGTTGCCTCACCCGGAATACATGAAGCATGGCGGCCCGCCGGTGGCCGATGCCGGACCGGGGTACGGAGAACCGTGTATGGAAGCCCAAATGCAACCCCCCCCCCCCAGAGCGGCCGCATGGAGCCCGACATGCCCGTCATACACGGAAGGCCCACCGCAGCGCGGGAGCGGAGACTTCCCGCATCATGGGCTTGGCTTGGGCTTGCGCTGATACCTCTTTTGATTGTTATCGAGGTTGGCCTGCAGCCCTCTTCCGGTAAACGATACGAGGTCAATGACACGCGCAAACCCAACCAACCTTGGTGGTCGGAATCGTTGCGAACTCACCCTGTCTCGGCGGAGACGATGACGAGCATAGATGCAGGTCGTGTCCAGCAGGAGACCGTCATACTCGATACGATGTTGATGGTGACCCCCGGTTGCCTTTTTCCCGCTGCAGGTCAACTTCCATCAAGGGTCTCAGCCACTTCTTCGCAGACATTTCTGGCCGTCGATTGAGCTTTGTGGCTCGATGAAGCGCGTCGGCGAATGGTTCTGTATCGAGGCGCGTGTCCGCTCTTCTAGCTGAGGGCCTGGCGGCTCCCTCATGCTTTAGCACCAAGATAAACTGCCAATGCCATTTCCCCGCCCGATTGAGCATTGAAATCCCTCAGTGACAAGGTGTCCGACTCGGTCTGAGAAGAGCAATATGTTCGCTTTCTTCGCCGCTGTTGCCTGAACCAACCCGTCCTGTTCCGGACTGCGTGGACAAAACCTATGGCGACTGCCCGTTGTGTTGTTTGCTTGCGTGCCTCGAGCCATGCAACGGCGATAATTGATGCGATGTTGCTTCCATGCGGCCATCCGAGCGGTCGATGGCAGGTAGCGAAGAATATGGACAGGGTCCACGTGGACCTGAACCAGGACGGAGGAAAGCAGCCAGCCGCCATCAAAGAGATGATGTGGCAAATTTGGCCAAGGAAATCCACCTCCCCGTCACCGACACGTAGCTCGATTGAGAAGACGCCGATGTATCGAGCGGCAGCATTGCTGTGGAGTGTTGCAGCATCCTCATTTCGGGTATCCTTACTGGCGCTGTCTGTATCGTGCTTCGGGCAGGCCTCCGGGTGAGACACAGGCGGGTTTGACGCAAGCTTTGCTTCTAAACCGGTTTACTATGTAGCCACCGTTTGCTGCGTTGGCGGCGCCTCGCAGGGCAGCGAAGGACCGAGAAGAAATTCGTATGCTCCCGATAGACTGAAACGGGCGCTGGCAAGTTTGGTCCTAGACGAATTGGATCGCCTGTAAGGTTTCTCAGAAACATGTCATCAGCATCAAGCATCGGTTGGCATGTTGACGGATAATGACGATGCCGGGGATGGCCGGGTATGCGGGCTCCGCCGAGACTCGCAGCATCCTCGCAGAGGCATAGGTACTGCGTCCTGCGTCCTGAGTCCCCATCTCAGGTGTCATTGGAGGTCGACCTTGAACTGTGCTGACACGGGCGGTTTGGGTCGCAATGCTGCGCATATGCGGAGGGGAGGGGCGAGACTCGGATTTGTCAAGTTGTGGAAAAGGAAACATCGTAGCCAAGTTGGTCTTGTCGTGGGACAGGTCGGAGACGGGGGGGTTGGAGTTGGAGGACAGGTAAAACCGATTGATATCCGACTCCGAGTCATGGATTTCGCCATTTGTAATCTGTGCAAAGCAGGACGGCATTGTCCAGGAAGCGCTTGATATTATGTCTCTATCCGAATTACGGCAAACAGACCCGAGCTGGCGGGATTAAAAAAAAACATGGAGAAACGCAAATGATTGATGGGATGGCCGGGTTGCTGCTGACCGCTCATCAGCTTAGGAGTGAACCAGTGGCGCTAACACGAACCCAGTCTGAGTCGGGAAACTTGTCGCGAGATAAAGTATGTAATGTAAGTAATGCAGAGATTCGTGGGTACTGTCATGGTTGAGTACGGGATCGCGGGTCTCCAATGGACTTACACGGATGGGCTTCCTCTCCCCCAACCGCCGATGCAGCCACGCAGCGTCCATGCGTCAGAATCGGAGCGTGATTATCGGTCTCAGACGGGGGTCAATAGGTGTACCGTACATGAATCAAAGCGTCCATGCTGAGAAAAGAGGGAGAGGCAGAGGCGAGGCAGAGGTACAGGGCCACCGAGTCGGCGGCGGGCCAAAAGACAAGCCTGCGCGGTAGGCCCGGGGGATACTGAAACTGGACCCGACGGGCTGGTCAAGAACACCTCTGGACCAGATGAGACCCTGACGGCGCTCGCACATCCTGCAGTCCGTCTGCACTCTCGTGAGCTCCGGCGGGCGCCCCTGTTGCTGTTCCTAGTCAGGGCCCGCCAAGGGCAAACGCCGATCTGCGAGCAACCATTGGGCCTGGCTCCAGCACCGATCTGGTTGGGTTGGGGCATACCTAGGTACCTACCTAGACGACTCTTGTAGAATTGCTTTGCCGACCACGATGGAATGTTGGCTCGCAACCAGCCGTTTTCCGGCACACCCAGAGGGAGAGGGGGGGAGGACTTGAGCTTCTGTTATGCGACGCAAGCAGCACAAAGAGCTTTGTGATGTGACGGGTAGAGAAGATGGCGGAGGAGACTGACGAAGCTGACGAGCTGGTTCTCTTCTCCTCCCTTTCCTCTCTACCTCTGCAAGAAAGGAGACGGACGGGTTTTCCTCGTCGATTTTAAGTTCGAGGACAATCTTGCGACTGGGACAGGGACAGAAACTTTCTGGCTTGAGAGTTCCCCTGGTCCCGGGCCCTGTTCCCTGCCCCATGTCGTGTTCCTGGCTGGCCCCGTTCACTCTCGTGGCCTCTACATTGTAGTACTACGTAGTAGGTAGTGTAATGTCAATGGGGACCTCCTGAATCCTGGGAACGAAAGCAAGATGGGCTATGCCCCACTGCGTAGCATCTCACTCCTTACTATTCCTTACATACACTCCTCTTCTTCTGTTACCTACCTATCCGTACTTACCCATCTTCTTCTCATGGTCGTCTCAGCAGCGTGCGCACTGCTGCCGCAAGTCTATGCAACCCGTCCCGCGTCTCCGTGCCTGTTTCTCGTCCTCCCAGAGCCCGTGCGACTGTTTCCAAGTCCTGACGGGCGCCCAGAGCACCGAGTGCTCCGTCCGTCTTAATGTCCTCCTCATGCCCAAAATGTAATGCTGCTACAAGCCGGCTTACACAGCATGCCTAGGCCATTCTAGTGGGTAGGTAGCATCCCTTCCCACTGCCGTCCGAACAGAAGAAAGTTCAAAGACAAGAAAAGACGGTGAGGGCTGAATAACTCCTCGGACGCTTGACAATCACGCCAGGAGACCTTCGCATTGTCGCGTACACCAAGTGCTAATTCCTAGGCTAGCACGATTAGGATGTTGCGTACGGAGTAGATGGGTAATTAGTTCCAGCTCTGACTTTGGTGGACAGACAGCCACTCACTCTGCCTCGGACTCACCTGGCACGGTGCCAATCTGGGTGATTGATGTGTTTGCAACTTTGTACCTCTCAATCATGGTTGTCCTCTCTTATCTCTCTCTCTCTCCCCGAGTCTCCAGTTCATCACAGCCAACGGACCCCCCTTCTTTCCGGTTGAGCCTCTCGTTCTCAAACACATCAGTCCCTCCGCCCTGTTCCCCGGCTTCCCGGTCCCATCCCACCCCCTCTTCCTGCTCCCTTCGTTTCGGGGAAGCACGACGGTTCCTTAGCCTCGCAGACTAAGAAGCCAGGGGCCCCCTCCGGCTGGGGCTCTTCTCATTCCCCGATGCCACTGATACCTCTTCACGGACCAACTTGGACCGCCAGCCACTGCGACTGGTGTCCGTTCATAGCCATCCGGACACCTTTCCCTGTTCTACCCGCTCCCCTCGTCTGCTCGCTCTGCCTACTGTATACCATCACTCTACCTAGTGTAGCCTGTAGGTACGTACGGACACATACAAGACGTGCTGCTGCTGCTGCTTTAGCTGCATCCGAGCTGCATTCGCGCATACCCGCCGGCCGCCCGCCTGTCAATGTGGGTGATCCCGCCCGGACGCCCCGTCCTTCAGACTGCGGCCACGACCACCGAAAAAGTCTCTGGACCTGGCCTAAACCAGAACCATCGCCATTGAGACCAGACCAGCGAAAGCAGACACGCGCTGCCATCGCCAGCTCCATGCCGTGTGTTCCCTGGGGAGCACGGGTGCACGAAGCTGGTAAAACAGCATAAGCACATGGGAAGCATGACGCAGCTGGCTGCTCTACGGATACATACACATCGTACACAACCGCACGATAGCCCTGTCTTTTTCACAATTCACAATTCCCTCATTCGGCACTGGCACTGGCACCACCTTCACCGTCATCATCATCATCATCATTATCATCATCATCATTTGTGGTCTGGCCCGCTCTACCTACTAACAATGCCCTGGTTCGCCCTGCCCTGATCTTCCTTCACACACACCCCACCCCCCAAAATGAGGATGAGGAGCGAGTGATGCCCGATCCCACCCCCTTCGCTGCATCAGTATCGTGGTACGTACGATACAGGCCACAACACTCGCCTCTCCCCGCTCTTTCCCTGCCGCATCGCGCATCGTGCATCCAAATCGACGTGGCTCGGCGGCCTTTTGGTTTCCCCGGCTTTGCACTGACATGCTCCAATGTCAGTCCACGGCTTACTCTGAGGATGGTCTCGATGAGGCCCAAAATTCCTTGACCGAGTTTCCTTTCATCGCAATGTATGGAGACGACACCACCTCCTCCCCTGCCCAACCACCTGGCCTGCTTCGCATCACAACTCCCCCCCTCCCGGTTCGATTCGCTTCACCGGCTGGCGGAGTCGAAGCCGCCGAGAGGGCCTGGCGTTGCTAGCCCAGAACTTTGAGAGCTGTTTGGTGCAAGTGCCCAGGTCTTCTGCGCTCTGTGCATAACCCGGACCCTGTACCACATACGTACCGTATCCTCTTGCTGCTTTGCTCTCTCTCTCTCTCTCTCTCTCTCTCTCTCTCTCTCTCTCTGCCTTGGCCTAATTGCCCAATCGCCGGCATGTTATCTGATGTCAGTGCTATTCTCGTCGAGACCCTTGCCTTTTCCTTTGCCTTACCTTGCCGCAGAATGAACACTACCTCATGCCTTATGTCTCCGTACCGATCAGCAACTGCTAGCCAGTCTAGCCCCAGCCCTGGAAAGCGATTAGTAGCCTGGGCCGGCTGAAGCGTTGACTGCGTGGACATGGTGCCATCGTAGCACTTGCCCTCACGCCCTCCAGCCTCGCTATGATTCATACCCTCACTCCCCCTTTTTATTTTCCATTCTTTTTATTCTTTTTTTTTTCGCCATCCGCCCAATTTCGTCGCCTGTTCCATTGTTCGCTCTGCGCCCGAGGACGAGAGCATCCTCCACGAAGGCTCTACAGCCATCATGTGGCACGTCGGGCACGTACATATCTTGGTACATTGCTGGATACACACTTCACTATTCATCGACACATCCAGGCTGTGTGCATCCGCTTTCCGTAACCTTCGTCTCTCTCCCTTCCTCGGCTGGAGATTCCAGTCTTACCCCCTGGTAAGTTGCGTACCCTGCCTTTTCCCACCGTTTGCGCTTTGCTTGCCATCCTTTTCATTGTGGCCCTCCATTCGTCTCCTTGACTGTTCCTTCACACCCCTCCCCCCATCTAGCCGTGTACGAGCCCTTTTTCTTTGCGGGCTTGTATCTCCCAATCATTTCCCTCTTCCACCTAGACGGGTCGGCACTCCACGCCAGCTCTGTTTGGTTTTAACACCCCCGGGCGCCGGGTAAGGGAGCCTGGCGGGGCCACGTCCCAATCAACAACTCGCTCAGACCATGCGATTCCGGGTCTCCCTTCGGAAGTAGCATGTATTCCCTCTCCCAACTAACAGCTTGTCTCAAGGCCCACAAGCCCATATTCCCAGCGTCCTGCTCATTGACCCATGATAGTCGGCACCCAAGCACCGGCAGATCACGCGGGGAGGGGTTCGGCGACCAGCATGTTCTCCAGGGGTGTGTGAGAGGGGGAAAAAAAAGAGAGAGAGAGAGAGTAAGCAACAGAGATATGTAGAGAGAGGGGGTGATTGGGGAGAAAAACTGGGCGAATAAAATAATGAAAGCAATAAAATAAACCCCAGCAAAAAAAAAACAAGAAAAAAAAACAAGTAGATGACGCTAGGGGCCCAAGTTTATCACGACGTTCTGCCGCCCACAACACGCTCCCCACGTCCGCCAGACTGGTCTGTGGTCTGGTATCAGACGGAGCAAAAGCACTCACACCCAAGTGGCACACCCCTCTTCTCCTCCTACTCCTCGCCGCCGCCGCCGCCGCTGCTGCTCGTCAGAGACAAGTACCAGGGCATGGAGAAAAAGAAAGGATGCGGAAAATCGACGCGGTTCTGTCGTTCTAAACCCAAACGGAACTGGGACGTGATGCTGTGGTGTCGTTACTTCTTTGGATCATGTCCCTTTCCTCCCATCTTCCCTCCCCTCTCTCTCCTACCACCTCTACCCATCCCATCCCAAGATGCAGCATGCCGTAGGGTACTAGCCCAACTGATTCCTTACCCGTCTTTACCTCCGTCGTGCAAACAAACCCATTGCATTCAGAACAACATCGAGCTAATCTTGTCCTGCCACATCACACACTTTTCTACTCCAATGGGAATATCCCCATCCGTTTCACGGCCGATTTGATCCGAGTATAAGAACGACCGAGTGTCGCTATAGATTCAACAGACATACCTACGATCCATACCGACTTGAACACAAACGCCAGCACCATCTTTCCGGCACGAACCCCCTCCCGATCATCATACCCGAGCTTTAGACACTCTTTGTCGTTTCGACAACGCCATCGCACTACATGTACTCCAACAAGTCCTACTCGACGAGCACCGCCATGTCTTCTTCGTCGTATAATAGCCAAGGAGGAACCTGGCAAGAACGCCTTGAGGGTACGACGGCAGCGCATCGACGTCGATGATATGGATTAAACTGACCGTTACAACAGATGCCTGCCGCGAGGCCAACATCTTGCCTCCAGTTTTCCAGATTGTCTCTGACCGACGTGGTAAGCATTGGAACTTGACCCCCTTGCCAAATGTATCAGGGTAGCTGATTTCTCTCTCCCACAGGTGGTCGCACTGCTTGGTCCAGTCGAGTAACGGTTCACGGACGCACTCTCTCCGCACGATTCTGGTACGACGGCAAGAACCTCAACAATGCTAAGGAAGACGCCGCCGAAATGGCACTCAATTACCTGACCGGGTCCAGCCCCAGCTCGCCTGCAAACAGCAGAGGGGGCTGGTGAGAAAGAGAGAGACAGAGAGAGAGACGTGCGTGCGAAAAAAAAAAGAATGCCGAAAAGAAAAACCCAGCGCAGCGAACACCATTTGAGCATCATCACCTAGCGCCGCATCTGACGTGCTGTTTTTATTTTTCTTTCAGTTTTTTCCCTTTTCCCTTTTCCTCTACGTTTATGCCTCGCTTCTCCTTCACCCTGATTCGACTGTTAACTTGTACGAATACATCTGGAGTTGGGATCGGGAGACATTGGCCAATGCCACACGGCAGATGAGGATACTACGGACATCGGTGTACGACTACATTTCTTCCTACGGTCACCTGGGGCTCCGAAGAGAACAACACGGGCGTTGCGTCGAGCTGATTGATGGGAAACGGCACATGACAACATTTCCACCGGGCCGATTTGAGGGAGGGAAAGGGGGGGTAGCATGACATATTTCCTTTTGTGATCCTCACAATTTCAGACGTGGTGGAAACATGATCTGGATAAGAAACCCCGATACGAGACAGAATCTTGGCAGAACAGGAGCGGACCGGCAGACAGTCGACGGTCACTATGTAGGGGGGGCTTTTTCGCGGTGTTTGCAACATCGCCCTTGTTTGTAATTTGGTTCAAGATTTGGAAAACTTTTCTCCCCCTACTCTCTTCTCGAAGCGACGTCACGAGGGAAAAGAAACCACGAGGATAAAGGGATGAGCGATGGGAAAGAGGTGTAAAAATCAATATTCGACTCGGTCAAGCTGGCGCCCTTGGCAGCCTTTGCGACAAGGTAGAAGAAATGCTTTCTTTTTGTGCCGTTCCCTGATATCGTATCCACTTTCTGCCATCATTTGTATTAGACCCACGTGGAACTAATGTCTCTCCATGTTCACATGGCCGCACTAAGTCCTTCGAAGCAGTTCAAGAGAGGGTGGAGGAAATGAATAAAAAAAAAGAAAAAAGAGAAAGAAAAAAAAAGGAAAAGGAAAAGGCATCAGCGGCTTCGGGGTGGTCGGCTTGCCTCAACGGAAATTAGGTACGGAAGTCGAGAACAGAAGGGGTGTCGATTGGCATGGGCAGGGCGAAAACTCTCCCGCTCGCCAGTTCCCGAAGATGTCATATCGTTCGGCGCTACTATTACCGATGCAGGAAGGAAAGCAAGCACGAAGCAAGGTCGCCGTCTCCGCGCAGTGGCCCCTCCTCCCTCTGGGCTAAAACAAAAGAGACGAGCTAGGGGGCCGGTCTAGCAACGGGACGGCGGCAGATCCTACGCCAAAGCCAGATCTTCAAGGCTCTAATACACACACTGGCAAGCACGCAGCCTGTAAACGTGAAGCTTAATCATATTCTGCATTGGGTTGCTGTCAACGAAATCACAGCTTGGACCACGACCTGACCCACAGGAGTATAAAACATCCCCAACACCCCCGGCGAGAGACAGGTAGAAAATATGTCGCGGATGCGGAAGCAAATAGGCAGACTGTGAAGGTTAAAGTAGAGGAGGGTGAAGGGAAGGGGAGCCGCTAAATGCCGTCGGCAGGAGTCTGCACGCAGTCTGCGGCATGAGCGCCGGTTTGACCACGCACGCTTGGCTGTATGCCGACCAAATAGGATAGTCACATCCATCCTCGAGGGATCGCGACTGTTGCTTGTGAGCGTGCGTATCTGTGTGGGCCGTGTGGGTTCACGAGAAGACGGCGTTGGGCGACATGTGATTGGGACGCGATTGAGCCTGGCCTTGACATGGGCGATTGACACGGGGGTCCTTCATGTTCCCCTAATGGCTAGCCATTGGCGCTTGCAGGTGCCTTCATCACCATTCACACAAGCAGTACATGGAAGATGGGGCATGTCGTAGACATGCGGATTTCGTGCGCATCGGTCAAGGGATGGGAGAGGGGGTTTAAGACAGGTCGTCCTGCGGATTGGGTGGGATGCGATGCGAATGGGATGGGATGGTGACGTTGATTTCGGGGCTTCGTGAGATATTTGGCTCGGATCAAGAGGGACCTACAGCCGCTGCGCAGGGGAGTCTTGTGACTGGCTGCCTGGAGCAACCAAGGCGGGAAAGGCAAGCCAGGTCCACTGTAAAAAGGTGTAGTGGCATTGGTGAAGAAGGTCTGCATGTCTTCTTGAGGAGCTAGGCGCATATACACTAGTACCTAGGAGGGTGGTGATGGAGGGCTGAGCTTAGGTAAGGGAGTGGAGGTCGTCGGTGACGGCGCGGCCCCGACCGACCTCTGACCGGGGTGGGTCCAGGCACCTTGGTGGATCGGCGAACGGAGACAGCGTTTATCCGTGGAGAGCCGGGGGGTGGGGGGGGGGGGGGGCCTGCAGAGGTGTAGGTAAGCACAGAGCAGTTGGGTGAGGGAGGGTGTGGAGCGGCAACAGCCGCGCGACTCAATAATTTTCGTGGATTTGGCTGCGATCCAAACCCGACGAGACGGCCCTCCCATCCAGGCGACTTTTTCTCCACCTCCGAATAGCTCGACAACGCCCCGATACACATCAATTCGCGGCTTACGCCATCGGCACGTATCGAATTCTGGGTAGACATGTCTCTACGGCCGAGTCTGCGAACAGCCGGCCGGGCGCTCGCGCTGCGCTCCCGACCCCTGGCCACCAGACAGGAACCTCTGGCCTGGGCCGCGACGAGAAGAGGATTTTCGGACGAACTACGAAAGGACGAGCGGACCCAGCCTGCGGTGCTGAAGCCATCAGAGAATGCTGCCTTCCCTCAGAGTCAAAACGCCCCTGAGTCTGCACCAGGACAACAGGTACGGAGCCACAGGAACTTTGTCACGCCCGAGGAGAAGGAGCAGAGCTGACGGGATGTACACAGTCAACAGCAGAAGAGGCCGCCGCAGCATTGGAGGAGCTCGCCGCCGCAGCGAAGGATCAGAGCGCTGGACTCGAGGGTGGCCTGACGGAGGCCCAGGAGCAGGCTCTCTACAACGAAGGCGCCATCCCCCCTACACCGTCGAACGGTGACGCCTCCCGCGATCTCGAGATCCTGGCCTCCGGCGGACTGCTCGCGAGTGCCGAGGAGGTGGAGGCTGCGACGCCGAAGCACCTGGGCTACAAGTTTCCCATACCGAAGCTCCCTCTGCCGCCACACAGCCACCTGAAGTCTCGGTACCACCCCGTGCTCGACCAGTTGACCAACTTGATGATGCGCGATGGCAAGAAGGCCCAGGCGCAAAGAGTGGGTCCATTCCCATGTCCAGGTGCGAACCAAGACAAGATATGCTGACGAGCGTTGCCCCGCAGAACATGGCCATGGTCCTCAACTTCCTCCGAACCTCCCCGCCCCCGATCATCAACCCGCGATACCCGCTTCTCCCCGGTGCTCCGCCGCCGGCCCACCTGCCGTTGAACCCCGTGCTATACCTCACGCTGGCCGTCGACTCGGTGGCGCCACTGATCAAGATCCGTCGCATTGCTGGCGGAGCCGGTGGTGGTCGCCCGCTGGAGCTGCCGGCGCCGCTAGCCGTGCGCCAGAGGCGGCGTGCGGCGTTTCAGTGGATCCTGGACGTGGTCAACAAGAAGCCGTCCAAGGGCAGTGGCCGGACGCAGTTTGCTCATCGGATGGCCGAGGAGATCATTGCCGTCGTCGAGGGCCGATCGGGCGTCTGGGACAAGAGGCTGGCGCTGCACAAGCTTGGCACGGCGACGCGTGCCAACTTGACCGTCAAGCCAGTCAAGGCGAACAACAAGTAGAGGCATTGGGAAACTGCTGTTGCGACGAGGACGAAAAAAAAAAAGAATTGTAAACAAAGTCTGTATATTGTACTATATTCATCCCAACAATGTCAAGTGCTCGAGAGGAGCCGTTCTTGTCAGACTGCGTTTCACGAAATATCAGGGCTGTGAAGCGTATACTTATGGATCGTAAGCTCAAAGCCGTTGTTTCCCTTAGAACCGCTTGGGTAATAGCAAGTGGACATTCAGGAAGTGAAGTGCATGGACCCGGCAGTGGCTTACGGAGATGCTTTCTGGACACAGGGGAACTTCTCATACGGACTGGCTGAAACCACAGCATCCCCATCGGATAGTAACCTCGATGCAGTCGGTGAGGCTAAGCTTGGGCGCATTTGCCGCCGAAGATTAAAAGACGGGTCTCGAAAGTTGAGGAACGAGCAGTATCTCTTAAGAGGTTGATGTTCTTTCTAACCTCTCTGTGTAGCAACAAACGAGATTGGAGACCCGACCCCCTGCATGTTATTGAGGCGTCTTGACGACCGGGCTGCCGGGTTGGACCCCGCATACTGCATGAGGTTAAACGCAACGGCTCAGCCTCCGCCACGAAACTGCTCCCGTGGGATGCTACTACGTATCACGCAAAACCCAGAAGGTATTGTTCATGTGATAAAGTCGATGCAACACCCACAGCGGCGCCTGGGCGGGTTATACGTGACAGCACTAGGAGCATCGCCCCTCTGGCGGCGGCGAGGAGCCCGGGGGCGACACCTCGCCAACCGCGCCCGGCATGCGAGCTGCCGGCGTCTTGTCGCCAAGAGACGGGTGCTCTTGGCGATGGACGCCGTTGTCGTCAGCGCACTGTATAGCCGGCGCCCACTACGGTCCGTGAATAGGCGAAAAGTCCCGGTTGCTACGTCTCGAAGGTTGTACGACGGGGAGGAAAATATCAAAAGAATTCACATCTGAGGAGGGGGGGGGGGGGGAAATAAAAAAACGAACCGATCCGACTTTGGCGAGGAAAATGGCAAAGGCACAAACCGTAGTGGGGAGTCGGGACGGGGCAGGGAATGCGTCACTGGCTGGTTCCTCTTGACCCGGTATGGTTCGAGGATCACCGCTAGTTGCACAGAAACCCACGTGAACAGCGCCATCAGATCAGAGGGATCGTCCCATGTTTCGGTCTTTTCGTGGTCTAGTTGTCGTTTTGCGTACCTATTATTTTCCTTTTGATATATGTTCATCGCCGTCTCTTCATCTCAACCGAGGTATCTGCCATGACAAAGCAGCGAGCGGGCTCTGAAACCAGTCCTTTGGACCATATCAGGATCCATCTATTTTGTCTTGTAAGTGGTTCCCAGAGCCCATCAGCTGTTTCCCCGGTTTTTTTTTCTTTCAGGCATAGAGACGGCCGGGGTCGGGTACGTACGCAACCGGCATGACAAGCGAGTGGCCGGACCGGCTATCCATGGGGAAGTGACCCAAACAGGCGCAGAGAGTCGTCGCGTCGTCGTCCACTTTGGACGGGTTGCATACAGGTATCCATGTCGTGCGTGCGTCCGTCCGTCCATCAGTAGGAGTCAGAGTTTAGGGTGCCGGTGCGTCCCATCTTCCGATTGAGTTTTTACGGGGGGGCTTCGGAGACAGCCAGCAGCCCAGGCCGAGAGAAATAATGAAGTAATTAGTAGACGGGTGGTGGGTTCCTTAACAGTTACACATACAAACTGAGCGAGCAAACTCGTCTACAAGAAGACCAGTCCTAGATTGGGATTGACGAGGTTGTCCCTCACCGGGTTTTCAGAGCGGGCAGGCACCGCCCGTACCAAGACAGGCGATGACGAAGCAGTGGTACGGATATGGGGATGCTGAACAAGCTGCAGCGGCGCCGAGTGGCCGATCAGTGCCAATCGTCCGCTTCTGGGGAAGGGGAGGGAAGGGCGCAAAAAGGGGCTGGACCAGTCGCTACCCAGGCTGGACAGTCACAGAGAGAAGAGAGAGAGAGAGAGAAGGTCTTGGATCCTTTCTAGTCTTTCCCATAAAGCATGAATCCATGTGGGTTAGGTTGCCTGGCGCAGAGCGGAAGGAGGATGGGAAGCAAGCCAACCAAGTCCCTGCTTCTCTGCCTCGTACAATGTATACCTAATCACCTAGGGAATTAGGACGGGTTGTTTCCGAGTGACAAAGACCAAAAAGGCTATTGCTCTTCTTTCCATCGTTTCCAGCCTGCGCGCTTGCGGTGCCACTGCCACACACCACCGGCCGACTGGGGAGAACCCAACTAGACCGGGGGGGGGGCCACACATTGGGCAGGACTTGGACTGGGATGCCTGCCTTGTTGCTCCATCCACCAATACCGCTCGCTGCCAATCTCGTCCAACGCCTTTTTCGCTTCCTACAGTTTCTCTTCAACCTGTACCACTCCTGCTACTTACTACTTACTTACAACTCACTATTTCTGTTCATGCTCCTTCAACCGGTCTTGGCGAACTCGACTCGTGCTTCACAAGCTAATTTAGGCCTCCACACCCAGCGTAACTTCCGCACTTCTCATCTGGCCCCTCTTCCCCCCCGGGCCATGATCTAGGAAGCCTACACCGACCTCTCTCTCTCTCCTCCACTCCCCTCCCCTCTACACAATGCTGTTTCTGCCGAACAACTTGCACCGCCAACGCCAACACCGCAAAATCATCCCCCGCTAGATTTACCACAACCACCACCGAAGCCCAATTTTTCTTTTTTGCCCCATCACACCTTCGTATTCCATTTCAAGCATAACGATACATAGATAGACACTATCAGCACCATCGCGCGCCAACGACTCGTTTCCGCTCTTCCATCCCACAGGCGACTCTCTCGCATTGCCGACCGAGGCACTTCCACCCCTCGCCAAGAGCGCGGACCAGCCCTCGCCACCCTTCAACATGTCGCATCAACCCATGAGCATGGAGGCCATGCTGGACGAGGAGAGAAGGGACGTTCTGGCCCTTCTCGAGGGTACTGCCAGCAGATCGTCCGCCTGGAACCCGGGCTCCCCCATCTCCGTACGCTCTCCCTCGCCCTATACCTCGCCCCGCTCTCCTGTGAGAAGCATGTTGGATATCGGCGACGATACCGGTAGAATGAGCCCGGTTAGGACGCACGCCGTGCCCGTACGCAGCATGCTAGACATTGGCGGCCCTCCACCTCCCGTGAGGAGCATGCTTGATATCGACACGGCGGCCCCCAAGCAAGCTGCCAGCGCTGGCCCCAGCTCCCCCGTTGAATCTCGCGCCCCTCACCCGCGAACCTTCTCCGACTCCCACTCCCAGAAGCCCAGCTTCGGCCCCCGCGCCACCCCAAACCGCCTGGACCCCACTGCCGACTACCAGTTTTCCGATATTTCTACCAACAACATAGGTCAGGCTATGCCGAAACGCAACACCCAAGGCGGCAAGGGACCCGGCGCAAAGAAATCCGGGGGTGTCATGGCTGAGGTTATGCGCGGCAGCGACATTCCTGGCATAGTACTTCCCGGCGACAGGGCCCGCCATGGCTCTATTGCTAGCAACCCCTCCATCAGCCTCGGCGGAAGGAGCTCGAGCCGAGGCCAGGCCAGCAAATCCAAGTCTCCCCACGGCCGGCTAAGCATGCGCTCCCGCTCGCCAAACGTCAGCGGCCGCTTGCAGCAGATCCCCGGTACCGCCATGCTTGATGACGGCCGTGTAGTGGACATCACGACGGCCTACCGCAAATTGTCTGATGCGAACCTCGCCTTCTCGGGCGGCGGTCTTTCGGGCCTGGCCGGGCGTAAGAAGACGAGCGCAGACGAAGCCGGTGTCGGCCGCTTGACGAAGGACTACCTCAGTCCTGACGGGGAAGAGCTCGAGGACAGCAGCGACGAGGAGGCGCGCAGCTCCTCGGACGAGGAGAACCAGCGAGGACGTAAGATGTCGCCTCGGTCTTCGGAGAGCGGAGCAAAGCCTTCCGAAGC
The DNA here is from genome assembly GCA_016618095.1 of Colletotrichum echinochloae. Taxonomy (NCBI): domain Eukaryota; kingdom Fungi; phylum Ascomycota; class Sordariomycetes; order Glomerellales; family Glomerellaceae; genus Colletotrichum; species Colletotrichum echinochloae. Next base: position 1,858,113 of record JADEZT010000009.1, read on the forward strand.
GAGCAAGGGTGACCGCCAGGCACTGAGTCTGCTTGCCGCTGCCGAGGAAGAGCGTGAGTCAATCTCTTTTGAAGGTCTGAATGACATGCTGACCAATCTCTAGGCCTCACAGTCACTTCTAAGCAACCGCAATATCAGTACAAGTCACTGTTGGACGAACCGTCGATTACACTCACCAAGCCCACTGGCGAAAAGGCCAAGCCCAAGACCGGCGTCCGCCCTACCACGGCTTTCGACAACGAGCCTGGCTCGGGGATGGCTTCCGCCGTGAACTCGGACGACGAGCAGGAACTGAACGACATCAAGCGCGCCCAGAGACTGGCGTTCTCTCGGACGGAAATCCTCAACAATCCAGAGTTCTCCCGCACTCTCCGCATCATCATGCGTGGCGAGTTCGATCAGATCCAAAAAGCAGCCGAAGAAGAGCACCACAGACTGAGAAAGTACCTGGTGGCCACGGACTTGAGCGAGGAGTCGACGCATGCCTTGGAATGGACCATTGGCACAGTCTTACGAGACGGCGACACTCTTATTTGCATCTACTGCGTGGACGAAGAGACGGGCATCTACGCAAGCGATGGCATCATGGTCCCCGATGAGCGTGCGGCTCACCAGGAGCAAGCTGCGGCCCTCAATGCCATGTCGAGCAACAAAGCGGCACCGCCAGGCATGACGACTGGTCCGTCATACCCCCATCTCCCGCGAGCGTCGGCTTTGAACTCGAGCGATTCATCTTCACCAGTACCGTCGAGTAGGGAGCGCGGCCGAGCCGAGGAGGAGCGCCGCCGTGCAGTGTACGATATCCAGGAGCGAGTGGAGCGCTTGCTGCGACGGACGCGTCTGCAGGTGCGGGTCATCATAGAGGTCATACACTGCAAGAACCCCAAGCACCTGATCACCGAGGTGATTGACCATGTCAGCCCGACACTGGTGATTCTGGGCAGCCGTGGCCGTAGTGCCCTCAAAGGGTGAGTGCCGGGCATTTTCCCTCGGTATGCAATGGTTTCGCTAACGCCTCTTCCACAGTGTCATTCTCGGGTCCTTCTCTAATTACCTCGTGACCAAGAGTTCGGTACCTGTCATGGTGGCTCGGAAGCGGCTCCGTAACAAGAGCAAGTACAAGAGAGGTGTCATAAAGCAGATCAACGACTTGAACAACCCAGCAGCCAGGAGTCTAGCCAACGCGAAGATCGACTAGAAGGACCCTGCGCCGAGTCGTAGGCTGCCGGGGCTCCGGGACGGTTCCGCTACAAGAAGAGCATCGTTGATCGAGGAGCCCGAGACACAACAAACGGAGCAGGAGGCACGGAGAAAGAGCGTGTAAGCGACGGCAGGACATGCCTTTCGTATATTTTTCAAAGCTTCTTCAAGTCAAGCGGAAGCGGCCCGGGGTGGACGCCTCGATATGTTCCAGGGCGCTCTATGGAATGTCTTTTTGTGTTTGAGGGTGTGAGCAAGCAAGCGTGTTTCAGCATCGGCACTTGTTGCGTACGACTTTTTCTGGGGGGTTGTTTCTTTTGTAGGACTTTGACGGATGACAATATTACAAAAGCGACATAGCAGAACTTTACAGTAACAGGCTGTTTGAAATTGTTACTTGATTCTCCCGAGTTGCTGTTTTGGCCGTTGAAGCAAGTGAGGCGTGGACTAGACGGAGAGGTGATGATCCCCGGCAAGCTTCAGCGATGGTGATTTGGGAACAAGTCAGTTGACGCACTTGTGCAGGCGCCGATGGCTTGCATAACTGATAACAGCAAGCAAGCAAGCACGAAGAGAGGGATCGGGTACGCCAGTCAAGGAAGGGCAAGTAGATGCTTGTCATGGTCGAGTCACTCGTGGAGCCGGAGACGGGTTCGTCTTGCGTCAGGGGGAGGGTCCCGTCGGTGACGGCGGTAGAGCTGATTAGGCGGCAAGGAGCCCAGTCAGTGGGGCGATTTGTGCGGGGTGATAAGATAATGAATGTGACTGATTGGGGCCAGCTCAGTTGCTTTTTTCTGGGTCGCCTTTGAGAAGAATGCGAATCTGGCGAACCAGACGAAGAGGAGCAAGTCAAGGGGGTGGTTGAAGTTCAAGTTACCATTTGGATTTGGGGGGGAAGGGGGGGTTCGCGGTTGCTTTTTCAAGAGTCGAGTGTTTGAGGGTTGCCCTGATAGAAATGGGATAACAATGCCATCAGCTAGGTACTTTGTACCTAGGTTAGGTAGTGTACCGTACTGTAACGAGGTTCGATCAAACCACCATATTCCAATCTATCCCCGTCGTCATCGGATCAGATGCTCTCGAGCTTGCTCAGCAGTGATGGGATTCTGATGGCGCGCGGGCTCACGGTTGGTCGATGCGGTTGTTTGTTTGTTTACGTTCAAAAAGGGTGGACGAGGAAGGAGAGGAGGAGAGGAGGAGAAGAGGGCCCCGCCTTCCCTTCTCGTCCTGCCATCTGTTCCCGTGACCGTGCTGCGACCACTTAAACGTCCGGGGGCAGAACACGCCTGTTTCCTAAAACACGAAAGACGCGGGACATTTCTCGCGCACAGACGCAAGGGAGGGGGATGTGTTTGGTAGAAATGGCGGGCAGGCAGGATCGGGCTGGGATGGGAGGGGAGAGTGAGAGACGGGGACTGTGGCGTCGAGACGTGTTCCCTGTCGCTCATCAATCTACGCGTGTCCCATGAGAAGGACGAAGAGAAGACAGTAGTGCATTGTGAAGGAAACGAGGGAGAGAGAGGATACCTAGGTTAGGTAGGTAGGGAGAAGGGGAGGTCGTCTTTTAGTCGAGGTACGTACTCGTTCGACCTGCGTGCCTGCGTCGTTGGTGAGCCCGCAGTCCTCACTGACTCCTGAGAGCCTGAGTTTCCACAATGGTTCGGTGTGAGTGGCCCACTTCAACACATCTTAGCCAATCAAGATCCCGTCCCCCCTTGATAGAAGCGGGTGGTGATTGGCCGATGACCTCGAACCTGGCAAGTGGGTACGGGAGCTCCCCCAACCTCTCGATTTCGGCTCGTTCGCATAGTCGTACGGCAGAGAGAAGGGAGCATGGGGATCCAGCGGTTGCTGCATTAGAAAAGACCGCGGGAGGAAGCAACCTTCCTAAGCCCCCAATTGGATTGCTGCTGCCCGCCTGTTGCATCTTCTTCCCGCTTTCTCCTGCCCCTCCCACGTTTTCCTGCGGCCACTCACTATCAATCAGGGACATTTGCCTTCCCCTCCTACCCACTTCTTCCCTGTCTTGTGGTAGAGGAGAACGAGCGAGAGACCGATTTTGATCACTTTACTATACCGTCTTACCTTAGATCCATACTCAAATTCAACCTTTCCTCATACTATCTATCTCACTCACCCTTATCGCCCGCGCGCATTTCGGTTCGGGTTGAGCAAGAACTTATACCCTCTCTCCCTGTTCGCACTCTAGTCACATAACCCCTTCACTTCATATCTTCCTCGTCCCCGCACACCCTGCGCTACACAACTATAGGTATACAACCAACCTACCTTGAGTGAACCAACAAGGTACCCCAGCCGCCGGCCTGCAGAAGGAAGGAAGTCCGTCTCTGTCGCAATACCGAGACGACTGTGGTCAAGGGGTGCGCACCCGAACCTCTGACCCCTACTCATGTTTTCCATGCCGTCCTTGGTCACCGTTAACAACAACGTTTCCCTGCTGAGCATCACCATCGCTCCAAGCACATACGTCGCAACTCTAACCTTATCCTTCGTCTTCGTCTACCTGTACATCGTCCAGGTCTCGTGGAAGCCGACCTTGGTCCCCAATATCAGCTACTTCAAGCGCACAAGTCGCAGCACCAAGACTACCTCCGCCGACGCCGCAGTCGAGCCACCCGCTTACAAGGCTTTACCCGCACCACCCATCCAGGCCAGCGGCGCCCTCGTCCGTCGCAGCAACCGCCACGCCTCCAAACACTACCACAGCCAGCACTATGATGATGGCCACGAAGCCGCCGCCGATGACGTTCGATCCGCTCGATCATTTAGACGCCTCTTTGGGCGACTTCGAGCCAACGACCCCGCCTCCGAGCAAGAGGTCCACCGGGAACTTGTTCGGCTACCCGTCGCACCACTCGGGGTTCCGGTCAGAAGACAACGAGAGCGACCTGGGCCCGGACCCGGAAAACTCAGTCTCCGCCGGTGGCTACAGTCCTCCGGCCTGGCGCCGCCTCGGAAACGGGAACCGCGACAGCGGCTTTTGGCGCAGGAGTGATGACCTCCTTGGCGCATTCCCGCCGCCGTCCCGCTTTGCCTTCGGCTCCAAGTCGCGGGAGTCGAGCCCCGAGTGTGACAGCGACGGCGACGAGCACGAGGCGGTGCTGCGTAGGGCCATGCGCACGAGGTTGCCGACAGGAAGTAAGAGCCCCGACAAGGGAAGGTCGCCGAGCCCTGAGCCCAAGATGGAGAATACAACGATGAAGCTAGAGGATATCCCATGGAAAGAGGCCAGCCCGTCGGAGGGCACGTTAAATCAAGACAACTGTATGCCCCACCCTTTGCCTTGAGCGCGAACCCTCTCTTTGCTCGTGTGTGTGTGCGTGACTGGCGTCAGAATATATGAGGCTGATATCGTCCATAGACATCAGATTCGCATTGCGCGCAGAGGTTCAACAGCGCACAGAACCAATCGAGGCGCTCGTCCACTTCTTCCGCTCCAAGTGGCGCTTCCTAACCCACTCGTGGTCGTCCACGATCCTGTCCATCCTCGTCGCCGTGCTCGCCGTCACCGCGACGCGCAACCTCTTCCGGCCCGCCGCGCAACAGCCAGTCCCTGATTTGGTCAAGGTCGCCGGTATCGCGCGCTCATTCGAGCCGCTCATTTACTTCTCCGAAAACGGCGCATCCCAGGTAGGCGAACTACAGGCCACGGGTGTCGCTGTTTGGGATCTGGGCGAGAGTGTGCGCTCCAGCAATATGACGTCTGCGCCCATCATCGTCAAGGAGCTCGATAATCTAAGTGACAGCCTCAAGACTCTGGCCGTTGAGCTGACCAAGTTTTTTGCAAACGTCGACGGTGACATTGACGGGTGAGTTGGAGTCGTTCGTCCATCAATCTTCTCATTCTGACACTTTTCCAAGCATTCTCATCGTCATGGACTGGGCGCGTAGAGAGCTCTCACAGGTTCAGCATCTTCCGTCATCCCCCTTCACTGCCGCCTTTGACAACATTCACAACCTCCTTTCCGCAGCCGGTGTCCTCGAGGACGGCTTCGGAACCCCAACTCGTCTTGGCTCCCTCTCGAAGTACATCTTCGGCATGTCTAACCCGCAACGCACCCGCCTCACACTCCAGCGCACGTTCAACGAGTTCCTCACCGTGCTCGAGGACGCCATCAACTCTGAACTCCAGCACTCTCTCGCCTTGTTCGCCCTCTTCGAGTCGATCGATCATCAGTTCCTGAACCTTGCCCGCACTGTCATCCGCGAGGCCTCGGCGCAAGACGACATGCATGCCGACTTGCTGTCGTCGCTCTGGACGCGCATTCTGGGCGCCAACGCCGCCGAGGTGGCCAAGTACGACCGGAACCGACAGCTGTTGCAGAATGTGAGGGAGAAGACGGTGCGGAACAAAAGCATCCTGGTCGAGCACAACGGCAAACTCATGGCGCTCAAGGCCAACCTCGAGAACCTGCGGCGGAAGCTTGTCAGCCCACTGGTCAGGTCCGTCAACTCGAGCACCTTGACTCTCGACGACCAGATTCGCGGGCTCGAAGACGTCGGCGGGTATCTCGAGGGCGTGCGCACGCGGCAGAAGGGCAAGCTGATGGAGATGTTGTACGGGAACGCAGGCAACAACCGCCGCCTCATCGACGAGCGGTCGTACGATCGTACAGCATGAGGAGGCGGATCATTGGGCACTGTCCCGACCTTGGTGTTCGGTGTGGTTGAATCTCCTTGCTGTTTCTTGCCCTTGTGTACTGCCGTGGCGTACTTGGAACCTAGAGGAAAACATCCGCGGCGTTTCTGCTTGCCTGGATAGACATTTGGATAAAGCACTCGAAGAGACAACAATGTCTCGCGCGCATTTTCATTGGAGTTGGACGGCGAAGTCATGGGGAAAATTCATGTATTGAATGGTAACAGAGGCCACTGCATGTGGGACAACTAGCAGATGCCGGCGCACGCAGCTGATGGACCGGGGAACCGTACCGCTTCCAGCGTCGCCACCATGTCATCGACTCTCGATACAAACGAGAGAGAAGAGAGAGAGAGATGGAGAGAGTGAGGGGCAGAGGATACTTGTGTTTAAAGATTTCAAGCTAGCTGGGTTAGGTGTCTGGGATACGGCGTTTTGAGTTTTCTTTTTCTTTTGTATCTGCACTGGAGAGACTCTTCTTGTAGGGAAAGGCTTTTGTACCTAGGGAACTGGAAATGCGGAACATGAATATCGTTAAAACCAACTCTTGCCTCGGAGCAAAAACCTGGTTCGGTGATGACTGCGGTGCGTCCATATGGCTACCCTGCCTACAAAGCCAGCAGTATATGTAGTATCGGACAGCGTTTTTGCGCCCACCGCACGACCGACGTCAGACTCGGTACTTGGTCGTTCAGGTCAACTTCGCGTGATCCGTACGGTCCCTTCCCTTTAGTACGCCTTATATAAACTGAGACCGATCTGCGGCTTCATAGGGAGTTGGACCAGCCAGAGCCGTTAGGCATTGAAGGCATTGGCGGTGACGGCACCGGGTTAAAGCGCCGCTGAAGGGCTCAAGGGGGGAGGGGGATCCGATAGTGCTGGGTCACTTACAGGCCGAGCCGAGATAGAGAGAGGAGAAGATGGGGAAGAAACGCGCCGCCGAGACGACGTTCCTTTCGTCTTGCGCGGCCCCATAGCAAGAACCCCCGTGGCGTGTCTCGAACATGCCTCCCTCCGGGTTTGGCTGGGTTTCGTCGGCGCCACTGAAACGTCTTTCTCGGGAGTCGAAAGGGACCGCAATGTTTGGCATCAGCAACCCTGTACACTCTCCAGATGACAGGGCCATCACGCATCACAACAGCGACGGCACACGGCTGTTATTTATGAACTTTCTATTAGGAGATAGTTTCCCACCTACTCTCCCTCATAACCACCATCTGCTAGTTTGCCTGAAGAAACGAGTACCGTTCTGTGTGGGGGTATTGGTGCTGTCGCAGGCGAGCGAAGCCAGGCCAACTCGCGCGACTCAAACATTCAACCGTAAAACGCCTTCCCGGAGAACCATACCGCGGGGCAGCAAACGACGCATCCCAACGAGCCTTCCCGGCAGAAAGATAACAGGGCCGCCCGCGGGGAATCCGCCACTCTTCCTGCCCACGAGGCAGTGAAGAAGTCTATCCATACATGCAGGCCTTTGGGACGTTCGAAGACAGATCCTGCAACGACCTGCCATCGTAACAAAGCATGTCGTGGAGATCCCTTTGGCGTTTCTTTTTAAAAAAATGCAGTCGATTATGCCGCCTCATTTCAAATAACTTTTCCCAATCCGTGCTGAGCAGTGACCTCATGAGCGTCGTCGTCGTGTGCTCACTGGTCGTCGAAAAGATGCCCGATAACTAGGGGTATGATGACATAAGGAAATCATGCTCATGACGTTGCGTGATAGTCGAAGAGATGGCTTAAGCCTTGGTCTCCTCGGCCTTCTTCTCGCCCTCATCGCCACCCTGGGCCTTGATGTACTCCTCGTAGACGCCGAGGGCCTCGTCGACCTTGGCCTTGAGAGCGGACTCGTCCTCGATGCTGTGAATTATTAGTAAGGATTTGCTTGGTCCAAGAGGGCAGAAGGGGGGTGCGGTGATAAACTTACAGGTTAACAAGCTCGGCGTTGTCCATCTCGAGGAGCATACCGGTGATCTTGCCGGCAAGTTCGGGCTGGATGGCCTGGATCTTGGGGAAGATGACCTCACCGAGTATCTGCTTCTGCTGGCCGGGGTTGCTACCGGCGGCAGCAAGCTGCTGCTGGATTAGGCTGCCGCTGTTGAGGTCCTGGGCGGGAGCTCCGCGTCCGCCCTGGGGGAAGGGGGCGTTGCGGGGAGCGTTGGGGTTGGCACCGCGACCGGCGCCGGGCTGGTTGCCGCCCTGGCGGGCGTTGGGAGGGAATCCGGGCATGCCGGGGCCGGGCATGGGCATGCCCTGGGGAACGGGGCCACGGCCGCCCTGAGGACCGCCACGGCCGCCGCCCATGGTGGCCTGCTGAACCTGCTGGATGGCAGCGAGGAACTGAGGGTTGCCGGGCTGGGGGTAGGGGGCGCCGGGAGGGAACTGGCCAGGGATGCCGTAGACGGGGGGCATCTGCTGGGGAAGGCCGCCACGTCCGCCCTGCTGGGGGTAGCCGCCGGGGAACTGACCGGGGCGGCCGCCCTGGACGGCAGGCATGGCCATACCAGGTTGGGGGAAGGCCATGCCGCGACCGCCCTGGGGGAAGACGGGCTGCTGGCCAGCGGCGTAGAAGACGGGGGGCTGCATGTACTGCTGGGGCATACCGGCGGCGGCGGCGGCCTGCTGCATGCGGAGCTGGTTGCGAGCCTGGATGCTAGCCTCGAGCTGGCTCTTGCGAACGTCCTTCCGCTGGGCGAGGGCGACGTAGAGGGGCTTGCCGTTGACCATGCGCTGGTTCATCTCGGCGACGGCCTTGGTGGCATCGTCGGGGTTGCTGAAGCAGACGAAGCCGAAGCCCTTGCTCTTACCGTGGGGCTTCTTGTCCGACTTCTTGTCCGACTTCTTGTCGGCATCCTCCTTGTCCTCCGACTTGGCCTCCTCGGGCTTCTCCTCGTCCTCCTCCTTCTTGGGCTCGCTCTCCTTTTCCTCGGAGGAAGCCTCTTCCTCGTTGCCGGACTCGCTGGCGTTGTCACGCATGACCTTGGCGGAGGTGATGGGGCCAAAGTCGGCGAACAGCTGGCGGAGCTTCTCGTCGTCCACCTCGTCGTCGAGGTTCTTGATGTACAGGTTGACACCCTGGTACTTGCTGGCCTTCTCCATGCGAGCAGCTTCGTAAGACTTGCGCAATTCCTCCTCGCGCTCGTGCTTCTTCTGGGCTCGGCCAACGTACAAGTCCTGTCCGCGGAAGTCCTTGCCGTTGAGGTCGTCAACAGCCTTGGCGGCAGCCTCGTGGGTGGTGAAGTTGACGAAGCCGAAGCCGCGGCTCTTGCCCTCCTGGTCGCGGGCGAGCGAGGAAGAGGTGACATCACCGAAGGCGGTGAAGAGGTCGCGGAACTCGTCGTCGGTAACCTCGTTGGCGATGTTCTTGACGTAGATGTTTGTGAAGTTGGCCTTCATCTCCTCGAACTTGCTCTGGCGGTCCTTCTTGGGGATGTGGTGGCCGACGTAGACCTTCTTCTCGTTGAGAAGCATGCCGTTAACGTGCTTGATAGCCTGGGAAGCAGCCTCGTCGGTCTCGTAGTGAACGAATCCGTAGCCCTTGGAGTTGCCGTGCTCATCCTGGGCGACCTTGCAGCTCAGGATGTTGCCGAAAGCAGCGAAAGTGTCGTGCAGAGCCTTGTTGTCGATGGCGACGTCGAGGTTCTTGATGAAGACGTTGCCCTGGCCCGTCTTGCGGAGGGCGGGGTCACGCTGAGACCACATGATGCGGCAGGGGCGGCCCTTGATGAGAGTGTAGTTGAGCTCCTCGAGAGCCTTCTCGCCATCGGAGGTGGTGTTGTAGTTCACGTACGCATAGCCGAGAGAGCGGCGGGTAACCGCGTCACGGCAGACACGAATGGAAGCGACGGAGCCAATCTGGGAGAAGAGCTCGAAGAGCATGGCCTCGGTCACGGAGGGGTCGAGCTCGCCGACGTAGAGAGAGGCAGAGGCCTGGGGGTGGGGGGCAGCCGAGCTGGGGGTAGGACCAGCGGTGTCGGCATTGTCGCCCTGGGCGCCAGACTCAACGTTGGTGTTGATGGCAGGGGCGTTCTTGGAGTCAGCGCCGTTGAGCGAGGCGTTGCTCAGGTCGTTGGCGAGCTGGTCGACAGCGCCGTTGTTGGCAGCAGTGGTAGCCATTGTATCGGTGTCGGAGATAACACGGGAAAAGGATACTGCGACCGCGAGCACTCGTTAGGACAGGCCGACTGACAGACGGGTTGGAAATGGGATTGAGAGTGCGCCAAGGCGGGGTAAGGAGGTCGCAAGCTTCACAAATGGTACCAAATGCCGACAGAGGAGGGGGAGGGGGAAGGGGAAATGGGGAAGGCACATACCAAGTCAAGAAATCTGACGATCGGTCGTGTTGGACGGGACCGGTCGGTATGGAGGAGGGAGATGGAGGGTAAGGAGCACGAGGCGAAGACGACGGAGCCTTTTCTTGTCGAATGAGGTTATGGCGAGGTGTGACGTTCAACCGACACACACGAGGGGGCACTTGATGCAAGATTGACAGGCAGGTGCTGAGGTAAAAGCAAGAAAATAGAGGTTCGGTGATGAAGTCCTCTAGGGTATTTTTCCTTGCGATTGAGGGGAGGGGGAGGATTCCAATATGGAAGTGGGAAATTTTTGAGGGGGGATTTTCAAGTTTTTTTTGGAAGTTTTTTTTCTGATGGAAAAAAGTGAGCGAGACAGAGAACAAGTACGAAAGACGTACTCCTTGTCAGACCCTCTTTAGATGTGAAGGGGGTTGTTGATAGGGTTTGTGTGGTTGGTAGAGGAGAAAAGAAGAGAAGAGGAGGAGAGAGAGAATTTCAATGAATGTGGCTTTCGGAGATGGATTATTTTTTTTATTTTTTTATTTTACTGGATCTGCCACCTGCAGTGGAAGTGGAGGGTGAGTGAGTGTGTGTGTTTGTGTGTGTGTGTGTGTGTGACTGTGTGTACCTTCCCACCAACGGATTTTTTGGCTGGCTGGCTTAGCCTTCTTGTCACTGTACCGTTGCTGTTCTGTCGGTCTCCCCTCCCCTCCCCTCCTTTTCCCGCCTTCCAGATTCTGTCATTTTGTCGAGGGGCAGCCAGCCAGCAGGAAGCAGGGCATGTGCCAGCATATAGTGTGGGTACGCCGTGACCAAGTCACCGCCATGCGACCACTATCAGCTCATGCAACGAGGCACCATAGATAACGGTTATCACTCAGCATCCCGCGGCTTTGCCGATACGAGACGTTGAGGTACCCGGTGGGGACACCATCGTCGGGAATGAAAATTGTGATTCCATGCGACCGCAACGGTGGTGAAGAGTGAGTGAACCCTGCCTGCCTGTCTACCCGCCTGTTCCCGACTGCAAAAAAAAAAAAAGGAAAGAAAGAAAGAGATACAAACACAATCATGGGGAGAAACACGGGCTAGAGGAGGATTTCCGACACATCAACACGTACGCACAAGACAGGGCACAGGGAAAGACAAGGCAAGACAACGTCAGTCTTATTACGTAGGTGCTAGCTAGATTGATGACATTGCTCATTTACATACAAGCAAGGGCGGGCGGGATTCGAGGCATGGCTGTTGCAATCTTGATACTCAAAAGAGCGGCTTGTCTGTCTGTGCCCCCATCATGTCATTAGCTGCCGCGAGGTTCAAACCAGCCCGTCGCTGGAATGCAACCATGCGTACTTACTTCTGGGGAGGGGGGGGGCTCTATGACTGTGATTGATGTATGGTCACAGCGGCCCGTCCATCTTGGTGTCCTGACTATTACTGTTTTACTGTTTGATACCTACTACGTATGTATGTAGGTACTACAGCAGTAAGAAGGGTGGGCATGTAAAACAACGGACGACATGACCCCGGGCAGGACACAGACTAATAAATAAATAAATAGTTGACAGTATGCGCTGGGTCGGTTTTACACCGACACTTGCACGAGTAGAGAAATGGTAATTCGAGTCAGTCGAGTCCGCATGGCGAATCGCCGTCGTCATAGACTTCATACAGTAGAGGAGAGCAGCCCCGACTAGAAAGTTAATGTCTAGACTAGACCTGCTTGAATCGCTCGTCTCTAGAGCTTGTTGTCAAAGTCGGCTGGCTACGAAAAGCTGTTGTCTTGTCTTTTATTATGGCCAATCGCTCGGAATTAGGTCAACGGTTGTTTGTGTGTCCATTACGTGCCTCCCCCAGGCTTGCCCGGCCTGCCTTATCGAAGCCGACCCGCTCCCTTATCTGACAACCCAAGCCATGTGCCTTGGACTCTACCTACCTACCTACCTACCTACCTACCTACTATGTAGGTACCTACCAGGTAGTATATCTATCTGCCTACCGGGTAGGTACCCAAGGTAGCTAGCTAGCTACCCAGTTGCCTGTGCCTGCCTGTCTGTCCCATGCGCCGGAACCTTCCACAACATCAAACCGGGGCCAGCTCAAGCTTACCTCACCATCCGTGCTCTCATCTTGAGAAGCCGGACCCCACCAACATCCCAAGCCTGTGAATCCCCCTCCAGTGACAGTTCCCTGAAGCTTCTGCAAGTCACGACATCCATCGTCGAGCTGCGGCATCATCTCTTCTTGACATGAACTAACTCTGTCACTCACCTCCATTCTTCCCGAACCCCTTGTCCCCAAGGAAACATGTTTCCCACCTTCACGGGCAACTCCCGACGCCCCCGGAACGTGAACCTCAGCGGCCAGAACCCGAACCCATTCGCCGCCTCATCATGGACTCCAGCCGCCGGTTCCGGTGCCTCCAAAACCGTATCCAATGCCCAGGCTGAACGCGCCCAGAGGCAACAGGATCGAGATAGATTGAAGGCCGCAGGCAAGATCCAGAAGACGTGGAGAGGCCACCGCGTCAGAAGGCGACTTCGAGACTCCCGCCGCGAGGCCTTTGACCATCTGTACAACAACAACAACGACAACGACAACTCGGATTCCCCTACGCAGCAGAGGCTTTCAGCTGCCTTACCGCTACTGATAACCACCTTCCAGTCCAAAAACGACGATGACCTCCAACGCCTCGCTCGCTTCTCTCGGGACCTGACCAGGACCAACCTTGAGTGTCTCGCCCCCACCAGTCTTGCTCCTTCTCGGCTGGCGCGATTCGTACGAATACTCATCGAGGCCCTGGACGTCCAAACACAGAAAAGGTTTTCCATCTACCTATTCAGACGTGATCCAAGGTGACTGACAGCTCCTCCAGACAAGAAACCGACGATACCCGACTCCTCGTGGACCTCCTGACGCACATTATAGACGTTGCCCCTGAGTCGTTACTGACCTCGTTCCGACAATACTACACCGTCTTGGCAGAATTGTGCGGAATACTGGGCGCGGACACGGCGGCTTTGGAGACTACCTCGAGGGCTGTTCGTGCGCCTCTGCGGTCGGAAGCCGCCGATGGGTATTTGTCGGCAGCCTACGAAGCGTTCGCTTTGTCGTTCCTGACTCGTCATGACCTGTGTATCATCGAGGAACGCACCCACATGATCTCTCAGGACCTTGACTCCGACAGCCTTGCATCCGCAATCGTTACGGCATACAGCAATGGACGGATACACGGCGTGGGCCGCAACGGCCAGGTCTGGCTTTTAGCGCATTTCATCGGCTTGCATCAGAAGACGGGCTCCAAATACCAGGGGCTGAAGCATCTGGACGCACTTCACATCCAACTCTCGAGCTTATCCGCAGAAATCAGCCTCAGACTTTCTGTAAAACCGGCCGACTCTACCTCGCCAAACGCAGACTCCAACACTACAGACGAAGCCTTGGTCCGGCCGCTACCTGGTTATGTTACCCGGCAGCTCACGTCGTTAGTCGACAGAGATGGCATCTCCGCGCTGCTGGCCGAGCTTACCACGTGAGTGAACACTCGCCCCCGCTGATGCATATGTCTAACACACTCCATAGTCACTTTGGCTCTCAGTCATCCAGCCACGAGTTCCAGACCGCGAGTTTGCTGTCTGGTTATATCCTCACTCTCCTCCGGTGTTTCCCCGGTCAAGGCGACGACATCCGTATGCGTCTCTTCTTGGGCGACGTCAGGTCGAGCTCAGGCAGCTTGCCAACGATCAAGTTTCTGTGGCAAGCCATGAGCCAAACAAGCATCTACAAGAAGGTTTTGCAGGATTCGGCGTCCGCCACGGGATTATTACGGAATTACCTCTCGAGGTCTTCAAAGTCAAATGACACCCAAGAACCGGAATGGAGGCTAGTTCTGTTGTTCCTCGAACTCTACATCTTCATCTTGCGCCTGAGTGACGATGAAGACTTTTTTAGCAGTATCCGCCCAGGAATCATGCAGGGCGAAGGGCAAATGTCTCGGTTGCGGTCGTGCGGGCTCTCTCTCTCCGAGGTGAGGAACCTCACAATCGTGCTCAAGCATCTGGCTTTCACGCTGCATTACAATGCTGCCGATATCCTACAAGGTGTCCACCAGTCCGAGCCGATATCGATGAGCCAGATCGAGTCCTACTTCGGAAGTAGTCACGCCGCAAAATCGCCCAAAGACGCTCGAAGTCAGGGGTCCCGGGCCAACGCGGCTGATACCAGACTCGACCTCGGTAGCCTTCGCAGCATCGTCACAACCGCCTTGCGGCTTTTGTATGAGAGGGACTCTCGGCGTCCGTTCTTGCCTCGAGACCATTGGCTCATGACCTCCAAATTCGACATGGAAGGCTTTGTTAGCGCAGTCGTGGCCGAACAAGAGCGTCAGAACGAAGTATCCGATTCGAGCGACAATGAAGATGGCGACGTCGATGAAGATGCGAATATGGGTGGGCTGAACGACGGCATCATCCACACCATGGCTGGGCAACGAGTCTCTCGGCATGCGCAGATCGAAAAGCTTCGGTCCCAGCAACGCAAGGCACAGCGTGATCGCTTACTGGCCGTCATCGGGCCAAAGCTCGAGATCTTGAGACACATGCCCTTTGTCATTCCTTTTGACACTCGTGTCCAGATCTTTCGACAATTTGTCCAACTCGACAAGCACAAGCGCAGGGAAGGCATGGATGCCGACCAGTGGAGAATGACCATGCTCCATAACCCCCTGCGTTCTCCTGGCATGGGTCCGACTGGACGGCACCACGGCAAAATCAGGAGAGGTCAGGTCTTCCAAGACGCCTTTGAACAGTTCTACGAGCTAGGCGAAGGTCTCAAGGAGCCCATACAGATCCAGTTTGTCGACCAGTTCGACACGGTGGAAGCGGGAATCGATGGCGGTGGTGTCACCAAGGAATTCCTGACCAGCGTCACGACGGAGGCTTTCGGGCAGATGGACGGCATCTCGCTATTCACGGCCAACAGCCAAGGCCTCTTATACCCCAACCCAACAGCCATGGACGAGCTCAGGGAAGCCTTGAGACGAGCCGGGGTCCCTGAACGCAGTGCAGAATGGCAAGGTGAGGTGCAAGATTTGCTTCGGAAATTCGAGTTCCTCGGTCGGATCATCGGAAAATGCATGTACGAAGGGATCCTAGTCGACATTGCCTTTGCCGGGTTTTTCCTGCTGAAGTGGATCTCGGGCCAGACCGGAGAGAACAGCTACCGTGGCAATGTCAACGATTTGAGAGACATGGACGAGGAACTCTACCAGGGCATGCTACGTCTGAAGAACTACAAGGAGAACGTGGCGGATCTAGCGCTGGATTTTACCATCAACGACCAAGTCTCGCTGCCCGGGGAACCCGTGCGTACCATGACGCGGAACCTGATCCCCAACGGCGAAAACGTCACCGTCACCAACGACAACCGGCTCCTATACATATCCTACGTCGCCCGCCACCGCCTTGTAGCCCAACCCGCTCAGCAAACGGCCGCGTTCCTCCGCGGCCTCCGCTCCATCATCGCCCCGTCATGGCTCTCAATGTTCAACCAGAACGAACTGCAGCGTCTCGTTGGCGGAGACAGCTCCGAGATCGACCTCGAAGACCTCAGGAGAAACACAATATACTCGGGTTTGTACGAAATCGGAGACGACAGACTGGAGCACCCGACTGTGCAGCTGTTCTGGAAGGTCATGGCCGACTTTTCAGATCGGGAGCGGCGAGACGTGCTCAAGTACGTGACGAGCACCCCGCGAGCGCCCCTCTTGGGCTTCTCGCAGTTAAGTCCACGCTTTAGCATCCGAGACGGAGGCGAGGACCAGGAGAGGCTGCCCAGTACCAGCACTTGTGTTAACCTGCTCAAGCTGCCGCGTTACAAGAAACAGGAGACACTGAGGCAGAAGCTCCTCTACGCCGTTTCCTCGGGGGCTGGGTTCGACCTCAGCTAAAAGGGGGGCGTGCTGCTCGAGAGGCTGATCCGCAAGGGTCAGTACACAGTAATGATGTTATGACATATGATTAATCAGAGCAGACCACCACATTATATTATACCTGTAATTTCATTGTTCCTAGCTTTAGTGGTCCATCTGATTGTGGCACTCGATTTCAGCACACATACACCGAGTGAAATCTGCCGAGCTGCTCGTCAAGCTCCTCGACCCGTGTGCTCTCTTAACATCATGCATGTGTCTTTGGATCCGGGGTCCTTCAGGATGGGTGCATTGCCGGTTTCGTCCGCGCTCAATTACCACATGAATCTATCGTAACCCACATTACTACTTTACTTGAAAGTTTCGGTTGAATCGTGGAAGCCCAATTGCCTTGTCTGTGAATACGAGCGCATATACATATATACTTGTATTGCTAGTTCCGCGGGGATGGACTGTTGTGCGTCCTGGTCGCACCGTCATGAACCCCGGCATACGTTCAGCCGCGTTACTGGTAGCTCCTCTCCAGGAGGTGAGGTTTCCTCTCCTTGAGGTCCAGCATCATCTGCCCAAAAAGCCCATTGGCCCAGGCGAACCTGCGCGATGACAGACATACGTTAGCGGCCTCGTTTCCATTCATCACTCAGGCCATGTGCCCCTCCCCCAATTCTTCAGGCTTACCAAGACCGAGTCCACTGTGTGGCGTTGTGGCTGTTCACCGACTCGTGGATGAGGCCGAGCCGGTCCGTTGAGCCGACTAGCTGGCGCAGGCCGTCGGCGATCTCGTCGTCGTCGTCCGAGGTCATGAGCTGCGCAATGAGGGCCATGGGCCAGGCGTTGCCTGGCCCGATGTGCGGGCCGCCCGTGGCGTTGAGGACAGGGCCGCGCATCTGGTACGGGTTCGAGGTGGAGAGGACGAAGCGGCGAGTGTTTTGGTAGATTGGGTCCTGGGAGGAGAGGTAGCCGTAGTGCGGGGCGGAGAGAAGGGACGGGATGTTTGCGTCGTCCTGCGATCGAGGGTTAGCCCGGGGCGGTTTCCCCCCACGTTGAGGGGCCAGGGAAGGGGAAGAGAGGAAGAAAGGGGAAGGGGGGGGGGGGTGAAGGGCCGTTTGCCACACGAACCATGTTGTTGTGGCTGCCGAAGCCGTCCACTTCGTACGAGTAGATCTCGCCGAACTCGGGGTGCGTCGTCTTGCCGTGGGCCTCGATGCCCTTGCGGACGGTGGCGGCGGAGTCCCGCATGCGGGCGGCAAGGCTCGTGTCGATGGCGTCCATGATGCCGGCGCACGAGTCGAGGTGACTGGCGAACATCATGTTGGCGGGCACGAAGAGCTGGTAGATGCAGCTGTCGTCGCTGGGACGGAAGAAGCTGCGGACCATGCCCGTGTCGCCCTGCGTGGGCGCGCCGTTGCCGTGGTTGGAGAGCGTCTCCGAGGCCGAGGTGGCCTGTCGCTCGAAGAGGACGGGCGACGGGTTGAGGCTGCCGTCGGCGGCGTAGGTGCCGGCACGCAGGGCGTCCGTCGTGTTGAGGATGACGGCGACGGCCTTGGCCCAGTTGAAGCGGGCGAAGAAGTCCTTGTCGGCGGTGGCGGCGTGGTAGTCGTGGGAGAGCTGGAGGAAGGCGGCCAGGGAGTCCAGCTCGTACCTGGGTTCTCTGGGTTAGAAAGTCATGGCGCGTGGGAGGAGGGGGGAGAAGAAGAAGAAGAAGAAGTAACGGATAGACGACATACTTGCACTCGAAAAACGAGGACGTCGGGTATGCCGGGTATATCTTGTCGGGGCTGCCGTTGCTGGTGGGAGGCACATTGGATTCCTCTGGCGGCTGGAAGGCGTTGCAATGGGGCGCGGAACGGACGTAGCGAGCCTGTAAGTTGATGGCCCCGCGGTAGAGGGCGGCCAGGGACCCTGCCGAGGAGTTGGGCTGGAGCAGGGAGCGGTAGCTCTGCAGCTGGTTACTGCTGTCCCTGAGCCATTCCGCGTTGATGTCGCCGGTGATGATGAAGCTCAGCTCCTCCTCCGGATCGTCGTCGGCGAAGCCGGTCCAGGCTACGGTGGTGTCGAGCGTGTTCGGGAAGGTGTTCTCGAAGAGCCGGTACAGGTCCGGGTCTTTTACGAGCGTCTTCATCTCGGAGATGGTCTTCTCGACCTCGGGGAAGCTGGCGGTCCGGCATTCCGGGGCGGGACGCTGATACGAGAGCTTACGGACGCCCTCGGAGAAGGGCTCGTGGAGAGCGGCGGCGTAGTCGGTGAAGTGAGGGCAGTCGGGCTTGAGAGCCGCTGCCGCCGCCAGGCCAGCAAAGGTGAGACCACACAACAGAGCCATGTTTGGATTCGAGCCTTGTGGTCGTTCACGGCCGCAATGAGTCGCAATGCCTGACCCTCGGCGGCGAGGGCATACTTAAAGGAGAAAGGGGGGAGGGGGGGGCGGACACTTGTCATGTACCTGTGATTACTACTATGTTTCCCTCTAGGTAACCAGGAACTGCGGTTCGCGTAACCAAGAGAGACGAGCGGGGAGAGGGGGGCGCATCAAGATGCGGGGGGAGGAAACGTTGTATACGGGGACTGATTTATGATGCCGTCGTATCGCGGGAGGATACGATGACGTTCTGTCTGTTTAGCGCACACTGCGCGGTCGGCAGCATGAACGTGGGGAAGACGAGGGTGGAGGGCGGAGAGGGAGAGGGAGAGGGAGAGAGGGTTGAGAGGAGAGGCCAAAGATGTCATGAAAACCATTGGGGGGGGGGGGCTACGGCCAAGTTTAAGCATTCGCCGGTCCGGATGTAACATATATTACATGTAGCTCAGAAGCTCAGACCATGATGATTTGTTTGAGCATATATCGTAATAGTATTAAGCTTTGAGAAGAAAGCGGTAATTGGAGGTGATGAGTATCCCCGAAGACGCTCGTCGGACAGGGGTTGACCCGGGTCCCTCGCTCCCTGGAAGCTCGGTGATGAGGAGAAGAGGGGGAGGGGCTGGTGACAAGGATTCTCCGGGCCTTTATGCAGTCGGTCCTTGGATCTCGAGCCAAGAAAACAGGAACGGCAGCCATTCGGCAATGGTTAGTTTAGTTCCTTAAAGTCTCCCCGATGCATGCATTCGATCTGGATGAGTTGGAGGGGGGGTCCACCGCCGTACCTGTACATACCGAGCAGGAATTAGCATGTTTTGCGGAAGCCGTCCGTTGTTACGTTCCATCAGTGTGGTGTGTTGGCTTCGTCCTCGACCGGCAGGCCGGGGACCGTGATGGGTATGTCTGTCGTCCTTCTCGGGTAGGCCATCTGACGAAGCGAGCCCACAAGAAACCCGAGCCAAGTGGGGGATGACATGTCCGAGTATTTATGTGTGTGTATGTCCGGCTTCGCAGCCGTGGGGAGGGGTGGGCATCTTGAAGGCCAATACTTCTGAACCCCTCATTATTAGACGTCGCCACCACAAAATATCGGACTGTTTAGGTGCGCTTCCAGACGGTCCAAGAGGGCGGCATAGGTATGGGAAAGACAGAGTCGCTGACGAGAGAACCAGAGGGGATGAATGAGGAGGGGTGTGTGAGCCCATGTCCGGCCTTTGGGGGGGCGGAATTCTATCAGTACTGCCAACCGGCAAGAGTTGCACCAACTTTTAAGCTTAATTGTCATAGTGTACGTGATTCCAAAAAAAAAAAAAGCAAAGCAAAGCATCACGGGGTGGATGCCGCTTGTGGTTCCCGGGCTGTAACATCAACTTCACATGGCGGCATTGCCTTGCTAAGCCAGTAGTGATGAATAGCCATCCTCTGCCCAGACAGACAGACAGACAGACAGGCAGGCAGGTTCTACGGGTCAAAGCATGCATTTCTGGAGGTGGTAGTACTTGGCGGCACCCACGCCGTTTCTCAATGGAGGCAGATCAGTTACCCCCCCCTCAAGTGGCGTCAATGTGGTACCGTTTCTGGGCTGGCTTGGCTGGCAACAACAACAACCCGCCCCCCAGTCCCCCGAGGCATTTCAGGTGGAACTAAACCCTTGCTTCTTCTTCTTCTTCATCTTCTCTCTCCCTGCCTGCCACTGTCACTCTCCCTCTCCCTCCCTCGCCTCGTTTCAAGTTCCATCTGTGTGGCCTTTGCACTTGCTATCAAGGCCCGCCCCGAATACTGGACGGAATTCTGTCCACGCTAGCGACCTAGCTAGCTAGCTTGGTCGACTGGTTGTCATGATCCAGCCCGGATAGCTCCCCCAGACAACATCATCCAACCCAACTTTCTTCAACCACACTACGTCCGAGGCACAATTATCCTGACTCTACATTGAAACTTCACTGGCGCATCCGAGTGTCCAGCTTCACCATCAGCCTCCGTACTTGTTTCCGTCTGTTTACCGCCGGATCCTAGCTTGTCTAGCACGCTGTCGTTCTGCCACTCGTATTTGACTCCTTTCCTTCTAACCTCAACAGATTTCGGCTGGGGAAATACCTTCACATGACTGATAAAAGCACCCGTCATTAGTCGGCATACGGACATCCATTCCACAGTCCTGCCGGTATTTTGAAGTGTACTCTTTCCCACGCCGCCGACTTTGCCCCTTTTTGACCGGCTCCTTGTCAATCCCAGGCAGGCCCCGATATGGGAGTTCTAGTCCCTGCTACCCGTTTGTCTCGACCTGTGCGGCTATTGATCCTCGCTGCTGTCTTCGTGTGCATATTTCACTGGTGGTCCTCTCCAGCAGCCGGCGGGCTCCCTCGTCTTTTCTATTCCGGTTTGGACTCAGGGGCCCAGCACGCTGCCCTGAAATATGTTGACCCCTTGATTGGGACTATCAACGGAGGTCGGTGCATGTCCGAGCCGTGCTTCGAGATAGCCAGCTGACTATTCCAGGCCATGTGTTTCCCGGTGCATCTCTGCCATATGGTTGGTGTTCCCATCGTTATTCACTGGACGCCATCTTGTGCTGACACTCGCCGTCAGGGATGGCCAAGGCCTGTGCGGACACCGATTCGCATGCCGAAAACGCTGCCGGCTGGGTCTCGGACGGCTCGAAAATAACTGGTTTCTCTCATTTGCATGATTCTGGTAGGTCTTGTTCCATCTCCTACGAGGCATCTTCTTACTCACGTGCGCGCAGGAACCGGCGGCGTGAGATGCCCCAGTCATACCGGAAATCTCTCCATCAGCGTTACTGACCCTCGTACTGACTAGTCACCGTCTCTGGGCAATTTCCCGCTCTTCCCACATCCCGGATGCAAAAATGATGACTACTCGGAATGCAAGTATACGACGGAGCAGAGAAGCCTGTTCCGTGTCAACGACTCGGTCGTGGCTCGCCCGGGCTACTTCTCCGTCCATCTCACAAACACCGTTCGTGCTGAGATGACGGCGAGCGAACGCACGGCACTGTATCGCTTCAGCTTCTCACCCAACGACACAGTGTCGTATGCGGACGCGGCCAACCACGGCGCCATTGATGCAGTGAGCAGCCCTCTGATCCTCGTCGATCTCACGGATATTGCCCAGAGCAGAACCAGCGGTGGCATCCAGGTCTTCGAGTCGGGCCGTGTCATCGGCGACGGCATGTTCAGACCTTCCTTCGGCCAAGGCACCTACGCGGCCTTCTTCTGCGCCGACTTCCGAGGGGCCGCCATTCGCAAGTCTGGCGTTTTTGAGGGCGAAAACCCTCGCGAGGACCCCAAACACCTGGCAGAGTTCACCCGAGGCATCCACAACCCTACCGGTGCCGCCGGCGCGTGGCTGCACTTTGAGAGGCCCAGGAACAACCGGATTCTCGCTCGGGTTGGTCTATCCTTCATCTCCGTCGACAAGGCTTGCCAGAACGCCGAGAAGGAGATCCCGTCGTTCGATTTCGACGGCACCGTGCGTGCTGCGGAGTCGGCTTGGAGCGAGAAGCTCTCCGTGGTGGAACTCGATGCCGCGGGCGTGAGCCAAGACATGAAGACGACATTCTGGTCCGGTCTTTACCGGAGTTTGCTCTCACCTCAGAACTACACTGGCGAAAACCCTCTGTGGGAGTCATCCGAACCGTATTTCGACTCGTTCTACTGCATCTGGGATTCCTTCCGCGCCCAGCACCCACTGCTCACGATTGTCGATCCGGAGGCACAGACACAAATGGTTCGTGCTTTGTTGGACATCTACAGATTCGTCGGCAAGCTTCCAGACTGCAGGATGTCGTTCTGCAAGGGCTTCAGCCAGGGAGGGTCGAATGCCGACATTGTGATTGCGGACGCCTATCTCAAGAACATCACCGCCGGCGTGGACTGGAAGACGGCATACGAGGCCGTGGTTTCCGATGCCGAAGGTTTGTGGGTTTGCCGTGACCAGCGAGGATGACTTTCTGACCAGCATGCAGTTGCGCCGCAGAACTTCGGCGTCGAAGGCCGCGGTAACCTCGAAAGCTGGCTCGGGCTAGGATACATTGCACAAGACCACAGGGACACGGTGTCGACTGGCCCGCAGAGCCGCTCCATCTCTCGCACTGTCGAGTACGCATACGACGACTTCTGCATCGCCGAGATGGCGCGAGGACTCGGCCATCGGGAGGATTATGCAAAATACATGCAGCGCAGCGCCAACTGGCAAAACCTCTGGAAGGCCGATCAGCAAGACACGGTCGTGGACAAGGACAGAGAGGAGGTTGAAAGAACAAAGTACACGGGGTTCCTGATGCCGAAGCTGGTCAACGGCTCGTTTACACACCAAAATACGCGCATATGCTCGCCCAACACGGAGCAGCATCTGTGCTACTTCGACACGGCGCAGGCAACGTACGAAGGGTCCCCGTGGCTGTACTCGTTCTTTGCGCCGCAGGACATGGCGACGCTGATCGCGCTCATGGGCGGCCGAGAGGCGTTCGTCGACAGGCTCGAGTACTACCACAGCGGCAACATTGTCTACATGGGCAACGAACAAGCCTTCCTCACAGTGTTCCAGTTCCACTACGCGGGTAGACCGGGCCTCAGCTCCCGTACTACGCGGAGTTACATCCCGTCGCAGTTCAACGCCACCATCAACGGCATCCCTGGCAATGACGACTGCGCCATGGGTGCTTTTAGCGCGCTTGCGATGATGGGTTTCTTCCCCGTCGCGGGGCAGGACGTGTACCTGCTCATCCCGCCCTTTTTTCCCGAGGTACGGCTCAAGACTAGAGGGGCCAAGCCCGCCGTTATCCGAAAGGTAGCAAGTGACGACAGGGAGCTGGCGGACGGCATTTACATCCAAAGCGCCACCCTGGACGGGAAACCGTATACCAAGAACTGGATCTCGCACGAGTTCTTCTACCACGGCGGAGTGCTGGAGCTCACGGTGGGCTCAAAGGAGGGCGACTGGGGCACCAGGGAGGAAGATGTGCCGCCCAGCTACCCTGCCACACCCAAGGCAGCGTCACCAACCCGGACATCAGAGGGCTGAAGAGACGGCGCGAAAGTGGCGCGCAAGCATACAGACAACCATGGTGTAAATGTATATATGTCTTGCGAGAAAAAGAGAAGAAGAAGAGAAAAGAAAACGATGAACCCCTCCTGTTCAATGACGTTTTGCCAGCTCCGAGGTAAAGGTAAGACGGCGTAGGTACCTAGGTACTGAAAAGTAGGTAGAGCCGTTGTGTGACCATTTGAAATTTGCAGACGGTGATTGGCTGCTGGAGGCCGGCTTGCTGGGCGCATGGTCCCTGTTGCCCGCCGAACTAGGTACCTAGCACGGTTGATAGGGAGGTACCTTTCAGCTGCAAAAAGGGCATCCCACGGTACCGAATCTCTACCTTTGTCTGTAGCCTGAGCTCACCGACCCAAGCAAGTACCGTTCGAGTATATAATTCTGCGATCGGTTTATCTCGGTTATCACTAATTGGCAAAACCATGGCCCGAGCTCGGAGGAAGAGAGAGAGAGTCATCAGCTTCTTGTCCGCCCCTCTGCAGAACGACGACGGCGGCGACGAGCTTTCATCAGGAATCCAACCCCCGAGGCACCTGGCTTTTACAAGTATCCGCCGCTTTGTCTTCACGCTGTCCCGCCCAAAGCTATTCACCACCGTCTCTCCAATCGACGAACTGCGAGATCAAGCTCAATTGCGCCTGCGTCGCTAGCTTCCCGGTTTCCACGCCTAACAAATTTGGACGGTTTTCCTTTGCAGTAGTACGGCCCTCAAAGGAGTGAGTGTGTGTGTGTGAGGGAGAGAGACCAATTTAGCCAACGACACGCCATCGCACGACCGTCTTCGCCGTCAATATGAACACGTCGGCCTCGCCTCTCGCGAGGAATCTGCAGCGCAGCACGCGCAATCTCTCGAGATGCCGCTTCCGCCCTACAAGGCCCGCCCAGGCCGGCCTCGCCACCGCCTCCAGGACAAGCACCGAAACCACTGCTAGAGCTGCCGCCACCAGGTTACCCCCGGCAAGGGGCTCCCCTGCCGTCACCGTCTTCAAGCCGCTGGGTGCGCGCACATTCACGACGAGCAGGATGCGCCGCAGCGACGAGGACGAAAGCTTCGACCCGGCGACTATTGAGCGGGAGTCGGACGAGGTCGATGTGGTCATTGTAGGCGGCGGTACGGTCTTTGCCTCCTCCCCCTCTGCATGTCGGTGAGGGTTTCCGGGTTGAAAGCTGACAATGTTGCCCTCCCCTCCCCCGCAGGCCCCGCCGGACTCAGCGCCGCGATCCGGCTCAAGCAGCTCGCCAACGAGGCCGGCAATGAAGATTTCCGTGTCCTTCTCCTTGAAAAGGCTGGCGAGATGGGCGCCCACATCCTCTCGGGCGCCGTCATCCAGCCCACCGCCATTGACGAGCTGATCCCCGACTGGCTCTCCGAGGACAACCCGGACCGCTTCGAGTACGCCACCCCGGCCGGCGGCGACCGCATGCGCTTCCTCACAAAGACGTCAGCGATCCCCCTCCCGACCCCGCCGCAAATGCACAACGACGGCAACTACATTGTCTCGCTGAACCAGTTCACCAAGTGGCTCGGCGACCGGGCCGAGGAGCTCGGCGTCGAGGTGTACCCGGGCTTCGCCGCCTCCGAGGTGCTCTACAACGACGTCGATGGCAGCGTCAAGGGTGTCGCGACCAACGACCTCGGCATCGGCCGCGACGGCAAGCCCAAGGACTCGTTTGAGCGTGGCATGGCGTTCCACGCACGCTGCACGCTCTTCGCCGAGGGCTGCCACGGCAGCCTGAGCAAGCAGGTCATCAAGAAGTTCGACCTGCGCCGCGACAGCCAGCACCAGACGTACGCGCTCGGCATCAAGGAGGTGTGGGAGGTGCAGCCCGACAAGTTCCAAAAGGGCTCCATCACGCACTCCATGGGCTACCCGCTCTCCAAGGACCTCTACGGTGGCGGTTGGATGTACCACTTTGGCGACAACCTCGTCAGCATCGGCCTGGTCGTCGCCCTCGACTACGAGAACCCCTGGGTCTCGCCCTATGGCGAGTTCCAGAAGATGAAGCACCACCCCATGTACAAGGAGGTACTCGAGGGCGGCAAGTGCCTGACGTACGGCGCGCGGGCCCTCATCGAGGGAGGCTTCCAGTCGATCCCCAAATGCGCCTTCCCCGGCGGCGCGCTCATCGGCGACTCGGCCGGCTTCGTCAACCTGCCCAAGATCAAGGGCACGCACAACGCCATGAAGTCGGGCATGCTCGCCGCCGAGGCCGCCTTCACGGCGCTGTCGTCGTCCGAGGAGGGCACCGGGGAGCAGGGCACCGTGTTCCTGTACGACTACGAGGACAAGCTCCGGGAGTCGCCCATCTGGAAGGAGCTCAAGGAGGTGCGCAACTTCCGCCCCTCGTTCCACACCCCGCTGGGTCTGTACGGCGGCATTGCCTACTCGGGGCTCGAGGCGTACGTGCTCAAGGGCCGCGTCCCCTGGACGCTGAAGCACAAGACGCCGGACCACGCGGCCACGAAGCCCGCCGACCAGTACCCCAAGATCGAGTACGAAAAGCCCGACGGCAAGATCTCGTTTGACATCCTCACGAGCGTCAGCCGCACCGGCACGAACCACGAGGAGGACCAGCCGGTGCACCTGCAGGTCAAGGACTGGGAGAAGCACGCGACCGAGACGTGGCCCAAGTTCAAGGGTCTCGAGAACCGGTTCTGCCCGGCGGGCGTGTACGAGTACGTCGAGGACGACACCAAGGACCTGGGTGTGCGGTTCCAGATCAACGCACAAAAGTGAGTCCCCTTCCCCCTCTCCTCCTCTTCACCTCAATATTTCCTTGTTATTTTCGCAATTCGACCCTTGATTCAGGTCCACACGGCGACGAGTAATGGATATACAATTGTGCCGGGCATTTCCAACTAACCTGCGCGCAACCCAGCTGTATCCACTGCAAGACATGCGACATCAAGGCGCCGCATCAGGACATCAACTGGCAGGTGCCCCAGGGCGGCGAGGGTCCCAAGTACTACATGTCATGAGCTGGGTTCTCTCTCTCTCTCTCTCTCTCCACACGCCTTTTCTGCCAAGGTAACCTGGGCTCGGGCGAAATCAACTCGGGGAAGGAATATCAACCACGGAGGGTTGGACTCAGCGATAGAGGGGGGAGGAGGGATCATCCATCCCTTGTTGTAATCTGCGTGCGGTCAGTGCCGAGAGGGAGGGCGAAGTGTGGTCATCAGACCAGCGAAACAGAATGACAGACGGCCGGTCCCACGGGATATTACACGGTATGGCAAAAGGAGGAATGAGTGTATACTATGTAGAATGCGTCAATACGAGTTGGAGGATGGAAAAAAGACCATGTATGCTCATGCTCGGAACTACCTGGAAACCCCGCCCCCGTTTTGCCTCCCTCACAAAACCAGTGTCATAAATGTTTGCCATGCGACCCTTTCTCCGGGGCAGCACATGTACGCACGCGTACGGGAAGGTGGGGGTTGCAGTAGCGGCCAAAGCCGAATTTGCCCCGTCCCAAACGATATAAATAAATAAAAAATAGGGCCGTCCGTGGTGGCTTTTCGGCAGTGCGAACGGGGTGTTTGCAGCCAAAAAAAACGTATTGGCCCCCCTCCCCCTCCCGGCCTAAAATGTAGCAATACCCTTACGGTCTAGGGCGGCGATGACGACACGGTATCCCTTGGACTGCATATCGGACGAAAAAAAAGAAGAAAAGAGAGAGAAAGATGGAGGGAGAGAGGTCTTGACACTTTGGCTCTCTCGCTCCGCCCCCACACACACCCCCTGGCCTGGGTGCATGAGCGGAACAGTTCTGGAAAAACATCCCGAAGCAAGGGGCCCTAAACTCCGGCGGCAATGTCATTGGACTCGTGATGTACGGGGGACGGAATGGGAGGTTGAGGGATCAACCGGCATTGATGTCGAGTCGTCGACGCGACAATGCGACACTGGATACGCGGTTCTTGCACGTTAGAGGTCATAGATAGCATGTGCAAGTCTGCGGCGGCCGAGAGCATCCCTTCGTGGACCCTTTCCCGATCGGAAGTAGACCCCCGACTCGGGAGGAATGAGGTGGGGAGGAGGGGGGAACGACATCGGAGACACGAGGGTGCGATTGCGAGACACTTGTAGGGTTTGGACTCCATGCGTTGGGCGAGGCTGGAACGGGACACCATGGCAAGATGGGAAGAATGCAGGTCTGGTC
The DNA here is from genome assembly GCA_016618095.1 of Colletotrichum echinochloae. Classification (NCBI taxonomy): domain Eukaryota; kingdom Fungi; phylum Ascomycota; class Sordariomycetes; order Glomerellales; family Glomerellaceae; genus Colletotrichum; species Colletotrichum echinochloae. The sequence continues at coordinate 1,885,787 of JADEZT010000009.1, forward strand.
ATGTGTTACCCCGGCACCCGCGTGCCAACACATTTACTTGCGCACAAACTGCTTAGGGTTTGTTTTCTTCTTTTCCCTTCGCCATTTCGCTTCGTCAGGCTTGCTGATGCAGCTGCCCAAAGCCGATCCACGACGGACGCAGTGTGGGAAGCAAGCTTTTGAGTTGAGCGTCGCGATGGGTGGAGGAGGTAGTACACTAAAACATGGAACGATGCAACTCTGAATTTGAAGTCGGGTGCATGTCGCGTCGTGAGATGAGCGAGGGATGAGCCACTCCGACGAGGCTGTCGCTGTCGGGCGGCTTCTCATGTTTGAAGTCGCATGAGTCGCAACGAAGATGGAGTCATGGCATGCCCTCGAGGCCGAGATGCGGCCTTCAAACCGAGCATGGCAAGTGGGCCGGCGGGCTAACAGAAACAAGCCTACCTGCCTCGCAGCCAGAAACTCCCAATGCTTGCTTGCTTGCTTGGCCTTTGGGGTTGGAGAGGGAGGGCTCGCACATGCATGAGTCGCGCCGGCCAAAAAAGGCAGAAACCCTGGGGAAGTACCTCGACTTCGGGAAGGATCCAGAGGTACTTTGCCGTGCACGGACCACTGCCCCGGTCTTGCGAGGGGCCCTGGTATCCGATACCTGGCCGTAAGATTACAGTAAAATTTGCATCTGCAAACGAGCTGCAGGCGCCCTTTCTTCTGCCATCGAGGCGAAGCAGCGCCAAAGCGTCGTCGGGCTGAGGTCAATCCAACAAGGAACATAAACAAGCACGTCGAGCACAAGAGGTGTGTCGTGATTCCGTAATGTAAGAACGACAACTTACAGCGTCATTTGACCTCTTCAGATGGCCATGGGCCTTGGGTGGATGCAGGCAGAGTTTTTTTTTTTTTTCCTTCTCGGCGAGAGTTCGGGACTCCATAGGCTGCCTGCTACACATGGAACACGACGTGGCGAGAGCTCGAGTACTAGGTACGGGGTGACGGGGTAGGGCCTCTCATGAAAGACGGACGAGGGGGGGGGGGAGCGGTGCGACAAACACCCACCACCTTGCCCAGCCTTTTTCAATGCTTTTTTGATTGCCCCCCCCTTCCCATGGCTGGACTGGCTGGTTAGAACCTGTCTAGAGTCAATGACTCACACGTCGCAAGCCGTCTGGTCGCTGCGACGGCCCATAAAATTCCTGCCAGTGAGCCGCCGGTGCCCGAAAGCAGCGCAGGCGCCATGAGGAAAATGTGCCGCTTTCGCGCTGTGTGCTGCTGTCAATGGGTCATGACCACTTCTTTTTTTGTTGTTTGTTTGTTCCATCTCCACGCCATGTTATGAGATGTCGTGTCATGTCGATGCGTCCGTCCGGGCGGACTGACGACAACGTGGTCTGGTGACCATTCTGACATGTTTGACGGCAAGGCCGCGAAGCTGGTGTGTCGCCGTTGCCGCAACTCTGCACTGACAGAGCTGTTGTCGGTGCTGAATGTCAATGAAGCACCAAGATAGGGGCAAGTTGAACGTTTCAGACGACTAGCGTGTTTAGAGGTTGAAGGTGTAAGGTTGGTTGAAAAAGGGGGGGACACCCTTTGGTTGCTGTAAGGATGCAAAAATCGCAAGAAAATCAACGAAAAGGGGTGGGATGATGGGTGGGCGGTCAGTGCCAGCCAGTCCAGACCAACCAACACCCGAATGGCTGGAAACTGTGGGTGGATTCGGTGCAGCTGCCAAACGGACTGAAGTGACGCGGCAAGCTGGAAAAGGAGGAAAGGCCGAGTTTGAGCTGCATCTGGCGTTAGAGACGAGAGAAAAAGGCAGAAGCGGGCGGAATGGCGGAATGGATTAGCAGTATGCGTGGGTAGTGTTGAGCGTGGCGGCACCCCATACGAGGTAGGGCCGCCAGTGGGATTTGCATTTGGTTGGCGTCCGGTTGGTGTAGCGACAAGGTCCACGGCCGATTGCCTGGCTGGATGATGGTGATGGACAGCGAAGAGTGGGTTGATTGGCAGGGCACACCTGAGCCGTCGCCGTGCCCTTGAGCAAACGAGGACGCGTAGTGCAGTCCGTTTGGTTTGTTAGGCTGCGAGGCCATCCCGTCGTCACTCTCCCGTCACATTTGGCTAGTTTCGCGATGGCGCCGGCGGGTGATTATGCTGCGACGCGTCGTTTGGACGTGACAAAAGGTAACAGAGAGCATCGCATCAACACCTATTGACGATGCGTGGATGGGAGAGAACGGATAAGTAAACCAACGAATAAATGAATGAGAAAAAGGGGGTTGAAGAGAGAGAGAAAGCGTACCCCGAGTGAGTTTGTATGTCGAGGGAAGAAAACAAAGATTGCAATCGAAGTGGATGAATAGGGCCAGCCTGTATCGATGGTTTGAACTTTGACAGAACGACGAGGAATGATGGAAGGGTGACCGGCCATCAGGGATGAGCCAGGAAGGTAAGCGAGTCGAGTCACAGCTGTAAATGAAAGGCAAAAAAAAAAAAAAATAGAGAGCGAGGTTAAAAAACGCGAGGGAAAGGGTGGGGAAACGTAGGCTTCGCCGACAACAAGGAAGAGGGCGGATGATGATGACATAGACCCATCAGAGAGCATCTCAGTGGTAACAACCAAGTGGCTGTCCCAAGGAGGCGCAAGGAGGCGTGGCAGAAAAAAAAAGGCCACTGACCACAAGCCCATAAGAGGCAAGGAGACGGCTAGCACTGGCCAGAATGCATTGTCGCAAAAAACGAATAAGAAGGGGGGAGAGACTTGGAAATCGCCATGGATTTCGTGAGCAAGTAGATGGACCTGGGATGCGGTGCCGCGGTACTTCAGGGGCTGGGTGGTTGCAACAGGGGGACATGGGACCAGGAAGGAGAGGAAATGGACAGAATCGCGCAATTTGATTGGATGCAGACTCTTAGCGCGGCCGCTAAGCACAGGCAATGTCAAGCAGGACCAACCGCCACGGCGCACTGGCTGCCTGGGGCCCCTGGGGGGTGTGGCAGGGGGGGCAGCCGTCGTTGGGGTGAGTGCGCAAGCGGGCGATGGCCAAAATTATAAAGAGGCAGGCCTCCCTCCAACCCGCTTGTTTCGTAATTCTTGCGCGGAAGCTCCGACCGACGGCCTTACGTAGTCATCCACTCACGTTCGGTCTTTCTAATTTTCCTTCTCCACCCCCACTCAATCCAACCCCAAATCTCCAATCACGATCTTGCATCGTCATCACCGCGCACCTCCACACAACAGCACACGCATCATCGGCTGTCTGTCCACCGCCTTCCTACTCGCAACCACCGGGAACCAATAAGTCGCTGTCGCGATCTTTGACCTTCCCACCATCGAGGCCGATTCTTTTTTTCTCTGCCCTCCCAAACTAACGACGGAATCTGCCAAAATTCCTCAGGGCCATCTAGTGGACTCGCTTCTTAGCTGAAGGCCTCCCTACACATCCTACCCTGAACGAACAAGAGAGAGGACTGGAATACGTTCCTTTCAAGACATCCCTTCGTTACACATCTCGCGCGATCCTTTCCGACGACGACTAGGTCGAGAACGAGTCGCTGCGCCTCTGTAGACATCGCGCATCTTCGTCGACGAATAGAGACACAAGTGCACTGAACCGTGACGAGGTATCCCCAGACGTCGAGTTGATTCCGTGGTATCTTGGGTCATTCGCGACTATCATCAGAGCGACCCCTCCGACGCCCGCGACCTTCTCGTCGACTTACCTCACTTGATCCATCTGCATCGCATTCCCGCCGCTCTCGTAAGCCCGGCACCGATCGCATTTCCGTCGCATCGCAAGATACGCGCGCCTACCTGCAAAACTAAGCTGTCGAGCAGACATTGTAGGGGACACATTCATTTGTTCATCTCCCACATCTGGTACGCATTCTTTTTTTTTAATTTTTAGCCATCGTCACTGGCGTTCTTTCCCTCCGCACCTTTTTATCACTGCCTCCTGCCCGTCCAGCCCGAACCCGTGCGCGCCCGACGCTTATTGGCCCCTGCCCATCGACCTATAAAACTCACCCCCTCCTGGTGACTCTGCCTGAACTTCTTGAAAACACCACCGAGGTGTCTCGTCGCGAAAACACTTTCACACTTGAATATCATCAATCCTTGGATCGCGCGTTCAGTTGACCATACTTCATTGCATTGCTATCACAATATTCACAACCACTAACTCCTGCCTTCAGTTCTGCTTCGATCCCTCTGGTCGTTGATCATCCTACGAAGCGCAAACATGGAGGCTATTCAAACCCATCCTGTGAGCGCTGCGCAGGCAAAGGCATTCACCGCTCCCGGATCGCTCTCATTCCCTGGCGGCGCTCATGAGCTTCCTCCTGCTGCGAATGGCGACAAGGCGGTAGCCAACGGCCAAGTTCCTACTGCCAACGGCCAGCAAGTCGCAAACGGTACCGGGGTGACTCCCGCGACACCTGCCGCGACGCCCGCTGCTACGCAAGGTGGCAGTGGCTTGACTCCTACGTTGCAGTATGTATACCATGAGTGATCTTTTTTTCTTCTCGATCAATGAGGCTTATCTCGCCCACTCAAGGAACATCGTTGCCACGGTCAACCTCGATTGCCGATTGGACCTGAAGACGATTGCCCTGCACGCGAGGAACGCAGAGTACAACCCCAAGGTATTGCCTACCGGTCGAGCTTACCATCATCATCACTCCGATGCTGACATCCTTGACCCATAGCGTTTCGCTGCCGTAATCATGCGTATCCGCGAGCCCAAGACCACCGCTTTGATCTTCGCCTCGGGCAAGATGGTCGTCACTGGTGCCAAGTCTGAGGACGATTCGAAGCTTGCATCGCGCAAGTATGCTCGTATCATTCAGAAGCTGGGTTTCAACGCCAAGTTTACGGATTTCAAGATCCAGAACATCGTGGGCTCTTGCGATATCAAGTTCCCCATCCGCTTGGAGGGTCTTGCCTCGCGCCATCACAACTTCAGCTCCTACGAGCCAGAGTTGTTCCCTGGTCTTATCTACCGCATGATCAAACCGAAGATTGTGCTCCTCATTTTCGTCAGCGGCAAGATCGTCCTTACCGGCGCCAAAGTCCGCGAGGAAATTTACCAGGCCTTCGAGATGATCTACCCTGTGCTTCAGGGTCAGTACATAATCCCCATCTCATGCCGTTTCTTCCGCTAACAGTTTCACAGATTTCCGCAAGGTCTAAATACCCTGAAGCTGATGAGGGTGATCATCGACCCGCGTCGATGTACCAATACCACACTCAACACCGCCGACTTGTACGACTAGATACACCCTTTCTTCACGATACCACGATTGTTTTTTCCCCGCACATCACACAAAAAAAAGTCGAGCGTTCGTCACCTGGTAATCTAGCCGTGACCTAAGTCGTTCTCGACGCTCGTTTTGTGTTTCTGATTTTCTTTTCCCGCTGCATTGCATTGGCGTTGGCAAAGGAGGTAAAGCCTAGGCAGGAGGCATCCTGTTAGGTGGTTGATTCAAACGAAAAGAAAAAGATTTCTCGTACCGCAGCACTACATAGATTGCTCGTGGCATCGTTGACGGCTCATGCGCGGGTCGACTTTGCCGTTCTTTAATGGAAGCGCCTTAGATGCATAGGAGGATAGGGGAAGGGGGTGAGCAGAGTGGAAACGAGGATACGCACGGAATGAGACCTGGAATGAAGTAACCCATAGCCTCCCGGACAGCAGGTCAGTGGGAAAATGGGGTGTGAGGAGAGGAGACAACAGGTTCACGGTGCCGAGTCATCTCTTTCAGGTGACCGATCCATTCACTCGGTCTTGTCCCTGCTGGCTTTTTTGATCTGCGGGTCTGATGCGAGCGAGTTGAGTGGTAGGCATTAGTTGTTAGCACAATGCTATAACCTGTTTCACTAGACAGTGCTTGCTTGATCTCCAAAGTGAACAAAGCTTGTTAATATCCATAATGTCTCGCCTTTGTAGTTCATTGAGTGCATATGGTGATGCTACAGTTCTAAGACTCCTTGGTGGCTTGGTTTACCACATGATGATGCTACAGAGATTCTACGGTATCTGTGTCTATATAGTCATGTCATCATGATGCACGTTTACAACTTAGCTTGCTCTTGCTTCAGCAAGAGACCAGGGATGCCACCTCTGCTGCCATCCTCGGTCATGATGTGCTCGTACAAATCTGCCACGTCCGTCTTGGACTTGACCTCTCTCCACCGCCACTTCTCGGTAAAGACGTCGTCGCCGCGCCCCTCGAGCACGTTGACGATCTCGCGGCCCAGCACGGGCAGGAACTTGAAGCCGTGGCCGCTGCCGCCGGTGGCGACGAAGAGGTTCTTGGCCTCCGGGTGGTGGCAGACGAGGAAGTCGCCAGACTGGGTGTCTGTGTACCAGCACAGGCGGGTGTGGGCGAAGGGGCGGTCGTGGATGGCGGGGATGGGCACGATGGTGCGGACGGCCTCGCGCAGGGCAGCTTCGCCCTCCTTGGGGAACTTGAGTCTGGGGTCCGTGAGGTGCGTGGCGGGGAGGGAGACGGTGGACCTGGCCGAGGACGGGGCCGAGGGCGAGGGATGGGGGATGGGCGTCGGGTTCAGGTAGCCGAAGGCGTGGCGGGCGACCTTGAGCTGGAGGCCGGACGGGGGAATCATGAAGAGACCGGTGCTGAAGTTGAGGGTCACGGGCATCTTCCGGAGGACCTCGAGCTCCGACGGGGTGATGTCGATGTAGCCCACCGCCTGGCCCGTGGCGATGGCCTGCCCGGAGAGGTCGATGAGCCGGCCCGTCCAGGCGCCGGCCGCGACGACGACGAGGTCGGCCGAGAGGACCTCGCCGTTGTCGAGCGTCGCGCCAGTGACCGTCCTCCTGTCGGGGCCGTAGTTCAGGCGGGTCGCGGTGCCGGTCACAAAGTTGACGCGGCCCAGGGCCTGGACCTTGGCCGCGAGGAACGACATGGCGGCGCCGGCGTCGGCCCAGCCCGCGAGGGGGTTGATGTAACCCCAGGTCCCCGGGGCGATGGGGGTCCCGAGGAAGTCCTTGATGGCGGTGGGCGTGGGAAGCTCCCTGATGACCTTGTCGCCGTCGGCGCCCGCGAGGGAGACGACGTTGTTGTAGCTCTCGCGGACGTACTCGAGCGACGTCTTCTTGGCCTTGCGCTTGGCCTGGGCGTTGGTGTCGACGGTCCGCGGCGGGGAGGCGTAGGCGGAGGAGGCCGTCGGGGTCGGGTCGGCGACGAGGCAGAGGCCGGACTGACTGTAGCGGCCCTCGGCGCCGAGGTCAGAGGGGTGCTCGGTCTTGCGCCATTCGGTCTGGGCCTCGGCGGCGAGGCGGGCGTAGGCCGGGTCGGCGTAGTCTGCGCGGATGATGCGCGAGGAGTCGACCGAGGCGGCGTCCTCGCTGGGGCCGGGGACGGGGGAGCGGTCGAGGACGGTGATGGTCGTGGACGCGTAGCGCGGGCGCTGGGCGAGCTCGTACGCCGTTGTGAGGCCGAAGACGCCGGAGCCGATGATGAGGATGGAGGAGGGTGCGGGCTCCGCCGCCGCTGTTTGGTCGGGGGACATTGCGTGGCGTAGCGTACGTGTGTGGTTGTCTCTTGCGCCTTGTGCCGTCACAGCTCTTGGCTGCGTGGAGATTCGTGTGGATCAGGGCCGGGGGGGCCGGTGCTGCGGGAGGAGGCCGTACAGACGGACGGGTTGGGCAAGAGAGATCACACGAGGGTCGTAGATGAGGAATCAGGGAAGGAAAGGAGAAAAAAAAAACTAAAAACTGGAAACGAGGTCGGAAGGGAAAGGAAAAGAGACATTACCTAGAAAAAATGCGTAGGTCAAGGATGGGATGGGACCGCACGATGGTGCTTGGGGGTGGGCCGGCATGGTGCAGACGCAGGCGCAAACCGACCGCACCACGAAAGAGGGGCGTTATCGGAGGCTAGAAATTTTTTTTCATCTTCTTCTTCTTTTACTCTTCCCCTCCTTCCTTTAGGGTTGGGGGTGACAGCCGGGAGTGTTTCCCGGCTCTGGGGTAGCCTCGCGTCAAATTGCTGGTTCGTCGACATCTGGCGGGGTCACCTTAGTCGGTGTACATCTGCATCGTAAGGTTTTTTTTTATTGTTTTTTCCCTCCCCTCCCCCCTGCGAGGAACAGCCTAAGAGTGCGGGCTCTTCGCGTGGGGCTGATCGATGGGCCTTTTTTTTCGATCTGTTATGCCGCCAAATACCGACCGATCAACCTGGTGGGTTTGGCTATCGAGCCCGCAACCAGGAGCGGCATCCGGGGCATTGGTCGGTTCGAATAGGAGGAGGCTTTGGCCTGCCTGCCTGCCTCTTCTCGCAGCACGAAGGGTTGTTTGGCGGCGGGCTGGGTGCTCAAGAATTCGGGTGGTCGCGTGGGTCTAATTCTCACATCAGTTGTGTCGAAAGCCTTCCCATTTCTGACGCAGGTGACGTGTGATGGTCTTGATCTGTTGGTAAACCTGCGACGATGCCTCCGGGAGGGATTGGGGATGTTCGTTTTTTGCGGGCGTTGACATCCTTGTCAGGCGGAGAAGGGAGGTTGCGACAATTAAAGGCGGGAAAAGCAGTACCCGACTAGGCCCTCTGCTGATGGCTGTCTGACAGTGCTGCAAGTGGCGTCAGGATTATGAGCTAGCTGCGATGACAGTTTGTCAAGTTAAATCATTTATCAGGCCCAATGGTCTAGAGGTATGATTCGCCCTTCGGGTTTAACCACCCATCAGCATAGCTTGAATGGGCGAGGCCCCGCGTTCGAATCGCGGTTGGGCCCCTGATACCCTTTTGCCTTTTTTGTTTTGCCCTCCTTAATGAACATCATCATTCATGTGTATGTAGTCCGCTCCGCACCCATCATTTCTCTACATTACATTCCTTGCTTGCCTTTTTATTATCCATGTGCTCCGACTAGATGCGCCTAGCAGCGATTGATTATACTAGAAATTCGTTCCAAGTAGTAGACTTCGCGCCTGCATGAATTAGTAGTTGATCATATAAAAAAGTGTATATAAATATATATATATGTCATATATGTATGCGCATGTTACTTATTAGGTCGTTGCTTGTTCAGAGCGGTCTGCAGTCGATGATGGTGTGTTCAAAACCAGTGAAAAGTCTCTGCTATCGCATCTCTAGTTCTGCTAGACCTTTGGGAGAGAATCAAGTGCCGGTCGATGAGGCTGACTCAATCGAGTATGGCCGTTGGTGTTCTAAACAAAGAAACGTCGATACAACCTGGTCCATCCATCAGCCGTACGAATCCGTCTCTCCGGTACTATCCGTACCGTGCGGGGCCACCGTCACATCCCCGCTTTCAGCTGTCCCACGCCATCTTCCCTGTCTCAAACCACCTCTCACTCACCAAAACTTGCTTCACAAACAACTCGTCAGCCAAATACACAGAGACGACTACGTGAAAAAATGGTGAGAGTCCGACTGGCTTCTGCGACCATCTGACAACCAGATGCTAACTTGTTGCTCGTCAGGCCGCCGCAGCTGGGTTGACCGAGGAGCAAAAGGCGCAATACAAGGAGGTGTTTGACCTCTTCGTAAGTTCTCACCCTACCCTCGTGCCCTCTCCGCCTTGTCCGCCCCCCTTTGCCCAACTATCAGGCTGGCGGCGCATGCCCAAACCTACACCTCTCCCTCATCCATAATCAATCTTGCCTTTTGCTAACATGGAGGTATTAGGACAAGGATGGAACCGGTCAGTGTTTTTGTCTTCCTGCGAACCCTTACTTTTTGCTTCGCCTCCTTTCATGACATTATGAGCCTCGAACCTCTTACCGGAGCGGAAACCAGAGTGGCTTAGACGCGTTCCATCTCATCTCGCTCCGCGCGAGATCCTGTCACTTTTGCATTGCACTATTCATCCGATTATGGAGACTGACATGTGTTATTGAAGGTGACATCACCGCCCAGGAGCTGGGTGCCGTCATGAGGTCCCTGGGCCTCAACCCTAGCGACACGGAGCTGAACGATATGATCAACGAGGCCGACGCGGACAACAATGGCACCATCGACTTCAATGGTCAGCAGCCATCTCTACCAAGACCCCTGTATGTGTGCGTGTGCTGACAACCGGTACAGAATTCCTCGCCCTCATGGCGCAAAAGGTGCAGGTGGGCGATGCCGAGGAGGAGCTCAAGAACGCCTTCAAGGTCTTTGACCGCGACGGCAGCGGCACTATCTCCGCCGAGGAGCTGCGTCACGTCCTGACCTCGCTGGGAGAGGACCTGACTCCGGCTGAGATTGACGAGATGATCCGGATGGCCGACAAGGACGGCGACGGAACGATTGACTGTAAGCACCAGCCAGCCCCTCCAGGGACTTTCCCCCTCGCCAGACGCGGTCATTGTGCTGACATGTGAGCCAGATGATGAGTTTGCATCGATTATGATGAGGGAGTAAATAATCAAAATGAAGACAATGAAAAGAAAAAAAAGGCCTCCGTGGCTGGGATGTTCATCATTTAGTCTTTCTTGGTTTCGGTTGAGCTTTTACTATGTTACTGTGACGCAGATAGACCGGATCTGCTTTTCGAGCGGCTCCCGGTAACGCGTCTTTCTCTCGTACCCGAACCTGATTCTACGGATTCCAGCTTCGAACATCGCCAGCATACCCTCCCTTGCACTGCCTTGGAAGGCCGCGGCCTGACTGACTGCCCCACGTTGACGCTTCATTCCTTACTCCGCTAGCAAATGTGCTTTTGCTAATTCTGTTCACCATGCATAACCGCCAGGTTTCCAAAGCATTCGCAGACACGGCACATCAAGATCGTCTCCCACTCATATCCGTCAGATGACCAACGACACAGCCGCGCACAAACCGACAGCCAAGGCAGCGTGGTTGGCATACGTCCCGCGCGGCGTCCCAGCCGACGCACTCGTAGTTGCGGGAGCCGCGTGGGCCGTCGTCTGGGTCTCATCCACTGAGGCTCCGAAATTGGCCGCCGTAGCCTGGGGCTCACTGGTCGTCGTTCCCTCGTCGTTGCCTCCCCTGCCGTCGTCGCCCTCGATGCACGAGCCGCCTCCTACGCAGATCTGCCCGGCGTCACAGTATTTACCTCCCCCCCCGCAGCACACCGCATCAGAGGGCATGCACCCAGAGCCGCAAACGTTCGTGCCTGGGTCGCAGTCCGGGCCATCGTCCCCGCTATCGGAATCGAAATCCTCCGACGTGCACGCCTCCCCCTCGGTACAGTTTTCCGGATTCGGATCGCACGCCTTGCCCTCGGGTATGCAGCTGTCGTTGCATCTTACATTGCCAGCGGCGCATGTTCCGTCGACGTCGACCAAGTCGACGGCGAGGCCGGAGAACGGGGTTCCGATGGAATCCAAGGGGCCTAGGTTTTTGCGTGTCGGTGCTTCTTCGGCCTGCGCCGGGATCAGCAAGATGCCGCAGAAAAGGGCTAGAAGGAAGGAAGGGAGCATCATGGCGAAGTACTCGGTCCCCCCTCCGTATCTGATGTCGATGATGAGAACTGCCGGAAGGTCCGAGAAAGAAGTGGTTAATTTACGACTTGTCCCCTTCGAGGCGGAACGAATACAGGATGTACATACGCACAAAAAAAAGGCGCAAGAGTGGTGTGCGAGGTGGCACTCGGGTCAGTAGTATTTAAGTAAAGGGAGCAGAGATTGCGGTCGTTAAACCAAGCCCATTCATGGCTACTTCTTGGGAACATGACATCAGACTGGCTGACGCTTGCATTTGAAAACAGTGACTTTTCATCCACGACCCAACTGTAGAGGTTAACAAAGTCTAGGCGCGGGACACTGCCGCTACCTACCGCCAAGCCGGCTCATTGGGTATATGATCGGAGAGAGCTGGTCCCAGAGTCTCGCCCGTGGTGCGCTTCTCGCTCCGCTCCAAGCTTTCGGATGCGGCAGTCGGGAGGTAGGTATATAGATGGACATGACAAAAGAAGCCCTGCGGGGGGGGCTTTGATGCGGATGTTTGCCAAGACGATGGAGGCACCTAGACTCTCTCCTCGCGACTGGGGCGGTGGGATGCAGGCGGCGCAAGTGCCCGGTCTTTTATCCATCTGAGCGGCGGGCGCATTCCCCACCTCAGACAAACTGTCGTTGCGGATGTAGTCCGTCTCGATGGCGTAGGGTTTCTCGGCTGTTGGGTCGATGTGAGACTGCCGATGGCTGTTCGCGGGGCATGGAACTGCGGCACGAAAGCGGGCTGGGTTCGTGTGCGCGCAATGGCTTGCCGGGGCTTCGCAGGCTGAATCGACAGAGAAGACGAGGCACTACGGCCACTACCTATTTGATTGGCAGGTTACTTTCGTTTGCCGAGAAGAGAATTAGCGTGGTCGGGCATTGTCCAAAGAAATGGTATATGTTCATGCATGCCACAAACCGAGCTGGACTGAATGAAGCATCTCTCTCCACCGAGGTGATCTGACATAATAAACCAACTTCTAGCGCGGATCGCCATTGATTCCATGACCAGAATAGACATCGGCTACCCTTTAAAGGGAGAAAGTCGGGAACAACTTTCCGTGAGCATGTGTTCCTCACGAGGACAGTACATCTTGCCAACAAGAATCCCGTCACGTACAACCATACCCGACTTATAGTCCCCTTACGCGTCAAGAACGCCCGGGGTCTGACTACAGTCAGGCGTATCTCTTAGAGAGTATTGACACATGTAGATCGAAGGGTTGGCGAACAGTAGGGGGTAGCGAGGTTATTCTCAATTCTGCGTATGGAAGAGATGAAGTCATCGAGGCTCCTTATTGAAAGCAATATTCGAGACTATCCGGCCCTTCCCACCTAGGTATTATACCTACTACGTATGTAAGGCAGGTAAGGTAGGTAGGTACCTGGTCAAGCTGTGGCTTTCTCCACCCAGCCACAGGAGGGTGCATGCGCCCCATATCTAGTACCTAAGCTGTTGAACAGCACCCCCCAACGCGACAGACTTACAGCCACGGGCCATTGGAATCCTTCTCTCTACAACTAACTATTGCGCACCACCTCACAACCCTCGCTGCGAATTGCGCGACACCGACCGATTTCCATTCCACTCGAATATGCGACAACACAACCTACGAGTATAGCGGTAGCCATGTCATCGGCCAAGGATCTCGTCGAGTTTCCCGACGTGGAGGCGAAGCTCCAGAAGCCCTCGAAGCAATCCGCCTTCGAGAAACAGAGAGCCGAAGCGGAGGCAAAGAAAGCCCGCGAGGCTGCCGAGACAGCCGCAGTATACCAAGATTTCGTCAAGAGCTTCGACCACGACGATGACGATGTCGCGAGCACCGGCCGGTTCGGCTCCATGCCCTCTCAAAGGGCCCCTCTCAAGGCTGCTGGCTTTGGCGGCGCCGCTGCAGCATCCAAAAGACACTTTGGCGCGTCCGCACTGAAGAGCGGCCCGGGCAGTCTAGGCCCTGTCCCCGGCCTCAAGAGCGGCCCGGGAAGCTTGGGGCCTCCGCCAGGGTCTTTCGGAAGGAAGAGGGGCTTTGACGCATTCCGCCAAGAGAAGGACAGAGACGGCAGGCTTGGGTACGAGGAACGGGAGGAGCCCATGTCGGTTGCAAAGGTTTTCAACAACAGCGATGACGAGGACGAAGCAAACTCGGACTCGAGGGCGGACGAGATGGCAGTTGCCAGACCGACGTTGCGCCTATCCCAGCTGCCGCCGGGGACCTCGCCCGCATTCATCAAGTCGCTGATTCCAACAAATCTGACGGTCGAGAACGTCAAGATCCTGCCCCCCGTGGGACCCTCTGGAACGGAGAGAAAATGCGCAGTGGCCATTGTCACATTGTCGCAGGACACACCGGCAACGGACATTGACGCAGCAGTCAGTTCGCTCCAGAATCGCTACCTTGGCTACGGCTTCAACCTATCACTACACCGGCATCTCTCCTCCGTCGTGGCGACCGCCACGGCATCTACGCTCGGCGGTACCTCTGCCGGATCCCAACCTTTTGGCGCCAAACCCGTTTCGCAGCAGACGACACCGGGCAACGCAACAACGCAACATGCTTTCCACCGGGGCTTTGCACCGCCGACCTCTTATGCGCCAAACATGGGAGGATCTATCAACCGAAGCAGCATCCTCCATGTGCCCGTCAAACCGCCCAACGACATCAAGATGGTCCAGCTCATCAACAAGACGATCGAGTCTGTCCTCGAGCATGGCGTGGAATTTGAGGCGCTACTGATGAGCCGTCCCGAGGTGCAGCGCGAAGAGAAGTGGGCTTGGATCTGGGATGCGCGTAGCGAGGGAGGGATCTGGTACCGCTGGCGGTTATGGGAGATCGTCACAGGTGCATCTTCTCGCAGTAACAAGGGGAGGTATCTGCCGCTATTCGACGGAAGTCACGCCTGGAAAGCCCCGGAAAAGGGCCTACCGTACGAGTTCGTCACCAACCTCGACGAATTCGTGTCCGACTCGGACTACAACTCTTCAGACGATGAAGACTTTGACGGGGACAACCGCGAGAACCAGAACCAAGGCCCCGAAGCAGAGGCCACCTTCCTGAACCCTCTAGACAAAGCCAAACTAACCCACCTCTTGTCTCGCCTACCTACCACACTATCCAAGATCCGAAAGGGGGACATTGCTCGAGTTACGACGTTTGCCCTCACACATGCAAGCCGGGGGGCCGAGGAGGTTGTCGATATGATTGTTTCGAATGTCGAAAAGCCGTTCGCACTGACGGCCGCCAACCCGGACTTTCAGTTCAGCATCAAAGATAAGGGGAAGCAAGGGGACGACCCCGAACCGCCCGTGGCCGAAACAGAAGACAAGACCGACAAGGAGGGCCCCGATACCAGCGGTGCAAGCCTTGTGGGCCTGTACGTTGTCAGTGATGTACTGTCCGCCTCTTCCAGTAGCGGTATACAGCGCGCTTGGCGATATCGACAAGTGTTTGAAGGTGTGCTCAAAGAACGCAAGACATTTGAGCATCTTGGCCTGATGGCGGAGAGACTGAGCTGGGGACGGATGCGGGCCGAAAAGTGGAAGCGGAGCGTCGGTCTCGTTCTCGGCCTCTGGGAGGGCTGGTGCGTGTTCCCGACAGAGAGTCAGGAGCTGTTCGCCAGCAGTTTCGACAACCCGCCATCTTCAAAGACACGAGAGCAAACGGAAGATGACGCGGCGAAGAAGGGCAGGTGGAAGCCAGTCGAAACCTCAACGCCAAGTGCCAGTGTTGCCACCACCAAGGCCTCCAGCCACAAGACATTGGAGCCGGCGACGACTGACAAGGACGATGATGTCGAAGGCGAGCCAATGGACGAAGAAGACGTTGCCGACGAACCCATGGAAGAGGACGACGTCATGGGTGAGCCAATGAGCGAGGAGGATGTGGAGGGAGAGCCCATGGTGGACGACGACGTCGAAGGGGAACCGATGGAGGACGATGCAGGCGAGCCCGCTGTGGAGAACCAGCCAGGCCCGGCCGAGTCCAGCAAGGTGGGAGGAGGAGTGGCAGAGGATGCGGATACCGGCGACACACACACGGTCGGACGGCTGCAGCTACCAGCCACGGCGAAGGGTCAGACCAGGAAACGGATGAGAGCTGTGGATATGTTTGCCGACTCTGGGGACTCGGACGAGGGCAATTAGCCGCTCGTGGCGGAAGCATGGCGTTGCCCTTAAAAAAGGAGGCCAAAAAGGGGGCAGCTGGGGGTGTGGGAGCGGGGTGGGAGGAGCGCGGCGGCGGTGATTGATAATCTTGCTCACCTAGTGAAGACTCAAGGTATCTGAAGAAATTGGCCAATGCCCAGAGTTGCAAATGCAGATGTCTTGACCGGACCAAGGGCCGGGCAGGGGGGACATGTGGAGGGCTGTGCCATTCTGTCCAGCAGACGACGGCAGGACGCGGCTTTCCAGTGTTGAACCGCCGAGTGCCCGCTCGGAGAGGCGCGGCATGGCAGTGGACTAGGTGATGGGTAAGTCTTTGTATGTGACGAAGAAGATATGACGGCATTAGCCACAAGTTGGGTCAGGGGGGGGGGAGGAGGGGAGGGGGGTGGGTTCGACCAGACAAGGGAGTTTTGTCGGGATGTGTTTTTGGCGCAGCGGTGCGGATGATATCTTCCCTCGGGGCTGGTCATGTCTCTGGCAGGATATTTCGTCAATCGATAAGAGTTGTGACCAGCAGGAGAGACATGGAAGAAAAGAACAACAAAACAAGAAGACGAAGAAAAAAAAGAAGAAGAAAATAGAGAGAGAAACCCCAAAGTCCGGGTCTACGACTGATACGCAGCGAGTTTATGTCCGACGAGGGTCGGCACGATATGGCCAATGTTACATCAGAAGTTGCCCACCTTTTTGGGGTATCTCTCTCCCTTCCTCTCTCTCTCTCTCTCTCTCTCTCTCTGTGTGTGTGTGTGTGTTTCTCGCCAGTGTTATTTCTGCTCAGCCATGAATACGCATTCTTCTGGACGAAAGTGGTCTTCGTTTTCTTTGGGAAGAAGGGGGGGGCGTGTGCTGGTGGTGACTGTCGTTCGACAACCGTCTCGTTGAATTTTGGGTGCGCGAACCCGGCCAATCAAAACTTGCTCACTTCCCTTGCCTCTTGACTTTTGAGCCTCGGACGGTGGAGCTTTACTTGCTTGCTCCCACCCTCCTCTATCCACGTTTTGTGTGTGTGTGTGTGTGTGTGTGTGTGTGTGTGTGTGTGTGTGTACGTGTATGCCCACTTCTCCTCGACTCTCTCTCTCTCTCTCTCTCTCTCTCTCTCTCTCTCTCTCTCTCTCTCTCTCTCTCTCTCTCTCTCTCTCTCTCTCTCTCTCCCCCATCCCTCTCTACATACATAGTAGTAGGTACATGGTATTTTCGTTGTTTTGGTGGCCCACTTCTTCCCCGCCACGCTCGAGTTTCCCGATGCAGGACGGGTGGGTGGCCTGTTGCGAGCGGGAGGGCCGTAGATGGTGAGGGGAAAGGCCAAGACCGAAAAAAAAAGGACGGTACCTTAGTATGTGTGTCGTTGCACAGAATCACGGAGCTGGACCCTGAAGTAAAAAAAAAGAAATAGAATTGCGGTTCGCGATGGGTGTGGTGATCCCCCCTCCAGGTGGAGCTCCCGAAGCATGTCAAGAGTAAGACGCGCATACCCGGCACAAAGAAGCAATACGACCGAAGGTGCCTTAGCTGCTCTTTACAATCATACCCGTCAATAAAACAAAAGACAGAAATAGACAGGGACGGGAGAGGGCCAGACGTGTGTCGGTGCCACGAGCTAGACAACAATCTTTGATGGGCCTCTCTCGTATATGCCCGTCTACGTAGTGATAGAGCCTAGCAGAAGAGACGATGTGTTGGGCTTGGGTCCGCAGGAGCCGGAGCTTGTCGGGCGCCGTCCGCTTGCTGTCCCTACATAACTAAGGTGGCTAAGCTACCTCACACCACAGCTCGCCGTCGCGATGGGCCCGGTTTGGCGGTTCGTGGAGAGTGACTGGCGATCCGCGCGGGTGGCTGCTCATATATCTGACTGGGCAGAAGACCCATCCCCCACCCCTGGAGCGCCTTTGATCTCTTCTTCGTTTTTTTTTTCTCTTTTTTTTCTTTTTTCTTTTTTGTCTCCCCTGCTCCTCATTCCCGTTAATGGTACTCGCCTAGGGATCGATCCGGTAAGGTAGGCGGGGATGTGTTTTATTGCAGTGCGGGCGGGTTTTTGGTCGTACAAGGGCATCGCACCTTGGCAGTCGACCGATGAGGTTGCATCGGATGTTCCAAAGGACCCTGCTGCCCCTCCCGCTGCCCGAGAGAACACAAAACACCATACTGCGTAGATGGTATGGTAACTTGTAAGATTGGTCAGAGGACGCCCCCCCATCTGAGGAGTTGACCCGACGGCGAGGCACATGGATTGCAGGCAGACAAGAAGACCCGACTCGACAGGAAGATGGGATCGACGGCAAGGCCAGGTACTGTGTATACAACGTACGTACTTAGTATGGACGTTTAAACATATCAGAGGTCTTGGAGGCTGGAGCAAGGTGAGTTCGGACGGGAGGGTGTGTGCAACCAGCCCAGCTTTGCACACCCGGCCGGTAAATACATAGACAGAGGCACACACACATACACACACACACGCAGAGACACGCGCACACCCTGAACATGTCGACCCTGATCCATCGGCATCTGCAAGCTGTACTACACTACCACACTACGTAGGCAGTGTACTGTAGTTTGGTACGCAGTAGACGCTTCTTCGCCGCTGCACGGCGCCAGCAGGTAACAAACCCCGCGCACGTGGGGCTGTTCCGATGCGCTACCGGGATCCTTTGGATGGGGGGCCTGCCTCTCTTTGCTGGTTTACTGTCGAGCCGGGCTTGGGCTAGAAGTATAGCCAACCCCCATTAGTAGGATCATCAGCAGCCACACACACCCAGAGAGGCATAAGGGCTTGGTAACTAAGTAACGGTCGAACGAATAGAATGCCGTCCCTTCTCATCCTCCCTCGCTTTCTGTCTGTCTGTCTGTCGGGCTAGTGTTTGGAGCACATGGGGCGGTTCCTCTGTAGACATTCACCTGGCGTATAATTAATACTCATGTTACAGTACCTAATCACTTGCTGTACTCACTCACCCACTTCCACTCCCACTCCCACTCACCCTCTCTCTCACTCTCACCTTCACTCTCACTCTCACTCAAATCAACTGTCGCTTGGGTGCTCTGTGGCTTACTAGTACTTGACCCTGCCTGCCGCATGAGCCCTCTGTCCCCCCCCCCCCCCCCCTCTCGTCAACAATCAATTCTACCGTTACCGATGCCACTGTCTGAGTCGTACCTCGACACGCCCCGGCTCGACTCGCTCTGCCCACTCGGGCGGGATTGAATTCTTCACCTTAACACTACCTAATTAATTACCTGCTTACCTACCTACCTTGCCTACCACGCAAACAGCCCTCTCTCATCTCCAATTCTTCGAAACGCCGCTCGTTTCTCGCCAATCTCCAACGCTCACATCCCGCATTTCCCGTCGAGATTGCCTGCCTTTCCGATTTCTTCTCCGCCAGCTTACCGGCGCTTTCGACTCACACTGAATCCGCTCACCGACCGTACGCTGCCGCCGCCGCCGCCGCCGCAGTAGTAGTCGCATACACAAAAGAACATACCAGATCCAGGCTCCGATACAGACAGACGACGCCGCCGAACCAAACAAAGACGGGCCAACGACTGGTGCACCCCGAGAGCTGGCGCCCGCCTCCATGTTTCACCTCGCGGCTCACTCCAAGGGTCCAAGGTCTGTTGGAGTCGCAGCTAGAGCAAAAGTTACCATATTACCTCGCATTTTCTCCCGAGGCCTCTCTCTTCGCTCGCCCTCACTCTCGCTCTGAAAAATCTCGATAGTCGCCATAAATCTCTCTCTCCCCTCCTCCCACCCCACCTAACGTCGCAACCCTGAGGGCCCGTCAACCACAGCCCGCCATGCCGCTCATCAACGGCCAGAAGATGGCCTGGTAAGTCGTACATTCTACCTTCTTGCCGCCATCTCATCTGCCTCTTGTCTGCCCTCTGTCGCATAAAGTCCTCTCCCTCTCCTTTTCACACGTGTGCCAGAGCTCACCTTTGCCGAACCCCGCATTGCGCTGGACCCCGAAGCTGACCCTTTCCACCTCTCGCCGCTTAGCGAGCCATGCATCCGTGGTCATCGTTCCACGAAATGCACTCACGCGAATGAGCGCTTAATGGTCCCCGTGCGAAAGCCCGGCCGACCGCTGAGCACATGCCCTCACCCGCCCTCCCGCGGTTGCGGCTGTGGCAGCATCACGGCCGCCATCCCGAGGAAACAAAAGTGCGGCTGCGGGTCGAGTAGCGGAACACCCACCACCGAGGAGTCGTCGTCGTCGTCGTCAGGCCTCGTAAAGGCAGAGTCCCCCGCGAGCGATGCCCCGCCGATATCCCCGACCAAGGCCCCGGGCTCTTTTCGAATCCAGAAGACGGCATCCAAGTCTGGCAGTCGCAAACAGTCGTTCGACCCTGCCAACCTCGAGAGGATGAATGCCGCCAGTATCAACATCCTGCCGCCCTACGACATGCCACAGCCGAGCCACATGCCCGGCATGCCCGCACCGAGACCCGGCATGGACTACGGCGGAATGCCCATCATCAACGGCGGCTTTCATCACCAGCCCATCATGTACACCATGTTTCCACAGTCTATGCCCGCTCCCATGTTCCCGAACGGCGCCGCCATGCCCATGCCCCATGCGAACGGCGCAGCCTCGACAACGGCCACGCCGACGCCGCCCTCTATTCCCGCCCCGGTGACCGCCACGAACGGGGGGTCTTGCTGTTCAGGCAAGGCCAACGCAGCCGCCAAGCCCGCGCCTGCACCGACGTTACCCACGAGCGCCAGCACAGGAGGCTCGTGTTGCTCAGGGCCGGGCAAGACCGAAGGGACCTCTACACAACCATCCAGTGTCAGCTCGAGTCCGAGGACGCAGCCGAAATCGAACATGGGCGGTTGCTGCTCCAGCAAGGCGCCTACAATCGACACTGACCTAGCGACGAACAACGGCGGCGGCGGCGGCCACCACATACCCAACGGCCACGTGTCGCCTTCGGGCGCGATGGCCATGTCACCTTTCCAGACACCGATGGCCATGCCACAGGGAATGTACCACTCCTACTTCCAGCCGACCATCTTCACCTACCCGCCGCAATACGGATCTTTCATGTCGCCCCTGCAGCCCGAGCAGTGGAAGCAGACGATGGAGGCTCTGCACTACGGCCAGGCGATCCCGCAGCCCGCGACGTACAACATGCCGCCGAACCCGATCTTCACGCCCGAGGGCACGACCACGACGGGACCCGAATCGACGTCGCATACGTGCGGCTGCGGCGACGGATGCCAGTGCGTGGGCTGCGCCGCGCATCCTTACAACGACGCGACGCAGGACTACGTGCGGTCTGCGTATTTCAGCATGCATGAAGACTCGTACGGAGCGACCAATGGCGCGAACGGCGTGGGCGGCACGAATGGGCACTCGGAACATACGGTATCCAACGGAGCAGGAGCCCCCATGGGCGAGTCTCGCGCGAACGGAGACGCCTGCGGCTCTCCGCCCGCGCCGCAGACGCCTTCGGATGCGGCATCTGGGCTGAGCGAAGAGCAGGCGCTGTCGGCCAGCGACT
Organism: Colletotrichum echinochloae; assembly: GCA_016618095.1. NCBI lineage: Eukaryota > Fungi > Ascomycota > Sordariomycetes > Glomerellales > Glomerellaceae > Colletotrichum > Colletotrichum echinochloae. Next base: position 1,906,853 of record JADEZT010000009.1, read on the forward strand.
TCTTCTTCGTCACGTACCCGTTCAGCGGCGACGGATGCGCCGGCGAGACGCTTTCGTGCCCCTGCGGCGACGACTGTCAGTGCCTCGGCTGCTCGATACACAACAACTCGCCGATTCCCGAGTCATAGCGCTAAGCTTGGCGGTGACGGACGACCGGGGTCCCGAAGAGCACGATTCGGTTTGATATGGGGGTTGTTGGAGACCACAAACATGGTCTGATGACGATGGATGAATGGAAACGATTTCTGGGAAGAGGGAAGGTCGGGCATCGGTCTGCCATGTCATGGCTTACATCTGCGGGTTTTTTATTTTTATTTTTTACTTCTTGTTTATGTTGGAAAGACGATACCCTACACTGGCTCTATCGCAGTACCTATTCATAGATACTATTTTTTTGATGGTCCCTGGATGACCGACATGTAGGTCTTTGCCTAGCTCAGCTACCTTACTACTTATTGCATGCGCCGCCCGCGCCTTTACACACGGAGAAGCACGGTTTCGAGCCCTGTAAAGGCGTACATTTCGGGTCGCGATTCTAAGCCCAAGGCTGTGTGTCTGACAACTGACACCGGGGTTGGATGACTTATCCCAGGCCCGGTTGTTGCAAGAGGTGAGGGGAACTCGGAACTCGGCATGTTTGGCCGAGAGGGGGGTGGGGGGCGGTTCTGGGACTCCCCGGGGCCGTGTTTGGGGTACCCACGGCTCCGGGTGGCCCCAGCCACATCGCAGCGGCACCGACCTGAAGGCTCAGTCCCCAATTTTTCTTCTTGGTCTGTCTCCCCCTGCTTGTTTTGGCGCTTGAGCGGCACGAGCTTTCCTTCTCTGAACAAACGTCAGCGACGACTCAACCAAACGCTCGGGATAATTGCAGTTCCTCGACCGGCCCTCCGTCATCTTTCATCATCGTGTTGCCACCAATCGTCTTCTTCTTCTTCTTGCCGCATCAAGGAACACTCGGCCCAGCTGCGGCAGATCGACTCGACTATCGTAGCAGCATTCTCGCTGCTGAAACCGTGGTCAAACAGGACGGACCAATTCCAACGGCAACCATCCCCACCACCATTCTCACCCGGAGGCATACCCATCTCGTAGAGGGGGGTCCTTGTTGAGTTTGCAAAGATCTGACGTACGATTTGCCTGTCAGTCGTCGAGGGAAAAGGCTTGGTTGAAGCCTCGTCGGACAGGAAGGCGCCTGGCAATCTTTTCATTGGAGCAGGAGGGAGTATCACCATTCCTTTAGGTCTGACGAGGTTTGTCTCATCCTCGTAAAGTCAGGAAAAAGGTTTGGGAAGCGTTCGAGACCCGATACCTGGCCCATCATGCCTACGTACGCGGAACGGCAACACAGGCGGACGCGCTCTCGGTCCGTGACCCGCACCCGGTCGCGGTCGCCCAGGCGGCATCGGGATGAGGCGAGGCGGAGGTCGCCCATCGGCGACGGGGACGGGGACGGCGGCTCGTATCGGGACCGGAGACGGTCTTCGCGCAGCGAGGACCGCGATCGGGAACCCAGGCACCATCACCGGCATCGCCACCACCGCCACCGCAGCAACAAGACCGCCGCCGCCGCCGTCGAGCCTCTGCCGTACGAGGCCCGTCAGCTGTCCAAGTCGGAGCTCGAGGTCTTCCGGCCGCTGCTGGCGTACTACCTCGACCTGCAGAAACAGAAGGACATCCGCGACATGGACGAGCGGGAGGTTCGGGGCCGGTGGAAGAGTTTCGTGGGGAAATGGAATCGCGGGGAGCTGAGCCAGGGGTGGTATGACCCCGAGATGTTCGAGGCGGCCAAAGAGAGGGCCATTGAGGAGGGCATCTATGGGCCCAGGGAGGAGGTGCGGCGCGACGATGTCGAGGCGATGAAAGAGGAGAGGCGCGGTGACGAGCGGGGCGAGGGAGATGAGGAGGAAGACGACGACGACGACGATCTTGGGCCAATGCTCCCACCCACCGCGCGGGAGGGAGGCCAACGCTCCGGCCCCGGGATCCCGAGTATGGCGGACCTGTCCCTCCACCGCGAGACGCTGGCCTCGGAGGCGCAGCGAGAGAGGGAGGCGCGGGCGGCGGACCTTCGGCAGCAGCGCAAGGACGACCGGAAGCTGCAGCGCGAGCGGCTGGACGACGTGGCGCCCCGGGCGGAGGCCGGGACGCGCGAGAGGCAGCTGGAGAAGCGGGCGCTGGTGAATGACAAGATGAAGGAGTTCCGGGACAAGGGCGGGGACGGCGGGGTGCCGGAGGTTGGGGAGCAGGAGCTCATGGGGGGCGGAGACTCGCTGCAGGAGTTCAAGGCGATGAAGGCGCGGGAGGAGAGGAAGAAGACGGAGAGGGAGCTGCGCCGTGAGGAGATTGCGAGGGCGCGGGAGGCGGAGCGGGAGGAGCGGATGAGGGAGTACCGGGAGCGGGAGGAAGGGGTCATGAAGGGGCTGCGGGAGTTGGCGAAGCAGAGGTTCGGGTGAGGGGGAGGGGAGAGCATTTAGATTATGTAGCAATTTTGGTTTTGAAGGAGCTTATGAAAAAACAGCATAAATTTGATGAGAAAATGAGACCATGTTCCTTGGAGTGCGAAACAGCAACAAGACGTGGTGAAGTTTTGCAAAACCAGCGACGGTATAATTTATCAACAGCACGGGGAAGCTGCAAGACGTCTCTTGGCATACACAAATAACAAGAGAGATTTGAGGAAAGAAACTTGTCAAACACTTGAGGCGATGGCGGCAAAGTCCCTCCTCAGCTTTATTCATTCCCATTCGAGCATCTCATGTTCCGCCACCCGTAGTTTGGTGTTGAAGACGTGTGATGTGTGATGTGTGACGGTACGATATCAGCCACACTGTACTACACAGCGGTTTGAACCACCTACCACAGTGTTGTCCGACGAATCCGAGTCTGCACTGTACCCACAACTTCACAACATCCCCCAAAACAAGACTGCAAAAAATTGCGACTCATCCTCTCTCTCTCACACCCCGCACACCCATTCAGGTAAGTTTATTCCTCTCAAAATGGTAACTCTCACCAGCCTCTGACAAACCAATGCAGAACTCTTTGATCCGGACCAACTTATAGGACAACCCCCCAAAGAGATATCGGTTGCTGGGAGTGTGTTCTCACTCTTGATCACTTGAGGCCGACCCCTCCATCGCATCTGCCCCTCATCAACGGTGAGGTGGGGGGAAAAAAAAAGAAGAAAAAAAGAGAAAAAAAGAAGAACAAAAACCAAGCGCTCAACGTCCCAGGCGCAAACCTCGTAATCCCATTCAACCTAACGCCGGCCACCATATCCCCGTCCCCGGCAGCACAATGAGCCCCGTCAGCGACGTCGCCGACGGCGACACGGGCGACCTCTTCGCCGACCCGGAGGACTACTACCCGCCCACGCCGCCGCCCACCACCCAAACCCACACGCTGTCGTCGGGCCGCGTCCTCACCCTCCACCTCGTCGGCTACTCGCCGACCGAGGCGCACCACCTCTGGAACGGCAGCCGCGTGGTCTCGGACTACTTCGAGGCGGACCCGAGCCGCGTGCGCGGCCGGACGGTGCTCGAGCTCGGCGCCGGCGCCGGCCTGCCGTCGCTGACGGCGGGGATCCTGGGCGCGCGGCGGGTCGTGGTGTCGGACTTCCCCGACGTCGACATCGTGCAGACGATGCAGAAGAACGTCGACGAAGCGGGCGACCTGGAGGGCGTCGTCGTGCCGAGGGGGTACGTCTGGGGCGCCGACGTGACGCCGCTGCTCGAGGCCCTCCCGGAGCCGGCGGACGGCGACGGGGGTCGCGGGGGGGAGAAGAGGTTCGACGTGCTGGTGCTGGCGGACCTGCTGTTCCGGCACTCGGAGCACGGCAAGCTCGTCGACACGATCTGGAACGCGCTGGCGCGGGAGAGGGGCGCGGTGGCGTACGTCTTCTTCACGTCGTACCGGCCGTGGCTGCGGCACAAGGACCTCGCCTTCTTCGACGTGGCGCGGGAGAGGGGGTTCCTGGTGGAGCAGGTGCTGGAGAGGAAGATGGAGAAGCCGCTGTTCGAGGGGGACCCGGGCGACGTCGAGGTGCAGAAGACGGTGAGCGGCTTTGAGGTGCGGTGGCCGGAGGAGCTGCTGGACGGTTGAGGGGCGGGCGTGGGATCAGGCTCCCAAGGGGATCCAGACTTGGGAGGCTTTTTTTCTTTCTTTTTATTTCCCCCTCTTCTGAATCACTTCTGAATCAAGTTGTTAAAGAGGGAAGGGGTCATGAGCGTTCGGGATTTGGGACGGCGTCGGTCAGGCATTGGGGACGATGGCAAAGAGGAAAAATCAAAGAAAACAGCGCGCGGCGGCGGCGACGGATTAGAATTTCTCGTGGCTGAGGGTGACAAGGCCTCGCTGGGTTGGGATGCGGCTTGTCTAGGGCGACGGGATCCTGCCATGCAAGAACCGGAGACCACGGGGGAGAAGGACTACTATAGAGGGCATATCTGCCATTCTTGAAGACCAGGTGATGCCGAGATTGGTCGGGTTGATTTCACAATAAACTAGATGGCGCAACGAGCGTGGGATTCGCCTCGACAAGCCATCTGCTCGTCCTTTCGAGCCACATTCAAGAATGAACCCCCCCAAGAGCGCAGATGGCACGAGGTCGAGAGAGTCGAGAATCAGGCTCATGACGCCACCCGACCCAGGGCGGGCGGAGATTATTCCAAAAACAACAACAACAACAACAACATGACAGCGCGGAAGACCGGCCTACTTGGATGGCCTTCGGCAGGGCCAAGCGGTTCCCTTTGGTCGTCTTGGTACTGAGACGGGGAGCCACCGTTACCGCATCTCAACATTCACTTCGTGACGCCATGGGCCCTTCTTACAGCCAGCGACGGCCCCCCACCCCTCCCACGCCGGACTGCTTGAGGGAATGTGTTTGATGCGACGCCGAAAGGAGCGCGAGCGGCTCGATGTTGGAGCCGAGGTCAAGTCCCCCCAGTCAGGGAAGGGGGTCGCTTGGGTTTTTTTTTTACGGGACGTGATGGTTGCAGGAGACTTGGGGTTGTCTACAAGAAGGACGGACGTGGGGTGGGAGAAGACAACGGCAAGCAGGGATAGGATGACGAAAGGAGTTCTGCTTACAGAGCAGCAGGGGGGCAAAAAAGCATGAGCATGAGCGTGAGGGTGTATTCCCGCGTAGGTATCGTGGGAATCGTCGCCATGGACATTGTGAATGAGAGTGAGTTTCTGGCCCGAGTGTGTAGTGAGCTTGTGGAGTGTTCTTGAGGTGTCTACTCCGTACTTGCCTTCCTGGTTGGAATAGGTATGCAAACGGGGAAAATGGACAAGGTAAATCCGAGATGGGAGAGCTGTGTGGATGGAGTATAAACCCGACAGTACCTAGCTACCTACCTACCTAGGTACCTTAGGTACTTACCTACTACGTAGGTACCTAGGTAGTGGGGCCCAGCTTTTTTTTGCCTTACCCCACACTTTGCACCCTCGGAGGCAGGTGCCTCTGAGTCCGAGTATCGATTGTTGCTCCTGCCGCGACGGGTTCGGGGCTTTCTTTGCATCTTGTTATCTTGGAACGCGTGCCTGCCTACTATTCTCCCATGTCTTCTCTCTCTCTCTCTCTCTAACTGCCCGGCTCATCCACCACTCAACGTCCCCTCGCACACACACACACACACAGCACCCGCGACAGCAAAACTGGATCCCCCCCTCCCCCCCGTTTGTCCGCTGCGTGTTGCAGCCATCGGGAATTTTCCTGACATTGGCTTGAAGATGGGATGTCACATCCAAGGGGTCAATGGTACCGTTGGGTGGGTGGTGTAGGGCCCAGAAGACTGCAATTTCCCGCCACCCACAACGCCTCGACATGGATAGGTACCGCGTTGAGGGTGGCCACGTGCGGGTGATGCGGTTGACTGAAGAGAGAGATACATAGACAGAGCGGAACGGTCGTCTCACGAGGACGACAAAAGACGAGAGGAAGCGTTGGACTGTCTGCCTGTCTGTCTGTCTGTGTGCACCTGTGCCTCTCCAGCCATGTGCCGTGGCAGTTGCACTCAGACACCCGGCTGCAGCCTCGTGTGCCCGCTCGTGTGAAGATGATTGAATGCCGAGACCTGGCCTCGCTGTTCTGTACTAACCGAACTGGCAGACAAACCTAGATGGCCGAGGTGTGCGTCATGAGCCAGTCCGGTAGCCTTTTTCTTAGAATACGTGTTTTGGACTCATTGCCTCATGCAGTAGCTGTTGGCCTTATTATTCTTGGGGGTGGGGGTGTTTGTTTTGCGTTTGGTTTTGCCCAGACTCCTCTCTCTCTCTCTCTCTCTGTGTGTGTGTGTGTGTGCTTCGGCAAGTTCCCAACCCATTCCATTCCGGTGCGAGTCCCGGCCTCCGCATTTGGAGACGTGGAGCTAGTGCATTACCTCCGAACCCGTGCAGGGATCCATGGCTGTCTGTCGCCTGGGGGGAGACCAAGGTGCACCCCCAGATCCTGATTTCCTCCTGGCCACAAGAGGAAGAAGAAGAAGAAGAAGAAGAAGTCTAGCGGTATCGAGCCTGGTCTATCCCGCCCTACCTGACAGCGGCGGCGTTGAAGCGGAATCTGAAGCTGACAGGGGCCTCGTCGGAAGGGACTCTCGCCCATCAGCTCTGGTCGACGTAGCTATCTGTAAGTAGGTAGCTCTCCTGCTTCGCGTGGTTTCTCCAAAAAAGGGACGCGCGCGAGGTTCGTCGGCCGAAGCGGCCCATTTCGTCTGGGTTGGTTCCCTGCCGCGATTGGCCGCTATAGCAAAAGCTGCCATTGGTGCGTCTTGAGACCTGGACGTTTCCTAGTCTTCCTCCGCTCCCTCCCCCTCCCAAATGGAGAACCAACCACCCATGCAGCACGTAACTGGCACGGACGGGACTCCCTAACCCGAGGGGTTTAGCCCTGGCAGATGGGCGATGAGATGAGAGCTTGTGCTGCCCTGATATGGCTGGCACATGGGTGCAGGAGGGCGGAGTCTTTGGGCGTGCGACGGAAGAGCAGAAGTGAGGAGAGAGAGAGGGGGGGGGGGAGCATCAAGCGTTTAAAAAACCCGTCAAACCTTGGGAGATGGGATGGAGATTCTAGGCCGCGCCCCATGTTATCCATGCCATGCCATGCCATAACGTGCTGTCATGTGCTTTGAGCCTCAACATCTCCTCATCGGCATCAGCACCGGCAACATCACCGTCATCGTCATCTCTCATCAACGACAACAATACACGTAGTAATAGCAAATAACAGAAGAGAAGAAAAAAATACCTACTCCCCATCTCCGGATATAGGATCGACCAACCACGTCTGTCTCTAATGAACTCCTTTGCCGACGAGGAATTGTTTCCATGGCCGGTTTCCAGGCGCCCGTGAAGTTGTCCCCCCTCCCCCCCCTCACTACTACCATCATCACCACATGCAAGCAAGCCCGTTGCGGTGCGTTTAGGCATGTTGAGCAGGGCCGCTCCCTGGAAAGGTTGGCTCGGGCATTGGTATACGGTGTACCTGGATAGATGGTCTAGCCAAGGTACTTTCCGGGGAGGACCCCACCGGAAAGGTACCTCACACATGTCAACCCCCAAGTCACCCTGGTGTTTTCCCACCCAGCCAAGACAGACGGACAGACAGACGGATAGACAGACACAGACACAGACAGGACAGCACAGCACAGCATGGCACAGGAAGAGAAAGACGGAAGAAGAAGAAGAAGAAGAAGAAGAAGAAGAAGAAGAAGAAGAAGAAGAAGAAGAAGAAGAAGAAGAAGAAGCCCAGGCTGCGCGTGCTTCTACTACTTAATCACTGCCCAATGTGTCGAGGTCGGCCCTTTGAATCGCCTCACCCTCGCCCATGGTGTGCGTGTGTGTGTGTGCGTGTCCAAGTAATTACGTAGCAGCTACCAAGGGTGTGCAGCGTCGGGCACCACCCTACAAGTGCTTCTCCAATGCGGAGAGAGAGAGGAGACAACCCCAGACCCCAGATTCCTTGCCTAGGCAGGTGGATTTCCCCCCATCCAACGGAAGCCAATTCTTTCTCTCCTCATCACTCTCTCCACCTTTTTCTCACCCAGTACAACCGTGACGACCACCTCCATCTCACCTTGGGTACTTCACCTCACCTCCCACGCGCACCCCGGCCCTAACTGTGTGCAGACATTCATCTCTTCTCCATCTTCAGCTGCGACAGACGCGAAGCATTGTAATTGCATTCCGAGCCGGCTTTCTCCATTGATCGATCCTCCACCGCACATCATCAAAACCCTGCCGCTCCTGGACATCCCAACCGCCGCCTCTCCCTCACTTTCTCTCCGTTGTCGCTCTTTTTGTTTGGGCTCTTTTCTCCTCACGCGACAATCTTTCGAACCTTTGCACCACGCCCACACACACACACACACACACACACACACACACCAACATCTGCAAGTCGAGTCTACCCCGAACGCCATTACAGCGCCTTACCGGTCGATCTTGTCCTGCTTCTCCGCCCATCCCAGCATCCTGCCGTTGTTTGTTTCGTCGCACGGCGCGCCGCGCACAGCCGAGATTCCCGTGTTTCCCCTCTTCAGCCCATCATCCCCGACCAGCTCTCAGCTACCGCGAATACCTGTACCAAGCTTCCAAATACCTAGCTACCACCACTCCAGCCGATTCCCCCGCCTCGCCTGACTGACCTCACATTCGGCTCCTGAGGTACGGCCGCACCTCGCAACGTTTCTCTTTGTCTCGCTGTCCTGCCTGCCTGCCTGCTGCCCTCCCTCCCGCCTCCGCTCTCCAGTTCCACGTCGCTCAGAGCTTGGGCCGCCCGTCCATTCGAATCTCCTCTCTCCTCTCCTCTCCTCTCCTCATCCCCCTCTCCGTCCGTCCACACGTCCATCCACCCACCCATACGTCTCCTCTCTCCGACTCCTCTCCCGAGACCGTCTCCTCATCTCCATCAATTCCCCGCCTTTTGCTCTCCCACCCCCTCCCTGGCCATTTGCCTCGACGACCTCGCTGCCACTTTATCCAAGGGTGCTTGCTGTGCTTTGAGCCGAGTACCTCCAGTCCACGCTCCAATTCTCCCATGCATGCTTGTTTTTGTTGTCTTTCACCCCGGCGCCCAAACATTCAAACACACTTGCCGCGACCTCCCACCGCCCACTTCCCTTTCATACTCGTCCTCAATCAGCCTGTATCCCCCGTGTCACTTGCCGCCGTGACGTGACACCGGCTCCTGTACTCTTCCCCAAAATTTACTCGCCCGCATCCTCCCGTCTCGCCTACCTTGCTGCTGCTGCTGCCGCCGCCGGGGCATCCCATTCCGAATCCCTACTTCTCGCTCCCTCCACGCATCTTCTGCATGCTTCGCAGCAACGTCCGAGGACTCAGTCACTTGCAACCACAAACCCCACCGTCCCTCAACGCTCACGCTCACGCTTGCCCCGACGAGAGCCATCTGGATCAGACCTGCTTACCCGGCACTTGCATGGAACGACACTAGACGACTTGGAGCAGAGAGGGTCTTGACCGCCATATTCCTCCTCTACTCCTGAAGAGAGCTTGTAAAACTTCCGTTTCTTTCCAACAGTCTTCATATCGATACACGACGCATCGCACCAACAAAGTATCCCTTTCGATCCCAACTCTGCTCCGCCTTCCTTCTCCATCCCCCTTCCCAACTTTCTTGTGCTGTGCGACCTCCTCGGAGCCTTCCGACCTGTCTATACCTGTTGGAGCACATAGTACCTGTCCTTACCTGCCTTCCTTCCCGAAGCTAGGGCTCTCACGCAGATGCTTCCTCTACAGTCTATAGAGGGCATGCCTCCTCACGGAGCCTCTGCTACTGGTGAGAATGGAGAGACCCGGCCACAGAAGCCAAAGACGTTGCCGTGCAAGTATTGCAGCAAGCGCTTCAGGTGAGTTGCCCTCCCCCCCGCCCCTTGCTCAAGTCACACCCCTCCCCCCTCCCCCCCAATTTGGTTGACATTGGCCCTCACTCACACACTCTCTCTGTCTCTATCTCTATGTACCTGCTAGCTCACATTGCTTTTACACTTTAGGCGTGTGGAGCATGTCCAAAGACACGAAAGGACGCACACCAAAGAGAAGCCCTTCGCCTGCGGTTGGGCTCGCTGTGGGAAAACGTTCGGACGACGGTGAGTCCATCAACCTTGCCCCTGGCCATTCATCATTTTGCCATCCTGCCCAAGTACACCTACCTACCTACCTAACCTACCACACGTCGACACCACATGCCGCTGTCGCCTTACACACGCACCACACGCACCACCCCCAGCTTGCTTTATCCCAAGACTCCCCCCGCCCGTCCCGGGCTCCGACTCTGAACTCCACCTCCTTGTCTTTATTCTAAATGCTCATCCGTATCACGGCCAACTCCCCCTTGTTATCTGACTTTAGGAATATGCTTATATGGACATCAGTGACCTTCTCGTCCGCCATGAGAAGCTCGTTCACCTCAACGAGGGCAGCAAGGAGAACAACCGCCCGAGGAAGACATCGTCCAGCACCCACAATCCGCCGTCTTCCTCCGACAGCCATGTCGAGCACGAGATGCTCGGCGTCCAACGCCCGCCCCAGCCCCAATATCACCAAGAGTCGATAACACCGGTGGCGTCCACCATGGCCCCCGATCCTCGCATGTCGGGCCCGGCGCGTGCCGCTGCCTGCAACCTCGACTTGCTCTCTGATGCTGCTTTGGCCAGCGAAGTGAACCCTATGCAGCAGCCCATGATGGCGGACATGGGACGTCCACCTTCAGACCACGCGAGGGTCAAGTCCTATGACGAGCCCATGGGGTATCCTGAGCGCCCGCGGGAGGATCAGAACATGCTGGCGCCCGGCTACGCTCCCCAGCCCCAGGCCGCGCCTTACGACGACTACCACATCTTCCTCGACGACTTTGCGCCTTCGCATTACCTTCCGCCCCCGTACGAGTCGGATCAGCAGATGGGCGGTCTGTGGTCGCGGCCCGGCGACATGCATCATCGTGGACCGTCTAAGCCATCGTCGCAGTTTCCTTCGCGGTTTCCTTCGGTCCAGCCCGACGGAAGGGAGGGGATGGAAGGCGGCCCACGGAGCCATGATGAGTCGATGAGAGCGCCACTTCGCATATCTGCCGTCGATCATACTGTCATCAAGAACAGGCTGGAGGAGTTCTCGTCCGTCATCCCCAACGACTTCGTCTTCCCGTCTCGCCATACTCTCACTCGCTTCTTGGAGGGTTACATCAGCGGCTTCCACGAATACCTCCCGTTTCTCCACATCCCTACTCTGACGCCCGCCGAAATGGCACCCGAGCTTCTCCTTGCTATTCTGGCCGTCGGTGCTCAGTATCGGTTTGAAAGTCATCGAGGTCACGCTTTGTGGTATGCCGCCAAGGCTGTTGCGCTCGAACAGATTCGACGGCGGCACAGCCACGAAGTGCATGCCCTGCTGCCTACACCAGCCGCGTACAGCCCGCACTCGACGCGGCCCTCCCCGAGCTCTGGTTTCCGCCACACGTTTGCTTCGGCACAACAAGATCGCCCGATGACGCAAGACACACACCGAGAGCCTTTGTAAGTGCGTTCGTCAGCTTTGCCCGTCACCGGCACTAACCTCGGACAGCTCGCCGAACACGCCACAAGCCCGACTCGAGACGACCCAGGCCGTCCTTTTGCTTTTTGCAGTAGGACTCTGGGGAGCCAAGGCCATCTTGCACGAGGCTCTGTCCCTGCAGAGCCACCTCGCCATGCTGGTCCGCGAGGAGGGCCTGGTCGCCGAGTCCAGCCCGGCCGTCGCGCCAGATTGGGAGACTTGGATCCGGCTCGAAGGGGCTACGCGGACAAAGCTTATAGCATACTGCTTCTTCAACCTCTGTAGCATCGCGTACAACATGCCGCCCCTCATCCTCACGTCGGAACTCGGCCTCTTCTTGCCCTATCCATCCCGGCTGTGGAGGGCCGAATCAGCGTGGCAGTGGCAGGAAGACCGGCAAAACTGCCCGTCTGCCGAGATCACCGTCCACGACGCCTTCTCTAGGGTTTTGACGACTTCGCCCCAGGGCTTGCCTCCGCACATGTCGTCTCTTGGGAACTACGTCCTGATCCACGCTCTTCTGCAGCACATTTACCTGTTGAAGCAGACCTCCTTTGCCCTGAGCTCGCCATTCGGACCCCAGAGAGGCCTGAAGCCCGAGGATGTCGAAGAGGTCACGGCGGCGCTGCGGGTCTGGCAGGTCAGTTTCGAACATCGACACCAGTTACGTGCCGCCGATGCGGGGCACATGGGCAACAGCGACTCCTTCCCAGGTGGGCCGGTGGCTTTCAACTCGACTGCTCTCCTGCGTCTGGCATACATTCGCCTATACACGGAAATCCCGCCTGGCCGGTGCCTCGAAACCCGGGATCACATGCTGGTCGCCTCGTCGCTGAGCGGCATGCCCCTTCTTGTCCGGACCTTGAGGCTTCACAGAGCCGTGTTCCAGGCCATTCACGCCCTCTCCATGTTGGTCAAAGCCGGGGTTAACTACGTTGCGAGGACCAAGAGCCTGGAATGGAGCATCCAGCACTCCCGTAAGTACCCTCCAAGCCGACAAGGCACCGTTTCCCGCTTGCTAAGCCGAGCTGTTCGCAGTGTGTAACTTTGAATGCGCCATTCTGTTATCCAAGTGGCTTCTCACCCTCGCGTCGATCGGACCGAATGACCCGCCTGCGACACCCGAGGAGAAGAACCTCCTGCAGTCGGTTAGGAGAATGCTCGACGAGACGGAATTCGCGGTGCCCATTGATCCATCCCTGGGCGGGCCCGCAGCCGGCCAGCCTGCCAGCAGCGAGGTGTCCGCCAACGACAGCACGCGGCTGAGGCAGCTGGCCGCGGCGGTCATTAGGCTCTGGGCGGAGACCTTCAAGGGTTCGCACATTTTCGACATGGTCAGGGCCATGGGCTCGAGTTTGGACGGATATGCCGATTTGGTCGAGAAGCCCCGAGACAGGACGCCTCTAGGCCGCATCGCCCATGATCCCAACCTCGGGTGACGGGCCCGGGCATCAAATGACTACTAGACATAATACCGGATGATCGGACCTTGCAGATTGTGCAGTTGCTCAATGGGTGGGGGGCACTTGGCTGGTGGTTGACAAAGCTCGACCGTTTGATGCCAAGAAACGCCATGCTCTCCCGATTCGGCTGCCCGCAGCCCAAACATGTGCCTCGACAAGTCCTGTTCGGTATGAGTTCCAATCCCCGTTTCGAAAGAGACGGTGTCGCAGCGGCGTTGTCGAGAAGACTCGTTGCGTTTTCGTGTGCGTGAGGGGTAAAAGCCGCCCCGACGCCCAGAAGGATTTGAAGTTGTGTGCAGCTAAGAGAGGACGAGGGGGCAAAATTGAGGTCTGGCATGTCGTTAGCTTCCCCCGCCCTCAGACGTTGGAGGTGGCCCTAGTCGGGATTTCGGAGCGCCGAGCCGGCGCAGAGTACCGACCGACAGGCACCGGCTAGAACTTGGGGAGAGGGATATTGAGTACTTGGAGATGAAGCAGGGGGGAGGTAAAGTCTGGCTTGGCTACCTATTCTCGTGCACGTTTGGACTCGTCAGGCAGCAAAAGGAAGGGTCGGAGACTCGGAGAATAGCCGCAGGGGGTGGCTTTTTATTGCTTTTTTGCTTTTTTCGGTGCTTGTCAAGTTATTGGCCAGGGTCCGCTTACCCATCGGTTTGAGAGGCCGCATCTCGACCGATTTGGGATTGTTCACGTTCCGCTTTGGGAAAGGGGATGATGGACGGGTGGGATCGATATAGCCGCCACCGCAGCAGCACCCCCAGCTAGCTGCTGCGGTCACGGCGGACGACGTCGGTGACGCGACGTGCGTACTGGGATCGGGTCGGCGTTGATAGGCTGTGAATGAATAACGACAAGAAAGAAATGTTTTGACCATCTCGTATATGGGTGCTGCAGTTATTTGCCTGGGTGGTCATCAATGGCCGGACCTGGAACCCCCCACAGGCAGTGTGAGAGGCTGCTGCTGGTGAGCCCAGGGGCCGCAGAAGAAGCAAAAACAAAGAACGTCAAGATTGCCAGTGGTTGGCAGTCGATCATGACGGGCATGAGGTACAGGGATATGCGACTTGAGATGTGCCACCGGTGAGAGGGGTGGGGAGGGCTTTGCTTGATGGACCAGCCCGCCCGCAGAACCTGTGCTGGGCATGGTTTTCGATATCGCCAAGATCGGGCGCTGTCGGCTCACCGGAGGGCCTCCCGCGCGCGAGAGCCATCTTGAGAGGATTTGCCAGACACTCCTACAATTCTCGTCCTACCTGCCGGAGAGCATTTGTGTTGAGATTATACTTGGAGAGCTGGAGGGGGCGGTGTTGCCCAAGGATAGGCCCGAAGGGACGGATGTCCGTCGTACCTTTTTTGCCTTTACATGACACCAGGTCGTGTGTCTCGTTATTGCTGACAGCCTGGTTTGAAAAAATGAAAAAAAAAAAAACCACCCTTTGGTTGACCAATGGGTCCGAACCGACGATAAGTTGTTCACGCGTCATGGTTTGCTTTTCGAACCGCGGCTCCCTTGTGAAAGGCGGTCTCCCGACAGATTGGGGAGTCGGTCGCTGAGCATCATGACAGAGCTGCCGTCTCTCGAGGTGTACTTGGACCAAAGGGGAGGGGGGGAAGAGGTTCGAGGGGTGAATGCTTCCTACTACACCTCCGCGGAACTTTGAAACTTATTCAGACACCCTTTGAGAGGCGTGCGGTCCGATGAGAGGCGAGTCTGCGCAAAGGGTCGTTATTCACTTGGGCATCTGAGGTGAGTACCCAAGTGACAACGTCGTAGGTTTAGAATTGGAAGATGGCTGCCGTCTCTTTGCAGCTGTGTGGATCGGGAGGCAAGTGAGGTGGGCTGGCATGACTTGAAAGCATGATATGAAAATACAGCTCCGGTTTATACTTCACTTCCCGCTTCAAGAGCGCAGCCTATCTAGGCATGTTGAGACATTAGACAAAAGAACCGGGAGGTGATGGATTACAGGACTCGGCGCTGATGTTCCCGTACCTACCTAGCTAGGTATGTATGTGGTGTACCTAAGCAGCAGGCTTGGGCACGTGCAGTCATGTGATTTCGCGTTCAGCTGCGTCAAGTCTGTCGCGTCCGCCCCCGGGATTCACTGGGCCCGATGACGCATTGCATTGCACCTTTCTGGGACAATATCAAGGTTTGACCAAGACCAATCAAAATCGCCTCGAACGAAGCGCTTGGCCGAATTGCGACACGCTCTTCTCAGCCTGATCCAAGGGATTCTTGCTGGCACACATCAAAATAGAATAAAAACAAAACAATGCCTGTCCGGAAACGCCGTGCGGCGTCACCGCCTACCGAGGTCGAGGACGAGCCCCGCCGGCGGTCACGGCGCATCTCGAGCACGCCGAAGAAGAGCAAGTATTTTGACGGAAGCAGCGATGACGAAGATGAACTTGGTGGCGACGCAAAGTTCGATGATGAGGCCGATGAGCCTGAGAGTGAGGTGGACGAAGAGGAGGAAGTGGAGCAGCCCAAGAAGCGCGGGCGGGGACGGCCGAAGGGTCAACCCGCCAAACCCAAGGCCAAGCCACAGCCAAAGGCTACAAAAGCCAAGCCTGCGAAGAAGCAAAAGATTGAGCAAGTCGAAGATGACTATCAAGATGAGCAGCCCGACGAGGAGGACAACGAAGAAGACGACGACGAAGACGACGATGACGACGAGGGGGATGGTTTCGAAGGCGAGAGGAGGGTCACCATCATTCCGCTCGAGAAGCTCCGGCCCCTAGATGGCGTCGAATATTCGGATGAGACTGTGCATAAGAATACGCTCCTGTTCTTGAAAGACCTAAAGGCTCATAACCAGAGGTCGTGGCTCAAGAGTACGGCTGGCCACTCGGACTCACTCTTGATTTGAGGGTGGTAAAAAAAAAAAAAAAGGCTGACAACATTATAGGCCACGACGGCGAGTACAGACGCGCGCTCAAGGACTGGAACTCCTTCGTCGAGACCATTACGCCCAAGGTCACCGAGGTCGACTTTACCATTCCCGAGTTGCCGGCCAAGGACCTTGTCTTCCGGATCCACCGCGACATTCGCTTCAGCAAGGATCCGACCCCGTACAAGGTACGCGCTTCATCGCACATGCTGTTTTCAGCTTTCTCGTCATAGAAGACACGTGTGGCTAACGGGGAACTCCTTTAGGCGCACTTCTCGGCTGCATGGTCGAGGACGGGTAAAAAAGGGCCGTACGCTTGCTACTACATCCACCTCGAACCGGGCTCTTGCTTCATCGGCGGCGGTCTGTGGTGCCCCGAGGCGTCGCATCTGCAAAAGCTGAGGGAGAGCATCGACGAGCGGCCGCGGCGTTGGCGTCGGGCGTTGAACGATGAGAGGTTCAAGATGACGTTCCTGCCCAAGGCCGCGAAGAAAGGGGGCGAGGAGGGGGCGCTGAAGGCGTTCGCCGAGACGAACAAGGGCAACGCACTGAAGACGAAGCCAAAGGCAAGTTTGCTCACAGTCACCTTTTTCGAAGAAAAAAAAAAGCCGAAAAAAGGAGGGAAAAAATAGTTCGGCTCGACATGTGGCTAACTTGTGCTCGCAGGGATATTTGGCGGACCACCGCGACATCGAGCTCTTGAAGTTGCGCAACTTCACAATCAGCAAGAAGGTTGACGATCGGATCTTCACCAAAGAGGACGCTCAAGACAAGGTTTGCGAGATCATCGCGGCCATGCACCCCTTTGTAAGTCGAGAGGAGCCCCTCCTCATCCCGTAGCTCGACTGACTGGGAATAGATCACCTTTTTAAACAGCATTGTCATGCCCGATCTCAACCTGGATGATGAAGACGACAGCGAAGATGAGGAAGATGAGGAAGATGAGGAGCAGGAGAACGACGATGCCGAAGAAGACGGCAATCCCGGGGGGGCAGGCGACGAGGAAGAGGAAGAGGAAGGCAAGGATTGGAGTACGCATAAGTTTTGAGATCTGACACGAGTTGTCGACAGCCATCTCTCACACATGCCGATACCTTGCATACTGTTGTGTCCGGAACTGAATGGAAGATTTGGATCTGGTTCAGGGTGGCTCGACAGGTCGGAGTCCCGTCTCCGCTGGAGCAATTTGGGCAGCTCAAGTGCCGCTTGAGCACGGGCCATTAGAGCAACCCGATGTGGCTGGCTGCTGATCTACCTACAAACGAGTGGGGGCACCCCCCGGGGGAACCGTCATGGCCGGCAAGCCGGCGCCGTTCGGAGGGGGCGGGCGGAGCCAGCTCGGCATGGGCCCGGCGTCTACCTGGACTACCCCAGCGCACGGATGCTCAGCCCTTTTGGTTCAGGTGAGTTTTTGGAACAAACGCGTTTGAGTATGCTGTATTGCAGGTTAATTTTGCTTTGGGTTACCCGGTTCAAGATGTGATCTGAACTTTTTTGGTGTATTGTTGTCATCACGATAGCGTGGAGGCGCCAGTTGCTCAAATGAGAGTTCTTGAAATAGGCGGGCATCGACATCACTACTCTTCATCATAGTGTTTCATCGAGTGTCGACAGCGGCCATTTATTCATGGGTGATTCTTCTTCTTCTTTTCCCTCTCTCTTCTACTGTTGTTTCGAAGTGGCCTTGCGTAAAATGATCATTATTGTGATTTCCGACGTAAAATATATATGTCCATGAGGAAATTATATACACATGAAAGACTTGTATCACCCCCATCTCCACCTCCTTGGACAAAAAGTAATGAAGTCCACTCGCCACAACCGAAAACCTCTCTCTCTCTCTCTCTCTCTCTCTCCTCTTCTTTCAAGAGCATTCATTCCCTTCCCTCTGCTGGAAGCTTACTGGGGCCCGCAAAAACCGCTTATAGCCAAGTGTAGCACATGTCGGCGACGGGGACCTCTGTGTTCCAGAGCTCGCCCGACCACCAGTTGGTGGCGAAGGCGGCGACGCTGAAGAAGAAGTCGCTCTTGATGGCGAAGCCCTCCTGGCAGCCCGTGTTGTCCTGGCCGATGCCGGTGCCGCCGGTGCCGGCCTCCTGGCTGGCGCTCAGGGTGAAGTCGTTGACGAGCTTGGAGTGGGTGGTGACGCCCGAGGAGAGGCCGATGGCGCCGCCGAGGATCTCAAAGACGAGCTCGACGCCGAGGTCGACCGAGGGGTTGACGCCGACGTGGGCCTTCTGGGTGATGTTGGCGTTGGCGGTCCAGACGGGCTCCCAGCCGGTGGCGGCGGTGGCCGCGACGTCGACGAGGTCGAGGTGGAGCTTGGCGTCGGGGAAGGAGAGGCCAAAGTCGGTGGTGATGCCGGCCGCCGCCGTGGCGTCGAGCTCGACGCCGATGCCGAAGCTGAGGGCGGGGCCGAGCTTGATGATGCCGGGGATGTCGACGAAGCTGGCAGCGGTGTTAGTTCGGCGAGGGACAAGAAAAGAAGAAGAAAAAAAGGGACTAAAGAAGGGGAAATTGCTCACTTGTAGCCGAGGCCCTCGGGGCTGTAGCTGAAGTTGCCAGTGTAGGGCGCCTTGACGTCGATGCTCAGGCCGAGGTCGGCGCCAAAGTAGGTGTCGATGTCGAGCTCGAGCTGCTCAACCTTGGGGGGCACGACGGTGTACTTGAGCTTGCCGGAGAAGGTCATGTTGGAGGCGAGGGAGGCCTCGTCTGCGGTAATGGTGACGTAGGGGTCGTAGTTGAAGAGGGTCGTGGCCGCGGGCAGCGCGAGCTTGTTGCTGATGTGCAGGCTGTCCTGGTCCGTCGTGATGGCGCGCTTGGTGGTTGGGTTCTGGACGGGCACGTTGGAGAAGGAGATCTCGGTAGAAGCTGGTGGAAGGGTGGTTAGCGTCGTCGTCGTCGTCGTCGTCGTCGGTGACGGGTGTATCTAAGAGAAGAGGAGCCGCTTACCGGCCGTGTTGGCGACGTCGCTCTTGTGGGCGTTGGCCACGACCTCGAGCGAGTTCTCGTCCCAGGTGACGGAGTTGACGAGGAAGAAGCCGCGCTCCTTCTCGACGTCGCAGTTGCCCTGGTGGTTGGTGACCATGACGAAGTCCTTGAGGTTACGCCACTGCTGCGAGGTCTGCTGGAAGGAGGCCGTCTCGTTGAAGGTGACGGTGATGCTCGAGCCCGCGCAGGAGACGGCAGTGATGGCCGCGACCTCCTCGAGCACGACCGAGGGGTACTTCATGGCCAGCACGACGCTGACGAGGCTGTCGTCGGAGGCGCCATAGCTGAGCGTGATGTTGTTGGACGGCACGAGGTTGGCCGGGTCCTTCTTGTTGCACTCGGGCCGCAGGATGGGCTTGAGTATGGTGGTCGCGTTGACGGCGTTGGCAGCGGTGGCGGCGTTGGCGCCGACGGCGGCCAGGGCGAGGGTGACGAGGGCGAGCATCTTTGGCGGTCTTTGGGGGGGGGGGTAAATGAAAAGAGAGGAAGGAAGCCTACGCTGGTTGGAAAGCCTGACGAAACCAAGAACCGACACGAGAGCAGAGTGAGGGCTCATATAAGAGGAGCCCGAGATGGAGGCGTGTTAGTTGGCCATGCATCGTCCGCCCTCTTGGCCGTGACCGGATCTGACAGCGCGGTTGGCGTCGTAGCCGCCAATATCTCTCCACCGAGCCTGCATCTCATGCAGAGTTCCCTTCGTGATAGCATCGCGAGCCTGTTCTCATGATTGCCGGAACGGGAATCTCATCTTGTTCCTTGGTTTGTCCACATGCGTGGCCATGGTGTAATCGCCCACCCCCCCGCCCACCCCCACCCCTGTCGGTGCGCGAGTCACGAAGAGGTCCAAATAGGCCACCAAGGTTATCGGCGTTATCAATAAATCCCACCGCGCTGCTACGTCCCTACCGGTTCAGTGTCGTATCGGACCGCGGGGTTCACAACGTTATTTGGGTTTACCGGTTGAGCCACGCGCGATGGGGTCCACGACGTCCCGGGTTCGGCAGGTGGGAGATATCCCGTGCCCTGACAGGAGGCGCCTCATTGGACCTCGAAGCTGACGGATTCCCCATAGGGGTGTGAAAGCAATATTGGCGGCACATGGCACATGCGACCGAGGGACGGCTGAGATCGTAGCATCTCGGGCGGAGCTCTCGGTCGATATGGCCCGGGTTGGCGCTCGGCAGGGGGTGCTCAGCCCAAAAGAGGGCTTGAGGCCGCGATGGGACCAACGGCGGCAAGGTCGGGCGACCGATTGCGGAAGCTCGTAGAGCATTAATTGATTTTTTTGCGAAGCAGACAACGGGCACACAACGGGCACAATGACACCATGGTGACGGACGATAACAGGAAATGCTTGACTCATCTCAATCGTTATATAAGTTCTAAACGGGGGGGCAACGTTGCTAGATGACGCTTGTTTCATGACGGGAGGCAAATACAACCTACAGACCACTTTTGTCCCCCACCTAACGCGGTCGGCGGGCAGATAATGGAAAGCAAGAAGGAGTGAGAAACATGTGATTGCTTATGCCGACGAGATGTCACCATCTCGGCTCCGGCTTCTCGGTCGCAGGGGTTTCCAGCGCGTTCTTGTCCGCAAACGGGTCGTCGTCATCCTCCTCCACCTCTTCACCTTCCGAATCGGGCTGAGCCTGCTGCTGGACGGGGAGTCTAGGGGGCTTCGCAGGGGCAGGAGCTGGGACTGGGGGAGAAGGCCTCGACATTGGGACAGGACGGGGCGGAGGAGGAGGGCGGGGCGTCGGCGTTTGGCCGATGCTCAGGCCAGAGAGGTCAGGAGGAGGTGGAGACATGGATTGCTTGGCCCTTTCGGATACCACTACAGGATTGTCAGCACGGGGCGGGCTCTTTGTGTGATGTTAAAAAAAAAAAAAGAATGGCGGGCATACTCCGGTAGATGTGAGCCTGCTCGGCAAGCTCGTCATCGGAATCGCTGTCGGCATCGATGGACCGGTCGAGTTGCTCAAAGGTCATGAGGGCCGTCACGAGCTCGTCATTGGCCCTGAGGAGGCTGCCGAGCCACTCTTCCGATTCGATGTGGTGGATCTGAGATGGTTAGTCGAGGGGGTCCCCCATCCGAGACGAACCCGGGCAAACTCACGTAGCGGAGGATCTTCCGCCTCAGCTGCTTGCACTTCTCAAACTGCTGAACGGCCTGGGAGTTCTCGGAAATCCGCTCCCTCTCGCGGTTGATGCTCTGCAGGTGGTTGGTGAGGTTGGTGGTGGCGATGGAGCTCTCGGCAATGGTGCTCTTCATCGCATCCTTCTCCAGCTCCAGATTGAAGGGCTTGCGCTTGCCCTTCTTTTCCTTGTCCTTCTTCTTCTTGTCCTTGGAGGAGCCGAAGAAGGAGCCGCCGGAACGGGATGAGGACTTGGAGTGACCGCCGGTGTCGGTGCCGGTGCCAGTCCCAGCGGCGTTGGGAGATTCGCCGTACGGCAGATACGGCGTGCGCTGGGGACGGGAAGACTCGCCGGCACGGCCAGTGGGCGAAGGGGGCCTGTCCTCTTCTTCCTCGCCGAACGGGTTTTCGGTCTCTCGGACGGCCTTGGACCTCTCCTGAGTGACGGCAACCTTGCGCTTGGGAAGTTCCTGGCAGACGTTAGCTGGCGCCTCCCCCTTCTTCTCGGGCGTCTGGCTGGCGTTACCTGGTGCAGCCTGGCGATGCGCTCGAGACCGGGGGTGCCCTTGTACTGAGACCAGCTGCGGAAGAGCTCGGTGCACTTCTTCCTGACCTCGGGGTCCGCCAGCTCAGAGGTGCCGCAGACCCTCAGCCGCTCCAGCAGGGTCTCGTCGGCGAAGGCGCGCTGGAAGCGGGGGCCGGCATTCTGGATGAGGCCGTCCAGGATGGTCAGGGCCCTGAGCTGGCGGTGGACGTTGCCGTACTTGAGTTTCTTGCGGATTGCACGGGCGGCCTCGGCAGGGCCGGAGGCCTGGAGCTTGATGACCTCGACGAGGTCGGGGATGCCGCTCAGGTCGTCCTCTTCATACGTCTCGGAGGTCAGCGTCTCGATGTTCACCGTCACGGCCGAGTACGGCTTCTTCTGTCGGCGGGTCAGTGCTCGCTCATGCGCTCAAGACACTCGTATGCTGCTTCAAAGACACATGTGGCTCTGAAAGGAGCGTACTTGATTCATCTGGCCGTCGGCTAACCGCGCGGCTGAGAGAGAGAGAGAGAGAGAGAGAGAGGATGAGAGAGAGACAGAGAGGGTGAGGGGTCAGGCCTACCTGAGAAAACATGATGTCGGCAACCGGATGAAGCGTGGAACCTCCAAAGAAGAGGTAGAAGGATCAAGCTTAGGAGTCTGCCCAGAGCCGTGGATGGCGGAGAAGTGGCGCAACTCGGGTGACTGATGGGAAAGAGGGGTTTAGAGGAGATGGTCGTCGGCGCAGCAAGCGGACGGGGGCCAGAAGGGGGTCGGAGGTTGTCGCAGGCGGTTGATCGAGAGCGTGAGATGCGGGTGGGTGAGAGCAGACGAAGGCCGGCAACCAACAAACATGAGACGCACAGAAAGGACGGGAAGGACTAGGAGGAGCAGTCGGTCCTCACGATCGGACTCCGGGTCGGGCTCGGGAGGCAAAATGTGCATGTAGTGAGTGACGGGAGTGTGAGGGACGGCGGACGAGGCAGCCGTGGTGGGGCAAGGCGCTCTTTCCAAGCTGGCGTTCCGCGGGGTCCAGCGGTACGGTACGTACCCAGCAAAACACCACGACATGCGGGTTGGCCCCGCTGACGTAATTTCTTTAGAACGCACGGCTCTTTTTCTTTAGTCATCTGACAGGGGTCGGTTGGCTGGACTGTGTCTCGGGTCACTAGATACCTAGGTACCTTACAATGGACCTGGCGCCAATAGACTGAGATTGTTAGCTGTGAGTCTCTGGGATGATACAAATGATCTTATCTATTTTGAATATAATGGAACCTACGACCAAGAGTTACTACGTAGTATTATCTACTGGATTTGCGAGTGGTAAATGGGAACAGAAATACGTACCTAAGATAGGTATACAGATAAACAGTGTGCAGAACCCACACTAGGTACTTAGGCGGGTATGTAACTAAGCATTCTCATTATCCAGTAGATCTCGACACACTCACTCACACACACACACACACGCATGTTGCGAAAAGAAACCCACAAACCCCACCGCGGCGTATCAGACCGGGCTTTGATAATCTGTCCGGAAGCGCCCGATACCCAACAACATCCAAGAAGCTCTCTTCATAGAGATTGTCCCCGATGGCACAATTGGCTAGCGCGTCAGACTGTTAATCTGGAGGTTGGTGGTTCGAGCCCACCTCGGGGAGATTCCGCGGTTCAAATCCGCCTTCAATTGAGTTCAATTCTTTTGACTTTTTTTTTTCCCCGGCTGGGTTTTAAGGTGATCCCTAAATGATGTATATTTCTTTTCTTTCTTTTTACACCATTCTCCTGGTCAAGAACTAGCATGATGCCCCTTTAACTGCGTGCCATGTGTATATCTCATGTGGTTGGTGTATGATGCAGACCGCGACAGAATCGCTCATAGTGCGCTGACAACCAACTACTTACTTGGCTTAACGGTATTCACTCGAGCTGTTTGAATCACTCCTTCGTTTACTACCTCCATGCCTACGGCAATGTGTATCCGCCGTCAATGACCAGATTTGCCCCTGATCATTCCAGTTAGTACGTCGTTCACGAGGACTTCCGAGAGGTGAGGCTTCATATACCCGTCATGTAACTGCTTGCATCGCTGGCGAGAAAGACATACGAGCCCTTCAACTCGGCAGGCTCGCAGAGTCGGCCCCCGGGAATCATGGAAAACCATTTCTCCCTCCACTCCTCGGGATGCACCGAAAGCACTGCCGACCAGTCAGCCCCATCGTCACTCCAGCGCCAACCAACTCACCCCCAACGGGGGAACGACTTACTATCGGTCGCGATGAAGCCCGGGCTCACGCAGTTCACCCTGGCCCAGTCAACCCACTCCACCGACAAGGACTTGGCCAGGTGCACCACCGCCGCCTTGCTGGCGTTGTACGCCGCCTGCTTCTGCGGCACGTTGACCAGTATCGCCGACACGGACGCCGTGAAGATGATGTTGCCCCTCCCGTCGCCCCCGGCCCTGAGCTGTCTCTCAAACACCTTGGCCGCCGCCTGCGCCGTCCAGAAAGCCCCGTGAAAGTTCACGTTCAGCATGTCGCGGAACCTATCCTCCGGGTACTCGATCGCGGGGACGTGGTCCGCCATGCCCGCGTTGGCCACCACCACGTCGAGCTTCCCGCCGCCCACCTCCTCCGTCGCCGCCTCGACGACGGACTCCACCTCGGCGCGGTTGCGGACGTCGCACCTGTACGCCTTGACGAGCACGCCGTCGCCCGACTCGGAGATGGCCGCCGCCGTGGCCTCGGCTTCCGCGGGAGACGTGCTGGTGTAGGTGATTGCGACCCTGGCGCCGGCCTCGGCGAGGCCCCGGGCGACTTCTAGGCCGATGCCGCGGGTCCCGCCGGTGACGATGGCCGTCTTGCCCGCGAGGTTGAAGTGCGAGATGACCGGTGCCGTGGGGTTCGGGTGGTTCGGGAGGACCATGGCTGCTGGATGTTCCGAGACTTTACTAGAGAGCTGACTGATGCCGTCACCCGTTTTTGTTTGGTAGAATATCTCGCTTTTCATGTCCTCACTACCGACCAGGGCAGACCGTGACCCGGGTCATTTGTACCGGGCCAGCCCAAGGAGAGCGGTGGGTCGGACTGCCGTCATTGCGCGTGCCGGCGAATAAGAGAATCGGTCGAGAGTCGTCCGAAGGGGGAGGGAGGGGGACGGGGGCGGTCTCCGGTGCGGAGAACCTGGGGAGACGGACGCCTGTGACCCCCGGACGCCAGCGTCGCTCAGAGTTTGCCGAAGCTGGACGCCCTTGGGTACCAAGGGTATGAGCAGTCGCATTGAGTTTCGGCCCAAGCCATGCGTTGAGCTTGCGGTTGTTCAGACCAGCAGGTATGCCCACGTTTGCCTGGCGCGGTCCTTGGAGGTCACCGTCTCGGCAGTTTGCAGGAACGGTCGAGCTTACGTGCCCCGGCCCAAGTTTGGACTTGGTATTACTAGCCGGAGCCGTTTAGTGGAAACATGATTGCAGTACTGGAGTCTCGTTCATTATTGCTGTCTATTTCGGTACGCCCTGGATGACCACCTTGAGTGTGTCCTCCTTTGCCTGCCTGACCACCCCGAATGCCTCAAGGGCCTCCTCAAACTTGTAACGATGAGTGATCAACTTCCTTGGCTGAACCTTCCCGGACGCAATCAGGCTCACTGCTTCGGGATAACACCCCGTCGTGTACCTTATGGAGCCCTTGATGTTCAATGCTCTGATGCAGGCTGCCGTGATGGGGAAGACGACGTTCTGGCGAATGTCAGCAAGAAGAAGAAGAAAGATTCACCGTCTGACGGAACCACGGGCGATAATGCACATACCTCCTTGCCCATACCCGCCTGCACGAAAGTGCCTCCCTTCTTCGCCGCGAAGACCCCGGCCTGGATGCACGGCTCCGCCCCGGTGCACTCCAGCACCACGTCGGCGCCGTCTCCCAGGCCGTGCTCCCTCACGATCTTCTCGCCGACCGCCCGGGCGGCCTCGACGGGGTCCTCCGGCGCGCCCGGCGCGCCCGGCAGCTCCCCCGAGACGTGGACGTCGTCCGCGGCGAACGTCTCGGCGAACCGCGCCCGGGACTCGGACACGTCGACGCCGACGACCCTGCCGGCGCCGTACGCCTTGGCCACGGCCTGGCACAGCACGCCGATGGGCCCGCACCCGAAGACGAGCACCGCCTGGCCGCCCCTGAGCCCGGCGACCTTGCAGATCTGCACGGCCACGGCGACCGGCTCGACCAGCGCGCCTTCCTCCGCCGACATGTGGTCCGGGATGGGGTACGTGTAGTCGCCGGCGACGACGTAGTACTTCTGTAGCGTGCCGTCCCACGGCGGCGTCGCTGCGAAGATGGTGTCTGCGCACAGGTTGTACGCGCCCGATCGGCAATGATCGCATCTTTTTTTTTTTCGATTGCGGGTCAGTGTACCTTGCCCCCTTTCCCCTTCCCTTGCAGCGGCGGCGGAAGAGAGAGAGAGAGAGAGAGAGGAGTGAGGGAGGACTCACCGTCGGCACGGCACGCCCGGTTCGATCGCCACCCGGTCGCCGACTTTGACGTTCTTCACCTTGCCGCCGACCTCGACTACGGTCCCGGCGCTCTCGTGGCCGAGCACGATGGGGGACTCGAGGACGAAGTCGCCGATGCGGCCGCGCTGCCAGTAGTGCACGTCGCTGCCGCAGATGCCCGTCTGCTCGACATGCACCCGCACGTCATACTCGTCGCGGAGCGTCGGAACCGCCCGGTTCTCGAACGAGACGTTTTGAACCGACTGGAGCACGAAGGCGGGGTTCTGGTTGGGTGTGGTCAGCGAGATCGAGACCCGTGTCAAGAGGCCCCGAGGAGGGGGGAGGCTCTTTGGATGCTCACTAGCTCAGTCATTTTTCTTTTTCTTGATGGGTATTGTAGTCTTTGGTTGATGATCCAGGTAGCGATGGAGCTTGTGATGGTTTAAGCCAGCTTTGCAAGCTCGCAAGCCTGCAGGCATCTTATTTGTGCAGGAAGCCGAGAGTATGGCCGTGACGTCGACGCGGGGTATTGCCGCATCGGCCGGGGTGGGGCCGCCGTGAGGGGCCGGGCTGAACCCGGGGTGACTGTTGTCCGCTGCGTTCCCAATGTCGGACCGAGGTGTCCATGACAGCGAGTACGATTCCGGGAGGCTTTTGGCTACCAAGTCTAGCTCGGTCGACCTGGATTCGTCCTCATTTTGGGAGCACCCGTTTCTCTGGTATTACCCGGCCATTCTCATGAGGCCACCTAGCCTACCAACCCCCAGTCACGATGAAGTCGACCTACAGAACCCTTGTCCGCCTACACGTCGGGTCTCTGCGAGCACTGTCCATAGACGCGGAGGCTGTCGCCCGCCGCGGCGCGCTGTAGACCTTTGACGGTCCGGGTCTCGTCCGCCTCTGTCCGCCAGCTGCGGCCTCTGCAGGCCTGCGCATGTTGCGACGGCATTGCGTGAACCGTTTGAGCCCTTCCACTCCTTCCGAAGATTCCGTTTAGATGAAACCCCGACATTCCATCTAAAGAAGAAATCATCCATCCGCCCAAAAGCAATTCGTTCTTGCTTTCCCATTATTCAGAGTCTTCCTCAAAGGTGGCAGTCAATTGCGGCGCAAACGGAACGAGTAAGCCCGCCTGGGCTCTCCCAGCCCATCGATAAAGGACAGCGTCTTAAATAGGTCCGGCTGGACGGACGCCCAACCATCAGCACTGGTGGGACTGGCGGCATAGACACGGAGATCGCCGGGGCCTTGCGGAAGCTGGAGCCAGCGTAGGGACCGTTGCATGTCTCTGGAGAACGAATCACCGGAGGGCCGCGGATGCCCCTGTAGATCGCCATCTAGTATCACGATTGCAAAGCGGCTGTTGGCATAGCCAATGGAATCGCCCAGGACTTGGGAGTCAAGACCAAGGCATACCGGGTGGACGTGGCCAGATACAGCGACGCCGTCGAGGACCTGGCCGCCTGTCTTACATGACTTCTGTAGTAAAATTTCCCCTGACGATGTTACTAACCCTACCTATGTTGTGACAAAGCGGATTCGTGGTTGTCATTGCGCAATTACGGCTTATATGTCACGCCACCGCGATTATATGAAGTCATGGCAAGTAAGAAAGTCAATGCACACACAGTCTATGTCTTGTTCATATGAAACTTGTAGTCGTACCGGATTTGAAAATCCAACTTAGCGGTTACTTTGAAAGGGATTTGACCCTGAATCCCACGGTACATCTTAGGTGTCTTGTATGTTCGAGAAATACGTATCATCAGTTGTGGTTTGACTTTATCGAATCTATCGTAGGTTGATGCTCATAGTTGTAGTATACGGCATTTAAACCTTTTCAACAGCAAGACTAATGTGATCAAAAGATGAAACGGATACGTTACTGCAAGGCTTCATCGAAACCCTTTTGAGCGGGTGACGGCGCTCCGAGAATCTACGTTGTACCCCGATCGATCATCAAAAACCACTGCATCGTCTTATTCCTTGATCGTTCTAAGCTCCACCCGGCTCGACCTCGTCCTCACCCGATCATCGAACGATCCTGCACGAAACGGTTGCCGACCCTGGGCATATGATGCCCGACCAGCGCGTTATTCCGGGGCCTGGTTTGCATAGACTTGGCATCCTTCCAACCACCAACAACAATACCCAGACATGTTTGCCCCGGCCTGGACTGGTGAGGGTGACAGACGTCCGTCGTCCCCGCAGTTGGAAAACAAACACCGTAGGCTCCACCAAACGACTCGCTCCTGGCAATGCAGCTGTCTGATGATGCAACCCTTGGCTTTACCCCATGGGTAAAACCCCTGTGTTCCACGGACATTTACCACGTTATGTGGGGTAGATGAGCATGCGGGGGGGCAGGAGACGCGATGTTTTCGATTACCAGCTAGCCGAAAGGCATTGCGCCGCGTACTACTACTCTGTGGCCAGATCTTGACCAAGTTGAGATGGATATAAACCTCCTACGGGTCCCCGCAACGGCAGCCGTCATCGGCCTCTGGGAGGTCAAGAATGCCGGATATTCATCGATATTTCACTTACGGCATTTCATCACCTTGGTCAATGTGAGGCACGCAAGCTCGGAGCCAAACCACCCTTCATGAAGGACGAGCAAATCGTCGGCGCGGCCTTGGCCGAAGTGCTTCCAAAGACGGACAAGTACTGGTCCCAGCAGCCGCATCTACTGAGATTGAACCTCTTGCTTTTGGTTCCGTTGCTGTCCTCATCAGTGGCAGGATACGATGGTAGGGTCTCGCAACTACGCCTCGCACAGTATCAGCTGACAGGTCGGCATGCGACAGGATCGTTGATGAACGGCCTTCAGTCATTGCAACAATGGCGAGAGTACTTCGGCAACCCTACCGGGGTAAAGCTTGGCGTCGTCAATGCTGCGCAGTCCATTGGATCTGTACTGGCTCTGCCCGTTGTCGGGTATCTGGCGGATCGCTTCGGTAGAAAGCCGGTCCTCCTTTCGGGCATCATCCTCATCATCGTCGCTACAATCATCCAGTCCACCTCGGTCAACTTGCCAATGTTCATCGTCTCACGTCTAGTGGTGGGGTTTGGCGGCATGTTCGTTGTACATCCCAGCCCGATGCTCATTGCCGAGCTGGCCTACCCGACGCACCGCGGGAAGTATACCTCGGCTTATTGGACCATGTATTATCTCGGTAAGCCTAGCAACAGACGCCACGGGCGCATGTAGACACCTGTTAACTCGGACAGGCGCGATTCTGGCCTCCTGGACGACTTTCGGATGCCAAGACTACCAGGGCGAGTGGGCATGGCGGATTCCCTCCATCCTCCAAGCCGGGTTCCCGCTGGTTCAGCTTTGCTTCTACGCATGGGTTCCCGAGTCTCCCAGATGGCTGGTTGCGAGAGAACGGACGGCAGAAGCTGCTGCGATCCTCGCCAGATACCACTCAGGCGTGCACGACCCAGCTGAAGGCCACACGCCCCTGTCCCGCCGCGAGGTTGCCGAAATTGTGCAGACGATCCAACAAGAAAAGGCTGCAGAGACAACCGGGTGGATGGCTCTCGTGGCCACTCCCGGAAATCGAAAGAGAACATTGATCGCTGTTTGCGTCGGAGCCTTTGCCCAGTGAGAGAGAGCCCTTTTCCCTCATGTAATCTGCTCTGGGGGTAAGTTGCTGACATTGATACTTAGATGGAACGGGATCGGCGTCGTTTCGTACTATCTGACCCTCGTCCTCAACACCGTCGGCATCACGGATACCTTTACCCAAACACTGATCAACGGCTTGCTGCAGATCTTCAACTTCGGCGCAGCCCTCAGCGCTGCATTCCTCGTTGACCGTCTTGGTCGCCGGACCCTATTTCTGTGGTCCGGGGCGGGCATGCTGGCCAGCTACATTGTCTGGACAGCCTGTTCAGCCGTGAACACGGAGACCGGATCCAAGCCCGCTGGTGTCGTAGTTGTGGTCTGTCTATTCACCTTTTACTTCCATTACGACATCGCATACACTCCCCTCCTCTTGGGGTATCCGACCGAGATATTCCCGTACTCGCTGCGTTCAAAGGGCCTCGCGGTCGAGCTGTTTGCGATCTACGGGTCGTTGATCATTGCTGCGTTTGTCAATCCCATCGGACTCGAGAACATCGGTTGGAGATACTACATCGTTTTCTGCTGCTTACTGGTCGTCTTCTTCGCCGCTACGTGGTATCTGTTTCCCGAGACCAAGGGGCACAGTTTGGAGGAAATCGCTGTCATCTTTGACGGGCCTCAAGCCGTTGAAGACTTTGAAGACAGCTTTGACTCCAAGGAGGACAAGATTCTAGCCAAGGGCGGGCTTCACGATGTTGTACACAAGGAAAGGGCGTAGAACTTGTCGAGATGTAGCATTGAGACCATCTTATCTGAGCTTCATAGCCTGCCACGGCCGACCGACACCAGAAGCGTTTCAAATTGCAGGAATATTTCATCCGTTCCCCTTAGTCGTGATGGTCTATGTTGTGGATCATCGCAGCGCAAGCGTGTGGAGAAGAAGGCGGGGTTGATGCAAGTCGGAGCTGTAGAGGAGAAGCATGCGTCCGACTCCGCATTTGATCTCACCTCACCTCGCCTTACGGGCCGGATCTCGCTCCTTTCCGTCCGTCATCTCCTGCAAGATGCGTCATGACACTCTGACCGGACGGACTATACTCACCCTGACCAACCCAGAAGGCTGTGCCTATGCTGTACGGGCGACATTATTCTTCCGAATCTGGACTACTATCGCAAGCTGACCCTAGAGCCCTCCGAGAGAGCCAACAGCTCCAACTGACACCGAAGATGTCGTCATCAGGCACCCCGGGCGGCAACCCGCCGGCGGCTTCTCCGCCAACGGACCCGTGCTCGATGAGCGCAACCTTTGCTGCCAACCAAGCCTGCAAGGAATGCCGGAGGCGCAAGGCCAAGTGTGATCGGGCACTTCCGAAATGCAACCTGTGCGTCAAGTACCGCCGCCACTGCCTTTACGAGAAGCACGCCCGAACACCACTAACCAGGAAGTAAGCACTCTCTACTGCATGGCCTGTGAACGATCCCTGCTGAATCGTTTGATATCGAGACTGATATTATGCAGACATCTAACCGAAGTAGAGGAGAGGCTAGAGAGGGCCGAGGCTCTCATCACCCGTATGAGAGCACTCATGCCGGCTCATGCCGGATCGGCAGCTTCTATGGCTAGGAGCAAGAACTCGGATGCATCTGTCTCGACAGGTGACTATTCCTTTGACTTTTCAAAGATGGACCGGCCAGCCTCGATCGATTCGTCCTTCCCTGCGGATCCCGTCCCGCCCGAGGCCGGCATCGTTTCTCGTATCGATGATGAAAATGACAGACAGCTGCAACTGCCCAAGGCTTCCTTGCCCCTTTCGCCGGGCCACATGTCATCCTCAACCAGCTATTCCAACTCGAATATCGAGCAGATACCAGCTCATAGGAACGCCCGCCATCATCCTCAACCAGTAAACGATGCGACCCACAGAGACATCAACCTTCTCGAAGCGCACCCCACCGATGACTTCGAATGGGACGAGCAAGACACTCTCACAAACTACTCGGCCTCGCCCGAGGCAACATTTGAAGCGGACGTGAACGGCCATGTCACCACGGATCCCATCGCAGACGGCATGGCCTCGTTGGCGGTCAACGATAAGGAATCGGGATACCTCGGCGTCGCCTCTGGAGCAGCCCTGCTGAGACTGCTCGAGCCCTCGGCTACCAAACGTCGAGCTCAATCTTCGTCCTCGAGGACGAGCCACATCAATCTGACACGGTCCCCTCTCACTACACAGCTCGACCCTAATAGACACATCGCGGACGCCATGATCGACGCGTATTTCCGGCTGTATCATGTCAGCTATCCAATCATTCACGAAGCCACGTTCCGGGCACAGTATGCGGGTGTAATACCCAGGCCATACGGCGACTGTTGGCTGGTTCTAGCATACACTGTCGCTGCCATTGGCGTCTATACCACGGCGACAGATCTCGAAAACATGGACATGTCCTTGTTCGCCCAAGCTCGCTCCATCCTGTCTTTCAACTTTCTGGAAGTTGGGAACCTCACTCTTGTCCAGGCGCTAACGCTCATCTCCAACTATCAGCAGAAGAGAGACAAGCCCAATTCGGGTTACAACTATCTCGGGCTGGCCGTGCGGATGGCAATGGGCTTGGGTCTGCATAAAGAATTCCAGGGGTGGAACATCTCGCCACTGAACATGGAGATCAGGAGACGTGTGTGGTGGACGCTGTGCGTCTTTGACGTCGGCGCAACCATCACCTTCAGTCGCCCCTCGGTTTGGCCGTACAAAGGCGTCGAAGTATCCTTGCCCCTGAACGTTGACGACAAGGTAACGTTGCCGAAATACAGAGCCGTCGGCGTGTGCCTACTGATGTCCTCGCAGTCGTTGACTGCCATTTCAAAGTCGTACCCCGCCGAGACTCAAGACGTTAGCCCCTACACGGCGGTACGGACACAGGCAAGCTTCCACATCGCCACGACGCCCATATACACAAGGGTCATCTCGAAGCCGCTGCCAACAGCAAGAGAGATGCTGAAGCTCGACAGAGAGCTCCTCGATCCGTGGCGAACAGGCGTGCCGTCTTACTTCTCCGAGACTGCAACGGTCCCGCCGAAATACGCCCTGGCTCATGCTGTCATGGACTGGAGGTGCAGAAACCTTCGGGTCATCATGTATCGCCCGTTTGTGATCCGTCGAGCTCTCCAAGCCCGTGATAAGAGGCTGGACGGTTCTCCCGACAACGTTCGGGCATTCGACAAGTGCCTCGCCGACGCGAAAGCCACCATTGCTAGCATCAGCGAATTCTGGCAACGCAACGAGAAAAACAGACTGTCGGCGTGGTATGCTCTGTGAGGCATTCCTGTCATCGACACAGCTCTTCCTCGATATTGCTAACCTTACCTCAGATACTTCCTTTTTCAAGCAGCCCTCATCCCCTGCATCTGTCTCCGCAACGATCCCAGCTCGAGCCATGCCGCGGACTGGCGAGAGCAGGTCACAACCACCATCCGTTGCATAGTCGCTCTAGCCCCCGTCAACTCCAGCTCCCCCCGCTGCTACCGAGTCATCATGGAACTTTGCGGGAGGTTCCTCAGCGACGACGCCGTCGCCGCCCGTCTGCTGGTGGCGTCGCACCCTCAGATGCATGCCGCGATGACGACCGGCCATGAGCCCGATACGGCCCCGACTTGCACAACTGAGGCGATAGACGAGAGCCCCCAGACGCAGGTCAACAGCGTCTTCTCAATGATGTGGCCCAACGTTCCCCCGATGGAGGCCGCCGACGTCGTCATGGGCGACGATGCTTGGATGGAGTTTCTCAAAAGCGGTACAAGCGGTGACGGAGATGAGATATGGTTCGGAAGTTGAAACGACCTTGCGCTCTCTCTCTCTCTCTCTCTCTCTGTCTCTCTCTCTCCATTAATGTTCAATTGGCGCACTCATACGGCCATCTGCCGAGCGTATGAAACTTGCGTTAAACTGCCAACTCGGGTTTTCTGGACGACTCGGCCGCGTCTTGACAATCTTCACAGCAACGAGCATCATGCATTTTGCTACCGCAACGGGGGGTTTCAAATGCATTTCAGGGCTTAAACGGAACGACTTTGAGCAGGAAGTAGTAGCCTTACTCCGCCAACAATCCCGACGTCCAAATCATCCGCCATACGCCCCATCGCCATGACCGAATCAGTACGAAGACGCGACAATGAGAAGCAGGCCACTAATTCAGGTTGAAGACCAACTGGTTCCTAAACTGCACGTCGTTTTGGTCCATGCCAAACGCCAACACTGGATTCAAGTATAGCTCACTGATGTTTCGAGTCGTCGACTGCCCTTTCCTCGTTTTCTTAACGAGCATTTCCATGGCCCCGAGGGACAAAGCCGAGACCATAAAGTATCAGATCCTATTCGTCGAGAAGTTTCCAAGAGGTTTACAATATAATTGGCCCCCTTGAAATCGCACCGTAGGAACTGCGTTTGGCTAGGTCCCCTCAGGCAACCGCATGCGACAACAACGACAATGGCTGTCTGGTCACGTACACTGACCTGGCCAATCTCTTGAGACGGCGCTCATAATCTTGATTCAGGCCCTCCTGGAAGACCGCTCCAAACATCAATCCACGTATCAGTGAAAGCTGGCTGCCTTGGAGATCATCCGAACCGGGGCCATGTCATAGGGATCGGTCGCCCAGGAAGGTGAGGGTACCCGACGCAACGTCTTTGGCGAGGCATCTCGATCTCGCTGCAGCCAGAGCTCACAAGAACAAGAGCCCGGCATCAGGATGAAGTCACGGCCAGCGGACGTTGACGTGGCAGATTGACAGCGCCGGCCGGGAGCAGTCAGGTGTTCAACTCCCTATGCCAGATCATCCTTATGCCTCATCATTCGGGGTCGCCAGGGGGCCAATAGAAACCTCGCACTGATGGTATTTCAATCTATCCCAGCCCGCCGATCCGGATCCTCGACCACACACGGGAGAATATCAGAGTGACCAAAAAGGGCTCGTCGATCAGTGACCTAGGCGTGAGTGTATAGCGACAGAGGCGCGTCCTAATTGGCACCGCCGCTCTCCAAACGGTCTTTAATACCCGTCCACTGCACTCCCAAGTGGCCGGTATTCCTCCGCATCAGGGGCGAAGCACCCGGGTCGGTTGGGTGAGAGACGCGGCTCGGTTGTTCCAATCAAACGTCAACGCCGGGCGTTCAGCGCGGTGATGGCGACATGGCAGTCTCTGCTTGCCACAGGAAAACCGCATCACGAGCTCGGTCTCGAAACGCCGCCAGGGGGGGAAGTCAATCTCAACCGCTTCCAGAAAACACTCTCATCAAAGACACATCATCCAAATACATGTCTCATCGACCGTCCCGACAATCCGTTCCGGACAGGAACCCTACCCCCAACTTGTCTCCCTAAATGCAACGTAAACCCATTCAACCGCGCAGGCGGGCTGCCCTTTCTCCGGATGCCTGACACGGAACATCGTCACCAGACAGACCCCCTTCCCCCCTGGAGCGCAATTCGCCAGGTTTTATGTCGCATGTGCCACATCTCTGGGCTAGATGGTGTGGTCGTCTCAACCGTTACCAAGCCGCAGGTACAGGCCAAGCCGACGGCAGATGTTCCCATACGACGCAAAGCACTCTTGGTTCATTCGACTGCGATCACTGGCCCAAAACTTGGATGCCTCTATGTTGCAAGGAGGCCATCATTTGTGTCGGGGCACTGTTTTCCGAAGGCGCGGAAGATGTACTTCCCCGTGCGCATGAGATCATATTCCAGCTTCTTGACAGCCGACACAGGGGGTTTCCCGTCTCACCCTCTGATCTTCTTCTGATTCCGCGGCAAAAGGATCATTGGTCATGAGGCTCTTGCCGCCTCTCATGATAGTACACGGGCTATGCCGCAGAAGTCGCTACAGACGAAGCGATGCGCCCGAGATGCGCATGCTCTTCTTGCGTGCTTCGCCACCAATGTATATCACTCTGCCAGCCATGACAACTGTGAGAGAGAGACCCCCGCGCTGCCTGCCGGCCTGCAGCACAGCTACACATGACTATTCCGCCTTGCTGCTTCCCGTGTGTGGCGGTGAGCTTGCGGCGCTTATCCGTTGGATTTAGCCTAAACGACGCGAGCTCCTGAACCAAGCAGCACTTAATACTGGCGGGCACGTTCTGCTTCTGCCCGCAAACACGCCCCCCCCCCCCTTGTCGACTTGGCACCCCCAAGGGCTCACGGTAGGAGGAATGGAGAAAATTTAATTTTCTCTCTAATCAACAGATGGGGAACAGAACCCCCGGTACCAATTTTCTGGGAACGAGGTGGATGTGGCTGCTGTGTGGCAGCACACGCGGAGACGGCATGGAATGGGCACAAATGGCACACGTAGTGGGTGTGGTGATGTAGCTTCCGGACGGCACCATTTCTCCAAGATTGCCGCGACTTTCCTGAAAGAGAAAATTGATTCTTTGTTGAAAATAAATAATAAGAGGGAATCAAAAAGAACACGGCCGTGGTGCGAGTTGGCCCCGGTCGTCACAAGAATCCGGGGTACAGGATTCCCAAGGCGTGACGACCCCATGGGACCCTCAGCCCTGTCATGACGGCACGTACGAGCGATATTATTTCAAAAGTGAATATTTGCAGTTTTTTCTCATTGGTTGGCTCTTACAGTCGCGGGACGCAACGCATGGGGACACAATCAGGTTGGCCTCGGTGAAATATCACGGAAGCTGGAGTCGCCTTTCCTGATAGTCCTTGGCCCAGCTCGTTCCGACGGGGGGGGCAGCATCGAGACTGTGAGACGAAATGAGACGATTTCTCATCATCGAGATACAGTCAGTCAGTCTATTTCCACCGGTAACACTGTAGAGGCACTGGGCCCGAAATCCCGCGCCCAGGGTTGCCCCCCCAAAAAGGCCATCCGATAAACCACCCCTCACCGAGTATCGACCCCCCTGGCGCCTCGGTCAGCCACGTATACTACCCTTTTTTCGACTTCGTCAGCGGAAAGGAGTTCCCAACGAAGTCACATCCCGCGTTCCAGTCTTGGCACACCGGGGTCTGCCAGAGGACCGGACCGAATAGCAGCTGTAGAGGCCAGCGCGTGGCCCATCGCTGAAGCTACCGCGACGGCATAGGCCCTCTCACCTCAAGAGTCTTGTTTCCAACTGCTAACCCGAAGGCCGAAGCAGTTCAGACTGCCCGAGTTCCATCTCTCTCCAGGCTTGCGCCGCACTCCTCCTCCTCCTTCTCCTCCTCCTCACTCGCTCTCATATCTTCCCGGGGTTCTCCAAGCCAGTCACGAAAAAGTCCAGCTTGCGCCTCCCCCACCCCTGGTAGTACAAATCTGGGGGCGGGACGGCCAAGTGACCTCTCGCGTGCTTCCATGACGGATGTACAACGGTTCCCCGAAATAGATAAGATCTGACCCATCGTGATACCCTTCGCATTTCCCCTCCAGTCGTGCCGCTCGGCATCCCCGTTCATCTCACCTCCCCCCCACGCAAGACATACCCTAGCGGAGCGCCCCCCCCCCACCACCACCACCACCCGCGCGCGCCGTGAGAGGGTGAACCGAACATGGCATCTCCCATCCCGTGCCTCGAAGCAGAGAGTCCTGCCGCGAATGTGAAGCGCGCATAAGCACCACGCAACACTAGCGGCCCTGCTGAACAACGCCGTCCGAGGCTGACCGCCGTGACACAACGTCCCCGCTCGTCTCGGGTTACAGCCTCCGGTAGCTGCGAGATGCGCCGGGCCGCGCGATCGCTACTAAGCTTGTGGTATTGGCTTGCACCGTCGCACCTGGGGAAGGGGGAGCGGCGACCTCGTATGCTTCTTGTCCTTCCCTCTTTTGAGCCTCTGTGGCCAGTCCCGGAGCTCCGTATGCCAACAGCCCGTATATTCTACAGCACGACCGGCGGCTCCATGACTCACTCTCGGACGTCTCCAGGATCCTAAATGGGCTTTTTCAACGTCGTGGGGGAAGGAAGACGCGAGGGATGTCGTTGGCGTCCGTCTCTGGAACCAGAGTGAGACAACGAACCCGACCTCATATTGCACAAGCTTTTACCCACATGACCTCCAAGCTCGGCCTTGTGCGCCCCTGTATGGTCTCTGGATTCACCTTAATCCTTCAATGACAGGACACCGGAACCGGCGGGCTTTTGTGTTGGTCAAGATACCTTGTCGTGAAACCCAATCCCGAGCCCGTTACGGTCACTGACCCGTTCTTTGTGTCCTATATTGCGACTCGAGGCCGAGAGTAGCCTCTCATCCGGGCCTCGTATTCGAGATACTGCCCCGAATCGCACTGGCGCCTCACAGGG
The DNA here is from genome assembly GCA_016618095.1 of Colletotrichum echinochloae. NCBI lineage: Eukaryota > Fungi > Ascomycota > Sordariomycetes > Glomerellales > Glomerellaceae > Colletotrichum > Colletotrichum echinochloae. Next base: position 1,944,764 of record JADEZT010000009.1, read on the forward strand.
CTATCCGACCTGTACCCCTTTCTCAAGAAAAGCATAGGCAGCGGGTTCGTTCGAACCCGGCCGGTTACGTGCATTTGCCGCACAGGGGGCTTCCAGGCACCCGTAAGTCTTGGTGGTCTTGCAGCCAGTCTCACAACGAACGCCGATAACATCATACCTGAGATCTGAAACACTGTTTTGGATTCTCTCGTTGCAAAATCAAAAGCCATTAGTTCTCCATTTGATCTGGCGACAACGCACTCATCTACTCTGGGCCGTCGGCCGTCGCACCACCGGTGTTGACTCACCACCTGAACGTGTCGTTTAAACCACGCGCTTCGACTGCAAAGGGTTTCAAGAATCGACATACAACCGGGAGTACCGCTTTCTTACAAAAGCGTGTCGTGCTGAGAGACGTCATTTGAGCATTGGAAGGAAAGGAGGGTTACATGCCAGGAGCCACAAGCTGTGCGTCCAAGACAGCAATATTTCGAGGAACAAAACTTTTTTCTATTGGAGAGGTTCCGGAGAGTCAGCGGCTGGGTTTACCACGAACAAGAGAGAGGGGAGCATCATCACGCATGGTGAGAAGAAGGTGACGAAGTGCATTGCAACAGTCAGCATGGTATCGTGTCTTGGCGCCATCACTGACCTAGTAAGCGGGTTGACGTTCTCGCCGTCTGGTATTCTTGACATCTCGAACCTCTTGAGTGACTTGTGATGGTAGTATCTATGGTCCCCATGCTCCATGTCGACGACGTGCGACCATACACAAGGCGTGCAGGCTCCATATCACCCCATCAGGCATGTTGAAGAGCAGACTAGACTGGGATGTATCACAACTCACTCCATGGGGGGGTCCCTAAGCTCGAATGAAGTCCTAATGCATCCAGCGCCGCTGCTGTCAAGATAGTGTGATGAATCGCCACCCGCGCAAATCATGGGTCCTTCCGGATCTACCATGTCTTTTCTTTCTTATCCTCACCGACGTTGCAGAGAAAGCATTCACAGCCTCGATCCCGTCAGCTGCCGTCTGACCACCCCTTTCCCCACGCCGCGATCCGTGGCCGAGGGGTCAGCATCTCCCATCTTCACCGGAAGGCTCCCCTCCCATGCAAAACATATTACGCCACGTCCAGCTTGGTCGACATCATCTCGGCTCGCGACACCGTCGTGGTCAGCATGATCCATGTCAGCCCTTCTCTCGACAGGAAATCTTAGTCAGAAGCATATGAGTGCCAAAGAAACCGAGAGTTGGCGCATGGCCGGTGGAGGGACGGGGACGAGAGCGAGCGAACGTGCCGTGCCGTATGCCCCTGCTGATTGACATGGGCTGCCTAATCCCACTCAAACATCACGGCGCTTCACGGTATGGACCGGAATACCTCGTTGCAGAATGCTTGGGTGAAGTGATGCCAAATCATGCTGTCAACTCGGTGAGGATTCTTTGGGTTGCTGCGCCACGTACAGGCTCACCTGATGCCCATCGACCCGAGGTACCTCAGTCCGGCCGCAGCATCATCATCAATCATCTCGCCAACTCATCAATCACACCCAACCTCACACTCAAAAAAAAATATTGTAACTTGGGGGTTCGAATGTCACGCTGCGCTGACGGTCATTCATCATTCCCCGCGACCGCGGCCCGTCCCCCCCAACTCCTTTCCACCAACCAAACCCCCCAATCCCTCTTGTCAGCCCGAGATTACTACCGCCCACGCCGACTGCGGGGTGAGAACAACTCAACAAAAGCGGACGGCCAACGGCCAACGACTGAGTGACTGGTGACTCAGCTGAGCCGTTCTGTCCGCTGCCGTCGCGGGGGCGGGGGAGGGTCGCGTGGGGGGAAGACTGACTTCTCTCGCGGTTGCTGGCGGCAAGACCTGGGATCGAATGTCCCGAGGCAACGCAGGCCTTGTCGACAAAGACATGGCCTCACCAGAGAGACCGCAGGCTGACCGCGAGCTCATGCGAAGCCGAGCCTGACCGCGACGCGCGTGACGATGTCCTCACGTTCGAGCCCGCGGGGCGGCGACGGCGGGATTTCACATGCCGTCCGGGAATGCAGTTCCTGCAGTAGGCGTTGGCCCCGGGCGGTCTGAGGAGCTGCTCCTCACCGCATCTCCTCCGGGACCCTTGTTTCTCTTCCGCAGTAGCAAAAAAAAAAAAAAAAAGAACGACGCGCGCGAACAAGTCGCCGAGCGGATGCGCGTGACACTCCCCTCGGCATCTCAGTTGTCTCTGAGACCAGTAAGCGGTCTCACGCCGAACCAGCGCAGCAGAGTCAAAACCGCCAAAGATGAAAAATGTCATAAGCCTGGCCGAGTTGACAGAAACAAGTGACTTGATGGGTGGGCGGCTACCACTGGTAGTGCTGGGACGGACCCGTCCCCCTTTTTCCCGTATGTGGATAGTCACATCCGCCGGCAACCGTTGCAGAGACAAGTGTGCGCTGTGATACAGGGACTAGATGCCGAAAGCAGGCACATCTGATCTGGTGGTGTGAGAGGTTTGGCCTAATTATATGCCATCCTTTATTTTGAGGGGGGGGGGGGTTCCCCGTACCCTTTTCCGAATGGGCAGCTCGTCCCTCACTCCATGGTGGCGCAAGTCAGCAGCGCCGGGACAAAGTAAAGTATATGGACGAAGCTGCCGGAAAATGAGACACGGCAGAAACGAAGGAGGGGACAAAAAAAAAGGGCCATGGTTTGTTTAGACCTCGCCGAGGTTGCATCTGCTCCCGCTATGCCGTTCTCAAACATTGTCTCTTGTTCCCCCCTCCCATCGCGCGTGACGACGCCTGACATTGGACGTTCAAGGGTCTCGTGAAAAGAGACGGAGCAAGAATATTAAAAAGAGATGTGTCCAAAATAAAATACAATAAAAAAACAACAATAAAAGATCTAGACGGAACCAGAAGCTGAGACCGGCTAAGTAGTGCCTGTTACTCGGCGCATGGTGCAACCACATCCAACCAGCAATCGTGGACGGTATTAAGACTCTCTTTACATGTGTCCGAGGCAGAGCATCGGGTAGGATGCAATGCTGGAGTCGAAGCTACAGAACAAAGACTGGCAACCAGAAGGCTCGGCCAGGCGATAGCCGGTTGTGTAAAAGTGTGGCGGCTCGTTCGCCCTCTCAATGCCACCCCACCTGCGCTCCCGCGTGTAATAGGCGATAAATAGGCTCGAGTGTTCTCACGAGGGCGAGGGCTTGTCCTTTGAGTATCTCAATTGACAATGCTTGCAAGGGAAGCTATTTCCGTAAAACAATAACATCACAAGCTGATTGACCCCGAATTTCCTTCAGGAACCCGGAAAGCCCGGGATCGCAACCTGTCTCAACAAGAGGGCGAACAAACGGGATGCCTTTCCGTTCCGCAAACGGAATTCGATGGATCCAATTCGGCCGGGAGTCGTGAGAACAAACGACGGGATCATGTCTGCAACTAGCCTCCCAGACGGTCAAGGAAAGAAATCCGTTGGGAATGGTTGACCACCTTGGAATATAATAAAAAAAAAATGGTAGTCGGAACTCAGGTTCAATCGACACACGCCCGTTTTCCCCTCTGGATGGAAATGGTGCTAGTTTCCTTCAGTAAGGGTCCCGGTTTGGCAAACACCATGTTCCCCGTCCAAAGTCAGGGATCACGGCCCCAAGTTCACCGCAAGATTTGGGGGAAGGGGGTAGGGGGGAATTGCCAATACTATTCACGGAAGCGTGACGACGACCCAAGTGGCTGCCCGTCGTTGCCATCGTCGTCATCTGCCCTGCCCTGCCGGCTGGCCGCAGGAACTTGGCCGAAAGGACCACACGAGCAATTGATGAAGGTGTGAATGGAAGAGGAGGAGGAGTAGGGGGGGCGCCGGGCAGACGCCGACGCGGCGATGGCCACCATCTCCATGGTTGATATGGCACATGAGGCAAAGAATTCCGGGGAAAGTTCGCGGAGGCCCACGTTCTCGTGGTCTTCCCAGGGCTGAGCAGCACGGCATTCGCAGGCTTCCATTAGCCCAGAATGCGGAGAGATGGACTTGGCGAAAAAAAGGGGTGTGTCGGGGGGTTGTGGTTGTGGTGGTGGCGGAGGGGACAGACATGCCTCTCGGTATTCTGTCCGCGTCAGTCTCGCCATCCTCTAGAAACCGGAACAGGGTCGCATGGGGAAAACAAGAATGTGACAACATTCTCTCGGAGGGAAAGGGGGGGTGTGAGGGCATCGTCATCTAGTTTGCTACCAAGATCGGACGGGATGAACAACCCGGAGGCGGCGGACAAGGCGGAACCCCGGAGTCGCGCTTCTCGAGGAGTGCGGTCGGGGGTGGGTGTGCAGGCGCGCGTGCGCCCTGGTTTCTCGTCGCTAAATGGCCTATTGTGGAAAGGCAGCGCGAATAGTGCGCGATACTAACAAGAAGTCGGCCTTTCTACATAGGATGACGATAGCCGAGGGGGGGGGGGGGGATGAAGTTCAGGGTCTAACACCTCAATGCCGACCGTCTCTGCGGCGGTTCCAGTTTCCTGGTTGTCCGGAAACGGTCTAATGAGCACGCCGTGGAGCGGTGTCGTACCAGGAACGGGACACGACACGGCAGAGTCCAGACACTTAGGCAGGACATTCTTGACGAGTCTGTTTGTCTGGTGGGGGTGGAATATCGGATTCCTTGATCTCGTTGCGACCGCGACTCTGTCCGTTACGGAAGACGTTCCGGCAAAGCCACGATGGTATCCCGGTGTTCCCACCTCCCAGCTCAACATCGGCATCGGCATTCCGGCTCTACATGCAACGCGACGTGGTGTGTAGTATGTGTTGCGACGTGACCTGTGGTTGAAGGCCCGGTGTGGTTCCCCATGCGGTGGGTTCTCAAGCCACTCCTGATTGGGATTCTCGATGCAGAAACCATTGTATCGTGACTTTGTTGTTTTCATCATTTGTAACCCCCCTTCCCTCAGCCGAAGGAAGGGGGAGAGTGCAAGGTGCATGGATGGACTGAGGAGAACTAGGACAAAGGGCACGATGGGACTCGGTGCAATTCCGGTGCTGATGACAGCTTACGGAGCGGGCCCCGAAAGGAGACCAAGGTTTTCTCTCCTTCTCCGAGACTAGACCAGCCTTGCAGCCCTGGAGTCGAGTCCACACCTTCAGGATCATCAGGGGGGGAGGAGAAAGCGTCCAAGCAGGTGCATCCAGTTTGATGTCCGTATGTGACGGTCTCAAAGGCTAGAAGCGCTTTGTCGGCAGGGACCTGTCATCCCCCATCTCCGCCGCCAGGGGGGGTGAGGTCAGGCTCATCTCGAGAACATTGTACTTTCACTGTATCTTGATGACCAGGTTCCACCTCTGTCTTGCTGGTTTGCTCGGGCAACAGGCTAAAAAAGAGGGGAAGAGAAGAGAGAGAGGGAGAAAAAGAGACGCCCTGCCCCCCATCTCAGGCTTCAATGGCTCCATTGTGGTTGGGCTGCCAGTGACCACGAGGGATAAAGAGTTGGAGGAGCGAGTCCTCGGCAAAACTCCGCACCCCGCAATACCAAGTTGAGAGGTATACCATGTAGAGAAGCTCTGGCAGGGACGTCTCCGTTGCCCCTTTGTCGTGAAGCAACAAGTTCGTGAGAACCGGGCCGAGATGAACAAAGCAGGGGGGGCGGGCGCACTTCAGGATACGATGTGATCTGGTCACTTGTCGCTCCCAGCGTGAATCCTGGATATGTCTCGCGAAGCCACCCAGGCAGGCGACAACTAGTCCACTACTAGAGGAGCCTGTGGGTTCCGCAAAGCGCCTGGAAACCCCTTGTCTGGAGGAGGACAAGGCATTGAGGAACAACTCACAAGGCGAGAGAGACATTGTCGACAACCGCTCCGGGATCCCGCTGCGGGATATCGTCCAAAGGGACCTGTCAAAAGTGACGGCCAGGTCCACCGAGGGCAACCTAGCAGTTGTACACTAATTAGCAATCAGCAGACCGACCATAGGGGGCTGCGTTCCCCGAGACCAAGTCAGGACCCTTCTTGCAGCAAGCCCACACTCTGTTCAAGGTTGGGCGGTGCAGGATCGAGTGCTGGTACTGCTGTCCCTCTCCCCCCCACCTGAAGAAAAAGTCGCAAAGCAAGGCGGCCGCGTGTGGGCATGTGAGTTTACCCGCCCATTCTAGCCACCGGTCCCGACTGGTGGAGGATCATTTTCGCCGCGTGATGGCCAACAGGGCTGCAGAATGTCACGCTGTTGCTGCCGGGGTCGGCCGGCCGGCGCCAAATGGACCGAACGCAGCTCAGGTGAAGATGCTCCGGGGAGGACACGAGGAGCGTGAAAGGGAAAGGGGTTTTGTCGTGAGAGCGGAAAGGGTGGCCATGGGATTCCGAGATTCATCCATCAGGAGAAAGCCATCTTGCCCAGTCCAGCCAGACCCCGATGCTGGCCCCTTCGCACGCCCAAGCTCTCTCTGTCTGTCTGTCTCTCACCCCAAGAGATCTGGCTCATGGAACTAACTACCCTATTCCCCCCCCCCTTACACCCGTCTCATCTCCCTCGCGCTTCTGGCCGGCCTAAATCCAGGGGACCACCGCTGATCATGCGCCTCGCGCATCGTTCCGCAGACAGCACAACAGGGTGCACGCGAGCGAGCCAACAAATAGCATGCGCAACACTGGCCCGCCTCGTTGTCAGCTCTGCATATTCGCCCGTTCAGGGTCCAAAATAAAAATAAAAATAAAAAGCACATGAAGACGAAGTTGCGGAGTAAGGGTCTTTTGATGCAAATCTTACACCGGGTGCTAGGCAGGTCGTCTGCCCACGGGGTTGTCACTCTGTCTCACCTGGTCGCGCGTCCCGCTTCCGAGGCCGAGCCCTAGGGTCGAGAGGCATCACATCACATCTGATCAACGTCGCAGCAGGGCCGACTATTGTGACTATGCACTGTGTGTCGGCGTCGGCGCAGCAAAGCCAGTCACGATGATTCTCGTGGAGAGGGGCGCTTCGCGACCACTGATCCTCCTGCCGCTTGGGGGAAATAACGAACGGCCGTTGCACGAGGTCCCGAGTCTCACGCGTACGATACCGACGACGATGGATGGACAATGCGTGCTACCGGTCATTGAGCGTCGATAGAGGCGGGAGACACACGATGCCTCGGCTTCCAGACTGCTCTTGTCTAGGAAGCCACGGTTATCGAGACTCCAGAGTCCAGACGGAGGGCAAGTAGATGGGTTGGGGGGGCGTGTGATATCAAGACGTCGGATCTAGGGAGCCTGGAAGCAGGCAAATCCCGCCATACGAAGGGCAACGGCACGACTGCTGTCGGACCATCCACCAGAGGGGCGGACGGACAGCCCAGGGAGCAAAACGGAGCAAGCAAAAGACACGGTAGGAATGTTAGCCTTCCGCATGGCGAGCATCGCCGTCGAACCCGCCTTGGGGCCCGGACTAGACGGACGGGGGGCGGCTAGGATCAAACTCCTGGCGAATGCTGCCGCGCCCATACCAAGCACGCAAGGCACAACAGCAGAACCCATTTCCTTTTCTCCGTAGTAGTTGCCCTTTCCGGGAGCAGACGCCGTCCCCGCCGTCCCTTGTCAAGACAGGGGGGACCGGGCCTCCCAGGTGCACACAGGGCCCGCGGCCGATTCCGTAGACTGCGCCGGCGCTATTCTTGCGTGCTCTGGAAGCCAACCACCTAGCCTCTACGCATTATGCGGTTGTTTTCTTCAAACGTCCCCCCCTTCTTTTTTTTTTGTTGTTTTTTTGGTTGGTGCGCTACCAAGCGGTCCAGAACAGCAACCAGAGTTGCCAGGAACACAAGGCTGTGTGTGCCTCCGGCGTCGTCTGCAACAACCCAGAACAACAAGGGATTCGCCAACAACGGCCGAAAGCCATACCCCGGATGCGCGGAGTCTGCCGCAGCATTGCAATAGTGTGTACCTAGGCAGCGACATCTACCGTAACAGATCCAATCAGGCGGTGCAGAGGTTCCCGTCATCCCGCACGACGCAGCTCTCCTCCCCCCCCCGGGCCAGGGGCCTGGACGTGGTGGTGTGGCAAGCGCTCGAGGAAGAGCGACAGGGGTCTTGCTGAGCCCGTGTCTCTCTCCGCGTCTCTCATAGCAAGACTTGGAGGCCCTTGATGTCTCGGGTCGAGAAACACGGCTGTGGAATTCTTTACATCATGACAGAGTATGCCACACCACCAAACCGACTGGGACGTAAGGAAATGGCGACGGAAGAGTAAGAGAAGTCGGATGGGCACCCGAAACCACATGTGGTAGAGTAAGGTATCGCCGTCAGGGGATATCTCTCCTCCCCCCCCAATGGATCTCGATCACGGGAGGCTCTAGGCATTCCCACCATCTCTTACAGGATCAAAGTTGCGAGAGAGGGCTGTCGCGCGCTGACCATCCGGGCTTACGAGGGATCCTCCGCGCCCCCTCCACCTCAGGAGCCTGGCGCACTGGGTTCCGAGTTCCGCGGCCCCAAGAGGCTTCCGCTTCGGGCTGTATGCTCTGGTAGGGAAACAGACAGTCGTGCCGCCTCCCCCACCCTCCCTTGTCTAGTGGATATGATAAGTGACAGTTGATGAGATCCGCGGCCAGGCCCCCAGTCGACATGTTTTTGCGCATCGTCGGCGACGGTGCCGCGGGCAAGGACGGTCAGTGCGGCCAGAGAAAAGGTTCAGCCGGCAGGATCTAGAACCCCTAGAGTGGTAACCCCTCAATCTCAACCCGCCATACGGCGCATCCCTTCCAACGACGTACGAGGCGTTCCTGACCCGACCCAGCCTGGCCAAGAACCCTGACGGGGGGGGCTGGATGTCAACTAAAGGGCTGTCTCAGGACACATGCAAATGCGTGTGCCGCTCGCCAGGTATGCCACGCCCTGGCTGGCCTTCCCGTCCGGGGAAGCATCCCGGAGGAGGCCCGGCTGAGTGAGCGAGAATGTGTGGGTTGCAGCCGGCGGCTTTCTCGGGCTGGGAGACTCCAGATGAGTCCAGAGGAGTCCAGAGGAGGTAAAAAAAAAAAAAAAGGAATGTTCATGGTCGACCATTCCCGTGCCTTCTTGTCGTCTCATATCCTCCTCTCACACACCCCTCCCGTCGTAGAGGGGGGGGATGTATCTCTTGAGCTGAATCACTTTCTGAGATATGTGTTCATGCTTATTCTATGGTCTCTCATTCCCCCGGACGGGTTACAGCGGGCGTTGTAGCGGGGAAAGAAATGCGAACAAAATGATGGCAATAACAATAAATAATGGCAATAATCAGAATAAAAGTACGAGTGGCGCGTGGTGGCACAACTATTTGGTATTCTCCTCGTTACCGGTCTTCCGGCCGGCTGGCAAATCGCATTCCTGCGAGAGGTCTCATGACACTCAGTTAGGCGTATCTCTTAAAAATGAATGACAATAACACCCGCCCGTGGCATCTTGCGAGGCAGCTGAAAATCCCGATTCCGGCTCTCCCTCCCCACCAAGTCATGGTGGTTGCCGCTACCTTGGGTACACCAGACAACGAAGCCTGGCGCCTCAAGCCTTTTCTCCTCACGTACCTTACAGCAAGGCGACCACAAGCTCTGGCTTGGAGCGATGCAGATCGACCACCCAGCTCTTGGGGGGGCGTTGCCCATCGGTTCGACGCTGCGACCGCCTGAAGATCCGTTCCTCGAGGATCGACGTCCCGCTAGCGACACTCTGATGCCGTGGCACCCTATATAAACACGAGCGTAGAGTCAAGAGTCGTGACGCACTGCCGACGTTTCTGGGCATTATCGGCATAGTTTGCGAGCTCAAAGTACTCGCTACATTGCTACATGAAGAAGTCGGAACCAGTATCCCATGATACTTGGAGGGGGTGCATATGTCATGTCTTCTATAGCCTCGAGAGTCGAGACTACTGGTAGGTAGTCCAGTCAGCTTCGTGCCTAGCGACGGAAAGGCGACCCCTAGGCTTCCGGCACCACTAGACTCATGGGATAATTGGTTGACCAACACTCGAACCTCGAGCCCTGGACAAGGCCGGCTTCGTTGCCGTCGCAGCAACAGCAACATCGGGCCACGGAGGCTTTGGAACAGCTCCGATGTCCAGTTGCTGTCACAAACGCCATTGGGTGACGCTAACGGGGAGCCGATACAACGGTTCACACCCCAAACCCGTTCCCCCTTTAGAGATGATGGGTGATATTACTGTTCGATCCAGCGACGTCATCGAATAGCAAGACTTGAGCGACACGGACGAGAACAGACGTATTTGTCTTGCAAAAAAATGAACCCTTTTCAACGGTGTGTTGGAACAACCCCGCCCCCCGGTCCTTTATCGTGCGCTCGTCAGGAGGTCGAGGAGGAGAGCTTTGCGCTTCCAACTTGACGTTCATAACCAGCGTCGTCGAGAGCCTCAGTGGCTTAGTGCGGCATGGGCCACATCCGCGCCCATCGCCACGTTTGCATCGACAGACGCGGACGTCTTCTGACATGCAGAGAAGGATACGATGCGCCTCTGCGGCGGCGTGAGAGGCAGCAGATCCTGTCCGGCTGAGGCCGACAAACAGCCAATGTCGTTGTCGCAACAGAGACAAGACTTGACTCTCAGGGATCGCTGAACCCGCTGGGGTCGGGCAGTGGCGATGCCACATCTCAGCCCGACCGATGCGGCTGGCCTCTTGGACGCATCCTATGCTGCAACCTAGGCAAAAACGAACGGCTGGCCTGCGTCGTCTCGGCCAGCGTCGGTATTCCAATCTCTCGCCTGAGACCCCCGGGCGCCCGCGAGATCCAAGACACCGGGCTTGATCCAGTGACATGCCATCTCACCGGCGGTGATATATCACTTCGCCCTGTCGTAGGCGTTGGTGCCACCCCTCCCCCCCATCCCGCCACGAAAAAGGCTCCCGGTGAAGCTGCGTCGTTACAGGAGTCAAGAAAGGGATAGATCTGGACAAGCTTAGAGAGGGAGTTCAAGGGAAAAGGAGATGGGTAAGGGGGGTGGGAAGCCCATTGTTCCGGCCATCGCAAAGATGCTAGCTAGAGAGAGAGCCCCAATCCTCATACCGCCCTCCCCCGTCTTCCGCGGCGGCGAGCATCCGGAAGTGACACTGACGTGCCGTCAACCCCCCACACTACGCCCGCCATTTCCCCATTCCCCGGCTGTGGAGGGGGACGGGATGCATCCATCTCGCGCGGCGGGCTCACTGCGAAACGAAATACTGCCGCGCCGGGTTCGATCTGTCCGGCTGGCGCTGCTGGCCTCCCTCCGCCCCCTAACCCTAAACGCCGGCGGGAGCCTGCAGCCTGCAGGGAACAGAAAGAAGATGAAGAAGAAGCAAAGAAACGGGGAATAGCCAAAATAGACGTTTCCATCCCGCCGCGAACGCATCGCCAAACGCCATTCGCATGCGCCCTTCACCGCTCCCAGACGGGCGGGATGAGCAGCATGTCGTTGTGCGCTCCCCCCCCACGGGCGGATGCGTCCCGTCTCCAGGGGAAGGCCGCGGCCCCCTTTTGATTTTTTGGAAGTTTTCAACACACATTACGTCCGTAGGGACGTCACTCGAGTGATGTCGCGGGTCATCGCGCAGGCGCCCAGTCTCTCTCTCTCTCTCACAGGGACCTCTACCGGTACATGGGAGACGATCAATGGCGCCTCCCCCTTTTTTCTTTCCGGCTGGACGACCGACATGACAGGATCGACGGGTTGTCAGGATGGATGAATGATCTAATAAGAAAAGCTCACCTGCGACCAAACATAGCGGTTGGGCAAACCCCAAACCGTCACGGATCCCACTAGAGAAGGGGGGGGAGAGGCGGCGCGAATGTCTTCTTTCCCATCAGCAGCCCCAGTCTCCCCCCCCCGCATGTCTTGGATGCCACATTGTACATACATCAACAAGCCGCATCTGTTCCCTGTCTGATACACGTGTACGGTGCGGTGGTGGTTGGAAGGAAGAAGGAGAAGAAAAGCAAACACGGCATGGCTGGAACCAGGCTCCGAGCGCTCGCTCGCCGCCGGAACGACGTCACCGGCGCAGAGACGACAAACCACCAAGGCCGATGCGCCTCCTCAATCTCGTGGCTTGCCGCTGTCTAGAAGCCCTGGCCACGGGACCAATGTTACAGGACCTCTCTTATTATACTAATCAGGGCTTGCGTGAGTCGTCATGTCATGTACACCAATCCTTCTGGGGCACGACGGATGCTTTTTTTTCTTCTTCTTTTGGTTGCTTTCCTACCAACCTTCAACCCGACGCCTCCTCTATGCGTTGAGCCTTTCGGGCTTGACTCTGGAAACAAAGCCTCAAACAAAAAGGCTCGCGATGCACTCCTCCAATCCGAGGTACGTAGCCCAGACGGTCCCTTCGTCTCCAAGTGCCCATCACACGCATAACGTCCGTACTGCATGCAGGCTGCAGCCAAGAGCCAATATGGCATCAATGCCCTCCCCAAAAACGGTGCCCTTGGTTCGTTTCCCCAATATGCCTCCCCTGGGCCTCAAACCCCCAAACATCCAGGCCCTCCTAAAGACTCCAACTCTGCGTGGTAAGCGGGGGGGACACACACCAAAACAACCGCAAGCCGTCGAGACTCCCAATGACATTCTGCCAATCCGTCATCCACGATACCCACCCCACCCCTGTCCGTTCCCCGGGGACGCGCACCCGCCCATCCGGGGATCTGCCTCGCAGCTCGCTGGCCAGTGTGCCTCTTTGGTCCGACAGGTCAGCTGAGCATTCCCGAAACACACGACCCCCGCAAGAGAACTTCCCGATGTGGACAATACAAAATACCTGCTTCGACGGGGGAGGCGTTTGCCTGCAGGAGCAATATGAAAGACGAAAGGGGGGGAGAAAGAAAAAAAAACGCCTTCCAGCCATATCCAGATCGCGGTGGCGCGAGGACGACGATGCGATCGAGGGGCAACGGCGTTTATCATCTGCGCAGACTTCTCTACATGCACAACGGAACGCGTCGCCTCGAACCCGCCACATGCTCACTCATCAAATGGGTCGGTTTGCAGCCCCGTGAATTGTGACAGAGCCTGGGTAAAGGATGAAATGAAATAAAATAAAACAAGATAAACTCAGCCCCGTCTCTGCGAGGTGACGGTGTCAAGCACGACTACAATGGCGGAGCCAGCCCTGCTGGTTTGCCGACTCGAAGGGGGACCTTTACCAGCCCGCCCATCTTGGAAGTCGAGATAGAGGAGCCGTGTGCCATTGTGATTGCTGCTGGTCCAAGTTGAGGTTTTTTTTGGTTTAGTGTCGCTCCGATGCGCCGGTGTGGTACTACGGCACCCGCATAATCCAAAACACACAGTCAAAGGAGCGTCAGAACCGGCCTTCACCCCAGGGACAGCAGCCATGTTAACATGTAGACATGGGCTATAAAGCAATAACAAGAACAAGGACAATAATGGCAATAGCAATTTTAATAGTATCACAGACAGAATAAGAATAGGAATAACAATAAGAATAGAAAGAAGAAAGAAAGAAAGAGCCAACGATCAAGACACCAGCCAACAATCGTGATTACAATCGCCACGATTCGAGGGCGCGTGTACTAGTAGCCCGGTCGACATTGCCTTGGAATCATTGATGCCTCGGTGTGACATGCCTGCCTGCGCACTGCCTATGCCTAATACACCGTATCTTGTACGCCTGTGGAAAGGTCAATGGCACCCCACGTCCGCCAAGTGATCCTGACAACTCGACGCTGAAGTGGACGCCATCCCCCGGCAAGTCTCTCTCTCTCTCTCTCTCTGTGTGTGTGTGTGTGGGGCGTGGTGTCATCCCCCCCCGTGGAATCCCGACATCCCACTCTCCTCCGAAATCACGACAAAACTTCCCATCTCCGGGCATCACCTTCAACTCTCGCCTCACCGACGAACCAACCCCCACCCGCAGATGGGATTGGGATGACTGGGTGGGCGGATGGATGGGAAGCCCGGAGCAAAAGTCCCCCCCCCCTTCCTTCGGGAAACCCCTCGAGGCTTTTCGTCTTCTCGAAGACGGCCTGGAACGCCAACTCATCACACATCACACATCACACGCACACACTCACACTCACACACTCAACACCCCAATCTCCCGCTCCGAGATAGGGGCACAACCCGACCCCATGAAACCCAGAAAACCCCCATGCCCGCCCGCCGCCCTCACCGACGGACGACCGCGACTGCCAGCGCAACCACAAACGCCGTCGACCCTTTCCCCTCCCCAAACCTGCCCAGCTCGGTATGTTTGCAGCACGACAAGGGTCGAAGGATGGTACGCGCGCGAGGGGGGAAGGCCTTCTCAGCTTCCTCGTACGGCTACAATTCTCAAAGACGTATCCCACCTCTCTCGGGGGTACAATCCCTCCTAAAAAATTATGATGAAAAGACGAGGTTTTCATTGCTGTTGCCGCTACACGCATCGTGTATCCCCCCCCCTCCCCTCTCCTTCTCCCAGCCCCGAACAGCTCGGCGTGCGGTGTCCTGGGCGTGGGGGGGACTTCACCGTACTTATGCACTCGGCACCGCAACAGCAAAGGGGGGAAAAGAAAACCTTCAACCACCAACCACCACCCCGCCCCGTTCTTGTCCGTGTCTGCACAGGTCGGGGGTCTCGTCGGTCTCAACTCTGTATCTATCCGTATGTCCTGTCCGGCTTGGATGTCCATATGTGGCTTGTGCTTTTTTGCTTGTTTGCTCCCTCTCTCAACTTACATGGGACTCGGGGGGGTTTCTTTCTTCTTTTTTTGTAGTTTATTCACCCAAAGTTTTTTTCAATTTATTTTTATTCCCTGTTCCTTTCTTTTGGTGTGTTTGTTCATTCTTTGCAACGGTCTTTTGCTTTCCTTTTGACGGCCCGGCCCCTACGCCAAGGGCCCTGGGCCAAAGTTCAACCCCCCGCCACAGCGCCCTATTCCGAGGTGTCGTTTACCTCGAGGAACTGGAACGTCTCGAGGGCCGAGTAGATTTCGGCGCCGGTGGCTGCTTTTTTCTTCTTCTTCTTCTTCTTCTTCTTTTCTTCCCCTTCTTTTTTCCTTCTTTCTCTCACTTCCCCTCCCCATCTCTCGATTCTCCCGACACAAGACAACTGTGAGTCCGTGAACTGAGACGATAGATCTGCTTCCCACAGGCCCGCGGGGGGGAAGGCCTCGTGATGCCTGGGAAAAGCAAACATGGTTTTACGGCGGCGGCGGGCGGCGGTCCTAGACGAGACGCGACGGCCAAGGGGAGGGGGACTCGAAAACTCGCCCATAGTAGAAGACTCGTAGCCGCGCTCCGTGAGACTCGATGATTATGCATTGAACCAGCCGCACCGAGGACATCCCTGGAGCCGTGGCGATTTATCCTGTACGACAAGACCACAGCGACAAAACCTCAACGGGCCTCTCCAGTCGGTCCAGTTCACTCGGCCGTCCTCTCTGTCCTCCCGCTTGACTCGAGTTTTGCGCACCGCACCGGAGGCGGCTCCGGGTTTCCCGAACAAGTCCACCCGCCCGTTTTGGATAGCAGTGTCATCACCGTATCACATAATATGGCCGACGGAGAGTACACCGTCGTTTCCATTGTCGTCTCGCCGCATCCCACCCCCCCAGCGATAAATCTCCCCCCATCGTCGGTCCCTTCTCCTTACGCGTAGTGCCATAGAGTAGCCCGTGATGTGATGCCACACGGCCTGCGGACCGGGGGACGGCCACACTAGCAGCAAACTTTATGCTTTGCTCTGCATCCGCGATCCCAGCTCCCCCGGCCGAGAGATAACACCCGAACCGGGGACCCGGCCGTGTTTTTCTCGTCGCACCATGGCATTTTGGCATCCGACCCCCCTTGGGAACCTTTGTTGGAGGAGAGAGCTGTTGGAGGAAGAGTTTGGCGTGTTGGACAACACCATTTTGATCATCCCCCCCCCTCTCAATCTCTCTCTCCAACTCTCCTCTTCACCCTTTAGGCATTCCCGGGCGGGTCTTGTAATGTAGAATAAAAACAAAAGCCGGAAAAGTAGCGCCGCGAATAAGACCAAGAGAACCTCCCCAATCTCTACTTTTGCCGACGGATCGTTACAACGGTGGAGGCTTTACCCGAACCCGGTTCTTGGGAAGACCAACAACAACAAAAAAACCTCACATCTCTAATCCGCCTTCCCAATTCTTCGACCGGTGTACCGGGTGCAGGGAGCTGTTTTTGATTACGATGCATCGGTTACCCTCTTCCAGAACCGGGGGGGTGGAGGGCATTTCTCCCTCGCCCCCCTTGCTGCCTCCTTGTTGTACTTTTCTTGCGAAGAAACGCGTTGGCGGCTTTCCCTCCACGCCGTTGGCTATGGCCGCTACCACCACTTATCACGAGAACCAACAACACCTAATATCCGCACTCCCAACTGCGCCGCCGTCGAACCGGGTTCCTAGAACGGCAACGTCAGTAGCATCGACATGCCTTGGACATGCTTTCCACGTCCCGGGTCCCCAAACGCGCGCGCATCTTTGGGGGAGCCCTCCCCTCCCCCAGTGAGCCCTCCCCTCCCCCAGTGAGCCCGTCGGGCCATCGGGCCATTCCTACGAACCCAGAAACCCTCACCAGCTGCCTGGCATAAAACTCTGTCCACCCTGCCATCCTAATCTCACGATCCATGCACACCGGTATCCGGGCTTTTCTGGAAAAAGAGTGTCAAGTGACTCTCTACATCACCACCCCCCGGTTCCAACAGTCACTCGCATCGCGTCATCCATGCCCGGACGATACTTTCGCCCGCCAGTCGTTGTGTCATGGCCATCGACCCTACTCGTGCCCATGTCTCCATCATGGCACCGTCGGGCTTTTTGTCTTCTTTCGACGCTGTCGGGGGACTCGGGGCAGGATCTGAGAGGCGCAAAGCCTGTCAATCCATCCATCCCCCTTGGCTCCACACTAATTGTGATTACCACGGTCTCGGGACGGCCGCGGAACTCATATCGTCGTCCCCCGGCGGTGGGCTCTGCGAGGCGAACACCGGATACCAGCGTTCGCGACAAGTGCCGCCCCCCTGACCTGCTCATCTTACACAGTAGCTCCCTAGCAGGCGTTGACGAGAGGGACCGACTCTTCCAAGTTCCCACGACAATGGCCGATCGACCGTGTCACTGTCCCGGTCACCTTGGGCGCCGAGCGACGGGGATATGAAGCCAAGAGCCCATCCTCCAGCCACCCATGCTATTCGTATGCCCAAGACGATAGGGAGGTGAGACAGCAAAGAGCCGACCGCCACGGCCGGCGGGTGCTCCCACTGAGCTGGCATCCCGCGCAGAAAGGCTCGTCATGATGCCGGGCGTGGCGCGGATTCGGCTCCAAGACATGCGCTGTGGCTTCGGCCTCTTGACTTACAGTGCTTGCTTACGACAACGAGGCGTGGGGTACCGGCCGACGTGGGCTTGGCTTGGCCCAGGAGGCCATCCGTCACTTGACCAGAATATGGCCAGTACAACCCAATTACACGACCAAAACGTTTCTTTTCAGTCGAGTACAAATAGTGAGCTGTCAAATAAGGCGGCGATGCGGTCGGTCACTGGCTTACTTGATAGGCAAGACAAGCCTGAAGGGGTTGGCATGGGGGGACTTCCAGGGGCACGCTGTGAGCGCCCGACCCAGGAACTGTCACTGGGGAAAAAACATGAAAAATCAAAAAGAAAATGCGACGTCTCAAGGGTCCAATTGCAACCTCGCTCAATGGCTCCCCCACCAGGGCACTTTTTTTGGGGCCTGGTGACCGCCAGCCTGGCTGGCCATGTCGGGAAGACGAGGTTTGTGGGTTGGGAACGAATGTCTCACCCGGTTCAGGAACCAAAGCCTGAAGGAGACCGTAAAGGGTTCCTGTATCCGTATGATGGCGGTTGTACAGTCAGATCTGGTCAGTCTCAACACTACCTTCTGACCTCAGCCGCATACGTCGTTGGCTTTCCTCAGTTGTTGACCTCTGAGTTGGCACTGAATGTCTCTCGTGAACATGCTCAACAACGCACCCGTTCGAAATGGGCAGGACGATGGGGGGACGCCCGCCGACCTGTGTGTGCCCTGCCTGTTGCGCTCCCCCCTCCCAAACCCTGCTTCGCGGTTGGCGAATACTGGATCTCGTGATGGCCGGGCAGCAAGAAGATGTGCAATCCAATCTCGAGGCCCCGTCGCAGGTCGCTGCTTGGATGAAGTGCTGCCCGACCTGCGTAGCTACGAGCAAGGACAGGATGCCTCGTTGCGATCAGCATCGAGCGGCCTTCTTATCGCACCCCTTGTCGCGACTGACGCCTCTCACGCGGGGGGAGACTGTAAGCGTTCGCTCCACAGGCCGGGGCGGGCAGACGACAGGCGACAGGCGGTAGGATTGATACGACGACCTGGATGATGGACAACATCATGAGGGGGTGGAATCTGGGGCGAGCGCAGAGAGCGCGCCGCAACCAGTCAAGCGGCAGGTCGCAAGCAAACGGAGGGGGGGGGGGGGTCAGAGCATGTCACATCGCCGTGTCAGCGCTGGAGGACGGGCCGTCGCCGATTCGAGGGTAACCAAATTTGGGGCGATGAATTGACCTCGTCGCCTTCGCGGGCCCAGGCCCAAAACATGGCGGTACCGATTGCTCAAGAAGAAAGCGGCACTATCGAGGGCTATGCAGCCGCCTTGGGCGATGGTCTCGTGGACACGGGCTTTGCGCGAACCGCCGACTGCAGCCTCAAGTTGATCGCGTTGCTATCCCCAATCCTCTTTCTCTGTCGAGACGCGCGGGTTTCCTGCCGCGACGAGACGAGGGCTTGGGAAAGGGTCGGAAAAGGAGTCCGTAACAGGGCCTTTCCGGGCGGCAATCAATGCCACGGCAATGCAATCTTAACGGACCACTGTATTTGTAGCGACGTTTGCAACTCGTGACCCGGACTTTCAGGGACGGCAGCGAATATTGGGACTCTGGGAGGGGAACGAACCGCCGGGACAGGCATGTGTTTTGGCCCCCTCCCCCACCGCCGTTGGTAAAAGGACCTGACTGTAGGGGGTTTCCGGGGAAGGCGATTAGCGGTCGCCCCGACGGTTGGGTCAGGCGAGGAGAAAAAAGTCGGGTCGGTTTGGGTTGGTCCGAAGTCACGAGAGAACCGCCCCAGGGCAGAATGGCAGTGCCAGAAGGCGTCAGAGCGCATGGCAGTTCTGACTTGTTCCCCAGGTTCGGAGAAGAGCAGCGAAGGGCGCTGGGCAGGTGAGCAGCTGGACCACCAGGGGGACTGGCAGGGACAGGCGTCTTTGGGCGTTGGCCGTCGACGGTTCGACATGGACGGCGATCCGTTTCGGCAGGAAGAGGCACAGCAGCTCGTGATCAGATGGAAAAACCGCTGTACAGGTAGGTACTCCGTAAAGGGGACAGCGAGTTGTCGCCGGGAAAGCTGCATTCGTTCTAGGCCGTCGCGGTCCGTGAGGGTGCCAGAAAGGGAACAGTGCCGGCCGGACGGTCGATCCAAGATGGCGCCAGACCCCTTTGGGTAGCGAGTCAGGACGCTTGCCTCCTTTGGGTAGTATCTGGATGTTCGGTCAGGCACCGAATGACGGTTGACGGGAAAAAACGCGACGGAAGACGGGACGTGGGAAAGTGGTGGTGGAGGTGGTCGAGACGAGGGCCGATGGAGACTTTTGTGGTGAAAAAAACGTGGAGATGAGGCGCGGCGCATACTCGGCCAGACGGCTGTTGGTTGACAGAAAGAAAGCCCGTATTAAACGAGGCAATTGTATGAGTCGAGTCCGTCTTCTAGCCCTCGCCCGAGGACCGAGGCCCCAAAGAGACCCGGAAGAGTCTTGTTACGGAGTGGCCAACAGGCATCACGAGCATGCATCGTGACCAGCGGACGGACGGCGGGCAGTTCGATGGAGATGGTTTTGGTGGCTCTGCTCTCTGTGCCAAGTTTGGTCTACGAAGACAGCGAAAACCGAACGTCACATGACCCGAAAGTTCCCGTGAGCAGGTGCAAGCGCGGTACGTACTGTCTGCTATACCGGTACGTACCTTTTTTGCTGTGGTGAATGTACCTAGGTAAGATACACATGTACTGGGTGTAGGTTACGGTGCACATTGAAGGCGGTTGGTTATGCGGTTACGGATTCTCGAGGTCTCGATAAACGGATTGAGCTGGACTGGATGCGCAGACGCCAGACACAGGTCCCGGTTATGGTTATGGTTCTGGTTCCTGGAAGCGTGGAGGACAAACGGAGATCAGAGGAGAGAGAGGGAAGAAAGGATGGACAGCTGACCGTCCAAGTTCGCCGCCTTGGACAGGGCAGAGAAACTACCCGAAGGGGAATAGTTCGTGTAACAAGACGCTAATCCCAGATAGGCAGTGTTTTCTGATCACCCGCTCGACAGAAAAAGCGTGTCACTTCTTGATCTCCCCTTATATCCCTTTTGGGACTGGCTCGGTGTGGAGAGGCGCACATGCGATTCTGTCGGCACCTAAAGCAATGCAGAACACTGCAAAGCAAAGTAGGGCAAAGCAAAGCAAAGCAAACCAAAGTAAAGCGAAGCAAGGCTCAGTCAAGTGACGCTCACTCCAAGCAGACGAACCTGACGAGAGGGCTCGCGTTCCTGTCCTGCTTCCAGCTTCCGTGGGGGGAGGGGTGGTGCCACTACACCATGCCTCTCCAAGACAGAGTACCGACCTTCCCCGAGTGTGTGAGAGTACCAGGGTACCAACCAGAACGTGCCGGTGGTATCCTGTCAGGACTTCTAGACCGCGTCGGCCTTTGTATCCCTGCACCAGCGGCTCCGCTCAAAGGTACCTGACCGTCCCAGCGCAAGCCGACTCGCTGTCGCCGTCTCTGCTTCTTGTGCCGATACGGCTGAATACGTACCGAGGTACCGTCCACCGAGACACCAGAACCCCTGGAATCCTGCCTAGCAGCACGCGGTGGCAGTATACTATACGCAGTACCGTACGTACTCCCTACTCTGTCATGAGCCAACCTGAAGCTGAGCCAGCACCACACGGCCACGTCCATCCGCTCATCCAGACCCAAGCGGACAGATACCTACCGTTCTGATATAGACAGACATACAGACATACAGACATGCAGACATACAGACATGCAGACATACAGACATACAGACAGACAGACAGACAGACATGCAGACATGCAGACATGCAGACATACAGACAGACAGACAGACAGACAGACAGACAGACAGACAGACAGACAGACATGCAGACATACAGACAGACAGACAGACAGACAGACAGACAGACAGACAGACAGACAGACAGACAGACAGACAGACAGACAGACAGACAGACAGACAGACAGACGCGCAGACAGACGGTGCTGGACAATGACTGCTCTTCCTCCACGCTTCTCCACCTATCCTCCACAACCAACAACAACCTCAGTCCCAGTTCTACCGTTCCCTTCTCCCTTCCTGATACTACTACATGGTACAGCGTCCAAAGGCGAGGTCATTCAGGGCGAAAAGAAAAGCGAAAAAGCCTTCAGCTGCCCCAGTAGTAGGTACTTCCACTCGGTACCTGTGTACAACAACCGTCACGACCCAAAAAAAGAAGGCCTGAGGTCCCAAGGTCCCAAAAAAAAATCCCGTGGGGGGTACGTACCTGGCTCACATCTCCGGTCCGACACCTACTACCACAGATGTACTTTGTACCCTCCCCACCCAGTCACTTCCCACACCTGCCTCCCTCTCTCCTTCTCTCAGGTGCTGTCCCCCCCCTTCCCCCTCCTTCTCTGGGGCCCCTGCTCGCTCCTCCCTCCCATCCCTCTTGTCTTCTCATTCTCTTTTGGCCCATGTCCTGTCCCTTCCCCCCCCATGCTATTATACCTGGTAAATTGTACATAGTATTTCCTCTCACCGCGACTCACCCCCATGTCTCTCTCTCTCTCTCTCTCTCTCTCTCTCTCTCTCCCTTTTCTTCTCATCCACACCCCACACCCCTCCCCTGGTCATTCACACACCCCCTTTTTCCCAACACCCCCCTCCCCCGTCCCAATCCACCCATCACCCATCCCCATCTCTTCCCAAGACCCATCGCACATTACATCTACTTACATGCATCCCACTCAGCTGCCATCTAATCCACATCCTCCAACTTTCTCCCGACCAAGCAAGAGTTGACGATAATAATTAACAACCCTTCTCCCCCAGAATTTCCACCCTTCCCTCTCCTCTTACTTCATTGCTCCACCAGCACTACCTCGCCTATCGATTCGACCTCACTTCTCGGCCCATCTACACCAAGCACTCGCCGCCTTCCCATCCTGTTCACGCTGCCATATCAGAGCAACACTGCCGTCACCCTCTCCCACGACGCCAGCATCTCAAGTCTTCTTGCACAGACTACGAATCCGACGCCTATAGCACCATTCGCACTACCGAACATCATCGACCATCGCCCGCAGACGCACCAATTGTGTCCCCATTGTTGGTATCGACATCACCGCTCCCGTTTCGCCTCAGGTGCCGATTTTCGCCCTACCTATCCAATTCGATACACCCTTGCGTTGGGTTAATTGTTAATCTCGGCCGCCCGTCATATATCCTGGACAACCGATTGTCAACTGCTCGATCCGAGCAGTCCACTTCGGCACCATGCCTTATCCTCTCGACACCCACGTCCTGACCGTGGACACCAACGTCATCAACAAGGTTGACACATCCAACCCCCAGAACCTCTACAGCATGTGGACCGGTAAGCACTTTGAACCACGCTACGGCCGGTCCTTTGGGACCGCCCCGGCCGCACCCGCTGACCCGTCCCCTCTAGTCTTCGCAAAATGCGCAGAGTCTGTCGAACAGGGCCGCAGGTTAGAGAACCTCAGCTGGCGCCTGTGGAACCGCGAGACCTTCTGCTGCACCGAGGAGGAGCAAGCCTCCATTACTGCCACAAGCCTGCCCAGAGAAATCCCCCACGCCAGCAGATTACATGACATCCCTCAGCTCTCGGGTAGTGTCGACTCGGAAAACGACGACGAGGCTGTCGACTTTACCTCGGGCTCGGCCCCTCTCGAGATTCGTCCCCGAATCCAGAGGCAAGACTCGTGCGCCAGCAACCGCAGCCGAGGCAAGGAACGCCACATCACCTCTGGTGACTTTGAAAAGATGGTTGTCTCCATCATCAAGGAGAATGAGCCCCTGTCCGCCCCCCTCCCTCAGATGTCATCTCCCTACATCCCTCCCCACAAGGAGACGCCCGATCTGGCTCCCGCATCCCCGGCCTACGACCATGCTGGATCTACCACCACCGAGTCCCCGTCCAAGTCATCAGAGGAGGAGCACTCTCAGGAACCCGTCTCCCCCGAAATCACCTCCCACACTACCGTCGTCCGCGGCTTCTCTCCCTCTCAGATCCCCGTCTCGAGGCCCACCCTTGCCTCCCCCAAGGCTGTGTCGCCTGCCGCCATCCCTGAGCCCAGGTCGTCGCCTGCCGCCAAGCCCATCCAGTCCAAGAAGCAGCCAATGTTCTCCATTGGCGAGTCCTGCTCCTCCAGCGAGCAGGGCCAGAGCATCGAGAACCTGCGGCCCATCCCCACCACGGCGCCGAAGCGCAAGATGATGTTCCAGGTCGGCGGGTCCTCGGAGGAGGATAGCTCGCTGAAGAGCGCACTTGCCTCTCAGTCGGGCTCCCTCCTCAACGGAAAGCTCAACGGAAAGCAGAAGACGGCCTCGTTCGCCGACTACGTCTCTACCAGGACGATCAACGACGACAACTCGGCCATTGCCGACGACTCGGAGACGGACTACGTCGACGAGAGCGCAATCGATGACGACGATGACTCTTCGGACTGGGAAGACTCCATCGAGGACAGCAACAAGTCGAGCATTGACGAGAAGACATTTTTCCAGCGCGTCGACTCCAAGGTCAACCTGACGTCTCGCCGCTCGCTCATCACGCTCATGATTGAGCAGAACGACCGCAAGAGCAGCTCCAAGGCGCTCGGCAACATTGCCTCCCAGTCGACATCGGCGATACCCTGGTCGCGCACGAGCCACGCGGCCGCTCCCACCCTGGCCGTGTCCCCCAACGACTCGGACGACGCGCCTCTCATGATGAAAAGAGGCGTACGCTCCTCTCCCCTGAAGCCCATCACCGAGATCCCTCGGTCTGCCGCGCAGCCCATCTACACGACGGCCAGCCACAGCCACCTCCAGGCTGCGCTCTCCCCCCGAACGACGCGACGCAACATGCTCGCGACGGAGCTGACGGAGTCTCTCCGCCGCAACCTCCTTTGGGAGCGGCAGCAAAAGTCATCGACGGCCAACGCGGTCCTCAAGAGACGCCACACATCGCACGACGTGGCCAACCTGAAGCAGTACCCCGAGAAGGTCTGCCTCAAGAACGAGGATGCCCCCACCAACAACCCGCAGCAGTACTTCTCCAAGGACACGGACAACTTTGGAGGGTACCACTCCAAGGGATGGTAGACGACGCATGCACACACACACACACACACACTACAACATGGTACTATTACCACGACGATAGCGCACCACAGCACATACTTATCAAGATATCCGACGAGCGTGCGGCCAACGGCCCCCCTCCCCCTCGAGCACAGTTATTTCTGGTTGCTTTATTTATTTTACAATGCATTGCGCGCGGCGGCACTGAGCTTTACGTTACTGCCATAATACGCGGCGCGCATGATGGAGACTCGATGATGTCGCGACGCGACATGAAGGTCCGATAGATGGGGCCCTGTACGGGGTGGGGCCTCTCGGGGTTGATTCTATTTTTTTCACATTTGCAACGGCGTCTCTTCATATGATACCATGGTCTGTTTTGTTTCGACAACATACCACCTACATGTTTTATCAATGGGTCTGGGTCTCTGCATTTACATGGTTGCGCCGGAAGCTTGGTACAGGAGGAGACCAGGCGTACTTTGTGGATTGTACTCTATGGACAGGACTCAACAGCGGGGTTCAAAGACTTGAGCTACAGAAGCCATACCCGAGGGCAACTTCGGGGGCTATACCGACGAGACGAAAGGGAAAGGCCAAAGAGGAGGACAAGGCCGAAAAGGCGTGATTGAAAAGAGGGCGCGCCAGGGACCACCTGGTCCAGCTTGCAGATAGGCGAGAGAGAGTGAGAGAGATGGGGGTCATCAAAAGCAAAAAGGGTCACGACGAACAAGACAAAAAAAATAGCAAAATCGTCAAAAGAGCTTAGCAAAAACACGAATAAAAGTTGGCCATTCAATCAAATCAAGCGTGCCCATTGACGATGTTGTATGTAACTTGTTGTGTGGTGGCTCGTGATAAAACACGGTTGTGACGTTGGGCACTGACTGAGAACAAGTTGCTCGGGTGACTTGGGGTGGGCCGCTTGCTGACTGATGGGATCCATGCGCTCACCGGAGGGAGAGAGCAGTAAGTACCTAGGTAGGTAGGAGGGAAAAGCCCACCCCACGGGGACCCATGGGGGAGGCCAGTGTGTACCCCTCAGCGCTAGGAGAAGAATGGATTGGGGGCTGTACGGAATGAGCTTTGTTTTGTTTTTTTGCATCCTATATGGCGAAGAGGTGATGTAATGCGATTTTTGCAAATCTTGGAAGGGGGAGAGAGGGAAAAAAAAAGACATGTGAAAGTTGGGGGAGGAGTCAGTTGTCTGGCGTAGACGCGGAACCGCTTTGGCTTTAGGTAGGCTACGTTAGGTGTGTGTGTGAGAGAGAGAGAGAAGTACCCTCTGTGAGAAGAGTAGGCTCTTTAACCCACGCCCCCCACCCTTCTTTTCTCCGTCTAGATTATGCAAAGTTGGCAGCGTGATTCCATGGATTTTGATTTTTTTAGTTGGGTATTTTCGATTTTGCCGTCATGATGTTGGTTGCGTTTCTTGTATGATTTTTGGCCTGTGAATGTGGGGTCCCCCCCCCCCCTTCTTGCAGGTATGCACGTATATGTGTATGTACGGTATATTTTATTGCATCGTATAGACAGACTCGATGAGGAGAGAGAGGAAGAAGGACATGGATCCGAGGTTTTGTTCTTCTTTTTCATGATTGTCCTGTAACTTTTATTTCCTCTTTCTTTCAATATTCCCCTTCTCACTCCGCATTGAGGAAGTGGGCGCACCGGTGGGCGCATGTGGAGTCGGGAGCTTGATAGAGGGAACACGAGGAACACGACGGGGGAGAGGAGGAGTCAGACGTACGGCGGGCAAAGGGCCTACGTACGCTTTACAGCCGGGGCGTGTTTGCGTTTCGCGCAGACGAACGGGGGAGGGGGGGAGGAGGAGGAGCTCAATTCATCCGATGGTCTTTTCTCTCTCTCTCCCGGAATCCGGCGAAGCTTTTGCCGGCCTTGCCAGCCATCGTTGCCGCGCACATACCCTAGGTCCCCCCTCGTATTGTCCTGTGTATTTACTTTATATGTACATCGTCACGTGAGGACTGTCCATAGGTATCGTCTTGTGCGGCTGCGCTAGACGCCCTCTTCCCTGCCCCCAAGAGTACCCGCGCCACGTTCTGGCGCTACGACGGACGCGCGCTGGCGGTATTCTGTGGGGAGTTTTTTTTTTTTTTTTACGTCTTCCAACTCATCTTCTTTTCCCGAGAGCTCTCGGTGTTTGTCTGACCGTCTTGTGTGGTATACACATGTCTTTTGATTCGGCGGGGCGCGTCTACCTTTGGTGAATACGGAAGGCCGGGTGTCGTTTAGCTATGTGGCATTGCATGACGGGTCAAGTACCATGGAGATGCTTCTTTCTCTCTCTCTCTCTCGTCCTGGTGGTTCTTCACGGAGCCTTTCTAACGCCATCCACCGGACAGCGCAGCGGGACCAATCGGAATCAGGAGCGTTTCGGTGCATCAGCCCGGTGCGGACCAGGGGAAGGGAGGGGGCCACGCGTGTTCATCGAGAGATGCAGTTTGAGCCGCGATCAATTTCGCTGGAACTCGTCTGCTCCAACGCATCAGCCGCCTGGGTCCGCGGGCATCATTCTCACAACTTGAAAAACGAAAAAAAAAGAGAGACAGCTGACACACGAAGAATTATGGACCTATGGTCTGGAACCCCCCCCTTCCCCCCCCCTTTTTTTTTTCTCTCCTCTTTTTTATACAGTTTTACGTACACCGTCCGGTGTTGGCAGTGGGGAATGGGGAGAAGGAGTCTGGTCGGAAACTGGAGACTCGGGGGGGACTGAGGCAGTGTACACGGGTATTACCTAGGTATGCGCGTGAGAGCCCGTCATTGCGTTGTGTGTGCAGAACTCGGCGGCTTTGTGGAGAAGCGCGTGTTTCGTTAGGGGGGCTCTTCGGTTTACAAACTACACACGAGAACCCCCCCTCCTCCAGGAAAGTGGCCGAGACGCGCAAGTCGGGCGCGGGTGCGCGAGGCATCAAGTCACCACGAGGTTCCCGTGTGTGTGTGATCAAGACTCATCCGCCCGACCGACCGACGTTGCTGCGAACCCATCCGCTCCCCTGAAGTGCATCAGGAATTCAAGGTGGCGGCGCAGCAGCGGTGACCCAGCCCACCCGTGGCCAAGTACTATGTCGTTTCGTTTGTCGTCATGTCGGACCATCCCATCTCAGGGCGGGGGTGGGGAGGGAATTGGGGTTATTCTTCCCGGATTTTGGGACTCGGGAGCTGGGCCGTCCGAAATGAACGTCTCTGCACCGGGAGGCGAGGAAAAGTAGGCCCGAGGTAATCACGGGGATCGGGATCCCTAAGGGGTGGGGGGCGGGGTACACTGCCTCACGACGAGTGCGTATGAGTTTTGTACGGTTGATGGACGGCGGGAAACCTTGGTGCGGCAAACATCCCGAGGGGGGCGCCATGAGAAGAAGAAGAAGAAGAAGATGGCGGCGAATTGATAATGCCATGAGCGATTCGACATTGACGGGCACATTGACATCTACATCGGAACCGACATCCGCCCCGCCGTCTCGGATCTGGGCCCCGGCAGAGGGGTTGAGGAGTTGGCGGGCTCCGACTCAGACGCAGGTGCTGAATACAGACCGCCCGGAACGGCCGGGGGGTCCTTGGTCAGATTATCCGGCCTGCCGGGGGTGGAGGGGGAAAAGAAAAAAGATTTTTCATTCTCTGATGAAACGTCAGAGGAGAGATGGTGTTGACTGTTTTACATGTATACATGATGTACGGATGTATATGAAATGAAAATCAAAAACTGGTTGTATCGGCCCGTTGTAGCCTGCAACAATATACCGTGTGGCGGTAGTGCCGGATTGACGAAAACATGTCGGCACCAGCTCGGCATTGGGGAAGAGGATGAGGGGAGGGGGGGATCCCGTCGTGATGCCTAGAACCAACAATCAATGCTAACGCCACCTCGCAGAGACGACGAGACTCTAGTGTCGACGGCTGCGGTCTCAAAAGAGGGGGGGGGGCTAGGGTTTCTGTTCGATTTGCAGCATTTTCTGCGCTTTCCGGGGGTAGAGTTCAACAGAGTCTGGACTGTTGTTGACTCCATAATAGGGCCGTGGTGGATGAGGGGGGGATGAGAGCGGGGGACGGGATATTCCCGGTGTGATGATGGATGACCTTTTTTTTTCCATGACTGCTGATATGTTGTTCCCGCATTGAATATAATATTTTATTTATTTTTCCTTTTCTTTTTATTCTTCAATGTGAAGTCGCCACCGCGATAAGAAGAGAGAGCTCCAGTCTTTCTGCGGCTTAGTTCGTTCGACGCTGTCAAGTCAAGGGGCTCGGGAAAGAGGGGATGGGAGAGGCTATGATTGGTCAATTGTCCGGAGTTCCCTTCGCCCTTTCCCTTTTCCCCCCTGAACCCGGCGCCGACGGAGGCCCGGCGCACGTGGACTTTTGTGGACGCGCGCGCACGGAGCACTCGGTAGCGCCACACTGCGCCCCGGGGTCCGCGCCTCAGCTACTGGAAAAACGGGGAAGGATCCGCTGAGGCTTTCACGCATAGAGGTGTGGCGCATGGATCTGACGGGTACGTACTTTGTGGGGCACGGCGTCGCCGTTCGGCCGAGGTGCGGTACTGGTAGCGGCACAGAAAGACGCCGCCGCCGCCGTCTGTCGTCCCGCTGCCAAGCCTTGAGCTCAGCCTCACCCATGGCACACACACTCATTATGTGTGGCTGATGGACGCGGGGTAATGTCCGCGCCGCAGCTTGTCCCGCAGAGGGCGAGCCGAGCGAACGGTTCGTTTCTTGTTCTCTTTTTTCTTTTCTCCCTCTTTTTTTGTTTTGTTTTCCCCCCCCCCCCTTTTTTTTGTTAAACCCCTTGCAACCACATACCTATGACAACACCAGGGAGCACAAGGTAAAGCCGAGCTTTTCGTCCACGCTCTCGGTCTGTGAAGGCGCATACCCAAACCGGCTACAATGTACACGATAATCAGGGAAGGAAAGAAAAATAACGGGAGAAAAAAACTAAAAAAAAACTTGATCGGGATGTGCCCTAACATGCGGCAGCGGGGCGTGAAACGATGACATTGTCGGGTCCCTTCCAAAGGAGGGGAGGGGGTTAGAGGTGTGTGCAGGTTCGTCATCGTTGGCCAGATCCTGCAGGGACTCTTGATATCGCAGTGCTCTGCATCCCGTACGCGCTATCGGGTCATGTCACGATACCTGCTTTGCTCGTCTGCCCTCCCAAGGCCATTAGTCGCCCACCCCCTCCCCTTTAAAGCCCGGGTGGGGGCATCGTGGCCCGCGGTCGTGGCATCTGTCGACATCTCTGCTTCCTCGGCCGCATCGGCGCTCCAACGCCCCCTCTCTTGTGTGACTGATCTCGCCGAGAAGGGAGATGGGGGGAAGGGCGCAACTCGTCGTTGCTGCCCAAAGTCTTCGCTCTTGGTAATTCACCCCCCCCTTCCCCCTCCCCTTCTCTCCCTTGGACGAGGCATTTTGACGTGTTCCTCAACTCGCATCGAGAGGAGGAGGGGACAGGGGCAGGATGGTATCAGACACGCTGTTCACAAAAAAAAATGGCCTTTAAAAACCCCCTCCTCCTCTCACATTGGACCCCGCCGGAGGGGGGTTATTTTTCTATGAAAACACATCGGACTAGGTACCAATAGACGAGGGCAAATGCAATGACTCTTCCCCCCCCTCTCTCTCTCTCTCCCCCCCCCCGCCACCGCCATCGCTGGAAAAAAAGTCAAAATGGGAAAAAAGACGAAAAAGAAGGCTGACGGGCTTGAAAAGGGGCCCCTGGTACCGCGCGAAGGAAACCCACCCCGCATCTTACTGCACGTAATAAGTGTTTCTCTCGTCTGTCTGCGGGTTGGCGGGGCTGCATTGGACCGGGCCACGAGACAAACATTCCCCCTTTTCACCTCTCTATGATGGCCGTAGCAACGCAGCGACGGCATGTTAGAGAGGGTTTCATCAATGGAGAGAAAGAAAAAAAAAAGCTTCACCGCCATCTGATGCCGGCGAACGAGGGTTGCTAATGGCCTGTAAGACTGGGTTCGAGCCGCTGGCCCTGTTTGCCGTGCAGGGGGGGAAGGGAGCCCACCGCCGGGAGGGCGCGAGCTGTGTGTGTGTGTGTGTGTGTGTGTGTGTGTGTGTGTGTGTTGTTCCTCCTCGTTTCTCTCCGTCTGGTACCAAATATTTGCGGCATAAAGACGCTGCGGCATCGCCTGGCGGAGGCGGGCGGCGGCGGTGATATGAGAGGAGACAAGATACTCCCCCTGGTGCCGTTATTATGTTGTTGGTGGTTGTCGTTGCCCCGAATCCAAGTACCGGTTTTCCCGAGACGTTGGTAACGATAGCATGGTCACAGCTGCAACAACGAGCTGAACATCTGTCGGTCGGTGCTGCGCCGTATGCAAGGCCGCGCGCAAAGGTCTGGTTCGAGTATACGTCTGCAGCCTGCTGCTGCTGCTGCGACCCAAGCTGGCCAAAGAAGTTTTTCTTCTTCTCTTCTTTTTTCCCCCACCACACTAAACGCCGCTGCCCGGGCTCGGGACTGGTTCCCGGGACGGAGACGCCAGTCTCAACGAGGACAGAAACGGCGCACCTCCGTCAAAAGGGGGGGTGGAAGGGGAAGCCGGCTATCCAAAAAAGAATGCAACCTCATCGGGTGCTCAGCGGAGGGGGGACCACGCCTTACCGCACTCATTGTTGTCGTTGGCGTCTCCAGCTCGTTCTGGGCCCGTCGTAGAACGGGGGTGAACCCCCCCCCCCCAACACCACACCCTCCTCCCATCATGTCCTGCTCTTACATGATATGTTTGTTGTCGTGGCAGTCAGCCGGGCGGTGATTATTAGCGCGCTCCTTCACCGACTTTTGGCGTGCATATATCTGCATCTGCCATCGGTATTGCTGTGCTTCTGCTAGCCCTACACGGCGAGAGAAGAAGCAAAGGAGTTTACGAGACGAAGCATTGCCCAGCTCGAAATCTTCAAGGGGTGTGTGTGTGTGTGTGTGTGTGTGTGTGTGTGTGTGTGTGTGTGTGTGTGTGCAGTTTGGCTTCTCGTTTTGCCGGCCTGCGTTTTCCAACCGGGGGCACGAAAGCGAAACGGAAACGGAAGACAGGGGCATCAGTTGCCCGTACATACGGTGGATCAATCAATCCTCTCTACGTATGAGAAATTCGAAAGACAAAAATACAGAAAACAAAAATACATGACAATAATTCTGAATAATATCATTACTTTTTTCCCCCTTTATTTTTCATGTATTCTTGCCAGCCCTTGTGTCTTCTGGAATCCGACAGACGTCAAAACGGAGCCAATCTCCAGATGGGAACCCCGATCCCGTAATGATTGGCACGAGACACATGGTTACCGTACACAAGAAACAGGCGCCCCTCTCTCCCTCTCCCTCTTCTCCACGGGGAACAGGCGGAAGAGCCCATGGGGGAGGCACACGATGACGTTATGGCTTACCCCGGACCCTACAGTTATGTTGAGGCTAGAGCCCATCGGCCCCCCCCCCAGACCACCGTCGATCGATACCCATAAGCTCCCGGGAAGCTTGCACACCTCGCCAACTTTCGCCAAGTTTGTTGATGTTTTTCTTCTTGATTTTTTCTTGATTTTATACCCGATACAGAGGGGATTGACTGGTTCGTCTGTCCCAGCCCGTCCCTTCAGCAGGGTTTGATTGGGGGAGAAGAAGAATCACGACCCCCGTCCGCAGGGCTGGACTGATAAACGTTGACGAAACCATGGCGACCTGGTGACACACTGATTCGTTCCTCCCTCCAGATCCTAACAGAGTTTTTCCCCCTCTCTCCGGGACCCCGAAGACCCTTATTCTCCACACGACGACGACACCGTTGACGAACGGATGACTGGGCAGTCCGAAGCGTCTACCTTGTGGCAGAACTCTCGTTGAATCGTCTCCAACCATACGTTATGCCTGTGATCGATCGAATTGGATCTATATGGATCCGATAGGTTTGTCCAATCCGCCCACTGGGGTAAAGGGGGTGATGTACATCTCGGAGACTGAAAGTGAGAAGGGGAAGGGGGAGGGCCCTTTGATGTCATACGGCCCCCCCCTCGCCATTGGAGCGTCTATCCAGCTGCTATTCCCCCTAGCACTTACATGTAGATCCAAGACAGTTGTTTTTCCCTGTAAACGGATGCAGACTCTCTCTCTCCCGGTTCGCGCATTGCCGGCCGGGCCCAGGACTACCTTACTCGTGCGCGGCTATCCGCTCGAGTGTTTTTTTCTTTTCTTTTCCCCCCTTTCTTTCACGCTCTTCGATGATGATGATGATGCCGCCCCCGTCAGTCATGACGTTAACGGCGTATTCCCATCAGGAAATCAAGGGGGGGGCGAAGAGGGCAAAAAAGACCCGACAAAACGACTCAGGATGGACGGGTACATTTGATGCATCTCGGAATACTTCCAGCAATCTTGTAGCCGGGACATGCGCTCTCAGACTGCCAGAAGTAGCTGTTACAGTCCCATTCTCCCCCCTTCCCGAAACGACCAGGCTCGGCCTTCTTCCCGTCCGCCTGGGTTGGTGTGCAAGGCCCGCGTCATGACAGCTCTACCCCCCAATGACTTCTTGCGTAGTATCCCACCCAACGCCAAGGAAGGGGTGGGGGGCGGGTAAAGGGGAAGCTGGAAGAGAATAGGACGGCGGTGGCGATAGCGGCCAGGCGGGCATAGGGGAAGGCTGAAGCGCAGCAGGTCCCGTTGGAGATTATTCAGCAACGGCAAAGCAACCTTGATTACGGTCGTGAACGGTACGGCATCTGGCTGAGTGCCGGCGAGGGAGGAAGGGGAAGGGGGGGGGGGCTCTCGACGGAGCCTAGCCGGGTCGTCACTCCGGAACATGTCATTGTGCGTGACTATGCCCGGCCGCGCAGGGCAGGGCGTTCCGGGTGTGAGGTTGGGTCATGTCGGCACCCGCGACTGCATCCTGACGCTTTACGCCTTGCATGCCGTCGTGGTAGTCGGTTCGATGCCAGAAACAGGATATGAGAGAGAGAGAGAGAGGGAGAGAAGAAGGGGTCACAACTCGTTTCAACTCGCCCTCCGTGGCCACCACCGCCACCATTCACGGCAATGCTCGGCTTACTAGCCATCGATGCATCCCATCACTCCCGGGGGAGTATAGAAAAAACCTTGAACAACACCGCCGCCGTTCTCGGGGGGGGAAAGAAAAAAAAAAGGGGAGGGAGTGGGGGCGCCGGGCGGTCCCTTCACGGCGCAACCTCGCGGAAACGAAAAAGCATTGATTCACCGCCACGCCTTGCTCGGTATGCCCTCGGGGTCCCGTCCCCGTCACGGTATAGCGCGGGCCTCCGAAGCTGGCTGTTGGGGCCCGTGGCTCGCCAAGGGAAACCCCCCTTCTCTCCGTCACCTTGCTCCCACCTCCTTCACACCATCTTCTTTTTATCCTTTTAGTTTTCGATTCGGTTATCCCCCCCCTCC
This sequence comes from Colletotrichum echinochloae, assembly GCA_016618095.1. Taxonomy (NCBI): domain Eukaryota; kingdom Fungi; phylum Ascomycota; class Sordariomycetes; order Glomerellales; family Glomerellaceae; genus Colletotrichum; species Colletotrichum echinochloae. The sequence goes on from JADEZT010000009.1 coordinate 1,978,527, forward strand.
CTCCCACTAATACGCTTTCTGCAAGCCACCGGCTTGCTTTCCCCGGCCACTCTTTCGGCCACCCCCCTCCTCGTGGCCTTCCGGAGCTTATTGCCTTTGACGGAAGCTCGCCCGGCCACCTTTTGGAACAATTCTACGCCCTAGCCCATCGTGAGGTTCGTTATGCACTGATACGTGTCCAGCGGCCACTCCTCCGTGTATACCGGCTCGCTCGCTGCACCCAAGACGGCGGGAGATTGCGGGTTGTTGCCTAGCATGCCGCTTGCCAGGGAAAAGGAAAAGCCAGGCGTGTCCTAGCAGCCCCCTGGCCGGTTCGAGTCGGACAGCAGACGTATCCGTACGCGCAGCGCCGAGACCACATCACCGGGGGAAAGGGTCTTCTCGTGACTTTGCGTATCCCAGGTTGCCGCTTGCCAGAGTCACAACACGTAAACTAGCAGACAAACTTGGGACAGGGGGGGTTCATGCTCCCTTCATCTACTCCTCGTAGTCATCTACCTAGGTTACGAATGGACATCTTTGGCCCTGGAGGTACGAATTCTGCAACGCACGCCGCCGCGCGCGCAAAAAAAGAAGAGATAATCTAGCAAATGGTAAACATCCAAATCACGCCACATCCGGTTTGCTCGCAACACCGAGTGTCGTCGAATATCGCACTCAAAGCCATCTTCCAAGTCCCATCGTGAGTTGCGCGCGTGAAGCCCCCCCCACACATTCCCTCGTTGCGTTTTGAGCGCCATCTGCGTAGCACGGTCGATCAGAGGAAACACCAAACGCGTCGCAGCTGCAGGACGAGTGGACTCTCGGTAGCGAGCACTCGTGGAGGAAGTGGTTGGCTTGTGGGCATGTGATGGAGGGGAGGGACGTGAGGCACTGGCCAACGGAAGGCAAGTCAAGGTGCGGGCAGACGAGCGAGTCGTGAAGGCCAACAACGAGTCCTCGTTTGTTCATTGGGGATCATCAGGTGGCGTTCGTCCAATCCCTCGGCCGTGTCAGCTTCGCATGATGGCCTGGACAGAGCGCACGCGCGGCGACACATGCCCACCCTTCTTCGCCATGCCTCCGCTGCCGTGTGAAGGCCCATGACTAGAGGTTACTGTTTCACTACAGCCGGGAGGGAGGAGTGTATGCGGGCAAACCCTATTATCGCATCCTGTACTACTACTGCTACTACTACTCTATCCAAGTCTGGGTTTCTCTTCCCACCGTTTTCGCTTCAACGCCCTGCATTCGAGTTTGACCTGGCAGGCTGGGCGAAGCATGGGGACTCGAGCACACTTTTCGTCCAAAGGCGGCGTGAATCACGTCATTGCGGTAGGGTCTAATCCCCCAGTGGGAGGTTGAGACGCAGGACAAGATTCAGTAAGGGGGTGGCACCGACTTGAGATTTGGCAACCGGAAGCTGCGAGCTCGAGTCGACGGCGGACGTCGGCCGAGTCAGGATAGAGACGCCTTACAGAAACTCGGCCCAGGCCCAACGGGGAGAATTACGTGCGGCCCCGCCTCTTGAAACGACGCGCACCGCGTTTGCCGTGAAGGTGTGTGTTCCCATGTCGTGAGCCCTGAGCGACTTGGACGGGTTGGGCCTACCCTCTCTCTCTCTCTCTCTTTCTCCCCAACTCGACGCCCCCCCCCCTTTTTTTGTTCCACAGCCGAAACACGGTTACCGAGGGAAAGGCACACGCTCGCCGTCTTCACCCGGTCAGGAGGTCCCTCCGTTGGCCCGTGGGAGTGGAGGCGAAGAGGACGAAAGCCCGTGAACAGAAATGGTTTTACCCGGCCTCCGCCGCGGTGGCCCTGTCGGCCGACTGCGTAGGTGACTGCCCGGGAACCCAGGGAGCATGAAAATGCATCAGTCGTCTGCTGTGGCCGTGTCCTCTTGGCCACGTGAACTGAGCAGAGCAAAGACTGAGGTCGCGTGTCCTTGAATTAAGATTAACGTGGGGAAAAAAACTACGCAATCATGGGGCGGACGTTGCCCGGTTGTCCCTTGGTATTCGATGCCTGGGACAGGCACCCCTCCCTCATCCTGGTTGGCCCTTTGGTTCCGGAGACGACAGCCGGTTTTTGGGTTTCCCGAAACCGAACCCGGGGGCCGGGTTTCTCTTCGGGGGGAGGGTTACAGCCTCGTTCTTTTTGGCTGATGGTTTCGACGCCTTCGGCGGGCTTGTCTCCGGGAAATGCTTACGTGCCGGCGTGCTTGGCCGGCCGCGCCCCCATCCCTCCTCCATCTTGCGGCGTCGCACTACCTCGCAACGGCTGGCGGCATCCTACCCCAGACCACGACACCCAGCAGCCCGAGGCGAACAGGATTCGCGGGTCATGGCCGGAAATGGACGTCGGCTACAGATACATTCATGTGCTGGCCGCGCGGGTGACGTGGCGGTAGTCGTGCCATGCCAAATCCGACGGGGGACAGGACAGGAAATCCGGAGCGGGATGGCTTTTCAGATGAGGCTTTCCACGTCCGATCTAGATGGGCACTCTGAGCCATTTCCAATCGCAGCCCGCCCGCCCCCGCGGGGGCCCTTGCCCCGTTTGGCAACCGGCGGCTGGACTCGGGTTTGGAGGCATCGGTAGGAGGCTTCACGTGGCGTGCAGATGACAACAAGTATGTGGTGGAACAAGTGTTGGCCGTTGTGTGTAGAATGGAGGAAGTTTGCGTCGATGGCACCCCGACGTCACGACCCCGATCCACACGGCCCGGGTGAATGACGCCGCATCTCCGCCGAATGCGGGGCCGGCCCCGGTGTCCAAGTTCGTGTCCCAGTCTCCGATGTGCCGCGACGTCTGTCGGTGGTCTCCCCATGCCTGCGTTCGGTTCCGAGATGGTCTAGATTCATCAACCTCGGGCTGAACCAGGTTGACTCTGCAGCCAGGGCCGACAAAGTCTTTGGTCATCGCGCATCGAGCGTGCGGAGTCACCGACGCGGCCATCTCATCAACTCCCCCCTAAAGGGGGAACGGTTCTCTGACCGAACAAGATCCAACTGTTCATCAAGCTGGAGAACGCCCCCGTTAGACAGGGACACGAACGCAGTGTTCGCCCAAGACGCCGTCCCGATACTTGTCCATGCAAGCCTGGGATCGAGTTTGGGTTCGAGGCTGCGGTGCGAGTCAACTGTTGGGGCTGGTGTGTACTTCATCGGCTTCGATCAGTCAGGTTAATCTCATCATCACCACTTGACCAACACCCCAGGGCGCAACCTTGCTCCAAACGTTTATCATCACAATGCGTCCAAAAACCCCCTAACACACCCATCTCGGCTATCCTCTCGCCTTCACACACCACCCCCCACCCCCTCCCCTATCCCCCCATCCTGTCTGTAATGATACCCGGACAGCCTCGCCACGGCAGTTCGTGTGGAAGACCACCTGCTATACACCAAGCTTCTCGGTATTGTGGCTGGATTTACTTTCGGGGGCAGCAGCTCATGTGGTCTCTGCCACGGCCTGCCGGGGACACACCGGAGACACCGACGCCTCATTTTTGGGCGGTGCAAGGAGGAGGAGAGTCGAGCTCGAGTGGTGCGTGAGAGCTTGGGCCCCTTTGTGTGTGAAGCGACGTGTATCCGTACGTCACCGCCGAACCGTTCCTCGTTGGGCCCGAGGCGAATCTGCATGTGGCCCGAGATCGGATTTTCAGAAGCAATTCGCGCTGCAGACGCAAGCTCTATGCCAAAATCCCAAGTCGGTAATGCAAATTTTTTTTTTTTGATATTTGATTTCATCATTCCTGCTCTCCGCAACAATCTTATCCCATATCAAAGGCGTCAGTCAAGTTTTCCCACTCCCCCCCCATCGAGATCCGTATTCCTCCCTTATCTCCCCGTAACAGACCAAAAACCAGGCCACCGGCGTCCCATGCATATCGGACTGCTTTAAGCAACATGCACCTCGGCAGCTGACGCGGGCCACCGCTCATGCGCGGTACCAGGTGTCAGCGCCCAGGCCGCCGATCTCAAGAGTGCGCTCGTGACGGTAAAAGGCCACAAGGGGGGGGGGGGCAGGGGCGAAGAGGCATGGAAGCTCCCTGGATGGCATTTGGCTCGACTGGGCCTCCTCCCATTCTGCTAATTATTAATCCGCCCCCTCGTCCCGCAACCGTTGGAAGGCCGTCCAGGGGGTACCGATTGCCGCGCTGTAACCCGCCGCGCCATCGGCAATTGCTGCTGGAAGACCGTCAGCGAGCCAAGAGAGGATGTAAACTCATAAAGTGATGATGACGGGGTCTCGGCTCCTGACCACGGCGGCTTCGCAATCGCAGAGTCGGCTCCGCGTCACCCGCCGATGACAATATTCGGAGGCATATGAAACTTGGCTGCCCCCTCTTCGTCCCATGTTGCGAGCCTGGGGGGGCTCGCCAGCCAGCCTCGCCAGAAGAGAGTTTACAGGCCCGTCACTTGACCAGACTCGCATGCGAGTCTGCGCCCCAAAGGACAACCTTGGGACCGTTCAGTCTCCAAGGCGCGGGGTGGTTGGAGGAAAGAGAGAACAGCAACACTGCCCTTCTCCCGGCCTCTGAGATGATGTACACACGACCGTAGGAGGGGACAAGAACGGGAAACGGCCTCGATCAGGAGGGGAAGGAGGATGAGGAGGAGGAGATGCAACGGAGAGTGTTGCGTGCGTGTGAGCTGTGCATGGCGTGCTCGCTGCGCGCTTTGATGGCCGCAGGGCCCTTTTGCTGCCAAAGCGGAAATGTCGCTGGGTCTCCGGATGGCAGACCGAACTGGGAAGCGATCGGAGTGGTTATTGACTGCTCTCCCTATCGTTCCAGTATTACAGATGCTGCCCAGCTTTTGTTTGGGTTTCTCTTGTTTTTGCTTTCTTTGGTCCGATCTCCGATTCCCAGAGGCCCTCCCCCCCCCCCTCCCCTCGGGGAATGGACGGGTCGAACTTCCCAGGCCCCCGTCCCCCTTTTGATGTGGTTTCTGAATGCCGATTTGTCTCTCCTCCCCTTGTGCTGCGTAACTCCTTGACGCTTTGGGGGTTTTATTTTATTTTATTTTATTTTGGTTATTTTCCCAAACGGACATTATATGTTTAATCTCTCGTTTTGTTATTTACGTGGGTTCCGTCCGTTTCTTGGACTGGTCCACCCACCCGCCGTCGCAATCTTAGCAAGAACTGTGGTTTTCCGACGAGGCACATTCGCAGACACCACCCGGCAGTTTGGTTATGCGGTAGCTGGAGGCGCTGCGGACGGGTAACACAGCCTTTTTTTTGATCTTCATGCGCGCGCCTCTCTTGTGGAACGGTGCCGGCTCTACTGCTGCAGAGTCATGTTGGTTGTGCCATCACTAGCCGGCCGGATGTACTCCCACACATTTCGATGGCCAACATCAACAGCATCAGCAGCAGTGGCAGATGATGATCCCTACACGCTCGGTTGGCAAGAGACGAATACGGAGCGGGGGGCTGCGCATCGGCAGGTTAAAGAACGGACGGCACGTTTTCCTTTCGCGGACGGACGGGCGAGAACAAAACGGGAAAACGGAGACGACCCGGAATGGAATATAATAAAGAAAAAAAAAGAAAAAGAATAATAATATAATAAACCAAAGGCCAAAGGCATTTCTCCAAATTTCACAATATTCCAAGATGCCCTTCTAGAACACCGCGCACGTCCTTCTTCGTCTCAGCAAGGGGAAAGCAGAGCAAGGGACAAGCCTGTCACAGAAACGAGAACACTCCCCCCCCCCCTCCCTACGATGTACATGGTAGACGGTACCAAGCTCCCTGCCACGGGGTTTATCGTCTCCCTCTCTCTCTCTCTCTCTCTGCTCGACTCAAGCAGAAGCGGAGAGTTCTCCGCAGCAGTCAGCAGGGCAGCCGAACCACCCAGCCCCTCTCCCCTCCCTCCCTGCTGGAACGGCCCCAAGGTCGTGGTAACGACCACCCGGGTACGGAACCGTGCTCCGGAGCCAGGCTCACCCCGGTCGTTGCAGAGGCCGGTGCCCATGACTCGCGAGCGGCCCTCGATGACAGGTCTCTTGTAGTAAGTAGTAGGTAATCTTTTGGGGGGGTTGACACCCGGTCTTGCAGGTTGCTAGACGGGGTAGTTTTGCGCCTGGGAGAGAGGCAGGCGTAAGCGAAAAACGAGTCGATGTCACGCCCTCGAATACCTACCTGCCCGTCGTGTACTTTGTACCCTTCACAACCGGTGTGACACGGGCTCCCTTCATGTGAAGTGATTCGGATCGTAGCATACACGAGGGAGCATGTGCGCCGCACCGAAGACAGGACATGACTCTCTCACCCATCCTCTTTTTTTTCCTCCGTCACTTTTGCTCTGGTAACTGCCCTGTTAAACGTTCCCGGAAGGGGGTCGGCGGTCACGACCCTCTTGGGAATCGCTCAGGGCAGGGTTTGGGACGATCGGAGGACTATGGAGACATCGACGGGGCTTGGCGACCACACAGGGCTTCTTCCAGACCGCGGCGGTACGGTTGCGTACTACTAGGACAGGACGGTCAACCTGGGTTCGAGACGCGGAACCGATTTTGACCAAGTTCACGATGCCTTGCGGGCTCCCGATGCATGTGGGTTTTCTCTTCCGTTTCTCTCTCTCTCTCTCTCTCTCTCTTTCTCTCTCTCGCTCTCTCCGCCGGCAGCTTGGTTCGATGTGGAGCTTTCTCCTCCTCTTTTGACAGCTTGAACTGCCGCGAATCACCAGTCGTGATTCCAGAATAGCGTAGACGGCGTTATGACGGCAAAACTAGGCGACTTCCGAGACCAACCATGTGGGCAGTGCACTAGAGGTAGTCCCTTCGTACCAGCCGGAAACTGACCATTCGCATTTCACGGATTTGTCAACCCGGAAAGGATGCCTGTAGACGAAGACGGACTGGCTCTCTCTTTTTTTCTTTTTCTTTTTTTTTTTCTAGTCAGAAGACGCCAGGCCACCCATAAAACAATGAATGGGCACACTTTCACGGTTCACCGGCGGCAGCTGGTCCGCGTCGAAACCTGGGACGAGCTATCACCTCCCTCCCCCCCGCTCCCTTCCTACCCGAGGCGTCGTGTTTTTGACCGGACCGTTTTCCCTCTTTCACCGTCGCCGCGCGCGCGCGCGTGTGTGTGTGTGTGGCCGCAAAACCGCAGAAGGCAGCCTTGTCTGTGGCCCTAGGTTCCGGAGAAAGCGTCGGGGGCACTGCGGCTCCTTTGCGGACATGCACTCACTGGTTCCTTACAAGCATGCGGCTCTCACCGGCCCTCAGGACGGAGATTTCCAGGTCCCAGGGGCGGGAGGCTCATGGGGTCGGAAGGGAGTCACGAGAGGGGGAGGGGGCGTGTGTGAGCGAGGGCAAGGAGGAAAATTTCGGCCGATTTCTTTTTTCAACAAGAGGGGATTTGACTGAAATACTCGAGGGCCGACCCCTGGAGGGGGTTTTGAGAGGTCTTCCGCCTTGGGTTCGTTGTCCCTGGGAACCTGTGACTTTGTGCCCGATTCCAAGACAGGGGAGATGCCGTCAGTTGGGCGTCAAAGAAGGGGGGGGAGGGGCGGCCGTTCTCTGGACGGACGCGATGTCGCAGGCCGTGCGTTGGGTCAGCCTCAGGAGGAGAATAGACAGAAATGGCATAGGAATGACTGATTGTCTGTCTTGTCTCTGTCCAAGCCGGCAGGCAGGCCGTGACACACGCTGGGACGTTGGCAAAGTTCGCCGCCCAGGAACATGATCGCGTGCCCACCCCTCCCCCTCTCTTTTCCACATATCCGTTACTGCGGTTGAAGCGATATGTCACGTTCTATCTTGAGCGGCTCTGCCAGTCTTCTTTTGTGGGGTAGATTGGAAACTTATGGGGGGGGGGAGGGCAAAGCCGCAGCCCGTCCTCGTGATCTCGCCGGGTCGGCTTGTTGGTCGTCGTTTGGGATACTCCAGGTTCCCCCTTTGGCCATCCCGTGGCCGTACGTAGGTACTCTGCATTTGCACTGCGCCCGCCCGGTCCGTCATTTCACTCGTTTGATTAGCAGTTCCCGAGCAGACAAGCGGTTGCGATCGCAGGTTTGAGCAACGGGCTTTGTTGTACATCATGGAAAGATGCGTGCCGCGTTACCGCAACAGAATAGCGTTTGCGATTCGAAGGAGAGAGAGGAGGGGGGTGGGGTGTCATTCGCTCCGTCACGAGCAAAAATCTAAACCGCCGACGCGGCTGACCCATGACATACCCGAAGACGGCAAAGGGAACATGCCAGTGTATCAGTATGTGTGAGAGGAAGATCAACAGCCAACGGTCTAGACATCGCTCCTCAGCGTCCCCTCCCCCCCTCTCTCTCCCCGCATGAAGCACATCCTCCTCGTTGAGCGTTGAAGCTCTTTACGCATGACGAACGACGGGCAAGAAGCAACATCGGATAATTAAAAAAGGGTGGAGGGGGCGTGGGAGGGGGTGTCATGTTTTCCGTTGAGCATCGCTCGGAACACGTACGCGTACACTCGAAATGCGAACATAGATGACGGGGAAACACGGGTAGGCTGGGAGGGGATCGTTTCCTTGCCCTGCCAAGCGCAGGCGAGTCGAAATGCACTGGAATCTCTAGGCTTTTCTGCGAGCCCGCTCATTGGACCTTCTTCCTGTTGGAACTGCGGACTTCCCGCATTGGAAGGGATCGGATGAAAGAGATAGAGGCAGAGAGAGAGAGAGGGGTGAATAGGTAAGAGGCCGGCGGATGCCTGACTTGGTCACCAGTCGACGACGATGTGTAACGACAAGTGTAAAAAGAAAGTCAGAACAGGTCATGGGGTTTCCCCGGACTTGCGGGGATTCCTGCGACTTGGGACGGAAAGCCTGTGTGCCCTGGTCGTTGTCGATGCTGCTTCTCTCTCCCTGACAGAGATCGGAGGACTATGCGGCGGAATAGCTTGACTGAATCATGGCATCGCAAGCTTGGGGCAAAATCACATGCCGAACGAGGAGGACAAGGTGAAGAACAATGGAGAGGAAGGAAACAAAGGAGAAACAGAAGAACGAGAAGAAGAAGCTTACCCCCTCCCCATCCTCTGCGCGCGCCACGGTTGTGCCACACATGCGACGTCGGTTTGTCGAGGGTTAAGAGTCAGGCAGGGCGCTTCACATGCCAAAAAAGAAAAAAAAAACGTCCACGGGCGAGGCAACCTCGAAATCGGTATAACATCATTGGGTGGCATATCTCTCGTCGTCAAGGTATGGTTTTGGAAGCTGATTGGAGGCCCAGAAGAGAGAAAAAAAGAGGCGACGACTCGTGGCAGAAGCCGGAAACGAGCAGACTTTTTCCTCTTCAAAGAGCATGTGCAATTTCTCTTTTGGACGACGGGGCGTACATGGCATTGGACCTTTTCTTCTCAAATCGTCGGGACCATACCCAAGTTATAACCCGAGCCCCCTGATCGGTCCAAGGGGGGGCACAGGGCGTGCAAGAGCCGCGCGTAATCCGGGGTATAATCCGGGGTAAGTAAACGTAGACACGACGTCAAGATTTCTCATGATTCAGAAGGAGAAAGAAAAAAAGAGAAGCGTGTTGTACAGACGGGCAAACCTACAAAGTCGTCAAGAGGGGGAGGGCTGTCCCGCCGCCCGCCGCGCACCATGAGATAAAACGCAGGCTTGGTGAATATCATGTGAGATGGGCCGGATCACCAGTTGGTTGGAAAGTTACTCCTCCTTTCGAAGCGGCACGGCCGTCGCAGAAGGGGGAAAGAAAACGAAACCCCCTCCTCCTCCAAAATTGGTTGCAACTCTGCCTGTTGATATCGCGAGGCCGCAGACACGGCAGTCAAGGTTCGGGCGCTCGGCACCAGGAGGGGAAAACCCCCCTTTCTCGAGCGGGCGCAAGCGGGGAGGAGGAAGAGGAGGAAGAGGAGGAGGCATCCGGGCTGGCCATCTGCCACCCCGCCCCCCGTCACAGCCTCAAGCGCTCGCTCGTGAGATCTGGGTCGGCCAAGTGAGGCTCCCCCGTAGCATCTATCCTGAATAGACGGCAAGAAAAAGGGGCGCCCACTATCGACGGGCTCCTCCGAGGTAGGGGAGGGGTTTACCGGCGCAGCGAACGGCAAGCGACGGGGCGGAGGTGAGCCAGTCACTATCCTCCCCTCCCCCCGCACACATCCATGCGCCGGAATGTCAGGACTCCGAGATCTGGGTGGGGCGTGTGCCGACGGACGTCGGAGGGTTGCGCCGGCGTAGGATGAGCTTCCCGGAGAGGTGGAAGAGCTTAACTGAGAGAGGGAGAGAGAGAGAGGGAGAGAGAGAGGGAGAGAGAGAGGGAGAGAGAGGGAGAGAGAGGGAGAGAGAGCGAGAGAGAGCGAGAGAGAGAGCGAGGGACGTCGCGTGGCTGACAAGCTTCGAAGGTTCCAAAAGAATTTTCCAAAAGAATTCTCACGTTTGAGGCTTAAGTGAGCTGATGGGCACGCGCGCGCGCGAGATACGGAATCCCACGACGGTGGTTACAGTTCACCTGTACCCTTATGGTTATAGTCCTTTCTAGTACGGTGGTCTGACATGCCCGGCTCCCCCTCCACCTGGATCATCGTGTAACACCAAGCCACTAGTCATGGCAAACTCGACGAGGCTTTTTTTCTGTACGCAGGATTGGCAGCTAGGGGGCATAGGAAGGGTTCCCCGGATTCCGAAAAGGGGGCAAAATGCGAGCTACACTGGATTCCATCTTCCGTCGCCCGCGGAACGGCTACCGAAATCGACGGCGCAGGGGACACACGCACGCACACACACACACACACACACACACAGGCTTTGGGGGCGCAAGCTCGTTGCTTCAGGGCGAGACATTCCATATTCCAACCCGTCCGGGCTCTCTTTCTCGGCCGCAGGCTTCGGTTTTGTTGTCGATGGCGGTCGAGTCTCCTTACGAGCCCCCCCCCTCCTCATCCCTCATCCCTCGCGGCGTGTAGACAACCCCCAAGAGGAGGGGGGAGGCCGTGGTGCGCCTAGGCCGAGATGTGCACCGGTTTGCAATGATGCCCAATACCAGCCGCCCCCTTTGCTCACCGGTACAGCCTCATGCGGGGCCCCGGCCAACAGGAAGAAGAAAAATCACATGTTGGTAAACTTGCAGCAAAAATCGAAGGGGGGGACAGAAAGTTCCACCCCCGGTCGGGCGGGCGTCCACTCCCACTCGATACGGTTCTCCTACCCGCGGAATCTCACGTCCGGCCGTGTCGTCCAACCCTGCCTCCGCGAGCTTGACTAGCCCGCACGAGGCGTGCGCCCTGCACGAGAAAACATAGATCCAGGGCAATCTCCAACTCGTCTCCCCCGGTCTTCTCGGAGAAGAGAAGACACGTAGGAAGATGGGCCCAAGATGAGATGCACGGACTAGCCTCTCTCTCTCTCTCTCTCTCTCTCTCTCTGTGCGTGTGTATATGTCTCTCCCAACAAACTCCCGCTAGAGTCGATCCGGCCGGTTGGGTTCGCCGGCTGCGTTGTCCCCCTTCCCCATTCCCCCGCATGCCCCGGCGAGCCGGTGAACCACCCGCCAAAACCAAGCCACTCTGGTTCGTGAGCCCCCCCGGCTCCGCGCCTTTCCTCTGTTCGTCACGCTTGTCTCTGTCGGCCAATTCCTCTCTCCCTCTCTTTCTGGGGGCGCATTTGGTACACCGAGAATAGGGGCCGCTGCAGTAGCTAGCTGGCCGACGCGGATGGATTGGCCCGGGGGGGGGGGGGGGCGCGGAAGACGATGGTGGCGTTGAGGGACTCGCAGAGGGTGGTGGTGGTGTGGTCTGGACAAAAGGAGGGGGATAATGTGAAGTGACCATATTGAAAGAAAGGAAATAATCAATTTATTCCTCGCTATTTCTTTTCCACCAGATATTATTTTCACACCATGTACCCGCCAAATATCAAGAATAGATTTAATCATTTTTTTTCTGGCACATTCTCTCTGTCCCCCTTTGCGTACCCCTTTGTCGAACTGACCCGTCATATCGCCTCCGTCTGCCGGACGTCGTGATGGTGGTAAGAAGCGCTTACAGGTTCCCCCGTCCGTATACAATATACAACCCTCCGGCCCTCTCCATTCGTCATCCTGTGCCCCCAATCATAACTCGTGTATCAATTCCCAATTGTGACTGATGGACATGACTACCACCCCTCCGAGGTGAAGGGAGGAGGGGGGGAACGTATCACATTGTGTTACCCGGCCGGCGATGCATAATTCGATCGCGCACAACGAATCCCACCCGGCCGTCAGCCGCCCGAGCCCGATCGGCTGCGTGTGTGGGGATGGTTCGATCGCGGTTACGGGCGCATTCCCCGTCAACTATGCACGGCGGTCGTGTTTGCACCCGTGAATTGGGTGGTCTAGGGGGGGGTTACAGGTGGTGGCATTGTTCGACGAGGAGTCGGGGACATCTCGCAACGCGAGGTCTTGTAATCTAGACTACTATGCTCACCAAGGCCCGAAACTTTGCCCCGTCATCTATGCACGGCAGTCGTGTTTGCAACCGTGAACTGGGTGATTCGGGCTTACAGATGGTGGGTATCACTCGACGAGGTGCCGGTGACCATCTCGTGATGCGAGGCATCGCATCTAGAACTACCATGCCTCCCTTACGCCCCGCGCGTCCTAGACCCTGAATCTAGACCACCCACCCCCCTGCCCGCCAACTTTAGTCCTTCTTCGAGGACGACTCGCCGCCGCCGACCCTCTTGAACTTCCTCGGGTCCTTGCGGCTCATCAGCTTGCGGTCCCGCGTGCCCTTGCCGCCCTCCCAGAAGCCCTTCCCCTTGCGCCCGATGACGCTCCTGCCGCAGAACCCGCACGCCTCGGGCGAGTAGCGCTGCTCGCGGCTGCACCACCCGCACACCATCCGGCTCGCCCACTCGTTGACGTGGCTCTCGGCCTCGTCGTGGCACCGGTCGCACGGGTGCACCCGCGCGCAGCACGAGAAGCGGAACCACCGGTAGCTCTTCCTGTAGTGCGCGCAGGCCCCGCGCTCCGGCAGCGGCGTGCCCGCGTGCAGGCCGAGCTTCTCCGCGCCCGCGCCCGCCCGCTTGACGGCCGCCGGCGCCGCGAGGCCGCCCCCTCCCGCCGTGACGGCCAGGAACTTGACGGCGGGGATCTTGAAGGAGAAGCGGCCGTGGCAGGTGCGGCAGACGTTGGTGGTGGCGTCGCCGCGCACCGACACCAGGCCCTGGCTCGGCGTCGAGCACTTTGCGCACACGGGGACGAAGGTGCTGGGGAGCATGTCGGCGACGGCGCAGCCCGCGAGGTCGACGAAGCCCGCGCGCGTCGAGTGCGCGTGGACGAGCTGCTGCCGGAACTGCGCCGCGAACCCGGCCGCGCACTTGCGGCAGCTCGACGTCGTCTGCGGCGCCTCGTGCCGGAGGCCCGTCATCTCGTTGACCGTCTTGCACCGGCCGCACTTGACGCCCAGGTTGAGGATCGACACCTGGAAGAGCTCGATGCCGTGGAGCTCGATCCCCGGGAAGGAGATGGAGGTGCCGCGCTCGGCCGTCAGACCGGAGCCGAGGCCGGGCGGCTCCGCGTTCAGGTCGGCGCCGCCCTCGTCATCGTCGTCGTCGTCGCCGTCCGAGTCGTAGCTGTCCGACGTGTCGCTGTCGTCGTCGTCGTCGTCGTCAGCACCGCCTGAACGACCCCATTCCGGGGGCCTGGGGATGACTTTGATGTGACTGCGGTCGTCGTCTGGCGCGGCCGTCGCTTTCGCCTTGGCCTTTGGGTCCGTTTCAGGACCCGGCGTCGGCTCCGCCTGGGCGTCGGGTTTTACCGGCGCCAGGGCCTGCTTCGCGAGGACGTGCATGTTCTGGGCCAGGTAGTTCAGGTGACTCGTGAGGGTCATTTGCTTCTGCTCCGCCGCCTTGCGCACGTAGAGCTCCTCGAGGGGCTCGGCGTCTTGCGAGTCGCACTCGTTGAGCTGGACGCGCAGGGGCTGCAGCGGGTAGAGCAGGGGCACGATGAGGTGCACCGTCTTGACGCCCTGGAGGCCGGCGGGCAGCTCGCCGCGGCGGCGGGGCTCGAGGGGGAGGGTGTAGACGATGCCGTCCGGGGAGCGGCGGTACAGGGACAGGCGGCCCATGCGGTTCTCGAGCTGGCGTGTCTCCTGGGCGCGCCGGGCTTTGGCGGCCGCCATCTCTTCCCGCGTAAAGTACTCCTCGGGCGCGTAGCGCTTTACGGGAGCCGGAGATGGTGCTCTGGCCGTCTGGGTGGCGGGCGGTGCGGACGAGGCAGCAGCGGCGGCGGCGGCGGCGGCGGCTTCGAGGTGGCGGGTGTCTTTGGTATCCTTGAAGGACACCAGCTTCACGGTGGCGGCCTCCTGCTCGGACAAGAAGGTCTCGAGCTTCTTGTCGAGGGCGTTGGTGAGGGCGAGCAAGGTGGCGCCGCGGCGGTCGCGGACGAGGGCGTCCCATCCGCGTTCGATGTTGATGCTGAAGCCGCGGGGGATGTCGCTGTTCTGGACGCGCAGGACGGGGGTGGCGTCGGGGTACTCCTCAGGCACGCGCAGCTCACACTGGAGGTGCTCCAGCTCAAAGGGGAAGTCCGGGTCGGAGGGCTTGATGCGGAAGAGCAGGATGGTTGTGCCGTCGGCGGCGGTGGACTCGCGGGGCGAGTACCGCTTGCGCAGCTGGCCGAGCTGGTAGCCGCGGGGGTCCCTGGACTGGGCCTCGGGGACGGGCTTGGGAACGACGCGGTCGGTCCGGGGTTGGGGGACGGCCTGTTGGTGGGTGTCGCCGCCCTGCTTGGCGAGGGATATCATGGTGTTGAAAATGAAACGTGCTCAACGTGTGGTTTAATGTCGATGAGCTGAACTGACGAAATGCAAAAAAAAAAGGGAAAAAGGAAAAGAGTGAGGGCGAATCTGCGGGCAGAGAGGCAGTGCTTGTCGGCAGGGGATTGGAGAGTTGGCCAGATAAGGTGTCGAACCGAAGAACCCTTTACCAGACTTGAGAGACCGAGGCAGGGGACGAATGCCCTGATATTTGAGAAGGATGATTCTCACGATGGCGGAAGGACGGTTTGGGTCCGGACAGGGATGTAAGGGTGGGTGTGTCGGTGTTGTTGCATCTCGGAGACGGAGATGATGCAGCAAGCAGTTGGGAGGCGTTTTCCGTGAGTCGACATGAGTCATAGTGGGGCACGTGATGTAAATCCTTAACAGCCAAGAGGCAAATGTCTGCAGAGGGTCCGTTAGTAGGTACCTACCTCGTTTGCCTCGTTACTCAGCAGCCAAAAGGCGTTTTGTTTGCATGCCGGTCGACTCATCGACTACACTTTATGAGCAGTTCACCGTGGTAGTCATGATTCCGTGTTGGGTTATTGGACCTTCTTCTTCATCTTCTTCTTCTTCTTCTTCTTCTTCTTCTTTAGAGTGGGCATTGGCATCCTTGCTTTTCTTCCTTGCACCAGTGCCATGACTCCATATACACAAGATGACATGGAATGAACCCAAGAGCAGGCAAAGTTAGTAGTAGCCACCGTTCATTCGGCTTTTCCTCAGGCTTCCCGACTGGAGTGGGGGGGGGGATGGATTGCTTCCATGGTTGACTTTGAGACTGGCTAGGCAGGTTACAGCCTCCAAGAAGCGAGCGAGGACTACGTAGTAGATACCTATGGCGGGTTTGATGCTCGTCAGGCGTCGACACCTGGGCAAGTACTGAGAACTACCGGCATTGCCACTAAAGCAATATACCTACCATGTGCCCCACCTCCCCGTGGAACCGGGCCCGAGGTGGCCCCGTCCGCACAGTCCACCCCGTGCCGGACCGGTCCGAAAAGGCGGAACCTCAGTCACCTTTGACGGGAATTCCTTAGCTCTGAGCTACACTCACGGGTTGACGGCAATGACGTCCGAAATCCAGTCCCTCAGTCAAGGCAAACGTCAAAGAGGGGAGGGGGGCGCGTCTCGATGATTCTCGTGACGGAGGTCCAACGATCCGCCCAACGCAAGCCTCGCAGTTTACAACCAACCCAACAGCATATTCCGTGCTCCTTCTCAGGAGCACTGGAACCAGACGTCCCCGAGACCGCATGACAAGTCACAACATGCCTGAGCTGAGCGTGTGGTCTCAACAACGTGATGCCCCCCGCGCAAAGTGCACCCTCCCAGCGCGCCATTTCAGGGCAAGAATCGTCACCAAACGCCTACCCCGACATTCCAAGGGTTGTCTGTCCCGGCCGCTGCCCAACAGCACCGCTCTATGTATTGTTGGCAGGCAACAGTGCCGGGTGAAGAGTGAGGAGGAGGGGGCGGAGGGCAGAGGAAGCACACCGACAGTCCGGCCGTGGGCGCGGGGGCGAGCTGCCGCATCGCCCTGGTACTTCTCTCGCGTCTCGTATCCCGCATATGCGGGCGCCGAATGACCCCGGAGATGAGAGGCTGCCGTAGAACCGCCCTCCCCCCTCCCGCGGGAGGTGGTGAGAGGAGAAGGGGGAAAGGGGGGAAGGGTATCAGCCGCCACCTGTCCCTCCGTGTCACTGCCTTGGGCGGCAGCTGCAGCATGGCATGCGGACGCATCCAGAATCAAGTAGATCGTGGATGCTGCAGAGGAAGAGGGGATGGGGGGGAAGGGGAGGGGGGAATCGCAAAGTCGCACGTTGTGCTGATCGCGGTTGGGAGCACGACAGACGCCACATGGCCGAGAGAGCACACCTGCGTGCGCCATGCGAAGCGTGCGGTATGCGGTTCCTCCTTGGGAGGCCCGACGGGGGGGGGGTGCTGACGGGAGTTGCCTCACGAAGCGGTGGGCGACCGGTCTGGCCGGGTGCGAGGGAAAAGCATGCACCATTACCAATCCCACCCGTCACGTTACCTGCGCTTTAGCAAGAAAAAAAAAAAAACAGCACGCCTTCGTATCAGAAGAACGAGGCCGGAAGAGCGCCGGCTGCACCGGGGAAGGCGACCGGATATGCAGCTGCGCTGCGCGGTTTGATGCAATGTACGGTAAAAAGCCCCCTCCTCACCCCCAAGCCAAGAAAGACGGCGTGGGGCGAAAAGCGAGCATGCAGGGAGAGATAGGAATTGGCGACGGGCGAGTGGACGACAAGAGAAAAAAAGGGCTTTCTCGGGGAAAGGCACCCCATGACGAGTCTGTTGACAGCCTGGCAAACGGAGGGAATCTGGTCTTTCTGGAGAATCTCGGTCAGTTTCTAATCTTCTCTCTCTCTCTCTCTCTCTCTCTCTCTCGGACGGCCCGCCAGCGGCACCGGTCAGACTTCAGTGCGAGAGGATTTACAGCGGGCGTTTTGGCGATGGTGGTGTAGTGGCCCGACCGGGAGGGCTGCGTCCGTCCATCAGTTGATTTGTTCCTCGTCGAGCCGTGCAAGGTTGGGCGGAGGATCAAGGGCTGCGTGGTGTCGGTGACAGCTGTTCGCGCATCTCGATGGCCGACACAGCGCTTCAAGGTCCTCGGGCAGCCGGAGAGAACTAGGGAGAGAGAGATGGAGGTTGCTGTTTGCGACTCATCGACCGATGCCCTCGAGCTTGGGGAAGGTTGGCGCCTCGCACATGTTATGGTGAGGTGATGCCTGGCCCCGGGGGGGCACGTTTTCGATGACGACTGGTTTCTAGGGGTGGTGTTTGCCCGCGAACCCCGAGCTGCGACGCTGCCGCGGGAGGTAAGGGGATAGAGACGGAGAGTTTGAAAGAGGAAGAGAGAGAGAAGGGACTGCCAGCGCATCAGCGAGAAGAGGACCCGGTGACCTTGGTGTTTATGCAAGTCCAAGTCAGCCTTCCGGGCGGTGTAGGGGCGGGAGTTGGAGTTGGGTTGAGACGAGGTCCCCCTCCTGCGTTTGTTTGAGTTGAAGAAGGGGGGGTGAGGTGTGAGGGGTGAGAGAGAGAGAGAGAGAGATGGAGATGGAGATGGAGTGAGAGAGAAAGAGAGGGACAGAGATTGGTGAAGAAAATAGGTGAAGGGGGTGGCGGGGAGACTACGGCAAGTTGTGGTGGCGGACCGTTGGCGCCCCCCATCGTCGTTTCTAGCGCCTGTGGTTGTCGTTGGCCCCCGTCGCCCGTCATCTGGGGAATGTGTGTGTGGGATGGATGGTGACATTCTAGCTGCAAGATATTGGATATGATTTATTTTCAATTATTTGTTTTCTTTTGTGACTGCCTGATTATTATATTTATTATTATTGTTATTATTATTTTTCCAACTCTGCAGCAACCAGATACCAATGCAAAACATTCCGATGTTGGGGAGATGCAGCGCCCAGCCGCCAGCCACTCACCCACTCACTCACTCACTCACTCACTCACTCATTCACTCATTCACTCACTCATTTTGCTCATCCACCCCATCTCACAGCATCCCCACCCACGACTCTTCTTCGCTCTTCATCGTCTTCCTTCACCTCGACTGCGACGCGCAAGCAGAGAAGAACGCGCCATCAGCCGTCGCGGGGAGGGGGGGTGGTGTTCGTCTCAATCACCAATCGCCAATGCCAATGTCCAGCCAGTCAGTTCGTGACCAAGCCCGTGATGCGGTCCCCTCACATATCCAGCGCGGCCTGACTGTCCCAGACATATGCCCAGAAAGTAAGACGGGATTTTGGATACACACACATTGAAAGCGAATTAAAATAAAATCATTTGTTAAGAATAAAAAAAATAAAAAAAAGTCGATAAAATAAAACAAACAACCAAAGTAAGGCACTTTGTACTTTTGGCATGGCTGGCTACCGGGATCCCGGAGCTCGTGTCCGATCTGATGGTGATGGCAACCTCATGCAAGACAGTCCATGTGTTCACCACGGCCTCCCTTGACTGGTCCATAATATCCCACTCGGATGGCCTGCTCCAATGAGCTCGGTTGAAAAGGAGAGAGAGAGAAAAAAAAAAAAAGGAGCCCCTCGTTGAATGTTGAACCAGCAGACCGTGGCACGAATCAGAGAGCACTAGGCTCATCGAATGAGAACAGGCAGCCAGCCTCTTACTCTCCGATTCCCCTCCCCCTCACCCTATCTCCCTCGGCCCTCCGTCAATGACTGCAGTTGATGATATGCAACGGGCGGCGTTGACAACAAGCGAAGAAGAAGGGGGGGGGGGTTCCATCGCATCGCTCAACCCGCTCCTGCAGAGCGACGATGGAATGCGGCTGGTCCCTGGCAATGAAGATTCCCCCTCCAGGCGAAAGTTTTCGCAAAAAGCCATCCCAGGACACTCCCAAGGCCATAAAGCATAAAGGCTTCGGTAAAGTGGTAGAGAGAACCTTGAGGGGCGGACTGCGCGCCAGCAGATCAACAGTCGGCATCTCATATGCATGTGGCAGCTACCTTCCAACGTGGGGGGGTTGAGTGTTGGCCATATTTTGCATCCTCGGTTAGATAATTCATCGTTTTCATTTTTATTTTCATTTTCATTGTTATTATTATCATTATTATTATTAAATATGTACGTATATACATTTTATTATTATTTCTCGTCTTGGTTTTATTCTTATCCTTGTGCGGCCACATTTCGAAAACGCCGGCTCATGATTAAATCTTATTTTCGGCAGGCGCTAATCGAGATCTTCAATCCGTGCGGCCCTTCTTATCCATCTCTCTCTCTCATCCACTCACTCACTTACTCTCTCTCTCTCTCTCTCTTACTCACCCTCTCTGATCCTTCACCACCATCGCACGGCCACCAGCGCATCAAGCTCACCTCTTCCCGGAGTCCCATGGTTGACCTCGAGCGGGAACTAGCTTTTGGGGGCCAACCACACGGAGACCTGGCGCTTCCTACGTTCACCTGACTGGAAACTGACATCACCGCCAAACGGTTTACCCGCCCAACCGCTAATTAGGCGTCTCGGTTCCCTTTTACCTTTTGCCAACCTTTACACCGCCGAGGCATCTTCTCGCTGGCTTAGCCGCCGGTGCACGCGCACCTCTCTCTCTCTCTCTATCCATCGCCCTCACACTCGTCCCATCCACCCGAGACCGGGTAGTCCATTCGTTCGAAGCCTTTCCCGCGGTCTTGTGGGCACCAGCCTCAGAGACAGGTTCGTGGCGCTGAGACACGGAACCCAACGACGAGACGGCTCAAGACACGACATGCGGCTTTTACGCTGGCCCCCCCCCCCCCTCGGGAACGGGTAGGCGCTGGCAACCGTGGGGCACATGGCCCCGTTTCTGACGTAGCCGCCTGGCCTGTGAATGCCTTCAATCGAAGCCGATGCGCCCTCATCGTACCCGACCGTCGGAATCGAGATAGCCAGGGCTCGACGGTAGGGCGAGCGACGTCCATCTCCGTTTTGACAGGTGGGGGCTCCTGACCTGGTCGCCTTCTGTTCGGTCCTGCGGGTTGATGTCACTCCCGAGCCCCGTGCCTCCGTTTTCGCGGTCCCGGCCCACGGTGGCTCGCGGGGTCGCCCCTTTCGTGACCCGATTTCGCGTCGGCGCCCGCTCGCGGCGAGGCAGAGGGGGCCACTTGGACGTCCTCGGTGTGCAGAATATCTCGTGATCGTTCATCGCGATAACGAACCATGTCTTTGTCGTCTTCCTCGGGAAGGGGGTCCCTGGGTGAGGGACTAGCTTGGGCTCGGTGGGTGGAGGGAGAGAGACACACACACAACAACGTAGACCACTCCCCCACCCCCTTTCGTCGTTGTCTCTGTTGGCCATGTCTCACCGTTGCCATGCCACCGGTGGGATTGACATCATTAGCCAAGGCTGTATATGCCGCGAGACGGGCGACGCAAAGCACATGGGTGCACGTGTTCAAGCGAGCAGCGACATGTCCATCATTCTGGTGTTGCTTGTTTACTCGGTGGAGCAGGGTCTCTTCCTGGCTGTTTCGTCCCAGAGTAGGAGGCTGTCACCAGTCCAGCTAGCCACCAGAGTAATCCGCAATGAGGCTGGCAAACTGCAGCCTGACGAGTGGGCTGTGTCTATGTATCTGTCAACAACGCTGCCCGGGGCAGCGTCGAGGCTCGGTCCAACGTGGCCAACACCCGTTGTGTGTCCAGTTTAGAGCCTCTGAACTTCAAAAGATGGAGATGCCGGTTGATGATTCACGTGATTGGTGCTGGAAAGCAACTATTTGATGTGGAACGGAAGCGAAGATGGCCTCGGATGATAGAACCATCAAGAAGGATATGGAAACAACGTCCCGATGTTGTTCCTTCCCTCTTCTGCAACCAGAATCTACCTAGGTACCTACCTAGGTACTCGAGGAAGGAGAAGGCGGCATCTTGAGAAGTCGCGTCTTCCTGTGCTCTTGCCAAACCAGAAACCCCTTTGCGCCTTCCCCCAAACATCCCATGTGATGAGCAGCTGCCCAAGAGGAAAGAGCCCTTATCTGCTCCTTCTCGTAGATGCCTCACCTTCCCCGCCGCTCCTTGTCCGGATCGAAATCTTCCCTCATGTTTCCTTGATACCAAAAAAGCCTCGTCGTGTCATGAATACATGACTTCCCTGGGATACACTCGATCCTCGTACATGACATGGCGGCACCATCGCAACTCTACCAATGGACGTGTAAGTGCAGGCTAGATGCTCATCCGGTGCGACGCTGACATCTCGTAGCCCCAAGATGATCGAAGCTCTCGCCGCACAGTCAACGACTGATGATGGTGGTGGTTTCAAGTCCATCAATCGCCTCAAGAGATCCTTGACGCCCACATCATCCGCAGCAATGTCGTCGCCCCTCAAGCGATTGGCAGTCGACACTGCCCCTACACTGCCCGCTACCCCTGACCATGGAACAGCGTGTCGGGCCTCGTCTAATATGCCCACAACGCGCGAGGTCCAAGTCGACCCCGCCGAAGAATGCCTCCTGTCCCATCATGTACAAACTTCACCGACCATGTCCGAGGCAACCATCGAGGTACCCGAAACGCCGCCAAGCACTTTGCCACTTCCACAGGCAAACGTTGCCGGCTCTTGGCGGGAGGAGGTGGACTCGTGGATGAACGAGTTTGTGAACCTGGAAACGATAGGCGACGAGTGCTTTGTTCCATCCAACCAACCGACGCTTGGCTCCCTCCAAGATGTGCTTCACACTCCGTCGGATTCGGGTATAACCACTGCCAAGCCGTTTCCACACCTTGACGTCGACAACCTCAACCAAGCAGTACGAGACGAAGAGACTACCACGGAATACAGCACGTTGGATGAATATGCCTTTGGGGACTCGGATGACGAGGCTATGGCCATCATACTAGGCCTGGCACCAGCGGACGGCAGCCCCACTGAACCTTCTCCCTCCATTTTGGCTCAAAACATGAATCAAGGTCCGAGGTCAGCTAGAAGCTCCGACTCGAAGCTTCGCTCCTCTTCTTCCGACGCAAGCCGCGATGAAGCATCCAAAGTCGGCTTCTCGGAGCCCGACTTTCTTGACGAGGACATCGACTGGGACATTGTTACTGCTTGTGCAAAGGATGCCACTTCGAGCCCCAAGACCAACACGCCCGTCGAGGCCACCAGTATGCAGACAGCGAGTGCCCCATCAAGCTCAACGCCCATCATAAGGCCCCCCTTTCCTCCAAAGATGCGAGACCGCTCCGTGGTCGTTGGCCTTTCCTCGACGACAATGATGCGCACCTGCTTCAGGATCGGTGAGTTGCTCAACGCCCACGCCAAGTGCTCGCGAGAGAAGCAAGACGTGGTATTGGAGTTATATGCAAGGGTGAGGCATTCCAGCCGGGAGACCATGGCCAGAGTGCAGCACTTCCAGATGCGGGACCTTTTCACGGACAGACAGCCATTCCTGAGCGGCGCCTTCAAACACTGGAAGCTCAACAGCTCCCTGGATCACGACAGCAGATCGTTTTTGGGTCCGAGCGGAGAGAACAAACTATGTCGATGCGTTTGCAAGATGTTAGACGTCAAGGAGACAGCCATTGGGCGCTCGGCAATCATTTTGTCAATAAGGGAGACGACCTGGGATGAAATCTTTTGGGCTTTGAGAATTGCCGTACGGGACGCGCCATCGGATAGCGCATCATCTTTGCTGCTACTTGAGTGATGAATCTTGATGACATGAGCGGTGGATATAAGGAGGCCGGCTTGCGATTATGTCTCGAGGGCTCCTCTAAGATTAGAGGATGAACAGAGCGCAACGTGCAAATGTATGTAGTCAGGTGGTGGCTCACGGTAAGCGCCCGCTCCCGAAGGAAGAAAACGTTCAAAAATACACTGTGTCCGTAATGCTGCGTTATGGTTTCCGTCTCGTGACTCATCACTGTAGAAAACATTCATCTTGTGTGTCCAAGATGCGTGGGCAGGACACATATGCTTCCAAGTCGACCCTCAGATGAGACACGCACCACAATCTATGTGTCTGAAGGACTTTGCTCGCCCGTTCCACAGCGGTGAGAGGCTCTCGGGGAAACAAGGTTCACTGCTGCTCCTGTAAGCGCACATGTATTTTGCTGTGGATGTACGGAAGCGCCAAGAGGGCCAAGAGGGCCAAGAAGCCAGCCCCGGACGGGAGGAGGCCTGGGGCGAGGGATGGTGCTCCGGGTAGAAAACACTCTGAATTCCGCACAAGGCGTGCTCGAGTCTGAATACGGCGCAAGAGGGGGCTATGATGAAATGGCTTCAAAGGTCTTGGCAGACCTGGTTCATGGTAGCAACCAGCCTGATAGGTCATGTTGAGTGGCAGTCTGGCAAATGAAGCTAACAAACTATGGCTGCGAACACACACACACACACACACACACACGTTGGAGGCCACGATGCGCCGTCGGAGAGGCCAAGTCTGTCGCCAAGAGCCAAGAGGCCGGGCCGACGGGCAACGCCGATGGATCCAAGGCTTCTGCCGCGCATGTTGAAGATGACGACTCCCCCAACTTTATCAACAAACGATCATGGTGTGGCTGCGATCTGGGAAATTAAAAGCGTTAAAAAGTCATGATCCGTTGAGGAAGGGAGGTGGCTTCATTAACAGGGCCCAGTTCAACACGAATCTGGGGCTGGGGGAGAGGACGTTCGGCGGAGAAACCTCGCATCTAGACTTCCATACGTCTTTACCGGGTCAACGTCATTTTGAAGCTCCTGGACCATACATTGTGAAACCTGGCACCGAAGTACAGGCGCATACTAGAAGCGTGGGGTAGGGGGCGAAGTAAAGAAGCCCGCGGCCCGGGACGCGAGCTGAGAACACCTGCACATCCTTGATGCGAGGTGTTCGTCTGCAGATGCTCGTCTTTAGGTTACACTTTTCCCACGGTGTCCCCGGGGTGTTGGCTGGGAGGTGGAAAAGCCCCAGAAAGGGGAGGGGGGGGGGGGCAGAAGGATGCCTTGTGTGCGGCTGTGATGGAGGAAGAAAGCTTGATGGGGGAGGGAGATTGCAGCACCGACGCAACCTCGAGTTTTCCTGTCCGCCAAGAAAGATAGATGAATAAGACTTTCAAGCACCTTTTTTCATGTGTGGTCCTTGTCCGGAGCAACAACATACGGCCTTTTCTTTTGATCCAAAACCATCCGTCTTTTAATATGCCCCCCGGTATATTTATCCATTTCCTGTCTTGGCATTCGAGGCCAAGCGGGCGAGTGAGGTGCGATGATAGGCTCTGACACGTAAGAAAGGAACAATCTGAACCAGCTTCCGCTCGTGGTCCCCGAGGCCCTCCCTCTCTTGGCCCGGTTGCGATGTGTCGTTCCCAAGACGTGTCTTCTTTGCCAAGGGGCCGCGGACCGCTGCTATTTTTCGACTCCCACGTCCGGGAATGTCTTTGACATGTATTTGGGGCTCATGCTGCAATACCACGCATCTTTCATATCTAGCGTTTTCGAGACAGCTTAACCTTGCCTCTTCTACCCTCGTGTGCTCTGGGATCATGATCTGGTTCGTCCAATTCGATACTCTCCACACGCACCAAGGCGCTCCCTCCTCTTTCTTTCTCTTTCTTTTCCTCCTCTTTCCTTCTCTCTCTCTCTCTCTCTCTCTCTCGTGTCCTTCTCTGTAAGCCCCACACCTTACTCGTACGGAACCCGTCTGGAGGTGCCGTGCTTCCCTGGAGACCCGGGAGCACCTTGCGGGCGTTTGCATAGATGGACAGTCGGGTATGTGCGAGACGGATGTCTGAGCCTCAAGTAATAACGGGTCATCGACCTGTATCGGTGCAGGCATGGCTTTGCCATCGCGATGCATGACGCGGGGGGCTATGACCAGAACAGAGCAGCATGGCGCACCTCTGTCATGGATGATGCCCGATGCATGCTGGATGGGGCTTTTCCCGGCCCGTTGGAATGTCGAGGGGCGACGTCTGAACTGCTTTGCCTCGGGAAGGACGAGTCGCTGCTCAGTAGACCGAGATCAGGCGTAAGCTGGTCCTTGGCCTGCCGCCTTGAAACGTTCGCTGACTGTTTTTGTGAGTTGGGTCACTCCCGGCCTAGATTCGGGGTGTGCTTCCCTGGATCGGTTCTTGAGGAGGAGGAGGATACCGGCCCCGCGAGGTTCGCGGTGCTGCTCGAGTATAAGCATGACAAGAATTCTTTCGCACGCCGATACATTTCGCAGGGTGGCACGGGATGCCTACGGCAGTCGGCTGGGCTTCGGTGAGAATGCGCGGCAACGCGGAAGAGGAAAAGAGAAAAAAAAAAAAAGGAAAAGGGGCTTGGTTCCCCTTCTGGACCGCGCGGCCTGCACCTCCGAACCCCCCCGTCTGTTCAGGACTTCAAGGGTCCCAATGATACTTTAAGCATATCCATTAGACTATCGGGAGATCGGGCTGATCATCAATTATGACGGAGCCATGTTGCCGGTCGGAGGCGGCTGCTGAGTTTCAAGATTACTCACAGGGCTAACCTTATCTACAACGACATATCAACCGCGGCAAGGCGCAGACAAACACCAAGACCGCCAAGCAAGTCAAAATGAAGAGCCTTTTTTTTGCGCGGACGACTATCTTTGGCACGACCTCATGAGTTTCGCCTGGGCAGATTTCTGCTCGTTGACGTAGGGCAGACTCTTTTCCCAGTCATGAGGATCTCCAGTTGGGTTGACCGCCCCCCGTCGACCAAGATCTCGTTTCCTCTTATAACCAACAGCCGCCCGGCCCTCGTCTCGCCTCCCAATCACGGAAACGAACACTTTCATTCTTTGGGCAGTGTGTGTTGAGAGAGAGAACCATGGACGCCAAAGACAACCAGAACTACCGCAACGCCATCAGCCTTGACTACCTGCGCCCGGCCGACCAGCAGCAGCAGCAGCAGCGGATCGAGGCCGACGACAAGCAGTACAAGCAGGACATGCCGTCCAGCGGGTCGGGGTCGGCGCCCGATACCATGCTCAACGTGCCCATGGACGGCGGGTCGGACGGCCAGGGCGAAATGGAGCAGATGGACCCCGAGATGGCCAAGTTGAAGAAGCGGGCGCGCTGGGCCCTGCTCGCCATGGCTTTCTTCATGGGTGACGTGCAGGAGGGCCTGGGCCCTTTCCTCGGCGTGTACCTCCAGGACCACGACTGGGCCCCCGGGATGCGCGGCTCCGTCGTCGCCATGAGCCACGTGGCGACCATCATCATGACCGGGCCGATCGGTGCGCTTATAGACGCGACCAAGTGAGTGTCTGCAAGAAGCATTGGACCGACCCCCCCTTTTCGCTATGCTGCCGTGGCAGTGGAGGCGTAGACTAATCATTCTCTCTCTCTCTCTCTTTCGTTCTAGGTATAAGCGTGTCCTCGTTGCCACGTTCGCCTTCACCGTCGGAACCTGCCAAGGGCTCAACCTCCTCTCCACGCACCCAGCCTGCGTCTTCACCACGCAGATGGTCTCGGCCGTCGCGGGCGCCAGCCTGATCCCCCTGCTCGTGGCGCTCACGCTGGGCGTCTGCACCGAGACCGAAGGCGACGCCGGCGCGGCCGTGCTGCCCGCCCCCGGAGACAAGAACAAGGACAAGAAGAAGAAGAAGAACAAGCACAGCTTCATCGCGCTCAACGGGCGCAACCAGGCGTCCAACCACCTGGGAAACATGATCA
This sequence comes from Colletotrichum echinochloae, assembly GCA_016618095.1. Taxonomy (NCBI): domain Eukaryota; kingdom Fungi; phylum Ascomycota; class Sordariomycetes; order Glomerellales; family Glomerellaceae; genus Colletotrichum; species Colletotrichum echinochloae. Next base: position 2,005,392 of record JADEZT010000009.1, read on the forward strand.
CGGCGGGCGCGGCGGGCGCGCTGGGCCAGAGGTTCGGGCTGCCGGCCGTCTTCTACCTGGTCATCGCCTGCTGCGCCATGACGATGGGCATCGCGTTCCTGATCCCCGAGGGGGCCATCGACCACGCGGCCGCCAGGGGCCGCGTCGTCGCCGACGCGGAGACGGACGACAACAGCCAGCACCACCAGGACATGCAGGAGAGGGGGACGGCGGGGAACAAGAGGGGCGGCCTCCACCTGCCGGGCCTGAGCAAGAACAAGAAGAAGAAGAAGAGCGCGGACAGCTCGCTCATGATCCTGGTCAAGAACAAGCCGCTCGCCATCGTGGCCGCCACCGTGTTCCTGTTCCACCTCGGCAACGCCTGCATCCTCTACATCTACGGGCAGGCGCTCGTCGTCGCCAAGGAGGGCGACCCGGCCCAGACGACGGGGCTGACGGTCATCATCGCGCAGGCGACCATGACCATCATGTCGGTGCTGACGGCCTGGCTCGCGGACCGCAGCGGCTACTGGTTCCCCGTCATGCTCTCGTACATTGTGCTGCCCATCCGCGCCGTCCTCGCCGGCAAGGTCATCAAGTACTGGGCCATCTGGCCCGTCCAGATCCTCGACGGCATCGCCCACGGGATCCTCAGCGTCGCGACCCCGGGCATGGTGGCCATGATCATGAGCGGCACCGGCCGCGTCAACGTCGCCTTCGGCATCGCCGGCAACATGACGCGCCAGTCGGGCTCCGCCATCTCCCACTCGCTCGGCGGCTGGATGGCCGAGGTCAGGGGCTACAATTTCGCCATCATGCTGTGCGGCATCTTCCCCACCCTCGGCCTCATCATCTGGGTCTCGACCTTTAGGCTCCTGCGGCCGCTCGTCGACGTCAAGAAGCCCCCCAAGGAATAGTGCTGCATCCGGACCTCGTTCGTTTAGAAAAGACCACATATCCTTCTTGTCAACCTCCCCCCCTCCTCTGCAAGGACAATATGCGAGCTTGTCTCACACCCGCTGCCTCTTCTCACTCTCTCGCTCTCTTCCTTTCTCTCTCTCTCTCTCTCTCTCTCTCTCTCACTCACCCTGTCTACACTTTCTAATTAGTTAGTCGTTTTTCGCCTTCTGGTTAGTTGTAGAATACCCACTAAAAACCTTTACTAGGTTGTCATAAATTGTAACCTGTTGGCCATACTTGTCTCTCCATGAATGTGAACATGTTGCCGACGTTCCTAGCTCGTCCACACGTGTGGCATGTCACCGTTCGCTTGCCAGGCTGCCGAAGATGGAGAACGTGCGCCTGAGAAGGGGGCGATCTTGGCCGAAAAGGCAATCGCGCGAATCATGGCCAATGGTGTGGTGGTAAGGCTTGACCATGATTCCGATTACCTTTGCGTGGTTTTGTTTGCCGGCAGGCCGAAGTGTGTGTGAGTGTGTGTGTGTGTGTGACTCAGGATCCTGCCGGATGACACAACCTATCAATAAGCTCGGAGAAGCAGGGGGTGTGTTTGAAAGAAGATGGGACGGCGGTCCGTTTCTTCGGGTTTTATCCCTCCCGTCGTGTTCCACTCGGAGTCGACGGGCCCGGCTTCGGAACGCCGACCGAGCGTAAATGTGTTGAGTGGCCCGACTCTTGTTGTGTCACATTGTGTCGAATATAAAAACGGTCTTTCTGCTGGAGGCACTTGAACAGATATCGGCTGTCTCACGGATTGCTGTACGCGGCTGAAATTACACGCATCAGCTTCAGGATGTCTGTGAGTACCAACATCCGAGGCGGGGATTGGGTTACTGGTGTCCAAGTGCAACTGGGTCAAGGAGCTCGGGCTCCATCTAATGTGTAGATCTACGAGACTGTACTTGCAGTCATATGTATTGCCTGGAGAGGCCTCGTAAGTGATGTTGGTGATAGTCTATAGATGAAAGACAATTTCAAGAGGCATGAGCGAGCAATCGATTCCAGACGCTGATGGGCCTCAGCTGGTGTTGTTAAGCGACGGCCGAAACATAAAAAATCTTGCCTTGTCTGATTCAAGTTAATCGAAACTGACTGACCGTTAAAACGTGCGACTATGAGATTGATATCCCTGAGGGCAGGGGATCTCGCGGCGCCGGTATAAAGGTCATCATGGTTTAAAGCGAGCGAACTGGAAGCTATCTTTGTAAACTTGATCGTCCCGCCATCATGATGATCTCACTATAACCGACAACGTACCACGCTCTAACCCCCGCTTCTGGCTTGCGAAACCCGGGCATCATCACTCGGGTGTGATTTGTTTGTTCTCGGTTTGTCAACTCGAGTCAAGACTAGGAGCCCTATATCTGCCAAGACCCTTGGTGCAGAGAAGCCGGCAATTTTCCACCACTGGTATCGATTCCACACTCCATGCCGCCCCCGACCCCACGCAGGTTCATCGCGCGTCACACCTTCGGGTTAAAACCGCCCGCAAGCGAAACGAAGCGATCGTCCAAACCCATTAATCATTCCTCGGCGGCCTTTCTTCTTCATCTGCACCAACAACGACCCGTCTCTCGAGATTCAACTCCTCTCCTCTCAGAAAGAAACAAAAAATGACCCTTTCTGACCACGCCCAGAAGCTCACGAGCTCTCTCGAGCAGGCCAAGCTCGTGCCCGGCCCGGCCGACGCCCTCATTCCCTCGGGCTTCGAGCCGACGACGGAGCTCGGGGTGTCGTTCGCCGGCAAGGCCGTCGAGGCCGGCAACTTTTTCCGGGCGGGCGAGTGTAAGTTGGCGCCGAGCGTCTCGTTCGCGGGCGAGGCCGGGGCGCCGGGGGGCGCGTGCTACACGCTCATCCTGACGGACCCGGACGCGCCCACCCCGGACAACCCGCAGTTCGCCTTCTGGCGCCACTGGGTCGCCCCCGGGCTGCAGCCCCTCAGCGGGGGCGGCGTGGTCGCGCAGGGCAAGCCGGCGCTGACGGAGTTTCTCGGGCCCGGGCCCAAGGACGAGTGAGTTTCTGTCTCGGGACTTGATATCTTTGGGGGAGGGGGGAAGGAGGGCGACGAAACACGGTTATAGACGCTGACTCGGCTCTCCTCTTCCTCACAGCTCGAAGCCGCACCGCTACCTTTTCCTTCTTTACCGGGAGCCCCAGGGTCTGGATCTCAAGAAGGAGGACGTTGGCGGGGAGGAGTTTGTCCAGAGACGGTCGTGGAGACCCGCCGAGTTCGCCGAGAAGCATGGTCTGAAGCTGGTCGGCGTCAACTGGATGACGTGCGCCGGCGACGGCTGGACCGAGTGATGAATCGGGGTTTTGGGTTTTGTGTGTGGAAACGGGGGATGCGCGTCGGTTACAGTCTTATAGTTCGCAACACATCAGCAAATGACATCCGAAAGTTTGTGGGGTGACTTCTGGAAGCCTAAACATAAATAGAATAAGCCTAAATACAGGGCGTCATCTGTCTCACTCTCCCCGTCGTTCGTCTGTGTCATTGAGCGTCAAATTCACAAAGAAGTATCCCCCCCATCATTGTTCATTACTACTCATGCAAGATCTGACCCCTTCCTCACAAGGTCGCTTTTGCACTTATATAGACAGGAAGACAGGACAAGAGGAATGAGTCACCGGACACAAAGGAAGTTATGCGTTACGTGCAGGTAAGATAAAAGTAATTACTCTGCAGGATCTCTGATCGGTCAGGACCTAAATCCAAACAACCAATCGGTGGGGCTACTAATCGATCAGCTCAGACAGCAAGTCATCAAGACCAACAAGGCAACGGGATCGAGATTGAAGCATCGGCAGCAGAACTTACATGTAGGATAGACTTGGACGCGCCCAAGGACGGATTTCCACAGCTCTTGAGCGGCCGACTTATGCCACATTTTCCAGATGCTTTTCAGTCTCCAAATTTAGTGATCGATCGATGACGACAGTGTCAACTTGGACATGAGGCCTCTGTTGGTGCCCGTAACTGATGGCTTCGTTTGGTTACGTGACAGACAGTTACATGAGCTGCTCGATCACTATTGATGTCAGAGGCTGTGTAGTACCAAGTAAAGGAGTCAGTGGGAGGGCAGTTAGGGGTCACTGGTAACTGTGATTCTAATCTATCTCCTCCCTAAACCTTGATGCTATCGTAAAAACCCCTTTTGTGTACCCTTTAGTATAACGTTATTCCGTTCTACAGTATCCCCCCAGGCCCCACCCAGTGCCCTGCCAGCTTTAAAGCTAGTATTACTTCTAGAAACCTAATACAATCCCCCCCCCTCTAAGGTCCTATCCTTAGGACCTAGTAGTTAATTAGTTAGCCTCTCTATTAGTACCCTAGTACCTTACTTATAATATTACTTATACTTTAGTAAAGTCTAAGAACTCTATTAAGCTTAATAGACTATTAAATAAGTAGTTATCTCTCTAGCTAATTACTTATTCTTAGCTTTATTCTTATTTTATAGTAGTTTAATATAGTTAATAGTCTCTTTAGTACCTTACTAAGCTTAGCTATCCTATACTTAGGGTATAAGTCTTAAGCTCTTATTACTATTAGTAAGAAGCTACCTACTTTACTATAGAAGTACCTTACCTACCTATAGTACTACTTTAGTTACTTACTCTCTTTTCTCTCTTATAACCTAGTATCTTATTATTTATAAAGTAGTATAGTTAGCTTTTTTTACTTATACCTTTATTTCTTTAGTAGTTAAGCTCTAAGTTATATTATTCTTAATATAATAGTAAAGATATACTTTATAGTAGTAAAAGAGATACTAATACCTCTTTAATACCTTCTATCTCTCTTTCTTTTTAGAAGTATTATTATTTCTTTATAAGCTAGAGTTATTATTATTACTTACTTATATATATACTACCTAGTAAAATAGCTAGGTCTACCTTCTCTTTTTTACTTTTTACCTATTTTTCTTTTTTTCCTTTTTTTCTTTATAATATCCTTATATTATTTTTTTTTTATTTTTATTATACCTATATTACTATAGTAGTAATAATAGTATTAGTAATAGTAATATTAGTAGTAGTACTAGTACTAGCTACTCCCCTATTACTACTATTATATCCTCTATACCCCTTACTGATCCTACTATCCTAGGTAGCTCTAGTACCCCCCCTAGTCCCTCTCTAGTAACTCTCTTTACTAATAATAACTATTTTAATACTTTTAGTATTATTAACCTTACAATTATATATAAGGTTTCTTACTATTACTACTTTTAAGCTATAGTAAAGTAGTAGCTTAATATAAAAAATACTATTATCTATCTTCCTTACTATATTAAGACCTAGAGTATATACTTATCTCTTTAGTACCTCCCTACTACCTCTTTATTATTCTAACTATTCTAGCTACTAGTAATAAGTACTTCTACTATACTAGCTAGTATAATAAGCTTTATATCTCTATAAGCTTATCCCCCCCCCCCTACTATTACTACTCCTATAGCTATTAGTTTACTACTAACCTATAATAAGCCTTATATACTATTACTACTACTACTCTTACTCTTAAGGTAGTTTTTAAGGACCTCTATAAAGAGGCTAATCCTTATTTCTACTACTACCTTATAAGTATATATATACCTCTATACTCCTCTAGTACTCCTTAGCCTAACCCTTTTTAAAAAGAGATTAAGAAAGCCTAGCTTATAAGCCTAAAGACTCTTTAGATAAAGGCTTCTAATATATTAATCCCTAATACTAAGTATAAGGCAGTATAAGAGAAAGAGAAGTAGCTCCTTTACTAGTATAAGGTTCTTACCCTTAAGAGTACCTACTCTACTATAAAATAGTAGGCTAAGTAAGCTAAGTTATTAGCTAAGAGTACTAAGATTACTACTACTACTACCTAGGACTAGGTTATTATACTCTATAAGTAAACTAAGGTTATTAAGGCTTAAAGTACTCTCTTCTTAGACTAAACTAAGTCCTATACCTATATTATATATCCTTCTCTTACTTTAATACCTCTCTAGTACTCTCTTATAGTACTAATAATAACCTCTAATATACTAGTAAGATTAACTCTTAAGCTAGTAGATTAGATCTTAGAAAAGGTACTACTAATAATAACAAGGAGAAGTCTAACTAGTAAGCCCTAGTACCCTCTATATACCTCTCTAGTATCTTACTAATACCTCTTTACTATTTATTTAGTTAGTTACTTATCTCTAGGCTTAGAATACCTAGCCCTTAAGCCTCTTTACTCTCTAGCTCTAATACCAAAGAGATAATAAAACCTAGCTACTTTATAGCTATATAATTATTAACTTAGTTCTCTTCTAATAAGTTCTTAGTAATTCTCTATTTATAATCCTACTATAGTTTCTTTACTATATTTTACTATAGTTCTTAAGAGTTCTCTTTCTCTCTATACTCTTATTACTTTATTAAATACTATTAGTTTCTTTAGGGGCTCTTATATATAACTATTCTCTTTATTTAGTATATATCCTTCTCTTCTTTCTTAATGAAGACTACCTATAGCTTTATTACTACTTTATAAAACTTCTCTAACTATAATAGTAAGAATATATTATAGATATAATATTATATCTCTAAGCTAAGCTTATATACTTTTTCTTTACTAACTACCTATATAATTATAAATAGCTTTAGATACTTATTTAAGAGCTTCTTTATAGAGTACTTTTACTATATAAACCTTATTAATAATAAGACCTTCTCCTCTACTTTAAATACTACTATAGATTACTTTATATTATACTACCTCTTATAGTTCTTATTAGCTATCTCTAGTATCTAGAGAATTATAGCCTACTAGCTTTATAGCTACTATACCTAGTCTCTTACTAATAGGACCTCTATTAGTAAGGCCCCTTCTAGCTTTATATTATTTATATTATATAGTATATAGCCTATTAAGGCTTTTACCAGTACTATCTAGATTATACTATACTAAGTACTATTATAGATAAACTTAGCTATTAGTAACTACTTTACTTAATTATCTTACTCTAGGCTATAGAAAGCCTAAAAGAAGTACTTAATATTCTAGTTTTATTACTCTATCTAGCTATCTATCTATAGGTAGTAAGCTATACTTAGCTTTTACTTAATAGCTAGTAGGTAGTATACTACTAATTAGAAATAGCTAGTAAAGAGAGATCCTTAGTTAGATACTATTACTACTAAGATATTAAATTATAAGAATACCCTTTTAACTAGGAGAAATACTAACTAGTTTACTATTAGAGTCTCTTATATAGGTATATATAGTATATACTTTATAAGTTAGTTTACTATAACTAAGATATTATTATAGCTCTCTCTAGTAAATCCTTTTAACTTAGGTAGCTTAGTAATAAAATCTAGAGTAACCTATTTCTATAGTTAGCTAGGTAGTAATAGAGGTATTAGTTCCCTATAGGATAAGTAGTAATATAGCTTTATCTATTAATAAGTTATATATATCTAAATATACTTTATTATATCTTTCTTTATTAATCTTTAGAAGAATATCTATTTAATCCTTTTAAGTATATAGGTTACCTCTAGGTACTCTCTAGCTAGCTTATTATAGAATACTACTATAATCTTTATCCTTAATATATACCCTTCTAGGATAACTACCTTACTCTTATACCTAAGGATCCTATCCTCTCTCTTTAATTAGTTATCCCCTAGCTTTTATTACTCCTTAGAGGTAATTACCTTATTAGCTTGCTACATTACTATAGTTTCCTTCTCTAGGCTTAGAGTAAGTTCTTCTAGTAGTAATAGGTATACCTCTATTAACCTACTACTAATAATTACTACTACTCTCTAGGTAAACCTACTTAGAAAGCTTTTTAGGAATGTATTCTATACTTCTTAGTTTTCTATACCTAAGGGCTAATAATCTAGCTACTATAATAGCCTATTAGCTATATTCTCCTTTTCTAGCTAGTAATTAATCTTAAAGTTAAAGAGAGATAAGTCTTAGAGTAACCTTGCTTACTAACTATTAAGCTAGAGCTTATTAGTAACATAGTAGTACTCTAAGTAATCTATTAAGAATATAATCTTACTCTAGGTATATAGAAAGTAGTACCTCTAGTATATAGCTACCTCTTAGATTATAAGTAGCTTAGCTTCTAGTATACTATACTATAGTTTAATACCCTTTAGCTTCTTAAATAAGAAGGTAATAAGGTATTACTAATTCTCTACTAACTATAATAGGATAGCCCTAATTATAAAGTTTAATATATCTATCTTTACTTATATTAGTAGTACTAGGTTAAAGTACTATAGGATAGAAGCTTAGGTAAATATAACTTGGAGCTTATAAAAGGCTTTAATTACCTCTCTAGTTATTACCTTCTCCCCTACTACCTTAGCTATTAGTTAGTCTATAAGAGAGGTATATACCTTAAAGTAGTTCTTAATAAAGTACTAATAGAACCCTATAAACCTAAGAAAGACCTATATATCTTTAATACTAGTGGGGAGTAGCTACTAGGTAATTGCTTTTATATAGTTCTACTTTATAGTAATACCCTCTAGAGATACTATAAACCCTAAAAACTTAATTATCTTAGTGTAGAAAACATAATTCTCTAGGTTAGTATATAAGCTAGTAATATCTAACTAGTATAGTACCTTTTTTACTACCTCTATATAACTAGCCTTATCCTTAGTAATAATTAAGATATTATTAAGGTATATAATATAGATAATATCTACTAGCCTAGCTAGGGTATTGTTTATATATACTTAAAAGGTTACTAGTATATTAACTAGCTTAAAAGGTATAATATAGTACTTAAAGTACTTATACTATATCTAGAATACTATTTTCTACTTATTACTAATATAGATCTTTACCTAGTAGTATATATCCTTAAGGTTAAGCTTAGTAAAATACTTTACCTCTTCTAAGTAGTTAAGGATCTCTTTAATTAGTAGTAGTAATATATAGTTCTTAATTATAACCTTGTTAAGGCTATAATAGTTTATATAGAGGTATAACTTACTCCCCTTCTTTAGTATAAATAGGATTAATACCCCTATAGGGCTCTATAAGGGCTAGATCTACCTCTTACTTAGTATATTATTAATATACCTCCTTAGCTCTTCTAACTCCTTCTCTATAACGGAGTAGATAGAGCTAAATAGTAGTTCTACCTCTAGCTTAAGGTTAATAGTATAGAAGTAACCTTTATCTCTAGCTAGTTTAGCTACTAGGTTTATATTAAATATATATATTTATTCTTAATATTCTTTTAGTAGCTTAAATCCCTTTATCTCCTCCCCCTTTTCTCTCTCTACTATATAAGGTAGTAGCTCTAATACTCCCTTAGCTTCCCCTATATATAAGTAATAGACTAATAGGTTATATACTAGTATTATTACTACCTCTCTTTATACTCTCTTTAATACCTTTCTTTTTTAGATAAGTTATAGGTAGCTTTCTTCTAGTAAGTAAGTCTACCTAATTATTACCTACTTAAGATTTAGCTATGCCTTTTACCTCTAAGGGATCTCTAGGATAGTATTATATATACCTATATTACTTACTTAGTAAGTATAAGACTATACTTTTCTTACCTCTATATTATCTATTACTTCTATTACTAATACTACTACCCTATAGTTAGGTACCTTACCTCTCTATATCTCTAGTAACCCCATGTTATAGCTAGATTCCTGACAGTGGGTTTTCTACTAAAGTATAGCTGAGGCTGCGATGATAATTAACAGTGTTATACTTACTAGTATCCTTACTGACGTATCAATCACTCAGTAATCAGTCAGGTAGTCAATAGCTAGGGTAGCTTGTATAGCTTAGATCAGAGTATTATAAAGATAAGCAGGTAAAAGGAGTCTAAAAGTTATCTAAAGATGTTTTATAAGTTAATTACTAAAGAGCTATAGAAGGTAATCTATTTAAGTAAAATAAGTATCCTTATATCCTAAGGTCTTGATACTAGGACTGATATCTAGATATTAGTCCTATAGAAGTAGACTGCCCTTAGTGTGTTAGTCCTTAACCATGGACTACTTATTATCTATTAGTCCTTCTTATCTTTATATAACCTTTCCCTAGTTCTTCTGTTCTAGTAGAGTTATCTATTTATATCCCTTATTAGTCCTATATAAAACTTATGCTGCCTATGCTTCCTATCTACTAGTAAGGCTATACTGCTTATAACTTATTAGGTTGTAATATTAGGTCTCCCCTCTAAAGGTCTTACCCTTAAGACCTATATAAGTAGGTTATATCTCTTAGGCTAGGGAGCTATTAAACTTACTTTCTATCTTACCTATGATGCTAATATTATGTTGGGTTGCGTAGAGAAGTTAAAATTAAAGAAAACTATTGCTCAAGACTATAAGTATCTTACTTTGCTTAAGTTTATTAAAGCCTAATCTACTATTACTAACATACCTTGTACTTAATGCTTTTATATAAAGGTAGCTTGTTATTTTAGTAAAGGTTTATCTTATTATTAGATATACATTAAGGCAAAGAAGCCTTATAATAGTATTTTAGTAGCGTCTACTTATAAGTACTCTTATTCTAGAGGTTGTTTTATTGCTAATTATATTTTATAGTTTAAAAATTAAATACTTAATAAAAAGAGTAAGATAAAAAAGAAGAAAAGGCTGATAAGGAGCTTATAGTTCTTTATTTAAAGCTTATAGATATATAGTTATAGATAGCTAAGGCTATAAGTTAGTTATTACAGATTTATAAGATCTATAAAAAGGTATAGGAATATTAATAAGAGACTTTCTAATAAGGTATACAGGAGTTAGATAAGGAGGATAGTATTTACTCTACTCTAGATTCCTATAAGTCTTAGATAGTATATAACCTATAGTTGCTTGGCGTTTCTAATAATGTTAACTGGGGTTCCTATGGTCTTAGCGAGGAGTTTGTAGATTTAGGTCCGTTGCTGGAGGGTTTGTCTGAGAACTGTAGTACTTCTGAAGCGTCTGTTGAGAGTGTTAGAGGTTCTTAACTGGTTTCTATGAATTATCTTCATGCCTATAGTCCTTCTACTTAATAAGGTATTGTTTTTTATTATTCTTATAGTATTTATTAATAATTCTTTTAATTTTATATTCTAGTTTACTTAGCTCTATAATAATACAATCATTAGTGTTTAATCCTTATAGTACTGGTTTAAGTAATATAATATGGAAGACTAGGTAAATTTTTATTATATCTAGTAAGTTAAGTTTATAGTTAATATCTAAAACTTTTTATAGGATTTTAAAAGGTCCTAGTTTTTTGTAGTCAAGTTTGTTACTAGGCTATTTGGTCTTGATGTTTTAGTATACAAGGTACGCGCTATCCCCTTTTTCAAAGGTTGGTCTCTTAATCCTTAAAAGGTTAGTATATTTCTTTATTCGTTATCTAATAAATTCTAAATCCAGGGCTGCTTTACTTTGAATTTCTCTGAGTTTGGTAATGTTAGCTACAGCTTTTAGTGCTTGTGGTTCTTTATAAGGTTCTCTATAGGCAGTTAGTTTAAATCTATAGTTTAAGTAGAATAGTAAGTTTCCAGTACTTTCTCTAATAGCACTATTATAAGCAAATTAGGCTATAGGGAGTAGTAATACCTAATTATCTTAGTTATAATTAATATAATGTTAGAGATACTGTTTAAGTATTTAGTTAATTCTTTTTATTTATCTATTAGTCTATGGGTAGAAAGAGGTAGACAGTTTGTAGTCTAAACTAAGTTATAAAATTAGGGATTTTTAAAACTTCAAGGTAAACAGTTTATCTCTATCTAACATAATTTCTTTTAGTAAGCTGTGATTACTGATAATATACTTAAGGAAAGTATATGCAAGGTCCTTAGCTATACTAGCTTTGAGGTATGGGATAAAGTAAGCATACTTTATAAGTTAGTTAATAATAATAAGAATACTATTATATTATGTTTTCATAAGTGGTTCTCTTGACTTAGGTAGTTTAATAATAAAGTCTAAAGAGATTAAGTACTATACCTCTAGAGGTACTAGTAATAGTTAAATATGTCTGTATGGCTTATGAGGGCTGTTCTTACTTTTCTTATACAGGTTACAGTCCTTGATTGCTAAAGCTACTTGTTCTTGTATAACTTACTTATTATAGTATTATTAAATTCTTTTAAAAGTTTTTATTACTCCTTAGTATCTATATACTCTAGTACTATGTATCTTATATATCTAGTTATCTATCATTCTTCTAGTTATACTCGTATTAATGTAAGTACTAATTATAATAAGTTTCTGCGCTAGGATGATATCACTGTTCTTATTATACTTAAGGATAACTTATGTTTCCTCTAGTACTAAGACTTCAAGGTCTGGTTATTAGCTAAGAGCATTAGCTCTTCTGTTTTCAGTTCCTTTGCAGTAGACAATCTTGAAGTTGTACTCTAATAGGAATTCTAACTATTAGATCTATCTTTTATTTAGAACTTTAGAGGTTGTGAAGTAGGTAAGGTTCTTATAATCTATATATATAATAACCTAATACTTTGTTCCTAATAAATATAATTTCTATTTGTAGAATACTTTAATAATTACTATAAGTTCCTCATCGTAGATCTAATAGTTTAGCTCTAGTCTATAGAATGCTTTTAAATAGAATATACATAGGTGTAGTCATCCTTCTTTGTCTTGTTATCCAAGCTGTCCTCCTATAGTAAAGTCTAAGGTATCAGTCTTGACTTTAAAGGGTTTGTCTAGGTCTGGGATCTTAGTAACTGGTTCTGATGTAACAAGGTTTTTAACTCTATTAAAGAATTTGTTATATTCTTCTATCTACTTAAATTCTATATCCTTATATATGAGTTATTATAATTCTCTAATATAGGTTATATAATTCTTAAGGAATTATTAATAGAAGTTAATAAATTCTAGGAATGATTAAACTTCCTTAATATTAGTAGGTATTAGCTAGTCTCTAACTGCTTTAACCTTCTTATCTTACATTTAGATTTCTCCTAGCGTGATAGTAAATCTGAGGTAGTTAACCTTTTAAGTATGGAATTCACTCTTCTCTAGTTTAACTAAAAGCTTTACTTCTTAGAGCTTCTTAAGTACCTTATATACGTACTCCTTATGTTTTTTGAAATTCTTAGAGAATATAAGGATATTGTTAAGGTAATAGATAATAAAGATGTTAAGATACTCCCTAAGTATATAATTAATTATTATTTAGAATATAGCAGGTGCGTTAGTAAGTCTGAAGGGCATGATAAGGGTCTTGAATAGCCCTTTGTATGTTCAGAATACCGTTTTCTATTTGTCTCCTTCCTTAATTCTAATAAGGTTGTAAGCACCTTTAAGGTTAAGTACTATAAACCAATTTACCCTATGCAGTAGATCTTATAACTCTAAGATAAGCAGTAGTAAGTAGCTATTCTTTTTCATAATATTATTAAGTTTCTAGTAGTTAATGCATAGTTATAGTTTTTTATTCTTCTTAGGTATAAATAGGATAGAGTATCCTACTAGTAATTCTAATAGTCTAATATAACCTTTCACTAGGTTTTTATCTAGCTATTTATTAAGTATTTCTCATTCTATTAGGTTAAGTCCATAGATTAGCTTAAGCTTAGGATATTTTCCTTCTAGTAATTAGATCTCATAATTATATAGTCTATGCTCTAGTAGTTCTATTTCTAGTTCTTTAGTAAACAGTCTTATATATTACTAGTATTTAATAGGTATTAATTATAGTTACTTCTCTTCTAGGCTTCATTTATCCTACCTATCTAGTATATTTATAATCTTTATAGATGTAGAACTCTGGTCTTATATAGGTTCAATCCTTTTAATATAAGCAACATGCTTCCTTAGTCGCGTGAGTTCACTTAGGAGTTGTAGTGTGTAACGCTGCCTCATAGCTGAATCTCTCCACTAGAGTTAGCCTATTCTCTAGTTTATATTAGAGTTGTATTCTCATAGCTATAGGATTCCTAGAATCATATCTATAGTTTCTAAGTTAGTAATATTAAAGTTAAGTTCTTAGTATTAGCTATAGATTACTAAAGGGAGGTATATAGTCTCCTTATTAATGGTTTCTCTACTATACTAAACTTATACTTCTTTAACTATCTATAGGGTATATAGGTCTTCCTTATATACCTATTTAATACTTTGTTTGTTTACTACTCTAGGTAAGATGTCAGGTTCCCGCCGGTGGGCCCCAGGTGGGCCCCAGGGGGGGCTTTATTAGTCATCCAGATGAGGGATAAAACCCTCATCCAGGCCCACGATAGTTAGGATAGGCCAGATTCGAATGTTGTTACACCCATATACCCAGCAGTTGACCAGCTAAGTGACCCTATCGCCGACTTCTTCACTTGGGCCAAGCCTGCCTCTGACATAAGATAAGGTTAGCTTGTACTCTACTATTAATTATAACTTTAGTAAGCTAGCTATTAATTAAAATAGTGAGAATAATATAGCTATTATCTCCCTTAGTTACTATATAAAGGTTTTTTATGTTATTCTTAGCTATTAGTACCTTTCTTATAGGTAGTATAAGGAGTTTTTTAATTCCTTAAGGGCTCCCTTAATTTATTCTTTCTATACTTATACTTTTCCTTTGTAGTAGTATATATATTTATTAAATAGGCAGTTAGACTAGTGTCTTGTAAGGTAGTTAACACATGGCATGGGGTGTTTTAGGCTTGGCTGTAGGATAAGCTATAGCTAGTAGTATTTCTTAACTTCCTATGTATTGATTTTGTAATTCTTATAAACCTTTAGGATAGGTTTATTATTGTATTATTATAAAAAGAAAGAGTATTCTCTCTTCTTTAATTAATATATTAAGTATTTGTTATAGATATAATCTACTTAAAATACCTTGTAGTATAAGGGGTCTTTTCTATTAAGTTATTTGTTATCTCTAAATATAGGTTCTTCTCTAGTTAGTGTTATAGGGTAGTACTTAAGGTTAGTATCTTCTATCCTATAGAAGTACACTTTCTAGTTATTACTATACTTACTAATTTCTAGTTATCTTTCTTTTCTAGCTTTCTCTTTAGTATTAATTATAAGTAGGTCTTCTCTAAAGTCTATATAGGTTTATGATACTAGTGATTTATTAAAATTATATTAATATTTAGAGGTAGGCAAGAGTAATAAGGATAGAATGTTATTAGCCTAGTTTTAAATATGCTAGTTTATACTAGTCTATTTAGTAACAGGTAGGTTTATATAACTTATCTTAATTAGCTACTTAGCTACCTGTTATTCTATCTTACTTAGTAGTATAAATTTACCTAGAGAGGGTTTTGATTTTTCCTTCTAGTTAGAGCTAGTTCTCTATACTTTAATGGTGCTCTTAGGTATGGTTTTGTAGTAATGAAGTTAAGGAGGAGAAAAGGAGGTTCTTTTCCCCTTCCTAGTTACTGTAATAGTTCTAGTGATGACCTGTTTAGGTCCTCCTTAAGAGTTTATGATATCCTCTCTGAGGGCCTTTCTAAGTTCTTAGTTAAGTTCTAGTTATTATATAGGGTTCTCTTATGCCTTAATACGTTCTTATAAGCGTTTCTTTATTATATCTGTAATAGCTTGTTCTTGCGGTATTTTGTCTTGGTTAACTTCTGTGGCTTCTTGAGCTTGGATTAACTGTATGATCTTATCTTGGTTTTATTACTTAAGTTCTTAAGTAGCATTTGTGGCTTGTAGTGTTATAGGTGATTTTAGTGCTTATTAGCTTACTATAATAGTTTTATCTTTAGGTTCTCTAGAATACTATCTTACTTATTTCTTACTATTCTAGTATATAAGGTAACTATTATTATAATAGGTAGTCTATAAAAGTTATAAGTATGAGGTCTCTTTTTAGGTAATATTTACTTATTAGTTACCCTTAGCTAGTACCTTATTTTATAGTTATTTAGTGTTAGGTTTCTAAAAGTATGTTACGGCCAGATTTCTAACAGTGGGTTTTCTACTAAAGTATAGCTGAGGCTGCGAGGGTAATTAACAGTAGTCGCCTAGATCCGTTGGCTTGCTGGTCTGTCGATCACTCAGTGATCAGTCGGGTGGTCAATGGGGTAGGGGTAGCTTGTATAGCTCAAGAGTTCACAAAGATAAGCAGGTGTCGGGAAAGTGAAAGTTAGTGAGGCTAAGTCACAAGTTGATTGCTGAAGAGCTATGGGAGTCTGTCCTTGAGTGCGTCCAAGTCCATCCTATATACAAGTCCGTCGTAATGCTCCTTGTTGTGATTCTTTTGATCCTGTTGGTCCTGATTACTTTGCATACTCCAGTGATCGATCAGTGGATACTGGTGATCGCTCGGTGGATCCTGCAGAGTGATCACCTTATGTAATCATCACGTGACCTGTACCATAGTTCTTCCGTATCCGGGGGAGTCATCCGTCTGACTATCCTTTTGTCCATACAAAGGCTGTGCCGCCCGCGCTTCCCGCTGGTCAGTGGGGCTGTTATCGCCTGTAACTTGTTGGGTCGTAACATCAGGTCTCCCCTCTAAAGGTCTTGTCCTCAAGACCTGTATAAGTAGGTCGCGGGTCCCAGGTTAGGGATTTAGCAAGTTTTCCTTGTTTATCATGCTGACGCTATGTCAGATTCTAACAGTTGGCCTTCTTTGTCTACTCTTTGTCGCAAGCGTCGTGCCTTGCACATCTTCCAATTTGGTTACAAAGTCATGCCTTGCACGTACTGTTATAATAAGGGGGTGCGTTGTAAGATGATGTCGGGGTCTGAAGTTTGTGGCGAATGTACTCGTTTGGGTCGTCCTTGTGATGCAACTCAGGATGCGATATGTTCTCGTGGGTCTTCGTCGTGTTTCTTCTTTCATGTGGTGGTGCTGACTTTTGTAGTGGATCGTCTGCTAGATGAAGCAAGTCGTTTGGATCGTAAGGAGCAGTCTGAAGAGGCTGTCCTTTGTCAAAGAGCGGCTGCGCTGAGAAAGGCTCAGGCGGAAATGGATGCGTCGCTTGCAAAGCTTGATCGTATCTGAAAAGCGAAAAGAATGGTGTTCAAGAAGGGTGACGCGGTGTCGTCCTTCGTTGATGAAGAAGATCTGGTGCTGGAGTCTTCGGTGGTCCGGGAGGTGCAGTCTATGGGAGGTTTTGGTGCTGTAGACCTGTCCGGGTCACTTCCTAACCTTGATGATTCTTTCTGGCAGTCCTTCGACGTCAGGGACTTATCTACTGGGTTAGGTCCGTCAGAGTCTGGGAATCGTGATAATCCTGAAGAAGTTTCTGGGAGTGTTGGAGGTTCTTGACTGGTTCCCATGAGTTGTCTTCATGTCCATAGTTTTTCCATTTGACCAAGTATTCTTCCTGTCCGTCTTGGTTCCTATGATCAATGATTCGTTCAACTTCATATTCTGGTTCGTTGGGTTTGACGATAATGCAGTCGTTTGTGTTTGATCCACGTGGTGCTGGTTCCAGTAGTGCGATGTAGAAAACTGGGTGAATTTTCATCGTGTCTGGTAAGTCGAGTTCATAGTTGACGTCTGAAACTTTTCATAAGATCTTAAAAGGTCCTAGTTTCTTGTAGTCGAGTTTGTCGCTGGGCCGTTTTGTTTTAATGTTTCAGCGTGCGAGGTACGCGCTATCTCCCTCTTCAAAGGTTAGTCCCTCAATCCTTGAAAGGTTGGCGTATTTCTGCATTCGTTGTCTGACAAATTCCAAATCTAGTGCAGTTTTGTTCTGGATTTCCCTGAGTTTGTTGAAGTCTGCCACCGCTTTCAGTACTCGTGGTCCTTCTTGGGATTCTCCATAGGCAGTTAGCTCAAATCCGTAGTTCAGATAGAATGGTGAGTTCTTAGTGCTTTCTCCAATAGCACTGTTGTAAGCGAATTGGGCTATTGGCAGTAGTGGTACCCAATTGTCTTGGTCGTAGTTGACATAACATCTGAGATATTGTTCGAGTATCTGGTTGACTCTTTCTGTTTGTCCGTCGGTCTGCGGGTGGAAAGAGGTAGACAGTTTGTGGTCTGAACCAAGTTACGAAATCAGTGATTTCCAAAACTTCAAAGTAAACAGCTTGTCTCTGTCTGACACAATTTCTTTTGGTAAGCCGTGATTGCTGATGATGTACTTGAGGAAAGTGTATGCGAGGTCTTCAGCCGTGCTGGCTTCAAGATACGGGATGAAGTAGGCATACTTCGTGAGTCGGTCGATAATAACTAGAATGCTATCGTACCATGTCTTCGTGAGTGGTTCTCTTGACTTGGGTAGCTTAACGATAAAGTCCAAAGAGATTGAGTGCCATGCCTCTGGGGGTGCTGGCAATGGTTGAATGTGCCCGTATGGCTTATGAGGGCTGTTCTTGCTTTTCTTGCATAGTTCACAGTCCTTGATTGCTAAAGCCACTTGTTCTCGTGTGACTTATTTGTCATAGTGTTGTTAAATTCTTTTGAACGTTTTCGTTACTCCTTGGTGTCCATGTGCTCTAGCGCTATGTATCTCACGTATCTGGTCATCTGTCATTCTGCTAGTCGTGCTGGTATTGACGTGTGTGCCGATCATGATGAGTTTTTGTGCTGGAACAATATCACCGTTCTTATTGTGCTTGAGGATAACCTGTGTTTCCTCTGGTACTGGGACTTCGAGGTCCGGTCGTCGGCTTAGAGCATCAGCTCTTCCGTTCTCTGTTCCTTTGCGATAGACGATCTTGAAGTTGTATTCGGATAGAAATTCTGACCATCGGATCTGTCGTTTGTTCAGGACCTTCAAGGTCGTGAAATAAGCAAGGTTCTTGTGATCTATGTACACAATCACCTGGTGCTTTGTTCCTGACAAATGTGGTTTCCATTCTCTGAATGCTTCAATGATTGCCATGAGTTCCTTGTCGTGGATCTGGTAGTTTAGCTCAGGTCCGTGGAATGCTTTCGAGTAGAATGCGCATGGGTGTAGTCATCCTTCTTTGTCTCGTTGTCCCAGTTGTCCGCCCATTGCGAAGTCCGAGGCGTCGGTCTCAACTTCAAAAGGTTTATCTGGGTCTGGGATTTTAGTAACTAGTTCTGAGGTGATGAGTTCCTTAACTTTGTTAAAGGATTTGTTGTATTTATCTGTCCATTTAAACTTGCTGTTCTTGTGTGTGAGTTACTATAGTCCTCTAACATAGCTTGCGTAGTTCTTGAGGAATCGTCAGTAGAAGTTGACAAATCCAAGGAATGACTGAACTTCCTTGACGTTGGTTGGTGTTGGCCAGTCCCTGACTGCTTCAACCTTCTTGTTTTGCATTCGGATTTCTCCTGGCGTGATAGTGAATCCGAGGTAGTCAACCTTCTGAGTGTGGAATTCACTCTTCTCTGGTTCGACTAGGAGTTTTGCCTCCTGGAGCTTCTTGAGTACCTTGTGTATGTGCTCCTTATGTTCTTCGAGGTTCTTGGAGAAGATGAGGATGTCATCAAGGTAACAGACAACAAAGATATTAAGATATTCCCTGAGTACATGATTGATCATTGTTTGGAATGTAGCTGGTGCGTTGGTGAGTCCGAAAGGCATGACGAGGGTCTCGAAGAGTCCTCTGCGTGTTCGGAACGCTGTTTTCCATTCATCTCCCTCCTTGATTCGAATAAGGTTGTAGGCGCCTTTGAGATCAAGTGCCGTGAACCAGTTTGCTCCATGCAGCAGATCTCGTAGTTCTGAGATAAGCAGTAGTAGATAGCTGTTTTTCTTTGTGATGTCGTTGAGTTTTCGATAGTCAACGCATAGTCATAGTTTCCCATTCTTTTTGGGTACAAACAGGATTGGATATCCTACTGGCGAATCTAATAGTCTGATGTGTCCTTTTGCTAGACTCTCATCCAGCCATTGGTCGAGGGTTTCTCGCTCGATTGGGTTAAGTCTGTAGATGGGCTCAAGCTTGGGGTGTTTTCCTTCTAGCAGTTGGATCTCATGATCGTATGGTCCATGCTCTGGCAGTCCTGTTTCCAATTCTTCGGCAAACAGTCTGGTATATTGCTGGTATTTGATAGGTATTGATCGTAGTCGATCCTCTTCCAGGCTTCGTTTATCCTACCCGTCTGGCGCATTTGTGATGTTCGTGGATGCAGAACTCTGGTCTCGCACAGGTTCGATCCTCTTGATGTAAGCGATATATTTCCTTGGTCGCGTTGATCCACTTGGGGGTCGCGGCGTGCGACGCTGCCTTGTAGCTGAATCTCTCCACCAGAGTTGGCCTGTTCTCCAGTTTATGTCGGGGTTGTACTCTCTTAGCTATGGGATTCCCAGAATCACGTCTATGTTTCCTATTTCGGTGATATCAAAGTTGAGTCGTTGGCATCGGCCATGGACTACCGAAGGGAGGTGTATGGTCTCCTTGTTAACGGTTCCTCTGCCGTACTGGACTTGTTCTCCTTCAACTATCTATAGGGTGTATGGTTCTTCCTTGTATAACCATTGGATGCTTTGTTCGTTCACCACCCTGGGTAAGATGAGGTTGGCTTGTGCTCCACTATCAATCATGACCTTAGTAAGCCAGCTGTTGATCAAGACCGTGAGAATGATATGACTATTATCGTTCTTGATTGTTGTTGCATAAAGGGTTTTCGTAGATTGTTTGGCTGTCTGTGCCTTTCTCACAGGCGGTGTGGGGAGTTTTTTGACTCGCTGGGGCTTTCCTTGATCTGCGTCCTCCAGGATCTTGCTTTTCCTTCGTAGTGGTATCTGTATTTGTCGAATAGGCAGTTAGACCAATATCCAGTGAGGTTGTTAACGCATGGCATGGGATATTCAGGGCATGGTATAAAGATTAACCAGGGGCTCTGGTATTCTTTGACTTCCCATGTGTCAATCTCATGGTTCCGGTATACCCAGGGAATGGGTTCATTGCGTCGTCATCGTGGGTAGAAAGAATAGGTTTCCTTTTCCTTCTTGTGCTTCTTGCAGTTGTTGTAAATGCAGTCTGCCTAAAAGATTCCATAGTACATTAGATCTTTCTTGTTTAGTGCCTCGTCGTCTCCAAACATGGGTTTCTCTCTTGTCAGGACAAGGGGCTGTAGCTCAGTATCGGTATCTTCCGTTCCATAGAAGTAGACTTCTTGGTCGTCATTCCTTGGATCGACCACAGGTCGTCATTCTTCCTGGGCTTTCTTCTCAGATTGTTAGTAGAGTGGATCGTGTGTATAGTCCACATAGGTCTGAGTTACAAGTGGTTTATCGGAATCGTACCCGTCTTCTTGTGTCGTGACAACTGAGGAGATTAGGACGTCGTTAGCCCACTGCCGGATATGCTGGTTCTTTTCTTCAGTCCGTCTGGTCACAGGTGGGTTTACACGACTTATCTCCACAAGTTGTTCGGCTGCTCGTCGTTCCATCTTACTTGGTGGGATGAATTCATCTAAGAAGAGTTCTAAATCTTCTTCCTTGTCTGGGTTTGTCTCTAGTACTTTGGTAGTACTTTCTGGTGTGCGTTTGCATTATCGAAGTTGTGGGGGAGGGAAGAGGGTCTTCTTTCCCTTCCTAGCTACCGCAATAGTCTTCGTTGGGACTTGTTGGAATCCTGGGGTGAGGTCCATCATGGTGATAACCTGCTTGGGTTTCCCTTGGGATTGGATAACGTCTTCACGCAGAGCATGGTTGTATTCGTTTTCCAAGTCTAGTTGTCGTAGTGGGTTGCCTTGTGCTTGAATCCGTCTAGGCAATCGCTCTTTGATAGTGTCAAGGATCTCCTGGTCCTGCGGTGTCTTGTCTTTCAGGATTTCCAGGGCATCTCAGGCCTGAATTAGTCGCATGATTTTGTCCTGGTTTTGTTGTTCTAGTTGTTGAGTGACACTGATAGCTTGAGGTATCATGGGTTTGCGTAGGGCTTGTTTGCCTACTGCAATTGTCTTATTCTTGGGTTCCTTGGGGTACCATCCCGCTTGTTCCTTGCTATCTTGGTGTGTGGAACAGTTGTCATCGTAGCAGGCAGTCCATGAGAGTTGTGGGTGTGGGATTTCTTTTCGGGTAACGTTCGCTTATCGGTTACCTTCAGCCAGTGCCTTGTTCTGGAGTCGTTTTAGTTGTCGGCAGTCTCTGGCGTAGTGTCCTATCTTTTCACAGTTGTAGCATTTGACAGTCTTGGTGTCCCAAGGTGGTCGGTTCTCTTTCCAAGCCACACTGACATCCATAGGTCCTGCGTGGTGTCCATAGGACGTGCTTGGCTGGTTGTTGCATGGTTGCCACTGGTTTTTGTTCTACCAGTGGTTGTTGGGGTTCTTTGGTCCCTGGGCATAGCGTTTGCCTATGTTAGCATTAGGTCGTCGGTTTTTGCCCTTCTCTTTGCGTCGTTCATAAAGGCATATGTCAATCTTGATTGCAAGTTCGATATATGAGAGGAAATCTTCTGGGGTGTTGACAATCTTGGCGAGTTTGTCCTTGACGTCTTCCTTGAGTCCTTAGTAGAACATGAAGATCAAGGATTTGTCTGTGATGTTGAGTCTAGCAGCAAGTCGTTGGAATTCGGCTGCATAGTGTGAGGCGGCCTTGGTTTGCTTGAGGTTGGCAAGGTCTCGCTCGGCTTGTCGTTTCTCATCAGGGTCTTGGAACAGTGACTTCAAGGCTTGTTCGAAGCCTGCCATGCTTCCGAAGATTGACTGAGTCTCATAGGAACATGCATTCAGTTCTCCGTTGTTCCTGAGGAATTCTTCCTGGAACAGCTCAAACCATGAGAGTGCCTTGCCGCGCAGAAAGGTGCTAGCGTAGATGACTCTCTCGGTTTCATTGCGAAAGTTGGTGGCGTGAAAGGTCTGATAGGTGCGTACTTGAATCAGAAACCCTTTCAGTTGTCCACTGGTGCCGTCGTAAGTTCCTGGGGAGTTGAGTTTGAGCTTGTCCCGTCCTTTGACCGGGGTTGAGATGATGTTGGCAGCGCCTTGGAGTGTCTTGACCTCGTACCCTAGCTTGATGGCTTCGTTGTTCTTGGCTTCCAGTTTAGCAAGAGTATCATTGATGATGGCTTGCATCTGGGTGAGGTCATGGTTGTTGGAGTTCTTCATCTGCTCCATTTGGGCTGCGTTGTTGTTGACGATGTCGGCTAGTTGTTTGTTGCGTCTGGCGTTTCTTTCAACTGTCTTGCGTATGGCCAGGTATTGGTCCGTGGTGAGGATAGCTTCCCCCTCGTTATCAAACTTGATTTCTAGCATACCGGGTTCCTCATTAAGGTCCATAGCTTGGGCGAGCTCCTGGTCTAGGGACCTTAGAGTCTTAGGGACGCTCGAGGTTGAAGGGGTCTTAGGAGAAGACATCGTAGGTACTGCTAATTAGTTTCGTAGGGTTAACTTACTAACAGGAGCAATCAAAGTGTTACAGCTAGATTCCTAACAGTGGGTTTTCTACTAAAGTATAGCTGAGGCTGCGAGGGTAATTAACAGTAGTTGTCTAGATCCGTTGGCTTGCTGGTCTGTCAATCACTCAGTAATCAGTCGGGTGGTCGATGGGGTAGGGGTAGCTTGTATAGCTCAAGAGTTCACAAAGATAAGCAGGTGTTGGGAAAGTGAAAGTTAGCGAGGCTAAGTCACAAGTTGATTGCTGAAGAGCTATGGGAGTCTGTCCTTGAGTGCGTCCAAGTCCATCCTATATACAAGTCCGTCGTGATGCTCCTTGTTGTGATTCTTTTGATCCTGTTGGTCCTGATCACTTTGCATACTCCAGTGATCGATCAGTGGATACTGGTGATCGCTCGGTGGATCCTGCAGAGTGATCACCTTATGTAATCATCACGTGACCTGTACCATAGTTCTTCCGTGTCTGGGGGAGTCATCCGTCTGACTATCCTTTTGTCCACCTTTTGTCCGAACTTTCTCTTCACAAGGTATCCACTGTTAGTAATTGTTAAGATCATAGAGGGCTCCGGCCCACCGCACTATCATTTCTCATCATCAGCCCACGCGAGCTGAATCTCACCAGCATGGCCGTCTCTCTAGACGCAGGGCCATCGATCACGGTTCACGGGGACGCCAGTACATCTCGACGGTCTGGACGTGTCCGGAAACCGACCGCAAAGGTCAGAGTGGTTGAGCAAGTCAGCTACCAAGACAATGCGGAGCTTAAAGACGAGATCAACAAGCTCTCAAACCTCGTCCAGGATCTCCTACGACGGGACGCCGAAAGAGAACAGTTCCTGAAAGACTGTTTGTTGAAGATCGAATCCTTGGAGAAGGAGCTTCAGGAAGAGAAGCAGCGGTCAGACCGGCACCAACGTGGTCTAGCAGGGTCCATGCATGCTAACCAGCCGCCCCAAGTTCGGTCCTACGCGACGGTGGCGAGCCAGCCGCTTAACAGAAAACTGCATGAACCAACGCCAGCAAAACAAGCCGCTAACCGGGCGGCCTCAAAAGACCTACGCATCTTCGCGCGTCTGCCACCTGAAAGCCCGCTCCGCAACGAGAGAGCCTACGACATATACATCTTCGTTCGAGAAAGGCTAAGTCCCCAAGCTCGAGAAGCCCTCAAGGGGATCGACCATGTCAAGACAGGATTAGCACTCTTACCATCGTCAGCAGATGGTGCAAAAGTCCTGCTGGAGAACAGAGAACAGATTGCTGCCCTTCTCCAGGCACAGGCGGTCGAGCAGCGCGACACCTGGATCCGGGCCTATATCGCAAACGTCCCTTACACCAGACACTGCCTGCTCACCAACACTGAGCTGGAAATCACGACCGAGGAGCTCCTTGAAGAGATCCAGGCCACGACGAAACTGAAGCCCGAGAAAGCATACTTCTCCAGAAAAGATGAAGCCGAAAGGCTAGGCACGGTGACAGCCTGGTTCAAGGCGGAAGCCGTGAGGCAACTACCAAGGCGCCTCCGTTTGATGGGGGCCAGCGTTTTCGTGAACCTGCAGTTTCCGAAGGAGAAGAGGTCTCCTCAATGCCACCGCTGCGGCGGTTTTCACAACGAACGAACGTGTACCAGAAGGAAGAGATGCCTTAAATGCAGTTCGCCTTCCCACACGGCCGACCAACACCGGGCACCTTGTGGAGGCACGAAGGCCACGAAGGCTGCGATTGCCCCTTTAAGTGTCCGTCGTGCAACGGGCCCCATGCCGCCTTTGATGTGACTTGCCCTATCAAGCCAAAGGTGGTGAAGGGCGTAGTCCAGAGGAGGAACAAGGCACAGCTACGGGCCATCCGAGCCGAGGGAGAGAGATCGTGGAGATTTGCGACCCAGCAGTCGCACCAACAATCCCGAGAAGGAGGAGAAGAGATGGACTGCAACCAAGCTAATGAAGGACATCAGGAGTATGCGGCCCTATAGAGTCCTGCAGATCATGCAGGCGAACGTGGCCAGACGACCACTTGCACATGAAACGGCACTGAATCTGGCCTACGCGGCCCATGTCGACATACTGCTACTACAAGAGCCCGCTATCCGCTCGGAAGAGAGAAGGCTCACAAGACGCCACCCGGGTTTCGAGATTTTCACCCCAGTGGACAACTGGGTAGAAGACAGACCCAGGGTGCTCACTTACCTCCGCAGAGGAACGGGACTACGGGGCGTACAAACACGCCCACTGCCCAGCCCATCCACAGACCTGCTCTTCCTACAACTCCTGGCGGGAACGCGGAAAGTCCTCACAGTCGTCAACGTGTACAACGCCCCTTGTGGCTCGCTGCGACCAGGCCAAGCGATTAGGGATATCATAACAGCCTGGCAACCCGGACTCCAGGAACGTGTGTTGGTCGCGGGGATTTCAACCTCCATCATTGGACCTGGCAACCCGAGGCGACCAGCTCCCCTGACGCTGATGCCCTGGTAGAATGGGCAGAAGCCGCCGGCCTTGTCCTCCTGTCGCCGATAGGTGAAGCCACACATAAGGGCGGCAACACGTTAGACCTAGCCTGGGCGTCCGGCAGCCTCTATGGGGCATCTAACAGTATAGAAACATCCCTACACACAACGTCAGACCACGAAAGCCTGCTGACCCGGGTCCCCTTGGCCCTAACCGATCCGGTCGACCCAACTCCGGGAGGTTCCGGCTCGACACGATGGACGAGAAGCTCTTCCTCGACATCCTCAAGCGAAACGTACACCCCATGCGCCATACTGCAAGCAACGCAAGAGATCCACAGGCTTTAGACATGCTAGCACAGCAGCTTACAGATTGCCTCAGAGAAGCGCTTACGGCCTCTACTAGGCGCGCGTTTGGCAGAGGACCTGGGAGGCCATACTGGGACGAGAACTGCAGGCGGAAACACCGAGCCTACACGACCATGAGAGCAACTGTGGCAAGACTCTGCGCTTTGGGAATAGATTGTCAATGGGAGCGAAACGAGGAGGACGCTCTTAAACAGGACTTTCTCCATCAGCTGCGGCGCTCTAAGGACACGTACTGGAGAGGAAAGATCGGCGCAGCCTCTACTGGCAAAGACGTATTTGAAATGGTCGGGTGGCATAAGGCCAAGGGATCCTTCCAGACCCCTCCACTCCGAGATGGGAGCAATCCAACCATGCTCGTATCACAACCGAAGGAGAAGCGGGATCTGTTCGCCCGCGTCCTCCTCAGAAATGCCGCCATCTCCACAGACATATCAGCAGAGAGCCCAGGACCTCGCCTGGAGGCCAATCTTCCTTTCCCGCATGTTACAAAAGACGAGGTACAAACGTCAATCTTCTCTGCGGGAAGCACCACTCCCGGGTCCGACGGAATCACTACCGCCGTTCTTAAGACAGCGTGGCCCGTTATCGAGGACACCGTCTTCTGGCTCTACAGCGGATGCATACGCGAGGGCTGGCATCCTACCTGTTTCAAAGAAGCTATCCTAGTCATCCTGCCTAAGCCGGGCAAGAGAGACAGGGCGCTCCCGCGCTCGTATAGACCAATCGCGCTGTTGTCTGTACTCGGAAAAGGCTTGGAGAGACTTGTCGCAAGAAGGCTTGCCTGGATCACAGTCAAGTTCCGGGTACTGCACGACCAACAGTTCGGGGCCCTCCCCTCCGCTCGTGTAGCGACCTCATCGCCGCTGCCATCCACGATATCGAGTGTGCCTGGCAAAGAGGTCTTGTCACCTCTATGCTTACGCTCGACATCAAAGGGGCCTTTGACGCTGTGCTGCCAGGGAGGCTGATCCGACGCCTCCGATGCCAAGGATGGCCGGAGAACCTCGTGCAGTGGGTCTCGAGTTTCGTCCTCGGGAGAAGAGCAAGAATAAGGCTAGACGGAGAGATGGGAGACGTCTTCGACCTTGAGTGTGGTCTACCACAGGGCTCGCCCGTGTCTCCCATCCTCTTCATGCTTTACATCGAACCCTTATTCAAGCTGGGCACTGTTCATCCAGGCAGGGTGCGATCTCGATTTGGCTATGCCGACGACATTGCCATCATGGCAAGCTCAACGTCACTAGAGGACAATTGTGCCCTGCTAGCGAAAGAATGGGAAGAAGCCCAAGCATGGGGGACGTTAGAGGGAATTACTTTCGACACAGATAAATCCGAGCTCATCCACTTCACCAAGAGACCAAAAGATGGAAACCCGCCAATCACCGTCAGACTGTTAGACGGGAGGCAACACACAGTTCAGGCCGTCAATCGAGGGGCCTCCCTACGGTGGCTTGGGGTCCACTTCGACCGAAGACTCACATTCAAGAACCATGTGAAAGGCCTCTGCGCCAAAGCCTGCCAAGTGATCAGCGGACTACGGGGACTAGGGAACACCGTCTGGGGCGCGCCGGCCCACCTGCTTTGCCGCACCATGACCTCCTGCGTACTACCCATCCAGTACTATGCATCAGAGGCATGGTGGCCGGGCAGGAATCGGATCAGGAATGGGCACATCGCCTCGAACGGGGTCAACGGTCTACTCCGCCAACTTGACATCACGCAAGCCAAAGCCGTTAGAGCTGCACTTCCCGTATATAAAACGACGCCTCTATCGATCCTTCAGCGCGAAGCAGCCCTGCCCCCGGCAGAGGTGACGCTAGACGCGAAGCTCCACAAAGCCTCCGTAAGGATCCATCGCCTTGACGAACGACACCCCCTCCGAACGAGGCTCGGCGACAGGCCCGGGCTGGACTCAAGACTGCGGCGAATGGCAAGCCTCACCGATATAAATGCTGAACACATCGACCCGCTAGACCTACCACCTTGGGAGCGCCTAGCTGACTGGCACACGGCCCTTAGCATGGTCGGCTATGAACCTAGGAAGACCAAAGAAGAACTGGCCATCGCCTTTACAGACAGATTGGGAACATTCTCAAAGCGGGACATTGTTATCTACACCGACGGCTCCCAGATGTTGGACGGGAGCAGAACCGCCGCCGGAGCAGGCTGGGTTGGGTACCAGGCCACACGGCAGATCTTTCGAGGATCGGAGCCGCTCGGTCATCAGACGGAGGTCTTTGACGCAGAAGCGCAAGCCGCTTTTCGGGGCCTACTGGAAGCCATGAGGTCTCCCACGGCGCGGATGGCAGACAATGTTCACGTCTGCCTCGATAACCTCGCAGTCGCAGCTAGGCTCGTCACCCGGAGCCCAGGAAGCAGCCAGGCTAGGTTTAGGGCCTTTAGTGAGCTCTCCGCCTCTTGGGCACAGAGAGGACGGACAAGCTGGACGATGCCTGGCAGGGTATACATTTGGTGGTGCCCTGGACACACGGGAATAGCAGGAAACGAGGAAGCAGACGCTCTTGCCAAGGAGGCCTGCAAACAAATCCCAGAATCACAACCACAGCCTACATTGGCACACTTGAAGCGGGAGTCTAGAGCAGCCGATCTCCAGGCTTTCGCTAGGAGATGGCCGTCAATCTGCCCTCGGCAGTATGCTGACCTTGGGATAAGTCCTCATCCCAAGCCCCGAACTTCGCCTTCCTCGGCATTTGCTAGGAAGGCTATATGCGGCAAGATCGCATCATGGAGACTTCGCAGCATACCACGAGAGGTTTGCTCATCAGGATGCACTGCTCGACTGCAGTTGTGGAAGACGCAAAACCCCAGTACACTTCTACTTCTGCAAGCGTGGCCGTAAGGCTACTCCGCGGCATCTCCGCCGACATATGGCGAAGGCAAGCATAGATTTTCTGCTAGGTACTTCGCAGGGAGCCTCTCTTCTGTGCGAATGGATGGAGGCAACCAATTTCTTTTCCGAAATCTGCCCGATTCATTGATCAGGAACGTTAGGTGAAGACGGTAGCCTGTAGAATAGTATAGATTAGCATAGACCATGTCGGCATTGCCCGGCACGTCCCTTTTACTCTGGACGTTAAATACATCATCATCATCATCATCATGGGCTAGCATCGCAATACTAGCAACTCTTTATTGTAGCCAAATAGTCGCTAGCTAGCCCTTAGTCCAAAAAGCTTAAAAATATAATAAAAATCTAAATTATAAAGTATTTAACTTCTTGCTGCTGATGTAATATCTGTATGTCATGTGCGTGAAACCTATCCATTTATCTGTATCTTCATCTGCCTAGTGCTGATGAGCTCCTCTAGTACCTTGTTTAGCGATAACTTCATAAAGCTATTAGCTAGGTTATCTGTACTGTGGATCTATTGTACCTTGTAAATCTCATAGCATTTATATAACTATTAAAGAGCTATGATATCTATTATGAGTCGCTTTTCCTTTGTGGTACTGAGTTTTACTAAACACTTATATAGCAAGTATGAATTAGTATATGTAGTTATGGGGATCTAAGGAACCTTGAGGCAGTCAGAGACCATTACTAGCATAGTCCTGATTGCGTAGGCTATGTTAGCCCTAGTAACTATTGTATATATCTTAGAGGTGAGTATGCTATAGGTGACTCTTTTATACTTTATAGAGCTAAAATAGATAATATTGCTTATGAGGTTAAAAGTAGTATCTCTGCTGGTAGATGGGCACTCTTTATTGTTACTAGACTTATTAGTAAGCGTGATAATAAAGCTGAGTTATGATATTAAATTGCTGTTATTTGTGAAAGAGCTGTTAACAAATACAAAGAGTTTAGCACTAGCAAGATCTAGCGGTTAAAATCGCAGCCTGCGGTTAAGGTTATCTATCTACTACTTAACCTACTAGTTAAGGTCCTTGATTTTAGCTAAGCTAGGTAACTAGTACTAGGTAGTAATTAAATAGTTAAAGGCTGCTTCTGGTTAGTAAATAGAGGTAATATATATGCCTTAGGCGTACTGCTTGATGTACTGCTGCTTTGCGTTAGGTGTACTAGGGTTAACTAATTGTAGCTTCTTGCCTTAGTCCTTTTGGTAAAAGATTATCTTACTATTATTACTAAGGGTTAATATACTACTATTAAAAGTAATAGGCTTATTAACTTTAAGAAGTTACTTAGGTTTAGCTATAAAAGTAGCTTCATTTAGTATATGGTTTTTATAGTTAGAGAATGATTTATCTATAAGGCTAATAGTATTATCTATTTATATACCTATTATTATAAAGTTATTGTTTTTAAGTACTAAAATAAGTAAGTAAGGGTTAAAATTAGATGAATCTATCTAGAGGCTCTTTCTGTGGTGGTTGTTATACATAGCTTACTAATGAGTGCCTGCCTCTAGTATGCTATAGAGTGGCCGTTTGACCTCTATAATTATATCTGTTGTATAGAGATAGTAAATTTTAAGGGGAAGTTAGGTAAGGATAGTACGTACTAATTTGGTTACTTACTAGGTATACGCTTGTATTATATTATATAACTAGAGGATATAACCCTGTTATAAAAGTGATAGTGCAATAGAGAGTATCACTTACTAGGCTATTTGTTAGATAGTTAGTAACTAGGTTAAAATCGTAGCTTTGCTATTATCTATATAACCTTGGAAAACTAGTTATGATTTCTTATAGGGCTGCTTATTTTTACCCTTAACCTTATATACTAATTATGACTTAAAAATCTATATCCCGCTATACTTTTGCTTATTATATTTAACAATAAAAAACACGCTGTGGTTTATAGGTCCTTGGATTTTACTAGTATCTAACTATTTGAATAGCTTGCCAGGCGTGGTTATTATACTCTTCTTATGTAGCTCAATTACTAGTGTGTAGTTAGCATCCTCTTTTGCGGTAAAAACGTAGTCAATTACGGGGACTGCAGGTGTGACTTCTGTGGTGAAAATTTGAGCTAGATTCTTCCTTAGTTAGCCTAGGCCTCTTCTTGCTGGTAGCGGCTGTGCGGCGACCACAATAGAGTTACATTTGATTAGAGCATTTATAAGTGCCTCTGCTGCGGTGGTTACTAGCGGTCTAGGTTGTATGTGGTTAACAAGGTCCTCTACCTTAAATAGGTTATACCATAGCTTAATAGTAGTAGTAGGGAATTAGTATGGTCCCCACGGGGTCTTAATAGTGCTACTAGTACTATTATTAGTAGTTAATTAGTAGGGTTCTCTCTGACCTTTGCTTTAGTAATATACCTTAATAAGTAATTATAGAGAGAGGGCTGCACTTGTTATAGTATTAGGTCTGTTGTATGTTATAAGTGCCTTATTAATCTACCTTTTTATATAGATATTATGAATCTTCTCTATTGCTTTTTATATGGCTTCTGCGCGCTGCAGGGTTAAGAGTAATAGAGCTAAGTTATTATTAATATAAGAGTATATACCAAAGACTAATAGTATAAGGATGAGGCTGTTAGGGCCTGCAGTATTATTAATTACTTTTATAGTAAGTTATAGGGTAACTTTAGGTTTAGTCTCTAACTCTATATAAACTATCTTATATACTTAGTATAGTATTATGTAGTACTGTTTAACCTTGCTAATACTATGATAGGCCTTAATAAGGACCTCTTTTACCTTAATAGATAGTGTGTGGGTAGCGTACTTGAATTTAGCTGTGTGAAAATTTAGCCTAGCGTCTATAATAATCCAGTCTAGAGGGCTGAGATATATATTAATCTAGTACATATCTAGTACTTCCTATATATACTCTGCAGTAATAGAGTGTAAAAATTGCGCTGTGTTAAAGGAGGTTATGCTATTAATAATGTAGAGTACTAGTTTATTACTATTTAAGTATATTATATTAACAAAGACCTTGTAGTTGAAGTTATAGTTGTTATAGAGGGTGAACTTAAACCTTCTAAGAGCCTTTAAATTTAGCTAGCAATGCTAGTAAAATTTGTTAATCTCTTTGATATTTAAGATTGCCATTGTATGGCTAGCTTGCTAGAGCACTTTGTGTAGTTAATAGACTGAGGGGTAACTAGATTAGCAATATATTTACTATAGCTCTGTATTAATAAGATAGTATTATACTATACTACGCTCTAGCTGCTCTAAAAGCATCTATAGGTAGCCCTATTTATATACTACTGGTACTATGGTTATGCCCTTAATAAGTATGTTAGTAAGGTTATTAAATTACATACTATTAGAGTCTATATCTTTAAGGCATAAAAGAAACAGGGTGCTAGAGGTTATTACATAGAAAGTGAGCTTACTAATAGGGGTAGGTATAGCAACAGCTCTAAGAGAGTTAAATAAATTGCTGCTACTGAATTTAATACTTGCTTTGCTAGCGTGGCTTATATCTAGCAGTAATTCTATACTAAGGTACTTGTAAAGGGCTGTATATTGTTAGTAGCCTGTAGTTAATACTCAGGCTGCCCCAGTATTTAGTATAATACCCTAAAAGGTTATAGCGGAGTATTGGTTGTTAAGTATAAAGACTTTGTCTAACCCTTACTCTTAGCTAGGGTCTTGCGTCAAAGGGTCTTCTTTTATCAAAGCATGTAAAGTAGCCTGGTTATATAGTTGTATATGGACCTTCTAGCTGTTAATACTTTCTTTGCTGAAAAATGCTATAGATGTAAAGAAAGTTATATTCTTAAAGAGCTCTTTGCTATTATCTAGTATATACTTATTATTAGTTGTATTACTAAGAGAGTTAGGCTCTTTACTCTTATAGTTAAGAAGGTATTGTTTAAATCTTTTAGTAAAGTAGCTTCTTTAGAGCTGCTTGCAAGAGGTGTCTCTTTCCTCCTTTAAGTATGTTATTAATTAATATCCTTCCTTGCTATAAATCAAGTACTTTTTTACTTAAAATACACTACTTTGCAAGCAGTTACTTTGGGGCCTTAGACCATACCCTTGTTATAGTAGGTAACTGCCACGTTAGCTATTATAGTAGCAGTTAGTAAAGTACTACTAGTCTAGCTTAAGTAGTCCTTCTATAAGGTACTACGCCTTTTGCTTGCATATAGCTACTGCATTACTCATACTATTTCTTAACTATATACAAAGTACGTTATAAGTCATAGGTAGATTAAGTAGGGCAGCCGCGTACTTGGGTATACCCTAGTAATAAGCAAGTAGAGTATTATAATAGTTACTATCAGTAAGTATGCCTTACTGTGTTATAGCCCTAACTAGCTTTGTGACTTTCTTAATAAGTAAGTCTAGTACTTTAACTCTTGTTTTACTAGGTGATTTATAGGTAACTTACTTATAACTGAGCCTTTGTAACTCTACGTTATACGTATAGTAGACTTTATCCCCTTTAAACTATAATTTAATATTTACTATAAGTATATTAAAACTAATAGTATAGTTATAGAGGTTATTAGTATAATACTCCTGCATACTACCTATAAGTATAAATAAGATAGTAGACCTATAGTAGTTACTAGAGATACTAACCCTTACATAGAGGTTATAAAAAATCAAAAGCTTTAAGTTAAGGGTCTTATAATTACTACTGCTATATTTTAATATTAAATTATCTAAATATAGCTTAATAAGGTTAGTTAATTAATAAGTAGTTAGCCTATTAGTTAGGGGAGTAGTTATACTTAGTAACTACCTCTTAACTATAGTAGTAGTTATAGGCAAACTTAGTATAAAAGAGGTTTTATTAGTTTACCTTTTAAATAGGGGAGGTTTAAATAAGGGGTTGCCATATAAGGTATATTATTAATAATCTAACTTATTATATAACTTATATAAAAAGTCTATACTTTTATAGCTGTTATATACCTTATTAATTAATAGTAAGAGAGTGGCTTATAAGATTTATTTAATATTTTATATAAAGTCTAGGTTGTTAAGGTAGTTATAAAAGACCTTATACTTAGCCTCTATTTTATATATTATCTTATTATTCTACCTTAGGAAGTACTTATTATTAACTAGCTTCTTTAACCTTATACTAATAGTACTTTTAATAGGCTCTTTTATAACCTATATACTATAGCTAATAATAAAGTTATAGAAGGTAGTTATAACTACTCTTAAAGTAGTATTAAAATCTATATTAGACTAATCTTTAAATTTATTATAGACTTATTACTATAAGTCTCTACTATAGTAGCCTTATTCTTATACTTAGTTAAGTAATATAGGATAATTATATCTAGTAATTTAATATAGTTAGAGAGTAGGCTGCCCTCTAAGATTTTATCTAAGTACTTAATATTTTAAATTAATAGGTTAATAAACTTGTAGTATCTCTTAGGTATGGGTTTATGATACCTATATACTACACTGGTTGCGTGCTTGCTTGCGCGCTTGCTTGCGTGCTCTTTAGTAGCCTTAGAGGCGCGCTCTGCAGCAGTTGCTTCTTCTTGCGTCATTGCAGCTACTCTCTGTTAGCCTAATAACCTCTTAAATATAGGCATTTCTTCTAGCAGACCAGAAAGCATATATGTATATTAGAGGGATTACTACTAGTGGTATAGGTAACTACTTAGTTAATAGAGTCTTACTTACTTTCTTTACTAATAACTTAGTAGTAGTATTGCCTATTGATATAAGCCTTCCTCCTTTGCACTAAACTTACTACTTGTTAAAAAGAGCCTTTTGTGCGGTCTTGTTATAACTCTTGTTGCTTGTTAAAAAGAGCCTTCCTCGCGCAGCACTTGCTGCTTGTTAAAAAGAGCCTTCTTTGCGCGGGCTTCCTTAGTATCAGTCGCTTAAGGGTAATTAGAGGTATATTTTAAGTAAGAAAAAGAGTATAAAAAGAAGAGTTAGAAAGAGAGAAGGAGTAAAAAAAAATTATAAAAGTTAGAGCAGGGGAAGGGGGGTCTATTATACTCCTGTAGGCCTGTTAGACTGTTGGGTTATTTAATAGCCCAGTAGAGTTACTTTTTAGGTAACTGTGATAATAGTTATAAGTCTAAAGTTAAAGTAATGAAAAGGTGAAGTTAATGAGGTTATATTAAGGTAGTTAATAGTAAGTTATTAATAGTTATTTAGCACGCAAAGTATAGGACTTTATAGTCTTATAATCTAACGATTTTTTAGTAAAAAATTAGTATTTTGTGGGTTATAGCTTCTTATAACGCAACAAAATTAACTTATGTAAATCAAGCTTGCGTACTTATAGTGCCCTTTTTAGAGGTGCTATAAGTCTGCTGTAATAGTATTCCAAGCTAGTTATCTATATAGGAGAAAGCATAGAACTGTCCTACTACTACTATAGGGTTCAGAGTAGTTCTGCCTCTTCTTAACTAGCCTTACTGATCTGCGGTATTTACAATAGTGGTTTAACTACTGATTAGTGTTAGTAAGCAAGGCAAAAGAGGTCTGGTAATAACCAGCGGGCGACGAATAAGGGGTCTCAAAAAGGGTTAATTATACGTGAAGAAGTGTAACTATCAAGAGGGCCGCTAGGTTGAGCTGGCGGTGAAAGTGGCTGCTGCGGGTGGGCCCGCGGATGAGCTCGGACCGGTCTTACGTGACCGGTGGGATCGGAGTTAGCGGGTAACTCCGATGGATCCTAACGATGGGCTGGCATCGCAACAATATTATATTATTATATAGTTATTTAAATACATAATAATATTAATAGTTTATAATATTATATATTATAATATTATTTATAGCTTAGCTTATATCTCTTTTACTTTAATATTAAAAACTGTAGTATTAAATAAGAAGTAAGAATTAATATAGATTAGTTTTTTTATTTAAAAGATTATATAATTAAAGCTAGTATTACTATTCAATTATAACCTATTAATATAAACTAAAAGGTATATATTATTAAGAGTAATAGCTTATTTATTATATACCTTAGTAGTATCTTTCTTAGTTATTTTAACCTAAGAGGTCTATTTATAGAAGTAGTTTCTTAGATAGAATAAAAAATAGAGAAAGTTACGTATAAGGTTTACTACCTCTATTAGAGGTATTAGCTTATAAATAATACCTCTTATTCTCTAGCTATTAAAGTATATAATTCTTTAAACTAGTAAGTAATCTATATTAAGTAAGCTTAATTATATAATATAGTAGTTTCTTACTTATTATAGAAATAGGTCTATAGAGAGTATATTAGATTTTTAGTATAGAATATAAAAGAAGTAGTTCTTCAAATTAATAATTAACTTCTAATAATAGTATTAATAGCTAATTCAATCTTTAATATTTAATTTAATAGCTTATATTATATTTATATATATATATTATTAATCTCTTTAATAGCTAATTAATTTAAACTAGAATATTAAATCTCTAAGGTATATAATATCTTAAAAAGGATACCTATATATAGGGCCTTTTATATTACTAGTAGTAATATATTTTTTATAACTTTATTTAAATCTCTTAGGTAGCTTACAAAGGACGTTACTTTAGCTATTTTTATTTTAATATAATACTTAAAGAAAAGAGATCAATTAAATTAAATACTAAGCTATTATATGACTAGAACTAGAGTAACTTCTTAATTCTTATATTAAATTAATAGAGAGATAGGTTTATTATATTTTTAAGTAAAGTATAAAATCTCTATTTTTAATAGATTAAAAGTAATATTATTATTATTACCTTATTTAACTATCTTATTTAATAAAGCTGATACTATATAAGTAATATCTTTTAAAGACGTTTTTTATATAATATATATTATTATTATTTATATACCTAAAGTATATATTTATTAGGCTTATTATATAGATTAGAAATATATATAAAAGATATAAGATTAATAATATTAATAAGCTCTAACAGAGACTATAGCTTAGTAGCTTTATAGAGGTTTAATACTCTTTATAATAGATATTAACTTACTAGAGTTATATAAAGTACTAAGCTTATAATACTATATTATAAGCTAAGATAGTTATAATATCTATTATTAATCTCTTAAGTAGTATACCTATAACTTAAAAGTATAGTACTTTTTATTATATATATATCCAAGTAAGCTTTTAAGTAATAAAGTACTTAAGGCCTTTTTCTAAGATAAAGAGAAATAAGATTAAATACTAGTTCTTAAAGGTATTAGTATCTCTATTTATCTTTAGAATTATAACTATAGATATATAATAAAAGACCTAGAGGTAATACTCTTATTTTATATATCCTTAATATAGCTATAATATATATCTATTAATATATAACTATATTACTTTAATTATTTTAATAGTAATACTATTAGTATTAAAGAAAGTATTACTTATATCTAATAGAATATTCTATACTTTTTTAAGATATAATATATTCTATTATAAAAGAATTCTATAAAGAATAATTAATATCTTATATCTAATTCTATCTTTAATAATCTTATATTCAAGAAGTTTCTTTCTAAGGAATTAAGCCTTCTTAATAGGTATAATAATTATATATTTATTATTCTATGAAAGATAAGAAATAAATTATATACTAAGCTTATTTTAATTTATAATTTAATATAAGTTTTTATTAGTTTTTATATTATATATAAGTAAGATCTATATAATAGACTTTATTATTTAAATAATAGCTTAGAATTATATTATTACTATCTTAATCTTATTAATTAAGAGGTTTATATATTATAATATATAAAATACCTTTTTAGTATTATTATATCTTAGTATTTATTAGAATATCCTATTACCTTTTAATTAGGTTTTCTTTTTAATTAACTATAGAATATTCCAGAGAATTTCATTAATCCTATAAGTAATAATATTAAGATTTTTATATATATTATAGGTCTTAGAGATTATTTAGATTATATCTTAGATAGAGCTATTATAAGCTAATAGTAATTCCTTAGAGAGTTAGTAAGTAGAGATATAGTATAATTAAGAGATTATTAAGCTAAGTAGTATTATAATAATAATTAGCTACTTATATATAAGCTAGAAAGATATTTAAGATAGCTAAGTCTAAGGTATTCTTTAGGTTATAGGTTAATTGTTGCGATGCCAGTCATCGCGGGACCGATCGGCGTTATCGGGCTTAACCCCGATAATGCGGCGGCGGATCAACCGTAATTCCGCCGCGACCCCACCAGGTCAATAGCCGGCGATTTGCCGGCGAAGCGACCCCACTTGGTGGGCCAGTTGTTTACCGTCCTTTTCAACCGGGCGGCCCACGATAGTTACACCTTCTACACGCATAATAGAGATCTGGTATTTACCCCTATTATCGGCGTCACTTGCCTATTGATACGTACGGTTAACCGTATCACGAAAACCCCTGTGTTTTCCTACACTGATCAGTGGTAGACTTCACAGTTACCACTACCGCAGATCAGCAAGGCTTCGCAGAAGAGGCTACGGATCGCTTCGACCAGGCTCGCGCCTTCCGTTCGAAGCAACGGTCCGCAGTGCTACCCATCGTCAACTTCGGGTAACGACACCTTTCACCAGGCGAAAAGCCTTCCGTTGACTGGGGCGTTATCTGACTGTTGCCGATCGTTTCCGGCTCGACCCCGTGACGCGTCCCCTCGACAACTCGCGGTGTGCTAGAATACGTGGCCATCCCACGGATCCAACGACTTACGTTACGAGAAGTCGACTCTTGACTGCGAAAAACACCTCACTTCGCACGCCACCGTTCAAGCCAGAGAAGCGCCTGGCCACCCGCGCGATTGCCTCCGAATACCTTCCCTTTCGAGAATACCCAGAGAGCACCTGGTTAATCGTGCTATTTCTCCGAGAACACCCAGAGCGCACCTGGGTAATCGTGCTTTTTCACCGAGAATACCCAGAGAGCGCCTGGTTAATCGCGCGTATCCACTCCTTCCCCATCGGACTGTCTGTACCACCGGCAGTAAACCCTCTAACGAACGTACACGCCCTCTGGCCCGCGGGTTTCAGAGGAAACGCCCGTGTTCGAGAGGTCGTCAGGCCAACGGAGGGCAGTCACGATGGCTTCACCCGAGGCAAGCGGCGGCAACGCCGCGGATGCCACAAGTCGCAATCCGACCGCCCCGAGCGATGCGCAAGAGACACAAGGACTACCCGAAATACCCGTGCAATACCGACCATACGTAACGCCGGGTATATGGGGATTCTCATACCTTGAGTACGCGCCACCCGAGGCACCGCGTAAAGCGGCCCTGCAAGCAGTGATGGTCTATCGCATGGAGAAATACCGCAGGAACGAGGATTACGCCCAAGGGCTATGGGAAAAGATGACCGATAACTTTGACGAATGGGACGAGGAGGATTTTGCCCTCATCGATCGCGAGTTATTGGAGGAGTTCCGCACTTTCATCGTCAACCGCGGCGTATGGGTACCACGCCAGAGATTTCCCAAGGTTGCCACAAGAATACACCAAGTCGTCAACAGCGAGAAGTACGACGTCTGGGACGAGGAAAGAATCGCCGTAAACTCCAAGGGCAACAAGGAGTTTCAACAGTGGCTGCAAGATTCACACTTTGTTAGCAGTATCAAGGACAACAACGACGAGGTATACGAGCTTCTTGCCAGAGCATCCTCAAGCAGCAGGCGTGATACTCCATCCGTTACCCCATACAAGACCCCGCAAACGCAGGATCGCCAAGAAAGTCTTCCCCTGCGGCAAACGTCCGTCAACAACCCGGATTTCAGGTTGCCCTCAGCAGAGGAAAGTCGCCAATACAACGCATCGCGTCAACCCACGGTTGAGGCGTCTATTGCCCAGCGCCAGACCACGTATTCGCCAGACTTGCCGATGGGCAACGGCCTTGCCCCGCGGCAAGTAACGGACCTCATGAAGCTGTATTCCGACGATACCTCCATGAAGTACAGCGGCGGCCAGTACGAGACGATTGACGCCAAGTTACCCACCTTCTTTGACTTATGTGCAACAGTGGGCATTCGCAGTGACCAGTATTCCACGGCCATCAAGGTCATGCTCACGGCCGAACCGCGGGAGTATTACAACTCCACCCTTTGTAAGATCAAGGGCGATTTTGACGCATTAATCGCAGAAATCAAGGCACGCTTTGAAGGCGAAGAAGTCCATCGCACTCGCGTTGCAGAACTTCGCCGGTTAAGCTTTACGTCAATTGCCAGCGAAAACCACGGCAAGAGCAAGCTGGAGATCCTCAACCTGCTCATCAACAAGGTCACGTTACTCGTCAAGGCGACGAAGCGGCGGGGACTCCCCAGCGACGAAGAGTATCGCGACGCCCTCATCGCGTGTTGCCAGGGCATTCCCGAGTGCGCGCTGGCCCTTATCAACCCGCCAGCAAGTTACAACGCCCTTTGCGCGCAGTTGCGCAACGCAGTGGGCAACACCATGGCGATCAGCGAATCCAAGGCGCAGTTTCCCCTCGAAAGCCCCCAGCAAGACCACGAGCAATACTGGGTTGATCGGAAGTACAACGGCTACAACAACCGTCGCCAGCAGCAACAACCACGCGACGATCCGCGTGCGCGCCCGCCCCGTGGCGGGAGCAACTTCACGAGCAAGAAGTGCTTCGTCTGCGGCAAGCCCGGTTGTTGGTCAACGAAACACAGCGACGACGACCGCAAGCGGTCGTTCAAACGCTTCAAGTCCCAGTACTTCACGGAGAAACCGCAGATCTTCGCCCAGTTTCTTGCCGACTACGAAGGCAACGAACTCAACGAGGCTAATGAGAGCGACGATGACGAATACCGATCGGATGACGGAGACGGTCCTTTCAACAACACCACGTTCTTTACGTCAACAGCTTTTTACGGCAAAAAGACGGTGAATGGCCCGGAGCTTTACACCAACTTACGCAACCAGGCCACCCTCCACGCGTTTACCCGCGAAGACCCCACTGTTTTCGAACCTGACGAAGGCAACGGTAAGAGCAACGATATCTTCACTTTCGAAGACCGATACTCTGCCACCACCTTTCAGGGCATTATGCCTGATACCGGAGCTGCCCGCGTATCGACCGCCGGCCAGCAGCAGTACGAAGCCCTTCGCAGGCATCTTGCCACGGATTTGCCGATGGATACATCACGTGCCGGCGAAGCAAGTATCCGTTTCGGCAGTGGCGATAGCTTCGAATCCCTCGGTACAGTCG
Organism: Colletotrichum echinochloae; assembly: GCA_016618095.1. Lineage (NCBI taxonomy): Eukaryota > Fungi > Ascomycota > Sordariomycetes > Glomerellales > Glomerellaceae > Colletotrichum > Colletotrichum echinochloae. The sequence continues at coordinate 2,046,417 of JADEZT010000009.1, forward strand.
CAGTACCCACCCCGCTGGGTAACTTCACGTTTCACGTGATGACATCGGATACGCCGTTCCTCCTCTGCCTGAAGGATATGGATACCCACGGCGTACGCTTTGACAACCTCGCCAACCATCTCATTAAAGGCGATACTGTTGTACCTGTTGTTCGCAAATGGGGTCACGCATGGATGCTGTTGGAACCACCGGAGCGAAGTTTGGCCGAGCACCATTTGACCGATGCGGAATTACGGCAGATACATCGGCGATTCGGCCACCCATCGGTCGAACGGCTTCACAAGGTGCTCCGCCGCGCTGGCCACGAGGCAAACATCTCATCGCTTGAGGAGATCAACAAGTTTTGCCGTCACTGCCAGCTAAACACCAAAGCTCCTGGAAGATTTCGGTTCACCCTCCGCGACGACCACGAGTTTAACTACGAGATCTTCGTTGACGTTGTCTACCTCGATGGCAACAAGCCGGCCCTTCACGTCGTCGATGGTGCCACTGCGTTTAACGCAGCCCGTTTTCTGCGGTCCGTCACCGCCGAACACACGTGGGAAGCTCTTCGAATGTGCTGGATCGACGTATACCTCGGACCGCCGGACTGGATTATCACCGACGCCGGCCTCAACTTTCACGCAGCGGACTTCAAACGCGCTGCGCGCGCGTTATCCATCGAAGTCAAGGAGGTCCCCATCGAAGCCCACAACAGTATCGGCAAGGTCGAACGGTATCACGCGGCGCTGCGGCGCGCATACACCATTATCCGGGCCGAAACAGACGTTGACCCGGAAGTCGCGCTGCAATACGCGGTAAAAGCGCTCAACGACACTGCCGGCCCAGACGGCCTTGTGCCCACACTCCTCGTTTTCGGCGCTTACCCACGGATTTCCGATACTTCGCCGCCTCCAGCAACCACCCAGCAACGCGCTGAGGCTGTCCGCAAGGCAATGGAGGAAATACGGCAACTCCACGCGAAAAGGCAGGTGAACGAGGCACTTGCAGCCCGCAACGGCCCAGACACCACCCCCGTTGCATTGTTGCCACTGCAGTCACTCGTCCGAGTATGGCGGGAGAAGAACGGCTGGCAGGGCCCATACCGCCTTATCGCCGTAGACGGTACCACTTGCACCGTGGAAATGGCCCGCAGACCACGCAACTTTCGCATCACCGCCATCAAGCCCTTTTATACGGCAATTGACGACGAGCCCGCGGAGCAGCCCGCCCAGCAAGCGCAAGACGATGCGGCGGCCGTACCGCAACCGCCAGACCAGGAGGAAGCCCGCGATACCATCGTTGTCCGCAGCAACCCACCGGACGAACAGCCCGCGCGCAGACCGCGCGGCCGCCCCCGCAAACACCCAGTTCGCACGCTTTTTACAGAGGTTTTCCCGCATGCCCACTTCCCGGCGGATGCCTTCCTGACCGCCAAGGAGGAGTCCGACTACGCGCTCGCCGTTGACCTACGCAAGAAAGGCATCATCACCACACCCGGCAAGCCCTTCGAAGAATCCGACAAGGCTGAAATCGACGGCCTTGCCGCCCGCGGCGTCTTCCACATCGTCCCTTTTGACGAACGAAAGCACGCCGGGATACGGATCTTCAAGTCGCGATTGGTCCGCGAAGTGAAGGGCAAGACCGAGCAGCCCTACGAGAAAAGCCGTCTTGTTATACAAGGATACGCGGATGACGGCAAAAGCGCTATTCTCACACAGTCGCCAACGATCCAACGCATGTCGCAACGGATTATCCTGGCTATTGCCCCGTCACTACTGCGCCAGGGATTGCAACTGTGGCTTCGAGATATTACCCAAGCCTACACTCAGTCCGCCACCAATCTCAACCGCACGATTCTCGCGCGTTTGCCCATGGAAATACGCCATCGTTACCCCGCGAATGCCATCATGGTTGTCACGAAGCCGTTATACGGCATCCCCGAGGCAGGCACCCATTGGTGGGCGACGTACAGTAACCACCATAGAGAGAATCTCCAGATGGATACGTCGACTTTCGACCCTTGCCTGCTGATATCTGCCCAAGACAACGCCAATTTCGGGATAATCGGCATGCAAACCGACGATACCATCGGACTGTCGGATCAAGCTTTTGCCGACCGCGAGGAAGCCGAACTCGCGAAAGCCACTTTCACGGCGAAACCCAAGCAACAACTTGCCGTCAACAACCCCATCACCTTCAACGGCGGTATCGTGTCACTCACCGCCGACGGCGAGATCCAGCTCCGCCAAAAGGGCCAAGGCAAGAAGCTGCAGCCCGTCGACCACTCGTCGCCGGAAGCCCAGCAACAGTACGTTGAGCAACGGGCCCGCGGAGCGTATATTGCTTCGATCTGCCAACCCGAGGCTTGCTTTCGACTACTCCCTCGCTGCACAACACCAATCGCCCGCGGCAGACGAGATCAGAGATCTCAATCGTCGAATCAAATGGCAGATGAGCAACCTCAACCGCGGACTACGGTTTCTGCCCATCGACTTGACGACCGCGAAACTCTTCGTCTTCGTCGATGGATCCTTCGCCAACAACAGCGACTTGACGTCGCAATTGGGCTTCATCATCATAATCGCGAACGAGCAAGATGTCAGCGGAACAACGGCACAACCGCCGACCAACGGCAACTGTTTTCGGGTTCACGGCAACGTCGTTCACTTCAGTTCGACGAAGTGCAAGAGAGTCACCCGCAGCGTGCTCGCCTCCGAGATATACGCGATGGTTGCCGGCGCTGACGTTGCTCACGCGATCGGAACAACGCTGGCGATGGTGACCGATCGGCTGAAAATACCACGGATTCCCACTGTTATCTGCACAGACTCGTACTCGCTCTACGAGTGCCTCGTGAAGCTCGGCACTACCAAGGAGAAACGCCTCATGATCGACGTTATGGCTCTTCGGCAATCGTACGAACGTCGCGAGGTCTACGAGATACGATGGATCCACGGCAGCGACAACCCGGCCGACGGATTCACGAAGTCATCGCCAAACGCCGCGTTGACCGCCCTCATTAGCGACGGATCGGTGGATATACGGATGAATGGATGGGTATCACGTGCGTGATAGGTCACGTGGCAACGAGTTGTTGGATACTTTTGTTTCTCTTGTTTTTATCACGTTTTTGAGCTTTTCAGACCACTGTTATTTGTTGGGCACTTTCACCACAAGAGAAAGTTGCCAGTGTTGCGATGCCAGTCATCGCGGGACCGATCGGCGTTATCGGGCTTAACCCCGATAATGCGGCGGCGGATCAACCGTAATTCCGCCGCGACCCCACCAGGTCAATAGCCGGCGATTTGCCGGCGAAGCGACCCCACTTGGTGGGCCAGTTGTTTACCGTCCTTTTCAACCGGGCGGCCCACGATAGTTACACCTTCTACACGCATAATAGAGATCTGGTATTTACCCCTATTATCGGCGTCACTTGCCTATTGATACGTACGGTTAACCGTATCACGAAAACCCCTGTGTTTTCCTACATTAATACTTTAAGTATATTTAATATTATTAATCTATTATTATTAATTTAATTAGCTGATTAAGTAGCTTTATAATTAGAATTAATACCAGGCTATTAATTCTAATATATAATATTAAAATCTCTAGCTATTAAAAGATATTTTAAAGAGAATTATAAGTTTAATACTTTTTAAATATTAAGTATAGTATTATCTTAATAAACTTTAAGTATATGTATATTATTAACTATAGTCCTTAGTATATTATAATATAGTATAACTATAAGAGATTGAGACTTAGTAATTAGAAATTTCTTTATATATATAAGAACCTTAGAGTATATTATTATTTTATTCTAGATTTAGATTAATAAATGAGTATTATATATAAGATAAGTTTTTATAATAGATATAAATATTAATACTATATTATATTTTAAACTACTTTTATTAATATTAGCTTGAAAGATATATAAGGTATTAGATATTATAATCTTTTATTAATAGTACTTCTAACTATTCTTTCAATTATAATTATAAAGATATAAAGTTTAGGTTTTATAAAGGATATATCTATAAAAGTACTTATTATAATATGAGCTAAGGTAGTATTACTTTTAGAAGTATTTTTTAAAGTAAGTTTAATATTAAGCTCTTTATAGAGATTACCTATTAGTTATTTACCTACTTTAGTTTTTCTACTATCTAATAAAGTATTTAAAATAAGTTCTATTTTAATTTTAGTAATAAATATAGAGGTAGAAGTATTATAAGTATCTTTAATAAGTTCTTTAAGAGATAGTTAGAATAATCTAAGACCCTTTTTATAAACTAAGTTATATTAGATCTTTAATAGAATCTATATTTTTTTATCCTTTATAGAGAGGTAAGTTAGATATCTATAATATCTAGAGAGGTAAGGCTTTCTATAGTTAATATATTAAATAGGTTATATATATTCTTTTAAAGCTTTTATAATATTTACCTTATAGGTTTATCTATATCTTTTATATAATAAGTAATAATAATATTATTAAGTTCTTTACTAATCTTAATAGTTTATATATCTCTTAAGTAGCTTCTTCTTTAGCTTAAGAAAGTAAGTATTATTTTAAATATAAAAGCTAGATTTTAATTTAGTATTGAAGATTATTATCTATAATTAGAAATGTTCTAAGTATATAATAGCTTAAGTAAAGTAATATCTAATAAAGTAATAATTAATAATAAACTTAATATTATTATTTATAATATTAATAATATTAATCAATAAGTTATTATATTTTAATCTAACATATTAAAGGATTTTATAAATAAGGTATATATATTAAGTTTAAAGTCTTTTAATATTAGTTATATTAAGAAGTCTAAAAAGCTTAGTATTATTCATAAGTATAGTTAATTATACTCTTAGAGTTCTTATAGTAATTATAAGTTTATTTAATATTTAAAATATTATTTTAATATTTCTAATTATAATTTTATAAACTAATATAAGTTAGTTATAAAAAGCTTTAATATCAATAACTTATTAGTATCTTATAGTTAGAAATTAGATAAAGATTTTAAGATTCTTTTACTATATAATATTAAGTCTCTTTTATATTATAATCTTATTTACTATAAAGATATAACTAATTATTACTATTCTTTGAAAGAGAGAATTACTAAAGGAGTTAGTATTAATATTTATAACTATTATTATAAATATATAAATTCTGGTAATATTAAGAGATTTAATAAGTCTATATTACTATTTTCTATTAAAAGTATTTTTAAGAATATTAATAAAAAAGCTCAAGTATTATTTTATAATAGTCTTATACTTAAAAAAGATATTTGTTAGAACAATTAATAGTATAAATATCCTAGCTAGGTTCTGGCTAAGGTATCTAGGACTAGATTAACTAGGATACTAGCTAGCCCCTATATAGATTACTTATCTAGCTAAAACCCCCTTTTAGATTCCTTCTTCTCTTTATATAATAGTAGATAGAAATTAATAATCTATTACTCTAACTAGCTAGAAGGCTATTGCTATATATTAGCAACCCCCTATTATAGTAATACTAATCAGTAATAGATATTACTATAATAGTCTAGCTAGCTATATTATAAAGAAAACTATAGATTAATAAAGTATTATAGAAGAGGCTATAAATTACTTTAACTAAGCTTATAACTTCTATTTAAGGTAGAGGTCTATAGTACTACTTATTAATAGCTTTAACTACTAATTATTTCTAGCTTAACCCTATAATATATCCCCTTAATAACTTATAGTATGCTAGAATATATAGCTATCCTATAGATCTATCTAACTTATAATATAAGGAAGTTAGCTCTTAACTATAAAATATCTCTTAATTTATATACTACCTATAGAGTAAGAAAATTATATATCTCTACCTCTCTATCTAATAGCTAGCCTACTAGCCTATTAGCTAGCTAGTAAATAGATAGATAGAAAGATAGGTAGATAGATAGATAAATAGATAGATATATAGGTAGAGATCTAGTTAATAGGAGAAAAGTTACTAGTTTTAGAATAATTAATAGTATGAATATCCTAGCTAGATTCTAGCTGGGGTATCTAGGACCAGATTGACTAGGATGCTAGCTAGCCCCTATATAGATCGCCTATCTAGCTAAAACCCCCTTCTAGATTCCTTCCCCTCTTTGTATAATAGTAGATAGAAATTAACAATCTATTACTCTAACTAGCTAGAAGGCTATTACTATATATTAGTAACCCCCGATTGTACTAATGATATTATTATATTATTTAATAATATCTTTAATATATTTAATTAAGGTTATATTAATATTATAAAAGATTCTAATTTTATTCAATAAGCTATTATTTCTAAAAATAAGAAAAATTAAAATAGAGTTTTTATTAAGGTTAAAAAAGTAAAAGAGAATTATTAGTATTAAAGAGGTATAATATAATATATTGTATTAATAGAAAACTAATAGATGATAGAGGTAAAGACTATAGTAATATTATGTATAAAGAGAAGTATAACTATTATAGGCTACTTAGTTAAAAAGTGTGGGTTATAACTAGCCTACCTATAGTGAAAACTATAGTAAAACCTATAGGTAGGGTTATAGTAGAATTATAGTTCTTCTACTGCTACATTATTAGAGTTAAGCCTAATAATAGTAATTAGTCTTATAATAATAGGTATTATAATACTAGTAACTTTCTCTTATAATAAAAGTACCTAATAAATATAGTAGTTTAAAAGAGCTTAAAACTATAATAAAATAAAAGAAATAAAAGTATTTAATAACTTATTACTATATAATTTATTATATATATAATACCTATCTATTTATCTATATATCTATTAATCTATTACTAATAAAACTAGTTAGTATAATATTTAGTAATAACTTTGTAAATCTATTAGCTAGGTTATTATTACTATTGATCTATTATATATTATAGATCTCTTATTACCTATATAACTACTAAAAGACTATAATATCTATTATAAGATACTTCCCCTTTATAGTACTAATCTTTATAAGGTACTTATATAGTAAGTATAAGTTAGTATAGATAACTATAGAGATCTATAGTATTTTTAGTTAATTAGTTACTATTATAAGTATTATATTATTATATAAGCTATATTAGGACTAGTAACTATTATATATATCTTAGACGTAAGTATACTATAGGTAATTCTCTTATACTTTATTAAACTAAAGCAGATAATATTACTTTAAATTTAAAAGTAATTACTATTACTTAGTAGTTATACTATTATTCTATTAATATCTTACTTATTAGTAATAATAATAATAAAGCCTAGTTATAATATTAGGTTATTATTATTAATAAAGAACTTATTAATAAAGATAAAAAGCTTTATAGTTATTGAGTTAATAAGTAAAAACTATAGTTTATAATTAAGGTTATTTATCTATTACTTAACCTAATAATTAAGGTTTTCAATCTTATTTACTATAGGTAATTAGTACTATATTATAATAAAGTAATTAAAGTAAGCCTTAAGGTAGGAAATTAAAGTAATATATATTCTATAAGCTTATTACTTAATATATTATTACTAGGCCTCTAGTAATAAGTAGTTAATAAGCTATAGCTTCTTACTTCAGCTCTTTTAATAGAGTTAAATCTTACTATTAGTAATAAGTAATAAGATATTACTATTAAAGGTAATAGAGCTATTAATAATAAGTTATTACTTAGGTTTTTATTATCAGAATAGCCTTTATAAGTTTAACCTCTTTATAGTTAGTAAAAGTCTAATCTTATAATCTAATAGTATTATTAGTTTATATATTAATAATCTTCAAGTTATTATTATCTTAAGTAAATACTAGTAGGTAAGGGTTGAAGGTTAATATATCTATCTAAATATTTTCTCTACAATAGTTATTATATATTACCTATTAATAAGTATCTACCTTAAAAATACTATAAAGTAGCTTTATAATAATTATAATAGTATTTATAAGGTAAAGATAGTATATTTTAATAAGTAAATATATAAGTATTATATAATTAAGGTTAGTAATAAACTAAGTATAAGCTTAGGTAATATCTTAAAGCTATAGTTGTAAGCCTTAGTACGGTAAAGTTACAGTAATAATAAGGATAATCTATTATAATACATATTAAATTATTAGTAATTATATAAGAATAGTACTTTTACTATTATTAGTATATCTTTAGATAATAAGATAGCTCTTCTTATAAGACTTCTTAATCTTATTCTTAACTTTATAAATTAATAATGATTTAAAGATCTATATACTACTATACTTTTATTTATTAAAAGAGATAATATAAAAGATATTATAAGTAATAAAGCTATTAATTTTAACCTTATTAGATACTTTAAAAGGCTTACTAGGTATAGTAATAAGACCTTTTTTATATAAGTTAATAGTAAGTATAAGGTTAGCTTCCTTCTTAGTAATTAGAAAGATATCTATAGTAAACTAGATTTATAGAGAAATCTCTATAAAGAAGGTTAAAAGAAGATACTTCTTTAGTTAGATATATAGTCTATATATAAGAGGCTTTTATAATAAGTCTAAGTTAATAAAAATAGAATTATAAACTTCTTTATTTAGTAGTTATAAAAAAGCCTCTATAATATCCTATACTTATAAGGTAGTTATCTTTATAAGCTTATTATTATTTAAGGTATAAAAGGGTTCAATAATAGTAGTATAAAAGTTATATAAGCTATAGAGTATTTCTATAGTATAAGTAATACTATTAAGAGTAATAAAGTAGTATAAGCCTTACTAGCTATATTTCTTTTATTATATATAGATAAGAGACTATAATAGTAATAATATAATAAAGGTAGTATTAGAACTATTATAAGCTATAACTATCTTATTTACCTACCTTTTAATATAAAGTTATTATATCTTTTTTATCATCTGATAAATAGCTTTAGTATACTACTAAGTAGTAACTAAAGATAATAAGGTATTAAAAATCTATAAGTATATATTAAAGTTAAGTAATATAGGTATAAGACTATTTAAGTTAGTAGTAGTATTAAGTACCTTTACTATATATTATAATATAACTTTAAGCTTAATATCTATTTTAGCTTAAATAATAGTATATAGATACTATAGTCTTATATAATACTATTTAACCTTATTCATACTATCATAAGCTTTAATAGAAACCTTCTTAACTTTAATAGATAATATATACATAATATATTTAAAGTCTACTATATAAAAGTTAAGGCTAGTATTAGTAATAATCTAGTTCAGTATTTTAAGGTATATATTAATCTAATATATATAAAGAGCTTTTTATATATATTTAGTAGTAATAGACTATAAAAAATAAGCTATATTGAATATAGTAATACTATTAATAATATAAAAGGTTAGTTTATTACTATTAAGGTAAATAATATTAATAAAGACCTTATAATTAAACTTATAGTTATTATAGGAAGTAAATTAAAATCTTTTAGAAGCTTTTAAGTTTAACTAATAGTAATAATAAAACTTATTAATCTATTTAGGTAATATGATTACTACTTTATAGCTAGTATAGTAGAGTACCTTATAAAGCCTTTTAATAGATAAGTAGTTAAGTTACTAATATATTTACTATAACTCTATATTAGTTAAATAGTAGCTTACTAGACTTTACTTTAGTAGTTCTAAAAGTATTTATATATAACTCTATCTATAAATAATAGGTATAATAGTATTACCTTTTATAAGCTAGTTAATAAGGTTATTAAACTATATTTTATAGGTATCTATATCCTTCAAGTAAAGAAAGAAGAGAGTATCTAAAGTTATTATATAAAAGGTAAAAGTACCTAGTAAGGTAAGTATAGTAATAGTATAAGGAGATTTAAAGCTTTTATTACTACTAAAATAGATACTTACTTTATTAGTATATAATATATTTGTTAGTAAATCTATAGTAAGATACTTATAAAGAGCCTTATACTATTACTAACTAATATTTAATATATAAACTACTTTAGTATTAAGTATAATACTTAAAAAGTAGTAGTAAAGTATTAGTCTTAAAAAGTAAAGATATTATTACTCTTACTATTACTTTTATTAGGTTTAAAAGTAGTAAGGTTTTCATAGGTAAATATATAAAGAGTAGCTTAGTTATATAAGTAAGTATAAAGCTCTAAGCTATTTACTATCTTTTTACTATGAAAGGCTATTAATATAAAGAAACTAGTATTATTAAGAGGACTATTTTTATTATCTAGTTAATACTTATTATTATTACTTTTATTAGCCTTATTAAGCTTATTACTTTTATAATTAATAAGAAACTAGGTAAAGGTCTATAGTACTTCTATAAAATACTAGAACTTAAAGTATTTAAATAACTACCTATAGTTATTATTACTATATTTTATTAACTAATAGCTAGGCTTATTATAGATAAAGTACTTCTTATTTATAAAGTTATTTTTACTATAAAGTAGGTATATATAGAGATTAATATATAGCTATTACTACTAGTAAAAGTTATTATAGCTACTATACTTCTAATTAACTTAATATTAATTATCTTATATTAGCTATTACTATACTTTATAAAAGTATTATTAAAGTATAGCTTTATAAGGCTTATTACTTACTATAGGCTAAGACTATTACCTATTCATAAGTCTAGTAAATATATAACTAAGTATTAGGTAATAGATATCTTAACTATAAGTTAATATAATATATTATATTAGTAACCTTTCTCCATTAATAGTAACCTAAAATCTAAGTTATTAATAGATATTAGTTATAGGGGCTAGTTTATAAGCTAGTTTTACCTTTATAGGGTTTTATATAGTAAATTAGTTTCTAGGATATACTTAAAGAAAGTAGTTCTTACTAATAGTTCTTATATATTATTATTATTATCTTTAATATCTGTAACAAAGTATATATTCTTAAGGTACTATATAAATTCTAGATTTCTCTTACGAATAGTAGTAATACCCTTATTATCTTAGGGCTTGTAATTATCTCTAGTTATTATCTAATATATCTATATAGATACCTAAAGGTATTAGCTCTATTTTACCTATACCCTATAGTTAATAATAAAGGTATAAAAGGTATTATAAAGAGTATAGTTAATAGCATTAAAGTTATTCTTAGTCTATTTATTAAAATTGGTAATTAATCTTTTCTAAAGCTCTTAGGTATAGATATTATCCTTTTTATACTTTATTATATAATATACTATTATTATTTAAAGTTTTACTTTATATATTACCTTTATTAGTATATACTTAAGGTATAAGAATCTTTATATACCTAGTATTATATATAATTAGTATTATATAGATATCTTAAGTAGTATTTATATCTTTTATATATTACTTAGAGTAGTTAGATTATAAGTTATAGTATCCATAGTATTACTACTACTTACCTTAGGTAAAGCTATTATAACTACTCTTTATTAGTCTAATAGCCTCTTAAATATAGGTATTTTCTCTAGTAAGCTAAAGAGTATATATATTTATTAAAGGAATTATTACTAGTAATATAGATAGTATAATAAAATGAAAAGAAAAGAGTATATATATATAATTAACTAGGTACTTCTCTAGATATTCTTAGTATTATTAGAAGAAAGGTAAAGTAGTATAATTAATTAGATATACTTTAGTATTTAAAAGTAAGTTTTAAAGGTAATTATATAAGTAACTAAGTATTTCTCTAGCTTATTATTATAGAAGAAAGGTTATTATAAAAAGGTAAAAAAGAAATCTATATAATTATCTAGGTACTCTCTAGTTATTATAAAGTATAGAAAAGTAAAAGAATTAGTATAAACTAGGTACTTGTTTAGTATTAAATTTCTTTATTACTTTAGTAATAGTAATAATTATAAAGGCTTGCTTAAATAGTAGTACATAAAGTAAGGTACTTTTTATAGTTAAGAGTTAACTTCTTATATTATAAGTTATTAGATCTATAAGATAGTTATATATTTTAGTATACTATAAGTTATCAAAGAGATATATTATAAAGTCTAGCTAGAAATAATTAGTAATAGTTAGGTAATAACCTAGTTAATAAAAGGCCTTTTACTTAGTAAAAGGTATTATAAACTAAAGTTGATAATAAGTAATACTATAAATCTTACTTTAAATAGAAAGTATAAGCTTTGTTAAAGTAATCTATAGCTTCTTTTAAAAAGCCTTATTAATCTATAGCTTTTTATAGTAATAATAACTATAAAGTTAACTACTAATTAGTATTAGTATTATAGGGGTTATAATATAGTATATTATATATATTACTAGGTAAATAATAAATAATAGAATAAAGACTATAGTATATATTATATATAAAGAAAAGAGAGGCTATTATAGGCTGCTTAGTTAAAGTAAGTAGGTTATAACTAGCCTACTTATAGTAGAGACTATAGTAAAACCTATAGGTGGGGTTATAGTAGAATTATACTTCTTCTACTACTATGTTATTAGAGCTAAGCTTAATAATACTAATCAGTCCTATAATAATAGGTATTATAATATATATACTCTACTATAAATATTAGTAGTAATATATTATAAAAGAAAGGTTTTTAAACTATTATAGTCTTTTTTATATATTAATATAAAAGGGATAATAACTATAAGTAAGAGCTCTAGAACTACTTATAAGACTACTTTAAAGACTAGTCTCTTAACAACTTTAAGGCTAATAACTACTCTTATCAACCTATTCTAAGCACTTATTATTAAATAAGGTATCTAAATCTTATATAAGTACTTAACTTATATTATAATAAAGCTCTATAGTCTTATCTAATAGAAGGAATATAAGGTATAAAATAAGAAGATAATTATAATAGCTTAGAAGTTTTATAAATGCATTACTCTATAGTTATAGGAATATAACTTCATAAGAAGTATTACTAATAATTATAGTAATAGCTTAATACTAATAATAACTCTTACTATTATATAATAGTCTTTATCTCTAATACTATAAAGTATACTATAAGAGTAGGATTAACTTATAAGCTAGCTTCTATAATAGATATCTATTAATAACCTAGATTTTAAGTTACTATTAATAAAAGAAAGTTATTAATATAATATATTATATCAACCTATAGTTAAGATATATATTACCTAGTACCTAGCTATATACTTACTAGATCTATTAATAGGTAATAGCCTTATTTTATAGTAAGTAACAGATCTTATAAAGCTATATTCTAATAATACCTCTATAAAGTATAGTGGTAGTTAGTATAAGATAATTAATATTAAGTTACCTACCTTTTTTAACTTATATATAACTATAGATATCTATAGTAACTAATATTTTATTGCTATTAAGGTTATACTTATGGTTAAACTATAGACGTATTATAACTTTACTCTTTATAAGTTTAAAAGTAATTTTAATATATTAATTATAAAACTTAAGATATGCTTTAAAGGTAAAGAGGTTTATTATACTTATATTATAGAGCTTTATTAGCTAAGTTTTATATTAATTACTAGTAAAAATTATAATATGAGTAAGCTAGAGATCCTTAACTTATTTATTAATAAAGTTATATTACTTATTAAAGTAATAAAGTAATAGAAATTTCTTAGTAATAAGAAATATTATAATACCCTTATTATATATTACTAGGGTATTACTAAGTATATATTAACTCTTATTAACTTATAAGTAAGCTATAATACCCTTTATATATAGTTATATAATATAGTAGGTAATACTATAGCTATCTATAAATCTAAGGTTTAGTTTATTATTAAAAGTTCTCTATAAGACTATAAGTAATACTAAGTTAATTAGAAGTATAATAGCTATAGTAACTATTATTAGTAATAATAACTATATAATAATCTATATACATACCTCTTTTAAAGTAAAAGTAACTTTATAAATAAGAAGTACTTTATTTAGAATAACTCTAGCTATTAGTAAATAAAATATAGTAATAATAACTATAGGTAGTTATTTAAATACTTTAAGTCTTAGTACTTTATAAAGGTATTATAGACTTTTACCTAGTTTCTTATTAATTATAAAAATAATAAACTTAATAAAGCTAATAAGAGTAATAATAATAAGTATTAACTAAATAATAAAGATAATTCTTCTAATAATACTACTTTTTTTATATTAATAGCCTTTTATAATTAGAAGATAGTAAATAGCTTAGAACTTTATACTTACTTATATAACTAACCTACTTTTTATATATTTACCTATTAAAACTCTATTACTTTTAAACCTAAAGATAGTAATAATAAGAGTAATAATATTTTTACTTTTAAAAATTGATACTCGATTATTACTTTTTAAGGTATTATACTTAATACTAAAGCTATCTATATATTAACTACTAGCTATTAATAGTATAAGGCTCTTTATAAGTATCTTACTATAGATTTACTAATAGATATATTATATACTAATAAAATAAGTATCTTACTATAGATTTACTAATAGATATATTATATACTAATAAAATAAGTATCTATTTTAATAATAATAAAAGATTTAAATCCCTTAATACTATTACTATATTTACTCTACTAGATATATTTACCTTTTATATAACAACCTTAAATACTCTCTTTCTTCTCTATCTAAAGGTTAAAAATACCTATAGAATATAGTTTAATAACCTTACTAACTAGCTTATTAAGTATAATACTATTATACTTATTATTTATAAATAGGGTTATATATAAATACTATTAGAACTATTAGAGTAAAGTTTAATAAACTATTACTTAATTAATATAGAACTATAGTAAATATATTAATAATTTAGCTATCTATCTATTAAAAGGCTTTATAAGGTAGTCTACTATACTAGCTATAAAGTAATAATCTTATTACTTAAGGACATTAATAAGTTTTATTATTATTACGAGCTAAATTTAAAAGCTTTTAAAAGATTTGAATCTACTCTCTATAATAACTATAAGTTTAATTATAAAGTCTTTATTAATATTATTTACCCTAATAATAATAAGTTAGCCCTTTATATTATTAATAGTACTATAGTATTTAATATAGCCTATTTTCTACAGTCTATTACTATCAAATATATATAAGAAGCTCCTTATATATATTAGATTAATATATACCTTAGATTACTAAATTAAATTATTGCTAATGTTAACCTCAACCTTTATATAGTAGACTTTAAATATACTATATATATATTATTTAGTAAAGTTAAGATAGTTTCTATTAAAGCTTATAATAGTATTAATAAGGTTAAATTATACTATATAATACTATAATATATATATACTATTATTTAAGTTCAAATAGATATTAACCTTAAAGTTATATTATAGTATATAGTAAAAGTACTTAATAATACTACTAGCTTAAATAATCTTATACCTATACTTCTTATCTTTAATACTTACTTATAGATTTCTAATATCTTACTACCTTTAGTTATTACTTACTAATAGATTAAGGCTATTTATAGGGTAATAAAAGAGATATAATAACTCTATATTAAAAGATAGGTAAATAAGGTACTTATAGCTTATAATAGCTCTAATACTACCTCTATTATATTATTATTATTATAATCCTTTATCTATATATAGTAAGAGAAATGTAACTAATAAGGCTTATACTACCTTATTACTTTTAATAGTATTACTTATACTATAGAAATATCTTATAGCTTATATAACTTTTATATTAATATTATTAAGCCTTTTTATATTATAGATAATAATAACCTTATAGAAAGAACTATCTTATAAATATAAGATACTATAATACCTCCCTTATAACTATTAGATAAAGAAGTCTATAAATCTATTATTATTAACTTAGACCTATTATAAAAGGCTTCTATATATAGACTGCGTAGCTAATTAAAAAAGTATCTTCTCTTATCCTTCTTTATAGAGGTTTCTCTATAAATCTAATTTACTATAAATACCTTTATAACTACTAAGAAAGAAGCTAACCTTATACTTATTATTAACCTATATAAAAAAGGTGTTGTTATTATACCTCATAAGCTTTTCAAAGTATCTAATGAAGCTGAAATTAATAGCCTTACTACCTATAGTATATTTTATATTATCTTTTTTAATAAATAAAAGTATAGTAATATATAGATCTTTAAGTTATAATTAGTTTATAAAGTTAAGAATAAGAGTAAGAGACCTGAGAAGAAAAGCTATTAAAAGTATATAAAGTATAGCTTAAGACTTAGGTTATAGTAGAGCTATATAAAAAGATATGATAATACTATACTACTCTAAATAACTTAGGTTTTATATCTAATCTAGTATAAGAAGATATAACCTATTTAAAGCTTTTAAGGTCTAAATAGATATATTATTCTTAGATTAAATATAGTAAAGGTCTCTCTATTACCTAAGTTACTATACTAAACTATATTAATAAGTGTATAAGGCTTTAGTTTAAAATATAATTTTAAAAGATAAATAAGTATATAAAAGGGTACTTAATTATATATTAATTTAAGCTATACTATCTCTATCTAAATATACTTTTCTAATAGATACTTAAGTAAGTATTTATAACTTATAAATACTCTAAAAGAAAAATAAGAAAAGAAATTACTAACTATTATCTTCTAAACTATAAATACTATAACTCTAGCCTTACTTTAATTATTCTTTAGTTCTTTTATAACTTCTAATTATAGAATAACTATTAAATATTTACCTTTTTAAACCTTATATTACTTATATCTATATCTTTTAATTATTTTCTTTATTCTTATTATTCTCTATATCTCTATTATTTATTTTATCTTATTTTACTTTTATATATTATTATTTCCATCTCTTCTATTCTTTAAGCTAAGCTAGTAAAAGATAGGATATATATACCTAAGTAGTAAATACTACTTTAGTAATAAGGTTATTAAAATAATTTACTTACTTATAATATCTATAGTTAAAAATACCCTTCTTCTAATTACAAATAGTATTACTTTAATACTTTAGAATATCTTTATAATATTTAATATATTTTATATAGTAGTATTTTTAAATGTTTTAGAGATACTATTTAAATATAAGAAGACAATCTTAAATCTCTATTTAGCTCTCTTATATACTTAATATAGGTAGCTTGGATAAGGTATACTTATTTACTTTAATATATTTAATCTTCTTTAGGCTTTAATATTATAATAGTATATCTTTAGAAATTAATAGTCTAGATAGTAAATAAGTAGGCTTAAAACTTAGTATAGTAAGAGCTTTAGCTAAAGGGCTAAGCTATACTATAAAGTCTCTTTAGGTAAGGAGTTATCTCTATTCTTTAGATAGAGGTATTTAAAATAGTAATTTATTAGCTATATTTTTATTTAGCTAAGTAACTTTTAAATATAAGTATAGTATCTTAAAGTTGTTTTTATAATTTTAAAAATACTTATTTAGATATTTATATTTTAGAGGTTATATAGTTAAAAAGTAAAGATATACTTCTTTAAATATTACTTAGAGGTATGATTAGATTCTTTAAGGTTTATAATTTTATAACCTATATTTATAGGAGATTAGCTCCAGGTTTAGGTATACTTATATTAGTTATACTAGTAGTATATATCTTTTAAGGTTTTTCTTAAGATTAGTCTTATAGCTTTATACTAATATCTGCTAGAAATATAAAACTTAGTACTAATCTATTTAATTTACTATTATTAGACTTTTTTATTATAGTCTAAGCTCTAAGACTTTTTAATATCTTACTTATTTATACTAGTTAGGTATAATAATGTAGACCTAAGTACTAATTTAAACTACTTAGAAATATAAAGTTTATACTTCTAATTACTAGTTTACTAAACTATATCTACTATATATATACTAAAGTTAATTAATTAAGTAATATCTATTAGTATATTAAGTTTATAGTAGAACTTCTTTAGAACTTTAATATTATTAATAAAGAGTACTTTTAAACAGCTCTTAGACTATATAAGGTTATACTAATAAACTATACTATCTCTTTAGTTTATAATTATTTCTATAAAATAATAATACTAAGTAAAGAATAAGAGAAATATAACCAGATTTACTTCTATTTATATTACTTTATAAATCGTAATAATCAGTATTACTAACTTAGATTCTTAATAATTATCTAAATAGCTTTTCTAATTTAAAAAGATAATAGTAATTTGTCTTTTTACTTTTAAACCTTAAATTATAATAATAGTTATAATTATAATCTTATTTTTAATAATCTATTACTTAAATCATATATACTTCAATAAGTTATAGTAATTACTAAGTCTTATTTAGGCTTATTTATAGTTTATACCTTCTTATTATTTGTACTTATTTAGTCTTTAGAATATAAAATTAAATTAGCTTTAAGAATTAATTAGTATTATTCTATATAAGCTAGTTTAAGAACTAAGAACTAAAAGGTATTAGAAATAGGTCTTACCTAAGAATTTAAAAGAGGTATACTAGTATTTTACTAATAAAGTAAATATAAGCTTATAGGTTATAAAACTATAATTCTTAGAGCTTAAGCTCTCTAGTAAGAGGTATATATCTAAATACAATAACTTAGTTCTTATTTTAAGTACTATAGTAGAACTAATTATTATTTTAGAGGTCTTAATAAGTATAAACCTTTTAGATTTATAATTAGCTTATTGTATAAGAAAGAGAAGAAAAAGCTAACTAGAATACTATTATTATCTATTTAGAGGTATTATAAATATATATATCTAAGAAAAAGAATAAAGATATTATTACTTAAGTAATTAAATAAAATGAAAGAAGAGATATTACTAGATCTAAATAAAAAACTTAATATATATATTTATTATTATTGACAAGGAAAAAAAAAGGTTACAAAGAGGAAAAAGAAGGGCTTTAAATAAGCTCTTAAGAGAAGGAGTTGTAAATTATAGAATACTAACTATAATCAGAGCTTTCAATCTAAGAGAGGAAGAAGTAAATATAGAGGTATAAAAATAGTAAAATATTTATAAGATAGAGAAAAAGGTAGATAGTTAAAAAGGTAAATAAAGAAAGATAAAGGTTAAATAAAGTTAAGTTATAAAATAAATAAAGCTTATAGCTTTAAAAAGATTTCTCTTTTTAGTTACTTTTAAAAAGGGCTACCCTTTTAGTTTTAAAAAAAGATCTTAAGAGTAAGAAGATAAAGACTTTTAAAGCTTTATTTAGTACTTTAATAACTTTATCTTATAGATAAATTATAAAAAAGGTTATTAGAAAGTTATAGTATTACTTAGAATTAAAAGTAATAAAGTTAAAAGGTTACATTAAAGCCTTATTTCTAAATAGTAAATATCCTTTAGCTAGCTTACTTCTTTTACTTCTAAGTTACTATACTTTCTATTATAATAACTATTTAAACCTTTTTATTATTATTATAAAAGTAACTCTTTTTTCTATTTATAAGACTTTCTTTTTTTCTTTTCCTTCCTTAATATATTAGAAATCAATATTATTATTACTTTAGCTTTTTTAGATTTATACTCTTAACTATTATAGTTTTAGTTTTTAACCTTTTAAAATATCTTCTTCTATTAATAAATACTTAGTTAATAACTACTTATAGTAACTAATTAAACCTTAGTTTCTTTCAACCTCCCTTTCTTTAAAGTAAGAAGCTAAAGCTCTTAAAGATACTAAGTTATACTTAGTAATACTCTCTTATCTTAATATAAGTTTTTCTAATAATATCTTTAAGGTCTTTCTTTTTTTAATACTTAAGGTTTAAATAGTTTCTTAAGATTACTATATAGGTTAATTATTTCTCTTTCTTTAACTAGCTATACTTTAAATTCTAAATTTATAACTCTTACTTTAATTAGTCCTTTAAAGAAGCTACTACTATCTTCTAGCTAGTACTTTCTAGTTAAGCTATTATTTAAAGGGCTCTTAGTAAGTTTAAAAATAATAGTTATAAGTTTTAGTAGGCTATCTATATTAATAAGAAGGGAGAATCTTATTTTAGGTCTTTCTTTTAGTATTTTATATAATATACTTTAGTTATAAACTTTCTATTAATATAAGTATTTAATACTTAAAATAAGGTTTTATATAAGTATTATATTTAAGACTTTTAAAAGTTTATTAATGTAAAGTTTAATTAGGTTTAGAGTATAATACTATATTATAATTATATTTCTTTATTATAATTATTTAATAATTACCATAGAAACTATATATTTTTAAAAGCTAAAAACAATAAGTATAACTTTTAAAAGAATATAAGCTACTAGTATCTAGTTAATTTAATTAGTAATATAAATTAGTACGCTTTTAGTAATCTAGCTTATTATTAATAACTAAGTGATAGGGGACTAGTATTACTAGTACTTTTAAATAACCTATTATTAGAAGATATAAACTACTACCTTCTCCTTTACTTTTAAAACTATACTAACTTCTAGCTTATTATATCTAGCTTATCTAATTAGACTAGTAGTATTATATTTATTCTAGAGGTATCTAATTAATTAGATATTAAGTATTAAAAGATAGAGACTATAGCTATATCTTCTTAGAATAAGGTTCTAGTTTCTTTTTTAATTATTAAGACCTTTAAATAGCTATTAGATATATCTAAAGCTTCTCTAGTTATTATTAAGTTTATTAAGTAAGATATCTTTTTATAAGCCTTAGTGACATTATTAAGCTAGAATAGCTTTAGTAATAAAGAGAAAGGTAAGAATTGTTATAGCTTTAAGCTTTGGTAGTAACTAATAGTTTTTTAATAGTATTATATACTTAGCTAGTTTATAGTAGTTTAAAATTCTTTAATTTAAGTTATTTTCTTTTTATATAATATAATTTCTTTATATATTTTTAATCTTTTTTTCTTTATTCTCTATATTATTTCATATAAAGAATAATATACTTTATTCAAAAAGGGTAAAAATATAAATTAGCTAAGTTTAGATAAAAGAAATAATAATAATAGAAAACCTATATAAAATAGAGGTACCTAAATAATGTATAAGTATAGATACAAAGAGAATTAAAATAAAACTAAATAGGTAGTAAGAATTAGTTAGTAAAAGAAATCCTTAATATCTATAGAAATATTACCTTAAATAGTATCTTTATTTACTAAGTAAAGGATACTATTAGTATTTATATAATACTTCCTTAACTTATTAGCCTTATATATTACCTCTATAATAAGTTCCCCTATAAGGGTCTCTAAGATATATAATAAGCTAATTAGTAAAACTAAGTAAACTTCAAATAATCCATTTTAGTAGTAGTTAGTCTTTTAAGCTAAATATATATTAGTTTAATATAAGATATTAAAGATAAGTATTAAGTCTTTTACCTATAGCTTTTATAAGTAGTACTTTATTATATATTACTTATTATAGTATTTTATAACCTTCTAGTAGTACTTTAAAACTATAAGCAGCTTTTTATTTATTCTCTATAAGCTATTAAAAGGGTTTGATCTAAAGCTAGAGTTTCTCTTCTACTATTTAAATATTTTCTTAATTAAGAACTTACTATATTATAAGTTTCTCTTTAATTAGTATAACTATATTATACCCTATAATAATATTGAAGGGTATTGTATTATAGCTTAAGTAGATAGTAGTATAATTAATAAATAGAACTATAAATAGTATATACTTAATATTCTTTTTCTCTTAATCCAACTATATTTATAAGGTATATACTATAGTCTAATAGCCCTTTTTAAGGATACTATTTACTCTTAGGTTATATATAAATATAACCTTTTTATATCTTCTAATTCTCTTATTTAAAGCTTTAATATAACCTCTATACTCTTATTCTTTATTTATAATTAAATTCCTATAAATTCTATAGTAATAAATAATATCTTCTTGGAGAAACTTTATAATATTAGCTAAAGTTATATAGTAGAAAATCTATACTTCAAGCTATTAAAATAGATTATAATTTACCTCTATAACCTTTTACTTATTAATATATTAGATATCTAAGTAAGTATATTAAAATAGTTAGATATAGGGTATAGTTAAGATATAAGAGTTATTTAAGTAAGCTAAGTAAGCTTTTTAATAAGTATTATAACTTTAAACTACTATTTTAATATCTATATATATTTCTAGTTAGAAGTATTTATCTTAGAGATAGAAGTAAGTTATTTTATATCTCTAGTATCTAATCTTTTTATATATTATATTAATAAAAGCTTATTACTAAGATAGGCTATTAATAACTCTAAGGGGGTTAGAGGTTTTATAAGTATCTCTCTTAAAGAGAATTCTATCTCTTATAATAAAGTATAGTACTATTTTCTTAAATTAAAGGAACTTAGGTATTAGGATCTTAAGTAGTTATTTAAGTATAAGGAAGAAGTAAGTAATTTACTTTAAGTATATTAACTATTTTTCTATAGAATTTAAAAGGTCTAAGAGAATATCTAGAGATAGATTAAAATCCTTAAGTTTAAAGTCCTAGTTTAAATAGCTATATACTTTAAAAAAAAAGTTTTATATTATTATTATATAATAAAGTCTAGTATTAATAAAGTTTTTAATATCTTTTTTATTCTCTACCTCTTTTAGATTGAATAGTTTTAAAAGTTTCCTTAATAAGCTATTAACTATAGAATTCTTTTAGCTTATAATATACTTAATCTTAAAACTAAAGAGTTTAATCTATATTAGCTAATAAGTTATCATTACTAAAGAGATATTATTTACTATACTATTAATCTAAGTTACTAAGACCTTTATATCTATCTCTAAAAGGAAATAGACTCTAAAGAGATAGTTATAAAGATATTTTAAACTTATAAGAATTATATATACTTTAAGCTTTTCTATATTATACTCAAGCTTTAGTCTATACTAGATATTATTCTTATATTATATAACTATAAGCTTATTATTAACTATTTAATTAAGAGTATATCTCTATCTTCTTAACTTATATCTATAATAGAAATAATTTAATTAGTATCTAGTTTATAATTAAAGATAATTAGAACTAAGCTAGAAGTTAGATTAATCTTAAGAGTATCTATTACTAGCTTTTAATTTAGCCTTTAAAAAAACTTCTTAGTCTTTTATAATAGATATATAAGTAAGAGAGCTACTTTAGTAAAATAGAAAACCTAAGACTTATAAAATATTACTAAGCTTAAGAATAATTAAATATCTTTAATATCTTTATAGAGTTTCTATTTTAAAATCTTTAGAACTTTAGCTTAATCTAGGTATCTTTTTAATATCTTATAGAGATATTTAATAATTAATACTAACTCTTAGTATTATTATAACTTTTCTTTTAAGATTATATATCTTAAGAGTTTTATATTTATAATAGTTTAACTAATATTATAGAGATATTTATATATAAATTATTAAATACTTGGGTATCTTAAGATTAGCTTATTATTATAGTATAACTAGGGGTTCTTAATACCTATATTATCTATAAAAGCGTTATAGTAGTTGAAGATTAAATTATAAAGGATCTAAGTAATGATATAATAGAATCAAGTAATAGAGTTAGTAGTACCTATAGAGAGGTAGTAGTATTTAAATAGATCTAATAATATAATAAATATTATAAGATTATAGCTTATCTTATCTAAAAGGATCTAATTATATCTTAAGAAAAAGTTTAAGAATAAGATAAGCTAGTCTATAATAAAACTTTTAGAGAATTTATCCACTTTAAGAGGTAATTATATATTATAAAGAATAACCTTAATATATCTTATTATTAAATTAATAAGTTATATGTTACTATTTTTTTAAAATTAAAAACTAAGGGTTTTTATATATATTATAGCCTTTTTTAATAATACTTCTAATTACCTACTTATAGAGAACCTCTATAGCCTTAGAAACTAAGGCCTTTAAAATAGGGATTTCTTTTTACTTACTATACTTTATATAAAACTATCTTAATAACCTAGAATAATATAACTATTAAGTTAAGAAACCTATATTTCTTAAACTTTTAAAATAATATAACCTTATAGTTAACTAAGATTTATTTTAGTAGATTAAGCTTCTTTAGCTAGAGGTAGGAATATTAATTAATAATCTATTTTAGTCTTTCTAGCTTAAGTTAGAAATACTTTTTAATATTAAAGAATTTTAGTATAATTAGATCTCTATAAGGTTTGGTAATCATAATAAACTTTTTTCCAAGGGCTTTAACCTTCTTAACTTTTAAATATAAGTTACTATTTAAGACTAATTTATTAGAAAAGTAGTTATCCATAAAGTAAATCTTCACTCTCTTTTTTTATACATTATAAAGACTTTAGTAGTAATAGTCTTCTTTATAGTATAAGTAATCCTCCTCTTAGTCTTTTTTATTTATATAATTACTTTTTAAATTTCTTTTTAAAACTTCTAAGTTTCTAATTATTATTATTATCTAATTAATATAGCTTTAAGTAATAGTAGTTTTAATACTACTATTATATAGAAGTACCTTTTTATAATAGTTACCATCTTAATTATTACTACTATTTAAGGTCTTATAAGATCTTTTATTATATAAGTTGTTAAGACTTCTATTTCTTAATTAGTTAAAGTTATTAAGACTATATCTCTATTCTTATAGTCTAAATCTAAGTAGTATAAAAGACTAGTAGTAGTCTTAAAGTAGTTACTAATACCTAGCTTTTTAACTTCTTATTTCTAAAGATTATCTATATATAACTTTCTAGGTTAAGTAATATATAATGAAGCTTTACTTTAGTATTTCTTTAAATTACTTTAATAGAGATCTATATTAAAATATGACTAATAGTAAAGTTTATATTAATTAATTCTTTAAACTAACCTGAAGTTATTTAGCTATTTATAATAAATAGAAGACCTAGTAATAGTAATTCTAAAATATAGTTTTTATAAGTAATAAAGAAGTATAATTAAACCTTATACTTATTAATATAGATATTTATATAATAAAAGCTCTCAAAGTAAAAATCTACTTAATTAATCTTATAAGTTTTTATTATAAGTATTATATAAGTAAAGGAGATATTAGTTTTCTTAATATATTATTTTATAAGAATATTAACCTATACTTCTATATCTAAAATACTACTAATTATTAGAATAGTAATCTCTCTATTAGGCTATATAATCCTTATATTAAGTTAGGAATAAACTCTTAATATAATTACTTTTAATAGCTTTAAAAAAGATATAATATAAGTTACTCTTACTATTCTAGCTACTAAGGGTTTTCTTACTTTAATAGCTTAATTATATTCTCTAATTAAACCTTTAATATCTAACTTTTAACTAAGCTTAGTTATAAGGTTAATAAGAAAAACTAGTACTAAAAGGAAACCTATTAGTAAGTAAGGTATTAGGTTTCTAGTAATGAATAAGAGGTCTTAAAAAGGGTTAATTACATATGAAGAAGTGTAACTATCAAGAGGGCTGCTAGGTTAAGCTAGCGGTGAAAGGGGCTCCCGCGGGTGGGCCCGCGGACGAGCTTGGACTGGTCTTACGTAACCGGTGGGATTGGAGTTAGTAGGTAACTCCAATAGATCCTAATAATAGACTAGTATCATAATACTAGTAACTCTCTATTTTAGCTAAATAGTAGCTAGCTAGTCTATAGTTTAAAAAGCTTAAAAATATAATAAAAGTCTAAATTATAAAGTATTTAACTTCTTACTACTGATATAATATCTATATATCTTATATATAAAACCTATCTATTTATCTATATCTTTATTTACTTAGTATTAATAAGCTCCTCTAGTATCTTATTTAGTAATAACTTTATAAAGCTATTAGCTAGGTTATCTATACTATAGATCTACTATATCTTATAAATCTTATACTATTTATATAACTACTAAAGAGCTATAATATTAATTATAAATTGCTTTCCCTTTATAGTACTAAGCTTTATTAAATACTTGAATAGTAAGTATAAATTAGTATATATAATTATAGAGATCTAAGGAACCTAAAGGTAGTTAGAGACTATTACTAGTGTAGTCCTAATTATATAGGCTATATTAGCTTTAGTAACTATTATATATATCTTGGAAATAAGTATACTATAGGTAACTCTTTTATACTTTATAAAGCTAAAATGGATAATATTACCTATAAGATTAAAAGTAATATCTCTACTAGTAGATAGGTATTTTTTATCATTACTAGACTTATTAGTAAGTATAATAATAAAGCTAAGTTATAATATTAAATTACTATTATTTATAAAAGAGCTATTAATGAATATAAAGAGTTTAGTACTAGTAAGATCTAGTAGTTAAAATTATAGCCTGTGGTTAAGGTTATTTATTTACTACTTAACCTACTAGTTAAGATCCTTGATTTTAGCTAACCTAGGTAACTAATACTAGGTAGTAATTAAATAGTTAAAGTATACCTTAGGTTAGTAAATAGAGGTAATATATATACCTTAGGTATACTACTTAATGTACTGCTGCTTTGTGTTAGGTATACTAGGGTTAACTAATTATAACTTCTCACCTTGATCTTTTTAGTAAAGGGTTATCTTATTATTATTACTAAGGATTAATATACTACTATTAAAAGTAATATGCTTGTTAACTTTAAGAAATTACTTTAGTTTAGTTATAAAAGTAGCTTCTTTTAGTATGCAGTTTTTATAGTCAGAAAATAATTTATCTATAAGGCTAATAGTATTATTTATTTATTTACCTATTATTATAAAATTGTTGTTTTTAGGTACTAAAATAAGTAAACAAGGGTTAAAAGTAGATAAATCTATCTAGAGACTCTTTCTATAATAGTTATTATATATAGCCTACTAATAAGTACCTACCTTAAGTATGCTATAGAGTAGCTATTTAACCTCTATAATTATATCTATTATATAGAGATAGTAAATTTTAAGGGGAAGTTAGATAAGGATAGTATATCCTAATTTAGTTACTAACTAAGTATATACTTATATTATATTATATAACTAGAGGATATAACCTTGTTATAAAAGTAATAGTATAATAGAGAGTATTACTTATTAGGCTATTTATTAGATAGTTATTAACTAGCTTAAAATTATAGCTTTACTATTATCTATATAACCTTAAATAACTAGTTATAATTTTTATAGGGTTACTTGTTTTTACTCTTAACCTTATATACTAACTATAACTTAAAAATCTATATACTACTATACTTTTTCCTATTATATTTAATAATAAAAAACATACTATAGTCTATAAGTCCTTAGATTTCACTGGTATCTAATTATTTAAATAGCTTACTAAGTATAGTTATTATACTTTTCTTATATAGCTTAATTACTAGTATATGGTTAGTGTTCTCTTTTATAGTAAAAATATAGTTAATTATAGGAACTATAGATATAACTTCTATAGTAAAAATTTAAGCTAGATTCTTTCTTAGTTAGCCTAGGCCTCTTTTTACTAGTGGCGGTTACGCAGCAACTACAATAGAGTCACGTTTGATTAGAGCATTTGTAGGTGCTTCTACTATAGTAATTACTAGCAGTCTAGGTTATATAGGATTAATAGGGTTCTCTACTCTAGAGGGGTTATACCATAGCTTGATAATAGTAATAGAGAATTAATGCAGTCCCTATAGGGTCTTAATAGTACTACTAATACTATTATTAATAGTTAATTAGTAGGGTTCTTTCTAGCCTTTACCTTAATAGTATACCCTAATAAGTAATTATAAAGAGAGAGCTATACTTACTTTAATATTAGGTCTATTATATACTATAAGTATCTTTTTAACCTACCTTTTTATATAGATATTATAAATCTCCTCTATTACTTTTTATATAGATTTTATATACTATAGAATTAAGAGTAATAGGGCTAAGTTATTATTAATATAAAGGTATATACTAGAGATTAATAATATAGAGATAAGGCTATTAAAGCCTATAGTATTATTAATTACTTTTATAGTAAGTTATAGAGTAACTTTAGGTTTAACTTCTGACTCTATATACTATCTTATATACTTAGTATAGTATTACATAGTACTGTTTAACCTTGTTAATACTGTGATAGGCCTTAATAGGGACCTCTTTTA
Organism: Colletotrichum echinochloae; assembly: GCA_016618095.1. Taxonomy (NCBI): domain Eukaryota; kingdom Fungi; phylum Ascomycota; class Sordariomycetes; order Glomerellales; family Glomerellaceae; genus Colletotrichum; species Colletotrichum echinochloae. Next base: position 2,074,434 of record JADEZT010000009.1, read on the forward strand.
CCTTAATAAATAGTGTATAAGTAGTGTACTTAAATTTAGCTATATAAAAATTTAGCCTAGTATCTATAATAATCTAGTTTAAAGAGCTAAGATATATATTAATCTAGTATATTTATAGTAATTTCTATATGTACTCTATAGTAATAGAGTATAAAAATTATACTATATTAAAAAAGGTTATACTATTAATAATATAAAGTACTAGTTTATTACTATCTAAATATATTATATTAATAAAAACCTTATAGTTAAAGTTATAGTTATGATAGAGGGTAAACTTAAACCTTTCTAAAGCCTTTAAATTTAGCTAGTAGTACCAGTAAAATTTATTAATCTCTTTAATATTTAAAATTACTATTATATAGCTAGCTTACTAGAGTACTTTATATAGCTAATAGACTAAGAGGTAACTAAATTAGTAATATATTTACTATAGCTCTATATTAGTAAGATAGTGTTATACTATGCTATACTCTAGCTACTCTAAAAGTATCTATAGGTAGCCCTATTTATATACTACTAGTACTATAGTTATACCCTTAATAAGTATATTAGTAAGGTTATTAAATTACATAATATTGAAGTCTATATCTTTTAGGTATGAAAGAAATAGAGTACTAAAGGTTATTATATAGAAAGTAAGCTGATTAATAGAGGTAGGTATAGTAATAGCTCTAAGTAAATTAAATAAATTACTGCTACTAAATTTAATACTTACTTTATTAGTATAGCTTATATTTAGTAATAACTCTACTCTAAGGTACTTATAGAGGGCTATATACGATTAGTAGCCAATAGTTAATACTTAGGCTACCCTAGTATCTAATATAATACCTTAAAAAGTTATAGTAAAGTATTAATTATCAAGTATAAAGACTTTACCTAACCCTTATTCTTAGCTAGAGTTTTATATAAAAGGGTCTTCTTTTATTCAAGTATATAAAGTAGCTTAGTTGTATAGTTATATATAAACCTTCTAGCTATTAATACTTTCTTTACTAAAAAATGCTATAGATATAAAAAAAGTAATATCCTTAAAGAGCTTTTTACTATCACGTAGTATATACTTATTATTAGTTATATTGCTAAGAGAGTTAGGCTCTTTACTCTTATAGTTAAGAAGGTATTATTTAAATCTTTTAGTAAAGTAGCTCTTTTAGAGCTACTTATAAGAGGTATCCCTTTTCTCTTTTAAGTATATTATTAACTAATATCCTTTTTTATTATAAATAAAGTAGTTTTTTACTTAAAATATACTACTTTATAAGTAGTTATTTTAGGGCCTTAGACTATATTCTTGTTATAGTAAGTAACTACTATATTAGCTATTATAGTAGGAGTTAGTAAAGTACTACTAGTCTACCTTAGGTAGTCCTTCTATAAGGTACTATACCTTTTACTTATATATTACTACTATATTACTTATACTATTTCTTAACTATATATAAAGTATATTATAAGTTATAGGTAGATTAAGTAAAGTAGCTATATACTTAGGTATACCTTAGTAATAAGTAAGTAGAGTATTATAATAGTTACTATTAGTAGGTATACCTTACTATATTATAGCTCTAACTAGCTTTATAACTTTCTTGATAAGTAAGTTTAGTACTTTAACTCTTATTTTACTAGGTAATTTATAGGTAACTTACTTATAGCTAAGCCTTTATAACTCTATATTATATATATAGTAGACTTTATCCCCTTTCAACTATAATTTAATATTTACTATAAGTATATTAAAACTAATTAAATAGTTATAGAGGTTACTAGTATAATACTTCTATATATTACCTATAAGTATAAATAAGATAGTAGACCTATAGTAGTTACTAGAGATACTAATCTTTATATAGAGGTTATAAAAAATTAGAAGCTTTAAGTTAAGGCTTTTATAGTTACCACTACTATACTTTAATATTAAATTATCTAAATATAACTTAATAAGGTTAGTTAATTAATAAGTAGTTAGCCTATTAAACAGAAGAGTAATTATACTTAGTAACTACCTCTTAACTATTATAGTAATTATAAGTAAACTTAGTATAAGAGAGGCTTTATTAGTTTACCTTTTAAATAGAAGAGGTTTAAATAATAGGTTACTATATAAAGTATATTATTAATAATCTAACTTATTATATGACTTCTATAAAAAATCCATACTTTTATACCTATTATATACCTTATTAATTAATAGTAGGGGAGTAGCCTATAGTATCTATTTAATATTTCTTATAAAGTCTAGGTTATTAAGGTAGTTATAAAAGACCTTATACTTAGCCTCTATTTTACTTATTATCTTATTATTCTACCTTAAGAAGTACTTATTATTAACTAGCTTCTTTAACCTTATACTAATAGTACTTTTAATAGGTTCTTTTATTACCCATATACTATAGCTAATAATAAAGTTATAGAAGGTAATTATAACTACTCTTAAAGTAGTATTAAAATTTATATTAGACTAATCTTTAAATTTATTATAGACTTATTACTATAAATTTCTAATATAGTAGCCTTATTTCTTATAGGTAGTTAAGTAATATAAGATAATTATATCTAATAACTTAATAAAGTTAGAGAGTAGGCTGCCCTTTGAGATTTAATCTAAGTACTTAATACCCTAAATTAATAGGTTAATATACTTATAGTATTTATTAGGTATAGATTTGTAATATCTATATACTCTACTAACTATATGCTTACTTATAGTCTCTTTAGTAGCCTTAGGGGTATGCTCTTTAGTAGTTACTTCTTCTTATATTATTATAGTTACTCTCTATTAGCCTAATAATCTCTTAAATATAGGTATTTCTTCTAGTAAGCTAGAAGGTATATATATATATTAGAGAGATTACTACTAGTAGTATAGGTAACTACTTAGTTAATAGAGTCTTAATTACTTTCTTTATTAAGGACTTAGTAGTGGTATTACTTATTAATATAAGCCTTTCTCCTTTATACTAAACTTATTACTTATTAAAAAGAGCCTTTTATATAATCTTATAACTCTTGTTGCTTATTAAAAAAAGCCTTCCTTATGTAATACTTACTAGTTATTAAAAAGAGCCTTCTTTATATAGGCTTCCTTAGTATTATTTACTTAAGGGTAATTAGAGGTATGTTTTAAGTAAGAAAAGAGTATAAAAAGAAGGTTAGAAAGAGAGAAGAAGTAAAAAGAATTATAGAAGTTAGAGGAGAGGAAGGGGGTTTATTATACTCCTATAAGCCTATTAGAGTATTAGGTTATTTAATAGCCTAGTAGAGTTACTTTTTAAGTAACTATAATAATAGTTATAAGTCTAAAGTCAAAGTAATAAAAAGGTAAAGCTAACAAGGTTATATTAGGTTAGTTAATAGTAAGTTATTAATAGTTATTTTTAATATATAAAGTATAAGACTTTATAGTCTTATAGTCTAATAATTCTTTAGTAAAAAATTATTATCTTATAGGTTATAGCTTTTTATAATATAATAAAGTTAACTTATATAAATTAAGCTTATGTACTTATAGTACCCTTTATAAAGATACTATAAGTCTACTATAATAGTATTCTAAGCTAGTTATCTATATAAAAAAAGTATAGAACTATCTTACTACTACTATAGGGTTTAGAGTAGTTCTATCTCTTCTTAAAAAACCTTATTAATCTATAGTATCTTTTAGTAAGTAGTTACTATATTTAATTACTAATTAGTATTAGTAAGTAAGATATTAGGTTTTTAGTAATAAATAAGAGGTCTTAAAAAAGGTTAATTATATATAATGAAGTATAACTATTAAGAGGGCTACTAGGTTAAGCTAGTGGTGAAAGGGGCTCCCGCGGGTGGGCCCGCGGACGAGCTCAGACCGGTCTCACGTGACCAGTGGGATTGGAGTTAGCAGGTAACTCTGATAGATCCTAACAATAGGCTAGCATCACAACAAAAACCCTTTCTAGCTTAGGTACTTTAAATTTATAGTTCTTTAGAGTATTTACTATAGCTTTATTAAACTTAAGCTATATTTAGTATAGAAGTTTAGTAAGTAGAAAAACTAAGGTATTTAGCTTCTTCTCTATAAGGTAGTAGGTTTCTTAGGTAAAATCTAGCTTTTAGAGTTATTTAGAAAAAAGGGTTAGTACATTCTTTAGCTTCTTAAAGAGAGAGGTAAAGACTTTAGTAGCTATATCCTCTAGAGGTAAAAGTTACTAAAGGATTATATATATAAAAATAAGCCTTATTAGGTTAAAGGATAAAGTTAGGTTATCTTAATTAGTAATATTTATAATTCTAAGCTTTTTGAAGGTAACTTTTTTCTTAGTTAAGATCTTAATTATAATATTTATTATAGGTTTTCTTATATCTATTATATATAAATCTTATATATATTTCTAGATTAGAGTTTCAGAGAGTTTTATAGGGCTACCTCTTATAACTATAAAGATATAAAAAGTATTAGATTATTTAAAAAGAGAAATAATTACTTAAAGGTATTTAATAGCTTAAGTAATAAGTTCTAACTTAGAGAATATTACTTCTAAGAAATTAGCTTATACTTATTGATATAATTCTATTGAATATTTAAAGATCTTTTTAGTAATTTATTTAAGAATTAGGTTATTACTAAAGTTTAAAATATAGCTAAGTAATATAGTTTAAATAGTATATCTCTAGCTATAGCCTTTATTAAGAATAGTATAGAAAATAGTAGATATTAGTAAACTACTTATTTATTATCTATGTTTCTATAAATCTTAGACTAATAAGAGAAGCTAAGTATCTTTATTTATTTTATGTTACTTATATTCTTAGATCTAAGTATAAGCAGTAAAATAATAATACTAATATTAATCCTTTACCTTACTAACCTATTTATATAGTTTTAATCTACTTATATTAATTAAAAAGACTTATATATTTAAATAAAGATAAGTTAACTAATAATAAATCTTTATTTTAATAAAGTTCTTAGCTAGATTAAGCTTAGTACTAAAAGGCTTAGAGATTTTAATATTAATTAAGGTATAGTACTACAATTAAAGCTACTAGTCATATCTAATTATCTATTTAAACTATCTTAAGATAAGCTTTAATATAAATATCTAAGAATTAGAAGTAAAGAAAGAGAAGTACTTTTTCTTACAAGTAATTATATCTAATAAAGCTAATTTAAAAATTAGATAACTAATTTATTGAATAAAAGTAATAAAAGTGATACTTAGCTTATTTATAGTATCTTTAATAGTCTTTTATCTATATTACTTATATATAGCTTTAATTAAAGTTTAATCTATTATAATATAAAGATTTTAATACTTTACTTATATAATAATATTATTAATCTTAATAAAAAGATTCTAAGTAATAATAAAATCTTAATTAGAGATAATAGGTTTTTTAGTTACTTTCTTAATTTACTTTTCTTTATTTAAGAATTAATTAGTATCTTATTATCTAAACTTAATAAGAAAGTAAGCTTTTTTATTAGTCTAGAAGAGAGATCCAATAGTATTCTTAATAAAGGTTTAATAGTCTTTACCTATAGAATGAGTAACTAAGGTACCTATATAATAGTAAGAAACTTTAGTAATCTTATATTAATTCTTAAACTTCTTTAAAAACTTAATGATATTATTACTCTTAAAGATAGAAGCTCTATCTTAGCTAGGTATAAGAAGCTTATAAAAGTTATAAATATTATTTCAATTAACATATAAAGCTAACTAAGGAGTAGAGATAGCTAAAAGCTATTTTATAATAGCCTTTAGAAATTCTTTTATAAAAAGAGAGGTTAAATAAGTAGTTACTAGAGTAGACTACTAAGGTATAGTAGTAGCTAAAGCTTAAGTTCTAGGTTTAGTATCTTACTAAGGTATACTTTTAGTATTACTAGTTTTAGTTACTAAGTTACTATTATTATCCAAGTTAGAAATAATAAGTAAATTATAGTAAACTATAAAGTTAGTATTAAAAGGTTTATATTAATTAGTTTTTTTATTAAGCAAAGTATTAACTAAAGGTGGAGAAAAAGATTCTCTAGTTTTAAAAGATATATATTAATTACTTATAGTTAATATTAAAGTAGTATTAAGTAATTCTAGAGAGTTTATAATTCTTATAATAGTTTTATAATTATTATATTTTAAATATTTCTAGGTAAGGCTAGCTAAAGACTATTCTATAAGCTAGATTAAAGTTACTGAAATAGTTCATATAGTTTAAATAAAGAATTTTCTATAGGAAATAGCTTTAATCTAACTTTTTATAAAGATTATTACTAATTTCTAGTATAAAATTTTCTATTCTTAGGTAATATTATATAGCCTTCTATATTATAAAGCTTATTAAGGGTTATAAATATCTTAAGTATTATTTATTACTAAAATTAATATAAGAAGCTAGAGTAACCTAATTAGATATTATTTATATCTATTAAGTAATCTTTTCTCTAAGGTATAATTCTTATTTTATATACCAAAGATGACTTGAAAAACCTATAAGTTATATACTACTAAGATTATTTTATTAATATTATTTTACTAATATTATTACTAAATCTAAGTTTTTCTTTATCTTTAAGTTTTTATTATTTACTATTATATCTATCTTAAGAGATACTTTAGAAGTATTAGTAAAAAAGAGAGAAAAAAGAAGTTATAGAAGGTATAATTAATAATCTATATACTATCCATTTAGATATATCTTTACTATTAATACTTTATTTTAAAACAGAAGACTATTAAAAGTATATAAGATTAAGTTTAGGACTTAGGTTTTAATAAGACTATATAAAAGAATATGATAATACTATATTACTCTAAGTAACTTAGGTTTTATATTTAATCTAGTATAAGAAGATATAACCTATTTAAAGCTTTTAAAGTTTGAATAGATATATTATTCTTAGATTAGATATAATAAAGATCTCTCTATTACCTAAGTTACCATATTAAACTATGTTAATAAGGGTATAAGGCTTTAGTTTAGAGTATAATTTTAAAAGATAAATAAGTATATAAAGGAGTACTTAATTATATAGTAATCTAAGGTATACTATCTCTATCTAAATATACTTTTCTTATAGATACTTAAGTAAGTATCTATAACTTATAAATACTCTAAAAGAAAAATAAGAAAAGAAATTACTAACTGTTATCTTCTAAACTATAGATACTATAACCCTAGCCCTACTCTACTATCTTATTATCCAAGGATATACTAATAATAGTAAAAGTACTATTCTTATATACTTACTAATAATCAAATATATATTATAATAAATTATTCTTACTATTACTTTAACTTTACTATACTAAAGCTTATAACTATAGCTTTAAGATATTACCTAAGCTTATACCTAGTTTATTACTAACCTTAACTATATAATACTTATATAGTTACCTATAAAAATATATTATCTTTATCTTATAAATACTATTATAATTATTATAAATCTACTTTATAGTATTTTTAAGGTGGATACTTATTAATAAGTAATATATAGTAATTATTATAAAGAGAGTTTTTAGATAGATATATTAACTTTTAGCTCTTACCTATTAGGATCTACTTAGGAAAATACTAATTTTAAAATTATTAATATATAAACTAATAATACTATTAGATTATTAGATTAGACTTTTACTAACTATAAAGAGGTTAAACTTATAAAGGCTATTCTGATAATACAAACCTAAGTAATAACTTATTATTAATAGCTCTATTACCTTTAATAGTAATATCTTATTACTTATTACTAATAGTAAGATTTAACTCTATTAAAAGAGCTGAAGTAAGAAGCTATAGCTTATTAACTACTTATTACTAGAGGCCTAGTAATAATATATTAAGTAATAATCTTATAGAATATATATTACTTTAATTTCCTACCTTAAGGCTTACTTTAATTACTTTATTATAATATAGTACTAATTACCTATAGTAAATAAGATTGAAAACCTTAATTATTAGGTTAAGTAATAGATAAATAACCTTAATTATAAACTATAGTTTTTACTTATTAACTCAATAACTATAAAGCTTTTTATCTTTATTAATAAGTTCTTTATTAATAATAATAACCTAATATTATAACTAGGCTTTATTATTATTATTACTAATAAGTAAGATATTAATAGAATAATAGTATAACTACTAAGTAACAGTAATTACTTTTAAATATAAAGTAATATTATCTGCTTTAGTTTAATAAAGTATAAGAGAATTACCTATAGTATACTTACGTCTAAGATATACATAATAGTTACTAGTACTAATATAGCTTATATAATAATATAATACTTATAATAGTAACTAATTAGTTAAAAATACTATAGATCTCTATAGTTATCTATACTAACTTATACTTACTATATAAGTACCTTATAAAGCTTAGTACTATAAAGGGGAAGTATCTTATAATAAATATTATAGCCTTTTAGTGGTTATATAGGTAATAAGAGATCTATAAGATATAATAGATCTATAGTAATAATAACCTAGCTAATAGATTTATAAAGTTATTACTAAATATTATACTAACTAGTCTTATTAGTAATAGATTAGTAAATATATAAATAAATAGATAGGTATTATATATATAATAAATTATATAGTAATAAGTTATTAAATACTTTTATTTCTTTTATTCTATTATATTTTTAAGTTTTTAAGCTACTATATTTATTAGGTATTCTTACTGTAAGAGAAAGTTACTAGTATTATAATACCTATTATTATAGAACTAATTAGTGTTATTAGGCTTAACTTTAATAATATAGCAGTAGAAGAACTATGATTCTACTGTTACTCTACCTATAGCTTTTACTATAGTCCCTACTATAAGTGGGCTAGTTATAACCTACCTACTTTTACTAAGTAGCTTATAATAGCCTCTCTTTACTTTATATATAATATATACTATAGTTATTACCTTATTATTTATTATTTACCTATTAATATATATAGTATACTATATTATAACCTTTATAATACTAATAATATACTCTATATATAAGCTTTAATAAATAATAGGTATTACTTAGGTAGGTCTATATTAAAAATAGTTAATACTTCTTTTTGTATATTATTTATAATAGTTAAATTATATCTTATAGTATCTATAGTATTATCATTACTTACCTTAAGTAAAGCTATTATAACTACCCTCTATTAGCTTAACAATTTTTTAAATATAAGTATTTCTTTTAGTAAACTAGAGGGTATATATATTTATTAAAGAAATTACTACTAATAGTATAGATAGTCTAATAAAAAAGAAAAAGAAATATATATATATAATTAACTAGGTATTCTCTAGGTATTCTTAATATTAGAAAAAAGGTCAAATAGTATAATTAACTAGGTATACTCTAGTATTTAAAAACAGGTATTTAGAAGTAATTATGTAAGTAGTTAGGTACTTCTTTAGCTTATTATTATAAAAGAAAGGTTATTATAAAGAGATAAAAAACTTTACATATTTATCTAAGTATTCTTTAGTTCTAGTAAAGTATAAAAGAGTAAAAATTAAAAATCTATATAATAATTAAGTACTTCTTTAGTATATTATCTTACTTATTATTCTAGTAATAGTAATAGTAGTTAAGGCTTACTTAAAAGGTAGTATATAAAGTAAGGTATTTTTTATAATCAAGAGTTAACTTCTTATAATATAATAAAGCTATAAAGTAATATAGGGTAGCTATATTTTTTTATTACCTTACTTATTAATATTAAGGTAATACTCTTAGCGGTTAGAAAATAATTAGTAATTACTAATACTTAGTATTATAAATAGCTGTAACTAAAGAGCTTCTTAGCTAAAGATTAATTTATACTTCTAAGTTAGAAGAAGCTATTTATAGCCTCTCTTAAGAACCTTATTAATCTATAGCTTTTTATAGTAATAATAACTATAAAATTAACTATTAATTAGTATTAGTATTATAAAGGTATAATATAATATATTATATTAATAAGAAACTAATAAATAATAAAAATAAAGATTATAGTAATATTATATATAAAGAGAAGTATAACTATTATAGGCTACTTAGTTAAAAAGGGTAGGTTATAACTAGCCTACCTATAGAAGAGACTATAGTAAAACCCATAGGTAGGGTCGTAGTGGAATTGTAGTTCTTCTACTGCTCTGTTATTAGAGTTAAGCTTAATAATACTAATTAGTCCTACGATAATAGACATCGCAACAAGAATATTATCTCTTAGAGATAAGAGAAAGTTAGCTTTTTACTTTATAAAGGAAATACTAATAAAGAGTTATTATAATATTAATAATAGCTTTTATTATAGGTATAGAAGTTAAATAAAAGAGCTTTTTATAATAGAATAAGCTAGTAAGCTAAATACTATTATAAAGGCTAGAGTTATTAGTTATAGAAGTAATAATATAAATAATCTAGCTACTACCTATAGTTAGGTACTTATTAGAAAAGGGGGGTTTTATTACTTTTTAGAGTAAAAGGTATAAGGAGGTAGCCCACACTAATAGTATATACCAAGGAAAATATATTATAGAGGAAGTTGCTATCACAGCCGGTGGTCAAGCCGCGAGACGGCGGATTGCCAAAATATAAATAAATGTTGCCTATTTTGGTCTGCCGTGATAGTCTCGAACGCATTTGGTTTCGACAGCATTGCCATATCTCCACAAACGATGTCCGCGGAGAACGTATTGACACCGTCTCTTCGAGGCCAGAAAAGCACCCGGTCATCCTTGGAGACCGATTCCGGCCCTAGGTTGGAGCAAGACTCCTACGATGCTGTCAAGAACCCCAAAGGTATAATAGACATGGGCTCCGCTGTCAATGAGCTGATCCTTGATGACCTGTCGGCTTGGACGAAAAGGAACGTTAAGAAAAGCCAGCTGACGAATGGTGAGTAAAGAAGCCTGATGTCTATTGTTACAAACGTGCTAATGTCCACCGAGCTCATGGCTATGGATATGAGCAGAGATCAAGAAGCGCCCTGGATGCCGCTGCTGAATTCATCAACAAAAACTTCCGAGTTCGCCTCCCAATCAGCAACGAAAACGTACTCGAGGCAGACGACACAGATACTCTGCTGGATGCCCTAGCCTATAATGTTGCCGACGGAGGAGACACGATTCTTATTCCCACGCCTATCTGTGGCATGTTGACCCACGATGTGTGGGCAAACAACGGCGTCCACATTGTGGAGGTCCCGTGCGACGACATTCCCGAAGAGCGGTTCTGGGGCCCTCCGCCGCGCGAAGACGGCCCCATACAGACCCCGAAACTAGTCGGTCGTCTTGATGCCGCAATCAAGGTAGAACTGAGCCAAAAGCGCAAAGTTCGAGGCATCTTTCTGGCCAACCCAGACAACCTGCTAGGCCGGTGTTACGCAGCCCACATATTACTGCAGGTGTCGCAGCTATGCGTGAAGCACGCGATTCACCTGATTGTCGACGAAACCTACGCCATGAGCGCAGGGGACCGCTTTTCAAGTATCCTGAGTCTTGGCTTAGGAACGAACGCTACAAACGTTCACGTGCTGTGGGGGATGAGTAAGGTAAGCAAGGAGTCCGCGCCATGTGCAAGCCCAGTCTCACTTTCAATGGACGATGTATGGTGGCGGGGAGTGAGACGTACAGACATGCTGATTATCATCGTGTAGGATTTAGGGCTTGGTACTCTTGGTGCCGCCTTTCTGGTGACATACAACAAACAGATCTATGAAGCCGTGGGATCGACGAGGTCAGTGATGCACGCGCATGATTGGGCTTCACTATCTTGGATTCACCACTGATGACAACAGCAGGCCCGCGTGGATGTCTTCCTTGAGTGCAGCGGTTGCAGGGAAGCTGCTGTCCGACGCGAAGTACCTCCGAAACCATTACCTCCCGTTGTTCCACCGGAGATTGATGAAACGCCGGAAGTTTGTCGAAGAGGCGCTCGATAATTACAACATCCCATACAAAAAGCCGGAAGCTGGCCTTTTTGTCTTTGTTGACTTGTCGGAGTGGGCGCAGCGTAACTCGCGAAAGCACAGCAAGGAGGGCCGTTCCGCATTCATGGAATACATGATGAAGCAGCGAGTCTTCCTAGAACCTGGTGAAGTAAAGATTTCCACACCGTGCTTTGTTTTTAGTAGAATGGCATTGTCCTGACGTGTTGCAGACATTTCGCTCCAAGCGACCTGGCTGGTTCCGGCTTTGTTTCGGCCGGGAGAAGGATACGTTCAAATTGGGACTTCAGAGGCTTTTGCACTGCCTGAGATTGCTCGACGGCAAAGAATTTACGGAGCCATTTGCTCTGGCGCCGGGGTTATATTTCCCACCACCCAAGGTCCTGACCCATTTCTCCATGCCGTGAGAGCATACACAATCGGGAACATTGGTCGGGCAAAGTGTGAGGTTGCCTAGCTTGATATCGCTTTCAGCTTCAACGGTTGACTTGGTGCAAAAACTGTGGAGTGGGGGTGCGGGCAATGGTTAAGTCAGAATAATCTAACAAGGTTAAGGGGAATCTCACATGTAATAGTTCGAAGGCTGAAGAAAGGATGGAAGAAGGAATTACAAGTTTACTTGGGTTTAAGTTGATATATTAATGAGTCTATCTCCGGCTTCAGAGTAGGCATATTCCTTTTCCATCGAAGGAGAAGACGCGAAAACGGCATATTTTCCACGGTATTCAACTCTACTATGCCGTTAATCCATTTTGTATAACTAGATACCCCAGATCCATTGAAATGCAGTAACAAGTGTCAATCAACCCATGTGTATGAAGCAGACGTTGGGGTGCCTCGGACCACAGCCTCAATGCTACTTATCTGAGATGACAAGTACCCGCAGTTGGCCTGTCGCCGTCTCTAAACCTAAGTTTAGCTCCCCCATGCTTGGTGAAGCTCTGCATTCTCAGCCTAGAGGGTCTCAGTTTGTAGGACACTGGCGTTGTGGCCCTTGCTTTATGCCATGTGAAATTGACTGGCGACATTGTGCTTCTCATTATGGATGCTGGCGATTTGGGTTTCCAGGTTCTTTGTTTTGGCTGCAACCTCGTCCAGCGACGTCCTGACTATATCGTTCCTGAAGTCGGCTTGCTCGACCAGATAGCCAAGCCTGTTTCCCTCTTTGCGGGTTTCAGAAAGCTGCAAGCAAAGGGCTTCGATCTGTCGTTGGGCAGCTTCCAGTTTGTCCTTGTTGTCATGGATCGTGTTCAACAACCTGAAGTTGCTTGTGGCGAGCGTTTGAACCCTTGCCAGAGCCTCCCAGTACATCTGTCTCAAGTTCTTTATCCCATATGCGGCCAATCTCGCTGTCTCTGGAGCTTGTGCTTGTTTGACCTCATTGGGTTGCTGCTTATTGGCACAAATATTCATCATATGATGTGATTCAGTTGGCGCTAGATCTGTTAGTGACACGAGTTAGATGTAACGTGTGAAAGGGTTCAAAATGTTGAATCGCTTACCACCAGCAGAAGATGTCTCAGATGTACCCGCAGGAGTCTTGTGCGGAGTTACGGTGGTCTGTGGCTGTCTCTGCTTATCAGAAGACACTTCATGCTTGATGGTCAGGTTGTACGTGTTGAAGCTAAAGGCATTGTGTGTTTGATTCTCTGCAACAGCCTTGTCACGTCTAGCATCCTTAAAGGCGATCCAGCTGTCCACAGCTTCCAAGAAGCTTTTGAAGCTCCTGTGAAAGATCTGCTGATCTTGCGGAATGACCTTGATGTATCTCTTCCTGGCTGCAACAATCGCGCTCGTTATCTCGTCAACCATGTCGAGAGATGGGGAGGGGTTCATTCGCCAGGACTTCCTTCGACGGCGCAGCTCTATGAGAGTCTGCCTCCAGATCGAAGAAAAGGGTGACATATCCAGATGCCACGGGTTCTTACTGACGATGGATATGGCAGTTTCAAAGACCGCCCTGAGACGACGTGCTGCAGAGAGGGACTGGTCGAGATCCGACATGTTCTTGGGGTTTTCGTTTGGATTAGTCAACATGATCCAGAGAGCGGCTCTTACTCTTCGAGAAAGACTGCGCCGGCTATTAAAATTGAGACCTGGAATCGATTTCATGACCTCATCGCTATTGCGCTGCGCCAGATGAGGCTGCTCAGAAAACACCCTCTCAGCGTGCGGGGTGATGTGCTGCCCTGGCTGTATCTGTTGAAACTGGCATTGAGGACGAAAAGTGCGTCCAGTGTGGGAGTTCATCTTCGCTTGGATTTGCTCGTCTTTATTGAAGGTGAAGTTTGACTCTGGCGAAGGTCAAGTTCGTCTCTGTTGAAGTAGAGGCTAATTGGCGAATGAAAACAGGAAGAGGTAAAGGGGAAGATCAAAAGTGAGAGAAAAGGCAAGTGGTCGTAACGATGGAAAAGAGTTACTGCGGTAAGTCAGCTCGATGTGATTAATGATGGCTTAAATAGACGCGAGAACTTAAGCCTGGGTGAATCAGGTGAAGTGAAGTTGGGCCGAGTTGGGTGGGCCCGGCCGGCCCCTTCACTGGAATGGGTTCAGTCACTTGGGCACTCTTTCACTCATGAGGGAGCGGGTTGATGAAACCAGGGTTAGAGAGGATGGCCTCACAGGGCCAGGCATGAGATATCACTAGTTGTTCAACGTTCACAGTCAGCTAAAGTCTTGTTCACGACCGAAAGATGAAACATTCTCATACTTGGACTTGGGTAAACTATCACTCACGAGACTCGGCACAGCCTGTTTGTTGGACTCATGGGCACGCTGTCAAAGTTCAATGAGTTATTCGCGATTTGGTTTTTGTTCATTGTTCCCTTTCCTTGGGCACTTGTAGCAATAAACCACCGTCCACGGCCAGTTTGGCTTTCCCAATGTCTATAGACACTTCTCAAGAGAGACATCAGATGGGCAACAGCATGTACTAATGGGACCTCGACCTTTTAGCCAACCACAAAACGAGCATTCATAAGAGAGACAGACATCTACAGCCTGCCTGGGCTGCAACTTTGTCACACAAAGCGCCCAGGCCAGGCAGAAAAACGCACCTATGACGTCCATCTTAGCACTCACATCCTTATTGTTTGTCTCTGGCGCCGATGTCTCTGTGTGTATTCCTATTTTCTCTTGTAGCTACTGTCATAGACTGACTAAGAACACTATTGAAGGGGAATGAACAAGACAGATCTGCCAAGACAGGAAAATGGGTAAGTACGCGTGATCATGTCCATTATCGTGAGGACAACACGACACTAGCATCAGCATCTCACTTCTATTCCATTCATTGGTCTCGCCGCCGACATCAGATTCACCGTGCCGCTAAGACTCGTACAAAAGGGCCGTTACGTTAGAAACACCCGACCTCCTAAGTCTAACCTGACAGCATATTTCTCACCTTCCTCTCAGCCACTGACATCAGCTGTTCCGGCCTAGGCATGATCTCCAACAGGATCATGCCGGCCACTGCGTGCCAAATCTTCCTATCCTTCACTTCCACAATGCCGAAACGGCCCCCTCCCCAACGGCTGTCGGGGCATCTCTCTCCAGAGACCGATTCCCCCACACGCCGCCCAGCCATCACCCTGTACCGCCAAGACTCTGCCCAGCACTCCATGTGCCCCCGTCTCACCAGTCAGAGACGGTCTTGCTTCGCGTACACCACGAAGACTCGCAAAGAAAAGCTACAGCCAGGGATTGGCACCAAGAAACGCCATCGCCGTGACACCTTGGACCTATCCTCCTTGGCGGTGCGGGGAAGAAGGCTGCTTTGAGGAACGCAAACACGATCGGTTTGCAAATGTGTTTCCCCCGGCCAAGGAGGCACGAGGAAGGAGCATGTTGGCCGCGCGCCATGCTTCCCCGGCGGACAGAACCCCGAGGGCTATAAAGGGCCGTATCGCTCAGAGACTCTTGTCTTGATGGGTTGAGTACTCTTGCCGCCAAGTTTGTTACGCGCTGTCTTGCGAAGCACAGAAGAAATCGACAACAAGTTGCCATCATGGGGTCTTCCGAGGGTCGGCAGAATCCCGAGAGAGAACGAGGGGCCGTCTTCGTTGCAGACGACGTAGAGGGCGCGCTGAAGGTCGCTCCAGAGAGTCGAGACTACTCCGGAGCTCACGAAAAGCACGATCCCGCCGAAATCGCGCTCGTGCGACGTCTCGACTGGATGATTATGCCCATCTTGTGGTATGGAAAAACACCTTTGAACCCTCGTCATCCCTCCCCCCTTTCAGCTTCGTCTCCTACGAAGCCTCCGTATCTGTTCGGAATCCTGACAATGCCGCACCAGGGGCATGTACTGGCTCAACTACCTGGTAAGACGAACCCAAGTCCGTGCCTCCTGTATAGGGCGTTGCACTAACACACACACCCCGCGCGAAAGGATCGCAATGCCATCGCGCTCGCCAGGCTCAACACGCTCGAGGAGGACCTCAACCTCACTTCCAACCAGTACCTGACCTGCGTGTCCATTCTCTTCGTCGGGTACGTCATCGTCGGCATCCCCGCCAACATGGTCGTGACCCGCGTCCGGCCCAGCCTGTGGATGAGCTCTTGCATGGCCGTCTGGGCCATCATCAGCGCCCTGACGGCGGTGAGTCGGAACTACACCGGCCTGCTCCTCACCCGCTTCTTCCTCGGCATCACCGAGGCCCCCTACTACCCTGGCGCGCTCTATATCCTCGCGACCTTTTACACCCGCAATGAGTTGGCGACTAGGATCTCGATCCTCTACACGGGCAACATCCTCGCCACCGCCTTCGCGGGGCTGATTGCCCTGGGCATCTTTCAGATGCACGGAATGGTGCGTATCCTCCACCAGCTCGTCCCATTCACACACACACCTCTGCGCAGTCTCTTACCACCCCCAGCTGCAGGCCGGTATCGCCGGGTGGAGGTGGCTTTTCATAACTCAAGGCGCCGTCACCTTTCTCCTCGCCGTCATCGCCTACTTCATCCTGCCCGACGAGCCCCTCACGACCCGCTGGCTGACGCCCGAGGAGCGCGTCCTGGCCAACGAGCGCATCCTGCGCGACACGGTCGGCAACACGGGGCAGACGACGACCTGGTCCGGCCTCCTCGAGGCGGCCAAGGACCCCAAGGTCTGGCTCTTCACGCTCATGCAGCACTGCCACCTCGGCGCCAACGGCTTCAAGAACTTCTTCCCCACCGCCGTCGAAACCCTGGGCTTCGACGAGACCATCACCCTCGTGCTGACGTGCCCCCCCTACCTCATCGCCGGAGTTGTCTCCATCGCGTGGTCTCACTCCTCTGGGAGGTTCAACGAGCGGACTTGGTGAGGGTTGGTCCCGAAATCAAGTAGCTTCGACGCGGCTAACGTCTCGCAAGGCACATCACCATCGCCAAAGCCGTTGCAGTGTTTGGGTTCGTTTTGGGCTGTGCAACCCTCAACCCTGGTGGTAGATACTGTGAGTGATTGGCCGTCGTTCTTGCAAGCTGTTCATGTTGATCCCGCTTACAGACACCTCTAGTTGCCATGGTAGTCTTCAGCGTCGGAACATACGCTGTGAATTCCATCATCCTGGGCTGGGTCTCTGCCACGTGCTCCCAGACCAAGAGAAGAAAGCCTCCTCTTTGGCCATTGTCAACTGCATCGCTGTTTCGTCCTTCATATGGACTCCGTACATGTGGCCCAAGTCCGACGAGCCTCGCTACGTCATGGCAATGTCTTCAAGTGCCGCCCTCAGTGTGGCGACGGTGCTTGGCGCCTGGGCTATGCGGGTTTGGCTCATGCGTGAGAACAAGAAGATTAGGTGTTCCGAAAACGAAAGTGTTCTGTTTTATGCATACTGAAAACGGAGCCTCGGCATCACACCATTATGGATAAACAGCGAGAGGTAGCGTCATCAGCTTCATAGCCTTCTGGTTAACCATGTAAAACTAATCTCAGACACTCACTCCATTGATATCTGGCTTCTTCTGAGGCCACACCCTAGCTTAGCGATGCTGTAAACCTGCGTCATTCTTCCCCAAAGACGAATTTATCCCTTATCAAGCATTTTCTCCTTCAGAGTTGATTTCGGGAAAATAGGTCTTGAGGAAGAGTATCAAATCGTGCTGTTCCCATCGGAATGGTTCGTCAATGTTTTGCAGGTCCTGGTTCTCGAAGGCCCGCAATTTCTCCCATAGCTTTTCAATTATCCAGGTGAACCTTTGAATATCGGACTGACAGTGTTTGTGGAGTTCCATTTGGGTTTTGAGTTGCGTGCGCAGCAAGTTGACTTCAGCCTCGTGTCTTGGCCCGACCTCTCCTTCGAGGGCCGACTGCGAATCTGCCGCTCCTCGTCTTGTCAGCTTGGTGCCATGATGCGAAATCGAAAGGCTAGGCAGAGATTACCGTCATTCTGTGGTACCATCCGTTGCACAATGTGATGGATGCGAGGAGAAAAGAGCCACGAGCGGTCCTTTGTATCCCTTATGCATTTGTCCACGAAGTGGAGAAGCCTTTCGAAACCTGTAGGGTCCACCAGACGGCCGAGTGCTTCCTTCCTGGCTTCCATGAAGCTGATCATGACGATGAAAAAGTCCTCGGAGCAGCAGAACTGCGGGTCCTTGCTGTGGCGCTCGGCGTAATCGTTTCCAAGCATCACGAGAAGGCGCTCGTCGATAGGCAGTCCTTCAGGGACCCTGCCGATCCAACGAAAGAGACGCTGGAACCAGTCTCGTGCATTGTCCGCAACCTTGAGCTTGTTCTCGTGGGATGGGATCGTGACGCCGTCGAAGAACAGCCCGAAGGCGGCCCAGCCTGCATGCGACACCGGCTCACCGGGTTCTCCTGGGAACATGAGGCCGGGGATGCCACGGAGGTCGGGATGCTTGGCAAAGTAGCCTTCCCAGTTTCCGCCCACACGAGCGTTCTCCGATTCGAACACTGCGGGGTCTGAACAAGGCGGGGCCGACATTTTGACAACAAAGGGGAGTTGGCTAAGAGAATAAGCTTGTTGGGCTAAGAAACGGTGTTGATGGTGTACGTGCCTCGGAGGTTGAAACGGGAAAAGCAGCTCCTTGTTGAGCAGAGGAGAGGGCTGGGGGAACACCTTACTGACCTGGCCTCAAGACAGACCGAACCTTTGGCCGAACCACATCAGCCAAGAAGGCTCGCTGGAGCGTCGTGGTGCAAGGTTGCCCGTCAGGGTAGGCTGGCCGGTGGTGCTGGAAACAATTATGCTTAATGCCGTTATGATGAGAACTGGCAGGTGTTTACCCGGCGTAAATGAGTCGGGGGGAAAGAAGATGTTTCTGTGGTTATGCGGCAGCTGCAACAAGACGGCGACTGCCCTTTGGGAGTGGGGGGGGGGCCACGAAGAGTTTGTGAAATTGTGTGTCGAGCACTCTCATCCCAGGTACTCGACGACATGACAATCCCGGAAGTGTCCTTTCCCGTTGTAGTCGCCAAAAGCGGCAACCGGGTGTCTGTTCACCAGCTGCCACTGTGAACTGGTTCGTCCGGCGAATGTTCGTGCCGCAAGCGATGCCGAGTATGACCCTTCCCAAAGCACCGAGTGTCGACGAGAAGACAGATGTGTCGGATAACGAGCAAGGTGATTTTCTGAAACCCCCTCACTGAGTCACTCCTTACGCCCACCAGAGACGTACGACGGCATCAGTAACGCCAACATGACTGATCTTAAACTCGTATAGGCCGAGGCCAACAAGGGCGGTAGCCAGGTTCAGGCCCCACATAGTAGCCTTATGCAACTTAGGATGGTGCTTAGTAGGGACATAGTTGATGATGATGTTCTGGAAGCCAGTACGAGAGTGGATAAGGATCATGGTGCAGAGGGTGGCATCGGTCGTCGGATTAAGGGAGCCAGCAGTGAAGGGGACAATAGTAAGAGGAGCCAGACTAGCGGCAAGGAGGCGGTTGAAGGTCCAGTGATAAGGTCCGTGAGCGGGGCTCGGGGGGCCGGAGAAGGGAGGGTCGCACAATCGAGGCCATGGTGATGGTGGTTGTTGGGGCTTGGGCACCATTGAAAGTGGTGATAATTGTGCTTGTTTTTCCAAGTGTGATTAGTAGCAGCAGTGTGGGCCAAATACTTGCCATGCTGACTCATCGCGTCTAGTATACAAGTAACATTGCAAGTGTCGCATAGATACACAGATTTTTGTGGTAGGTAGGTTCGTCGCGTGGCTGGACACATCCTGGCTTCCCCGGCGCGTCGATTCCGTGATTCCTTGTCGTCCAAAAACACACACAAGGAAACCCCCAGATTATGCAGATAACCAATAATTGCGGAGGCAAGCAACGCCTTTCCTGTTCAGGCATACGGGTGCGACGCTGACGCTGGTACCTACATGGATGGCATGGCGGACCCACTCGTGACAAGCACGACAGACAGCGCGCCGTGCAGATGGATGCTGGGTTCAACCACGGAGAATATCTTTTATAAATCAGTCGACTATTAATAGTAGAGAATCTCTGTACCGTAGCTACCTACGGACGCAGAATAAACCTTGATGCCCCCCGGTACTCGCTTCCGAGACCGGAATACGGCCTCGCTGGCCCCACTCGGCCCCTCACCGACTGAATGTGACCCGAATCGGTGCCTCGCTTCGGCACCTCCCAGGAGCCGCCCGCTACTACCAAGCGCTGCAAGAATATGCACGTCGTCGAAGCAATTTGCACGCCCGGCTGCAATGCAAACAAGCCCGGCCTTCATCGCGATAGCCCGGCTGCCAGCACCGTACAGTGGCAGCTCGTGTTCGTGTAGAATCGTCCCCTTTTGGGGGTGGCGGATTCCTGCCGAGCCCGTTTTGCTTAGGCAACAGGCCAGACAACCCCTGCCGCCCCCAGCAAGGCATCGCGGCACAGCAGACGGCGTTTCGCCGGTGGACTTGTAGGAATCCAGAAGGGTTCATTTCGCACGCGCCGGTGCCCGCGTCTCTTTCTCTTGACCCTCTGTGAATCCAACCACTTGAACTGGGTATTTAAAGTCGCCATCTCTCCCAGCTTGCTCGACGGGCTTCGTGCCATTTTCTCCTCCCTCTCGGGCTTGCCGCTTTTCCCCTTTTCCGGAAAACCCCCGGTTCTATGTCAACATATCCCGTGTCCTTTGGCTCCTTTCCACTTCTCGTACCGACTGAGAAATGCACATGATCAAGGCCATCTCCCTCGCCACGGCCCTGGTGCCCACGGCTCTCGCTCAAAACCACTTCGGCGCGACCCTCCCCACCTCGACAGCGGCCGACGAGTACCTCTCCGACCACGTCCGCTCCCTCCCGACCACCGTCGCCGGCGCCGTCGCCACATCCCTCGCCAGCGCCCTCTACAGCGTCGACCAAAAGTACTTCAGCTCAAACGAGTGGACGGCCGTTTACTCCCACATGTGGTCGGCCGCCGCCAAGGCCACCAACGCCCCCGACGGCGTCGCCTCCATGGCTGTCGAGGGCTACAGCCTCGACGACCAGCAGCAGGCGCGTTGGTGGAAGGACAATATGCCCGACAAGGACGACGAATGGGTTTCGTCCTACGTCTCGGACTGGCAGAAGGCCTGGCAGAAGGCCTGGCAGAAGGCCTGGCAGAAGGCCTGGCAGAAGGCCTGGCAGAAGGCCTGGCAGAAGGCCTGGCAGAACGTCGCGGCAACCCAGACCTCCAAGGCCGGTGCGCCCAAGTGCACCGGTATGGCCATTGCCGGTGTCGCCGCCGGAGTCGCAGCTGGTGTCATGGTGGCCATGTGAATCATTTATGACAACGATAACGACGAAAATGGGAGGATACGATTTCAGGCGGGTCGTGACGGCCCAGCATCTTTACAAAGTTTGGAAGACAACATGTCATATGAAACGTGTTTGAATAGATGGTACCCATGCAGCTGGTGGGATGATATTATAAAAACATTCGGCCGTTTTTCTTTCTTAACGAGAGCATAATAACAAGTCTGGGGCTATTATTATAAATATATAAAGACTATTTATCAGGTGCTAGAAGGGGAAGCGCTAGTGCCAGACTAGCGGGGCCCTGGGTAGGGCCCCAGGGTATTATAAGTTAGGATAATATTATACTATAGGGTATATAAAAGGGGGTTTTATAATAGCTTTAGAGTTTTCTAGAGAGATAGATTACAATAATAATTACTAGTAACCTCTAATTATCTAGCTACTAACTTCTTTACTTGGTACTATATATACTTCTAATATATTCTAATCTCTTTTTATCTATAGATATATTAACTATTAGAGTAATAATAATACTTATATAGTTAATCTAGTTTTAATCTATTACTAAGTAAGATAGCTTAGAAATATAATAGCTTATATTAAATACTAATAATACTATAGTAAAGAAATAGTATATAATTAATCTAGATAAGTTATCTAAAGTATAATTAAAGGCTTTTCTTAATAATAAAGTAACTAAAATAAAACAAATAAAAAAAATTAAATAAATCCTAGCCCTTAGAGATAGGAAGCCTCTTAACTTTTTATATCTAGACTTTAAGAGATCTATAGCTCTCTAATTAAAGCTTAAGTATTATTATACTAATATACTTATTAAGTAACTAGCTTCTATTTAGTATAAGAGAAATAATTAGAATAACCTTAAGAACTTTTTTTAAGCTATAAAGATAGTTCTCTATTACTAAGAAAGATGTTGCGATGCCAGCCCATCGTCAGGATCCATCGGAGTTACCCGCTAACTCCGATCCCACCGGTCACGTGAGACCGGTCCGAGCTCGTCCGCGGGCCCACCCGCGGCAGCCACTTTCACCGCCAGCTCAACCTGGCGGCCCTCTTGATAGTTACACTTCTTCACGCATAATTGACCCTTTTTGAGACCCCTTATTTGTCGCCCGCTAGTTATTACCAGACCCCTTTTGCCTTGCTTACCAATACTGATTAGTGGTTGAACCACTATTGCAAATACCGCAGATTAGTAAGGCTAGTCAAGAAGAGGTAGAACTACTCTGAACCCTATAGTGGTAGTAGGATAGTTCTGTGCTTTCTTCTGTACAGATAACTGGCTTGGAATACCGTTATGGCAGACTTATGGCACCCCTGAAAAGGGCACCATAAGTGCGCAAGCTTGATTTGCGCAAGTTGACTTTGATGTGTTATGAGAAGCCGCAACCTGCAAGATACTGATTTTTTGCTAAAAAAAAAAATTATTAGATTGCAAGACCGCGAAGTCCTGTACTTTGCGCGCCAAACAACTGTTAATAACCTACTATTAACTACCTTGATATAACCTTATCAACTTCACCTTTTTATCACTTTGACTTCAGACTTATAACTATCATCGCGGTTACCTAAAAAGCGACTCTATTAGGCTGTTAAACGACCTGATAGTCTAATAGGCCTACAGGAGTATAATAGACCCCCCTTCCCCTCCTCTAACTTCTATGATTTTTTTTTACTCTCCTTTCCTCTTTCTGACTCTCCTTTTTATACTCTTTTTCTTGCTTAAAATACACCTCTAATTGCCCTTAAGCAACTGATGCTGAGGAAGCCCGCGCGAAGAAGGCTCTTTTTAATGAGCAGTGAGTGCCGCGCGAGGAAGGCTCTTTTTGACAAGCAACGAGAGTTATAATGAGACTGTGTAAAAGGCTCTTTTTGACAAGTAGCAAGTTCAGCGTGAAGGAGGAAGGCCCACATCAATGGGCAATACTGCCACTGAGTCATTGGCGAAGAAAGCAAGCAAGACCCCGTTAACTAAGCAGTTACCTATACTACCAGTAGTAATCCCTCTAACGTATATATATGCCTTCTGGTCTACTAGAAGAAACGCCTATACTTAAGAGGTCGTCAGGCTAATGGAGGGTAACTGTAATAACGCAAGAAGAAGCAACCGCTGCGGAGCGCGCCTCTGAGGCTGCTGAAGAGCACGCAAGCAAGCGCGCGAGCGAGCGCGCAACCAGCGCAGCGCACGGGTATCACAAACCCATACCTAAGGGATACCGTAAGTTTGTTAACCTATTAATTTAAGGCATTGAGTACTTGGATGAAATCTCAGAGGGCGGCCTACCCTCTAACTACGTTAAATTACTAGATATAATTATCCTATACCACTTAACCAAGTATAAAGAGCAAGGCTACTACAGTAGAGACTTATAGTAACAAGTCTATAATAAATTTAAAGATTGGTCTGACGCAGATTTTAATACTGCTTTGAGGGTAGTTATAACTACCTTCCGCAACTTCATCATCAGCCGCAGTGTATAGGTTACAAAAGAGCGTATCAAAAGCACTATTAGCACAAGGTTAAAGAAGCTAGTTAATAACAAGCACTTCCTAAGGTGGGATGATAAGATAATATATGAAATAGAGGCTAAGTATAAGGTCTTTTATAACTACCTTAATAACCTAGACTTTATGTGAAATATTAAACAAATCCCACAAGCCACTCTCTTGCTATTAATTAACAAGGTATACAATAGCTGCAAAAGTACGGACTTTTTGTATAAGTTATGCGATGAGTTAGATTATTAATAACGTACCTTATATAGTAACCCCTTATTTAAACCTCCCCTATTTAAAAGGCAAACCAATAAAACCTCCCTCATGCTAAGTTTGCCTGTAACTGCTACCATAGTCAAGAGGCAGTTGCTGAGTATAACTACTCCCCTAACTAATAGGCTAACTGCTTGTTAATTAACTGACCTCATCAAGCTATATTTAGATAATTTAACATTAAAATATAGCAGCAGTAACTACAAGACCCTTAACTCAAAGCTTTTGATTTTTTATAACCTCTGTGCAAGAGTTAGTATCTCTAGTAACCACTATAGGTCTACTATCTTATTCATGCTTATAGGTAGCGCGCAGGAGTATTATACTAATAACCTCTATAACCATGCTATTAGTTTTGATATACTTATAGTAAATATTAAATCATGGTTTGAAGGGGATAAAGTCGACTGCGCGTGTAATATAGAGTTGCAAAGGCTTAGTTATAAGTAAGTTACTTATAAATTACCTAGTAAAATAAGGGTTAAAGTACTAGACTTACTTATTAAGAAAGTTATAAAGCTAGTTAGGGCTATAACGCAGCAAGGTATGCTTGCTAATAGTAACTATTGTAACACTCTACTTGCTTGTTACTAGGGCATACCTGAGTGCGCGGCTGCTCTACTTAATCCACCTATAACTTACAACGCACTTTATATGTAGTTAAGAAACGGCGTGAGCAATGCAGTAGCTATACGCAAGCAAAAGGTGCAGTACCTTATAGAAGGACTGCCTGAGCTAGACCAGTAGTACTTTACTAACTGCTACTATAATAGCTGATGTAGCAGTTATCTACTATAACAAGGGTACGGTCTAAGGCCCCAAAGCAACCGCCCGCGAAGTAGCACATTTTAAGTAAAAAAGTGCTTTGTTTATAACAAGGAAGGATATTAGTTAACAATGCACTTAAAAGAGGAAAGAAATGCCTCTTGCAAGCAGCTCTAAAGGAGCTACTTTGCTAAAAGATTCAAACAATACCTTCTTAACTATAAGGGCAAAGAGCCTAACTCTCTTAGCGATACAACTGATAACAAGTACATGCTAGATAATAGCAAAGAGCTCTTTAAGGATATAACTTTCTTTACGTCTATAGCGTTTTTTAGTAAAGAAAGCATTAACGGCTAGAAGGTTTACACGCAACTGTATAACTAGGCTACTTTATATGCTTTAATAAAAGAAGACCTTTTTACATAAGACCCTAGCTAAGAGCAAGGGTTAGGTAAAGTCTTTATACTTAACAACTAATACTCTACTATAACCTTTTAGAGTATCATACTAGACACTGGGGTAGCCTAAGTATTAACCGCAGGCTACTAATAATATATGGCCCTTTGCAAGTACCTCAGCGCAGAATTGCTACTGGATATAAGCCGCGCTAGCGAAGTAAGTATCAAATTTGGCAGCGGTGATTCATTTGACTCTCTTGGAGCTATTGCTGTACCTACCTCTATTGGTGAACTCACTTTCTATGTGATAACCTCCAGTACCCCATTTCTTTTGTGCCTCAAAGATATGGACTCCAACAGCGTGCAATTTGACAACCTCGCCAACGTACTTATTAAGGGCACAACCATAGTGCCAGTGGTATATAAATAGGGCCACCCATGGATGCTTTTAGAGCAGCCAGAGTGCAGTGTAGCGTAACACTATCTCACTGATGCGGAGCTATGGCAAATACATCGCTGATTTGGTCACCCCTCAGTCCATCGACTACACAAAGTGCTCTAGTGAGCTGGCCACACGACGGTAATCTCAAACATTAAAGAGATTAACAAATTTTACTAGCATTACCAGCTAAATTCAAAGGCTCCTAGAAGGTTTAAGTTCACTCTCTATAATAACTATGACTTTAACCATGAGGTCTTTGTTAACGTGATGTACTTGGATGGTAACAAACCAGTACTCCACGTTATCAATAGCATAACCTCCTTTAACGCAGCGTGATTTTTGCGCTCTGTCACTGCGGAGCACATGTGGGAAGCACTATGTATGTGCTAGATTGATGTATATCTTAGCCCTCCAGACTGGATCATCACAGACGCTAGGCTGAATTTTCACATAGCTGAATTCAAGCGCGCCGCCCACGCACTATCCATCAAGGTAAAAGAGGTCCCTATTGAGGCCTATCATAGCATTAGCAAGGTTAAACAGTACCATATAACACTACACTAAGCATATGAGATAGTCCGCACAGAGTCAGAGGCTAAACCTAAAGTTACCCTATAACTTACTATAAAAGCAATTAATAATACCGCGGGCTCTGATGGCCTTGTCCCTATGCTGTTAGTCTTTAGTGCATACCCTTGTATTAATGATGACTCAGCCCTATTACCCTCAACCCTGTAGCGCGTAGAAGCTATATAAAAGGTAATAGAGGAGATTTGTAATATCTACGCGAAAAGGCAGGTTAACAAGGCACTTGCAACGCGCAACAGACCTAATACTATAACAAGTATAGCCCTCCCTCTATAATTACTTATTAGAGTATACCACTAAGGCAAAGGTTAGAGAGGACCCTACTAATTAACTACTAATGATAGCACTAGTAGCACTATTGAGACCCTATAGGGACTACGCTAATTCCCTATCACTACTATCAAGCCATAGCACAACCTATCTGAGACAGAGGACTCTGTTAACTATGTATAACCTAGACTGCTAGCAACCACCGCAGCTAAGGTACCTATAAATGCTTTAATCAAATGCGACTCTATTATGGTTACCGCATAGCTGCTACTAGCAAGAAGAGGCCTAGGCAAACTGAGGAAGAATCTAGCTTGAATTTTTACTACAGAAGTCACGCCTACAGTCCCTGCAATTAACTGCGTTTTTACTACAAAAGAGAATACTAACTATGCACTAGCAATTAAGCTATACAAGAAGGGCATAATAACTATGCCTAGCAAGCCATTTAAACAGTTAGATACTAGTGAAATCTAAGGACTTATAGACTGCAGCATATTTTTCATTATTAAATATAATAAGCAAAAGCATAGTAGGATATAGATTTTCAAGTTATAATTAGTACGCAAGGTCAAGAGTAAAAACAAGCAGCCCTATAAGAAATTATAACTAGTTATCTAAGGTTATATAGATAATAGCAAAGCCGCGATTTTAACCTAGTTACTAACTATCTAACAAATAGCCTAGCAAGTAATACTCTCTATTACACTGTCACTTTTGTAACAGGGTTATATCCTCTAGTTATGTGATATAATGCAAGTATATACCTAGTCAGCAACTGAATTAGTATGCACTATCCTCGCCTGACTTCCCCTCGAAATTCGCTATCTCTATGCAACAGATGCGATTATGGAGGTTAAATGGCTACTCTATGGCATACCAGAGGCAGGTACTTATTGGTAGGCTACATACAACAACTACTATAGAAAGAGCCTCTAGATAGATTTGTCTACTTTTAACCCTTGCCTGCTTATTTCAGCGCCTGAAAACAACGACTTTGTGATGATAGGTATGCAAACAGACGATACCATCGGCCTTACGGATAAATCGTTCTCTGACCGCGAAAACTGCGCGCTGAAAGAAGCCGCTTTTATAGCCAAACCCAAGTAACTTCTTGAAGTTAACAAGCCTATCACTTTTAACAGCGGCGTGTTAACCCTTGGCAATGATGGCGAGATAACCCTTTACCAAAAGGACCAAGGCAAGAAGCTATGATTGGTTAACCCTAGCGCGCCTAATGCAAAGCAGCAGTACGTTAAGCAGTATGCCTGAGGTATATATATTGCCTCTATTTGCTAACCAGAAGCGGCCTTTAACTATTTAATCGCTGCCTAGCACCAGTCACCTGGCCTAGCTGAAATCAAGGACCTCAACCGGCGGGTTAGGTGGCAGATGGATAACCTTGACCGCAGGCTGTGATTTTAATTACTAGATCTTGCTAGTACTAAACTCTTTATATTTGTTAATAGCTCTTTTGTAAATAACAGTAATTTAACATTATAACTTAGCTTTATTATCGCGCTTGCTAACGAGTCTAGCAACAATAAAGAGTACCTATCTACTAGTAGAGATACTGCTTTTAACCTTATAGGCAATATTATCTATTTTAGCTCTATAAAGTACAAAAGAGTTACCTATAGCATACTTGCCTCTGAGATATACGCAATGGTTGCTGGAGCTGACGTGGCCTATGCAATTGGGACCACGCTAGCAATAGTCTCTAACCGCCTTAAGGTTCCTCAGATCCCCACAACTATATATACTGATTCATACTTACTATACAAGTATTTAGTAAAACTTAGTACTATAAAGGAAAAGCGACTTATGATAGATATCATGGCTCTTGAATAGTTATATGAACGCTGTGAGATTCATGAGGTATAATAGATCTATGGCATGGATAACCTGGCTGACGGCTTTATGAAGTCATCGCTGAACAAGGCACTGGAGGAGCTTGTTAGCACTGGGCAGATAAAGATATAGATAAATGGATGGGTTTTGTGTATGTGACGTATGGATATTACGTTAGCAGTGAGAAGTTGAATACTTTGCGATTTGGATTTTTATTGCGTTTTTAAGCTTTTTGGACCAAGGGCTGGCTGGTGACTATTTGGCTACAATAAAGAGTTGCCAGTGTTGCGATGCTAGCCCATCGTTAGGATCTATTGGAGTTACCTGCTAACTCTGATCCTACTGGTTACGTGAGACCGGTCTGAGCTCGTCCGCGGGCCCACCCGCGGCAGCCACTTTCACCACCAGCTTAACCTAGCGGCTCTCTTGATAGTTACACTTCTTTATGTATAATTGACCCTTTTTAAGACCCCTTATTCGTCGCCTGCTGGTTATCACCAGACCCCTTTTGCCTTGCTTACTAACAAAAGAGTTTATATTTATTATAAGCCTATCCTATAATAGTAGTAGCTAAGCTATACCTATTATATTATTTGAATAAGTATATAAACCTACTTTATATATATATATATATATAACTATATAACTAATATATATAACCTATAAGAAACCTATTTCTCTTCTTAGCTTTAGATAATTAAAATTAAGTTACTATTTACTTATAATAATAGTATTAACCCTTTATATATCTAAAACTTACTTTACTTATTATTTATTAATTATATTATATAAATAAATACTTATATAATCAATAATATAGCTATATAAGATATATAAGTTTTATAAGTATTATAGCTAATAAGTACTTTTCTAATAATTAATACCTATATAGTATATCTAGAGAGGCTATTAAAAAAGCTTCTCTTATAAGTATTACTAGCTAATTAAAATATTAATACTTAGCCTAGTACTATAGTACTTATACCTAGTACCTCTAGTACCTCTAGTATAGATAGTATACTATATATAATATTAGTATACTAAAAGCTACTTTAGAACCTTTTCAACTTCTTTAGGTAATACTATAACTATACCTCTTAGTAAAGATAGATAGTTAATAAGCTAGAGATTAATTATAATCTTTTTTTATTTAAAGCTATATAATACTTTCTTAACTCTTATTTAAATATAAGCTTATAATATATTATCTTTATATTCTATAAGATAAGTAAAAAGAAATATTAATATAACTTAATATATTTCTTTAAGTACCTTAATTATATCTATAATAACTTAAATATATAGGTTAAAGCTATAATAAAGCTTTTTAAACTAAAGATAAAGAGAAATAATATCTTTAGTATTTTCTTATTATAATTTAAGTATTACTTAGTTAAAGTAAGTAATAATATATAAGCTTTTAATATTTAGATTATATTTCTATTAAGTATATTAAACTTTTATATTTAAATAGCTTTAGTTAATATACTACTATCTAATAACTTTAATATTTTTATATAATAAATCTTAGAGGTAGCTTAAAAGGTAAAAAGCTTAGCTACTAATAGAGAGTAGATATATAAATTATATCTCTTAAGCTATAATAAGATAATAGATATTAATAGAGATACTTTTATATTTAAATCTCTTAGAACTATTTAAAAAATAAAAGTATATAAAAAGTATATTAAGATATATAAGTATTATAAGTATAATAAAGTCAAATACCTTACTTATAGTTACCTTATAAAATAAAGTAAAGATATATTATAAATAGTATTTTTATATATTACTAAGATTACTAGCTTATAGGTTAAAGAACTCTCTAATAGTAATAAGAGAGATAAGTATAATACTACTAAAAATAGTAATAGTTTGGAAAAAAAGTAGCTCTGGGATAAAATTAAGCTTTAGAGCCTATAAGTAAAGAATATATAGAATAGAAGTTATTTAGGTATAATTAATTTATAAGCAAGCTTATTATATTAATCAAAGCTTATATAAATAAATTACCTCCGATATAAGCTTTTATTAATACTAGTTATAATACTTTTATAATAACAAATAAAGAGTATATATATTAATAGTACTTACTATATGTAAAATAGTATTTCTAACTACTAAAGAGGTCTACTAATAATATTTTTTAAATTAAATTAATAGAAGTTATTATAATAAATTTAAAATTTAGCAAATATATCTAATATACTAATATATATATAATACTTAATTTAAATATTAATATCTTTTCAAAAACGCTATAGTTAGAATATAATAATATAGTTTATTATATTATAAACTAGACTATTTACTATAGTAAAGTAAGGCTTACTCTAAGGCTAGTAAACTAAGAAGAATTAAAAAGAATATATAAGATTTAAGTAGCTTATATCTTAAATACTATATTATTTATAGCTATTTATTAATAAGCTACCTAATAAGACTATAAAAAGAGGTATAATCTAAAGGTCTCTCTTAGTAATTATAAAACCTTTAATTAAATTATAGCTATAAGTCTTAAAGATATTAAGAAAGCTCTATGGCTTAAGAATAAGAAATATATAAAGTAAGTAGTAGAGTTTACTACTTCACTATAATAAATATATAATAAGTTTAATAAGTTATTTAATCTAGATAAAGAGATAGAGCTCTTACTTTACTATCTTAGCTTAGACTATAAGATTAAACTTAAAGAGAGTATATTACTACTCTAGAGCTTTCTTTATAGTATATTATATAAAGAGTTATTAGTACTAAAAAAAACTCTTAAAGACCTACTAGATAAGAGCTTTATTTATATAAGTAGCTTTAAAATACATACCTCTATTCTATTTATTTATAAGCTAAGTAGAGATCTATATTTTTATTATAACTATTATATATTTAATACTATTATAAAGAAGAATTACTATCTTCTTTCTCTTATTACTAAAACCCTATAATAAGTAAGATCTATAAAGTAATATATTAAGATAGATATTATTATTACCTTCTATACGTTAAAGATTTAGAGGGTAATAAGTATAAGACTATATTTTATATATAGTATTGTCTCTTTAAATAAATAGTAACTCTATTTAGTCTTATAAATATACTAGCTAGCTTCTAATACTATATTAATAATACCTTATAGGAGTTTATTAATAACTTTATAACTATATATCTAGATAATATATTAATATACTTAAATGGATTAAGAAAAGACTATAAGAAAAAGATATAGTATATTATTAGTATTATAAAAGTGATAGTATAGTTAACTATATATATTAGTAAGTAAAGTAATAAGATAATAGAGGTAAATACTAAATCTCTATTATATACAAAGAAAGTATAACTATTATAGGCTACTTAGTTAAAAGGGTAGGTTATAACTAGCCTACCTATAGTAAAAACTATAGTAAAACCTATAGGTAGGGTTATAGTAGAATTATAGTTCTTCCACTGCTACATTATTAGAGTTAAGCCTAATAATAGTAATTAGTCTTATAATAATAGGTATTATAATACTGGTAACTTTCTCTTATAATGAAAGTACCTAATAAATACAGTAGTTTAAAAAAGCTTAAAACTATAATAAAATAAAAGAAATAAAAGTATTTAATAACTTATTTATTATATAATCTATTATAAATATAATATCTATCTATTTATCTATATATCTATTAATCTATTACTAATAAGGCTAGTTAGTATAATATTTAGTAATAACTTTATAAATCTATTAGCTAGGTTATTAACACTAAAGATCTATTATATATTATAGATCTCTTATTACTTATATAAATATTAAAGGGCTATAATATCTATTACAAGGTATTTCTTCTTTATAATATTAAGCTTTATAAGGTATTTATATAGTAAGTATAAGTTAGTATAGATAACTATAGAGGTATATAGTATTTTTAACTAATTAGTTACTATTATAAATGTTATATTAATTATATAAGCTATATTAGTATTAGTAACTATTATATATATCTTAGAGGTAAGCATACTATAGGTAATTCTCTTATACTTTATTAAACTAAAGTAGATAATATTACTTTAAATTCAAAGGTAATTACTATTACTTAGTAGTTATACTATTATTCTATTAATATCTTACTTATTAGTAATAATAATAATAAAGCCTAGTTATAATATTAGGTTATTATTATTAATAAAGGACTTATTAATAAAGATAAAAAGCTTTATAGTTATTAAGTTAATAAGTAAAAACTATAGTTTATAATTAAGGTTATTTATCTATTACTTAACCTAATAATTAAGGTTTTTAATCTTACTTACTATAGGTAATTAGTACTATATTATAATAAAGTAATTAAAGTAAGCCTTAAGCTAGTAAATTAAAGTAATATATATTCTATAAGCTTATTACTTAATATATTATTACTAGGCCTCTAGTAATAAGTAGTTAATAAGCTATAGCTTCTTACTTCAGCTCTTTTAATAGAGTTAAATCTTACTATTAGTAATAAGTAATAAGATATTACTATTAAAGGTAATAGAGCTATTAATAATAAGTTATTACTTAGGTTTTTATTATCAGAATAGCCTTTATAAGTTTAACCTCTTTATAGTTAGTAAAAGTCTAACCTAATAATCTAATAGTATTATTAGTTTATATATTAATAATTTTAAAATTAGTATTTTCCTAAGTAGATCCTAATAGGTAAGAGTTAAAAGTTAATATATCTATCTAAAAACTCTCTTTATAATAATTACTATATATTACTTATTAATAAGTATCTACCTTAAAAATACTATAAAGTAGATTTATAATAATTATAATAGTATTTATAAGATAAAGATAATATATTTTTATAGGTAACTATATAAGTATTATATAGTTAAGGTTAGTAATAAACTAGGTATAAGCTTAGGTAATATCTTAAAGCTATAGTTATAAGCTTTAGTATAGTAAAGTTAAAGTAATAGTAAGAATAATTTATTATAAGATATATATGATTATTAGTAAGTATATAAGAATAGTACTTTTACTATTATTAGTATATCCTTAGATAATAAGATAGTAGAGTAGGGCTAGGGTTATAGTATCTATAGTTTAGAAGATAATAGTTAGTAATTTCTTTTCTTATTTTTCTTTTAGAGTATTTATAAGTTATAGATACTTACTTAAGTATCTATTAGAAAAGTATATTTAGATAGAGATAGTATACCTTAAATTACTATATAATTAAGTACTCCTTTATATACTTATTTATCTTTTAAAATTATACTCTAAACTAAAGCCTTATACCCTTATTAAAGTACTTATCTTAAGAATACTATAAAGTAGCTTTATAATAACTATAATAATACTTATAAAGTAAAGTTTGTAACGGCTTGCCTGCCTTCGGAAATGACGGTCCTGACATTGCCATTTGCGGTACCTGCCACATCGGGTAATTGTCGGCTATGCTCCTCCTCGCTGTTTTTACCTGCCCATAAAGCGACGTCTGCCCCGCCCCAGTCTCAGATGTACCTCGAAGTTCCCTTCGTACCTCGTCTTTGTCGCGTCCGCTGCGCCGAGTCATTCCTTTGTGCTGTTGGCAGCGTACTCCACACCCGCTCCTGCCACGATGTTTTCCCGCTCTCCGCTCTCGGCTTCTTTTCATCTCACCACAACAACAATGAAGCCAGAGCTTCTACCGACTTCAATTCGAATCCATGACAGGATGATACGCATGCGTCCTCGCGGTGGCCTGCATAAGGTATACCAAACCTCGGACCAACACTTTTCGCTGGGTAAGGCTTCCGTTGTCCTGCCGCGGTAATAGTGTTTGCTAACTTCGTCAGCGTCTTACTAGATATGGCAATTTTACCTCTCCGCCCGCTTTCCTAAGCCTCACCAATTCCCTTCATCGTAGATGTCGAGACTTACGACCCAGGCGAAATACGCTACGAATACAACTCCATTCTCGAGGCCCCTTTGCTACCCGGTAGCGTCTACCTCGCCTTGCTGTTACAGAGGAGAAATTGCCTGTTCTGGTAATTCGACGACTCGAGAGAGACCGTGAAATGGGTCGCGGGATTTACACGTGGTCTCGTGTACTGCTCATACTACCCGAAGAGGCAATACCTTGCCTACGAAATTACTATGTTTGGTAATTTTCAAGCCCTCGATCTTGGATCAGCAACCCGCTAGGATCGATAACACGCCGCATGACGCAGAGCATAGTCTGCAGCCCCGGTCTCTTCCATTCCGACCATACAGCCAGGGGGCTGCGGCACCATATAGTAGCCGAATTGCCTCAATAGGCAATCCACGTCTCGTCTGCGCCCTGAGCATCGACTCTGCTTATTCTTAGCCTGGAATGGGGTAACATCAATGATGTTGGCCTCGCATATACGTGATGCAGGGCATGGTCATGTTATACACGCACTATGGTTTCGTTCAACGACAGCCCGGTGCTCGTCCTTGGGAGAGCAATTCCTTCAGAAGAGGTAGCTCCGGCGAGGCTCGCGAAGAAACCCTCTAGCCGAAAACCAGCTTGCGTGGGCATCCCCGAACCCTCAGTCACGGTATAGCTTGTGTGAAACGCCGCAATCAGTTGCGTGGATTGCCACAACACCCGGCGGTTAGAGATACAAAGTAAGCAACTTCCCCTCCCGCCGACCAAATTTCCCTTTCGGGAAACTCAAACCATAGGAGGGACTGTCTCTGCCTGGACCTTCATGACAGTACGCGGTTCTGCCCAGCCCTGGTGTGAAATATGGATGATATGAGTCCAGGGTGTGTCGGATACCAGTTCAGTCGACTTCGTGAATCAACAAAATTACCGCTTTAGGCAATCTAAATCCTGGCCCTCTTGGCCATTTGCCCCCTCATTCCGATGTGGCTTTTCGTCAAGGTAACGCCAACATTGATTACCTTGCCTACACGAGACGGAGGACACCGGATAGCTCGAACTCAGCCCAAGGCACCGGCACAGTATTGTCGAGATGAGCAAAAGCTCCGCCAGAAACTCTTGCCTCATATGGAATGGCTTGCGAGGTAGCATCGCCGATGGCCTCATGCTCACCCATGCTCAGGAGGCGGCTTAGTTATTCCGGCTAAAAGGTCGACCGGGCTTGAGAGAGTGTCGGGCTCGGCTGGACAGGCCCTACTCGGTGTCATAAGAAGGCCGAAGTTGTACGCCAAGTGGATGGGTGCCCATCGCAGTCTGGCTACCATGGTTCATGCTCCAGGGACGGCCTGGCAGCTAAGACCATCCAGGCCTAGCTCAAAGCTAGCAACGTTGCTTCATAGGTCCAGAGAGGGGCTCATGGCCTCTAGATGCTGCAGATATAGCCAACTATTCGCCTAGCAAGTCCGCTATCGCAGCTATCTTTAGGTGAGATGGATCGGCAATCACAAAGAGGCACCCACCAGCAAGTCAGGGGCATTGCTAAGGCTTAGAAGAGGATATCATATCATCCTATGTACTGCATGACAAAGGAGCTACATTAGGCTAACAAGCCAAGCGATCCTGGCTTCATATTCCCATCTAGGTGTGGAGGCACCAGGCTCTTCTATAGGTTAGTGGGCAGATACTTGGATAGGGGGTCGTGTTGAGGAGAGGAGGGGCTCATTTCAAGCCGGGTGTCACAATTATATAAAGCCCTCTTTCGCCATTGCCATGCCGGACAGCTCATGCCAGACCATTCAACCTCCTCGTGCTCTTTTCCCCCGTCAACGATGGTCCACACACAGTTCAAGGGATTGGACATACAATCCATGGAACGGTTGTACGAAAAACACGAGCGTAGAAAGAGGCAACGCGCAGAGCAGAAACGCCAACACAAGCAGAAAGAGCAGCAGCGGCAACAGCAGCAGCAGCAGAAGCAAGCACAACTCCCACCAATAGCCCTCATAACACCACTTAGACAAAACTTTGAAGTCCCAAGTCTGACAGAGGTCCACACCAGAAGCTATATATTTCAAATATACCCCAACTATATCCCACTGACGTCAGCTCATAACCAATAGGGACAAGCTCTAACCTTTTTACTAGCATTAGCGACATTAACTTTAGTTCTATTAAGAATCTTAGAATCGCTAAAGCATACATATAATACAACTTCACGCCTACTGTGGAGTCCATAGCACTATCTCCTAAGATCAGCAGTATCATATCAACAATACCAAAGTCTACCTTTCCAAATAATATCAACCCACCTTCAGCATCACAGTTCTCTTGCATACCCCTACCAGCTCAGCCTTCCACAGCACAAGCCCCTCATGGCAAGGTAAATTCATCTTTAGCTAAGGAATATTTATTAGCTCCTAACCTCACCATATAGGTAGCTAGGTAACTTTACCTAACAAATTCTATCATAAGCAGCACGGATGTATATAAGTAGCTAATATTTAACCTAGTAAGAAACATTGGACTGATATAATCATAGCATAGCTATAGTTGAAGTTAAAGATGGTAGTGAGAGTACTAAGAGTTATAATGCTAATAAGACCTTGGATAATAACAAGGGTTCTGATGATGATGACACCAGTGTTAAGAGCTGTTATTAAGAGATAGAAGTTCTAAGATCTTAACTTGTAGAAAATGATTTACTAGGCAGCCTTGTGCTATACATCCTATTAGAAAGCTACTCTATAGTACCTAACTGCCTGGAGAGCTTGCTTGTTACTAGAGATCTATTTCTTAGTGACTCTACTAGGGCATGATCTGGTTCCTTAGGTAAGTTGGAAGAGCCTTCAAAAGGCAGGTTTGCACTCCCCACCCCAGTGCTTGATCATACCTCTAAGTTAGGACAAGGTATCCATATTACCTATTAGAAGAAAAGGGGGGGTAAGCCATATGAAGGCAGCTATGGGAGCCATAAACTACATCCTTATAAATGAATAAGGCCTCAGAAAGTTAACAATGGGACAGAGTCATCAGCTCTGCTACCCAGGACTTTACACACATTACTATCTTAAGTCCTAATATCAAAGTTAAATAATAGGCTATTAAATAAAATTAAAACATAGCCTTATCTCTTAGCTAAGATACTAAAATAGCCTAAAGTAGATAGCCCTATTAGCTTGGTATATGATAGTAAAAACATAGTGCGCCCAAAAAGAAGCAGGTATAAAGAGATACTATAGGATTGTTTGCCAACTGTATTAAATGGTCCCTCACTCTGCGCAAACCACATTTCTAGCACACATGATCAGACCAAAAGCTGCGGATTAGCTCCCCCTCCGTCTGTCACCACGGTGAACCCAATCGCAGCCACATGCCATACTTGCGGCTTTTCTGTGAAATACTTACTACGCAAGATCAACACTTTCAAGACTTTCAATAGGGATAGCGCCCGGTTGCCTGATGACAAAAGGCAAATGGACATGCTTGAGCCATTGCTTGGGTTCATCAAAAACTATGCTACAGAGAGACTTCCACCTAACGAAACAAGCATGGCAAAAAACGAAACCTACAACGCGTCACATCAAGATCATGCAGCGAAGGCTGCTGTCAGACTGTTACACAGCGATAAATTCAAACATGACGATGGCACGGATTACAACACCGATGACAACGACAACAGCCAAAGCGATGATCACAGTGGCTGTGATAGACTTGATCATTACCCCAGCCCAGACAGCCTTGAGCAAAACGTCAAAAGGTCTAAGCGTCGCCGTTGGACAGATTGGGAAGAGGAGCGTCTGCGTGTATACATTGAAGAGGGAAAGGAGTGGTCATGGATTGCAAAAAGGCTGGATCGAAGTGAGCCAGCTGTGACACAGCATTGGGTGATCATGGAGAGGCAAGACAACGAGGCGGCAAAGTGATTCCGGCTTACTTGCGATCGAGTTGCGAATCACTTCTGAGACTACCCATGAGACTGAGATCAAACGTATCTTATAAAAGGCAGTGAATAGTACAAACGATAACACCAGCAATGCAGACGAGTCGTCAAACTGCAATAAGGTATAAAGGTCATTCTGTTTAAAACTAAGACAAAGCCACTTTGTATCTGCGAAGCTGTGTCAGGAGAACGGCACAGAGGCCCGGGCACTAAAAACGAAGGGATGTTATGGGCTCGTAAGCGGGAGCCAAGGGAGCACCTGGGTACTGCTGGTGGGACGATGGTGCGGCATTCCTTGGGAACACTGCTGCTCCGAGCAAGGCATATGGGGGTCGGCAGCAGCAGCGTACCGTAAGAAATGAATTCAAATGCTGGCCGGAACCTGAAATAGAGGAGTCCGTTGAGCCGGAAATTGTCGGGACTGCAGCCGCTGCCGCTCTCAATACAAATGGTAATCAAAGATTTCTCAACCCTGTTTTAATTATCTCAGCTCTCCGACACCTCCCGTCCTGACACTACTTGTGGTGTAAATACACGGCGGGAAGGCAATGGCATTCTTGGTCTGGTCTGGTCTGAGGCGCGGTGACTGCGGAGTTTAGCGAGACTACCATGTGGACGGCCCGGAGCCGTGCCACCTTGCAGCATGGTGCTTGCGCGCGCAAATCCATCAGCTTTACAAGAACTGCCTTCCGTTAGGAAAGGTTCTCTCTGCCCGCGAGAAAAACTGCCCCTTAGACCCCCCGGTCCCGCGCCCTCTCATTGGTCGAGCGCTTCTGCCCTCTGATGCCTTCCGTTAGGAAGGATAACTTCTCCATCCGCGAAGAGGGGAACCTTGATAAACGTCGATCCAGCATAAACGTAGGGCTTACTACATTACTTTAGCTAAGAAGTCTTTCAAACACCGTAGAGAACAGGCCTGCCGTTAAGATACACAACATTGGCGATAACCTCGTAGTTGAATAAGCTGTTGTTGTCCTTGAGGTTGAACTTGAACCGGCTGGGGAACTTTCCGTGCAATTGGCACTAGTCACAAAACTGTGCCAGGTGTTCGAGTCCCCGGTCTCTAAGGTATGGGCCGACCACTAATTAACAATCCGGTATACATCCGGCATAGGACCTTCGGCTCTAGCGGTCCGGGCCTGGGCGGGGGCTGAGGTCTGGCCGGGTCAGCATCCAAAGGGTACGCAGCTGGCGGAAGAGTATTGTTTGCAAGCAGTCCCAGTCCATATATTGTGTGAATGCAAATACAGGGCTAATCTCCTGCGCAGAGCCCTCTCGAGGATCACTTCTCCCAATGCCAAAGTCGGATGCGTCACTATCGCTAATGAAATAAATGGCATTGTAGATGCATAAGAAGTGATCCAGAGCTTGCCATCGCTCTGAAGAACGTAGCAGAGACTCCCTAAGTAGAGCGACGGCCGGATATGATGTACATCGGGATGTATTACCCCGTAGCGCCGCCCAATCATATCACTTTATTTATAGCACATACCCCAAGGACCTACAAAAACAGCACATGACTTAATCTGGGTTTTCAGTTCGTCGGGGGGTATTCCAAGTTGAGGGGGGGGTA
Organism: Colletotrichum echinochloae; assembly: GCA_016618095.1. Lineage (NCBI taxonomy): Eukaryota > Fungi > Ascomycota > Sordariomycetes > Glomerellales > Glomerellaceae > Colletotrichum > Colletotrichum echinochloae. The sequence goes on from JADEZT010000009.1 coordinate 2,114,518, forward strand.
CCCGAGGTTTCGCCGAAAGCTCCCAGGGGGGAATTAAACTAAAACGGCTTCCACTTCTAACTGCTGTATTACGGTATAGTATATTCCTTATAATAGTAGCGTATATGCTAACTATATCCTAGGCTTAAGCTACATATATTCCAACAAGCTGCTAAGACTAAGGCCCAACTTACAACTGGAATTAAGTCATCGTGGCGGAATAAAACTCAGACTGCGCGCTATACCCGGGCATTAGCAAAAACGCAAAAAAAACAGGTTACTCAAGCCCAACGACGTCAAGAAAACCCTACCCTTCCATTTAATCCACACAACCCATACGATACCCCAATTATTAGTATTGAGGATAGTACGGATGATAGTGTAGAAGGAACTGAGGCAAGCCCCAGCATATCCCAAGCATCACCTGAGCATATGCCCGCCACTCCCCAGGCATCAACCCCACTCGCACAAACCCCATCCCTAGCATCATCTCCACCCTTACCAGCATCACCCATAGCATCATCCCCACTTACGTCACGCTCACATTCACGGAAGCGAGCTACCTACTCTCAATCAATGGGCCAGCGGGAGGTTTTTGCATTTATGCAAAGAACAAAAGCCCGTTCCCAACAACAGCGTATTCGTACAGAAAGAGAGCAAGATGAAATCCGGATCCAGGAGCTAGAGTATAAGGTTGAGCGGTTAAGACGCGAAAAGCAGATTAAGGAATTAGAGGCAGAAGTAGCGCGACTTGAGCAGGATTTAAGCCAGGCATAGGGTCAGCATATCACCAGCATATGCATAGTATGTGTAAAGTACCGTCTCAATTCGTATAAGAAAGCTAGTGTGCGGTATGAATTCAGCATATGCTGACGTAAAGTTCAGTCCATCCTTAACTCCAGCTCAATTCTAGTATGGTAGGAGCACAGGCCCAGTATATGCCTGGCTTGTTCATAGTTTGACCTCAGAAGGTGCGCAGAAGGTGCCGAGCATATGCTCAGATCTCACCATCAACCTTGTCAGCCTTGAACTCGATTTCCTCCTGCACACCCTTGGACTCTATTCGACATTAGCTGTGCATATGCTGGGAGCATGTTTAGAATACGTACGGTTGCGAGTCATGTGCTTCTTCGGGGTAACAGCGGCGCCCTTCTTCTTGACCGGGGTCTTGCGCGCAGCTATGCTAAGTCAGTACTGTGCATATGCTGGGCGAATGCTGAGAACATACCAGCCTTCTTCTTGGGCGCGACGGCGGGGCGCTTGGTGGGGGTCTCAGGGGACTCCTCACGAGCAGGGCCAGGGCGCTACATATTGTTAGCATATGCTAGGTCCATGCTGCGATAATGCCAAAATGTACTTACATTCTTTCTCTTGCGAGAAGAAGGGGGCGCAGATCCTCCGCCGCGCTGTCTTCTTGTTAGTATCCCACATATGCCCTGTGAGTTTCCAGCATATGCTGCCCATATCCCCTGCTTGTGTTTGGTTGTGGCCGGTTCTGAGACAGATCGGGATTGTCGTGATGAGGATGGTACAGGGCATTTACCAGGCATGCATCTAGCATATGCTGGATGCATGCCCCGTCTATTGACAGTAGACGTTGGTACATCCTGTAACACCTTCCCCACAACAACCCCTCTCTGGAGTCTGGCACCTTCAGGTGGTGCCTAGGTGTGTCAGTATGTCAAAAGGTAAATTGTAATAAATGGCAAAATAAATAGCATCCTCCGGACTTGTGTCGAGCATATGCTCAGTGTGTGTGTACTTACCTCGCGATGGAAGTAGTAGCCATACGCGTTGGCGAAGTTGGCATCGGTGCGGCTGGTGTCAGGCATTAGCTCAGCATATGCAAAGCATGGGCTCAGGAAATACTTACGCAAGCGCCTCCATGCCGTCACAGTAGACCTCGAGGAGGCCACCAGGGGACCAGCACTGATCTAGTGTTAGCTGTGCATATGCTGAGGGGATGTTGAGAACATACACAGGTTCACGGACGTAATCCGCCTCACGCCAGCCGAGGAGCGAACCCAGTTCTGGATCGCGCTGGTATGAAGTCAGCATATGCTCAGTGGATGCTGCGGATGTGATATGCATATGCATAGTACATACAGTTTGCCAGCCGCCTCCTCCGCAACGTTGGTATTGACACGGGGGCGGTTCTCAACTAGAACATGGTTAGCATATGCTCTGTGTATGCTTGGTTGGTACACTTACTAGCGCCAGGGTGGGCGGTGCGCATGTGGCGGCGAAGCTGGATGCTGTGTTAGCATAGAATGAGCATATGCAAAGAGTATGCTTACAGCCGGCTGAGAATTGAAAACGGTGCCGCACATGGCGCCGGTCTCGGGGGTGACGACGATGTCGCAGCTGGGCATCAAGTCAGCATATGCAAGGTCGATGCTGGGTCCATGTCCACGTACACTCCAGTATTGACCGAGCTGAGCTTGGCTCCGGCGTTGGGGGCAGCTGGGCGTGTGGTGAGCATATGCTGGTGGTATTCCTGATCCTCCTCGAATTGACAAACCTGCGTTCATCTCGGCAGTGACGGTATCTGCAGAGAGAGAAGTTAGCATATGCTGGACATGCACCAGGATAAAGCTGGGAACTTACAAGAACGACCGGCGTCATGGGCCTCCTGGACATCTTCATGACAAGTCAGTGCTCAACATATGCGTCGCATCAGCAGGGACAGGGTTCATACCAGAAGGGATGTAGTCGGGGTTTGGATTGACGATGGGGCCTGCATGAGGTTAGCATATGCCGTGTCACCACTCGACAGGGATTGTGCATATGCTCACCATGGTGATGGCCGAAACTGCTGGGGTTGGCCGCGTTGGCGATGCCGGCGGCAGCGAAGTTGGGAGCAGACATCTGAAATATCGTGAGCATATGCTGCGACTGTGATGAGCATTGATTGTGTCAATACCTTGTTGTTGTTGCTGCTGTTGCTTCGCGATTTCGTGGGTTTTGAAGAAAAGAGAAAAGAAGAGGAGAAATTTTCTCAGCTGGAGTTGAGCATATACTGAGAGTGAGCTGGCGCTAAGCTGAAAGTGGATACTGTAAACAAAGTCAATTGATTGGCTGTTAATTAATTGAAAATTCTTCACTGTGTGCGCCCTTAATATTACGTTGATATTCGCACGTAGCCTTTTTTCATAACTCAGCGGCCCCACCACAAATACCCCTCCCCGAACTTCGAGTATCCACCTCGGGTACCCCCCCCCCGAACCTGGAAAACCCCCCCCTCAACTGTCCAGCCCCATGTCCTAACTACCTCTCTCAGCGACACTGTGTTGATGCAAGATTTTCTACTCAAGTCGCACTGTAATGCCGCTGGTAAGCAATCTATACAAACCAGTTTCATCGTTGGAAAAAAGGCAATTTCCCTACAGATTTAACAATCATTAAAGAAAAGTAAAAGACTATGCTCGGTCTGAGTTATGATCTTTCTCATGTTGTAAAGTATGTCCTGACCCGTGCGTAACTACGACAAACCCCAGCCGACATGTAACGAATGGTCTGCAGAAATGACGCATTTTTGAAAGTGAGCGTTCAAGACATGGCGCTTGCTGCTCGATTGTGACGCTGTTCGGTCCCATGGTGAAGCGGAAGCGCCACGCCACGGCCCACACCTCGAACTGGCCGCGCCAGCTGTATGCGGTTAGCTTCACTTAACCGAGGGTGACCCTGGTTCTATCAGGAGGCTTCGATTAGCTGTGGGTTGGTGTCCGGTGCACTCCATTGACTGATTGGTCGAGAGAAACCCCTGTTCTCGAGGCTCGAAAGCGGACTTTAGCGATCTACCCGCTCGGCCGATGCCGGCCGCGTCCGTGTCAACGTTCTTTCTCTGTGCCCAGGACCAGCAAATGACGTCAACAAATGGAGACTTTGAATTTCGCGCAGTAAATATCGTCGGCGAATGTTACTAACTCTATAATAAAACAAGACAACCTGGATGACGAAAGAAACGCCAGGGAGTGGCGTTCATTCGACCGACCGCGTCACGTCCACTGAAATTAACGGGGTCCATTAGTAGTGGTGATGGGCTAAGAATGTCACTCCAATGACGGATGGGCCTTGCTGTCCCCTCCCTGTCGTCATTCGAGCGGCAAAAGCAGGCCGCCTTCACAAGGCAGCTTGTATCACCTTAGGCTTGAGACCGCTCGATGTCATTGGTGGCAGCCAGGCTGATGCAGGGAACTACTGCATGGCATGCGACATGCACGGGAAGTACACCGAGACATCCTGATGTGTAATTATAATCTGATCGTTTGGGTGTGCCAAGTGTACATCACTGCAAGAAACCTAGCTAGCAGCTTTCATCTCTTAGGCGATCCTCCGACCTAGAGTGAGGATAACGTTTGGCGTTTTCATCCAGAGGACCCTCGCCCCACATTCAAGCATGTTCGTGACGAGTCAATACCCCACCCTACTAAGGCTGGACGGGTCGTTAACTTGCGCTTGTACAGGTAGGTTGCATCCCTTTCAGATCTACAACATGATTGGTTCGGAGATTGGTTCGGAGATGTGACCGATCCAGTGCTCAACGCCCCAGTCAGAAAAAGAAAAGAAACTTGAACCCTGCGGTGAGTGTGCAGTAGTTATTAAGCTCGTAGTCCACGACAGATGATTGCCTCTTCAGGGCTGGCAAGGCAAACTGGATGCCGCAGGCGATAAGGGAGCTGCAGTCAGCCGATAGGCAAGATCAAAGAGTCATGCATTCCCCCAATCAGCAGTGTACATCACCTCGGATCCCCAAAAACCAAGAAAGAAAAGAAAAACAGAAAAGAGGAAGGAAGAGGGAAGCAGTTTGATTTGGATCAGCCAAGCTGTCAGGTTCCTAAAAGTAGTACCGGCTTCGGGGCCGGCGGGGCACCGGGTGGGGCCTAGGGGACACCGCGGAACAGAATAACGTTATGCTAAAGGGCATACAAAAGGGGTTTTTACAATAGTATTAAGGTTTAAAGAGGAGATAGATTAGAATAACAGTTACTAGTAAACTCTAACTACCCTCATACTAACTCCTTTACTTAGTATTACATAGCCTCTAATATATTCTAATCTCTCTCTATTTATAGGTATACTAACTATTGGAGTAGTAATAGTACTAGTATAATTAACCTAATCCTAATCTATTACCTAGTAGGGTAGCCTAGTAATATAGTAGCTTATACTAGATACTAGTAGGACTATAGTAGAGAAGCAGAGTATAACTAACCTTAATAGGTTAATAGAGAAGTAGCTAAGGGCTCTTCTTAATAAGAAAGTAGCTAAGGTAAGAAAGAGGAAGATAATTAAATAGATTGTAGCCCTTAGAAATAGGGAGTCTATTAATAATATATATATAGCTAGTAGAGGACCTGTAGCTACCTAGCTAGAGCTTAAGCACCTATATACTAATACCCTTATTAAGTAATTAGCTTCTATCTAATACAAGAGGGGTAACTAAAACAACCTTAAAGACTTCCTTTTTAAGTTCTAAGGCTAATTCTCTATTACTAAAGAAGAATTTATAACTAATAAGAGTAAAGTCTAGTTTATAAGGGCCTGCTTAGAAGGTAACCTATTATATGGCTAGAGAAGCTATATTAACCTCTAGTATAGTAGTAATATCAGCCTAATTACCTAGAAATAGATAGAGGCCTAGCTCTGTAATAGTATTGCTAATAATAATACGCAGGCCTTTAGCATAGCTATAGAGCTAGATAAGATATAGTAGAAACCTAGGTAGATATACTAGTAATTTATTAACTAGTATAAAATAGTTAAGGTAGAGATTCTAGACTTCTAACTAGAGAGGTAGTAAGTAGTCTATATCTTAAACTAACTACTCTTAGACTTATAAAGCTATATCCTAGTGTATGGGCTACTAGCTACTTATTAAGAGCTAAATAATATAGTAAAGAGGGTAGAGATATTTATAAAGATATATACTAAGATAATAATAGAAGACTAGTAAAGGCTATAAGAGAGGAGAAACTAGTAAACCCTAGCTATTACCCTAGTACTAGCGTTAGCTACCCCCTTAGATAAATCAAAAGGGTAATAGTTAGTCTTAATACCTGGGGTAGCTATATATATACCTATGCCTAAGCTATAGGTTAAGCAAGAATAAGGAGGGTATAGATAACCCCTAAGGCACTCCTAGGGCTCTCCTATATACTTTAACTATAGTAAGCTAGGATATATATTAATGGAGTATATAGAGGAGAAGTACTATAAGTATAACTAGCTTTATTATATAGGTAGGCACTGCACACTAGTAGCTTAGCTAGTAGCCATAGGGGTTAATAGTATATAGATCCCCTAGAGAGAGAAACTGTATTACTGCTTTAAGATAGACTTCTATATTAAAGTAGCTAGTATATAGAGAAAAGGAAGGGTATTAATTAACCCTAGGGTAGATAAGAATATTATATATTAGAGGATGTTATATAAGAAAGTACTACTAGAGGTTTATAGAGAGGGAGTAGGGTTACTAGAGATATAAAGAGGTAAGGTACCTAACTACAGAGTAGCAGTATTAGTAATAGAAGTGATAGATAATATAGAGGTAAGAAAGGTATAGTCCTATACCTACTAGGTAAGTAATATAGGTATATACAATACTATTCTAGAGATCCCCTAGGGGTAAAAGGTATAGTTAAATCTTAAGTAGGTAATAATTAGGTAGACTCACCTACTAGGGGAAGGCTACTTATAACTTATCTAGAAAAGAAAGGTATTAAAGAGAGTATAAAGAGAGGTAGTAGTGATACTAGTGTATAACCTATTAGTTTACTACCTATGTATAGAGAGAGCTAAGAGGGTACTAGAGCTACTACCTTATACAGTAGAGAGAGAAAAGGGAGAGGAGATAAAGAGATTTAAGCTACTAGAAGAATATTAAAAATAAGTATGTATATTTAATATAAACCTAGTAGCTAAACTAGCTAGAGATAAAGGTTGCTCCTATGCTATTAACCTTAAACTAGGGGTAGAACTACTGTTTAGCCCTATCTACCTCCTTATAGAGAAGGAGTTAGAGGAGCTAAGGAAGTATATTAATAATATACTAGGCAAGGGGTGGATCTAGCTCTTATAGAGCCCTGCAGGGGTACTAATCCTGTTTATACTAAAGAAGAGGGGTAGGTTATACCTCTATATAGACTATTATAGCCTTAATAAGGTTATAATTAAGAACTATATACTACTATTACTAATTAGAGAGATCATTAACTACTTAGGAAAGGTAAAGTATTTTACTAAGCTTAACCTCAAGGATATATACTACTAGGTAAGGATCTATACTAGTAATAAGTAGAAAACAGCATTCTAGACGCAGTATAAGTACTTTAAGTACTGCGTTATGCCTTTTAGGCTAGTTAACGCACTAGTAACCTTCTAAGTATATATAAATAATACCCTAGCTAAGCTAGTAAACGTTACCTATATAGTATACCTTAATAATATCTTAATCTTTACTAAGGATAAGGCTAGCCATACAGAGGCAGTAAAAGAGGTACTGCACTAGTTAGACGCCATTAGCCTATATACTAACCCAGAGAAGTATGTCTTCTATACCAAGATAATTACATTCCTAGGGTTTGTAATATCCCTAGAGAGTATTACTATAGAGTAGGATTATATAGAAGCAATTACTTAGTAGCTACTCCTTACTAGTATTAAAGATATATAGGTCTTTCTTAGGTTTATAGGGTTCTATTAGTACTTTATTAAGAAATACTCCAAGGTATATACCCCCCTTATAGACTAACTAATAGCTAAGGTAGTAGAGGAGAAGGTAATAATTAGAGAGGTAATTAAAGCCTTCTATAAGCTCTAAGTTATGTTTACCTAAGCCCCTATCCTATAGTACTTTAACCTAGTGCTACTAATATAGGTAGAGATAGATATATTAAACTTTGTAATTAGAGCTATCCTATTATAGCTAGTAGAGGACTAGTAGTACTCTGTTACCTTCTTATCTAGGAAGCTAAAGGGTACTAAACTATAGTATAGTATACTAGAGGCTAAGCTACTTATAATCTAAGAGGTAGCTATATACTAGAGGTACTACCTCCTATATACCTAGAGTAGGATTATATTCTTAATAGACTACCTAGGGTACTGCTACCTTACTAATAAGCCCTAGCTTAATAGTTAGTAAGCAAGGTTATTCTAGGACCTATCTCTCTTTAACTTAAAGATTAACTACTAGCTAGAAAAGGAGAATATAGCTAATAAGCTATTATAGTAACTAGACTATTAGCCCTTAGGTATAGAAGACTAAGAGGTATAGGGTATATTCCTAAAAAGCTTTCTAAGCAGGTTTACCTAAAGGGTAGTAGTAATTATTAGTAGAAGGTTAATAGAGGTATACCTATTACTACTAGAAGAACTTACTCTAAGCCTAGAGAAGGAAACTGTAGTAGTATAGTAAGCTAATAAGGTAATTACCTTTAAAGAGTAGCAAAAGCTAGTGGATAACTAGTTAGAAGGGGAGGATAGGGTCCTTAGGTATAAGAATAAGGTAGTTATTCTAAAAGAGTATATATTAAGGATAAAGATTATAGTAGTGTTTTATAATAAGCTAGCTAGAGGGTACCTAGGGGTAACCTATATACTTAAAAGGATTAGATAGACGTTCTTCTAGAGATTAATAAAGAAGGATGTTATAGAGTACGTTTAGATATATATAACTTATTAATAGACAAAGCTATGCCACTACCTACTCTATAGAGAACTAATACCTCTACTACTATTTAACTAACTATAGAAATAGGTTACTCTAGATTTTATTACTAAGCTACCTAAGTTAGAAGAATTTACTAGAGAGAGCTATAATAGTATCCTAGTTATAGTAAACTAACTTATAAAGTATATACTATATATACCTATATAGGAGACTCTAATAGTAGACTAGTTAGTATCCCTCTTAGTTAAAAGAGTATTCTTATAATTTAGTATCCTAGTGGTAATAGTATCTAACTGAGGATCTCTCTTCACCAGCTATTTCCAGTTAGTAGTATACTACCTACTAGCTATTAAGTAGAGGCTAAGTATAGCCTACTACCTATAGATAGATAGCTAGATAGAGTAATAAAACTAGAATATTAAGTACTCTCTTTAAGCTTTCTATAGCCTAGAGTAGGATAATTAGATAAAGTAGCTACTAATAGCTAAGTTTATTTATAACAGTACTTAGTATAGTACAATCTAGATAGTACTAGTAGAGGCCCTAATAGGCTATATACTATGTAATATAAACAATACAAAGCTAGAAGGGGCCTTACTAACAGAGGTTCTGTTAGCAAGAGACCAGGTATAGTAGCTATAGAGCTAGCAAGCTGTAATCCTCTAGATACTAGAGATAGCTAACAAGAACTATAAGAGGTAGTATAACATAAAGCAATTTACAGTAGTATTTAAGGTAGGAGAGAAGGTCCTCCTATTAGTAAGGTTTATATAGTAAAAGTACTTTATAAAGAAGCTCTTAGATAAGTTTTAGAGCTATTTATAGTTATATAGGTAGTAAGTAGAGAAAAAGTATATAAGCTTAACTTAGGGGTATAATACTATATCTATAATATATTCTTACTATTATAGTTAGAGAAGTTTCATAGAGTAGTAGTAGAGCTATAAGTGGTCTCTATTAAGAAGAAAGAGAAGGATATATACTAGGTAGAGAGAATAGTTATATATAAGGGCCCCTAGAGAAACTAATAGTATCTAATAAAGTAATAAGGGTATAGAGAGGAGGAGAACTCTTAGGAACTATAGTAAAATATAATAAAGGAACTATAGTAGGATTATAAATAAGGGATTACTAGGGGCCTATTAGAAGGGAACTAAGTTAATAATTATATAGCTATAAGGTAGCTAGGTTTTATTATCTCTTTAGTACTAGGGCTAGGGAGTAGAGAGGCTTAAGGGCTAGGTATTCTAAGCTTAGAAATAAGTAACTAATTAAATAAATAGTAGAGAGGTATTAGTAGGGTACTAGAGAGGTATGTGGGGGTGCTAGAGCCTACTAGTTAGACTTCTCTTTATTATTATTAGTAGTACCTTTTCTAGGATTTAATCTACTAGTTTAGAAGTTAATCTTACTAGTATACTAGAAGCTATTATTAGTACTATAAAGGAGTACTAGGGAGGTACTAGAATAAGAAAAAGATATATAATATAGGTATATGACTTAGTCTAGTCTAAGAAGAAGGTGTTCTAAGCCTTAATAGCCTTAATCTACTTATAGAGTATAATAACCTAGTCTTAAGTAGTAATAATAGTAATCTTAGTATTCTTAGCTAATAACTTAGCTTACTTAGTCTACTATTTTATAGTAAAGTAAGTACCTTTAAGAATAAGAACCTTATACTAGTAAAGGAGTTACTTCTCTTTCTCTTATATTACCTTATACTTAGTATTAAGAACTAATATATTAGAGGCCTTTATCTAAAAGACCTTTAGGCTTATAAGCTAGGCCTTCTCAATCTCCTTCTAGAAAGAGTTAGGCTAAGGGGTACTAGAGGAATATAGAAGTATATATATACTTATAAGGTAGTAATAAGAGTAGGGGTTAGCCTCTTTATAGAGGTCCTTAAAAACTACCTTAAGGGTAAGAGTAGTAGTAGTAGTAGTAGTATATAAGGCCTACTATAGGTTAGTAATAGACTAATAGCTATAGAAGTAGTAATAGTAGGGGGTGGGATAAGCTTATAGGGATATAAGGCTTGCTATACTAGCTAGTATAGTAAGAGTACTTATTACTAGTAGCTAGAATAGTTAGGATAGTAAAGAGGTAGTAGAGAAATACTAAAGGGATAAGTATGTACTCTAGGTCTTAATATAGTAGAGAAGATAGGTAATAGTATCTTTTATATTAAACTACTACTTTACTATAGCCTAAAGGTAGTAATAGTAAGAGACCTTATATATAATAGTAGGGTTAATAATACTAGAAGTATCAGAATAGGTATTATTAGTAGGGGGGGCTACTGGGGGAGGACTAGAGGGAGCACTAGAGCTACTTAGGATAGTAGGATTAGTAGGAGGTATAGAGAATATAATAGCAGTAGTAAGAGAGTAGCTAGTACTAGTACTACTACTAGTATTACTATTACTAGTACTATTATTACTACTATAGTAGTAGAGGTATAGTAAAAAACAAAAAAAAAATAATAATATAAGGATATTATAGAGAAAAGAAAGAAAAGAAGGAAAATAGATAAAAAGTAAAAAAAGAGAAAGTAAGCCTAGCTATTCTACTAAGTAGTATATATATAAGTAAGTAATAATAATAACTCTAGCTTATAAAGAAATAATAATACCTTTAAAAGAAAAGAGAGGTAGGAGGTACTAGAGAGGTACTAGTACCTCTTTTATTACTATAAAGCATACCCTTACTATTATACTAAGAATAATATACCTTAGGGCTTAGCTACTAGAGAAACAAAGGTATAAGTAATAAAAGCTAACTATACTACTTTATAAATAATAAGATACTAAGCTATAAGAGAGAGAAGGAAGTAAGTAGCTAAAGTAGTACTATAGGTAAGCAAGGTACCTCTATAGTAAAGTAGGTAGCCCCTTACTAATAGTAGTAAGAGCCTAAGACTTATACCCTAAGTATAGGATAGCTAGGCTTAGTAAGGTACTAGAGAGGCTATTAGCTATACTAAGCTACTATAGAATAAGAGTAAGGCTAAGGGTAGGTAGTTAGCTAGAGAGATAACTACCTATCTAGTAGTCTACTAAGCCTAGTAGAGTTTCTAGACTCTACTAAAGTATAAGCAGTATTATAGGTAGGGTACTAGGGTATTAATAGAGAGGCTAATTAATTAACTACTAGGTTCTAAGGATAGGACCTTAGAGAGAGGGGATTATATTAGGTTTCTAAAAGTAGTACTAGCTTTGGGGCTGGCGGGGCACCAGGTAGGGCCTAGGGGACACTGTAGAATGGAATAACGTTATACTAAAGGGTATACAAAAGGGGTTTTCATAATAGCATCAAGGTTTAGAGAGGAGATAGATTAGAATAACAGTCACTAGTGACCTCTAACTACCCTCCCACTAACTCCTTTACTTAGTACTATATAGCCTCTAATAATTCTAATCTCTCTCTATTTATAGGTATACTAAGTATTAGAATAGTAATAGTATTAGTATAATTAACTTAATCTTAATTATTACTTAGTAGGGTAGCTTAGTAATATAATAGCTTATACTAGATACTAGAAAGACTATAGTAAAGAAGTAGTATATAAGTAACCTTAATAGGTTAATAAAGAAGTAACTAAAAGCCTTTTTTAATAATAAAGTAGGTAAGATAAAAAAAAGATGATAATTAAATAGATTATAGCTCTTAAAAATAGAAAGTTTATTAATAATATATATATAGTTAGTAAAAGGCTTATAGCTACCTAGCTAGAGCTTAAGTACCTATATACTAAAACTTTTATTAAGTAATTAGTTTCTATTTAATATAAGAGAAATAATTAGAATAACCTTAAAGACTTTTTTTTTAAGTTATAAAGCTAATTCTTTATTACTAAGAAAGAATTTATAGTTAATAAGAGTAAAGTCTAGTTTATAGAGGTCTACCTAGAGAGTAACCTATTATATAGCTAGAAAAGCTATATTAACCTTTAGTATAGTAGTAATATTAGCCTAATTACCTAGAAATAGATAGAGGCCTAGCTCTATAATAGTATTACTAATAATAATATATAGGCCTTTAGTATAGCTATAGAATTAGATAAGATATAATAGAAACTTAAGTAGATATACTAGTAATTTATTAACTAGTATAAAATAGTTAAAGTAGAGATTTTAGGCCTCTAACTAGAGAAGTAGTAGGTAGTTTATGTTAGATATTAAGGTTTAAATACCTTATATCTATATAAAAAATATAGTATATATAATAATAAAGTAAATTAGATAACACAGTATTGATAGTGCTGTATATACTGTATATACTAGATAACTATATATTTACTTAGAAAACGCCTATATATTATAAATACATAAGATATCTATATACAAAGAATAGTTCCTTTAAGCAAGAACTATCTATCTAAGGAGAAATCTAGGAAATAAGAATACAGTTATAAACTATATAACGGAGATGTTTTAGAAAATAACGTATAAGAATATAGTTATAAACTATATAAGCGAGATGTTTTAGAAAACAACCTATAAGAATATAGTTATAAACTATATAACCGAGGTGTTTTAGATAACAACCTAGAATATCTAAGAAATCCTTAGAATATACAAAAAATAAGTATAAATAAACCCCTTATATCCCTTATATCTAGCTAGACAGTAAGGTGAACAGAAAGCTCTTCTATTATATTAAAAACAATATATATCTTATTTATCTCTTATCTTTTATCTCTAACCTCATTACCCCTCATAGCCTCTAACAGTTTATATCTTAAACTAATTACTTTTAGACTTATAAAGCTATATCCTAGTATATAAGCTACTAGCTACTTATTAAGAGCTAAATAATATAGTAAAGAAGGTAGAGATATTTATAAAGATATATATTAAGATAATAATAGAAAACTGGTAAAGACTATAGGAAAGAAAGAACTAGTAGACCCTAGCTATTACCCTAGTACCAGTATTAGCTACTCTCTTAGATAAACTAAAAGCGTAATAGTTAGTCTTAATACCTAGAGTAGCTATATATATATCTATATCTAAGCTATAGATTAAGTAAGAATAAGAAGGGTATAGATAACCCCTAAGGTACTTCTAGAGCTCTCTTATATACTTTAACTATAGTAAGCTAGGATATATATTAATAAAGTATATAGAGAAGAAGTATTATAAGTATAACTAGCCTTATTATATAGGTAGGTACTATATATTAGTAGCCTAGCTAGTAACTATAGAGGTTTATAGTATATAGATCTCTTAGAGAAAAGAACTATGTTACTACTTTAAGATAGACTTTTATATTATAGTAGCTAGTATATAAAAAAAAGGAAAGGTATTAATTAACCCTAAGGTAAATAAGAATATTATATATTAGAGAATATTGTATAAAAAGGTATTACTAGAGGTTTATAAAAAGAGAACAGAGTTACTAGAGATATAAAGAAGTAAGATACCTAACTATGGAATAGTAATATTAGTAATAAAAGTAATAGATAATATAAAAGTAAGAAAGATATAATCCTATACCTAATAAGTAAGTAATATAGGTATATATAATACTATTCTAGAGATTCTCTGGAGGTAAAAGGTATAGCTAAATCTTAAGTAAGTAATAATTAAGTGGATTTACTTACTAAGAGAAAGCTAGTTATAACTTATCTAAAGAAAAAAGATATTAAAAAGGGTATAAAGAGAGATAGTAATAATACTAGTATATAACCTATTAGTTTATTACTTATATATAAAGAGAGCGAAGAAGGTACTAGAACTACTACCTTATATAGAAGAGAGAGAAAAGAGACAGAAGATAAAGAGATTTAAGCTACTAAAAGAATATTAAAAATAGGTATATATATTTAATATAAACCTAGTAGCTAAACTAGCTAGAGATAAAGGTTACTCTTATACCATTAATCTTAAGCTAGGGGTAGAACTGCTATTTAGCTCTATCTACCCCCTTATAGAGAAGGAGTTAGAAAAGCTAAGAAAATATATCAATAATATATTAAGTAAGAGGTAGATCTAGCTCTTATAGAGCTCTAAAGAGGTACTAATCTTATTTATACGAAAAAGGAAGGTAAGTTATACCTCTATATAAATTATTATAGCCTTAATAAGGTTATAGTTAAAAACTATATATTACTATTACTAATTAGAGAGATCCTCAACTTCTTAGAAGAAGTAAAGTATTTTACTAAGCTTAACCTTAAGGATATATATTACTAAATAAGAATCTATAATAGTAATAAGTAGAAAATAATATTCTAGATATAGTATAAGTACTTTAAGTACTATATTATACCTTTTAAGCTAGTTAATATATTAGTAACCTTCTAAGTATATATAAATAATACTCTAGCTAGGCTAGTAAATATTATTTATATTATATACATTAATAATATCTTAATCTTTATAAAAAATAAGGCTAGTAATATAGAGGTAGTAAAAGAGGTACTGCACCAGTTAGACGCCTCTAGCCTATATACTAACCTAGAGAAGTATATTTTCTATACTAAGATAATTAGGTTCCTAGGGTTTATAGTATCTCTAGAGGGTATTACTATAGAGTAGGACTATATAGAAAAAATTACCTAATAGCTACTCCCTACTAGTATTAAAGATATATAGGTCTTTCTTAGGTTTATAAGGTTCTATTAGTACTTTATTAAGAATTACTTTAAAGTATATACCTCTCTTATAGACTAACTAATAGCTAAGGTAATAGACAAAAAGGTAATAACTAGAGAGGTAATTAAAGCCTTCTATAAGCTCTAAGTTATATTTACCTAAGTCTCTATCTTATAATACTTTAACCTAGTATTACTAATATAGGTAAAGATAGATATATTAAACTTTATAATTAGAGCTATCTTTTTATAGCTAGTAGAGAACTAGTAGTCCTCTATTACTTTCTTATCTAAGAAGCTAAAGGGTATTAAACTATAGTATAGTATACTAGAGGCTAAGCTATTTATAATCTAAGAGATAGCTATATACTAAAGGTATTATTTCTTATATATCTAGAATAGGATTATATTCTTAACAGACTACCTAAGGTATTACTACCTTACTAGTAAGCTCTAGGTTAATAGTTAGTAAGTAAGGTTACTTTAGAATCTATCTCTCTTTAACTTTAAGATTAATTACTAGCTAGAAAAAGAGAATATAGCTAATAGGCTATTATAGTAGCTAGACTATTAGCTCTAAGGTATAAAAGATTAAGAGGTATAAAGTATATTTCTAAAAAGCTTTTCAAGTAGGTTTACCTAAAGAGTAATAATGATTATTAGTAATAGGTTAATAGAAATATACTTATTATTACTAGAAGAACTTACTTTAAGCTTAGAGAAAGAAAATATAGTAGTATAGTAGGCTAATAAAGTAATTATCTCTAAGAAGTAGTAAAAGCTAGGGGATAACTAGTTAGAGAGAGAGAATAGAGTCTTTAGGTATAAAGGTAAGGTAGTTATTCTAGAAGAGTATATACTAAGAATAAAGATTATAACAGTTTTCTATAATAAGCTAGCTAGGGGGTACCTAGAGGTAACCTATATACTTAAAAGAATTAGATAGATATTCTTCTAGAGATTAATAAAGAAGGATATAATAAAGTATATTTAGATATATATAACCTCTTAATAGATAAAGCTATACTACTACCTATCTTATAGAGAACTAGTACCTCTACTATTACCTAGTTAACCATAGAAATAGGTTACCTTAGATTTTGTTACTAAGCTACCTAAGTTAAAAAGATTTACTAAAGAGAGCTATAATAATATCCTAGTTATAGTCGACTAACTTATAAAGTATATATTATATATATCTATATAAGAGATTCTAATAGTAAACTAATTAGTATCTCTTCTAGTTAAAAGGGTAATCTTATAATTTAGTAACCCACCCACCCCACTTCCGCAAAGCCCCCACCTCCGCAAATCCCCATAACCACCAACACCACCACTATCACCACTTTATTCCTCAGGTCTGCCGCCCACCCATATGCAACTTTCGGCCTCGCTGGATAATTCGGATGCGCTGGATTCATCCGGACTATCCATATTGCCGATATCCGTATTTCCTGATAGCTGGCTCTGCCGTATGGCTGCAAATCGACTGTTGGGGGATGTAGGGGCCTTTTTCCTCCTACAGTTAAGCAGGTTATCTAGCTGGGCCCTTAATGCCCTGTTTTCCTGCTCTATAACAGACCCCTGGAAGAACTCTTCATCATACGCCTTTTGCACCTTTCTAGATAGGTGACGGATAGTATGGGTATCCTGCCCATCCTTACCCAACTGTTGGAGTTGATATAGTTGATGCCGTAGTTCGGCAGGCCGGCGAGGGTTGACCATGGGATAACAGATACGGATTCATCCCACTGCTGGCTGCCAGCCTGGATGGGCTGGCTGGCCTGGATGGGCTGGTTGGATGCCTTGGATACCAGGGGGTTGGATAGGGGGCGCCTTGAAGAGACCGGCCATAACCCAGCCCCTTTCCAGCCAGCCCTTATATTCTGGCTGGTTATTGCCGCATCTCTGGCCTCTAAATAACAGGCTAGAAATGCCCTTTTGCCAGCCACTGTTGAATCCGTCACTATATCATCCATCGATTCAACCCCCTTCCTATAGGCGTGCTTTAATGGGCTGAAGACAGCCACATCTAGAGGCTGGAGGACTGCAGAGGAGTGCGGCGGCAGATATAACAGCCAGATGCGATGCTGCCAGCATTTCCACATGAAGTCAGTGGTTATATGGCTGTGATGCCCATCTAGAACCAGCAGTCTATATGCCCTGGTTGGCTGGGTTGGGTATATGGGATGAAGACCTTCTCCAGCCATCTAAGGGCAGTCTGGTCAATCGTCCAGCCATTATCAGTATATGTGAAGTGCCACCCTTCATATCTAGATAGGTTGGATGGGAACCACTGGGTCTGGAGGGACTTGCCCTTATATATAACCAATGGGGGTATGCGCTGCCCATCAGCAGACACACATTCCAACAGTGAGATCCATGCCCTGGATCCAGGCTGTTTTTTCTGGATATATCGCGATGCGGCAGAGCCCAGCACCAGCCCATTAGTCCCTTTGCCCTCCATGATACCTGTCTCATCCATATTCCATCAGTTAGATGGATGGATACCCTTAATCTCTAGGATATCCAGACGATCGAGGAATTGCTGGATGATTTCTGGCGAATGGGCTCGCCAGCGCCTGGCATCTATCGCCCTGGATCGCTTGGTCCGGATTAATGGGTTTCGCCGCAGAAATCGCCGCATCCACTTCCTCCCTAGAGGTTGCTGCCCATCGCCCAGCATACGCTCTGCCAGGCCCTTCAATTGCCCATGGGAAATAGGGCAGCCCAGAGCTTCCTGGGTTAATATATAGGCAACCAGATTATCCTCCTGGGACTGGGTTAAACGCTGCATATCGGCAAAAGCAGCATTCCTACTTTGCCTACCCCTTTTCAGCCGATAATAAAGGGTATGGTATGGGATGCCCCATTGCTGGGCAGCCCTACTGATAGGGCGCCCATCTCGCGCATCTGCCAGCGCCCGTTGGAGCTCAAATTCGGAGTATTGCTTCATGATGGGTTGAAGAAGATATCCTCAAAAAATGGCGTTGTTTGGCGATATATGGCAATTGTTGTGATAGTTTGAAAAAGGTGGTGATGTTGATGGAAGAGGATAGATGCGGCATTTTCGGCATTTGCGGAGGTGGGGGCTTTGCGGAAGTGGGGTGGGTGGGTTATCCTAGTAGTAATAGTATCTAACTAAGGATCTCTCTTTACTAGCTATTTCTAATTAGTAGTATACTACTTACTAGCTATTAAGTAGAAGCTAAGTATAGCCTACTACCTCTAGATAGATAACTAAATAGAGTAATAAAACTAGAATATTAGGTACTTTCTTTAGACTTTCTATACCTTAGAGTAAAATAATTAAGTAAAGTAATTACTAATAGCTAAGTTTATCTATAATAATACTTAGTATAGTATAACCTAGATAGTATTAGTAAAAGCTCTAATAGGGTATATACTATATAATATAAATAATATAAAGCTAGAAGAGGTCTTACTAATAGAGGTTCTATTAGTAAGAGACTAGGTATAGTAGCTATGGAGCTAGTAAGCTATAATCCTCTAGATACTAGAGATAGCTAATAAGAACTATAAGAGGTAGTATAATATAAAGCAATCTATAGTAGTATTCAAGGTAGAGAAAAAGGTCTTACTAGTAATAAGGTTTATATAGTAAAAGTACCCTATAAAGAAGCTCTTAGATAAGTATCTAAAGCTATTTATAGTTATATAAGTAGTTAATAAAGAAAAAGTATATAAGCTTAACTTAGAGATATAATACTATATCTATAATATATTTTTATTATTATAATTAAACAAGTTCTATAGAGTAATAATAGAGCTATAGGTAGTCTCTATTAAGAAAGAAGAGAAGGATATATACTAGGTAGAGAGAATAGTTATATATAAGAGCTTCTAAAGAAACTAATAGTATCTAATAAAGTAATAAAGGTATAAAGAAAAAGAGAACTCTTGGAAACTATAATAAAATATAATAAAGAAACTATAGTAGGATTATAAATAGAAGATTACTAAGGGTCTATTAGAGAGAAACTAACTTAATAATTATATAGCTATAAAATAGCTAGGTTTTATTATTTCTTTAGTACTAGAGCTAGGAAGTAGAGAGGCCTAAGGGCTAGGTATTTTAAGCTTAGAGATAAGTAACTAACTAAATAAATAATAAAGGGGTATTAATAGAGTACTAGAGAGATATATAGGGGGTACTAAGGCCTACTAATTAGACTTCTCCTTATTATTATTAGTAATACCTGTTAGATATTAAGGTTTAAATACCTTATATCTATATAAAAAAGATAGTACATATAATAATAAAGTGAATTATATAACACAGTATTAATAGTACTGTATATACTGTACATACTAGATAACTATATATTTACTTAGAAAACGCCTATATATCATAAATACATAGGATATCTATATACAAAGAATAGTTCCTTTAAGCAAGAACTATTTATCTAAGGAGAAATCTAGGAAATAAGAATACAGTTATAAACTATATAACCGAGATGTTTTAGAAAACAACGTATAAGAATAAAGTTATAAACTATATAACCGAGATGTTTTAGAAAACAACGTATAAGAATATAGTTCTAAACTATATAACCGAGGTGTTTTAGATAACAACCTAGAATATCTAAGAAATCCTTAGAATATACAGAAAGTAAGTATAAATAAACCCCTTATATCCCTTATATCTAGCTAGATAAAAAGGAAAACGACAAGCTCTTCTATTATATTAAAACAATATATATCTTATTCATCTCTTATCTTTTATCTCTAACCTCATTACCCCTCATAGCCTCTAACAGTCTCTAATACTAAGTATAAGGTAGTATAGAAGGAGGAGGAGTAGCTCCTCTACTAGTATAAGGTCTTTGCTCTTAAGGGTGCTTACTCTACTATAAAACAGTAGGCTAAGTAAGCTAAGTTACTAGCTAAGAGTACTAAGATTGCTACTACTACTACTTAGAACTAGGTTATTATACTCTGTAAGTAGACTAAGACTATTAAGGCCTAGAGCACTCTCTTCTCTAACTAAACTAAGTCTTATACCTATATTATATATCTTTTTCCTACTCTAGCACCCCCCTAGTACTCCCTTATAGTACTAATAATAGCCTTTAGTATAATAATAAGATTAACTCCTAGGCTGGTAGATTAGATCCTAGAAAAGGTACTACTAATAATAATAAGGAGGAGTCTAACTAGTAGGCTCTAGTACCCTCTATATACCTCTCTAGTACCTTACTAATACCTCTCTGCTAATTATTTAGTTAGTTACTTATCTCTAGACTTAGAATACCTAGCTCTTAGGCTTCTTTACTTTCTAGCCTTAGTACTAAAGGGATAATAAAACCTAGCTACCTTATAGCTATATAATTGTTAACTTAGTTTCTCTCTAATAGGCCTCTAGTGATCCCCTATTTGTAATCTTGCTGTAGTTCCTTTACTATATTTTGCTATAGTTTCTAAGAGTTCTCCTCCTCTTTATACCCTTACTACTTTATTAGATACTATTGGTTTCTTTAGAGGCCCTTATATATAACTATTCTCTCTACCTAGTATATATCCTTCTCTTTCTCCTTAATAGGGACTACCTATAGCTCTACTACTGCTCTATAGAACTTCTCTAACTATAATAGTAAGAATATATTATAGATGTAGTATTATATCTCTAAGTTAAGCTTATATACTTTTCCTCTATTAACTACCTATATAACTATAAATAGCTTTAGATACTTATCTAAGAGCTTCTTTATAAGGTACTTTTGCTATATAAACCTTACTAATAGTAGGACCTTCTCTTCTACTTTAAATACTACTATAGATTACTTTATGTTGTACTACCTCTTGTAGTTCTTGTTAGCTATCTCTAGTGTCTAGAGGATTGTAGCCTACTAGCTCTATAGCTACTGTACCTGGTCTCTTGTTAATAGGACCTCTATTAGTAAGGCCCCTTCTAGCTTTGCGTTGTTTGTATTATGTGGTATATAGCCTATTAGGGCCTCTGCTAGTACTATCTGGATTGCGCTGTGCTAAGTACTGTTATAGATAAACTTAACTATTAGTAGCGACTTTGCCTAATTATCCTGCTCTAGGCTATAGAAAGCCTAAAGGAAGTACTTAATATTTTAGTTTTATTACTTTATCTAGCTATTTATTTATAAGTAGTAGGATATACTTAGCCTTTGCTTAATAGCTAGTAAGTGGTATACTGCTGACTAGAAATAGCTGGTAAAGAGGGATCCTTAGTTAGATATTATTGCTATTGGGATATTAAATTATAAGAATACCTTTTTAACAAGGAGGGATACTAACTAGTCTGCTATTAGGGTCTCCTGTATAGGTATATATAGTATATACTTTATAAGTTAGTTTACTATAACTAGGATGCTGTTGTAGTTCTCTCTAGTGAATTCTTTTAACTTAGGTAGCTTAGTGATAAAATCTAGGGTAACCTATTCTTATGGTTAGCTAGGTAGTAGTAGAGGTACTAGTTCTCTATAGGGTAGGTAGTAGTATAGCTTTATCTATTAATAAGTTATATATATCTAAATATACTCTATTATATCCTTCTTTATTAATCTCTAGAAGAATATCTATTTAATCCTTTTAAGTGTATAGGTTACCTCTAGGTACCCCCTAGCTAGCTTATTATAGAATACTACTATAATCTTTATCCTTAGTATATGCCCTTCTAGGATAACTACCTTGTTTTTATACCTAAGGACCCTATCCTCCCCTTCTGACTAGTTGTTTTCTATCTTTTATTACTCTTTAAAGGTAATTGCCTTATTAGCTTGTTATATTACTATGGTTTTCTCCTTTAGGCTTAGAGTAAGTTCTTTTAGTAGTAATAGGTATACCTCTGTTAACCTACTACTAATAATTACTACTATCCTTTAGGTAAACCTACTTAGGAAGCTTTCTAGAAATATGCCCTATACTTCTTAGTCTTCTATACCTAAGGGCTAATAGTCTAGCTACTGTAATAGCCTATTAGCTATATTCTCCTTTTCTAGCTAGTAGTTAATCTTAAAGTTAAAGAGAGATTGGTCCTAGAGTAACCTTATTTACTAACTATTAAGCTAGGGCTTACTAGTGAGGTAGTAGTACCTTAGGTAGTCTGTTAAGAATATAATCCTACTCTAAGTATATAAGAGGTAGTGCCTCTAGTATATAGCTGCTTCTTAGATTATAAGTAGCTTAGCCTTTAGTATATTATACTATAGTTTGGTACTCTTTAGTTTCCTAGATAAGAAGGTGATAAAGTACTACTAGTTCTCTACTAGCTATAATAGGATAGCTCTAATTATAAAGTTTGATATATTTATCTCTACCTATATTAGTAGTACTAGGTTAAAGTACTATAGGATAGGGGCTTAGGTAAATATGACTTAGAGCTTATAGAAGGCTTTAATTGCCTCCCTAGTTATTACCTTCTCTCTTATTACCTTAGCTATTAGTTAGTCTGTAAGGGGGGTATATACCTTAGAGTAGTTCTTAATAAAGTACTAATAGAACCCTGTGAACCTAAGAAAGACCTCTATATCTTTAATACTAGTAGGGAGTAGCTACTAAGTAATTACCTCTATATAGTTCTACTCTATAGTAATACCCTCTAGGGATATTATGAACCCTAGGAATATAATTATCTTAGTATAGAACACATACTTCTCTAGGTTGGTATATAAGCTAGTGGTATCTAACTAGTGTAGTATCTCTTTTACTCCTTCTATATAGCTAGCCTTATCTTTAGTAAAGATTAAGATATTGTTAAGGTATACTATATAGGTAATATCTACTAGCCTAGCTAGGGTATTGTTTATATATGCTTAAAAGGTTACTAGTACATTAACTAGCTTAAAAGGCATAATATAGTACTTAAAGTACTTATACTGCGTCTAGAACGCTATTTTCTACTTATCGCTAGCATAGATCCTTACCTAGTGGTATGTATCCTTGAGGTTGAGCTTGGTAAAATACTTTACCTCTTCTAAGTAGTTAAGGATCTCCTTAATTAGTAGTAGTGGTATATAGTTCTTAACTATAACCTTGTTAAGGCTGTAATAGTCTATATAGAGGCATAACTTACTTCCCTTCTTTGGTATAAATAGGATTGGTACCCCTGTAGGGCTCTGTAAGGGCTAGATCTACCCCTTGCCTAGTGTGTTATTAATATACTTCCTTAGCTCCTCTAACTCCTTCTCTATAAGGGGGTAGATAGAGCTAAACGGTAGTTCTACCTCTAGCTTGAGGTTAATAGCGTGGGAGTAACCTTTGTTCCTAGCTAGTTTAGCTACTAGGTTTATATTAAATATACGTGCCTATTCTTGATATTTTTCTAGTAGCTTAAATCCCTTTATCTCTTCCCCCTTTTCCCCTTTTACTGCGTGAGGTAGTAACTCTGGTACCCCCTTAGCTCCCTCTATGCATAGGTAGTAAACTAATAGGTTATGTATTAGTATTGCTGCTACCTCTCTTTATGCTCTCTTTAATACCTTTTTTCTTTAGATAAGTTATAGGTAGCCTTCCCCTAGTAAGTAAGTCTATTTAATTATTACCTACTTAAGATTTAGCCATGCCTTTTGCCTCTAGGGGATCTCTAGGATAGTATTATATATACCTGTGTTACTTACTTAGTAGGTATAAAACTATACCTTTCTTACTTCTATATTATCTATTACTTCTGTTACTAATATTACTACCCTATAGTTAGGTATCTTGCTTCTCTATATCTCTAGTAACCCTACTCTCTCTCTATAAACCTCTAGTAGTACCTTCTTATATAATATTTTCTAATATATAATATTCTTATCTACTCTAGGGTTAATTAATACCCTTCCTTTTCTTTATATGCTAGCTACTTTGATATAGAAGTCTACCTTAAAGCGGTAATACAGTTCCTCTCTTTAGGGGATCTATATACTATTAACTTCTATAGCTGCTAGCTGGGCTACTAGTATGTAGTGCCTACCTATATAATAAGGCTAGTTATACTTATAGTACTTCTCCTCTATGTACTTTATTAATATATGTTCTAGCTTGCTATAGTTAAAGTATATAAGAGAGCTCTAGGAGTGCCTTAGGGGTTATCTATACCCTTCTTATTTCTACTTAACCTATAGCTTAGGTATAGGTATATATGTGGCTACTCTAGGTATTAAGACTGACTGTTGCTTTTTTGATTTATCTAAGAGGGTAGCTAATGCTAGTGCTGGGGTGATAGCTAGGGTCTACTGGTTCCTCCTTTCTTATAGCCTTTACTAGTCTTTTGTTATTGTCTTAGTATATATCTTTGTAAGTATCTCTACCCTCTTTGCTATGTTGTTTAGCTTTTAATCAGTAGCTAGTAGCTTATATACTAGAATATAGCTCTATAAGTCTAGGAGTAGTTAGTTTAAGATATAGACTACCTACTATCTCTCTAGTTAGAGGTCTAAAATCTCTACTTTAACTGTTTCATACTAGTTAATAAATTACTAGTATGTCTACCTAGGTTTCTACTATATCTTATCTAGCTCTCTAGCTATGCTAAAGGCCTATGTATTATTATTAGTAATACTATTATAGAGCTAGGTCTCTATCTGTTTTTAGGTAATTAGACTAATATTACTACTATACTAGAGGTTAATATAGCTTCTCTAGCTATATAATAGGTTACTCTCTAGGTAGGCCCTTATAAACCAGACTTTACTCTTATTAGCTATAAATTCTTTCTTAGTAATAGAGAATTAGCTTTATAACTTAAAAAGGAAGTCTTTAAGGTTATTCTAGTTACCTCCCTTATATTAGATAGAGGCTAAATACTTAACAAGGGCGTTAGTATGTAAGCGCTTAGGCTCTAGCTAAGTAGCTATAGGTCCTCTGCTAGCTACGTATATATTATTAATAAACTCCCTATTTCTAAGAGTTACAATCTATTTAATTATCTTTCTCTTTCTTATCTTAGCTACTTTATTATTAAGAAGGGCTCTTAGCTGCTCCTCTATTAACCTATTAAGGTTGGTTGCGCTCTACTCCTTTACTATAGTCCTACTAGTATCTAGTATAAGCTACTATATTACTAGGCTGTCCTACTAGGTAATAGATTGGGATTAGGTTAATTATACTAGTACTATTACTGCTCTAATAGTTAGTATACCTATAAATAGAGAGAGATTAGAATGTATTAGAGGCTGTATAGTACTAAGTAAAGAAGTTAGTAGGAGGGTAGTTAGGGGTTACTAGTGACTGTTATTCTAATCTATCTCCTCTCTAAACCTTGATACTAATGTAAAAACCCCTTTTGTGTGCCCTTTGGTATAACGTTATTCTGTTCTGCGGTGTCCCCCGAGCCCTACCCAGTGCCCCGCCGGCCCCGAAGCTAGTACTACTTTTAGGAACCTGATATTTAACTAATTTAGTAAGGTAAGGCTAGGTATATAAAATACCTAGTATTAAAAGAGAATACTAAAAAGAAATATATATAAGCTAAGTAATAAGGAGGGATTAAATATCGTTTTGAAAATTAAGTAGGTATTTCTAGAAATATATTAGCTTATTATATTACTTTTAAGATACTAGTACCTAATCTATACTAAGCTTTAGTACTAAGGTATTCCTTTATACACTTTAAAGTAAATTAAATAAGAAGCTTATATAGTCTACTTTCTAGATCTCTTACTAGAATAATGCTTATATCTCTAAAATAAAGCTTTATAATAGCTTTTTAGTAAGTACTAGCTAGAGTAACTGATAGAATAAAAAGTATAATAAGAAAGTATACTTCTCTTACTTTAATATACTACTTTAGTTAGTTAATTATTTTAACATAGTTTACTTATACTTAATAGTTTAAGCTATACTTCTTAGCCAGTCTTCTAATAACCTAATTTATCAGTAAAAGTAGTTATATTTACTTTAAATACTTATATACCTTATATATACTATAACCTAGCTTAGAGGTTATTCTCTTACCTATAGCTCTCTTAAATATAAGTCTAAATGTCTTTTAGCATATTCCTAAAGGTCTTTTCTTCTTAATATTACTTCTCTCCCTTCTATCTTTACTAACTTTCTAGCTAAGGTATTAATTAAAGAAGTTATAGAGAATTCTAACTAATAGTATTTTATAGTATCATTAAGAGTTATAGGTAAAAACCTTATAATATCTATAGTTTAGAGTATTAGCTAGTAGCTATATTAAGTTAAACTTATATTATCCTTATAAGTATTACTACTTCTTAATATTATTTAGTAATACTATTATTAAAGGACTATAATCTTAATATTTAAATTTACTCTTGTTTATATCCTCTACTATTTTTTACTAGTACTTAGGTAGTTAGAGATTCTTACTAAATAGCTTACTTAGGTCTTTAATATTAAGTTTAATATTAAGGTCTTTAGTATCTATTACCTTAGTATTTAAGCTATCTTTATCTTTATTTATATTAAAGATATCCTTATCTATACTAGAGGTATTCCTACTAGTATTATTATTCTTAGGTAAAAAGGAATTATTAGAGTTATAGGTATCTATATAATAAGGCCTATGAGGTAGTATAGTAATATAAGAGGTATAAGAGGTATAAGAGGTATAAGAGGTATAAGAGGTATAAGAGGTATAAGAGGTATAAGAGATATAAGAGGTATAAGAGGTATAAGGCTTATTAAAGAGAGGTAGATACTAGTAAAAAGGGTTAAATATTCTACTATAAGTACTTATTAGAAAATAATAGATAAAGAAGGATATAAAGAAGATATATTAATAGAGAGTAGTAGGTATAGCTTATATACCCTTAGTATATAAGCTAAGTTAAAAATTATAGTAGAAGCTATTCTTAAATATAGTATTAGAGATTATAAACTACAAACTATAGCTTTAGAAAATATTAGCATAGAAAGGTTAGAAGGTACCTTAGGTAATACTCTAAGGTACATGCCCTACCTGGGACTGGGCTTGAAGCGCTAGGTGGGTTTACACCCTTTACAAAAAGCAGCGGCAGGTTTTAAGCTAATGTCTCACCAAATATAAAGGCAGGTTCTGCTAAAACTGGTGGCTAGAAAGCTGTTACATTCTTTAAGCTAGTATTATTAAAGTATAGCTTTATAAGGTTTATTACTTACTATAGGGTAAGGCTATTACTTATTAGTAAGTCTAGTAAATATATAGCTAGGTATTAAATAATAAATACCTTAACTATAAGTTAATATAATATATTATATTAGTAACTTTTCTCTATTAATAGTAACCTTAAATCTAGGTTATTAATAAATATTAGCTATAGAAGCTAGCTTATAGGTTAATTTTACTCTTATAGTATATCCTATAGTATTAGAGATAAAAACTACTACTTAGTAGTTAGAGTTATTACTAATACTAGATTATTACTATAGTTATTAGTAATACTTTTTGTTAAGTTATATTTTTATAACTATAAAGTAATACCCTTATAGAACTTCTAAGCTATTATAATTATCTCCTTATTCTATACTTTATACTCTTTCTATTAAATAAGATTATAAAGCCTTGTTAAAATATAGGTTAAGTACTTATATAGGATCTAGATACCTTATTTAATAGTAAGTACTTAGAACAGGTTGATAAAAGTAATATTGATAGCCTTAAAGTTATTAAGAGATTAGTCTTTAAAGTAGTTCTATAGGTAGTTCCAAAGCTCTTACTTATAGTTATTATTCTTTTTATACTAATATATAAAAAAAACTATAATAGTTTAGAAGCCTTTCTTTTATAGTATATTATTATTAATATTTATAATAGAGTATATATTCTATATATAGGCTTTAATAAATAGTAAGTATTACTTAAGTAGGTCTATATTAAAGATAGTTAATACTTCTCTTTATATATTACTTATAGTAGTTAAATTATATCTTATAGTATCTATAGTATTATCACTATTTACCTTAAATAAAGCTATTATAACTTCTCTCTATTTGGTTAATAACCTCTTAAATATAGGCATTTTCTCTAGTAAACTAAAGAGTATATCTATTTATTAAAGAAATTCCTACTAGTAATATAGATAGTCTAATAGAGAAGGAGAAGGGGTATATATATATAATTAACTAAGCACTCTTTAGGTATTCTTAGTATTAAAAGAAGAGTAAAGTAGTATAATTAACTAAGTATACTTTAGTATTTAGAAGTTAGTATTTAAAGGTAATTATATAAGTAACTAGATACTTCTCTAGCTTATTATTATAAACGAAAGGTTATTATAAAGGCGTAAAAAACCCTATATAATTATCTAAGTATTCTTTAGTTATTATAAAGTATAAAGAAGTAAAAAATCTATATAATAATTAGATACTTCTTTAGTATATTATTTTACTTATTATTTTAGTAGTAGTAATAGTAGTAAAAGTCTACTTAAAATATAGTATATAGAGTAAGGTATTTTTTATAGGTAAGGGTTAACTTCTTATAATATAATAAAGTTATAAAGTAATATAGAATAGCTATCTTTTCTTACTACCTTATTTATTAATATTAAGGTAATATCCTTAAGGGTTAGAAAATAATTAGTAGTTAATAATACTTAGTACTATAAATAGCTTTAACTAAAGAGCCTCTTAGCTAAAGATTAATCTATACTTCTAGGTTAAAAGAAGTTATTTATAGCTTCTTCTAAGAACCTTATTAATCTATAGCTTTTTATAGTAGTAATAATTATAAAGTCAATTACTAATTAATATTAATATTATAGAGGTTATAATATAGTATATTATATATATTAATAGGTAAATAATAAATAATAGAGTAAGAACTATAGTATACATTATATATAAAGAAAAGAGAGGTTATTATAAGCTACCTAGTTAAAGTAGGTAGGTTATAACTAGCCTACCTATAGTAGAGACTATAGTAAAACCTATAGGTAGGGTTATAGTAGAATCAAATTTCTTTTACTACTATATTATTAGAGTTAAGCCTAATAATACTAATCAGTCTTATAATAATAGGCATTATAATATATACCTTAAACTATTAGACTAAATTATTACTAATACTAGCCTTAACTTTTATATAGTAGACTTTAAATATACTATATATATATTATCTATTAAAGTTAAGGAGGTTCTTATTAAAGCTTATAATAGTATTAGTAAGGTTAAATAGTACTATATAGTACTATAATATATATATATTATTCTTTAAGCTAAAATACATCTTAATTCTAAAGTTATATTATAATATATAGTAAAGGTACTTAATAATATTACTAGTTTAAATAGCTTTATACTTATACTTTTTATCTTTAGTACCTATTTATAGATTCCTAATACCTTATTACTTCTAATTACTACTTAATAATATACTAAGGCTATTTATAAGGTAATAGAGAAGATATAATAACTTTATATTAAAAGGTAGGTTAATAAGGTACTTATAGTTTATAATAGCTTTAATATTACTCTTATTAGATTATTACTACTATTATCTTTTATTTATATATAGTAAAAGAAATATAGCTAGTAGAGCTTATACTACTTTATTATTCTTAATAGTATCACTTATACTATAGAGATACCTTATAGCTTATATAACTTTTATATTACTATTATTAATCTCTTTTATATCTTAAATAATAATAAGCTTATAGAGATAGCTACTCTATAAGTATAAAACACTATAGTATCTCTTTTATAACTACTAGATAAGGAGGTTTATAACTTTATTATTATTGACCTAGAATTACTATAGAAGGCCCTTATATATAGACTATATAGCTAACTAAGAAAGTATTTCCTTCTAACCTTTTTTATAGAGATTCTTCTATAGATCTAATTTACTATAAATATCTTTTTAATAGCTAAGAAAGAAGCTAACCTTATACTTATTAGTAGCCTATATAAAAAAGGTATTATTATTATACTTAATAAGCCCTTTAAAGTATCTAATAAGGCTAAAATTAATAGCCTTACTAGTTATAGTATCTTTTATATTATCTCTTTTAATAAATAAAAGTATAATAGTATATACATCTTTAAGTTATAATTAGTTTATAAAGTTAAAAATAAGATTAAAAAGCTTAAAAGGAAAGCTATGTTATTATTTAAAGATATACTAATAATAGTAAAAGTACTATTCTTATATAATTACTAATAATCTAATATATATTATAATAAATTATTCTTACTATTACTTTAACTTTATTATATTAAGGCTTATAACTATAGCTTCAAGATATTACTTAAGCTTATACCCAATTTATTACTAACCTTAATTATATAATACTTATATACTTACTTATTAAAATATACTATCTTTATCTTATAAATACTATTAAAATTATTATAAAGCTACTGTATAGTATTTCTAAGGTAGATATTTACTAGTAGGTAATATATAGTAATTATTATAGAGAGAATCTCTAGATAGATATATTAATCTTTAACTCTTACTTACTAATATCTACTGAAGAAAATACCACTTTTAAGATTATTAATATATAAACTAATAATACTATTAAACTATTACATTAAGCTTTTACTAATTATAAAGAGGTTAAGCTTATAAAGGTTACTTTTATAATAAAGCCTAAGTAATAACTTACTATTAATAACTCTATTATCTTTAATAGT
Source organism: Colletotrichum echinochloae (assembly GCA_016618095.1). Classification (NCBI taxonomy): domain Eukaryota; kingdom Fungi; phylum Ascomycota; class Sordariomycetes; order Glomerellales; family Glomerellaceae; genus Colletotrichum; species Colletotrichum echinochloae. The sequence goes on from JADEZT010000009.1 coordinate 2,145,339, forward strand.
AATATCTTATTACTTACTACTAATAGTAAGGTCTAACTCTATTAAAAGGGCTAAGGTAAGAAGCTGAAGCTTATTAACTAATTATTACAAGAGACTTAGTAATAATATATCAAGTAATAGGCTTATAGAGTATATATTACTTTAATTTACTAGCTTAAGGCTTACTTTAATTACTCTCTTACTATATAATACTAATTACTTATAGTAAATAAGATTAAAGACCTTAACTATTAGGTTAAGTAATAGATAAATAACCTTAACTATAGAATATAGCTTTTACTTATTAACTTAATAATTATAAAACTTTTTATCTTTATTAATAGATCTTTTACTAATGATAATAACTTAATATTATAATTAGGATTTATTATTATTATTACTCATAAGTAAGATATTAATAAAATAATAGTATAACTACTAAGTAATAGTAATTACTTTTAAATATATAGTAATATTATCTACTTTAGCTTAATAAAGTATAAAAGAGTTACTTATAGTATACTTACTTTTAAGATATATATAATAGTTATTAGTATTAATATAGCTTATATAATTAGTATAATACTTATAATAGTAACTAATTAATTAAAAATACTATAGATCTCTATAGTTATCTATACTAACTTATACTTACTATATAAGTACCTTATAAAGCTTGGTATTATAAAGGAGAAGTAGTTTATAATAGATATTATAATCTTTTAGTAATTATATAAGTAATAAGACATCTATAAGATATAGTAGATCTATAGTAATAATTACCTAGCTAATAGATTTATAAAGTTATTATTAAATACTATACTAACTAACCTTATTAGTAATATATTAATAGATATATAAATAGATAGATAGGTATTATATATATAATAAATTATTTAGTAAATAAGTTATTAGATACTTTTATTTCTTTTATTTATTATATTTTTAAGCTTTTTTAAGCTATTATATTTATTAGGTACTTTTATTATAAGAGAAAGTTACTAGTATTATAATACCTATTATTATAGGATTAATTAGTATTATTAGGCTTAGCTCTAATAATACAGCGGCAGAAGAACTGCGATTTTACTACAACCCTACCCATAGGTTTCACCACAGTCTCTACTATAAGTAGGCTAGTTATAACCTACCTTTTAACTAATTAGCCTATAATAGTTATACTTCTCTTTACATATAATATTACTATAGTCTTTACCTCTATTATTTATCAGTCTTCTATTAATATAATATATTATATTACCCCCTCTCTATAATACTAATATATATACCTATTATTCTCTTAGAGGTTTAATTTCTTTAAGAAGCATAGTTATTATCTAAGTTTTAAATCTATTAAGGTTATTTATTTCTTCTATTATAGCTTAAATCTATAGTTTATAGTCTTTAGAAGACATAGCTATTTTATATATAGAAGGTATATTATTTATTAATACTAATAGTATAAAGGTTGCCTTTTTAGCTATATTATTTTTATTTTACCCATTATTTATAGTAGCTAGGATATAGTCAACATCTAGGTAGTCTTTTATAATTATAAGTATATATTCTTAGTTTACTACCTATTTATATTTATTAAGGTCCTTTTTAGGTTACTTAGGAATTTTAATAACTATCTTAGATTTATTATTATTATTAACACTTATATTTTATTTTTATTATTATTATGTTCTATAGAATTTAAAGCTTTCAAACTACTATTACTACTATATAGATTATTATTATTATTATTTTTATTAGAAGATATAAACTAATCTTCTAAGATTATTATATCTCTTATCTAGAGGGTTTTTTCTTTTAAACATTATATACTTTATAGATATTTATCTTAGTATTTACTACTATACCTTTTATTACCTTATTATCTAGTTTCTTTATCTTAGGGTCTAAGTTCTTATAATAATAAATAGACCTAAAAGTTACTAGGTTATTTATATTAGGCTTTTCTTTATTAACTATCTTATTAGGTATTTTATAGTTTCTACCTTTATAAGGAGTTATATTATATATATTTTTAGTATATAAAGTAGCTTCTCCCTATAGATATAAAGAGAGGTTTACTTTTCAAAGTAAGACTCTTATTTTATTAGTTATAGTTCTTATTACCCTTTCTATAATACTATTAGACTTATAAGTATAGAGAACTTTTATATTATAATTTATTTCTTTTATGGTATAAGTATAATTTATAGTATCATTATTAAACTTAGTACCTCTATTAGTATTAAAGTTCTTTATTTTTTTTTTATCTATTTATGTTATATTTATATACTTTAGTAGAGTATTATTTACTTCTTCTACTTCTTTCGTCTTTAAGAGACTTATTTTTATTTCTCTAGATAGCTTTTCTAGGAATATTATAAACTATCTATATTTATTATAGGTAGGTAGGGTTATAAAACTATAGAGATTAAAAGCTACCTTTCCTAGGTAGTTATATTCTTTATTATTATTTTTAAAGTATTTATTTACTTTTATAGTTAGATTTACTTCTAGGTATATCTTATAGTTATAGTTTATAGGAATATCTATTTTATGCTTTATTATAGTATTATTTTCTAAAGCTTTTATTACTCTAGGACTTATATACCCTAATCTATTATACTATTTATATAGATATTATAATCTTTATTAATCTTTATTTTATCATATCTATATCTATTCTTATTACTATTTCTTATAGTATTCATATAATTATTAGTATTTGAGGACTCTAGAAGTTATTTCTTAGATAAGATATTTATATTTATATAGTATAAGTCTTTTTTAAGTACCCCCTTATAGAGAGTCTTTTTAATCTTTATATCTATTAAACAGACTTTGTTATCTTAGAATAAAGAAGCTATATTAAGTCTTCTTAGTTTATTTTAACCTATTAAATTTATATTTAAGTTAGGTATATAAAAATAATCTTTAGGTATATATATATTTTAGTTATTAGGGAAACTTATGGTAGCATCTCTTATTATAGTTAGTTTTTTATATATTACTTCTCCCTAGAAGATAGTTTTATTTATATATTTCATATTTATAAAAAGGTCTTTATTATATACTATATTTACAACAGTAGTAATATTAATATAAAAGCTATATTTATTTATCTTTTTTATAGATCTATTTATATAACTTATTATATTTCTATTATTCAAGAGAGGCTTATTTATAGTTATAAAAAGATAACTTATAATATCCTTAAGATTATAGTCTTTCTCTTCTTTTTCTTCTTTTTCTACTTCTCTTAGTATATTAGAAAAGATATCTAGATCTATAGTATTTGGTATAGTTATATTTATAGAAGGATCTATATTATTAGAATTAGAATTAAAAGATTCTTTTTCTATTATAGCTTTTTTAGCTATAAGAGCTTTTTATTTCTTATATAGTTCTTTTTTCTTTTTATTTACCTCTTTATATTTATAAACTATTTCTTTTATTTCTTTATTTTTATTTTTCTAGCCTTTTAAAGCTTTATATAGATAAAGAAAGTTATAGTTCAAAGCTATATAATTCTTTAGTTCATATTATATATAGTATAACTCTTTCTATTTCTTCTAGGGTTTCTTATTATAGTTATAATTATTCTTAGGATATAGAATTTTATTAGGTTTTCTTTTAGCTTTATTTATTAGATTTATAAAAAAAGAATCTAAAGTAAAAGTATTAGAATCCTATCTTAAAGCTTAAGTTGTATTAGTTATAAAATCTTTATACTTATTACCTAAGCTATTTAAGACCTAAGTAATTATAACCTATTTAAGTAAAGCTATAGATTTTAAAGCTAGATTATCTATAAGCTTTTTAACTTTAGTAAGGTAAGCTTCTATAGAATTAAAAGAATCTAGAGAGATATTAAAGAATTCCTTATAAGTTAGATATTTATTAGTAAAACTAAAAGGTTTATATAGATTCTTTAATTTCTTTTAAGCTTTATAACTTATAAAATAGTCTTTTATAACTAGTAATAAGCTATTCTTATAGATAAGCTTTATATTTACTAATACCTTAAAATCTATAGTTCTTTAGGCTATAGTAGTTAGACTAGTTTCTAGATTAGAGTTTATATCTTTACTTATAAGTAAAGCTTTAAATCTAGCTACCTAAGTTAAATAGTTTATACTTCTAATAAATCTAGAAAATATAGTCTTCTTTATAGTTATAGTTATAGTTATCTTCCTTCTTTTTTATATCTTTATATTCTTACATTCTTTTAGTTTCAAATTATTTAACTAGTTTATTAGGTTTTCTAGAGTTTTTAAATAAGTATATTTAATTATTAAGGTTATAGTTAGATTTATATTAAAAAATAAATATTTATAGTATATTTATTAGATTTAATATATTTTATTATATTATATTATATTAGTTTATCAATACCTAGATACTTATAGGCTAGATCTACTAGAGACCTTAATAAGCTAGAAAGTAAATTAGTTAGTATATGTTATAGCCTAACTAGTTAGGTACTGGCTAGCATAACTATATAGTATAGAACAGGGGATAATAATACAGGTGCATTATTACTAAAACTTTTGCTTTTTAGTATAGTTGGTTACCCTGACCTACTCATAACACAATGATGCGCCTACCCTGCGTTGAGGGTTATGGGTTTAAATCCTATACGTTACTAGATTGATTCCTCCCTGGGTCCTGTAACGTTCCCAACTGTGGGTAGGTAAGTGTGGAGTGGTTTACTGTACTAATACCTGGAGTTTCCCTGCTTATACCTGTAATATGCCTGGTTGGTCACCGGCATGGGGACATGCCTCTTGGAGGGGAGACATGGTGTTACGGCCTAACCAGTTGGGTGCTGGCTGGCGTAACTATATAGTATAGAACAGGGGATAATAATGCAGGCGTATTATTACTAAAGCTTTTGCTTTGTGGTGCAGTTGGTTGCTCTGACCTACTTGTAATAGTATAGTAGTCTAGTTAATTACTATATTAACTTAATTAACTGATTATTAATTAAGAGGTCTTAGGTTTAATTCTAGCTAGTGGTAAAAAAAAGATCCTTTATTAGTTAGATTAGAAATAAACTAATAAAAAATACTAAATAATTAAGAAATTATCTAGAGCTATAGTAATATAATATATAGTAATTAGTAGTATAGCTTACTTAATAGGTTAACCTCTCTATTCTATTAAATATAAGTTACTAGGTATAGGTTATAATTAAGTTAGAGTTATATATTTATAAAATTTCTATGTAATATAGTTTATTATTTAGATAGTTAAGTTTTCATAATATATATATAATATCTTTTTTAAGTTAGTAAAAAGAAAAGTTAAAAGTAAAAGTAAAAGAGTATATCTTAGACTTCTAGTCTAAGCTTATAACTAATAAGAGGTTAAGAGTAGAAAAGTATAGAATAAAGAAATATAGGTATATTTCTAGTATAGTATAAAGATATATCTTCTAAGTCTAAAGGTTAAAGGAAATCCTTCTTTTTATATAAAGAGATAGGTTATATCTATAACTATAGTAAAATAGATCTTTAATAGTTATAGTATTAGTTATTATATTAAGTATAACTAAGTACTTATACCTTAAGTTAAGTTATCTTAGAGTAAATAAGTTAGCTAGAGATAAAAGATTTATAACTAATTAGTTTCTCTTAGTTACTTATTCTATATAGTTATATATATATCTATATACTATTATAAAGCTTATAAACTATAGATTCTGGATCTCAAGTTTATTTATTAATATCTCTTATCTATAGAAAGTTATTTAGCTTCCAAGTTATAGTATTATAGTATTATAGGGTTAGGGTTATTATAATTGTAGATAGTTATATCTAAGTATAATTACTCTTATTAACTTAATTTAAGAGATATTATTAGTAAATCCCTTTAATAGTTAGAGATATTATTCTATATATAGTAAGTACTATTAGTATATATATTCTTTATTTACTATTATAAAAATATTATAGCTAGTATTAATAAGAGCTTATATAAGAGATAATATATTTATATGAGCTTCTATTAATATAGTAAGCCTATTTATAAATCAACTATATTTAAATAACTTCTCTCTTATATATTTTTTACTTATAAGCTCTCAGGTTTAATTTTATCTTATAGCTACTTTTTTTTAAACTATTACTAATCTTAGTAATATTGTACTTATTCTCTTTATTATTATTAGAGAGCTCTTTAACCTATAAGCTAGTAATGTTAGTAATATATAAAGATATTATTTATAACTTATTCTTATCTTACTTTATGAAATAGTTATAAGTAAGGTACCCAACTTTATTATACTTATAGTACTTATATATCTTAATATACTTTTTATATACTTTTATTTTTTAAATAGCTTTCATAGATCTAAATATAGAGGTATTTCTATTAGTATTAATTATCTTATTATAGCTTAAGAGATATAATTTATATACCTAACCTCTACTAGTAGCTAAGCCTTCTACCTTTCAAGCTACTTCTAAGATTTATTATATAATAGTATTAAAGTTATTGGATCGTAATATAGTAACTAAGACTATTTAAATATAAAGGTTTAATATATTTAACAAAAATATAGTTTAAGTATTAAAAGCTTATATATTATAACTTATTTTAATTAAGTAATACTTAAATTATAATAAGAAAGTATTAAAGGTATTATTCTCTTTTATCTTTAGTTTAAAAAGCTTTATTATAGCTTTAAGCTAAATATTTAGGTTATTATAGATATAATTAAGGTACTTAAGAAAGTATATTAAGTTATATTAGTACTTTTCTTTACTTATCTTATAAAATATAAAAATAGTATACTAAAAGCTTATATCTAAGTCAGAGTTAATAAGGTATTATATAGCCTTAGATAAGAGAAAAAGCTTATAGTTAATCTCTAGCTTATTAGCTATCTATTTCTATTAAGAGATATAGTTATAATATTACTTAGAAAAGTTTAAGAGGTTTTAAAGTAGCTTTTAGTATAATAGTATTATATATAGTATACTATTTATACTCAAGGTATTAGGTATAGGTATTATAGTACTAGGCTAAGTATTAATATTTTAGTTAGTTAGTAGTACTTATAAGAAAAGCTTTTTTAATACCTTCTTTAGATATACTATATAAATATTAGTTACTAGAGAAATATTTATTAATTATAATACTTATAGAGCTTATATATTTTATATAGCTATACTTTTTATTATATAGGTATTTATTTATATAATATAATTAGTAAATAATAAGTAAAGTAAGCTTTAGATATATAATAAGCTAGTATTACTATTATAAGTAAATAGTAGCTTAATTTTAGTTATCTAAAACTAAGAAAAGAAGTAGGTTTCTTATAGGTTATATATGTTAGTTATATAGTTATATATATATATATATATAGAGTAGGTTTATATACTTAGCTAAATAATATAATAGGTATAGCCTAGCTATTACTATTATAGTATAGGCTTACAATACTAAGAAACTAACTAGACTAATAAGTTTTAAACTTACTTTTATATACTTATTAAAATTAAGTAGTACTTAAGTATTATATACTACTTCTAAAGTAATAAAGCTATAAAAAGGTTTAACTAAAAGATATAAGTAGTATTAAGAATATATCTTAGCTACTTATAAGAGAACTAGATATACTAAACCCCTATAATAATACTAGTAATTAATAATTATAAAGCTATAAGTATAGAAGTAAGCCTATTCTTTCTTAAGTATAGTTACTATATAGAGCTAGTAATAGTTATAGAGAATATAGTATTTATAATAGACCTATATAAAGAGCTTATTAAAAAGCTTATTTAAAGCATATCTAATATAATAGTAATAGCTTAAGTAACTATTACTATTATATAATAAAATATAAAAGATTTAATTGATAAATAGAGAGAAATAATAAAATAATTTAAAGTAAGTAATAAGATCTAGCTAATTATATATAATTATTACTTACTATACTTAAATTAAAAGCTTAACTAATTATATTATACATACTAAGTAATTAAAGTCCTTAACCCTCTTATTATTAAACTTAATATACTAAGCTATATATATAACTACTTTTATATAGATTTACTCTAAAGAGCTATAGATAACTCTCTTTTTAGATAATTAATAACTAATTACTACCTACTTATAATTATTAAAGATAATAAGAAAGATTAATATATAATAAAAATACTATATACTAAATAAAAGGTATAAAGAAGATAAAAGAAAGATACTTATTAAGTACTTATATAATAAAAAGAGTTTCTAAGCTAATATAGAAACCTATTAAACTATTAAAAGAAATAGTAGCTCTAGATATATATAAGTAAAAGTATAGCTCTATATCTACTAATAATAGAGATATTATATATATATAAAAAAGGTATATAAAATAATAAGAAATAAGGTAAAGTAATAAATCTTCTATTAAGAGGCTATAGCCTAGAGTAAAGCTAACCCTATAAGGTAGCTAAAAGTAGTAATGGTATATAAGATATATATATATAAAATAAAGATTAAGAGACTCCCTATTATTAGAAAGTTTTAAGATCTAATAAAAGTAATAAATATAAAACTATATTATTAATTTAAATAAAGTTAATGAACTAAAGAAAAAAGTTAATAAAGAAAAAGTAAATAAAGAATTTATAAGAGATAACTTATTATAGCTAGAGAAGTAGTAATATACTCTTAAGTTATTACTAAGTACTTTACTTAAATAGATATAAGCTTATCTATAGTAGAAGCTATATAAGTAAAAGTAGTACTAGTAATAGTAAGTATAGAAGATATAGCTAGTAGGGCTAGAAAGAAAGAAATTAGTATAGAAGTAATAAAGGCCTTATAAGTAGCCTTATAAATACTCTATAAGGTATATTCTTTAGTTATAAAGGCTATATACTTGGGCTTTATAAAAACTATCTAAGCCTTTATAATTAACTAATAAGCTATATTTTTAAATAAAAAAACTAAATTAGTATTCTATATATAATCTATATATAATAAAAAAAGACTACTTATAAGCTTCTTAATACTAGAGGTTATAGTATTAGCTATCTTAAGAGTAGTAATAGTAGTTACTATATTAAAATAGAAAGTTAGAAAACCCTTAGAGATCTATAGCTATACTATTAATATATAATAATAGTATTATAGATATATAAAGCTTATATTAAAAAGGTACTTATAATTACCTTAGATATAATAAAGATATTAAATACTATAAAAGAATAGGTCTTTTTAATAAATATTAATATTTTTATTAAGTATAAGGTAATAAGTATATAAGGAATAAGGTAAGGAGTAAAGCTTACTTAAAATAGAGGATAACTTATACTACTAATACTTAATAAGGTAAGTAATAGACTTAAGCTTTAGCTTAGCTTTTATTATAAATAGGTTAATAAGTATTAAAAGTACTAAAAGAAAAGTATATTATTTTATATAAGAAAGTTAGCTTATAAGGATAATATTTATAAAAAGTAATAAACTTATAAAAAAAATAAGGTTAAGAAAAAAGGGACTACTAATGTTCTTACTTTTAAAGTTAGAAATTATAAGAGATTATAATCTTTATTAGTAACTAACTTAATTAAAATAATATATATATCTATATATAAATTATGATAATAATAAATAGAGTAACTTATAAGTATCTTAAATTAATCTTTCTATTAGAAGGTAATAGTTAATAAGTAATTTATAAGAAATATAAGTCTTATCTAATTTAAAGCACTTATAGTTTTATAATAAGGGTTAATAAATAACATAAAAGAGAAAAAAGAAATTATAAAGTAACTAAAGGCTTATTATTTTTCTTATAAGCTAGTAGAGAGAGTAGGGTATATATTATAAGCTTATACTATAATAGTAATAGCTAGGCTATACCTATTGTATTATTTAACTAAATATATAAACCTACTTTATATATATATATATATAACCTATAAAAAACCTACTTCTCTTCTTAGCTTTAGATAACTAGAATTAAGCTACTATTTGCTTATAATAGTAGCACTAGCCCTTTATATAGGGTAATAGCTTATACTTTATATATAAAATAGCTAGACCTAAGCCTAGGGCTTAAAAAGCTATTAGCTATACTAAGATATTATAGTACTAAGGGTAAAGCTAAGAATAAGTAATTAGCTAGAGAGATAATTACCTATCTAATAGTTTACTAAGCTTAATAAAGTTCTCTAGACTCTTACTATAGTATAAAAACCTAACCTACTACTAGGAGGGTACTAGAGAAGTACTAGGCTAATAGGTTCTAAAGATAGGACCTTAGAGAGAGGAGATTATATTAGGTACTAGAAGGGGAAGTACTAGCACTAGACTAGCAGGGCCCTAGGTAGGGCTCTAGGGTATTATAGGTTAGGATAATATTATACTATAGCGTATACAAAAGGGGGTTTTATAATAGCTTTAGAGTTTTCTAGAGGGATAGATTAGAATAATAGTTACTAGTAACCCCTAACTGCCTAGCTACTAACTCCTTTACTTAGTACTATATATGCCTCTGATACTATTGTGAAATAGGTTCTGTGGCTTTATACGCACACTGAGTTGACTATTGGACTGGGGAATCACCGATCTGCAGAGAACAATTATGCAAAACACCAAGGAACAATTGTATCGAGAGCAATACCAGTCTTGGGCTATGGGTCTGTCTTATTGTGTCCTGGCCTTGACGGCAAGAAGCAAGGGCCACTGGCCTGAATATCTTGTGGACGAGTCACGCTTGGACAGATGTGCCAAGTACAAATTCGAACGAGGGTCGCCTTGGAGCATAAACGCCTTTGACGGTTGACTAGTCGAGCAGGCTGATCAGGTTGCCTTCCGTTTGTTCCTTTCTTGCCTGCTCGGGTCAGCTCAAAGTCCCAAACAAATGGCAAGAGCCGTAATGACTCACCTTCAACTCCGCGATCTCCTTTTTCAGCAGTAAAATCTCCGTCTCCTTGGACGCCAGTGCTGAGCGTAGCCGGGCGTTGTCGCGAGCATGAAGAGTTGGTGGCAGCAGAGACTCGTGCAGAGCATACGCCATGACATCGAGGTCATCGACGATACTGCGGAAAGCGGCACTGGCACTGATATTGGCGCGGACGTTTGGGTTATTGCTTGTGTGCACCGAGATCTGCGCCGCGGCTCGACTCTGATCGATCGAAGCTGCCTCTAGGTTCTTCTTTTCCGATGAAACTTTGACTCGGTGGGCTTTGACGAGTCTTTCAACGTCCCTCTTGGTGATTTTAGACTTTAACCCACCCACCCCACTTCCGCAAAGCCCCCACCTCCGCAAATGCCGAAAATGCCGCATCTATCCTCTTCCATCAACATCACCACCTTTTTCAAACTATCACAACAATTGCCATATATCGCCAAACAACGCCATTTTTTGAGGATATCTTCTTCAACCCATCATGAAGCAATACTCCGAATTTGAGCTCCAACGGGCGCTGGCAGATGCGCGAGATGGGCGCCCTATCAGTAGGGCTGCCCAGCAATGGGGCATCCCATACCATACCCTTTATTATCGGCTGAAAAGGGGTAGGCAAAGTAGGAATGCTGCTTTTGCCGATATGCAGCGTTTAACCCAGTCCCAGGAGGATAATCTGGTTGCCTATATATTAACCCAGGAAGCTCTGGGCTGCCCTATTTCCCATGGGCAATTGAAGGGCCTGGCAGAGCGTATGCTGGGCGATGGGCAGCAACCTCTAGGGAGGAAGTGGATGCGGCGATTTCTGCGGCGAAACCCATTAATCCGGACCAAGCGATCCAGGGCGATAGATGCCAGGCGCTGGCGAGCCCATTCGCCAGAAATCATCCAGCAATTCCTCGATCGTCTGGATATCCTAGAGATTAAGGGTATCCATCCATCTAACTGATGGAATATGGATGAGACAGGTATCATGGAGGGCAAAGGGACTAATGGGCTGGTGCTGGGCTCTGCCGCATCGCGATATATCCAGAAAAAACAGCCTGGATCCAGGGCATGGATCTCACTGTTGGAATGTGTGTCTGCTGATGGGCAGCGCATACCCCCATTGGTTATATATAAGGGCAAGTCCCTCCAGACCCAGTGGTTCCCATCCAACCTATCTAGATATGAAGGGTGGCACTTCACATATACTGATAATGGCTGGACGATTGACCAGACTGCCCTTAGATGGCTGGAGAAGGTCTTCATCCCATATACCCAACCCAGCCAACCAGGGGCATATAGACTGCTGGTTCTAGATGGGCATCACAGCCATATAACCACTGACTTCATGTGGAAATGCTGGCAGCATCGCATCTGGCTGTTATATCTGCCGCCGCACTCCTCTGCAGTCCTCCAGCCTCTAGATGTGGCTGTCTTCAGCCCATTAAAGCACGCCTATAGGAAGGGGGTTGAATCGATGGATGATATAGTGACGGATTCAACAGTGGCTGGCAAAAGGGCATTTCTAGCCTGTTATTTAGAGGCCAGAGATGCGGCAATAACCAGCCAGAATATAAGGGCTGGCTGGAAAGGGGCTGGGTTATGGCCGGTCTCTTCAAGGCGCCCCCTATCCAACCCCCTGGTATCCAAGGCATCCAACCAGCCCATCCAGGCCAGCCAGCCCATCCAGGCTGGCAGCCAGCAGTGGGATGAATCCGTATCTGTTATCCCATGGTCAACCCCTCGCCGGCCTGCCGAACTACGGCATCAACTATATCAACTCCAACAGTTGGGTAAGGATGGGCAGGATACCCATACTATCCGTCACCTATCTAGAAAGGTGCAAAAGGCGTATGATGAAGAGTTCTTCCAGGGGTCTGTTATAGAGCAGGAAAACAGGGCATTAAGGGCCCAGCTAGATAACCTGCTTAACTGTAGGAGGAAAAAGGCCCCTACATCCCCCAACAGTCGATTTGCAGCCATACGGCAGAGCCAGCTATCAGGAAATACGGATATCGGCAATATGGATAGTCCGGATGAATCCAGCGCATCCGAATTATCCAGCGAGGCCGAAAGTTGCATATGGGTGGGCGGCAGACCTGAGGAATAAAGTGGTGATAGTGGTGGTGTTGGTGGTTATGGGGATTTGCGGAGGTGGGGGCTTTGCGGAAGTAGGGTGGGTGGGTTATGAAAAGGCTCTGTAGCCGATTAATCATTGATTCGAGGAAGGTAATGTTGTCGCGGGTGGTCCTGGCGGCAGCGGTTTGATTGTCGAGAAAGCTCTCCAGTTCGATTACATGGAACTGCGTGAGGTAGCAAGCCCGCTGTGCCTCTTTCAAGCCAGGATGGGCTGCAGCCCGAGCAGATCTTTCCATAGAGGGAGTGGGAGGAAGGAGAGTCATGTTTGATGGGTGGAGGGGGCTTGAGAGGTTCGAAAGTCAACGGATATGGAACTGGGTAGACGTTAGCAAAGGGCGATAACGCGAAAGAGGATCGTCGGTTTGTTGAACCGAGGGGTAGGAATGAAGACCAAGAGTGTGTGTATCCACCTACAAAGGGTAGGATTATCGAACTGAAGTGAAAATCGCAAGAGACAACAGCATGGAAGGTATTGTAACCGGGTGATTGAAGCCACCTTATAAAGGGTGAAGTGCGTGGGCGATGGGTGGAAAACGAAAGCGGGAGGTCAGACAGATTGAAGGAAGAAAGACGGGATAGACTCGAGTGGGTGGGACACTAATATTGTTGAGATGGAAGCCCGGAGCCTCGCGTTCGTTCTTTCAGAGAAAGGCCAGATGAAAGCAGAGAGAAGAATCCTTCTTTCCATCTTTACCTTATTTGGTGGATACCACGTACATGGAAGGTGTGAAGACGAGGAAGGGGCAAAATGCAAGCCGCACCTGCCAAGGATAAAATGGAACGAGAAGCAAGTGCTCCGTCTTCTCGCACACATCAGGTCAACTGGCAGGCAGTTGATATCCTCTGAAAAAGATACATGGAAGAAGAGGAGATGCTTGCCATCCTTTCCATCTTTGTCTTACTGGGTATGTTGTTGTTGTAAATGGGCGACTAAGTCACCAGGCAATAAACAGAAGCAGTGCCTTTATGTGGTCGATGCTACTTCAATGCTGAAGTACCTAGGTATGTAGGTGCTGTTTCCATCCCTCTTCTGATGTTTGATCGGTCCATACCCTTTCGAAATCAGATAAAACTTTGGACGATATATCTGTTGTTGCTGTTGGGGATTTTGCGAGGCACCCTTCTCGGTCAACAGCCCATTCATTGAGACTTTGGTATCGCAGGGGTCGTACTACGGTCAGAAATAGTGTGTATGTTGCTATGGCTGATGGATTGGATAGATGAAGAAGAATAGTGAAGTTGATGATGATGATGATGTATTTAACGTCCAGAGTAAAAGGGACGTGCCGGGCAATGCCGACATGGTCTATGCTAATCTATACTATTCTACAGGCTACCGTCTTCACCTAACGTTCCTGATCAATGAATCGGGCAGATTTCGGAAAAGAAATTGGTTGCCTCCATCCATTCGCACAGAAGAGAGGCTCCCTGCGAAGTACCTAGCAGAAAATCTATGCTTGCCTTCGCCATATGTCGGCGGAGATGCCGCGGAGTAGCCTTACGGCCACGCTTGCAGAAGTAGAAGTGTACTGGGGTTTTGCGTCTTCCACAACTGCAGTCGAGCAGTGCATCCTGATGAGCAAACCTCTCGTGGTATGCTGCGAAGTCTCCATGATGCGATCTTGCCGCATATAGCCTTCCTAGCAAATGCCGAGGAAGGCGAAGTTCGGGGGGCTTGGGATGAGGACTTATCCCAAGGTCAGCATACTGCCGAGGGCAGATTGACGGCCATCTCCTAGCGAAAGCCTGGAGATCGGCTGCTCTAGACTCCCGCTTCAAGTGTGCCAATGTAGGCTGTGGTTGTGATTCTGGGATTTGTTTGCAGGCCTCCTTGGCAAGAGCGTCTGCTTCCTCGTTTCCTGCTATTCCCGTGTGTCCAGGGCACCACCAAATGTATACCCTGCCAGGCATCGTCCAGCTTGTCCGTCCTCTCTGTGCCCAAGAGGCGGAGAGCTCACTAAAGGCCCTAAACCTAGCCTGGCTGCTTCCTGGGCTCCGGGTGACGAGCCTGGCTGCGACTGCGAGGTTATCGAGGCAGACGTGAACATTGTCTGCCATCCGCGCCGTGGGAGACCTCATGGCTTCCAGTAGGCCCCGAAAAGCGGCTTGCGCTTCTGCGTCAAAGACCTCCGTCTGATGACCGAGCGGCTCTGATCCTCGAAAGATCTGCCGTGTGGCCTGGTACCCAACCCAGCCTGCTCCGGCGGCGGTTCTGCTACCGTCCAACATCTGGGAGCCGTCGGTGTAGATAACAATGTCCCGCTTTGAGAATGTTCCCAATCTGTCTGTAAAGGCGATGGCCAGTTCTTCTTTGGTCTTCCTAGGTTCATAGCCGACCATGCTAAGGGCCGTGTGCCAGTCAGCTAGGCGCTCCCAAGGTGGTAGGTCTAGCGGGTCGATGTGTTCAGCATTTATATCGGTGAGGCTTGCCATTCGCCGCAGTCTTGAGTCCAGCCCGGGCCTGTCGCCGAGCCTCGTTCGGAGGGGGTGTCGTTCGTCAAGGCGATGGATCCTTACGGAGGCTTTGTAGAGCTTCGCGTCTAGCGTCACCTCTGCCGGGGGCAGGGCTGCTTCGCGCTGAAGGATCGATAGAGGCGTCGTTTTATATACGGGAAGTGCAGCTCTAACGGCTTTGGCTTGCGTGATGTCAAGTTGGCGGAGTAGACCGTTGACCCCGTTCGAGGCGATGTGCCCATTCCTGATCCGATTCCTGCCCGGCCACCATGCCTCTGATGCATAGTACTGGATGGGTAGTACGCAGGAGGTCATGGTGCGGCAAAGCAGGTGGGCCGGCGCGCCCCAGACGGTGTTCCCTAGTCCCCGTAGTCCGCTGATCACTTGGCAGGCTTTGGCGCAGAGGCCTTTCACATGGTTCTTGAATGTGAGTCTTCGGTCGAAGTGGACCCCAAGCCACCGTAGGGAGGCCCCTCGATTGACGGCCTGAACTGTGTGTTGCCTCCCGTCTAACAGTCTGACGGTGATTGGCGGGTTTCCATCTTTTGGTCTCTTGGTGAAGTGGATGAGCTCGGATTTATCTGTGTCGAAAGTAATTCCCTCTAACGTCCCCCATGCTTGGGCTTCTTCCCATTCTTTCGCTAGCAGGGCACAATTGTCCTCTAGTGACGTTGAGCTTGCCATGATGGCAATGTCGTCGGCATAGCCAAATCGAGATCGCACCCTGCCTGGATGAACAGTGCCCAGCTTGAATAAGGGTTCGATGTAAAGCATGAAGAGGATGGGAGACACGGGCGAGCCCTGTGGTAGACCACACTCAAGGTCGAAGACGTCTCCCATCTCTCCGTCTAGCCTTATTCTTGCTCTTCTCCCGAGGACGAAACTCGAGACCCACTGCACGAGGTTCTCCGGCCATCCTTGGCATCGGAGGCGTCGGATCAGCCTCCCTGGCAGCACAGCGTCAAAGGCCCCTTTGATGTCGAGCGTAAGCATAGAGGTGACAAGACCTCTTTGCCAGGCACACTCGATATCGTGGATGGCAGCGGCGATGAGGTCGCTACACGAGCGGAGGGGAGGGCCCCGAACTGTTGGTCGTGCAGTACCCGGAACTTGACTGTGATCCAGGCAAGCCTTCTTGCGACAAGTCTCTCCAAGCCTTTTCCGAGTACAGACAACAGCGCGATTGGTCTATACGAGCGCGGGAGCGCCCTGTCTCTCTTGCCCGGCTTAGGCAGGATGACTAGGATAGCTTCTTTGAAACAGGTAGGATGCCAGCCCTCGCGTATGCATCCGCTGTAGAGCCAGAAGACGGTGTCCTCGATAACGGGCCACGCTGTCTTAAGAACGGCGGTAGTGATTCCGTCGGACCCGGGAGTGGTGCTTCCCGCAGAGAAGATTGACGTTTGTACCTCGTCTTTTGTAACATGCGGGAAAGGAAGATTGGCCTCCAGGCGAGGTCCTGGGCTCTCTGCTGATATGTCTGTGGAGATGGCGGCATTTCTGAGGAGGACGCGGGCGAACAGATCCCGCTTCTCCTTCGGTTGTGATACGAGCATGGTTGGATTGCTCCCATCTCGGAGTGGAGGGTCTGGAAGGATCCCTTGGCCTTATGCCACCCGACCATTTCAAATACGTCTTTGCCAGTAGAGGCTGCGCCGATCTTTCCTCTCCAGTACGTGTCCTTAGAGCGCCGCAGCTGATGGAGAAAGTCCTGTTTAAGAGCGTCCTCCTCGTTTCGCTCCCATTGACAATCTATTCCCAAAGCGCAGAGTCTTGCCACAGTTGCTCTCATGGTCGTGTAGGCTCGGTGTTTCCGCCTGCAGTTCTCGTCCCAGTATGGCCTCCCAGGTCCTCTGCCAAACGCGCGCCTAGTAGAGGCCGTAAGCGCTTCTCTGAGGCAATCTGTAAGCTGCTGTGCTAGCATGTCTAAAGCCTGTGGATCTCTTGCGTTGCTTGCAGTATGGCGCATGGGGAATAGTGAAGTTGCTGGCTGGTCGGGTTGTGGATATGGGGGAGGAGGCCGAGGTGAGTCACGTGCTAAGGCACGTGACCGTCAGCTCGCGTCCACCCGATTTCCGCCATGCCCGATGAATGGCATCCCGACAGAGACATCAAGGAGTCGATCGTAACTGACCTCACATCTCCACTTGCAGCTTTGTTGAACAAACACCCTCGCGAGTTTCAACCCTCCATACATATGCTTTCAAAGCACCTGGGCACGAGTATCACTGACTGAAAGAGTCACTGGTCACTCCCGTGTTTGACCAAAATGCTCTGATATCATTCTCCAAGTAAGTAAAGGCTTTCATCCGAGTCCATCATATACATCCTCAATTATTTTCTGTCAAGAAACGTATGATATTCGTCCCTATGGCTGCAGAGCATCGTGTCCCTTCTAAGAATTTCTTTGCTTCATTTCATTTCAATACTTGCACCTCGGTCAAACAGACGTCAGTAATTTGGCCGGTTGGAATCATCGAACTATGAGTTATTGCGCTGTTAAACTAAGCTATATGAAAGCCTCTTGTAGATGTTAAAGCCACGCATGTTACCTTTTTGCTTTTGATAGTGACCATCAGGTTGATCCCATAGCCTATATCCTCTACTGGAACCGCAAAGAAAAAGACTTTTACAATATTCTTCAATTCCTTGAGCTGGGTTAAGAGAGAACCTGTCTGGTGTGGTCCGCTAAGATAGTTTCGCGAGGTGCCCACCGTCTGGATCTCTTGGCGCCACGAGGAACATCGGACGTTCAATACTGCCCGTACGCGACGTCGTCTTTTTCTTTTTTTGGAGAGGGGGCAGGGGAGCACTCAGCTATCATCAGAAGACATTTACTCCTTGTGTTGTTCAAGCCTTTGCCAAGTTTGCAAGGCGCCAAAAATAGAGTCTCTTGCCAATACTGAGTATGATGTAAACGGGGTTTAAAAAAACGTTCTGAAGCAAAATGACATAACCAATAAGATATGAAGCTAGAATGCTCTTGACCAATAATTTTCACCACAGACCTGGGACCCAAGAGACTCCGTTCCCGCTTGGCATGCGGCGTAGAAGCTTCCATGTATCATGCTGCGGAATGAAGAAAAGCGAAACAAATGCGCCTTCAAAGCCCTGCGTACAGGAGAGAAAAAGCTCAAATTCCTCCCCGCGTTGCTGTCAGCCCAAAACGAGGCGCCGGCGAATCAACTGGATCAACGAAACCTCTCCGGCTAATGCGGACAGTCGAGTTCGGCTTTCAGAGAGCTCCGAGTAAAACCCGACCGAAATTTAGACCCTGTTGTCAACATACAGAACAGCGCGATTGGACATGTTTTCGGTTAACTGGACACCTTTGATGGTGGGAAAGGAAAGAGACAAGACATAATGTAGAAGGGCAGACCAGCTGGCGTTGTCTTGACGTAGGGATCAATAGCAGGGCCACGATTCACGCCTACGATATCATCCTGGCGAACTAGCGTTACTTTGCCGAATGCATGGGCTCCCAGCCGTCTGCGGTATGTGATCTCCTCCATTCGAAGTTCGTGCAGGGGTCATCCCATTTGCGCCAGGAGATGAAGTTGAAACATGAAACGGGGATAAACGGCTGCTTGAACTCTTGACCTACTGCTCTTGAAGAAAGTGCACGAAGAGTCAAGTACACAATACGCTTATTGAAGGTGGGACAAAGTTAGGACCAGAAATCCTTTCCCCTTAGACTCCCTTCAAAGTGTTGGATCTCCCAACCAACTAAATCTCATAGAGGGATTGATTTATTCAGGCACCCCTTTTCCCCAACTGGGTTTGCATCCAAGACGGGCTTTTTTGCTCTGGTGAATCCTTCTCGTCAGGGACTAAAATCCTGACCTGTAAAACAAGTTATGCTCGCGCCCAATGGACGAAAAGGTTCCGCCACGCAGTTGATCAAATAAGGCTTCTCTCTCTGATAATCTTGGACCGCCGTCCACCATCCAACGTCCGAGCTTGGCGCTCGTCCTCCAATGTCCGCGCTTACCACGAGCTTTCGATACTGCCACGCGTACAGCACGTTCACCGTGTTGTCAGTATGACGGGATACTGGCATAATCATCAGCCAACCAGGAGCTGCACGCTCTCATCTGCATGTCCCGCTGGATAGATCGGATGAATGGGCGGATGCGCAGCCGAACAGGACGTCTCCAAGCGACGATCGCATCGCCGTGCGGGGGTCTACCCATCACCGTGTCAAGGCACCTAGGTGGCGATGATAAACTTTCAAAAGCGGCCCCGCAAGCCAAGTTTGTGGTACAGCGGTGGATCCACGGAATAATAACCCCCAGCCCTACGGCACGCCTCTTCCCGACCTCCGCCCCTTTGGGGCCCGAGGATCCAGAACTCTAAACCGGTTTCGCGACACCAACGCGACATCTCTCCTGTCGGATCCGGGAAGCTTCCAGCAATCCATTCGCGTACAGTAGAGCAAACGACGCGAACTCTGCCCATCTCACCTTGCGACCTTCGACGCTGCCCGATTGACGTTAACGGCTTCTCATTTGCGATATCGAGAGTGTCCTTGATATCTGTCCGGAAGCGGAATAACTGAACTATGATTCCGTACAGGCCTGTGGCAGATCTGGAATAAACCTTTCTAGAGTTTTACGACTAATTATGGGCAGGCCAAGCCAGCGTCATCATCGCGGCCGTTGCTGGACCCGGCCTCAATCGAGATATCCATTATCATAACCATACGCCACTTCTAGTTGGACATCTTTCTCAGCTAGACTGAGCATGGAACTCCGGAGATGACTGTGAAAATTGACCTTCTTTTATCATAATTGATTGTGTACATGATGCTGGTAAATAGTTGCATTGTGAAGGTTGGATCCCGTTTTCAAATGATGACCCGTTTTTCTGGGACATTTTCTTTCGGGAAAGGAAGTGCCATCCCCCAAAATATCTCCTTATGGTCCAAACTAAAGGGATGCAATGGAGGGAACAAGTAGTCTCAAGGCCTCTCAGTACTATTTGTCAAACATCCAGATGTTCGTGCTCTCCGGCCTCGGCATCTCCATCCTCTTGTCCATGGGGCTTGACGGTGGGCTTTCAAACATCCAGAGGTTTGTACTGTGCGGTCGTGCCTTCACTCTACTCTGACTCAGGGGGCTTGCCAGTGCTTTTTCAGGACTGGGGAGGTCCTTCAACTCCAGACCATCTTTCCTTTTGATGTCACTTATCTTGATGTTTGTCCTTCTTTGCGATGCGAGGGACTGCCATGGCGGTGTCCTGCACCATAAATCCGGGTCAACACCTGTGCCCTGCCGCCTCTTGAAAGCGTTGGGAAACCATCTGTGGAGTACGGAGAGCATCTTTCTGAATATCTCTGTCGCCAAGGGTCTGATTCCTGGGATAGAGAGGGCAATGAGAGTCGCACCAATCTCTGCGACCTCAATTGCAAGTAGCGGGCTGTAGATCCATGACTGGTCCGGTTGCCACTGTCCGTTGATTACGAGGACGAGCCTAGCCACTGAAATGGCGACGACCCTGTGCAGTTCAGTCAACCGATGTTTCAAGATGGGGCTTGTGAAGCGGCTTACAAGATACCAGGCAACAAAATGCAGGCAAGCTGGATCATTCGCTTTCGAGTCATATCCAACATTCGTAACATTGCGATTGGTATCCCAAACAGCACAAAGTCGGAGAGAAGCGAGACGGCAGAATTGATTCCGTAAACGAAGCCCCACGGGAGGCACTTGTAGTTGGTGAACTGGGTCTGCCATGCATATGGCCAGAGTGCCGTTACCGGAAGGCAATGGAAAACGATCAGGAGCATCTGCGTCATATATGCGGCGAGAAGAAAGAAAGCAGCTCCCTTGATTGCCAGCAGGAACCGACTGTGAACACCACAGACGCGGTGGTAGAAAGCCAAGCCCGAAAACCGGCAAAACAAAAGCGCACTCGTGTAAACGAGGTGGGCGGTGAAATCGAGAATTTCGGTCTCGTCCAGGATATCTTGAGTCATAACAAATTGAATGAATGCAAAATGTCGTCCTGAACCGATGTTTATCAGTATAATGCACAGAGGGACGAAGGCTATGAGCATTGCCTGGAGCCGTCTGGTTAGCCCAGCTCGTTCATCGGTATAAGATATCAAACCTTACCATCGATACCACAGCGAGGATGTCGTCAGTCCCAAATACCTTGCGGAGATATAATCGCGAGAATGCTCGGCCGTTCACGATCACCAGTGTGAGTGCAAACATGACGATAACCGCGTATATCGACGGCGTGTCCCTATCCTCCTCCAAGTATGCAAGGCTGATATCCGCTGGTACGCGGCCGGCCGCGACAGCGGTTACGGCCTCAGAGTCGCCCAACATTGCGATGATGGCCGGCGAGATGTTGACGACCGGGCTGAAGAAGTCGTGTGGTGAGAGAAAAGGGTAGCCCGACAGGACTCAGACGATGAGATGCAACGTCCAAAACCTATATGTGATCAAACGGGTGCTGCGAGATCATGCGTCCTGCATTCTAGTTTGGAGCCTATCAGATGACACAGATTCGCAACTTTAACTGGACGGGCGGGCACCCGAGTCTGTACGTATGCTTGGATTGAGGCTGCCAAGAAGGTTCACGGTTGTGTCTGGGCCAAAGAACCTTGACGAGGCTTAACACCAATCTTCGGAGACGGTGTCCGTGCAATCGGCCGGTTCATGCTTTACACGCCCCTCTTCCATGAATGCGGTAACAGTTGACGTTGCCAAGGGACCAAGACAACGAATAATCCCAACAGTGGCTCTTTTAATGATGTGACATTCCTGTTAGATTGGTTGCGAGTAATGGAACGTATGAACCAAACGTGCTTTTGTTCTGATAGCAAAGTGTGAGGTGAATGGCATGTTGGACGAGACCGCTCGTTTATCATTCCGCAGTTCCGGGCCGGGGCTTGACTTTTGGGCAAGGAGGCAAATCGGTAAATCACCAACAAGGACTTCACTGCTCCTCCGATAACTGGGGTCACCTCGCTAGTAGCTTCAAGCGGCGAGTTTCCAATACAACCTCCTGTCAGGGTCCACCCCCACCACACTAGACGTTCCTGGCCCATCTAAGGATAGACTCGAAACGAAGCATCTCTAGAAGTGAATGGGCGAGAGTTTAGTGCCCATCAAGGTTGTTTCTAGGAAATATGCTAGAGATTCGGCTCATGTTCTCCAGTATCTTGAATCTTCAAGAATCACGTGTGTCTATGGACTAAAACCGATTAGGATGCTAGCTGTCCTTGTGAAAGTTGCACTGGGCAGAGGCACTACGTGGGCATATAAGGACCTGGCCAGTTAGAGCTCGGGCAAGGGGGGTTGCCAGAGCTTGGACGACACGGCATCGCTTAGACTACCTCGATTCAATGGCAGCGATCTGGAATTAAACAATCAGTCCAAATTGATTATCCTACCAGAATCAAGATAACAAACTTTGGTCCGGCCATCTCAGACGAACAACACAATCAAGTTAAAGCGTAAACATTTGTTTGCCATGTTCTCATGTTTGCCAGATATGATTAAGTGATCCAAGTCAAGAAGATCTTAGACCGATACTTAGAAGTCATTATCAGCATGAAGTTTCCTAGACCGCTTATGACAGTAATATCCGTTTGATCGTAGCCGCCAAGCATGGTCTATTTATCAAAGTCACGAAGCCACATAGCGCCTGTACTTTTTCCTAGTCATTAAGAAACTCAAGATGGGTTAAGAATGCAGTATTGTCTGCTCGAGCGGGGTTCATACAAATCGTGAACATCACTTTCTTAAACAGACATCCTCTTGATCTCGCTTAGTAGACTATTCCACATTGTAAGCACCAGGTTCCACAGTGACGAGAAAGGTTATCTGTATTCCAATAAATACAAGGAAGGTATCGTTTGCGTTAGCATTCTAAGTCATGGTAGGATGGAAACTGACAACCGAGCATCCTGGAGTGATGCCTCGCAAACTTACTTGGATAAACAGGTCAAATAGAAAATCCTTGTGCTGCTTGCATTACGTCAAGGATTACGAAAACGATGAGACTGGACCAGAATCTTCGTCCCGACCCATTTCCAGGCAAACTCAAACGGTCCAATCAATTAGCTTTTCTACTGGGCTTCTAGTCTTTCTTTTCCAGAAAGTATTATATTTCTAAGTGTGATGGCTTCATCAGTTCTATTCTACTGGGTGCCAACTTGTAGTGGTAGGCTCATTATCTCGTAGTCCCGCCGGAACTCCCGTTCCGAACCCTGTGCAGATGAACGGTTTCTCCTAACCCTTGAAAGCACTTGCATTCATTTCAGACAAGTTTTGTTCCATCACTCTGAATTGACATCTGGCATCCTCTCACTCAGGCCGGTGCAGCACAACGTCTCATCTCAGATTGGTGATATGCATGCTGGTAATACTGAACGGCCTTTCAATAAATTGGTCTTGGAAAATTGTGTCGTGCACTGGTGTATATAGCTTGTGAATGACATATCGAGGGGACGATATAAGTTTAATTGAGACCCCGGATCATAGAAGGAGTCTGGTCTTGGATTGGATCACTGACTTTTGAGCGGGCATAGCCTGAGAGCTATAACTTATGCGGAAAATAGCTAGGTTCAAAATGTGGCATCCTCATGCCGTTAAGAAAGGACATGGAGGGAGTAAGCTACTTGCTGGTGAGGTGAAGATCTATCCTAGATGTACGAGATGAATATTATACATGTTTCATGTAAGACGCAGCCTAAGAAAGTACGCATCACCATGCCTCCTTTAGCTGAAACATGCCAGCCGACGTCGGAATTGAGTACAGCGGAAACAGGTGGGTGGCAATGTCAACGCAACGCAATCAACATATTTAAAGAGGATTCATTCATAATCAGTCCGGCACTCCATCGGCTGAACAAAGAGCGAGGCACTAGGCGTTGTTATCGCCTTGTAGCTGGAGCTCGAATCGGATACTAGTGAGTGTCAGAGGCAGTGTAGTACCAAGTAAAGGAGTTAGTGGGAGGGCAGTTAGAAGTCACTAGTGACTGTTATTCTAATCTATCTCCTCCCTAAACCTTAATACTATTATAAAAACCCCTTTTATGTGCCCTTTGGTATAACGTTATTCTATTTTATAGTATCCCCTAGGCCCTACCTAGTACCCTACTAGCCCTAAAGCTAGTACTACTTTTAGAAACCTAATATAATCCCTTTTCTCTAAGGTTCTATTCTTAGAACCTAGTAGTTAATTAGTTAGCCCCTTTATTAGTACCTTAGTACCCTACCTATAATATTACTTGTACTTTAGTAAAGTCTAGGAACTCTACTAAGCTTAGTAGACTACTAGATAGGTAGTTATCTCCCTAGTTAACTACTTACTTTTAGCCTTATTCTTATTCTATAGTAGCTTAGTATAGCTAATAGCTTCTCTAGTACCTTATTAAGCTTAGCTATCCTATACTTAGGGTATAAGTCTTAGGCCTTTATTACTATTAGTAAGGAACTACTTACTTTACTATAGAAGTACCTTACCTACTTATAGTATTACTTTAGTTACTTACTTCTTTTTCTTTTTTATAGCCTAGTATTCTATTATCTATAAAGTAGTATAGTTAGCCTCTATTACTTATACCTTTATTTCTCTAGTAGTTAAGCTCTAAGTTATGTTATTCTTAGTATAATAGTAAAAGTATAATTTATAGTAATAAAAGAGGTATTAGTACCTCTCTAGTACCTTCTACCTCTCTTTCTTTCTAGAGGTATTATTATTTTTTTATAAGCTAGAGTTATTATTACTACTTACTTATATATATACTACTTAATAGAATAGCTAGACTAGCCTTCTCTTTTTTACTTTTTACTTATTTTTTTTTCTTTATAATATTTTTATATTATTATTATTTTTTTACTTTTTATTATATCTCTATTACTATAGTAGTAATAATAATACTAGCAATAGTAATACTAATAGTAGTACTAGTACTAGCTACTTCTCTATTACTACTATTATATTCTCTATACCTTCTACTAATCCTACTATTTTAGGTAGCTCTAGTACCCCCTCTAGTCTCCCCCTAGTAGCCCCCCCTATTAATAATAACTACTCTAATACTTCTAATATTATTAACTCTACTATTATATATAAGGTCCCTTACTATTACTACCTTTAAGCTATAGTAAAGTAGTAGTTTAATATAAAAAATACTATTACCTATCTTTTCTATTATATTAAAACCTTGAGTATCCACTTATTTCTCTAGTACCTCCTTACTATCTCTCTACTATTCTAACTATTCTAACTATTAGTAATAAGTATTTCTACTATACTAGCTAGTATAATAAGCCTTATATCCTTATAAGCTTACCCCCCCCCCCTACTATTACTACTTTTATAGCTATTAGTCTACTACTAACTTATAGTAAGCCTTATATATTACTACTACTATTACTTTTACTTTTAAGGTAGTTTTTAAGAACCTCTATAAAGAAGCTAACCCTTACTTTTATTACTATTTTATAAGTATATATATACCCCTATACTTCTCTAGTATTTCTTAGCCTAATTCTTTTTAAAAGAAGATTAAAAAGGCTTAGCTTATAAGCTTAAAAGCTCTTTAGATAAAGGCTTCTAATATATTAATCTCTAATACTAAGTATAAGGTAATATAGAAAAAGGAGAAGTAGCTCCTTTACTAGTATAAGGTCCTTACCCTTAAGAATATTTACTTTACTAT
Source organism: Colletotrichum echinochloae (assembly GCA_016618095.1). Taxonomy (NCBI): domain Eukaryota; kingdom Fungi; phylum Ascomycota; class Sordariomycetes; order Glomerellales; family Glomerellaceae; genus Colletotrichum; species Colletotrichum echinochloae. Next base: position 2,171,489 of record JADEZT010000009.1, read on the forward strand.
AAAATAGTAGGCTAAGTAAGCTAAGTTATTAGCTAAGAGTACTAAGATTACTATTCCTATTACTTAAAACTAAGTTATTATACTTTATAAGTAGACTAAGGCTATTAAGGTCTAGAGTACTCTCTTCTTAGACTAGACTAAGTCCTATACCTATATTATATATCCTTTTCTTACTTTAGTACTTCCTTATTACTTTCTTATAGTTTTAATAATAGCCTCTAGTATACTAGTAAGATTAACTCCTAGGCTAGTAGATTAGATCTTAAAAAAGGTATTACTAATAGTAATAAGAAGGAGTCTAACTGATAGGCCCTAGTACTTCCTATATACATCTCTAGTCTTCTACTAATATCTCTTTACTATTTATTTAGTTAGTTACTTATTTCTAAGCTTAGAATACTTAGTCCTTAAGCCTCTCTACTCTCTAGCCTTAGTATTAAAAAGATAATAAAACCTAGTTACCTTATAGCTATATAATTATTAACTTAGTTTCTCTTTAATAGGCCTTTAGTAATCTTCTATTTATAATCTTATTATAGTTTCTTTATTATATTTTACTATAGTTTCTAAGAGTTCTCTTTCTTTTTATACTCTTATTACTTCATTAGATACTATTGATTTCTCTAGAAGCCTTTATATATAATTATTCTCTTTACCTAGTATATATCCTTTTCTTTCTTCTTAATAGAAACTACCTATAGCTCTACTACTACCTTATAAAACTTCTCTAATTATAATAGTAAGAATATATTATAGATATAATATTATATTTCTGAGTTAAGCTTATATACTTTTTTTTTACCAACTATCTATATAACTATAAATAGCTTTAAATACTTATCTAAGAGCTTCTTTATAAAGTACTTTTACTATATAAACCTTACTAATAGTAGTAATTTTTTCTCTACTTTAAATACTACTATAGATTGTTTTATATTATACTACCTTTTATAGTTCTTATTAGCTATCTCTAGTATTTAGAGGATTATAGCTTACTAGCTCTATAGTTACTATACCTAGTCTCTTACTAATAAGACCTCTATTAATAAGGCTCTTTCTAGCTTTATATTATTTATATTATATAGTATATAGCCTATTAGAGCCTCTATTAGTAATATCTAGGTTATATTATACTAAGTACTATTATAGATAAACTTAGTTATTAGTAGCTACTTTACTTAATTATCTTACTCTAGGCTATAAAAAGCTTAAAGGAAGTACTTAATATTTTAGTTTTATTAATTTATCTAGCTATCTATCTATAAGTAGTAAGCTATACTTAGCTTTTACTTAATAGTTAGTAGGTAGTATACTACTAACTAGAAATAGCTAGTAAAAAGAGATTCTTAGTTAGATAATATTACTACTAAGATACTAAATTATAAAAATACTCTTTTAATTAAGAGAGATACTAACTAATCTATTATTAGCGTTTTCTATATAGGTATATATAGTATATACTTTAGAAGTTAGTTTACTATAACTAGAATACTATTATAGCTCTCTCTAGTAAATCCTTTTAACTTAGCTAGCTTAGTAATAAAATTTAAAGTAACCTATTTCTATAGTTAGCTAGGTAGTAGTAAAGGTACTAGTTCTCTATAGAGTAAGTAGTAGTATAGCTTTATTTATTAATAAGTTATATATTTTTAAATATACTTTATTATATCCTTCTTTATTAATCTCTAGAAGAATATCTATCTAATCCTTTTAAGTATATAGGTTACCTCTAGGTACTCTCTAACTAACCTATTATAGAATACTATTATAATCTTTATTCTTAGTATATACCCTTTTAGGATAACTACCTTATTCTTATATCTAAGGACCCTATCCTCTCCTTCTAACTAGTTATCTCCTAGCTTTTATTACTTCTTAGAGGTAATTACCTTATTAGCTTATTATATTATTATACTTTCTTTCTCTAAGCTTAAAGTAAGTTCTTTTAATAATAATAGGTATACCTTTGTTAACCTATTACTAATAATTACTATTACCCTCTAGGTAAACCTACTTAGAAAGCTTTCTAGAAATATACCTTATACCTCTTAGTCTTCTATACTTAAGAGCTAATAGTCTAGCTACTATAATAGCCTATTAGCTATATTCTCTTTTTTTAGTTAGTAATTAATCTTAAAGTTAAAGAGAGATAGGTTTTAGAGTAACCTTACTTACTAACTATTAAGCTAGGGCTTATTAGTAAGGTAGTAATACCTTAGGTAGTCTATTAAGAATATAATCCTATTCTAGGTATATAAAAGGTAATACCTTTAGTATATAGCTACCTCTTAGATTATAAGTACCTTAGCCTTTAATATACTATATTATAATTTAATACTCTTTAGCTTTTTAGATAAAAAAGTAATAGAGTATTACTAGTTCTCTACTAGCTATAATAAAATAGCTCTAATTATAAAGTTTAATATATCTATCTCTACCTATATTAGTAGTACTAAGTTAAAGTACTATAGAATAGAGGGTTAGATAAATATAACTTAAAGGTTATAAAAAGCTTTAATTACCTCTTTAGTTATTACCTTCTTCCCTACTACCTTAGCTATTAGTTAGTCTATAAGGGGGGTATATACCTTAGAATAGTTCTTAATAAAGTACTAATAGAACCCTATAAACCTAAGAAAGACCTATATATCTTTAATACTAGTAGAAAGTAGCTACTAAGTAATTACTTCTATATAGGTTTACTCTATAGTAATACCCTCTAGAAATACTATAAACCCTAGAAACCTAATTATCTTAGCATAGAAAATATATTTCTCTAGGTTAGTATATAAGCTAGTAGTATCTAACTAGTATAGTACCTTTTTTATTACTTCTATATAACTAGCCTTATTCTTAATAAAGATTAAGATATTATTAAGATATATAATATAAATAATATTTACTAGCCTAGCTAGAGTATTATTTATATATGCTTAGAAGGTTACTAATATATTAGCTAGTCTAAAAGGTATAATATAGTACTTAAAGTACCTATACTATATCTAGAATACTGTTTTCCATTTATTACTAGTATAGATCCTTATCTAGTAATATATATCTTTAAGATTAAGCTTAGTAAAATACTTTACTTCTTCTAAGTAGTTAAGGATCTCTCTAATTAATAGTAATAGTATATAATTCTTAACTATAACCTTATTAAAGCTATAATAGTCTATATAGAAGTATAACTTACCTCTCTTCTTTAGTATAAATAAGATTAATACCTCTATAGGGCTTTATAAGGGCTAGATCTACCTCTTACCTAGTATATTATTAATATATTTCCTTAGCTCTTCTAACACCTTCTCTATAAGGGAGTAGATAGAGCTAAATAGTAATTTTACTTCTAGCTTAAAGTTAATAGTATAAGAGTAACCTTTATCTCTAACTAGTTTAGCTACTAAGTTTATATTAAATATATATACTTATTCTTAATATTCTTTTAGTAGTTTAAATCTCTTTATCTCCTCTTCTTTTTTCCTCTCTCCTATATAAAATAGTAGCTCTAATACCTTCTTAGCTCTCTCTATATATAGATAATAAACTAATAAGTTATATACTAGTATTACTACTACCTCTCTTTATACTCTCTTTAATACTTTTCTTTTCTAGATAAGTTATAGGTAGCCTTCTTTTAATAAGTAAGTCTATTTAATTATTACCTACTTAAGATTTAGCTATACCTTTTATCTCTAGAAGATCTCTAGAATAGTATTATATATACCTATATTACTTACCTAGTAGGTATAGAACTATACCTTTCTTACTTTTATATTATCCATTACTTCTATTACTAATATTATTACTTTATAGTTAGATATCTTATCTTTTTATATCTCTAGTAACCCTGCTCCCTCTCTATAAACCTCTATTAATACCTTCTTATATAATATTCTCTAATATATAATATTCTTATTTACTCTAGAGTTAATTAATACCCTTTCTTTTCTTTATATACTAATTACTTTAATATAAAAGTCTACCTTAAAGTAATAATATAGTTCTTCTCTCTAAGAGATCTATATATTATTAACCTTTATAACTACTAGCTAGGCTACTAGTATATAATACCTACTTATATAATAAGGCTAGTTATACTTATAGTACTTCTTTTCTATATACTCTATTAATATATATCCTAGCTTACTATAGTTAAAGTATATAGAAGAGCTTTAGAAGTACCTTAGAGGTTATCTATACCCTTTTTATTCCTACTTAACTTATAGCTTAGGTATAGGTATATATATAGCTCCTCTAGGTATTAAGACTAACTATTACCCTTTTAATTTATCTAAGGGGGTAGTTAATACTAGTACTAGAGTAATAGCTAGGGTTTACTAGTTTCTTCTCTTTTATAGCCTTTATTAATCTTCTATTATTATCTTAGTATATATCTTTATAAGTATCTCTACTCTCTTTACTATCTTACTTAGCTCTTAATAAGTAATTAATAGCTTATATATTAGGATATAGCTTTATAAGTCTAGAAATAATTAGTTTAAGATATAGATTACTTACTACCTCTTTAGTTAGAGGTCTAGAATCTCTACCTTAACTATTTTATACTAATTAATAAATTACTAGTATATCTACCTAGGTTTCTACTATATCTTATCTAGCTTTATAATTATACTAAAGGCCTATATATCATTATTAGTAATACTATTATAGAACTAGACCTCTATCTATTTCTAAGTAATTAGGCTAATATTACTATTATACTAGAGGTTAATATAGCTTCTCTAGCTATATAATAGGTTACTCTCTAAGTAAGCTTTTATAAACTAAACTTTACTCTTATTAGCTATAAATTCTTTTTTAGTAATAGAGAATTAGCCTTATAACTTAAAAAAGAAGTCTCTAAGGTTATTCTAGTTACTCCTCTTATATTAGATAGAAGCTAATTACTTAATAAAAGTATTAGTATATAGGTACTTAAGCTTTAGCTAAGTAACTATAGGTTCTTTACTAGCTATATATATATTATTAGTAAACTTTTTATTTTTAAAAACTATAATCTATTTAATTATCTTTTTCTTTCTTACCTTAGCTACTTTATTATTAAAAAGAGCCCTTAGCTACTTCTTTATTAACTTATTAAGGTTAGTTATATACTACTTCTCTACTATAGTCCTACTAGTATTTAATATAAGCTACTATATTACTAAGCTACCTTACTAAGTAATAGATTAGGATTAGGTTAATTATACTAGTACTATTACTACTCTAATAGTTAATATACCTATAAATAAAAAGAAATTAAAATATATTAGAGGCTATATAGTACTAAGTAAAGGAGTTAGTAAGAGGGTAGTTAGGGGTCACTAGTAACTGTTATTCTAATCTATCTCCTCCCTAAACCTTGATACTATTGTGAAAACCCCTTTTGTGTGCCCTTCGGTATAACGTTATTCCGTTCCGCAGTGTCCCCCGGGCCCCACCCGGTGCCCCGCCAGCCCCGAAGCCAGTACTACTTTTAGGAACCTGACAGTGAGCAACGGGCCGCCCTTTGATTGAGGTCTCTCGCCAGACTGTCGACGATGATCATTTGCATGAAAAGGTTTCGAACCTGTTCAGTAAAATTGCCGGTGGAAATCTACTCGCCTTTAGAGAAAGTCGCATGGATCGTCCCGTTCATTACGTGATGCACTGATTATGATATCTCTTGTTAAAGGGTCAACCACCAATTGCTCGGCAACAGGCAAAAAGCGCCTCCAACCAACAGCCTTCAATATAAGCACTCTAATGCTCCTTCAACAACGTCATCTGTGGCAACTATGCCACGTATATAGACACCCTCTCCAATACTTGCCTCACTGGCCTTTCCTGTTCAATCCCTCTAAACGCCAGTGCACTGTTCCATCAGCAAGCATAACACACAAAGAGTTCACGATGACCGATGAAGAATCCAGCCTCATCGCAGACCCTAGTCAGATAGAAGAGGGTCATATCTCCGTTAGTCTCTCCAATCTCTCGATCGAAGACACGTTCTGGTTCACAGCCACAGGTTCCGGCACGACACATCAAGCTCGTTCTTCTCCAGCCGCTCGCCACGCCCGCAACACTTGCAGTCTGTCGGAATCCTCTCTCCGCACTGACTTCAATGACGGTGAGTTCCAGTGATGGCAAGACCTCTACTGCTCCTGGCGATGAATACCTCGACATCACGGTGCTCGACAAAGCATGGCGCAAGGCCGTTGGCAAGATTTTGCCAGTGTCGTCCATTACGTTCGACCTGAGCCTGCCCAAACCAGATACTAGTGATAACGGGAGCGGTGCGTTTCAGAACATCTACTGGGATGTTTCTTCGCCTCATCATAACACGGCGCCCTGCATCTTGACACGTGATGTCATGCGGCTGGTCATCACCATTGCAACTACGGCGCGGATGCGTACGCTGGGGGACTTGGAGTTGGACTTGGTGTACGAGGAGAAAAATCAGGCTTCAGCTCGTGCTATGACCCTATTGAAGCAGCAGCTCCGGGCTATTTCTGAGTCACGCCGTCCGGGCTCTTCGGATGTGGTAAAGGGTCAGATGGCGTCTTCTTTGACAGCAACAAGGAATGAATGAGTGAAGGTTTGAGCGGATGATGGGGACAGATTTTGATTGAAAGTTGAGGAACAATCCAAACCACGAGCAACGGGTTAGTTGGCAGTTCAAGATAAGATACTGAGAGAAATTTCTCAAACAGTAGAAGCCATATGGCGATGGTTAGCTGCAAAACGACCCCGGGCAAAGGCTGCGGTCGAGACAGAGTGGTACCTAACACGATACCTATGGGCAGCATGTCGCTTCTCTGTGAACCGCTCACATTAAGGATATGTCTTGATTGGGATATTTTTTTGGGCGGGGGAGGTAAACTCATTGCTGATCAGTGATCCTCCCCTTTGTTCAGCTTGCAATGGTCTTGTAGCAAGCGATTTATCACCCCGAAGAGGCAGACATCACTCGGCAGTGGTAAAATTGACCCTTCATCGACAGACCCGCTACGCATGGAGGTCGCTACCAGGCGTGCATCCGACGGTGCCACCACATCTCCGCCCCTTGTATATCCAATTATTCTGGGCAATGACGTCCACGTACCCCAGTAAATTTGGCTCAATATGAAGGGTCTAGACCCATGGGCGGCCGCCCACGATGACGCCACCGGTCACTGAGCTTCCGAGCAAAGGCCCAACCGAATAATATAAAATCAGCTCCCATCGGATCACCATCGCGGCAGTGTCTAGCCTAGCCTCTACATCCACCCGTCTACCCGCCTCCGGCAATGGTCCGCTTCCCGTTCACCTTTATCGCCGCGGTGGCGGCAGCTGCCGTAGGGGGGCTTGCTTCGGGCGACTGCACCGGCGTCAACGCCATCAGCACCAAGTGCGCCTCGAAGGAAGCGGCGCACAGCCGTGACTTCTTTTACGTCGGCGGGCGCTACATCAAGGGCATTTCGGGCAACGTCACGGTAGACCAGCTCTATGTGGAGAAGCTCGTCCCGGCAGACGCCGGCCGTAGCCGTCGTCGTCGGGGCGTCGCCGCCACGAGGCCCATCGTCTTCTTCCACGGCGGTGGCACCACTGGCGTCACGTGGCTCAACACTCCCGACAACCGCCCCGGATGGGCGACGTACTTTCTTCAAAAAGGGTACACGGTGTACCTAGTCGACGTGACCGGGATAGGGAGGTCTACAGAGAACAATCTCGCGGCCTTCACCATGCTCGCCGGCACGGCTGCCGAAGGCTTGGAGAGGGGGTTCACCAACGTCGAGGGGTACGACGCCTACCCACAAGCTAAACTCCACACGCAGTGGCCCGGCACCGGGAAGAAGGGCAGCGCTTCATTTAGATCAACCCAACCAACCAACTTAGTCAACCAACTAGTCAACTTTCCGAATAACCTCAAATCAACTAACCAACCTCAAGGCCAAAACGGGGTTGGTTGTTTGAACAAAGTGGATACGGAATATCTATATATTCCCATTCCGTGGTCCATATATATCCCTGTTGGTGATGCTATTCTTGGTGTTTATATGGGTATATAGTGGATATTATTATGGATATATACTACGAGTCATGACCCCCTATACCTCAATACCCCCCATCACTTCTTACTCTTTTTCTTCCTTCTCTTCCTCATCCTTTTCTTCACCCATATCCTCCTCCTTTTCTTGAGGCTATTCAAGATGCCAATACCACTTACACATAATGCCCTCACACGCCTACGATCAGCAGAAAGTATCCAGGCCCAGGCTACAAGAGCTTACTCAGCTACTATCCAATCTTCCTCCTCTCTTCAAGACCTGCCTGTTATATATTGGCGTAATAGGTCCTTTGTTCCTGAGCAGCACCTGGCGAAGAAGAGAGGCAGAGGTCGATCCTCATGGATCAAAGACCATGGAGTCTTCCTTGTAGAGCTCCTTACCCATCCCAGCCCACTCCATGTAGGGGGATCCTTCTGGTACTGTAGGATATGTGATCGGAAGGGAGAGCCAGAGATATTCTCTATTGCCTTAACGACCTCTGCCTTAGAACATCTTATGAAAGTCCACAAGATTACAAAAGAGAGCTCTATATCTACTGATGTGGATGAAGAGGATGACACTACCTCTACACCATACAAGCGTCCCAAAGTCTTATCCAGCACTATCCCTACAGCCAAGGTTAAAGCTATTCAGAACCTTACTACTGCGTTTATTATGTCACAAAACATCCCAATGAACATCTTTGAGGACTCATACCTAAAGAGCTTACTTCAGCATCACAATAGGGCATTATTTGCCCAAGTACCATAGGGAAGAAATGAGATAAGGCAGAGAATATTACGCCTATATCAGCAAGGTAAAAAGAGTATCCAACAACAGCTGATCCAGTCTATCTCTAAGATCCATATCTGCTTTGACCTCTGGACCTCACCCAACAACAAGGCACTCATAGCTATTACCTCACACTTCCTCAATCCCCTAGGGCACCGTCAGAAATATCTCCTTGCTCTGAAGGAGCAACTAGGAGCCCATGATGGTGAGAATCTTGCTCTGACTATCTATGGGGTCCTTCAGAGCTGGGGAATTACCGAAAGGCTGGGCTCTGTTATTTGCAACAATGCCTCCAATAACAATACTTGTATGAGGCATCTCTATCCCCTCATTGATCCATCTATAAATGAGCAGGACTGTAAGGAGCACCGCCTTCGCTGCTTTGGCCATATCCTCAACCTTGTGGCTCGTGCCTTCATATATGGCAAAGACTATGAGGTTTTTGACGTTGAGGCTAGTATATATAGCTCAACTGGAGAGTATGAGAGGGAGCTTCAGCTCTGGAGAAAAAGAGGCCCAATTGGCAAGCTTCACAACACTGTACGCTTCATCAGATCTTCCCCTCAGCAAAGTCAGAAGTTTCATGACCTAGCAAGAGAGGTAGATAATAATAGGTTTAATCTACACCACCAGTCAACAGTTAAGCTCTAGGTTATCCAAGATAACAACACTTAATAGAACTCTACCTTTCTCATGATCAGACGAGCTATTCTCAAGCAGTCAGAGATCATCACTTTTATCACTTAGAGCCAGGTCAATGAGCACAAGGGTCACCAGCTCCCAGCTAAAGATATACTATCTCCAGATAACTGGAAAGTCCTCGCTGAGATTCAGAATATACTGGAGCCCTTGTATATGATGACTATGAGGACTCAAGGCAGTGGGAAGAGTGGCCAGACTGGTCGCTTGTTTGAGATCCAGACAGAGATAGAGTATCTCCTCCAACACCTGGAGGACTGGAAGTCATTCTATACCCAGTCAATTGACCCTCTTCTTATTGAGGCAGAAATAGAGGGAGTCAGACAGTCAAGAAGGAGGAGGTTTAATGAAGATGCTCTTCCTACCCATACCCAAAGGGAGTATCTTAGTCAGGCTGAAGAAACCTCCTCCTTCAGAGACCTTGGAGCTGACTATCAGACCTATTTACATAGGTCAATTCTTCTAGCATGGGATAAACTCAATGAGTATTATACACTGCTCTATGAGTCACCTTTATACCCAGCTTCTATTGTTTTTCACCTATCTTATAGTATAGCATACCTTGAAGTAGTCTGGGATTCTGAAGACTAGTCTAGATGGGTAAGGAGAGTGAAAGGCGACATCACACGATACTTCAACAAATGGTATAAGCAAGGCCAAGGGAGCTCTATATCTTTATCCTCAGCATCACCATCACCAGCCCCTACTCCTAGCATCATCCCATCAGTTACCATGCTAGCTGAGGACTCCAGATATCAGCAGTTTCTAAATTCTGTGAGACACAAGCAGCAGCAGGCCCAGCGCTCAAATCGGGTTAATAATGAGCTGAAGAAGTGGTTTGATACCCCTATAGCTGAAACAGAAACACCAGAGCAGTGGTGGATAGACCATCGTGAGCAGTATCCTCTTGTTAGTTAGCTAGCTTTGGATATCCTTGCCATCCCAGCAATGGCGGCAGACTGTGAGAGAGAATTCAGCTCTGCAAAGCTCCTGTTGACATCGCAAAGGCAGGCGATGAATATGGATACTGTTGAAGCTATAGAGCTACTGAAGGATTGGATGAAGGGTGGGATAAATCCTATGATGATATAAATAGGATAAGGGATGGGATGAGAGATGGGATAATAGATGGGATATGGGGGGTTTTGAGGTAGAATTTGTAGATAGGATAGTTGTAAATAGCCTCACCACCACACACACACACACACACATAGATCTTGATCGTGTCGTCGTACGATACTCGTCGTATGACGATACAATCAATTGTGATGGGGAGAAGAAAAGAATCACTGTGATGGGGATGGGGGATACCTTTATATAGTATGGGAATAGGATCATATAGATGTAATATGGCCCATGGGATAATCAACTAATCAACCAAATACAACCAACCCAACCAACTATCATGAAAAAAGGCCAACCAACCAACCAACCAACTATCGGGATAACCTCAAATCAACTAATCAACTGAGGGGCCAAAACGGGGTTGGTTGTTCTAAATGAAGCGCTGAAGAAGGGCGACCCGGCGTTCGAGCAGTTCAGGAAGGCCTTCATCCCGCTCTCCACAAGCTGGGTCCCTCAGGAACTCGCTCTGCGCGGCTCGGGCTGCGAGCTCCTCTCCCTCCTCGACGATAAGGCCTACCTCCTCTCCCACTCCATCGGCGCCCGCGCGCCGATCATGCTATCCAACGACTGCCCGCAGCACGTCGCCGGCAACATCAACCTCGAGGGCACGACGGTGCCGTTCTGGTCGTTCGAGAGCCGCGCAGCGACGAACCCGTGGGGGCTGACCAATACGCCGATCGACTAAGAGCCGCCGATCGCCAGCGCAGAGGAGCTCGAGACCGAGGTGGTCGGCGACGATACGCCCGAGCTGCGCAGCTGTTATCGTCAGAAGGAGCCGGCGCGGAAACTGCCCAAGATCGCGAGCGTGCCGTATCTGATGGTCACAGCGGAGGCGAGTGTCCACGCCACGTACGATCACTGCACGGTGGACTATCTAAGGCAGGTTGGTGGGAAGCCGGATTGGATCAAGTTGGGTGAGAGAGTGATTCATGGCAACGGCCACTTTATGCACTTGGAGAAGAACAGCTTCGAGATTGCCGAAGTTGTGAACGAATGGATCCAAGAGAAAGAGGGTACGTAGGCCTGACAGGAGAGACGGTAGATATCTACTGCGTAAGACGGGTTTTCTGTGTCATGGGCTCTTTGGGTGGAACGAGTGACACAATAGGGCGATGGCCAACTGTTTATTCCTCGGTGTCTTTCGAAGAGCAGACTGGCCGACGGGAGAAAACTGAATCATCCGAAATGAGAGCATTTACTTGTCAATGCCGAAGCTCATTCAAGACTTCGCTGTCCGGCCCCAGATCATTCAGAAAACATGTTGGCATACGGCAACTCTTCAGCCTTTACAATAACGGAACCACGAGGCAATCTGCATCTGTCGGATCTCAATCTCCCGGGATCTTCCCTTGGCGTGAAGCACAAGCATCAGCGGCCCTTCCGCACCAACGCGTACGGGCGGTGATGGAACCACCAAGATAGGAACCAGGATAAGGAACGCAAGCGTCTCGCCTAGGAGGACCGTGTTGACAGGCATCCTAGCAACGTCTACGAGGCTGATTCCCGCCGGACACAGGAGATCCCGGGATGGTCAGCTCAGCAGAGCCTCGCCAGGATGAACGAGGCAGAGATGCTGGATACCATTCCGACACCTACCGTCAAGAAGCTCACCTTCCATGCCACAGACCCTTCTTGACCTGAAGAACCTATAGCTCGCCAAGCGCGTGCGGAAGGTGAAGATGAAAAGCAGGCTCCACGACCTCGGCTCAACAGCCTCTGGGAGGCCAGCATGATCTATGAAGAGTATCCCCGTGTCGTCTAGCAGGACGAACCCACGCCCTACAACTACTACCAGCGGAAGAATGATATGGAGGTGTTTCCCACAAAAGGCCGGCACGGGTTTCCGCGGTGGATCGAGGTCCGGAAGAAAGAGGGGTTCTGAAGCGTTGGCAACTTGGCAACCAATGTTGGCTGGGATATGCGATCGGGCCCCGTCTACTTTTGGGTTTTCCATAGTCAGTCTATAGTCTGTGGACTAAGCAGAGATTATTCTCTAGCTGCCCGTTCTATAGCTTTGCTATGCGGCCGACTCCCTGACGTGATCATGCGATTCCCGTTGATTGGGCACAACACGGAACAGACGCCCTTCTGGTTCCATTTCTATCCCTTGGATGGGCCGACGTGGCTTTCTGAATAGGGTCTGCCAAAAGAGGAGACGAAAACGACACGACGGATGCTTTTTCATGGACGGCTTCGGTTTCAATTGATATTAGGAAGATCTTTGCCCGTCTACTTTAGCAAGGGAAGATCGATTGAAATACGTCCGAGGATCGAATGAAAATGATCAATTTGTAACAAAGCGTGCAAGATTACACTTAGACCGCGCCGAGATATCAAACGCTAGGTAAGTCCAGATAATTATTGAGGAGAACCACGCAAGCATCGAAATCCACATCATCATACATGCCCAAAAACCGTAGACACACCACATCCTCCTCACTGGCCAAGCCTCACCGTCTGCCTCCAGACAGGTAGCAGCACGAACAGCAGCACGCATAAGCTGGCGAACACGGCGCCCCCGGCCATAGCCTGGAGCACGATTTTGTGCTGCAGCCTGCGCAGGTGGGTGTCCTTGACGCGGATCTTGCGGTCGAAGATCATCATGCGGGAAATGAATTTCATGAAACCGGTCCGCTGCGACAACAACGAGGCGTTGTCGTCAAAGCGCTCCCATGGGAGGGGCTGGCGGCGCGTGAAGAGAAGGAGGAAGAAGCAGCTGCCGCGCAGGCCGGAGAGGATGAGGGACATGCCGACGAACCACATTGGCCAGGGAGCGAAAGCGTCCCAGCGGCTATGGGCGCCCATAAAGGGGACAAAAGCGCGGAGGAGCACACAAAGAAAGCCGGCAATAGTGAGGACAATGCCGACGCTGGTAGCCATGCAAAGGGTCTCGAAGGTGCCGTTGGAGACGCCGAGCCGGACAAAGTTGCGGTGGGAGCAGTTCTTGAGCAGGCCGTATACGTGGTCGGCGATGGGTCGCAGGTGCACGGGGTCGGACGAGTGCTGAAGGTCGAGGAGGGCCTGGTCGCGCAGCGTGGGGGGGATGTTGAGTTCCTTCTCGGAATCGGGCAACAGGAAGTTCTTAACGATGGCGTTGAGCTCGACGCGGTACGCCGAGCGAGGCGCGATGCGTGCTGGAATGACGCTGCCGGCATTGTTGGAGCAGACGGGCTTCGCACAAGAGTTGGCCCATGACTTGATGCGGTCGCGGCCAGACAGGGCAGTTCCGCTATTTGGCATGCAGAGTGTCTCCGGGGCAATGAGGTTGACAATGTTGGTCATGGTCTCGTTGGCTGGAAGAGTCTTAGTCAGAGTGTCCTTTACGACGGAGTGAGCAGGGCACAGGATGGTTACATACCGGCTTCAGGATCACAGTCGAACTCGGACATTTGAATGGATGGTAGCTTGATCCCAGCAGCCTCGGCGGCGGCCGAATTCATGCTGGACCTTGTTGAGGACGACGACTTGCTCATGTCCTTCTCACCGATGGGATACTCGTTGAGACTTCCGGTCCTAGCGTACGTCGCTTCGTAGTTGCGGAACCTGGGTGTCTGGTCAGATTACGGCTCGATGTCATGTTGAAGAGGAGCTTACCAGACGAAGAACTCGAGATTCTCAGGGGAGAATTCAATATACTTGAGGTACATGTAGAAATCGTAGAGCGACATGGGAGAGCCTGTGGTCGGTCACGTTAGTCGTCGATCGATTCGCACAAGGGGATGGTTGTCATCATTGTGAGGTCGTCGGCAGGATGAACTCACACGTTTCGTTCGCCAAGACTCTCTCTAAGCTCAGCCGTGTCGGGATTTGTGTCTTGTCCCGTCCGTCTCTGCTCATAGGCCTCCGTCCGGTCCGAATGGCGGTAGCATACTCTTTGAAATCTCGATACTCGGGCTTCTTGTACCAGACCAACCAGTCGGGGAAGTTGAATCTAGATGGCTTCGTCACCTCTGGACTGGAAACCTCTTCCTCCTCCCTCCTTGTATTCCTTTCCTTGCTTGCGGCCATGTTGGACAGGATGTTTGGTTTGTGTATGGTTTTCTCACGTTCGGCACAGTATTCGAAAGAGAGTAGGTGGACGACGGGCTAGGACCCGACCCAGCTCGCCGAGGGCGGCCGACAGAGTCATATAGAAGATTTCAATCTCGCCAATCTCTTTGTTTGCATGTGCCATGACCGCAGCCCATATTGCAGATCGGATAGGGGAGTGGTGTATAATCAAGACTCCCCACTCCATGAGGCCGAGTGCTCGCGACACTAATTCTAGCCGGCTGCGGACAGGCCTCGCACGGGCGTGTAGCCAAGCTCAGTGGGGGTGAAGGGGGAGACGAGTCAATGGAAATTATTGGGTCAGTGGCGTCTGGTTAGGCCCTTGCAAAGTGCTCTGCAGACACCCCGAACCCTTTTCTTGGGCAGTATGTCTCACGATGGCCGACCAATAACGGCGAAGGCGGGATAAAACGCCACGGCTGCTTGTAGACGAACAAGAGGTTTGCACTCGACGTTTCCGGGCTCGGGATGCTCAAACTAAGAGGGGAGAAGGGGTGGCGTACCAGCCGGATTCAGAGAGTCGGAGCGGCTTGATGGAAAGGTGCCTTTTCTCTCTCTCTCTGTCTCTCCTCTAGCATAGCAAATTAGCGCGTGGGGCTATCTCGACTCAGGCTAGAGGACTGTTGTACTCGGGCAAGGATTGGCTGCTGGCGTCGGTGCCTCGCTCCTAGTGGAATGTATCCAAAAGTGTACGTTGGCCAAGCCCGAAACCAACGAAGCCGCGAGCCACTTCGAGCAAGCCTCGGATGCGGATGTGGCAAGACAGGCTAGCAGCAGTGTCTGGCTCGCGCGTCGCAGTGTTTTGGACAGCTGAACCTGCTCTTGTCCGCGGGTTGAAGAGATTGGGCCGAACATGAGTCAAGTCTAGTTTGCCTCGCCCCCCTTCCCTCCCGGGGGACAAACAAAGAAGACCGGATCCAATTTCGACATCCATCCCCCTTCGTGCTCGGACCATTGTCTGTATATGCATGATCGAGTTGTGTCGGGTTTGCAAATCAGAGCTCTAGTAGACTCAGCCGAAAAATTGATTGTTGTTGACAAAGAAAGGTCGAACGGAGAGGTCTAAGCAAGATCAGACATTCCATCGCATCTCCGGTGCAGAGGAGGGGGGGATCCACGGGCCACGTTTCCTCCAAACAGACAAGGATGACAAGGCCGCAAAACCCATGCTCGGAGCTGAGGAACCGGGTGTGGAGGGACGACGAGCAGGACGGTTCGAACGGAATCGCTGGCTCTGTACAGTAGTGTTCTTCGGCGGGCGATCAGCGCTAGGCAGGGCGTCATCACACGCTACCTAGGTGTTTGTACCTTGGGGATACGCGGTTCGAGAACCACAGGGTCATTCCGCCGTCAGGCGCAATGATGCGGAGAGCCGGTGCAAGGCCACCACGTGGAAAGACGAGGAATGGTGGTCGGACGTAGTAGGGATTGTGGTGTTGTGGCGTTGTGGTGTGGTGCTTGTGGTGCCTGAGGTACTATGTGCTATGTATACGACGCCGACGCAGGGACCGCTAGTTGCATTTATGCACTATCCGAATCGGCATCTACCTACCAATGTAGGTAGTGTACTAAGCGAGGTAAAGGTACGTACCTTGATGGGTAAGCAGCGCCTTGGACGTCTTGCATCCACATGTCGCATTCATTCATTCCTCTCTTGTTTATTCTTCCCTTTTTTTCTTCTTTTCCAAAATATCAAATCAATCAGTCAATCAATCCCCCAAGCCTTCCTTAAACGGGAGTCCGAATTGGCTAAACGGTCTAAACGTCGACCCCAGCAGAAGAGCGTTTGTTTGCTTCTTCGCAGATCAGATCAAATCTGGCTTGGCTTGGCTCCGACATGTGGCATGCAGCCATGGTCCGAGTGAGACCGATATCACCGTACCTAGTGTATACATCACATTCGACTGGACTGAGTCAAAAGCTGTTCTCTTTCAGTCACATTCGCTGATTAGTTATGGATATTTCGGGTGATCCATGGGACGCGGGTCGCAAGCCACCCATCCAGCACCACAACAGCGACAACGCCAGCCAGACTCCCTCCCACCCCTGCGAGGGGCAACAACACCATCACCCTCTTCTAGCCTCTGTCGATCCAATGGTCTTGGTGACAAACGGTGGCCCAAGTGCTGGTCTAGCCGGAACTCTCCTGCTTTCTCGGCACGTCAAATCGCCGACACTCCCGGCCCCTGTCCGCGTCACGGTCAACGCTCTGCCATCCACAAGTCGTAGGCAAGCCCGGCTAGGTATTCGTGCAGGCTAAAGGGACTTCCGGTTAGTGAAACCTACACTAGCACAGGATGGTGCCAAGCCTTCCTCTAGTATCACCTAGCATCACCGGCTCGCGACGGCAGCGGCGGCTGTGAGATGCCACAATGCATGAGGTGGCACTCCTCGCTCTCTCCCCTACTTCCCTTTGTGGTGAAAGGCGCTGAGAAGGGCCGTTTTCGCAACCCACCCGCCCATCTGGTCTGTCAATGGTGGCTTCATGCGGGATGGCGACGACCCCAAGTGCCAAGGGAGCCATTGAGAGAGAACCCTTACCTGTTTGCGTCTGGAAATGATAATCACGATGACGCAAACATTCCCTCCAGTGAGGCGACGACGCCGGCATTTTCATCTCCTTCCCATTGTCGGCTACGTATAGACTAGTTCAGGAGTTCCTCAACCTCTATTATCGGTCAAACGTTATTTCCTTCGGCTCGGTTGGCTCTCGGAAAGGCACTATCGATGCAAGCGCATACAGAAATGGATCCACAGACCACCGTCCAGGTGTTGGAATTTGTCAACAGGTCTTGCGATTTGCCTTCCCCAGCCCGCGATCGCGATTCGGGGTTTTTTTTCTTCTTCGGTGCGGGGTACTTGGTCGTGTTCTCGTTATCGAATTGTGATGGGAACGCAATGATTCTACCGTCCCATGGCGTTCCCCTGCCTCGCTGCTGATCACCCGCATGCGTTCGGACACAACTGAGCAACAATCCGGTATTCTGGGTCAGCTGTTGAGATGTCCTGGAATTGCACAATGATTCTCAGACCCAAGTCTCGGCCCAATGCCAATGCAGACGTCCGAGCCATCATTCGACCAGAATACTTTTGGTGGAAGAAAGACCATGGTAATGAAATTGTGCATACAGGGACCCGGTATAATGTGACCACGAGAGGAGATTGGCAGAGCCATTGCAGCCTGTCCTCTGCAATCCAGCCAGAGTGTTGTGCTTGCGAACCCCTACATCTCAGAAGCGCAATCAACAGCAAGGCGGTTGGTTTCAGGTACCGCGCCAGAAGCTTTTGGTCGTTCTGGCGCCCATTGTTCCATGTCTCTCGCCTGTCAAGCTGCAAGTAGCAGCCGCGGACAAGTCCGCAACAATCCCCGCTCGGCATGTGGCCCTCGGACCCGATCAACCCAGTGGGAAGTGCGTCCAACGTGACGAGCTCAGTGCAGGATAAACTTGGCACCCAAGGGCCTTTTCACGACGACGTTGTACTGTCCCGTATCCTAACCGCCGACCGCTCGGCAGGGTCCGGCGCCCCTCCCAATAGGGTAGACTTGGCCCGCCAAGTTTATGCGGCCGGATGGAAACATCGTTAAAATCCAACACAACGGGCACCTTTCCCTTTCAGCGACACAGCGAATGGTAATCATCGCGCGATTGTGTGGTCTCCACGACGTCCACCTGTTCCAAATTCTATGCGTCCGCTTCCAAACTTTTAAAAGCTTACACCATGAGATCCGGCCCGTTGCTTGCGATCGCCGCCGCCGGGCTGGCGATGGCGTCGCTGGCGGTGGCGCAGAAGAAGTGCGGCAGCGAGGAGCCGGGTCCCGAAGCCTATCGAGCTGCAGTCAGCCTGCGCGCCGCTCAACGCGCGGCGCGCCGAGGGCTTCTCCGCCCGGTTTCTCACCAAGCGTGCGGCAGGTCTACTCCTTACGACATACCTGCACGTCGTAGAGGACGAGGCGCACAGGGGCTTTGTCACCGACAAGATGATTGAAGATCAGGTAATAACACCATGATACGCCAGCCCAGAGCCCGCTTGCCGCCGGAAGAACGGAGCGCCGGCAGGTTTTCTCCCACACCCTTTTCGCTGACACGCGACTGAGAGGGGGTGCATATGAAAGTCCTGAACGAGACCTTTGCGCCGCACAATATCCAGTTCGTCGTTAGAAACGTCAGCCACACCGTCAATGACGCCTGGACGCGCCAGGCCCGCATCAGAGAGAAGGCCGAGGCCCTCCGCCGGGGCGCCTAAGACGACCTCAACATCTACTTCGAGACGGGGCTCATGACGGAGCCTAACTCCGCGACCGGCATATGCAGCTTCCCCGTTGAGGACCCCTGGAACACGGGCGTCAACGGCACCTCGTGGTACACGTACGACGGCTGCCACGTCAGCACCGGCACCATGCCCGGCGGGCCCGGCGTCCCGTGGGACGCCGGGGACAACCTGGGCAAGACGGCGACGCACGAGGTCGGGC
This sequence comes from Colletotrichum echinochloae, assembly GCA_016618095.1. Classification (NCBI taxonomy): domain Eukaryota; kingdom Fungi; phylum Ascomycota; class Sordariomycetes; order Glomerellales; family Glomerellaceae; genus Colletotrichum; species Colletotrichum echinochloae. The sequence goes on from JADEZT010000009.1 coordinate 2,190,635, forward strand.
ACTGGTTCGGTCTCAGGAATGCATCTCTACAGGATCTTGTTTTTCGTTCACGCGATGCATGCTGGCGATTAAGAAAGAACCTTTGCAGCGGCCGGATGACTTGGCATAAAAGTAAACTTTTTAATGTTTGTCGCGTTTCATCTGTGAATGCCAACAGCCGAGTCCACCCTTCCAGCGCTAGAATCTTTCTCTTTTTTTTTTTTTACCAATGACACGAGGACCTGCCATCCCATACTGTGCTGTTCGACCTTGCTTGAAGCCGTTTGTGAACAGGGATCTGGCGCCTTGAAGCATTATATCGTTGTCGTCATGGACTTGGCAAAGGACGCACGGTCTGGTTTGAGGAGACATGCATCAAGGGACCAACTCAAGTCATCAAGCGGCCGCCCCAGACTTTCAGGGCACACTGGATTGAGAACGTGGCTCGTGGCGGAGTCCTTGAAGTGCCCGTCTGAAGAAGCTGCCGGAAAGTTATTTGTAGCTTCGGTGTTATCATGCCTCCGGAAAGTGGTTCGGCCGTAAGTCTTCTCCGGGTTAATTATCATTTTTGTGGACAAGACTCGGCAGTCTTGATATATCATTGCGACCTTCCTCGTTGCTCACAATACCGGTATGCCTTTGAGGGGTCTTCCTCTATAGTACTGATTATCCTCCCTCCCCCGTGTCATTCATGGTTCATATTAACCTCTTGACATTGACCTGTGATAATAGAGTTCTCACCCAATGAAGCCCGGGCTATTTTGACAGTGCAACGTTCAATCTTCATATGTCGTCGATGATCGATGTAACATAACCAAGTCCATGTCTACTGAATGTGGCACAGAATACCCTGACCTGCAATTCATCGTTGGTAATGAGACGCAATCGCAATCAGTGGCAACAACTCCGAGACGGCAGAGACGCAAAGCTTGTCCATTCGGCTCACATCAAGAGACCCCGCCCACATATTAGATTCCAAGCTGTTTGACGTGGCCCTTTGGGTTGGGAACAAACGGCGTGGAGTCGGTCTGAAAATGAGCACTGTGCAACTGAACACACGAAGATCCCCTGCCTACCTCTAAGAGGCAAACAGGAGGAGATTCGCATGAATCCCTGATGCTGCAGAGCCCGCGAGCATTTGACAGCATGGTACGATCGAGTTGAATTCCTAGGCACAGTCGGCTGCCTATTCGGACTTCTGATAGCGAGAGGCCAGTGGAAAGGACTATTGGTTCGTATATGTAAACATCAGCTAGCACCCTAGGCACCCTTTGCCCTTCTCAGCGACGGTCCGACGGAAAATAGCACACACACACTCGGTTAGAATATGGTTTATAGTGAGCTTCCACGTCCCATGTGCCTTTGACTTCACTATAAAGCGCATGTCCTTCAAAAGCTGCCAAACCGTCGGCGTAAATTCACCCATGTGTATACTCTGCATCGGCCAATATGCTTTCATTGTGTCTACTAGAAATCATCACTCATACAGTTACTTGCTGCTAAGACATGTTCAACCTCATCAATGTGTAGCTTGTGCGCTGGAGATGCTCCTTCTTGGACAAGCAAAAGTTCTGGTTCTACTGTATCTTGACTGTTGGTACTGTCGTATATCATATTGTCTCAAGTGGTATACTGTAACATCTCACTCAGTAACACGAAGCCAGGGTAACATACCCTCGCATTCAGCTCCAGTGAAACAAATGATGTTGTCTCAGTCCACCGTATTTCTGCTTTGGTGGCTAGGTCCAAGCTATTTTACATGTCAGAAATGCGTGATCGCTAACATGGAGCGGCTGATATGCAGCCACCCGACCAGAGAACCCCCCTTGCGCAGAGCTGAACTCGTGTTCCGAGAGAATCTTCAGAATCTTGCATATCTGTCACTAAATAGTCTTAGGCCTATGATCTATTGGTTGTGCTTTAGCATATCTTCCAGTAATCAACATGTCCATGGGGGCCAGTAATTAGTATAAAATCAAGACCTTGCACTAGCTCGTGACTCTGGATACTATTCATCATCACTCGACTAACTTCTACCACAGTTCACTTCGCACACAAGATGCTTACCAATACCTATACAACACTTATTGCTAGTGTTTTCGCTATCGGTACACATGCAGCTACGACTCTGGCCCGCTGCAACGCCGACAAGTGAGCAATCTTCCCCAGCCGGCTCACAACACTAGCTAACCGAGTCAAGTTGCTACCGAGCCCTTTTCCCTTGCGCGTCCCCGTCCGCTGTTTCCTCCGCGTCCGCTTTCTGCGCGACATTCACTGCAGTTGGCACCTCGGCTACAGACTTTCCTGCCCGTGCCAGCTCGGCGTGCGGCACCATGGTATCTCGGTATAGTTCAGCTTGTGGGTGCGGTCCAACCTGTTCCGTAACCCTCACCCCCACGCCCACGCCGTGTCCTTCCTACGGCGGCCTCCTCGTCAACGGCGACTTCGAATGCGGAATCTCTCCGTGGACCGTCCAAGTTCCTGACTCCAACGCAACCACCACCATCACATCTTTGTCCTCGAAATCCGGACAGCGTTCGTTCGAGACCAAGCTGCTCAAGAACCGGGACCTCCAGGAACCCGTGCTGAGCGTCAACCTCGGCAGTGGTGCTTTTTATGTCCAGCCGAACGTGCCTGGCAGGTTGACCTTTGCCTTATGGTTCGACAACATGGACGCTGGGCTTGTCGGGGTCAGGTTCAACGGGGTGCCAGTAAGGACAGTTGATGCAAGAGATGGTGCGGGTTGGGGTGTCTGGAAGATGGCGTCTATTGACTATACGCCAAGCTCAGACCGTCTACAGATCACGTTCGAGTTTCTGTACGGGAGAGTTGCAAGTGTAGCCCGGCTTGATAGTGTTGTCTTCAACTATCTTCATTGACAGTTGATACTGGTATCATTAAGTATGACATCCCGCTATGTTGTAGGTTATGATTGTTCAAACTTCGATCTATGGAAACCAAGTATTTGATCAGAAGTCACAACATGCCATCTATTTGGAGTACCGCTCCGCATCCTCTCATGATTTGACAGGTGTGGCGAATGAGCATGAGGCAAGCAGACACAGAAGTGAATCCACAACTGCCGCGGTGCAATTGTGGCTTACAGACCGCTTTCGCCTTGTGACAATTAGGTTCTCTGTGTCGTCGATACTTAGGATGCTTCCCATACTCCTAGTAGAACCTTCCCGACTTCCTGGCTTGATACTGTATGCCCATTACCATGTGGCCGAAGACATTTTTCTCATGTTACTGCACCTCTCACAATAATCAAGTCTTTGTAGGAACAAAATGCATTTCTTCCGTTCGTTAAAATAGACTGACTCCGCTATATTAAAGATCTGAAGTTCCGAGCAATGAGATACAGAGCGTCACTTGGCCTATCATCGCATCGGTTTCTTCCTCAATGGGTCGAAAGGGGAAGTTGAGATGCGGTAGCAAAAGGAGCCAATGTCCCAATCATTACAAACTCCGGCGTGTTTCTGTTTGCCAGTTATCCAAACTGGACCTGGAGGCATCACGTTTATTGATGTTGTCACTTCAGGGGCTATGGAGGCCGAAGGGTGTTGGGTTCCAACGGTCGAGGTATGTTCCCTCCGAACGGCGGATAATCTTCCTGACCAGAACGTCACTCTTCAAAGGAGTAGAAGGGCTAAGCAGTTGCATCTTGCTCGAAATTGGTGCAAGTACATGGCCCCCTTGTTCAATAATCGTTTGCCGCCGGCACTCAAGAATTCCTAATGGCAAATGCTCGGGGGCAGAGGGGAGAGGGGATTCATCATATACTTGCGGATGCTCGGCACAATTTCCTTTTGGAGAACTGAAGCTTGATAAGTTGAAAAGTGTTTCACCGGTAGCTTCTAGTCCTCGGCACCTCCACTTGTGTCATTTGACGTCACCCCAAACATGCAAGCACTTTTATGAACGAGGAGGGCACGGTTGCATGGGTGTTTGCGTCGGAACGACCGTAATTCAACTTTTTTCACTACACCACTGCATTCTGGGATGGCATTTCCAGTGCATGTGAAAGTGCTCTGCACTCAATGATACATAACATATTGAGCGACGGTAAATTGATAAGTCAAAGCACCCACTTTTCGACCACCCCTGCTGTCAGAGGCAGGCTTGGCCCAAGTGAAGAAGTCGGCGATAGGGTCACTTAGCTGGTCAACTGCTGGGTATATGGGTGTAACAACATTCGAATCTGGCCTATCCTAACTATCGTGGGCCTGGATGAGGGTTTTATCCCTCATCTGGATGACTAATAAAGCCCCCCCTGGGGCCCACCTGGGGCCCACCGGCGGGAACCTGACACCTGCATTTCGACCACCTAAGGATGAAGCTATCACAACCACCACCACTTTATTAATTAACTATTGACTGGGTATTGCTGCCACTACTATATAGCTTTCGGCCTCACTAGGGTAATCAGAGGCGTAGGATTTATCTGTATTATCTACAGCCTTGCTAGCCTTGATTTGAGCCTGCTATATGTTACTAATAATTACGAACTTTGTATTTGGGTCTATATGAACAGCCTTCCTCTTTCTAATAGCAGTATTATTAACTTTGGCCTAAAGAAGCTGTATTTACTGCTTAGTAGTAGCTAACTTAAAGGCCTGCTCTTAGAAGCCTTTTTTAACCTTTCTAAAGAGCTAGTATTGTATGGTAATAGTTTGATCTAGCTAGGTAAATAACTGTAGTTAATTATCTAGCTCTCTCCTTTTTCTAGGTATTAACCACTGCTTATTAGATATAATAGATGCCTATCCCTCTATATCCTAGGTATCCTAGCTACTATGGCTACCTTTTTTTGCCTTATTAAGTGGTGTTAATGGTGTTGTTTTATCTAGTAGTAGATAGGAGCTTATTAGAGGCTTTGTAATAGCAATAGGCTATAACCTAGTGTATTTCTAGCTACTCTTGATATTCTTTTCTATTAGCCTAGTCTGGTAAGCCTTCTGATAGTAGGAAATAAAGTTCCTTTTACTAATAATAATAAAGTTATTCTAGAGGCTAAGATATCCTAGCTCCTTATGATAGGCTAACTTTACTAGGCTAAAGACTAACTAATTAAGTAGCTAGAGGATATAGGAGGTATATAGTAATAAGAATAATAGATAAATGTTATAGGTATAGTATAACTATATAAAATTAGTTATTATATAGCTTCTATACCTATCTAGGATTAATAGCCTTGCTTTATAAGGCTAATAGGCTATCTAAGGTAGAAATACTCTTTCTAGCTACTTAATAGTAGTATTATTAGTAGTCTAGCTATTCTCTATTACTATAAACTCCTATCTATTATATAGACTAAGGTCTAAAGGAAACTACTGCTATTAGACTATCTTACCCTTATATATAACTAGTAAATAAAGTACTTTACCCTTAGCTAAGATATACTTAATAATAGATATCTAGGCTTGTAATCTAGGCTGCTTTTTCCTTATAGACTTTATCTCTAACCTACCTAGTACTAGCCTATTATCTCCCTTGCTCTTAAGGATACTAGTCTTATCTATATTATATTAGTTAGCTAGTTTAATAGTAGTAATATAAGGTATTATAAGATACTTAAACTATTCTCTAATAACTTTAGTAGATACTCTATTAATATACCTTAAATTAATAGATTGACTTCTCTAGACCTTGATAGATAGATTCCTTCTAATAAAGCTATCTATCTACCTCTTACCTAGAGGCTAGGTATCCCTTATAGTATAGAGGATGTAATAGGTAAAGTCCTTTAATTATTAATAGGTTAGTAGTAGCCTAAGGTCTGCCTAGGTAGTCACCTAAGTAACCAGGCTAGCCTCCTAGCTTATAGAGAGCCTCTAGAGGTCTTTAAATATATCTTAATGTCGTTAGTAGCCTTTTCTATAGCTTATAAGCGTTAATCGTGGTATACCCTATCAGCTAGCAGCAACCCAAGTAGATACACCAGTTTTAATATCCTGAAGTGCTAGAATAACCTCATTTTCAGTATACTATGTTATTATATAATAAGAAGGGATTCTGAAAAAATAATAAAGATTAATAAAGAATTGAAAATGTTGTGATAGTTACAAAATTAGGTATAGTAGTTAATAGGGTGGCTGGGCGGCATTTTTGGGTGGTCGAAATGCAGGGGTGGTCGAAAAGTGGGTGCTTTGACTTAATTGGCCGATTTCGGAACTCGCCCCGTCGAGCCGGCATGAGCGCCGAACGGCCCGGCCCGGCAACCGGCTACGGCCAGCTACTGAGTGCAGAAACCGGCCAGCAAGACGTGACCCGGAGCCCTGAAGGACGATTACGCAGAGTACTTACAACAAACTGCGTGGCAGTCTATCGTGAACCGCTTCGGGGTTAACTATAACACCAGACAATACTCCATGGAGCAGAGTCAAATTGCTACACGGCCCAGAACCTGAGAACCTTAAGCTTGTCTTCCTTCTTTCATTGGCCCGGCAGAAAGGTCAAAACCGTCGATGGCAAACATTGATCAAACGATGCGCCAATGACAGCATTTCGCTACACATCGCAGATTCCAGCTCCGGTCACGTCTTCAGCAGCCATATTAACCGCCGACTGCCCGGGTTGGTTTCCCCTCTCCCGTGAGGAGGTATACAGGCTCGGCTGTTCACCGCCCGCCGTCTACCTTCTCCGCTTTATTCCCGATCTAGGCCGATGCAACCAAACCAGAGGCGAAAAATTCAACGCGCCGGGCTTCGGGTCGGAAAAGAAGAGGCTATGCTCTTCAGAGATTTTTTCGTGGTCTTGCTTGGAGGAAACCCCCAATTGCTCGCTTCCTCCAATTCTCAATCACCTCTACAACCCCATTAATCGTTATATCGGTGCTAGTTCTTCGGTCCCAGATCAACCTTGATGATCTGAATTTTGCTTTGTGGGCAGGCAGACCTAGATAACATGAGTCAAGAAGCAAACAGCCAACACTAAATCATGATCGGCAGCAAACTCTACTTCACCAAACTACCAACGCCGTTCCCCAACGCCGAAGTCGGTCCCTCTTAACCAACGAGACTCGCACACTTTGTGTTTCATGACTCTTTAACGTAACAATACTACCGACGACATCGCGTACTTGTTGAGTCGGCGCCGCCCGGTATGCCTTCTCGCTCTGGTTCATCTCGTCGACCGGACAGCCACGCTCTCGTGGTACGAAATCCCCACCGTGATTGCAAGGCAAGAGATGAAAAGAAGGGTGGCGACTTGTCAACGAGCCCTACCGCCCACCGGCCATGCGAGCCCGACCCTCTAGAATTCAAAGAAGGCAGCTATGGATGGTGAGTGTCGGCCGCCCTGTGCTGCTCTCGCGTGATGCTGACGTCCTGCGACAACAGGGTCGTCGTCGGCTGTGTCGCCCTCGTCAACGCTCACACCTGGGGCTTGAATTCGGTGAGTCGAAAGCTGCCGCCCGTGACGACGTAGAGCTGGCTTTTCTGAACCTGGTGATTGCAGACCTACGCCGTCTTCCTCGCCTACTATCTCAGCTCTGGAGCCTTTCCTGGCGCTAGCCCGGTCACACTGGCTTTCGTCGGCGGCTTGTCCTTTGCTATCGGTAAGTCTCGCTCCCCACTCCTCACAGGTTGTCACCGCCATCACCTCGCTCACATTCTCGGACCAGCTCTGCTCGTCTCCCCACTCGTCACCTATTGTATCCCCCGCATCGGAACTCAGGGGGCTCTCGGCATCGGCGTCGTGGTCCAAACGTAAGTCCCACCGGGCTCCGTGTAGCACTTTCCGGACTCTCACATTTTCCTTTTCAGTGCTGCACTTACTGGCGCTTCGTTTACGACTGAAATATGGCATCTCCTCCTCTCGCAAGGCCTCGCTTTCGGCGTGGGAATGGGGTTCGCCTTCAACGCCACCGTCGGTCTCGTTTCCCAGTGGTTTGTCGCCCGTCGTTCGTTCGCCAACTCTGTCGCTACCGCCGGCTCTGGCTTTGGTGGCGTCGTCTATTCGCTTGGCACCAGCGCCATGATCGGTCAAATTGGCTTGTCGTGGACGTTCCGCGTCCTTGCGATTTTGTCCTTCATCGTCAACGGCACGTGCTGTGCAATGATCAGGGACCGCAACAAAGCTCTTGGCAGTGTGCACATGGCATTCCACAAGGGCCTCTTCAAAAGATTTGAGTTCTGGCTCTTGATATCTTGGGGCTTCTTTGGGCTGTTCGGCTATGTGATATCCGTCTTCTCGCTAGCGGATTATGCCCATACCGTTGGCTTCAGCGCCACCCAGGGATCGATCGCGTCAGCGACATTTAATTGTGGGTATACCACCTTGTCTGCAGACGAGTGCCAGACGAGTGCAAGGCGCTGACCTATCGTGTAGTATCTCAGGGTATCGGGCGTCCCGTTATCGGCCTAGTGAGCGATCGCTTTGGCCGCATCAACGTTGCTGGGCTGGGCACCCTCATGGCGGGACTAGCGGCATTCTTCATCTGGATCTTCGCCGGGAAGTACTTCGTGGGCACCATCATCTTCGCACTTTTCGGCGCCTTTTCCGGCGTGCTCTGGACGACCGTCGCACCTGTCGCAGTCGAAGTCGTCGGGATCAAGCTTCTTCCGTCGGCACTATCTATGTTCTGGATAATCCTCGTCATCCCAGCAACCTTTGCTGAGCCTATTGCCATGTCAAACAAGACCTCCGGTATTAATGCCTACTTGAACGTCCAGATATTCACGGGCGCCATGTATATTGCGTCGTTTCTATCAAGTAAGTTCCTGTTCAACCCCTAGGTTACAAGCTTCAGTTTGCTGATCAAACTGTAGTCTGGTTTCTCCGCGCTTGGAAAATCCGAGAATTGGAGACGATTGCACTGTTGGAAGAACAGGAAGAAGGTGACCTGCCCAATGACAATGCCGTCTCCGTGGCGGCTTCGCGGGGCACTGTCCCGAAGCCATGCATTATAAAGTCGATAATGAAAAGCATGTTGAATATGCAGCGTGTTTAAAAAGCACTCTTGGGAGAGTATCACTTAATAGTAGAATTAGTCTGGATAATTTCTAGTAGAATCAACACCGATGTACTGCATCCCTTATGTCATCGTATAATATTCCTCATCTTAGCCAAGCAGCCTCCAAAATCCGGGGATGTAGCTCGCCATCAACCCTCGAACAACTCTATACATGATTTCATAGGCATATCTCGAAAAGCCTTCCTCGGCCAAGTTTGAAGTAACACCAACCGCTCCAATCTCCTCATACGCTTCTTCCGTCGCCAATTCTGCAAACGCTGCGCCGAGGTCTGCGTACGACACCGTAGAGCCGACCGACTCGGCGCTGATGTTATACCCGTTGGCCTCCTCCTCAATGATTGCCGGTGGCTGTACGAGCAGCAACTTCACTAGATGCGGCTCGGATTGCAATGTCTCGTGCGCCTTGAGAAGGTCCGCATAAGGGTAGTAGAACGCGTTCTTGGCGAGCCATCTCATGGCCACGGGTGTTTTTTCAGCAAACCGTCTGTTTCACGTTGCCGACGAGAGCAGGAGAAATCGCGGTCGTTTCCACTTCCCGTCCGCACTGCTCTTAAGCTGATTCAATGCAGTAACGATCGACTTTGTGGCGTCTTGCAGAACACGCACAGTGGGTTTGTTGTCGTTATCTCCGAGCGCACAGATGATGATATCCACGCCTTCAAGGCACTCTCTTACGGACGAAATGTCGGTAACTTGTGCTTCAATGATCCTGACGTTGAGGTCGGTCTTCAACCGAGGAAACAAGGAAAGAAGCTTCTCGCGGGAGCGGACAAAAATTCTCAGCGTGGAGGGATGGTTCGGTTTGGCAAGGATGGCTTTCAAAGTTTCCCTTCCGGTGCGACCTGTTGCGCCAAAGATGGCCAGGCTACGTTCTGTGGTCGACGTAGGCGTTGACGACATGGTTGCGTTCATAGAATAATATCTTACTACTTTGTGCGTAGTGACCAATAGTGTTTGCAGTTAATTCAGTCAACCATTGACGGCAAGGGACTCGGGAGGTCAACAGTTTATCTACGCTCAATCTACTTTTGATTCTTCAGGCAATCCATGACTTCACAGAAGTCCGACATTCCAATCATTATTCGCTATCACATCTTGTGGACTAGTTCGGCCCCGGACAAAATGAAATGTCAGTCTAGTTGGAGAAAAAGTCCGTCGCTCCGGGTAGGTAAATATGACTCGAACAAGGGTCAATCGCGGAGTTGATTATTGTCCATTTTCCGGTAGGGCCCGTACTCCACGTTGCGATTAGCGCGGTGTTTGTCGTCATAGACCGTGATTCCCTGCCGTTGGCCCTGATCTTCTCGTTGCCAGTCGCCAGTTGCCAATTGCCAGGGGGTACAAAGCCACTGACTCTGCCACCAAGCTAGACGTTGAGGTACTACTGCCTTTGGCGATAGAGTCTGGCGACTGGCAATGGGTTTCTACAATGCCAGGATGTATGGTAAAAAAGCTGGCAATAGCCAGAGTTTATACCTATTCCGGCCTGTCTCAGCCACTGATCTCGAAATCTACTTTGCATAACTCTAGCGTAAGGGGGGTCAGCCAGAGTTGGTTTAGTAGCTCAGAAAAGCACCCAGGGCAGAAATCCGGTAGATTTATGCACTGCTGACATCAGCCTGGCAATTGGCGACTGGCAACGAGAAGATCTGGGCTAAAGGTGGCGATGGATAACTGATGAGCGCCATATTGCCATAGACTCTACAGGAAGCTATACGAGCTCGGACTCGCTGCTCAAAAGAGAGCTGTAGACCGACGTTGTCGGGAGTTTCATAAATGAGGGGACTTCATTCGGTGGTCGGTGCTTGAAATGTCCGGTCGAAGCTCGGTTGTAATCCGGGGTTTTGCTGGTAGCTGATCGTTGAATATCGAGATTAGGTTGCTCCGGCAGAAAGGGAACGGGCCATCAATTTTGGGCCAGTGAGCGGTCAAAAGTCTACCAGTGAAGGTTTTTAGTGCGATTGTATGTAGATGAGCATTAGCTATGAGCAATAAAAGGAAAGAATAATGAAAAAAGGCCTAGTAGTTCTGACTAGAGCAACAAGATATTCGACTCAAGAATGAACATGTAAAAATCCTGTGGTCAATACATTCTTGGCCTCCGTGAGCTCAGTACCACGCTAGACGCACGAGGCACAATAGGCAACAGAAGACGAAAATGTTACAATAGAAGGGCATTTGGTAGGCAAAGAAACATCCAAGTCTTACTGGCACCCATCATTGGCAGCGGGCAAGAGTCAAATCTAATCATTTTAAGTCTATATATTGTATATCCGTCCATAACACCTAAATTGCTGACCATACCAACATAACCCGTCGTGAACCCATATACACAGGCATCAAATTATGCCATGTCCGTAATTGTTAACATCATTATATGCTCTACCGAACACAACACCGCCTAAGTGTGGTAAACAGCAACGTACTCGACTTCGAAGACGCCTCCTGAGACAGTGTCGGCGATCGGAGTGGTGCTACCGTAGACTTTGTCGGGAAATTCGCCACCAATAGCAAGGTTGAGCAGAACGTAGTATGGAACATCTACAGTCTGTGCCCAAATAGCCGCGGGCAACTGGGTCTGGGTGATGGTTTGGTAAAGAACGCCATCAAGGTACCAGTTCACAGACTCTACCGACGTGGTGCGGTCAATCTCAACAGCGTAGGTATGGAAGTTGCCCTGGCAAGCAGTTCCGGCGCATGTGAGGTTACTGGAAATACCGTTCTTCTCGTTGCAAGCACCGCCCGGGTTGACATCGCAGTGCATTGTACCCCAAGCCTCGTTGATACCGTTGATGTTCTCCATGATGTCGAGTTCACCAGCAGCGGGCCAGTTGCTATGACTGTTAGTGAACTAGTCTCCAAAGTTAATCTTGGTTAGAGATAACTTACTTATAGTTTCCACGGAACGTGGCTCCAAGCGCCCAGAATGCAGGCCAGTAGCCGACGGCTTGAGTACCCGCCACATTGGGCAAGCTAAGGCTGGCCTGGATACGCATCTTGCCGCCAGCCGCGGCGACAAAGTCGGCGCGTTGCGTTTCTATGCGAGCAGAGGTCCAGGCTCCAGAAGCGTCTTTGAGAGCGGTGATCTGCAAAGTGTCCTTGCCACTGAGTTGCACGTTTGCGATGGCATTGGTGTAGGTTTCGACTTCGCCGGTACCGAAGTGCGCGGCGCCTCCGGGGTATGATGTCCCAGTGGTGAAGATCCAGTTGGTGGCATCGGGCAGCGTCGCGGCGGCGCCAGCAAAAGCATCTGACCATGTAAGAGTGTAGCCGCTGATCGCAGGAGGGGCGATTGCGTTGACGGCGGGCAGGGCAATAGCCAAAGCCTTAGCTGTCTTGATGAAACCCATTCTGGCAAGTAAAAGGTTGGGGAAGAAAAGCTATAGTGAATGAAGGAAGGAATCAAAGAGTACCAAAAGAGTGACTTTTTATGAAAAGCGAGCGTCGGAAGCTGATTGCTGAAAGGAACTCCCTCCTCTACTTGGCTTGGGATCTTCAGCTTTATACTCAATTGTAAGACAGCGTTACGTCTTTTTTTTTTATATTTGGCTCCCATGCATCGAAGTAACCTACACAAGACAGATCGATAAGCTCAGCCCCCGCGTCGGTGTATACTCCCCTCCACACGGTCCAGCCGGCCTCTACGAAGAATCCACTTTTGGCGCGACCGTACTCCATCCTCGGAGGGCCCGGCGTGGGGGCAATTGATTGATCGCTTAATGCCGGATCGCAACAATCAATCTAGGTGGTTTAATTTCGTTTAAAAATACCTTATATTCTCTTAAGTGAGGCAAGGGCGGCAAACGTATCAATCTACTATGTAGAAGCGATGTTGTCGCACAAACTGGGCGGTGAAGTGCGTGATGATGTTCCTAGGCTAACCTGGCTGGCTGGGTGGCTGTGAAATGGTGGGGGAACAGCCGGCCCGGTCGCTGGCACCTGCGACGAGGATTGTACTGTCTGGTAGGAGGCCACAGCTCTTCTGGTTGCACTATACCCAGGATATAATATTACTAACAAGGAATAAAGTAGTAGATGTATTTAACCTTAGATCTAGCAAATTTAAGGCCATTGTATCCTTAATCTAAGGCCATTGTAATCTAAGGCCATTGTATCCGTAATCTAAGGCCATTGTAATCCAAGGCCATTGCAATCCAAGGCCATTGTAATCCAAGGCCGTTGCATAGAAAAGCAAAGTATGCGCGCCTAACATAGTAGTGTGCGTCTGGTATTAGCGACCATCTCTTCGGATCATTCCACCTAGTGCTCGATCCTTGAAACACCACCCAAGATTACACAGGTTTCAAGTTGATAACTCCACGCCACATATGCCAAACAGGGGCTGGAGAGTCTCTACATAGTATATTGCCCGTCACTTACAGCGTGCTAAAGATGATCATGTCATGTAGAATTCATTTGAAGAACAGTGTTGCTTTGCTTTGTAGACAGATAAGCATAGCCTCAGTTCCTTAAAATCACAGTATACAGGAGTTACTGAAGGTTATAGATATAATGGTGCCAATTGCACCTCTCAGGACATACTCATCAGCTCGGGCGTTGGCATAGTTCTGTCATTGAAGCCACAGCGAATGGCAAACCGATGTGAACGCCAGTGGCCATGGTTCTGGGCTTGAGAGATGACACAAACAGTCATCATCAATTGAGATGGTTTACTGCTGAGGAACTGTTTATTGGAATTTCTATCGCAATGGGGAAAGGAATCGTTTGACTGTCAAATTCTCATCGTTGTGGCATTCATCCTCCTATAGTTCCGATTCCGCACGGGCATTACTGCCTATTGGTAGTACTTAGGCGACTCTCTGAGATGCCTCCGAAACTTCCAAGCCTCATGTCAAGAAACCCGAGTCTTTCTCGCTGTAGGTTGGCTAACCCTATGTTTGTTATTCGTAATCAGCAACCAAGGCCCTTCAACTTTGAGGATGAAAACATACATGCTCTCGAAAAGCTATGATGCACAGCTCTTGCCAACACAGATCCACTCATTGCCGACTTTTGTGCATTTGCACTGTCTGGCAGCAAGCTCTGCAGGCTCGGGGGTGGGGACAGCAGCCGCAAGGGCTGCAAAGACAGCAGTCAATGTGAGGATGGAAAACTTCATTGCGGAAATATTGGTGTTGACTTTGATGATGAGCTTCAAGTGTAACTGTTGTGTCGAGATGTCGTAATTGCAAGAGGCGTCGACTGGGTATTTAACTTCCAAGATCAAGCGTCCTGTGAAGTGCGGCACACCTAGACGACGTTTTTGATCGTATCTTTTGATCCCATCTAATCCACTAGTGCTTACTCTGTGCCCCAGTTTGCCCCTCAATCCTTTTGGGACTTTGGTAATGGTCACATTCGGTTTCCATGAATTACATGTCGGCTGTGATCGACATGATAACAGACTGTCTTATCTTGCAACCATCCGCTGGCGAAGACTCGTCGTCACTGGTGAGTCCAGTCGATGAAGGATTCTGTTGTTCTTGGCATTGCATGTCGGTGCGCCACCAAAATGCGGAGGGATACCATATGTAGAAGGTCGCTAAGAGTTCTAAGCTTTTTGGGAAAGTCCAGACCCGCCAGCCTGGGAAAGCTTGGAGCCTTATCTACGTTTCTCTCTTCAGCTGAGGGATTCCTCTTGGCTAATATCTCTTCAGAGCAAAGTGTTCTGTTCAATTATTGGCGTGGTAAATATGTTCTTATCACTACCCAAAACTGCCATTGAAGATTTTGATTGGTATTCGAAAGTAACGATCATGAAAATCAGCTTTAGGACCGGACCTGTCTTATCATAGGTAGTGTTGGAATAGAGTGATTCCGTTAAAGTAACGAAGTAGCCAGGCATCAGGCTTAGATTCACTATTTCTCATGGGGATTCTTTGCTACGAGACATTCTCTCCGAACAAGGGCTTGTCGAGTCAGCATTGCCACCTGCCATTTCTCACGTGCTACCAATTGCAAAATTGAACTACCCTTGTTTAGTATCTTCAAATTATTCTATCAGGGCTTTTCTCTTTCCCCCTAAGTCTTCATTGACCTGGTGTGCGCTCTAACCCGTTGTATTATTTTCTTCCTAGCAGCTGCGAAAATCGTTCAGTAGACTTGCAATGAACGTTCAGTACTCCATACATCTGTGGCACTATATTTATCGCTCTCCAAAGCCCGCCACTGAGCTGGTTGGTACTGGGTATCGATGGTCTTTGTTACTATGTATACAGATTTGGCCCAAGAGATGCAGTATAATACAAAAGAGATAGGCAGAAGATGCAGGGACAGAAATATAAACGAGAAACGAGACCGAGCACTTGATTTTGCCTTGTTCTTTCAATTGTTTCAGCTTACGAACCTCAGCATCTGTGAAATGAAGTGTGTCATGAAGATGGGAATATGTCAAGAGTTAGAGCACAGAGCAGTGCATATGTGATGAACCGCAGCGTCTGTAGAAGCGCATGTAAAAGTAGTTATTCTCTAGAATCTAAGTCTGACGTAGAAATACACAATTAAAGTGGGTCTGTCCTATTGTTAAGCTACATTTGTGGTGGAGGCCAACTGGTAGAAGCCACACGAAGCTCCCCAGCTTCACAGCATATGAGAATGAGGTTTAGAGCGGCTTATTATAAAAAAGGAGTGATGACTTTGAGACTACAATGCATAGCTAGATAAAGCTAGTAATGAAAGTGCTACACGTGAATAGATACGTGGGAAACTTACTGATAGTTGCCAGATGAAGCTATTCAGTATTCATTCTGCTACGATAGCTTCATATATGGCTAGCTAGTACCAGTCGTGGCGCACAGTGCATTGCATAATATTTGGTATCAACAGTCAACACCCAACGTCGCTTCGTTTCTGGATGACACTCCTTTTCACCCTTTCTAGTAGATGCTGCAATTCAACACAAAGTGTACGCAGTTGACCTGGCGAGAATGTATCACACACGACTCGTTGGACAGGTTAAAATACCGCTACTGGATGGTCAGTACGACCGAGAAAGCCGTTTCAGCTTCACGACGTGTTTATTTATTGTACGACTTTGTAATATTCCTTTGGACTTTACCGAAATGAGGGTACATGTTTCCCCCTCAGTTCTGGCCAATAGCTAGAGGCGGTGGCGTTTTCATGATCTGCTTAGTGAATAAGGAAGTCAGCCCTGTGCGTTACGTTGCAGTCAATAGCTTTAGTTCTCATTGGCACACAAGTCATCACGTTTTGCTTGCGCAGTAAGAAAAGAGGGGAAACGAAAAAGCCGGATTGTCTCACGATTCTTCTGATAAAGACAGATACTCTGATGTAGTGTCCTTTCCCCTGGCTTTTCTTCCTACATATCCCCGCTGAGAAGTATAAGCATTCAAAGAAGTTTTGATAAATGCCCCAGTTATGGCATTTCTTCTCCCGCTCATTCTCCTTCTGACTCAGAGTTCTATCTTGGCAGAATGCCAAAATCAGGTCAAAGCAGGCTTCGACTGCATAGGTGAAGACTACGACTATGTTGTGATTGGAGGCGGCACCAGTGGACTCGTTGTAGCCAACCGACTCAGTGAGAATACAAATAGTAAGACATAATCGCCAGAATTTCTTGTGGTCATTTTTGATTCGCGACATGTCATCGAACTTGAACTGACAGCCTCCCAGAGACGGTTCTGGTGATTGAGTATGGGGATTTTGTCAACACAGTAAACGTTACCGTTCCGAATTTCACGACACTCGACCAATCAGGCAACCTTTACAACATCGCCTCTATCCCACAAGCCCACCTCGGTAATCGTACCTCTCGGCTCCGCATTGGCGCTACTGTAGGTGGAAGCTCAACCGTGAATGGTATGGCCTGGGACCGCGGCTCCATAGTTGATTACGACGCATGGGAAGCCCTCGGGAATCCGGGCTGGGGATGGGACACTTTTCTGAAATATTTCCGCAAGTCTTCGGCTTTCGTACCTCCCCCTCAGGAATATGTCGAGAAGTACAACTACCGATGGAGCCCAGAAGCATATGGAGATGGGCCTGTGAAGATTGGCTTTCCGTCGTGGCAGTGGCCCGAAGCAGGTGAGTTGCATATACCATACCTACCGAGCCGTGGACCTCTGAGCTGAGTGTATCCGAGCTATTCAAGCTCAAGCTTGGGCCAAAGACATCAAGGTTCCCACTTTGAAGGACGGCGCTGACGGAGACAACGTCGGCATTGCCTGGCTACCTCAAAACTCAGGGGGCGAGAGCGCAACGCGCTCGTCATCCGAGACCGCGTACTTCCGTCCTGTTAACGGCCGTCGGAACCTGCAGCTTCTTGTGCGCCATTACGGGGCTGCTGTGAAGTTCAAAGGCAACAAGACAATCGGGATCGACATCCGCAGTCGCGATAGTTCGGAAACCAGGTTCGTGCGGTCTGAAAACATTGTCCTGGCTGCAGGCTCTGTCAACACCCCGCGGATTTTGCAGCTCAGCGGAATCGGTGCAGAGAAACTTCTGAGCTCCCTCGAGATTGACGTCCTGGTTGATCTACCCGGCGTCGGTGCGAACTTCCAGGATCATCCGGCCATCTTCATGGTCTACGACTGTAAGCGAGCTGTCTTGTAACCTCTGCTTAAGTCAGCAGCTGAAACTCCATATATTAGTTGCAAATGACACTGCACTCAACCCGACTTTGATGAGCAACGAGACCTTCTACAATAGGTCCTGGGCGGAGTACCAGGCCAACAGGACCGGACCACACACCCATTCCTGGGGAAACAAAGTTGTTTTCACGTCCCTTAAAGACCTCGATCCAGCCAACTACCAATCCATTGCTGAGGCAGTGAGCAAACAAGAACCATTACGGCATCTCCCCCAAGTCTACGCCGAGAACCCGGCACTGGTGGAGGGTTACCTCCAGCAACGCAAGGTCTTAAGGGAGCAGTTTCTCAACCCGAAGGCAGGTATCGTTGAGTTCACATTTGGAGGCGCGGAAAACATCCCAGTGGTTCTACAAAAGCCCTTGTCGAGGGGTACAATCAGCATCAACAGCACCAACCCAGACCCGTCCATCGCACCTCTGATCGACTTCAACACAATCTCTAATCCAGTCGACACACTGCTTTTGGTCCGGGCAGTCGCGAAAGCCCGTGCATTCATGTCTAGCCCTAGCGTCGAGTCACTTGGAGCGGTCGAGCTGGTGCCGGGCCTGGGCGTGAGCAGTGACGCTCAGATCGAGGCAGTCATGAAGGCGTCGTGGCTAGCATCGAGTTTTGATCATCCGGTTGGGACGGCGGCGATGATGCCTCGGGAGTGGGGAGGAGTTGTAGACAGCAACCTGAACGTGTACGGAGTTGAGGGGCTTTGGGTAGTGGATGCAAGCATTATACCCATATTGCCGGCGGCACATACACAAGCTACGGTCTATGCTGTGGCGGAACACGCGGCTGATATCATAAGAGGACTTTAACAGTGATCAGAGACATAAGACGGGTCACGAGATGCCGCAGTGGTTGCCTGACTCTCTGGCCGTTGTTCCTTTTTAGGACAAACAATTGCCGTACTCTGTTCATGAATGATTGTATTTTCGAATGGCTGTGGTACTGCATTATGAGAATTCGAACACACCTATGAATACGTGTGTCGTTTGATTAGACTATTCACACCGCTGGCCAGAGCTTGCGTCGAGTAATATCATAACACGCAACCTTACGCGTGGACTCTCACTCACGATCTCACACCTCACAGGCCAAGCGGACTTCAACTTCCTATATAAATTGAATTAAAGACGTCGAGTCGCCGTCCAGACTGTTATCTTACTGTTGTTCTGACTCTATCAGATGTCCTATCAACGTGCTGTTTCGGCCACCATCGTGGTAAAGGCAAGCCGAGTTTATTTAGTTTACTCCCGTATTTAATCATTAATCAGGTAAGAGTGGAACGCCGTTCGGTGAAAAAAAACGTTCCGACGAGGATCAAAATGACGATGTCTCATGATATCAAATAGCATGCAGTTGGGGCCATTGCCCGAGTGCCAAACATGACTTTGTTTGGGGATTCGCATTCCATGTCTTTACCCGGGGACAAGCCATTGTTTGATTTGGTCCTATGGGCGCCTCTGTGAAGGCCGATGCGTCATGCACCCCAGCGTGCAGATGTTCGTTTGTTTGTTTGTTTTATTTTACACCAGAGCATTCCAAATGAGGACAAAGGGCACCTAGAGTAACTAACAAAAGTGTCTAAATATAAAATATACCTGCCAAGGCCTATCGTTCGTACCAGACCCTGTTGTCAACCATGCCTAGGATTTCAACTAGATTGTTCCTGCTGTTAACGCCCGTGGGCATTCAGCTTCCAGGATCCATGCGATCCCTCCTCCGTGTTGTCCTCACTATGTGAGGGCATCATGGAGGGGGTTTTCGTGTGTTCAGTTGTACAGTGCTAGTAGCATATCCATGTCAATCTGAAGTAGCTTTCGCAACAGTCGTAATACAACTGTACCTCGAGTACAGATGGCCAGTGAGGACGACGTGGATCAACAGATGGCCACTACTAATACCAGGGCGAACCAACGCCACACAGATGCAGGAGAGGACGTATCACAGCTCAACAGCTGGCCCCCCCAAGATTTCCATGCTTTGTCCAAGACCAATCACATTGTACTATGGGAAAGCAGTTGCGAATTCGCCTCACCAGGCTGAGGTTGCAACAGTCCATGCAGCCAGGCTCGGCGCCATTCTACTCAGCGTCACACGCAAGCAGGGCGTCTGCACAATGTGACTATTGATAGAAGAAGCAATCCAAAGGTCTATATAAATCACCAAGAATCCCCCCCCACTGTACGAGAAGCTGTCAACGCCGTCATTGAACTTCTCTCAGGCATGGCGAAGAAGAAGAAGGAGGAGGAGATGATGATGAGCAAAGCACTAGAACAGGCCGAGTCGGTGGCCGTTGCCGATGCCATCGATGATGGGCCCGAGGTGTCGTAAGTTTTACACTCCGTTGGCGATGTTGCACCTGAGGCTGACAGTCATCCGAAGCCCATATACAAGCCCAGTCTATAGCGTACACTTTGGAGACGGAAAGCCGTTCATGGTTCCCCGTGATATCATCTGCGTGAGCGCCGAGCTGTGCGGGATGGTCTGCAGGGGCGAGATCTTCGTCCCAGACGTGCCGGCAGAAGCAGGCCACGTGCTCGTCCACTACCTTCACACACGCACTTGGCAAACGCTTTCCAAGAGAGATTCGCTTCACGACTCCCGGATGTCGAACCGGTTCGAAACCAGCATGTACGCCTACGCCGCTGCCCAGATCTACGGCCTCGCGGGGTTGGCCGAGCTCGCCAGAGAAAACATATCGCGTTACGCAAACGAGCTGCCCGCATTGGACGTCATTGTCTCGGCCGCGAAGCCGTGCGAGATTCTCCCGGATGGCGACGCGTGGTTCTTGGCGTTTATCAAGCTGCAAATCGAGCAACTGTTCGACGACCCGGCCTCCCTCAACGAACCGGTCTTCCTAGACTGCTTCAACGGCGCTGCGAAATACTCCAGGATTCTGGCTCAGGGCATGATTCCTGTATGCCGCGGAAAGCCAGCTTCGGTCGGGTCCGCCGAAGCGCACGCCGTTTCTGTGGATGACGAGGGCCCCTTGATGGGGTCAGCGTATTCCACGCCAGGCTTGTCGGTCGTGGAACCAGAGCCGGAATCGCCAATGGAACCTCCACCGGGTCCGGAACCCGAAGCACTGATGGCGGTTCCATGTCCTGGCGACAGCGAGCTAGACACCTGTGGGCTCGAGGCGGATGAAGACCCTTCGGCGCCACCACCCAGGACTAAGGTGTCGAAGAAGAAGAAGAAGGGCAAGAGGGGCAAGGAGCCGCCGTTGATCAGCATCCCAGCGGCAACGCACATGGTGGACGATGGATCGGATTGAGGCGTCGGGCTGCAGTTTGGCGGCCACGCACGTAGTGAACGGCGAAGGGGAGCAATGCCCGAGCTGCCGTGCGTTCGTGGGCGACTTGTTGACACGCTACATGTCGCCAACCTTGGTTGCTCCAAGGACGATAGATTGGCTTTGATATCTGGGGGCAAAATGTCAGGTTCCTAAAAGTAGTACTGGCTTCAGGGCTGGCGGGGCACTGGGTGGGGCCTGGGGGACACTGTGGAACGGAATAACGTTATGCTAAAGGGCACACAAAAGGGGTTTTTACAATAGTATTAAGGTTTAGAGAGGAAACAGATTAGAATAATAGTTACCAGTAACCCCTAACTACTCTCTTACTGACTCCTTTACTTAGTACTATATAGCCTCTGATATATTCTAATTTCTCTCTACTTATAAGTATATTAATTATTAGAGTAGTAATAGTACTAGTATAATTAACCTAATTCTAATTTATTACCTAATAGAGTAGCCTAGTGATATAGTAGCTTATACTAGATACTAGTAGGACTATAGTAGAGAAGCAGTATATAACTAACCTTAATAGGTTAATAGAGGAGTAGCTAAGGGCCCTTCTTAATAATAAAGTAACTAAAGTAAGAAAGAGGAAGATAATTAAATAGATTATAGCTCTTAGAAATAGGGAGTCTATTAATAATATATATATAGCTAGTAGAGGGCCTATAGCTACCTAGCTAGAGCCTAAGTACCTATATACTAACGCCCCTATTAAGTAGTTAGCTTCTATTTAATATAAGAGGGGTAATTAAAATAACCTTAAAGACTTTCTTTTTAAGTTATAAGGCTGATTCTCTATTACTAAGAAAGAATTTATAGCTAATAAAAGCAAAGTTTGGTTTATAGGGGCCTGCCTAGAGAGTAACCTATTATATAGCTAGAAGAGCTATATTAACCTCTAGTATAGTAATAATATCAGCCTAATCACCTAGAAATAGATAGAGGCCTAGCTTTATAATAGTATTACTAATAATAATATATAAGCCTTTAGTATAGCTATAGAGCTAGATAAGATATAGTAGAAACCTAGGTAGATATACTAGTAATTTATTAACTAGTATAAAATAGTTAAGATAGAGATTTTAGACTTCTAACTAGAGAGGTAGTAGGTAGTTTATATCTTAAACTAACTACTCTTAGACTTATAAAGCTATATACTAGTATATAAGCTATTAGCTACTTATTAAGAGCTAAATAATATAGTAAAGAGAGTAGAGATACTTATAAAGATATATACTAAGATAATAATAAAAGACTAGTAAAGGCTATAAGAGAGAAGGAACTAGTAGATTCTAGTTATTACTCTAGTACTAGCATTAGCTACCCCCTTAGATAAATTAGAAGGGTAATAGTTAGTCTTAATACCTGGGGTAGCTATGTATATACCTATGCCTAAGCTATAGGTTAAGTAAGAAGAAGAAGGGTATAGATAACTTCTAAGGTATTCTTAGAGCTCTCCTATATACTTTAACTATAGCAAGCTAGGATATATATTAATAAAGAATATAGAGGAGAAGTACTATAAGTATAACCAGCCTTGTTATGTGGGTAAGTACTACATACTAGCAGCCTAGCTAGTAGCTATAAGGGTTAATAGTATATAGATCTCTTAGAGAGAGAAACTACATTACTACTTTAAGGTAGACTTCTATATTAGAGTAGCTAATATATAGGAAAAAGAAAGGGTATTAATTAACTCTAGGGTAGATAAAAATATTATATATTAAAGAATATTATATAAAGAGGTATTACTAGAGGTTTATAGGGAGGGAGTAGGGTTACTAGGGATATAGGGAGGTAAGGTACCTAATTATAGAGTAGTAGTATTAGTAATAGAAGTAATAGATAATATAAAGGTAAGAAAGGTATAGTCTTATACCTACTAAGTAAGTAATATAGGTATATATAATACTATCCTAGGGATCCCTTAGAGGTAAAAGGTATAGCTAAATCTTAAGTAAGTAATAATTAGGTAGACTTATCTATTAGGAGAAGGCTACCTATAACTTATCTAGAGAAGAAAGGTATTAAAAAGGGTATAAAGAGAGGTAGTAGTAATACTAGTATATAACCTATTAGTTTACTACCTATATATAGGGGGAGCTAAGAGGGTACTAGAGCTACTACCTTATATAGTAGAAAGAGAAAAGGGAGAGAAGATAAAGAGATTTAAGCTACTAGAAGAATATTAAGAATAGGTATATATATTTAATATAAATCTAGTAGCTAAACTAGCTAGGGATAAAGGTTACTCCTATACTATTAACCTTAAGCTAGAGGTAGAACTGCTATTTAGCTCTATCTACTTTCTTATAGAGAAGGAGTTAGAAGAGCTAAGGAAGTATATTAATAATGTACTAAGTAAGGGGTAGATCTAGCCCTTATAGAGCCCTGCAGGGGTGCTGATCCTATTTATACTAAAGAAGGGGGGTAAGTTATACCTCTGTATAGACTATTGTAGCCTTAACAAGGTTATAGTTAAGAACTATATACTACTACTACTAATTAAGGAGATCCTTAACTACTTAGAAGAGGTAAAGTATTTTACTAAGCTTAACCTTAAGGATATATACTACTAGGTAAGGATCTATACTAGTAATAAGTAAAAAATAGTATTCTAGATATAGTATAGGTATTTTAAGTACTGTGTTATACCTTTTAAGCTAGTTAATATACTAGTAACCTTCTAAGTATATATAAATAATACCCTAGCTAGGCTAGTAGATATTACCTATATCATATACCTGAATAATATCTTAATCTTTACTAAGAATAAGACTAGTTATATAGAGGTAGTAAAAGAGATACTGCGCTAGGTAGATACTACTAGCCTATATACTAACCTAGAGAAGTATATTTTCTATACTAAGATAATTAGGTTCCTAGGGTTTATAGTATCTCTAGAGGGTATTACTATAGAGTAGGACTATATAGAAGTAATTACTTAGTAGCTACTTTCTACTAGTATTAAAGATATATAGGTCTTTCTTAGGTTTATAGGGTTCTATTAGTACTTTATTAAGAACTATTCTAAGGTATATACCTCTCTTATAGACTAACTAATAGCTAAGGTAATAGAAGAGAAGGTAATAACTAGAGAGGTAATTAAAGCCTTCTATAAGCTCTAAGTTATATTTACCTAAGCTCTTATCTTATAGCACTTTAACGTAGCACTACTAATGTAGGTAGAGATAGATATATTAAACTTTATAATTAAGGCTATCCTATTATAGCTAGTAGAGAACTAGTAATACTCTATTACCTTCTTATCTAAGAAGCTAAAGAATATTAAACTATAGTATAGTATACTAGAAGCTAAGCTGCTTATAATCTAAGAAGTAGCTATATACTAGAGGTACTACCTCTTATATACTTAGAGTAGGATTATATTCTTAATAGACTACCTAGAGTACTACTACCTTACTAATAAGCCCTAGCTTAATAGTTAGTAGGTAAGGTTACTTTAAGACCTATCCCTCTTTAACTTTGAGATTAATTACTAGCTAGAAAAGGAGAATATAGCTAATAGGCTATTATAGTAGCTACACTATTACCCCTTAGGCATAGAAGACTAAGAGGTATAGGGTACGTTCTTAGAAAGCTTCTTAAGTAGGTTTACCTAGAGGGTAGTAGTAATTATTAGTAGTAGGTTAATAGGGGTATACCTATCACTACTAGAAGAACTTACTCTAAGCCTGGAGAAGAAAACTATAGTAGTATAGTAAGCTAATAAGGTAATTACCTCTAAGAAGTAGTAAAAGCTAGGGGATAACTAGTTAGAGAGAAAGGATAGTGTTCTTAGGTATAAGGGTAAGGTAGTTATCTTAGAAGGGTATATACTAAGGATAAAGATTATAGTAGCATTCTATAAAAAGCTAGCTAGGGGGTACCTAGAGGTAACCTATATACTTAAAAAGATTAAATAGATATTTTTCTAGAGATTAATAAAAAAGAATATAATAGAGTATATTTAGATATATATAACTTATTAATAGATAAAGCTATACTACTACCTACCCTATAGAGAACTAGTACCTCTACTACTACCTAGCTAACTATAGAAATAGATTACTCTAGATTTTATTACTAAGCTACCTAAGTTAAAAGGATTTACTAAAGAGAGCTATAATAGTATCCTAGTTATAGTAAACTAACTTATAAAGTATATACTATATATACTTATATAGGAGACCCTAATAGTAGACTAGTTAGTATCTCTTTTAGTTAAAAGGGTATTCTTATAATTTAGTATTCTAGTAGTAATAGTATCTAACTAAAGATCTCTCTTTACTAGCTATTTCTAGTTAGTAGTATGCTACTTACTAGCTATTAAGTAGAGGCTAAGTATAGCCTACTACCTATAGATAGATAGCTAGATAGAGTAATAAAACTAGAATATTAAGTACTTTCTTTAGGCTTTTTATAGCCTAGAGTAGGATAATTAAGTAAAGTAGCTACTAATAGCTAAGTTTATCTATAACAGTACTTAGTATAGTACGATCTAGATAGCACTAGTAGAGGCCCTAATAGGCTATATACTATATAATATAAACAATATAAAGCTAGAAGGGGTCTTACTAATAGAGGTCCTATTAGTAAGAGACTAGGTATAGTAGCTATAGAGCTAGCAGGCTATAATCCTCTAGATACTAGAGATAGCTAATAAGAACTATAAGAGGTAGTATAATATAAAGCAATCTATAGTAGTATTTAAGGTAGGAGAGAAGGTCCTATTATTAGTAAGGTTTATATAGTAAAAGTACTCTATAAAGAAGCTCTTAGATAAGTATCTAAGGCTATTTATAATTATATAGGTAGTTAGTAGAGAAAAAGTATATAAGCTTAACTTAGAGATATAATACTATATCTATAATATATTCTTATTATTATAGTTAGAGAAGTTTTATAAAGTAGTAGTAGAGCTATAGGTAGTCTCTATTAAGAAGAAAGAGGAGGATATATACTAGGTAGAGAGAATAGTTATATATAAGGGCCCCTAGAGAAACTAATAGTATTTAATAAAGTAATAAGGGTATAGAGAGGAGAAGAACTCTTAGGAACTATAGTAAAATATAGTAAAAGAACTATAATAAGATTATAAATAGGGGATTACTAGGGGCCTATTAGAGGGGAATTAAGTTAATAATTATATAGCTATGAGGTAGCTAGGTTTTATTATCTCTTTAGTATTAGGGCTAGGGAGTAGAGAGGCTTAAGGGCTAGGTATTCTAAGCCTAGGGATAAGTAACTAACTAAATAAATAGTAGAGGGGTATTAGTAGGGTACTAGAGAGGTGTATAGGGGGTACTAGGGCCTATTAGTTAGACTCCTCCTTATTATTATTAGTAGTATTTTTTCTAGGATCTAATCTACTAGCTTAGGAGTTAATCTTACTAGTATACTAGAGGCTGTTATTAGTACTATAAGAGAGTACTAAGGGGGTACTAGAGTAGGGAAAGGATATATAATATAGGTATAAGACTTAGTCTGGTTAGAGAAGAGAGCGCTCTAGGCCTTAATAGCCTTAGTCTACTTATAGAGTATGATAACCTAGTCTTAGGTAGTAGTAGTAGTAATCTTAGTACTCTTAGCTAATAACTTAGCTTACTTAGCTTACTGTTTTATAGTAGAGTAGGTATCCTTAAGGGTAAGGACCTTATACTAATAGAGGAGTTACTTCTCTTTCTCTTATACTACTTTATGCCTAGTATTAGAAACTAATATATTAGAGGCCTTTATCTAAAGGGCCTTTAGGCCTATAAGCTAGGCCTTTTTAATCTCTTTTTAAAAAAGGTTAAACTAAGGGGTACTAGGGGAGTATAGAGGTATATATATACTTATAAGGTAGTAGTAAAAGTAGAAGTTAGTCTCTTTATAGAGGTTCTTAAAAACTACCTTAAGAGTAAGAGTAGTAGTAGTAGTAGTATATAAAGCCTACTATAGGTTAGTAATAGACTAATAGCTATAGGAGTAGTAATAGTAGGGGGGGGAATAAGTTTATAGGGATATAAGGCTTGCTATACTAGCTGGTATAGTAGGAGTACTTATTACTAGTAGCTAGAATGGTTAGGATAGTAGAGAGGTAGTAGAGAGGTACTAGAGGGATAAGTATATACTCTAGGTCTTAATATAGTAAAGAAGATAGGTAATAGTATCTTTTATATTAGACTACTACTTTACTATAGCCTAAAGGTAGTAATAGTAAGGGATCTTATATATAATAGTAAAGTTAATAATACTAAAAGTATTAGAATAGGTATTATTAGTAGGGGGGGTTACTAGGGGGGGACTGAGGGGGTACTAGAGCTACTTAGGATAGTAGGATTAGTAGGAGGCATAGAAGATATAATAGTAGTAGTAAGAGAGTAGCTAGTACTAGTACTACTACTAGTATTACTATTACTAGTACTAGTACTACTACTAGTATTACTATTACTATTACTAGTACTAGTACTACTACTAGTATTACTATTACTAGTACTATTATTACTACTATAGTAGTAAAGGTATAATAAAAAATAAAATAATAATAATAATATAAGGATATTATAAAGAAAAGAAGGAAAAAAAGAGAAATAGATAAAAAGTAAAAAAAGAGAAGGTAGGCTTAGTTATTTTACTAAGTAGTATATATATAAATAAGTGATAATAATAACTCTAGCTTATAAAGAAATAATAATACCTTTAGAAAGAAAGAGAGATAGGAGGTACTAGAGAGGTACTAGTATCTCTTTTACTACTGTAAAGCATACTCTTACTATTATATTAAAAATAATATAACTTAGGGCTTAGCTATTAAAGAAATAAAGGTATAAGTAATAAAAGCTAACTATATTACTTTATAGATAATAAAATACTAAGCTATAAAAGAGAGAAGGGAGTAAGTAACTAAAGTAGTACTATAAGTAAGTAAGGTACCTCTATAGTAAAGTAAGTAGTTTCTTACTAATAGTAGTAAGAGCCTAAGACTTATACCCTAAGTATAGGATAGCTAAGCTTAGTAAGGTACTAGAGAGGCTATTAGCTATACTAGGCTACTATAAAACAAAAGTAAGGCTAAGGGTAAGTAATTAGTTAGAGAGATAACTACCTATTTAATAATCTACTAAGCTTAGTAAAGTTTCTAAACTCTATTAAAGTATAAGTAGTGTTATAGGTAGGGTACTAAGGTACTAATAAAGGAGCTAACTAATTAATTACTAGGTCCTAAGGATAGGACCTTAGAGAGAGGGGATTATATTAGGTTCCTAAAAGTAGTACCAGCTTTAGGGCTGGTAGGGTACTGGGTGGGGCCCAGGGGACACTGCAGAACAGAATAACATTATACCAAAGGGTATATAAAAGGGGTTTTTACAATAGTATCAAGGTTTAGAGAGGAGACAGATTAGAATAACAGTCACCAGTGACCTCTAACTGCCCTCCCACTGACTCCTTTACTTGGTACTACACAGCCTCTGACACAAAACCTCATCTGGGACCGCGTGGGCGGGCTAGCGTCGCCTCCTCTTGCTGTTCATTGCCTGCTCAGGATCAGACAGCAATAGTACGGGAACAAATATATAGGTACATTGTACGTGCAAATGATGAGATTTAAACAATAAGGGATTGTGAAAGAGCGAGCTCACCCATGGCGTGGTATCTGCTCTATCGTCCGCATGGCCTATCAACGCTAACGGGGTAGACCCCCAAATTAGGAAGTTAAAGTTGCTTCACCGCATCTCTACTGTGTAATTTGTATGTCACTATTTCCGGTTCTTTTTCCGCGAACCTTGTTGAAACACTTGGGCTTTTTGTTGATGCCCCTCGTGCCCCCGCTGCCAGATCGAATCACTGGGGACTGTGGCGAAAGGAAACCTACCTACACTACCTAATGTGCTACCCAACCCCCCCTGCTAGCGGCACTTATATCTAGGCCAAAGGTTGGGAGGGGTCTCGTACAACAACAGCTCGGGTACGGCTATTCGCCGCTATCCACATCGATGTTGAATCAAGGGGGGTTACTCCGCGCCAATGAGGTGTACCGAGATCCCTTGTCTCAGTGTTGCGTCGCACCAGAAGCCGGACTGGTGCGAGGGGGAGGGGGGGACTGCATGTTTAGCCTACGGGCAGGATCGTTTTCCCGGTCCTCTTGGCATCGTACCGCTGTAGAGAAGAAGGCGAGAGAGAGAAAGCTCTGCCAATTCTCTGCCAGGTTTCGTTGCACTTGGTTATATATCCTCCTTTCGCGGCGATGATCTTCAAGTCTTGTCCTGGGCAAGTTCCCTCTCCTCTACCCGCCCCAAATTCAAGAGAGGACTCGACCCGAGAAGCGAGGCGAAAAAGATGGGGCAAGCGGACGTTATCGAGATGCGGCAACGGCCCGAGAATGACTACGCCGCCGTCAACGCCACCACGAGCTCGTCTGGCAAAACGGACGACAACGGCGTGGACCACCACGAGAGCGGACACGAACGGTCGGACGGCGGGACCGGCGGCTCGTCACTCAGGGTAATGCGCGACGTCCCATCTTCCCAAAAAAAAAAACCGAAACGGTTCCGGCTTTGGCACAGGTGCTGACGGCGAGGGAAAACCGCAGCGGTTGTTCTCCTTCTGGCAGTTGCTGGCCTTCGCGCTCATCTTCATGTCGTCGTGGGAGGTCATGGCCATGGACATGGGCGCGACGTTTTACAACGGCGGCCCGCAGACGCTGGCCTGGGGCATCGTCCTCGTGGTCGTCGGCGCCATGGCGCAGGCGTTGTCCATGGCCGAGCTGGCGGCGATTCAGCCCATCGCCGGAGCGCAGTATCACTGGACTCACTTCCTGGCGCCAGAGAAGCACCGACGGTTCATCACGGCACGTCCCCATCCCTCCCCCGCCGCCCTCGCTTTTACCTCATCGGGGCGCCAAACTCGTGCCGCGTCATGGGACATGAAAAAGCTGACAGGTTTTCTTCGCAGTGGATGCAAGGCTGGGTGACGTGGTTCGCCTGGGTCTCGGCGCTCGCCGGGTCCGCGGCGTCCGAGGCCAACATCATCATCGGCCTGGTCAGCACCAACTACCCGTCGTACCAGTTCCAGCCGTGGCACATCACCATGGTCATCGTGGCGCAGCTCGTGGCCTGCGGGCTCATCAACATGTACGCCTTCCGCACGATCCCGTGGATGGAGCTCCTCGCCGGGGTGCTGCACGTCGCCCTCTGGGTCGTCTTCGTGGCGGTGCTCCTCGTGCTCGCGCCGAGGGCCAGCGCCGAGTTCGTCTTCCTGGAGCGCACCGTCAGCTCGGGATGGACCAACGGCTTCGTGAGCTGGAACATTGGCATGCTGGTGCCGGCGTGGGGCTTTATCGGGTTCGACGGGGTGGTGCACATGGCGGAGGAGGTGCGGCGGGCGAAGCAGGCGGTGCCGCGGGCCATGCTGTGGACGGTGGTGCTCAACGGGGTGCTGTCGTACGGCATCATCATGGCGATCCTGTTCGGGATGGGCGGGGCGACGGAGGAGATCCTGGCGTCGGAATATCCCATCATCCCGCTGCTGTTCAACGCGGCGGGGCCCAGGGCGGGGACGGCCATGGTGTGCGGGCTGCTCATCATCACGTTCTGCGTCGTGGCGGCGTCGCTGGCGTCGGTGTCGAGGATAACGTGGGCGTGGGCCCGGGACGGCGGGCTGCCACGGTACTTTGCCAAGGTGCACCCCAAGCACCGGGTGCCGATACGGTCCGTGTGGCTGCCGTGCATCATCGTCACCTGCCTGTCGCTGTTCACGGTGGGGAACAACGCGACGGCGACGGTGTTCTCGGCCTTCACCGCGCTCTCGTCGCTGGGCCTGTACAGCTCGTACATCATCGCCATATCCTGCATGCTCCACGCCCGCGCGACCGGACGCATCGGGCACGGCGCGGGGTACCAGGTCCAGTACGGCGATTGGTCGCTGCCCAGGGGATGGGGGATGCCGATCAACATGTACGCGCTGCTGTGGTCGGTGTACCTGACCATCTGGCTGCCGTTCCCCCAGACCATCCCCGTAACGGGGACGGAGATGAACTACGCCGGGCCGATCTATGTCGTTGCCGTGCTCGGCGCGGTGACGCTCTGGTTGGCCAGGGGCAAGAATCACTGGCCCGGATTGAACAAGACGGCCATCGCAAACGTCGAGGCGTACAGCTGACGTATCTGACGATGGTTTGCAAAGGGGGGTTGGTTAGAACGGTCCATGTGCGTTTTGTATAGACATTTTCATTCTGATACCCTGTGGCATTGATAGTTGGACCTGTCCACCTACAACCACGGCTGGATAAGTAACCGTGGTGCGGATGTCTGCGAGAAAGGGTGCGTGGCAGCACGCCCGATTACGCGTCATGAATCGGGTGCCTAGAGGAAGTTGCGCAACGTGGGGGCTGCCAGGCCAACATGATGATGCATCCATCCTCAACGCTCAGCCTTTGAGTTTGTAAGTTGAAAGAGTGGTTGGCATTGCGGTCGGGTTTGGCCACTGCCGCTGCTTCAAGCATGCAATTCACGAACGTGAGCGTGTGCAGTAAGTAGGGAATGTCGAACGAAATGGCGGTTCAGTCAGTCTCGGTGAGGAGTCTCGCAGAGGTGGGAAGTGTGTCTCAGAAGAGTAGTCCGGGCAAGGAAAGCGGCAAGTCGGCACCCCGGTCATCGGGCGGGACCGAAAGAACACTAGAGAGCATCACATGGCGCTCGGGGGTACGGGGGATGCCTGGAAGTAAAACATGGCACCAGTCGACTTGTGAGACGCGCGTGTTGGACGACGACTACCTACCTACCTAGGCAGACTGGACCACGATGCAGGAACCGAACCTTGTTGCTGTGGACAGATATATCCGTACCTAGATACGCATTGAAGGACTTGATTAGGACACCTCAGCTAGCAGTCGACAGGCAGCAGCGTGAGAGAGAGGAGAGAGAGAGAGAGAGAGAGAGGTCTCGTGGTATTTAGAGGCGGTCAATCTTCTCTTGGTGAGACCTGGAAATGTCTACTGGTACTCACTCCGTAGATGTCGGACGGATTCATCAGGTTCGCCCCCTGTCAGCTCCGGTTTCATCTCGCGTTGCTTATGTCAGCCACCTGTCTTTAATATACGGATACTTGCTCCTTATCGGCTTATCTCTCGCCAAGGTACGGATGCAATACCGTAGGTAGGTACCTACGGCGGATAGTGCCCCTCAATGACGTTGAACACACTCACTGAACGCACCAAGCCAAGATCTCTCCCGTGTGCCCCCTCCGATCTGCTGTACTGTACTATGTACCCAGCTCCTTGAACAACCGACCTAAGCAGTACGTATCTTTTCGGCAGTATTCTACCTACTAATACTACGTAGTACATACCTAGGACCTACCTGGGTACCAGGGTAGCTGAGTGCCCGGCTTCCAGCGGCCCTTCCCCCCCCCCCCCATGACTGATTGCTCGCGGCATCCTCACTTGACCTGGAACAGCTTTGTCCTCGTGCGTGCTCAGGACCCCACCGAGCGCCGGCTGGCACTGACTGCTACATACCTAGTACCTACCTACTTGCCTAGGTACCTACCTACCTACCTACCTACCTACCTACCTAGCTACCTAGCTACCTAGGTAGTACATAGAGCACCTGCACATGCGCCTGCATCCGCACCCCGCGACCCGCGACCTGCATCTCCGACCATCGTCCTCTCCTCCATCCGTATCTTCTCTCTTCTTAAACTGCATCATCTTACCTCAGCTAACCTACCTACCGTCCTACCGTTCTACCTACCTTGGCCAAACCTACTACACACCAGACTCGCAGACACTTGAACGGGACCCTCGAGACCCTCGAGACCCCTTCAACCTCCTCACCTGTCACCTCAAATCAACCAACACCGCGGCCTGACCGCCCACATCTACCGCACGCCCTTCGTGTCCGTCAACTCCTCCTTGCGCCTGACGTCGCCTGTGCGCCGGCCGTTCCTGTTGTTGCGCGCTGACTGAGCCGTGTAAGGCTACGGACCCCTTTTACCATCTCTTTTCCTCTTGCTGCCCCGAGCCGACAACCTTTTCTTACCCTCTTACACCTCAACTCGACCTTCACGACCCTCTCCAAATCCCCATAGCCATCGCCATCATGTTCGACATCTTCGCCCACCTCTTATCGTGAGTTGCCTCTTGTCCCCCACACGCCCCGAGACCCCAGTTATTTGCCCCTCTCCCCCTCCTCCCGTCCACCTGCCGACATGAACCTCGTCCGCCTCCAAAGCTTAATTGGAGGACCGCCACTCTCTGCTCCGGTTGTTTGGCTGATGTCGCATTCCGCATTCTAGCTCCATCGCCTCCTTCCTTTTCCCCCTCTTCGCCTCCTACAAGGCCCTCAAGACTTCCGACCCCGCCCAACTGACGCCATGGCTCATGTATTGGGTCGTCCTCGCCTGCGCTCTCCTCGTCGAGTCCTGGACTGAATGGATTCTCGTCTGGTACGTTTGTGACTCGCACGCTCCCTCGGACCGAGCTTGACTAACGCCCCCCCACAGGATCCCCTTTTACGCCTACATTCGATTCCTCTTCCTTCTCTACCTTGTCCTCCCCCAGACCCAAGGCGCCCGCATCATTTACCAGACTCACGTCCACCCCTTCCTCCAAGACAACGAGTCCCAGATCGAGGAATTCATCTCCGAGGCCCACGACCGCCTCAAAGCTGCCGGCATCGCCTATCTCAAGCGTGCCATTGAGCTCATCAAGACCAACGTCCTTGGCATGCCCCCGGGCGACCCCGAGCCCGCCGCTGCCGCCGCCTCCAATGCCCCGGCGCAGACTTACACCCAGTCGCTCCTCGCCCGCTTCAGCGTCCCCACCGCCCGCTGGACCCCGGCCAGCCACGCTGGCTCCGACTTCTACAACCTCCTCGCCGGCGCCGTGTCCGCCGCCACAAACGCCGCCGCCGGCGGCGGTGCGCCCGGCCAGCACCACGACCTCTCCAAGTCGGGCTCCATCATTCCGCCGGAGCTCAAGGGTGGCGAGAGGATGAGCTTCATTGCGGCCCAGCGCGAGCGCCTCGCCTTCCTGCTCAAGGCTCTCGACCGCGAAGCCGCCGCTACGGAGACTGCCGAGGGGTCTGCCCGCCCGGGGTGCATGCAGCTCGACGGCGGCAGCGAGGAGGAGGTGACGCAAAGGCCAATGAGCGCCCACAGCGGGCTGAGCAAGTCGCGCAGCGAGACGGACTTTGAAAAGATCGATGCCGAGAGCGGGGCCGAGGATCTCGACGGCGGCGATGATGACGGCACCGTCCGGCGGAGGCAGACGAGCGGGGGATCGTGGATGCCGTGGGGCTGGGGCACGACGCCAACGGCCGAGAACCCCGAGAGTGGGTCCAGCTCGGGCGTGCAGAAATGATGTCCGCACCCGCCTCGCTCTTTTTTTCTGATGACCGGTGTTTTCGGTATGGAACGGAGTTTCGCCAGGGGTGGTGTTGCTCCCTCCCCTTTGTTGATTTTTTTCTGCTTCCCCCACATGTTTTGCGTTCGGCTTTGCGAGGGAGTCTCTGGGTCGGTAGGATACACTCAGGGATCGGCTATCGTTGGGACCAGCAACGTTCTGCGCTCCCACACCCCGCTAGATTTCCATGTTCAGGGGCTGAATGAATAGACTTGGGGAGTGTCGCTTTCAACCGTCAATGTCCCGTTCAAAATGTCAACCAATGTGATTGCTTACCGAGGTGGGGATTGGCCGCAGCCTAGGAATGCAAACGGATGTCTGCCTGCCTTGCGTGCGTGCGTTCTATAAGCGCGACTCGTCGTCCACGGCCCTTCCTTGCCTCTGCTGGTGAAGGGCCATGGCGGTGTTTATACGTATCTATTATCTACAGTTGAGATATGCCCGCTCTTTCGTATCCTCCGAGGTCCTTCTTTTACACACACGCCCCCCATTTTTATACAATACACCAACCCTCGTCCTCGTCATTCCGAAGGCCCCCCCCCAATTTCTAACATACACGTGTCGCCTCGGCAGCCTCGGCCCGGCTTATTTTGTCAGCTTGAAGGGGTATCCCACCGGCACGTCCTTGCGGGTCCAGATGAGCTTCCTCTTCTTGGTCACGACGTGCTCGGCCCAGACCTCGTCGGCGTAGTCTTTCTTGAACTGGCGGATGAAGACGGGGTCCCAGAGGTCCGAGGCGATGCCGAGGTCCTTGCAGCACCGCATCAGCGCGTTGGACTTGCAGCCCTCGACGGCCCGGGGGAGGCTCTCGAGCGAGAAGTAGGCGTTTTCGCCCTGCGCTTGGGAGATGAATCTGCGCGTGGGAAAGGCGTTAGTCATTGGCCCCTTTCTTCTTCTTTTTTTTTCCTTTTTTTCATGGATAGAGGGGAGGGGCGGAGAAAGTGAAACGTACCGTCCCTCCGCGACGAGGGCGTACTCCCTCGTCACGATCTTGTCGCCCACGACGACATCGCCCTTGGGCACCAGGCCCCAGGCTCCCGGGCCGAAGGCCTCGTTGAGGATGCGCCGGTACTTGATCTCGGGCAGATAAATGATGCCGTCGCTCTTGACCTCGACGTCGGCCGGGTTCACGGGCCTCAGGAGGATGTCGGTGACCTCCTTGGAGAAGCGCTGGGTGCCCAGGCCGTAGTACGACGATGACCAGTCGATTATCTGCCCCTGCTGCTGCTGCTGATCTAGATGGTAGGGAGGGCCGCCGGAGGAAGCGAAAGTGGTCGCAGTGCCCGCGGGGTAGGAGGTCATCGGCGCGTCGGGGATGGGGTCGGCGTCGGCAGAGGAGGCCGGTGGAGCAGATGAGGCAGAGGCAGGGGAGGCCGGCGAGGCAGAGGAGCGCTTGGCGTAGCTGGTAGTCGCGCTCGACTTGGCCGGCGCTATGCGCTGCGGCCAGGTGCTAGTCGCGGCGGCATCGTGGCGGGACGTCGTGGTGATGCTTGCAATCTGAGCGAGGGACTGGCGTGACGTCGCGCGGAGCAGCGGACGGAGGGCGAGCTGGTACGCCATTATGGGTGTGCGGCGTGAGGGCTCCCGCGTGGGTTGAAAGGTCGAGGAGGGGGGTTTGAGATGGGCGGGAAGAGAAGAAGAAAGGGTGGTTGTGATTTGGGAATAGGTAGGTAACAATAATTGTTCCTCTTGGGGGGGACAACTTGCCATGTTGAAATTCGGCCGGCGCGGATGAACGCGAGACCCGGCGATGGTGGTGGCAGGAGCTTGGGCCACTTTTGGGGAAGTGAAGACTGTGCGCGCGACGGGTTTTTGTGACAAGAGACACACGTTTATCGGCATCATCAGTTGTTTTATCTTGTGAGAGATACTTGGACTTGGGATTCGGTTTTCTTTTTTTCTTTTTTTCTTCTTTTTTTAGGGAGAGTGGAAAAGGTCTACAGGCTCTGCTTCAATAATTTGTACACCGTTTCTGGGAATATCTCATGCATCCTTCATATCGGTTCGCTGGTCGTTGCCCTGCTGCTTCCAGCAGCTCTTGAACCGCGCCATCTACGCCAGGTAAAAAAAAAGAAAGAAAAACATCATCAGCTTCACTCTACCGTTTGATACAAGATCCATGCGAACTGAACATGGCTCGATGGTGATGAGACATACCTCGGCCGTGCACTTTCGCCAGTCCTTCTTTTCAAAGTAGCAATCCGTCAACTTGGTGTTCTCGTCTGGCAGAAGAAGAGCAAAGAGTTAGCTTAGCGCTCCACATGAGGCGGACATCCAAGGGGATGCCGTACGTACCTGCGCAGCCCGTGCTAAAGATGCGCTTGTCCCTGCACACAGACAACGGTTAGTTTGTTGATTTTGTTTGCGTTTTTTGGTTTGTTTTAATTCATTCGTTGCATTTGTTTCCCAGAAGGGAAGGGATTCTGCTCGTCTGTTATGGACCGCATCACGAGCTTTTGGGTACCTCGAGACGAGAACAAAGTTTCCACGTACCAGTCGTCGGGCTCGTCGTCATCCACGGCCTTTTGCGCCGCGTCGCTCTCTTGTTTCGACATCGTGTCTTGTCGCTTGGGATATCAGCCCTTCGAAAGTGCTGCTTGGCTATATGTTGTCTTCAATTCGTCCTTCTTCGTCAAGCTCTAGTCGTGTAAACGGAAGACTCGGGTTGGCGTTTGAGAGATTCCGTTGGGGGGGGAAAGGCTAAAGGTAGGTATCCAAGACAGTGAGTGCCCCTTAAAAAAACACTGGTGACTCCCACCACTGAAACTCACTCTTCACTCACCACTCATCTCATCACAAGCCACCACAGCCCGCTCTCACCTGTACTCGCAATGGCCTCACGAAAACTCAACGTGTTGGTCTACACCGGTAACGGCACCCTTCCCAATTGACCATGGCCTCATCGCTGACCGACTCCCAGGTACCGGCACCACCGTGGAGTCGGTCCGCCACTGCATCTACTCCCTCCGCCGTCTCCTCTCCCCCACCTACGCCGTCATCCCCGTCGCCGAGTCCGCCCTGCTCAAGGAGCCCTGGCAGCCCACGTGCGCGCTCCTCGTCTTCCCCGGCGGCGCCGACCTCGGCTACTGCCGCGCCCTCGACGGCCCCGGCACCCGCCGCATCGCCGATTTCGTCCGCCGCGGCGGCGCCTACCTTGGCTTCTGCGCCGGCGCTTACTTCGGCAGCGGCCGCTGCGAGTTCGAGGTCGACAACCGCACCCTCGAGGTCATCGGCT
Organism: Colletotrichum echinochloae; assembly: GCA_016618095.1. Lineage (NCBI taxonomy): Eukaryota > Fungi > Ascomycota > Sordariomycetes > Glomerellales > Glomerellaceae > Colletotrichum > Colletotrichum echinochloae. The sequence goes on from JADEZT010000009.1 coordinate 2,228,117, forward strand.
CCCGCGAGCTCGCCTTCTTCCCGGGCACCTGTCGCGGCGGCGCCTTCAAGGGGTTCGAGTACCACGGCGAGAGGGGCGCGCGGGCGGTGCGGCTGCGCGTGAAGGAGGGCTTCGGGGAGGGCGAGGTGTTGAGCTATTACAACGGCGGCGGCGTCTTTGTCGACGCCGACAAGTTTGACGGCGTCGAGGTGCTGGCGTGGTACGCCGACGACATCGAGGTCGACGGAGGAAGCGGCCGGGCCGCCGTGGTGTACCGCAAGGTCGGCTCCGGCAATGTCATTTTGACCGGCCCTCACCCTGAGTGAGCACTTCAACCCCACGCCCCCTTTTCTTTTTTCCCCGCCGTGATATCAAGAGCTAACCGCTTCGCAGGTTCGCGGCCGCGAACCTCCGCCCGCAGCCGCAGATCCCCTCGTACGAATCACTCACCTCGTCCCTCGCCGCCGCCGACGCCGCACGCGTCGCCTTCCTCCGCGCCTGCCTCTCCAAGCTCGGGCTCGACCTCAGCGCCGGTCCGTCCGCGCCGCCGTCCCTCTCGCGCATACACCTGACCTCGGCCGACCACGCCGGGGTGGCCGAGACGCTGGCCTCGTGGGAGGAGGCCATCGCGCGCGAGGGCGAGGGCGACGACGTCGAGGAGTACATCCACGGCGAGCACGACGTGTTCCGCATCGAGAAGCGCTCCTCGCGGTGGGACGTCGACGAGCTGAGGGCCGCGCTGCCGGACGGCAGGGAGGCGGCCATGGTCGATTACGATGGGGTTGTGAAGGTCATCGTCCCGCACGAGGAGGCGTGGCCTGACGCCAAGGAGACGCCGAGCTTCAACCACAGGCTGTTCTATAACTCGCTCGAGGCGTACCGTGCGAAGGAGCCCGCAGCAGAGGAGTGGGGCGACACCCTCATGTACGGTGAGGTCGTCACCAGCACCAATACCCTCCTGGATAAGTATGCTCTCCGCTTGCTCTCTCTCTCTCTCTCTCTCTCTCTCCCTCCCTCTCTCTCTCTCCCTCTCTCCCTCCCTCTCTATTCAATCACACTTTTCAGGAGAAACATACTTACAATCACGTCCGCAGGAACCCCAAGCTTCTCGCGCATCTCCCGACCGGTTTCACGCTCACGGCAACAACCCAGGTCGCCGGCCGCGGCCGCGGCACCAATGTCTGGGTCTCGCCGGCAGGCTGCCTCATCTTCTCCACGGTCATCAACCACCCGGCACACCTGGCCGCCTCCCATCCAGTCGTCTTCATCCAGTACCTCGCCGCCATCGCCATCGTCGAGGCCGTCAAGTCCTACGACGACGGCTGCGCGGACGTTCCGGTGAAGCTCAAGTGGCCCAACGACATTTGTAAGTCCGGCCTGCGGTATGGAGCAGTGGGCAGCCGTGGCTGACAGCATTCACACACAGACTGCCGCGACCCGAACACGCCCGCGACAGGGCCGCCCTCGTATGTCAAAATCGGCGGCATCCTCTCCAACTGCGCCTACTCCCAGGGCGCCTACCAGATCGTCCTCGGCATCGGCATCAACACGACAAACACCCGCCCGACGACGTCGCTCAACGCCATCGCCCCGGCGTCGCTCCAGGACGGCTTCCGCCTCGAGGCGCTGCTCGCGCGGATCCTTACGCGCCTCGAGGCGCTGTACAACCAGTTCCGCCGCGAGGGCTTCTCGCGCGACCTCGAGGAGCGGTACTACGCGCAGTGGCTGCACGGCGGGCAGCACGTCACGCTCGAGGCGGAGGCGGGCGCGCGGGCCAAGGTGGTGGGCATCACGAGGGACTGGGGCATGCTGAAGGCCGTCGAGGTCGACTCGGCGGGGAGGGAGACGGGTAGGATGTGGGCGCTGCAGAGCGACGAGAACAGCTTCGACTTCTGGAGGGGCCTCGTCAAGAGGAAGCTGTAGGGCCGACGGGTGAGCCGCCCGAGATGATAAAGCACGTTGTTCCAGGAAAGTTGCCTGAACGAACAGTATGTAATCGAGTGCAACTTCCGAACCCTCGCTCTGGTAGATAGAGAGGTCTTTTGCGGCAGACGAATCGCAATTGGATTGCTTGAAGCATCCAGTATGTTGTTCCGTCCCCTCCCCCCCTCTCTCTCTTGGAGGAGCTCTGGCGGCACAGTCACAGCACTACCCAATTAGAGAATCTGAAAGAGCTTTCGGATGTGGCTGGTCATGCCGCATGCCGTATCCGGGAACCTGCCACGGAATTCATTCCGGCTGAGGCTCTTCCTCACTAGTTCACATCGCCCGAGAGCGCTGTGAACGGCCTTGTAAGCCCCGATAGCCGCGATGCCCAGCGTCGATTCCGGCGCTTTCAAGCCCTGTCGGGTCGGGTCACAGAGAGACGCCCGATGAAGCTCATGATGTTGTTTTTCGCCGATTCTCCGATGACCCCCCGCCGCGGGACTTCTTTACGCCGTCTTACGACCTGGCGTCCTCTCCTCTTTTCGGAGACAATGCGGAAACATTGCGCACCCTGCCCCGCTCTGGGCCTGCAGCAACCGCGTCATATTGGGGCTGGACTACTTCCGATGGCTTCCGACAAGGAGGATTCGCGCCAGTAAGCCCGGCAGTAGACGGGAAAGGAGGATAAATACCATCCATCGTCGCGCCGACCAACTGAACACCACAAAGCGTCGAACCGACATGTTTGCAAGACGCTGCTGCCACCCGAACTCATTGGCCCGCGGCATCCTCTCACCACAACTCAAGGTCTCCCTTCATACGTGGAGCCGATTCGCCCATCTGTCACACTCCACGTTCATAGCCTCGCGATCCTTGACATCGACCCGACCACCTACCGCGATGGCGACAGAGGAAGAACTGCCGGAAGTGAAGCTCTACTGGTTACTCTCCCAGTTTCCCATCCACCACTCCATGCTCCCACCCTCCACCGCCATGAGCTCCCACTCACCAGATACCCCAGGCTGAACGACTCCCGCGCCCAAAACACCCTCTGGCTCCTCGAGGAGCTCCGCATCCCCTACACCGTCCAGACCTTCCGCCGCGACCCCAACCGCCTTGCGCCCCCGGAATTAGCGGAGGTACACCCCCTCGGCAAGGCCCCAGTCCTCGAGATCACGCCACTCGTTGGGACGACACCCGGCGGCGGCGGCGGCGGCCCAGAGCCCATCCGGCTCGCCGAGAGCGGATACATCACGCAGTACCTCGTCGACCACTTTGGCCACCGCAGCCCGGGTCTGGTGCCGCCGCGGTGGAGGCCGGGCCAGGAAGGGCGCGTCGGCGGCGAGACGGAGGCCTTTGCGAGGTTCCAGTACCTCTTGCACTACGTCGAGGGGAGCTTCTTCCCCGTGATTGTGCAGTACCTCCTGATTAGCGGTAAGGGCACCCTCATACCCTCCCCTCCTCAGCTTCAACGTCTTGGAATCGTGGCTTCTAGCCTGTCAATAACCGCCCAGTCCTCAAATCGAGCAACGTTCCCTTCCTCATCCGCCCCCTCACCTCCTTCGTCGCCGACAAAATCTTCTCCGTCGTCATCCTGCCCAACGCCCAGAAGCACCTCGCCATGCTCGAGCACTTCCTCGAGACGGCGCCCGGCGTGGCGCCAGGCGACGCGCCCTTCCTGTGCGGCCCCTCCCTCACGGCCGCCGACATCCTCATCAGCTTCGCCCTCGTCACGGCCGAGGCCGAGGGCGCCTGGGACGCCATGGGGCGCTGGCCCGGCGGCTCGGCGCGGGCTGCGCACCCCGTCCTGTTCGACTACGTCGACCGGCTGCGGCGGGAGCCCGGCCACCTCAAGGTCGTGGACAAGATCAAGGAGATCGAGGGGACGGAATGACGAAGCACGAGGAGGTGTTTGCCATCGGCGTCCAGAAGATTTGTAAAAATAGAAAAAAAAATCTTTCGTTCTTTTTCTTGCTTTTCCCTCGCCTGGTGCTGGCTGCGATCATGATATCATACTGGGAGCGAGGGGTTGTGTAAAAGTCTAATTGTCGTGCAAGCGGTGTCGGCGCCTCTACTGCCACGCACCGAGTCTCGGGACGTACGTTCACAAGACAGAGATGAGATGCTACCTGCGACGTGTCGAACCATCCTCAGAATCCACCGCTTGACTGGCTTGCCGAAATGCTTCTTCATAGCCCGCTTCCAACCCCCCCCTCCGATGACAGCATTCCACGAGGCCTTTGTTCGCGACGCGGACCACACGCAGCAGCACACCTTGGACTACTTTAGCTCGTCGTGCGAGACTGGGAAGGGGGGCCTTTTTTTCTTTTTTTTTTCCCTCTTTTTTTGGTCTGTAAGCCTTTCCAAAAAAGAAGGGCGAATTGCCAAGATGGGGCTTGCGATGTCTAGAAAGGTTTCTGGCTCAGCGCTGCTCCCCGGTCCAGAGCCTTGGATGCAATCAAGCTTTCGCCTGCGCGCCGCTCCAGCCCCTCCCCTTCTCCATCTTAGAGGAGTCGGCAGGGTTCAGAGACCAACAATACTTCTTTTTTTTGGCCGAGTTGAGTTGTTGGGTTTCGACGACTTTGTGAAGGGAGTAAGCTTGTCATGTCAGAATGGAACAAGTATCCGCAATGAGACTTCTTGGAGATGCCCGGCTGGAGGGCCGTGGGAGAGGCGTCCTCGCACAGACGATGCTATCGCGGGCATCCAGCCGTTGGCCCTCGTGCATGCACCCACTACTGCATCGGAGCATCCTAACCTCCGAAGCGTCGGATCCCAACGTTGCGACGGTATCGCTTGGTCCTCTCCGCGACCCCGAGTGCAACGGCTTTGTGTTTAGTCGGGTCCAGCCCATCAAAACTGAATGACGGCACAAGACAAGTCCGTCCTGCAGCCCCTCCCCGAGCGCCCCCGTCGATCTCGATACGCCTTCGACCCCGTCCCAAAGCACGCAGGCGAGAAAGGGTAATCGGCACATGGCGCGGGGAATCTGATTGGGCAGCAGCGCGGGCAGAGAGTCCCTGAGCCCGGCGAGGAGGGAAGAGCGGCCCGAAGAAAGGGATACATGGCACCAAGCCGTTGTTCGGTTATCCAGTCTCAGCGGGCACCAATTATTGAGATGGAGTCTGGCACGGAGGGTCTCTCCGAAGTCGAATTCTACTGTGAGAAGCTGAGCCTATGGGGATCGCGAATCCTTGTGGGGGAGGGGGGATAAAAAGGGTTCGAGAAGAAGGGAGGCAGGATTCGGGCGGGTGATTGGTTGAATGAGTGAGTAAGTGAGTGAGTGATCAGGTGAGTGAGTGAGTGGGTGGGTGAGTATGCATGAGTACTATGGGCATAGAGAGGGAGGGGGAGAGAGAGAGAGAGAGAGAGTATTGGACGAAGTATGCATGATCTAGCTCTGCGTGTTAGACGCAATCGCCATAGTCATAGGCATTTTCTTTCCCCTTCCATGCCGTCCTCTCTCTGCTCCCAATCCCCATCGCCCTCTCATGCATTGTCTCCGTCCATCTGTCCCGCTGTTTGCTGACAATTACGTGTGCATGGGCAGCAATTGGAGCGAGCAAAAAAAGGAAAAAAAGAAGCCCAAAGAGAAATGGCCCACCAATCGGGGCTACGGCGCGAACTTGTACTTCCAAATCGGGAAAGTCATGGACGGCACTCCGTCTGCAAGTGAACATGTGGTTGATTTGGTTCGGGATCTGCGCGGTGTGTGTGTGTGTGTGGAGGGGAGGGGATTGGAGGGAAGGGATGAGAATGGGGGAATTGCAGGGCTCCCCCCCGCCCCCCCCCCCCGATAAGGATGCGGCGTGTTTTGGGAATTCCTCAGCGTTGACTGCAGACGATTACAGAACACCTACAGACCGATAGGCAGATCTGGGTCTGTGTATCATGTAGAGAGAGATAAGAGAGAGAGAGAGAGAGAGAGAGAGAGAGAGAGGGTTCATAGGACGCATATCAAACGATTCCCCAAGCCGTCAATAACCAATTACCAGCACACGGGTTCGGGAAACTTCCTCGGGGTTTGGCTTGAGTTTGTCCCTCTCGTCGATATCCTGTTCTTGTCCATGTTGGTCAGACGAAATGCCGTTTTCCATTCCATCTTTGCAGACACGGGAGGAGGGGACCACGTGTAACGAAGTACACAAACAATATGTCATCGGCCCGCTCTGACTCGGACAGTATGATGGGCATCCAAGGAACATGAAATCGGAGGAGAAAAAGAAGAAGAAGGACATGGCCGGACGTTCAGCTATAGTCGGCATCAATACCGGGTAGCCCGCCCCCCCCAGTCCGCCCAATTGCGCTCACCCGATTATCCCGGTACTCCCATCTGGGACAGCGATATTTCTTTTTCTTTCCGCCTCGTTCAATGCCTTGGATTGTCCATGGATAGTAACAGTCTGCCGGGTGTTGCAGAATAAGCACGTCTCACCCACCACCACCACCGCACACCCACCCACCCGCACGCACGCACGCACACACGCACACACACACATATGCGTGCACACGCACCCTAGGAGGCAATGCACCCGCGCCAACGAATCGAGCCGAGTCTCGAACGCGGGGGCCGTCGCCCATCTGTCGGGACTCGGGACATGCTTCTCCAGGGCCTCTGCCGGGACGCCCGCTGTGTCAGGACCAGGGTGCCATGGACTAAACGTGCTGGGCGATCCGCATGACGAAGTAGAGTCGACCTCTTCTGACTCCCAGGCCTGGCCACGACCGCATGAGCAGCATGTACAAGAGGCCGAGACTGCCCCTTCCGTAGGGTTTGCGTCCAAGGTCGGTTCGTCAGTTGAATATACGCTCCTGCTGCCGGTGTTGCTGGGTGCTGCTCAACACCCGATGCCCCCCCCAGACGAAGGGCCCTTTCGAGTGATGTAAGCCATCGACCCGTACGACCCTGCCGTGGCAGATCGCAGCAGCAAGAACCAGACACTTTGAGCAGTCTCTCTGCACGCCTTGCGGAGCCGGTCTCGCAACCATGGCTGGCGGCAGTATCCCCGAGCTCGTCGCCCGCAACCACCCGTCGTCATCGTCCCCGGCAGTACCGGCGGCCGTACTCAAGGAGATTGTAAGTCTTTTTTTCTCACGCAAAAAGGTGCTCTCTGCTTTCTTCACCGGCTGACCCGTGATATACAAAGCATAACGCTGGCGTCCCCTTGTACATGGCCGGCATCTTCATCCCCCATGTCGTCTGCACGTTCTTCGTCTTCTCCCGCATCGCCTGCCGCGTCTGGGTCACCCGCAAGTGGTTCCTCGACGACACCCTCATCTTCCTCTCCTGGCTCTTCTCCACCGCCCTGTGCGTCGTCTACGCCATCACCGCCCAGACGCCCTCGCTCATCGGCGCCCCATCGGACGGCGCCTCCTCCGTCCTGGACGCCAACCCGTACATCATGCGCACCTACCTCGGCCTCATCTACTACCAGCTGTGCCTGTGCCTCACCAAGCTCTCCATCCTCGCCTTCTACCTGCGCGTCTTCGCCTGCCGCCCGCGGGAGCGCTTCCTGGCGCGGGCCGCCGTCGTCTTCGTCTTCCTCTACAGCGCCCCGATGCTGCTCATGAGCTTCCTGCAGTGCCACCCGGGCCCCGGCCTGTTCTTCGGCCAGCCCATGATGTGCTTCGAATTCCCCGACCTGCTCATCTCCAGCGCCAGCCTGCACTCCGCCACCGACGCCTGGCTCATCGTCATGGTCGTCCCCTGCGTCATGCGGCTCGATATCCCCCACCGGCAAAAGGTCGCCCTCGGGGCCGTCATGAGCCTCGGCATCTTCGTCATCGTCGCCAGCATGGTCCGCCTGCAGCTCAGCCTGCACCTGCAGTACCGCCCCAACAGCTCCGCCGTCCGCAACACCCTGGGCTTCTTCGTCATGACCGTCCTCGAGTGCGACATCGCCCTCATCTGCGCCAGCGCGCCGACGCTGCGGCCGCTGCTGGCCAACCTGTTCCCCCGGTGGATGAGCAGCGCGCAGCGGAGGCGGTCGCGCGAGGCCTCGACGGGGCAGAGCTTCGACCTCACGAGCCTCACGTACAACGGGTACCCGTGGGCGGCGCCGGGCTCCTCCGCCGCCTGGAGGAGTAGGAACGGCAGCGTGGGGAGCCACCCGGGCAAGGCGCGGATGCCGGCGCCCCCGGGCAGGGTCCTCTCGATGACGCACCGCGCGCCGACGACGCTGAGCTTGGGCAACATGATCATCGGCACGGCGCCGCGGGCCGCGCAGCGGACCAGGGCCTGGCCCCTGGCGGCGGACGACGGCAGTAAGCCCATGCTGCGCGAGACGTGGGACGCGAAGCGCAGCTCGTCCATCTACTCACAGGACCACCCGGCGTGGGACGAGCTCGGCGAGGACGACTACGAGAAGAAGGGCGTCATCCTCAAGACGATGAGGCTGAGCCTCAGCTCCGAGCACGTGAGGGAGGGCGGCGGCGGCGGCGACGACGACCTAGAGCTCGGCCAGACGGGGCCGCTGGACGCCAACCGAATGAGCCCGATGTCCGGGCTCAGCGGGGAGACGTGGGCCGCGGATAGGAGCAGCTCGGGCACCAAGGCCGGGAGCGTTAATGGGAAATTGATGACTGAGATACCCAGTGAAAAGGAGGCGGAGGTGGAGGCAGACGGCAAGCCCGCAGTGCCCATGCGGAGTCCATTAAGAGACAGCCGAAGATAAACATTAATCAAACAAGATACGCTTCACTCATACCAGTCCTTACTATGCTCCTTGCCAAACCCCTCCTTTCAAGCGGTACTGCTGTTGATATGGCCTGTGGTGAAGAGCTTGGAGTTGCTCAGTTCCAATCATATCTTCCCAAACCACGGTATTGGCTGTGATTAGCACCGCTACCGTGACGTAGGGACGCAGCAGTCGTCAGTCAGCTACGCACACTTCGACGAGAGCACATGGCAACGACACCTCCGACCTCACCCCTCCTTGGCCTCCTCCACCAGGTCCGGTCGTGTCTCGCATAGTCCCTTGTTCATTCGACCTCGTGCGCCAAGGCCAAACCCCGGAACTCGTCTCTACAGACGTTCGCTGTTCGGTTCGCCTTCTAGAAGACGCCGAGCGCCGGGATGGCGGAAGGGCGACAAGGGCCAAAGGATGCGTGCGACATGGGACTCGACGAAAGCGCTTGACTTCCCAATGGTCGCGTACCGCGATGGCGGACGTCGGATCGTCCGACGCTCGCCAGGTTTTTTCGTGGTGCCAAATAGGGGTCCGAAACGATCTGACCCGATCGATGCTATATCGCGATCCATCCCGGCTCATTATGCGATTCTAGAGGATTAGTTTACCTACCTAGGTACCTAGGTGGGCAAGTAGGGAAGGGCCTTTCCAGCAAAAGCAAAAGCAAAGGCAGAAAAAGCAGAATCGAGCGATGATGAGCTCCTCTTACGTAATACCCAGTCCAGGACATGGCCCGTGCCCGTTCGTCCCAAGCTCGGACTCCCGCTTCCCGGGGGCGGCGGGCCGCTTTTCATCGCATGAACCAAGGTCGCAGTGCAGCCATCTTTCCTGCTTCTTCTTCCGACATTCCCCAAACCACACGCTTCCTTTTGCTCATGTTACAATAAGAAAGCAGCCGGACCCCTTTCGATCCCCTTTCCTGGGGAAATTATACGCGCACTCGGTCGTGTCATTGCTTTGCTCTGCTTTGCGTTGTTGGCTGAGACTAGGCGATTCCCGCCAGCTCGCGTGTTCCATCCTGGGCAATGCTGACCCCTTCGTCACATCCCCCATCTTCCGTCCCAGCGTGGATCGGCTCATCCCCCGTCTCCCGGCTACTTGCAACTTTCTGGGACGATTTGCGGTATCTGGGATGGCTCCTGGACATTGATCTCAGCCATATGAATCGTCTCTGACCTGTTATACAACTCTCGACGCCTTTTGGCTGCCGTATCCGTATTTGTCAATCACACAAGGTAGGTCGAACAGCATATTGAACAGGTGAGCCGCTTGATATACGGGGGGATGCCTCGTTGTTTGGTTTGAGCCTCTTCGAACTCGTCAAGGTGAGACGTAAATCCCCGCCTTCCGCAACGTAGTCTGGTTTGGCTAGACTGTCTCGAGACAGGCTGCCAAGGGCAGTTCAGGAGACCAATCGCATCTTCGTAGTGTATGGGCGATGCCATCTCAATCGGGCTCACCGAGAAACGCATCCAGTGTTTCCTTTCCGTGAATGGTGATACCCAGAGTCCCAGAGTTCACGACACCAAAGCGTTCCCTTGGACATCTTCGTGTTCTAGTCCTTTGCTCAAACGTGCCCTCTGCCCGCCTCTTTCTGTCTGTCTGCCTCTTTCCTTTCTATCGAAATCACCCTGGAGGTTCTTACGTTCGTTTCTTTTTTTTTCTTCTTCTTTCTTCCTTTCATCTCTATGAGACCAACTTCTTGACGCTCTTTTATTGCCCTTCGTCCATTGTCACTTTCGTCGGCATTATCTTGGGGAACAGACGCCGAAAGAAGAGACAAACTTTCAGAATTGCCATCATGACGAAAGCCCAGGCTTGGGCATGCCTTCTCTTGCTCCTAATAACCGCCAGCGCGGCTGTCATACCGAGTGGCAGCCTTACTCGCATCTCGACAACTTCATCGACGCTGCCTTCCTCGACCGAGAGCCCGCAAACACTCGTTACGAACCTGAAGCAGCGCGTGAGTGTTCGCAAAGACCAGAACGGCTCGGCAGAAGACAAAACTCGCCTCCAAGTCTTGCACGGCAAACAGCAGGATGGCCCGGCTCAGAATCAGTCGCGGGCGCGCCGACAGCTGTTGCAAGTTATAGTTGCCCTCTATGCATCCGGTGAGAGTACTGACCAGCTCACCCAGGCCTCACGTTGAGATACCATTGCCCGTTAGGACTGTCACCGTCGTCCGGACGATGACCGTTGAGGTTGCCGCCCAGACTCGGATCATCTTCCAGCCCTTCGAGCAGACCCTGACATTCATCAATCCTGTCGTCGTCCTCGAAACCCGCGCGGCAACAGCCCCGCAGCCGACCCAGATCATTGCCGCGAGACACAAGACAGATGCTTCTGCATTCGACCAAGATTCGCATCACGTATCGCTACCGGTATATTCGCCCCAGTCCGATAAAGTCACCCTATTGCCGAGGCCTGCACGCGTTCAACGACAGGCTTTGGAGCCAGTCTCTGGCGTCTCGACCATCACCGTTGAGATCACCACGACTTTGACGAACTTTGGCTCCGTTCGCACCATTACTGTGTTCAACCCGGTCTTCGTGTCCGTGACTGTAAACCAGACTGTTACCACCACCAGGTTCGGAACGACGCTTTCTACCGCGACAAGAGTGTTCCTTCCGTCGGTCAATCCCACTCCCTCGTCCAGTGAACAGAACCTGTCGACTGACACGACCACGTTCTCGTCTACCTTCACAGGTGGCTTGGAGTCGACCGGCACCACCACGTTTTTCGCCCCGTCAGAGACATCCGCCGACGAGGTCGGCGCTACCACCTGGTTCTCGATGCCATCCGACTCGGGAGCTCAACGCCCTACGGAGAGCGCTGCAGCAAGTGCTACAGAGTCGGGTTCGGGCTCCGCCGCCACCGCTGCGCCTTCCGGGTCAACTGGGATGCCAACCACAGAGTCCGCTTCGGAACCGGCTCTGTCCGCGGGCACGATCGCCAGCATCTCGCTGGGCGCGGTTACTGGCCTGCTCTTCTTGTTGTTCCTCGGCTACGTCTACCGAAGCTACCACATATACGCCAAGAACCGCCAGCACCCCTGGCCGTCGGAGGAAGACCACCAGATGACATCGGCAGCCGCAGCCACAGCCATCATGAGCCGGCCTGCGGCCGCCTCCTCGAACCGCGACGGCCAAGACGGAGCCACGCCCGGCGGAACTGGCGGCAAGGGCAAGGGCAAGGAAAAGGAAGAGGCCAAGCAGGTCAGGATCGTCATCCGGCCGGTCGTGGAGCGGCAGAGCGAGGGCAGCGAGAGCGGCGGCGAAGCCGAGCCTTGGCGGTCAGGCTTGCAGCGCGGGTCGGGCTACACTAGCCAGCGCGGCTACAGTGTCTCTGTCGCCGGGGGAAGCGACTCGACTCTCCGCGACGCCACCGGCTGGAGTAACCGGAGCGAGTATGGCAGCACGACTAAGCGCGCGGTCTCGCAGGACGGCGAGGTGCCGGAGCTCCCGGCTCCGGGAGGGGTAGCACAGACGAAAGAGCAGCGCTAGGCGAGGATGACATGTCCGCCCCAATATGGTCAGAAGGTTGTTGAGCTCTTCCGGGGGTCGGCCATGATCGTAAAAGAATGAATAATGAAACAAAAAGGACGTTGCTTGAGAATTGCCGCTGTAATTAGCTGATTGATAATCATGCCGTAGTGGGGATCAACAAGAGGCACGACTGAAAGTCAATTTTACACACAGTTGCACAGCGGAGGCATCCTGACTAAGGTAACTAGGTACGGGGTACGACTGTGTGGAAGGAATGCCTCAGTCGGAGGCTCTTAACAAGAAACACGGTTGCATTGATGGATTCCTTGTAATGGATTGTGGACAGAGGCAGCAGAATTGGCTTCGGGTTCTCAGTCCAAAGGGACATTCGGTGCTGAGGACTCAAGACGCAGCTTATATGTTGAAGCACGACTAGGCGTCGGCATCTACATGTTGCACAATGCTCTCAGTCAATGTGAGCATGCGGACTGCGACTTGACATGGCCGTGTCGGGGTTGTCCAAGGCTGTGGAGATGGACGATGGACGGCCTTGAGCCGAGCCCGAGCCTTCATTGAGTCGCAATGGCGGGGGATTACAGAGTCGCAATAAACGTTGCTGACCAAATACGGTACTAGTGGATGCAACTGCTTGTCACTCGATCCATTGTCATGCAATTGAAGATGGGCTGACCGCATCAGGGTCTGGTCATGCATGCATGAATGGAATGGAACGGCCCAGCTCACCTCCGCCTTAGAAATGGCAGTGCAATCATTGGTCGGAAAGATCTCCGGCCAATGAGGGGCTAGACGATGACCTAGCGCAGGGATCATCAGCAGGGGTGGGCGGGAACCGTGACGTCGGTACTCGGCCCCTCTGTCCCTGCATCGCAGTTGCTTAAAAGGTCCCTTTTGCGACCCTTCCTTTGACTGTTGTTCCCCTCCAAGACAGACAGAACGAACCGAATCAGCCCAAAGACCAAACGTCGCACCCAACCTCACAAACAAACAAATAAACAAACACCTCAACACTCGAAACTTCCTTCTTCTACTTCTCCTTGTTTAGCCAAGCATCCTTGCTTTCCCGCAAACCATCACAATGACTGTCGACAAGGCTTCCACCTGCTGCGGCAAGAGCGCCGAGTGCGTCTGCGGTATGTCACCCACCCTCCTCTACCTACCTTTTCCACGAGAAGTTCCTCGACAAAACAACAACAACAACTACAACAACAACACGTTCTTCTCTTGGAAAATATCCGCATCACATTCGCTTGCAGCACATTTATTCGCGAGAAGAATTACAAGCTAACTTATCCCCTCCCTCTCGTTCAGCCCAGCAAGCCAAGTGCTCTTGCGGCCAAAAGGCTGCCCTCCACTGCACCTGCAGCAAGGCTTCCTCCGAAAACTCCGTCTCCGGCCCGCGCTGCTCGTGCCGCGCTCGTCCGGCTGGCGAGTGCACTTGCGAACGCGCTTCCACCGAGAACGCGAAGCCTGCCGGCGAGACCTGCGCTTGCGGAGTCCGCCCAGCTGGTCCGTTTCCCCCGCTCCCAAATGTGCTCTCGGGGGCTCTGTACTGACACTCGTTGAAGACGCCTGCACCTGCGACAAGGCCGCCGACGGATCCTTCAACCCGAGCGAGCACGAGACCGACTTCACAACCCGCCGGTGATTGCAATTTTCAGCTCAACAGTCTTGATTCAGGCGTTTCAGGGGAAATGGCGTTCGACAATGGGGGTTACTACAAGGATCCGGTGAAAGGGTTTCCGGCGTTGACGGATCATTATGGCGTGGCCTCTTATGAGTCCGGGGTTTCCGGCCAGTAGGAACGGCAGGAGCCCGGCACAAGTATCACAAGCTTCTTCGACCTTCTTTGGTGGTCCCATATACCTTCTTTCTTCGACATCTGTGTCTTTGCTTGGAGTGCCATCAGTTTGGTGTGCGGCCTCACCTGGAACATCATTTGGTACACGGCCATTGTATTCGTCGCCCATGCCGCGATCGTAATCGCCTTCGATTGGTATGCAGGATTCCCTCCGTCGCTTCCCCGTCCCCCATGGATCAAGCCGAAACCGAAATTGGGTGCTGTCTGGTGGATGGTCAAACACATCGGCTGGTCGTTGATATACTTCTGCATGTTCTTGCTGGCGAACACGGCCGGCCTTCGGGACGATCGTATTGCCGCATGGATTCTGAAGCAGTATCAGGAGAAAGGCCTTCCGGCAGACATTGACGTTGTCGTCGGAGAGCCGCTACCCGAAACGCCCCGGAACACAGGCGAGGAGAATGCGGCGGAAGGCGCAGTGGGCAATTTGGTCGGTAGGGGTGGCGGTCATAATGACAAAAACAAAGGCAAGAAGAATAAGGGCAAAGGGCAAAACAGCGGAGGACAGGCGAAGGCGGCTCACAACATCGGAAAGAAGAAGCCCAGGTCCCGAAGGCACCGTTAAGGGACTACTGCAGCGATTTGAGATGCAAAACTAAGCCTCAACAGAGGGGGGTTCAAGCAGCGGTGCATGGATATTAGATAGCTTTAGCAACAAGCGCAGTTCATGTTGGCTAGCGATGGCGATATGGCAGATAGACAACACTGCCAATCAATTTGGCCTGTTTCCCAAAGCGCGTTGACCGATGCTTGACCGCGCATCGGTGGATCTAGGTAGGTAGAGCAAAGGGGCGGTCAACGTTGCCACTCCAGTTGTCAGTCACATTGTACCAAGCCCTCCGAGACCCACGAGGCAGACAGTCTGCGGATATACACTACCTAGGTAGGTCATGGGATTTCGTTGGCATTGTGTGGCTCTCATCGCTTCGCACATCAAACTTGATGCTTGCAGGCACACAAACATGCCTTTTCACAACAATGACGACGCCTCGACGCATAAAAGAAGTCGGCGCCAGGCCACGATTGAATAACACCAAGTCATAAAGACTCGTGTACACAGACAAAGAGAGAGGATGACAAAAACAAACGGACAAGGACATGTCGAATGGCACTCGGCAAAATTTCAAGCAATTTGACGGAAGAAATGAGCACGGGCTTGTTCGTGGCGTGGGGATTCTTCCGGAGGGGGACATTGGCAGAACAGTGGACGCGACGCGACGTTTCCGCAACTCACCGGAAGACCGTGGGGCCGCCTCGAATGTGTTTTTTTTTTTCTTCCCTTCTTCTTCTCTTTTTTTTCCTCTCTTTTTTTTCGGTGTTTCTCTCTCTTCGTCGGAGATTCTGCCGTGAAGAAAAAAAGGCAGGTGCGACTGGGCGGTCAGAAGCTTCAACAGGGGACGTAGCTACTCGATTTGACGCAATTGGTTCCAGGTACCGGAAGCTCAGGCCTCACCCCTGTCGCGAGTGACCCAAAACGGCCCATGGGGGACCCACGGAGGGACCCACCCGATCGCACCAAAGAAACCCAAGAGGGCGAGGCCACCAAAAAAGCCAAAGGGAACGGAACACGGCGAACTCTGCTGCAGCGCGGCCCAGCGCAGCGAACGTGGCCTGGGTTGGGTACCTTGGCCAGCTTGCCTGCCTATCTTGGGTACCTACCTACGTGCCTACCATACCTAGGTAGGTAGGTACCTAAGGTAGGGTAGTAGGTAGTAAGATAGTCCACGCCCGGAAGCCACAAAGCGCCACCCCTGCTTGGACACAATTCCACCGGCCCAAGAAAATAAAGCTGCACCTGCCCGGTCGCGTCACTTTTCGCCCACGTCCCGTCCTCGAGACATTTTTCTTTCTCTCTTCCCGATAACAACAACGTCCCCAACTCTTTCGGATTCTTTTGTTTCCAAATCCATCACCTCAATCACCTCGATTCGCGTCGTGATTGTTTGCTTTTGCAGAACCCATCACTCAAATACCCCCTTTTACCCCCAGTCTCCTCGCTTACACGCGCGTCATTCCCGCCGAGACCCCAACATCATCGTCTCCTCACAATCACCTGACGATCATGCCTCCCAAGGCCTCAACCAAGAAGGCGGCTGCGCCCAAGGCCAGCGCCCCCAAGAAGGCCGTTGAGGCCCCCAAGAAGACCGCCGCGAAGCCCGCCGCGAAGAAGAACACAACCACCAACGGCGCGACTGCCGCCTCCAAGAAGCGCAAGCTCGCTGAAGAAGAGCAAGTAGAAGAGTCTGATGACGAGTCCGCCGAGGAGCCTGAGAAGCCCGCGACCAAGAAGACTGCCAAGAAGGACGCTGAGCCGGCCGCGAAGAAGACAAAGCCTGTCACAGCTGCCGCAAAGAAGAAGGCCGCTGCTGTTGCTGCTGCTGCTCAAGAGACCGAGGACGAGTCCAAGGCCGAGAAGCCAACCAAGAAGGTTGCCGCAAAGAAGCCTGAGCCCAAGAAGACGGCTGCAGCCAAGAAGGCCGACACCAAGGCCCCTGCCGCAAGCAAGAAGCGCAAGTCTAGCGAAGAGGACGAGGACGAGAAGCCCAAGACCAAGAAGTCCAAGACCGACAATGCCGAGGTCGACAGCCAGGCCACTGAGTCCGCCAAGGCCACAGAATCCGCCGACGAGGAGCCCGAGGCTGAAAAGCCTGCCAAGGCGACCAAGAAGACGGCCGCGGCTGCTGCCAAGCCCCTCCCGCCCACCCTCACAAGGTTGGTAAGAAGATCAACTCTGCCCCTACACAGATCCTCGACATCTACGTCTTTGGCGAGGGCTCGTCTGGCGAGCTCGGTCTCGGCAGCAAAAAGCTCGACGGCAAGAAGGTCGTCGACGTCAAGCGTCCCAGACTCAACCCCCACCTCTCCGCAAAGGACGTCGGCGTTGTTCAGATCGCCTGTGGCGGCATGCACGTCGCTGCCTTGACCAAGGACAACAAGATCCTGACCTGGGGAGTCAACGACCAGGGCGCGCTTGGTCGCGACACCAACTGGGACGGTGGCCTGCGTGATGCTGATGCCGAGGAAGAAGACGAGGATGACGACGATTCTGGCATCAACCCTCGCGAGAGCACGCCCACCGCTGTTGGTGCCGAGTACTTCGCCCCAGAGGCCAAGTTCACTCAGGTTGTGGCCAGCGACAGCGCCACCTTCGCCCTGACAGAGGATGGCAGAGTGTACGGATGGGGTACTTTCAGAGTAAGTTGCGCTTGCACGCCAGCTCCACGAGTACACTCTCATTAACATGCGTATAGTCGAGCGACGGTATCCTCGGTTTCACCGAGAAGATCCAGATCCAGAAGACCCCCGAGTACCTCCCCACTCTGAAGAACATCACCGCGCTTGCTGCCGGTTCCAACCACATCCTGGCTCTTGATGACAAGGGCGTCGTTGTTGCGTGGGGCTGCGGCCAGCAGAACCAGCTCGGACGTCGCATCATTGAGCGCAAAAAGCTTTCCTCGCTCGTGCCCCAGAGCATGGGTCTCCCCAAGGGCAAGGTTGATCGCATCGCCTGCGGATCCTATCACAGCTTCGCCTTGGACAAGGATGGCGGCGTTTGGGCTTGGGGTCTGAACAACTTTGCCGAGACCGGTATCGATGTGGGCGCTGGCGAAGACGACGCTGTTGTCCTGAGGCCCACCCGCGTCGAGTCTCTCAAAGACTATAAGGTTAAGCAAATTGCCGGCGGAGAGCACCACTCCCTCGCCTGCACTGAAGATGGAAAGCTCTTGACATGGGGCCGTCTGGACGGCCACCAAGTCGGCATTCCTGTTGAGGAGCTCCCTGCAGACAGTGTCATTAAGGATGAAAGCAACAACCCTCGTATTCTCTCGAAGCCTACTGTTGTTGAGGGTAAGTGATGTGATTGCCCCTGTTTCGAACGAGACCAACAAGACTGACAGCCATGCTAGATATTGCCAAGTGCGTCTATGTCGCCGCTGGTGTCGACAACAACTTCGCCATCGACAACAAGGGCGAGGCTCACTCTTGGGGCTTCTCGGCCAACTACCAGACCGGCCAGGGCACGACCGAAGACATCGAGACCCCGACCACCATTGACAACACTGCTGTCCGTGGCAAGAAGCTCGTCTTCGCTGGTGCCGGCGGACAGTACTCCATCCTCGGTGGAGTTGCCGACGTTCCCAAGGTCAACGGTTTTGCAGCACTAGCCGCCGCCCAGCCGGCAACCGGCGGCTTCAGGCCTGTGTTCTAAGACGTCCATTAGGGACGGATGCTTTATTCGTGAGAATGCGTCAAATGGCTTGCGAAGAGAAGCAGGCGGTGTATGAAAGGGTTTTCTAAAAGTACACGTATGATGAACGAGCTGGTACCAAGACTACCAGGCAACCAGGCGAACCCCGTCAGAAATGACTCGGGACAGGTTGAGCCACACTTTCAGAGTCGCGATTTTTTCCTGGCTCATTTTCCGGCATGAGCGGCTTTCTACGATACGACATATTCGTATGATATTCTGGTTTTTGAGTTTCGTTTTTTTTTTCTTTTTCCTTTTTCCCCACAGTCCACCTATAGACGCTTGACCCTCGAACGTGAGAGAGAGATAGAGAGAGAGAGAGAGCAAGAGTGTGGCTCCGGCATGGCACGAACGGGACAGGCGAATATGGGGAGGACTGTTTCAACAAAGCCAGGCTCTTCTTTCATGATAGGACGGCGATCCTTTGGCTCATCGAGGTTCTTCCTGGTCGCGCGTGTATATGGCCTGCCGTCACTGCAGGGCTCTTGGTTAATGAGACGATTACGGTCTCTTGTAATACTACGTTTTGGCCTTTGGCGGGTTTGGTCCATCACATCTTTCTCTTGGCCATGGGAAAAGGGGGAAAGGAGGGCGTTGGAATATCAAAAATTTTATTCTGGCTTCGTCTGAACATTGATTAGATATTGTACAGTGACATGAGGCATCTTCTTGGCCCCTTCCTCCCGGACTCCCCTCCTGGCCGCTGGCAAGTAAGTATCATTGGTTGCCTCCCTCTCCATCTATCATGACCGTTTGTTTTTTGGACTCCGATTGTGATTGTCATTTCCTCCTTTTCTAGCCCCAGACATATGGCCTCTGCGCTTTGGTATCGGAGACTTCCTTGGCCTCGGGCGTGCTGCTCTCTGGTCGTCTGCTGCTCTCCAAGGAACTAAATGAGATTTGTCAATATCTCAGCTTGATGTGCTCATCTCGCCTGCGTCTTTGCTTCCATCTTTGTTCATCCCTTCAAGCCGGCCGCGGCCTTGGCCAGCGATCCGCCGCTTCCCCTAGAGCTGAAGATGCCCATGATGCCGAAGCCGACATAGAACAGCGCCAGCGGGTAGGCGACGAGGCCGCGCATGCCCCGCATGCGACCGACGGCGCAGAACATGGCCGAGGCTGAGTAGGTGCACCACAGGATGGCCATGGTGGTCAGGACGATGCCGAGGGGGGTGTCCATGGGCATGACGATGCCGAAGAGGCTGGTGGCGACGAGGGGGAGGAGGCAGTAGCCCAGCACGGAGCTGGAGCGCGCAAAGGTAAGGGTGGTGGAGAAGTGACCGGTCCGGGAGGGGTGGTCGTGGTCGACGGAAGCGCCTGGGTAGCCGCCGCCGACGCCGACGGGGGCGCCGTACTGGGGCGCGGCCTGGTGCGACGAGGCCGAGGGGTGAGCGTCGGTCGGGGTCATGAGGGAGAGGATAATGTGCAGCGAGGTACTGCCAAGGAGGGCGAGGCCGTAAATGTAGCCGAAGTGCACCTTCCCGGCGAAGAGTAGGAAGGTACCATAGAGGAGGAAGGAGAGGAGAGGGCCGGCGAGGTCGCTGTCGTCCATAAGGTGTTGGTCGATGCGGCGGAAGGGGTTCAGGACTGCGAGGGTCTAGAGGGGTGGGGGGTTGATTGTTAGTTTCATCTTCAACACCCGAAAGAATGGTTTGGAGGGAGTAAATCCCGTTGGCTCGCTGGCAGATGGCAGGAGGGGGAAGAAGGTCCAGAGCTATCGCACCTTGGCTTGGATGTGTCCAAAGTTGACGCCCAGCTCCTCGAGCAAGGGCGGCTCGCCGTCATAGCCCTCGGTCGAGAAGGCGGCCAGCCAGCCGGTGCGCAGGCCGCCCTGCTCGCCCATGCGGCCTGAGACGCCCGGGGGCGCGCCAAAAGCCGCCGCAGCGCTGCCGCCGCCGAACTGGCTCCCGGAGGACTGGCCTCCGTAGCCGTACGAGGCCTGTTGTGGGGTCGCGTGGCCGGAGACGGCGTCGGCGGGGGAGTAGGAGGAGGGGTAGAATTGGAGGTTCTGGGCGCCCGTTCCGGGGCCGGGGCCGTAGGATTGTTGCGGGTAGTAGTTGGACATCGCCGCGGCTATGAGCGTCGTGGGTTTGCGTCTGGTTGCTTCGAGAACTCCAAAAGGGGGGTGTTCTAGGTGCGGTTGTCGGTTGTGGCTTGAGGCTGTTCAACCCCTGTCTTGGACCGTCTCCGTTCCGATGAGGGGATCGAGAATTGGTCGGTGTCGCTGCGTACGGATTGCGATGTGGTTTTCGGAGAGATCAGGAGGTTGTCGCGGATTTTGGGCTCGATGGCCGTTTTGCGCCAGAGGGGGGTTGCGAGCGGCGCGTGGTCTGGCGTAGGAGAGGACAGGTTGTACCCGAGCTTGCGATGTTGGAGATGTAGCTTCTTTCAAAGGTTCACCACGTCAGCCAGGGCAGGAGCTGTGGAGTGGAACCTGGGGACATGTTGGTGCCTGGATTGCAAGGTGCCAGATCAGAGCTTGGAAGATATGTCTTATCGATATTGCTTATCGACGCTTATCGACGCTTATCGATGAAGACTCGACTAGCTCTTATCGTCGAGAAACCTACGGATACTATCTACCTAGGTAATTAGGTAGGTAAGGTTCTGTACAGGAGGTACGTAGTGCCTATTCCAACAGCGGTATCCTTTGTCTCAGTTTGAGGTGAACTGCTCAACTTCCGATGATCGCCCCAGCCAGATCAGCCCAGAAACCATACTGCCCGGCTCCCACACAACCACAGTACCGATAGTCTTCTGCTTCGAATCCTGACAGCGGTGTGCTGTGATGTGGGTTTCGTCAAGTCCACCCGCATCGACAAGCAGGAATCTCCCTTTCGGTCGGTTTGAGCCGAAAAGCCGACCATCGCGTCTTGGCCCCTATGGCATACTACTGAACGAAGCTTACGCTTACATTCCATCGAGTCTGTGCCCGGATGCTGTACGAACAAGATGCCATCCGAAGAGATCCCCGGCAAGACAAGAGGAAGAGGTTGAGGAATGCTCCGTTGGGTTTGTGACTTGAGCGGCCATGGCCATTAACTTTTCCGGCGACTCTACAAGGTCACGGTCGTAAATCAGGGGGCTGTCTTACTAACCGGTCTCTTAAGACTGCCGCTGTTTGGCCGTAGGTACAATGCCATTTGGCCGTATTTAACTCCTTTTGGCAAGCGCACCCATACTTCTTAAGAAAAGTTAAATCTATTTAAAAAGTGCACCGACAGCACCCACTGTCTCATAACACTCGGTACGCTCTCTTAATCCCTCTACCATTGATTACAACCGGAGAAGTGAAAGTGTTACTAAAACAAGTAAACATAATATAAAGATACATGAGGTTAGGGGTCACTGTCAGGATCAGGATCAGAGTTATATCTAGTGCCAAGGTTGGTGGAATATGTTTTAGGGGAGAGAAGGGAAGTGTTTAGTGCTACGGCCAGTCGAATAGCTGTACTCCCTCTCCTTTGAATCATTGGATTGCCGGGATTGCTTTGCAACGGATATGGCCGGTGGATCCCATCTCATGCCAACCTCCGGGGTACCTTGCAGCTGCGGAGACTGTTTCCCACCGACGGGAGAACAATTCGTCTTTGACCCCAGTTTGACAGAAGGGGTCACAGATGGTATCCGTATCTGATAGAACGCGACGACATTGGGGCTATGTTTAGCTACTAGACTCTGATAGCAGGCCACTCGGAATGATTGAATGAGGGGGATCATCAACAAGGTCTGGGTCGGAAGGAAATTGACAAAGATGGGGGCTCTCTGTTGATGATGCTAGTCTTTGTATTTAGGCTTGATCTGCCAACCCGACGGCAGATCGCTAGCCATTTCCTACCAGATATCCGTACTTGGAGAGCTACAGTCTCTCATCCACTTGTTGCATTGTTCATCTTGTGGCTTATTCCATCTTCCTGGAACACCAACCATGGGTCTCTACACCTTCCTCCTCGCCATCCTCCCGGTAGTTCTGGCAGCCGAACTCTACGTCGCGCCCACGGGCTCCGACAGTGCGGACGGCAGCCTTGCTGCCCCCCTCCAGTCGATACAAGTCGCTGTTGACAAGGCTGTTGCCGGTGACACCATCTATCTACGTGCCGGCACCTACTCGCCCACGACCAACATACAGATCACCAAGAACGGTACTGCCGACCAACCCTACACCCTGACAGCTTACAATAACGAGGCGGTTGTCATCGACGGCGAGGCTTTGCCGGGAACCCCGGCTCCTGTCGGTGCAATCATTCTCAACGCCGACCGTGGTGTCCTCCATATCGAGAAGGCAGGGCGAATCATACGATCCTCGTCATGAAGGGAATCCTCCACTAACGCCGTCACGCAATAGGCCAGCTACTGGAAGTTCTACAAGCTCACCATCATCAACGGCCCCTACGGCGTCTACCTCCGCGATAGCTCCGACAATTACTTTGAGAGCATCGTCACCCACGACAACTACGAGACGGGCTTCCAGATGTACGGCAATGTGAGCAACAACCAGATCATCTACCTCGATTCGTACCGCAACCGTGACCCCCGTAATAACGGCGAGGGCGCCGACGGCTTTGCCTGCAAGGAGGGCTCCGGGACGGGCAACATCATCAAGGGCGCTCGTTTGTGGGAGAATGTCGACGACGGCCTAGACCTTTGGTAAGTTCTTGCACTTCTTGCTGTATTCATTCTCTCTCTTTCTCCTCGTGCATTCATGTATAATGATGGGCCAAAGCGCGCTCTATAGCTGGGCGTGGCGTTGTCGACTCTTCCCCCGCCCCAGATTGGTATCGATACCAAGATATCGGTCTCAACTAACGGCATAACAGGGAGTTCAAATCGCCCGTTACTATCATGGATACCATCTCGTGGGGCAACGGCGTGAACCGATGGGGCTTCAGCCCATTCGAAGGGGATGGGAATGGATTCAAGCTGGGCGGCGGTGATGCCCCCGATATAGGCCCGGCCGACCACGTCATCACCAACTGCATCGCCTTCGAAAACGCCGCCAAGGGCTTCACGGATAACAAGCAGCTGGGCAGCTTCCAGTTCACTCGCAACACGGCGTGGAATAACGGCGGCGTCGGCTTCCAGACCATCGCGACCAAGTCGACGCTGAACGGCAACGTCGCGGCCTCCAACTCCAGGGAGACGGGCAAGTCGAAAGAGACGTCGTTCGTCAGCGACACTACCGGCAGCGGCAACTCGTGGGACGACGGCGCGACCTGGTCCAACGCGAGCTTCAAGAGCGTCGACACCAGCCTCGTCATGGGCGAGCGCCAGGCCAACGGCAAGATCGCTGAGAGCGACTTCTTGCTTGTCGCCTCTGGCGAGGCCGTTGGCGCCACCACCACTTGGTCTTAGAAATCGCAAGTCTATTCTTCTTTGATGCATGTTGAGCATACGCGTAAATATTTTCTCCTGTACATACTTAGCTTGATTGACGAACTGAAGGGTATGAGAACCTAAGCAGCAATATACACCTTCCATCATAGTCCTTAGGATTAGCCGGTGCACTAAAGCCAATAGAATTGCGGCTAAATCGAAATGAGAAGTTTCTCCATGAATAGTCACTCAAATCTAAAAAATGACCGAGCTAGTCGCATGGTTCAATGTCCATCTACAGTGTACGCTGGCCAGCAGTGTGGTAGTGTGGCTATTGCGGGCTCATCAGAGTTGGCCTCCGGTTCATGTGTTACGAGCCGTTCACCCTCCCATTGTGCATCTATACATAGCGGAGGCGAGAGAAGAGGAGACATAAATATCCAGTTGAATGTTATAGAAAGTCCCGAAATCATTGGAGGTAGACTCAAACTCGAAATCTGGCTGGCTCGGCGCTTGTCACTTGTCGACTTGAGGAAACCCATCCGCACGAAGGGATATGTGGTTAGGATGGCATCTCCCTGGAACATATTTTCACAGCTGGCGACAGCTGGAGGCGAGCAGTCCACCAATGTGAAGTGGCGTCCGAAAAAGTTCTCGGCGCACGGGTAAACTCTCCCCTCCGATAGCAGCCGTTGGACAAGCACGGAATTTCTCGTTGGCAAAACCTCCCGATCGTGAACTGGATTTTTTTGGATCGCGAGCCCACGTAGCGCCCATCCGGTCCTCCGCAACAAGCCAGCACTCAACGCGTGACACCGAACACCGGTTTGCACCTTAGACCGCGCGGCCAGCCAAACTTGGATTCTGTAACCCCCTTTCGCACCCTGATCCCTTCCGTGGACTGTTCTAGCACCCGCAAACATGGTGAGTCTCTCAGCTTCGCCCCCCCTACCCCTTCAATGCGATGCGATGCGACGCGCCTCCCGAAGCTCTCCGCCACATTTCGCCATCCTGGAACCTTTTTCACTCACAATCTCCCGCCGCAGGCCTACCGCCTCATCACCCAGGTCGTCTTCGTCGGCACTCGCATCGTCGGCCGCTCCTTCGCCGCCGCTTACAGGCAGGCCCAGGCCTCGTCCGAGTACCAGCGTGCGCAGGCTAAGAACGGCAATGCGGCGGCCGGCTCCAAGGGCAACCTGTCCTCCGGAATGACACTCGACGAGGCTTGCAAGATCCTCGACGTTGAGACGCCCAAGGACGGGGCCCAGAGCGCAGGCAACGTCATGGAGCGCTTCAAGAAGCTGTTCGACGCCAACGACCCCAAGAAGGGCGGCAGCTTCTACCTGCAGAGTAAGGTTCTGCGCGCGCGAGAGAGATTGGAGAAGGAGATTGGGCCGCTCGTCGAGAAGGAGGAGGTCGAGTCCGAAGTAAAGGAGGGGTTCAAGCCCAAGATTTACAAGGACCGGTGAGCGGATTGCAATCACGTTGCGGGCTCGGCTGGTGAAGACGCCACTGGCTGAGCGACCGACGTACCGGCGAAAAGCAAACCCGGAAATCATGAGGAAGCAAGGCCCGAAAGTGGGCTGTCTGCCAACGCGGACCCCCCTCGGTCGAGAAGGAGGATGGCCTTGGGTAAAACAACTGTATTGGAACAAACTTCACTCGACTCCGCATGGCATGGCGTTTCTGGGGACGGATCTCTTTTTGTTTTAAGTCTTCGCGGCACGGCACCGCCAGCATTGGCATGGTTAGACGATATAAAAAGCGGGCGGTGCTTGCGCGGGCATGTGTTAATACTGTATTATAAGACACGGGAAGAGCAACGGCGTGGAGCCGGGCCGATGAGGAGAGAAAGACGGGTCGGCTTAGAAAAGGCGGACCTTGTGTACTAGGTACTCGAGAATGAAGTTGTCAAACTGCTGGTGGACTGATTGGGGGGTGCCTGACTTGCCGAGCAGATGACCAGCCTTGTAGTCTGTTGGCTGCTGAACCTGACCACATGCCGTAGATGGTGTGAGCATATATACATATGCATGCCTCCCGATCCTTGATCGATTCAATCAACTCTCACCTCACTCACCCCACCTTATTTATCAAGTTGCACCACCATCCAGCAAGCAAGGCCAGACCCCCTGGGCCTGGCACAGTGAACCGACCAACTAACTAACTCTTAATCAAAAACACAAAAAAACAACCGATCAAAATGATCACTCGCGAATTTGCCCAGAGGCAGTGAACAGTTTTGGACAAGGGTTGGCAGCATGCAGCAGCACCCGAGAAACATGCTCGATATGTTCTGGCCATCAGGAAAAGTGACATAACAGCACATACAACCACGACAAAAGATTTGATGCCTAGAGGCGGATTATATATGATGTAAATCGGCAAGTTATGTAGAAAAAGGCTGGAAATCATTATGAATAAAATGAACAGTCTTGGATATGAATTCCATACATCTCATCCCACCCACTGGAGATATGCTCAATCAATATGCTCCATCCAGCCAGTCATCACACAAAATAACAAAAAGGTTACACAACCACGACAAAATGTGGATGTGCCCAGAGGCGGATTCGAACCGCCGTCAACACGGATCGCTGTATAGAAGAACCACAACGTATCATCCTAACCAACTAGACGATCTGGGCGAATTGATGCTTCGTGTCCCTGATGGGGGAGAGGAGCTGTTGGGATAACCCGGCCCAGAAATGGGTGTATGTTGCGTTGTGGGTGAGGGCTGAAGCTGCAGTGGAGCAAGCTTACGTGAACTTGCATGAAAGTCTTTCTTAATAGCTCAAACTCGGACAACAACTACGAAAGAGTAGGTACTCTACAAGACAACACAGAAGATCTTGGGTATTCCTCGGGTTGAAAAGGAGAGCAAATATGCTGGTTGTTAGCTTTCAACATTGAGCCTCAGAGTGATGTGATGTGAGCTGTGCACCGTTGTTGACTTGAGCCTTGGCGAGAGAACCTCATGGACAGGATGTCACAGAATCCCCTCCATCATAATCACAAAGACAACATGCAGCGTTGCGACCTCTTACGCCAAAGGCTTGGGTATTGCATAGAAGTTAACATATGGTCAATACACTGTTTGGTATGGCTGGCAAAGACCTATCAAAAGTCTCATTTGGGAACTCACTTTCACTGTGATCCAACTGAACTGCACACACACACACACACTCGGGGTTAAGATGCATGCAGAATTGGCAAAGACAGAAAAGTGGGACAAGGCCGAAGACAGGACGTCACCACCCCCACCTCCGATAAGCGCGTCACGTGAACACTACCTTATCGATAGTCGCAGGGTGCACGGGAATTCTTGTCCTTGACGTCGACTGCCCGAATTTTAATTCAGTCGCTTGAGCTTCTTAACGCGTCAACACCAGGATCCACAACACAACACGCCCACGATGAGCTCGTATAGACCCTCTTATCCGCCTCGCAGAAGCAATGGCGGCCCGAAAAATGCGCGGGAGAATCGCAACTACGGTCGCTATGATTCACGATCATCCCATCACCCACCGCCACCTGGAGCCGGAGACACCTGGCGCAATCCATGGCCCGAGGACCGTGAGTACCGACGCCATTCCAGCAGATCGCGATCCCCTCCGCGGCATCTCGACCATTATGATTCTTACAGAGGAGCCGATTCAGGTCGCAGATCCGGAGCCCACGATGGCTACAGACCCGATATCCGACCGCCCCAAGGCGACTTCACCTTTCGGATGGACAAGCCCTCTGGTGTAGGCGAGGCTGCCACGGGCGAATCCTACCGCCCTTACCAGGGTAGCGACCGACGCAGGGCTGGACGCGCCCGTGGAGGGCCCTACCGTGGCCGCGGGCGAGGCGCATACCAAAAGATCATCCCGGCCGAGCGCGAGCTCTTGCGCGAGCGTCGCGACGGAGTTGACGAGAACCTGGTTGCTGAGGGCGATGTCGGCATAGTGTACCGAGACATCAATGAGCTATCAGACGACGAAGAGGCCGAGATGGAAATCTCGGACAATTCGGACGATGAGTCAGGCGAGCCTTCCAGCAAGCGCGCTCGCCGTTCTGTCAACGACGAGTCGGGTAACAGCGTCCCCAAGTGGTCCAACCCAGACCCGTACACGGCCTTGCCCCCACCCGACGCCGCCGAGCGCAAGAAGAGGGACATGGTCAAGATGATTCGGAAGGCGCGAGTGGACGAGACTACTGTCGATAAGCTTGCCGCCAGCACCGAGGCAGAGGAGTTTATTTCCTTCGACCTCGACGAACCTGGCGACAAGGACGACGCCGAAGAGGAAGAAATCATTCTCCCTCCTTCTGAGCCACCATCCCCTCCTCCTCCCCCGCCCCCCGGTCCTGCCCCCCCTGTGCAGTACTCTCCCAGCTCTGCTCGAGAGCCTCCCTCTGGACCTCGGGCAGATCGTGACAAAAATTCTGCCACCAACGCATCGGCAGCCTCGACAGCTCCATCCACACCCGCTACCAACAAACCTGCCAGCCTCCCTCCAAAGCCCCTCGTCTCCGACGACGCTCTGGGTTCGCGGAAGCGCACTGCTGATGACCACATTAAGCCTCCCACGTATGGTCCTCTGAAGAAGGTCAACAAGATGCCAGTCGGCGGCTCCATCTTGCCGGAATGGCAGGTCACCAAGGGCGAGGACCCCACACCCTGGCTTCAGGCCGACCATTCCAAAACGTCTGACATGAGCGTCTGGTAAGTGGCACTGAGTCGGGTTCTCTCGGGATACAGCGTCTAAACCTTCCGCAGGCTTCACAAGGAAATCATCGACTTTTACGAAGTTGTTCGACCTCGCGACTTTGAGCACGAGATCCGAACACAGCTGGTGGAGCGGCTGCGCATGTCTCTTAGAACCAGCCAATTCTATAGAGACTGCGACGTCCGCCCCTTTGGCTCGTACATGTCCGGTCTGTACCTCCCCACAGCTGACATGGACTTGGTTGTCTGTGCGCAGAGTTGGCTCGACGGCGCGCATTCCAACTTCTTTGGCATCAAGGCGTTGCGAAACTTTGGCAAGTTCCTCGCGCAGAAGAAGGTTACTACTTACAACACCATGGAGTTCATCGCTAGCGCCAAGGTGCCCCTGGTCAAGTACATTGACAACATCACTGGCCTCAGGGTCGACATCTCTTTCGACCGCCTCGACGGGCCCCAAGCTGTCAAGACGTTCGCGGAATGGAGGGAGCAGTATCCCGCCATGCCCATTCTTGTCACCATGGTCAAGCACTTCCTAGCGATGCGTGGCCTGAACGAGCCCGTCAACGGAGGTATTGGTAGCTTTACTGTAACCTGCATGGTAGTGAGCATGCTGCAGCTCATGCCTCAGGTCCAGAGTCGCAATCTTATCCCCGAGCATCACCTAGGCGAGATGATGATGGAATTCCTCGACCTCTACGGAAACAGGTTCGACTATGTCAACACGGCGATTCGCATGAATCCACCAGGTTATATGCACAAGGCACGTCCAACCCGGCCAACCTCTGTTTTGACTCCACACCTAACCAGTATTGAATGCAGGCCCGAGTTCGTGAAGTTGTCTACAAGAACACGGATCGTATTTCAGTCATTGACCCCAACAATCCTGCTAATGACATCTCCGGGGGCTCAAGTAACGCCGGTCGCATTTTGGAAGAGTTCAGCGTCGCCCATAAGATGCTGAAGAAGAGAATGAACGAGCTCGCTCAACAGGGTTCCCGCATCGATGGACCCGCAAGCATCCTCTCGACCATATTTGCCGGTAATTACTCTTCGTTCCGCCTCCAGCGCGCGCACCTCCGCAAGCTGTATGACTCCAGATAACGGGGCAGCGCCACTGGGAAGCGCCAGTCTTGTGCACGATGGTCCGAGACTACCCATTGCGGCATTGATACAGGAAGGATGGACTTGACATGCCATGTCAGAAGAAGTGAAGAACTATCTCAGGGTATAGGATCATTGCTTTCATTGCTTAGAAGGGGGACAGCATAACTCCAGCTTGGAGACGGAGTCAAGGAGAGGCGGTTATTTCTTTCATACGATACCCACCCCACCATCCCCCCCCCCTTTGTCGTCGGAGTCGGGATTGCGCTGTCGAGTTGAACTTGCGCACGTTTTTCAACTTCTTCTATTTTCCTTTTTCTTGTTCTTTTGGCTCTTCTTGTCTCACTTTTCTCAACTTTTTCGAAATGAGCTGTATGATAAGAAAAAAGGCGGAGGTTTGGGGCGGCCACGAAGATTGACTTGACAGGCCCGGTCTTATCCGCTTGTGTGTCGCTACACAGCCGCCCTTTACGCTCCTCCTCTGCGGTACCACAGCATCAAACCAAGGCCTAGTGGGCGTATCTCAATGAACATGAACTTATTCTATATTACTCGGCACGCTACAAGCTAACCTGACGCAGTGCTACCGTTTCTCTCAGGATCAGGGTGCTGCTGCCTGAGCATGGAGCCGTGTCCTGACTTGGCCCTGCCTTTGGGCCTGGCGGCTCAAGGCTCGCCTCACTTCCACGCTGACTATTCGCAGACAATAACGCAGCTTCGCCTGGAGCCCGCGCGCGATGAGGGAGGGCCTTGCGTCTCTGAGATACGGGAAGCTTGGACCTGGTACGAGGACTCGCACAAATCTGAAGCCAGCGCTCTTCGGGGTGCTGGTGACTTTTCTCACTGCATGCTGTGCCTTGGGCACGGGTGTAGGGAGGAAACAAAGCATGTAGAGAGGGCAATATGAGCAGGTCGAGAAAAAGATGCGGCGGCAGCAGTAGCGTGGGCAGCAAGGCCCTTGGAGGGGGGGCATGTCTCTCCTGCTTAAGTACCGTACATCATCCTCGGATGCCATCGACGAGAGCCGATTCGAGCCCCTTCCAGCAAAGCTAATAGGCTGAACGGAATGGCGACAGATGGCGAAGAGAGCGAGAGGCCCTTCTAGTTAGACATTAGAAGGCCAGGATGTCAGTAGGGGAGGCGGAGGTGATGATGTGCACAAGCTTCAAATTGATAATTACTTTACTATAACTATTCACTGCCGCAGTTGATATCACCGACCAGCCGCCGCCGCAGCATCCAACACAACATCTGCCATTTCATTGACTAGCCGGTTGTTGCAATGACAGATGCCAGCGGCAACCGTCCGTCCTGGTCCCAGTTTTTGCCAAGGGATTGGCTGATCAAGCGGCCATGCGCCCACACATATTGCGCTAGTTGTTCTGCCCTCTTTCTTGGCCTGTTCAAGCTCTTCGCTGCAGACCAGCTCACACCTCCTTTTCTGGGCGTCCCCGTGCTCGGGCTCCTTGTAGATGAAGCACCTCCGTGCATTCTGCTTGCGGAGCCGTTCTCGGTAGTCGATGGGGTAGTCGAGCTTGATGGGTCTAGACCCGTCCGGGGAGCCTGCGGTGCTGCGCGTCTTGCATATGTTCTCCGGGCAATGGCCATGCTTGCAGCTGAACTGGCAGAGTAGACCCAAGTCACCATCCGCAACGTTGTGGGTGGCGTTGTGGACCGCCTTCTCGTCCGGAACGGCATTCGGCGCGCCCCTGATGGTGCACTCACACAGAGACTCCAAGCAGAAGCCGTATCTGCACGAGAACTGGCAGAGGTCGCCCGACTTGGAGGCCCGGTCCCGTCCTAGGATACAGGTATCCGTACCGCGTCTCTCGTTCGTGGCCACGCGGTCGGCACCTGTGGTTGCTGTGTCCAGTTTTCCAGTCGCAGGGCCAAAAGGACTGGCTGGCTTGGCGACTGCGCAGGAAACGGCGCCTGTCCACAATGACAGGAGGATAGTGACGGGCCTCATTTTCGATGAGTATGCTTGGTCGACCAGGAAGGAGGGAAGGAGGAGGGTATAGGTCTCAATAATTATAGAAGTATTCTAAAGGTTGGCGCGTCCTCTGGGCCAGAGAAGGCCATACATGAGCCAATCGCTCCTCTCCTATGGCTTGATGATACTCCGGGGAGCCATAGTACGTGGAGACCTTGTTATTCAAGCTTTCCGCAATATGAGGTCCAGCGAGTTATGTCTTGCCAGGTCATAAGACTTATGGCGCAGGGCATACAGTCTCCGCAACCTTGGTTTTAGCAAAGCTATTGCCTACTGCCAGGACCGTTGAACCCTGAGCGGTGCAACTGATGCCACAACGTGACTCACTTCCTATGAAAGACCTTTACAACCTTGGTAGCTAAGTTGACTATGGTACTAGTAGCAAACCGGTCGCGAACCTCAATTTTCAACTTTCTGTGCAGTGGCGATGGCTGTAGGACCCAGGATTGCAAGGCGATGCCTGGTCGACGGGGTAGACACCTCTGTGTAAGTGTGGATCAGAAACTCTATGTGTCACGACATCAAGATAGACACCAGGATAGATATATCTGTTTGTGGTAGATACCAACCCGCGATAGCTTGTTATAACCTGCCTGGGTAGGTAGGGTGAAGCTGCTGGTGATGGGTTGCGGTTACCAGGCACAGAGATCGTGGGACCTGCCGGCTCTCAGCCAGCCCAGCACCTCATATACAGGGTGTTTAGCAATCCAAACCATCCGAACCCATCGCTGCCGCACTATTTGATTGCTAAGTGACCTTTGAAAATATCATCATTTTTCTTATCGCTTCAAGATGCCCACATACTACCTATCCTCCATTACATGTAATTGCCGTCGAGCTGACGCGTCCGATGCCGAAAACCCCGACTGGTCTGCCTGCCTATCTGACTAGGTAACCAGTCTGTCAGGACTTATTACACGAATTCTTGTGACCCAAGCCGGTCCCATTAAGATACCTCACAACTCGTAATTTCTGTGCCTAGTAACCGCAATACTGATGACGACGAAAGAGGGAAAAAGCCGGCTGGCTACCTCTTATTCATGGTACGAAGCTCACCGCGGAAGCCGTCTTGTCAAGGTGGCAGTAGCTGGATACTTTGCGTGAAACTAATATATGTCTCTATAACTAAGCTCTTGAACACTGTATGGCACAATAGCCAGTTTATCCAATAGGTGTTTTCACAATCAAGCATATATGATGACCCAGTATGTATAGCATCGAACGTCGGAGCCTCTGTCCTAGTCTATGTTTACTTGTTTGAGGTGATCTCCTCAAAATGAGGCCTTTAAGGATTGCCTCAGGAGCCATTCTGCCCTTTCACGTATGGTGCCTTGTAATCGTATGGTCGTTGATTTTGGTCGTAAAACGGATCATAGGCCAGGACAGCATAGCCAGGGTCGGCGGCTGCGGCTCCTTTTGGCCAGCAGGGATTGGCGTTCAAGCCATCGTTTTGGGGCGGGTTGCCGTCATGACCCCATTTAGAAATGGTGAATTCTGGCCGCTTTGTAACTGTGACAACAGCAGATGTTTTTGTGACCATCCCAAGTGTTTCGATCTTTTTGGTCTGCGCGGCGGCGACCTGGTTCTCGAAGTCGGAATTGGAAATGTCTTTGATGACGGACCCAAAACATGCCCCCTTCCACATGGATCCTGCTGCTCTCTTTTCCAACTCCGGTATCAATCGTACCAATTGACCTTGGCGGTTTGATCCGGAATTTATAGCGGCTGCGTCCTTGGGGCCTAAGAGGTACGCAGGAGGCCATTCATCACGGTCACATACGCCTTTGTAGCTAACCTGGTCTTTCCAACCGCCGCCGTTGTGCTGGTCAGCCCATCTATCAGTCGCCTGGAGGTTCCGTCGAGCAGAAGTGGTGGCGGCCTCGGGTGGACAGGTCAACGTTGCCCATTGCGGGTTGACGCGGATAGCTGAGCTATAGTGAAAGCAGGCCTGAGACCAAGCCTGACTACACTCCTTAGCAATAAGGGTGGGTTGGGCGTTGGCTGCATATACGACAGAAGTAATGATCAAATCATTCCTTCTGGTTGCATCATTAACGCAGGACTGAAACCGCAGCGTGTTCTTAGCAGGACCAATTCGCAGTGTGGATTTCGCGCGTGGAACCCTGCAATTCCTCTTCTGTTTGGGGCGACGGAGGCCGGGTGGCCTCGGCGGAGGCCGGACGGTAGGTGGGTTGGAGCTGGCCACCACCGCCGCATGCCCATTTGGCAGGATAGCGCTGTCCTTGTCCAGCCTGTTATCGCATTCGCAAGTTCCAGGGGCAGCCACAATATCTGGTCCGATATTATGCCAAGAGAGTGGCATATCGGGTCCACAATAACTATGGGATGTTTCGCCCCATCCGTACACTTTGCGGCAGAAGTTATCACACTTCTTTCGATCTGCTTTCCGATGCTCAGGCGTCGTATAGAACCAACAGTCTCGTTCTGTCTCGTCGTATGGGGGGTCAGGGGGTCCAGACATGTCTGGGCCGTCGATTCGATTGGTGCATACATCCTCCGGACAATGACCATACTTGCAGCTCAACTGGCAGAGAATATTCATGTCTACGTCTTTATCGTCCCAAGCAACGACGTCGACGTTCTTCTGCAGAGGAAAAGGCTCCGGTACGCCCCTAGAAGTACACTCACACAGAGAATTCAGACACAAACCATGTCTGCAGAGGAACTCACAGAGATCACCTGAATTTGTGGTCCGATCCGCTCCTGCATTACAGGAACCTCCATTGCGTCTGCCGTCGAGAGTGGCGTCATTTTGACCGAGAATCTCCATTACCTTGACATCAGAAAGAATCGATATGTCTCTGGTACCCCTGCCCATGGCACATTCACCTCGGCTCCAACCCAGAGCTATCTTTTGGACTTGTCTCAGGTTTTCGACAGTATCGACCGCAATGCCGAAGATCCGATCCGGTGAGCGGCTACTATCGCAGAGCTCGACAACCGTCTGAATCGACACAGAACCGGTGGATTTCAGGCGAATGGCAAGACTGCGAAGTGCCGACGCAATCGTGGACTTTGGCAAAGCATTTCCACTCCATACACTAATAACAATCAGCTTTCCCTGGGCGAAGAAAGATTCATGAAAGCAGTTGTAAGGGTCTTCAAAAAATCCCTGCAGATTCTTGAGCGACGTGGCAGCCTCGATAGTATACGCCATTCCGCCAGCACTGCCAAGGGCAATCATGACCTTGCTGTCTGGGACTTCGACGCCATTGGATATGCAAGCCGGAACAGACTCGCTGCCTGGCTCTTGGTACTCGGTGTACATCTCTGTCACCGAGTCGGCGCCGAGGGGACTTTGCTCAACTGTGCAGCAATAAATGGTGTTATTCGAGATCGTATGATTCGTATCGTCCAAGAGCTCTGTGCCGGGAAGTTGAAGAAGCATAGGTTTCTGGCAACGACGTAGGCGTTCGACAGAATGATAAGTAGTCCATGTGTGTGGGTTGGTGTGACTGATACAGGGAGTCGGGCAGTCATCCTGATCAGTGCCGCCTGTTGGTGCTGCAACGTCTATAGTCACACGGTGAACAGCATTGACTTGCGTGGTGTTCTTGACTTGCGTGGTGGCCTTGAAAGAGTAAACACCACTTACACCCAACACCAGGAGTCCAAGGATGGGTTTCATTGTCGATGGTATTGTTGGGTAGATCAAAGAGAAGTGCCAAAGTGAGAACGATAAGCATAGAATGGATTTCGAACTCTGGACTTGTTGTGAAATTAAATCTCCTTCCTGATGGACGACGCATTCTCTATATATGGACATATTCTTGGGGCAGAAAGGTGTCCGTTTGCCTTCCACAGGCATTGATTTCTCTCCCATGGATCGAGATAGCTTCTGCAAAGCCAATTTACATCTAGAGGTAGATTTATCCTGTGGCACACCTTAATGACTTCCAGAGCCATGTCTAAGTGAAGAGTGTTAGCATCAGGGGGTATTGGCCTAAGCTGAATGGGTAACGAATAGTAGGGGTAACGTGAACCATGGCTGCTCTCAATCATGTCTAAGGAAGAAAAGAAGCCATCGCGGGTTGAAAGTGAGATATACACTACCACTGCATTAAATTTCATGGAAAGGCCAGAATTGCCATAGGCCGGAGGTTCACAGAACTAAAAGTGTCAGCAAGGTTTTTCAAGGGGCCGGATTTCCTCGACCTCCGTGTGCCTGGATGGCTGCATCCCAGCTTTGTCCCGCCAATAAAAGGCTCCCTGCTCTTTGGATTTTGCGTTCGTTCCTCAACACAGTGACCTCCTACTTATTGTACTTTCTCCATTTCTGATCACTGCGACGAAAGCAAAATGCCCGAGCTCGAAGAGATAAGCTATTCACGTGAGGAGTGTATCGCGACAATTCGTGATTATTACAGCTTTCTTACCAAGATGTATCTTCAAGAAGAAGAGGTGCTACACCCTCCAGAGGGTGGCTGGCCTTCTATCACGCCAGAAAACATGACAGGGCTCGGGAAAACGAACGAGGTCATCTCCCTTCTCCGTCACCTGCCCTACCTTCGCAGCAGAACTTGCGGCTGGGACATCCCACAGGGAGCTGCATACTGCCGCTTTGCGGATTGGAGATACGGCTGCAACTTGCTTGAACATGGAAATACGACGGGTGAAAAGTTGAGGCTCGTGTCGGAAAGCCCTGATCTCTACGAAAATGTTCCTTCCCACGTTATCAGCCTCACATCGGGCAACCGCGACAACCCCGTCTTCCTTCTCGACACCGAACTGGGCATCGTGTATTGGCACGAGTGCCCAGACGAGATTCGTAGAGACGCCATACGTGAGGAGGTCTTGGACGATCCCTACGATTGGGCGCCGGAGAACGAGGCCGATTGGCGGGGCGACGCCGGTCGCTGGGCCGTGAAGGACTTCTTCGAGATTCTCAAGGACCAATTCATCACGCTGAGCTTCATCCCGGTCAATTCAAAATCTGTCCGCGACATATACGCCACATACTATCCGCCTCATGACAGCTGGAGGGAAAGGGTGCAGGCCATATATCGCCATCACGGCTGGCCTGACCTGGAGAACTTCCACAAGGAGGAGTGCTTGGAGGCCATAAAGAGAGAGTTCCCGGAGTTCTGTAAGAACTAGTTCAATCGGTCTGGTGCGAATCACAGAAGAGATAATCCTTTACAAAACAAACAAACAACCCCACGCTCTAGGTAAGCCTCCAAGATACGCCACAGGTCGGGAGGGAGCTTCAGAGCACAGTTGGGGGGTAGGTCAAGGTTGACAGAGTGAATTGAGAGTGGAACCATCAGATAAGAAACGGGATGTAGTGTTCTTCTATTGGAATGTTGTCTCCTTTCTTTTCATTGTTCTTCGCCCCATTCCTCGATCTCCATTGTGTGTGTGTGTGTGTGTGTGTGTGTGTGTTATACAGTACTCTCGTCACGGGCAGAAAAATATTAGTTGGTCACATGCCGAAATAAAAGCACCCTGCCGGCAATTTGTATGCCGCCCTCTCAAGTTACTGAAGCATCAGGAGGCTCTTATGGGTAACGATTGATGGTAATAAAGGGATAGTAAATGCTCCGCGATTCATACGTGGGGATATGCGATATGAGGGGGAGCTATGTCTGGCGCAGCCACAGTCGACACATGCTATAAAACTGTTGGTATCACAGCATACTGTGTCTCCGGCAATACTGACAGCCTGGGCGCCCCTGTAAGTCGATAGTACCTCTAACCAAAGGGATCACCATAATGAGGGAGACGACGATGACATTTTCAAGGTCCATTCTACTCGACAAGTGCTTGTGATGGGCTGCCTAGCACTGGGCAGTCTTTCTCGACGGCTTTGAATATTATGCCAGAGGCATTTTGTGCCTAGCACCGGCCAAGACAGCCTGAAATAGGCTTGTGGTACCTGACGTTCTCCATGGCCGACAATATTATCTCTCCGGTCAACGGGACATGAGACGTACTGAAGGAAACGCTTCGCACCTTACGCTCAAACTATTCTGAAGTGTTTGGATGATGCTATAGGTGTCCAGCTGGATTTACTGTGCCACCACTAGCTACCTTACCTACTGTCATAGTCCTCTTGAAGTCTGTACTGGGACTCAGGATTTCGTGGTCTAAGAACACCCCGCACGTTTTTCAGTTGCCTCATGCAACATCCGCATAGGAGAGGCATACAAGCACGAGGAGCTCAGCTATCCTCAACCCCGCAATGAGTGTGTACTTGTACACAGGCGTCAATGCGCGAGGGGACATTAGAGCTATGATAGTCGGTGCTGAGCGGATTCTGGAAAAGGATTGCTTTTCGAGAGGAAGCCATCTAAATGCCGGTACTGAGTGCACATGACCCCTGGCCCTTGGCGGCCCTCCATTTAACCTGTTATTACACCTTCAAGATCCTTTCTTGCCAGGTGCCGGAGTGTGGCCGACTAGGCAGTAGTGGGGCAAAAGCGACAGAAAGATCTCGTACTTCCTTCCACCTTGCTCATCGTCATCTCAGCCAACGGAACAGCCCCTTCGATGTCGCGTTGACTTCGCCGTGGTGGTCGTTCGTCCCATCATTCATGACCCCAGATGATCGTCCACACCCTCAGCTGCCCGTCTCCGCACCTGCTTCTACCCATGACCCCATCTTGCACCACAAGACGGGCACTCCTCCACATCAACCTTGTCTACCCCATATGCGCCAACCCTTTGCATTCGGTCCGTCCAGTTCCTCTGCCATGGCACTTCCTTGGTAAGCTCGGCTGGTCAGGCCAATGCCAGTCTATACCGAGTCCCGGCACGAGGTGTTGTATCTTTGTCACCACGCGACTGTGAGCACACTGTAAAACAGGCATGGCAGCCATTGGACCGTGTCCAACTGATTGGCAAGTGATTGGAATTGTACCAAGCATTTCTTATAGTCGACCCTATACATAAAGCTCTGGCTGTGCCCGACTGAAAACTTGCCCAGAGGGCGCGAGGGAACTCTTCGTTGACGCATCCAACCGGGCAGCCCTCATCTCATCATACCGAGAATCCATTATCAATAACACCAGAATACCCGCCATGTATCAGGCGCAAAACGTTTACTTTATCTGCGGATTCGCCGCCATTGGTACGTCGTCGCTTTCTCGTTTTCCGTGTTTACCCATGCTTTCAACTTCACCCTGTGCTTACCCGGCGCCCAGGCGGCGGTCTCTTTGGCTTTGATATCAGCTCCATGAGTGGGGTCCTCGGGACCGAAGCCTACAAACGCTACTTTGGCAACCCCGTCTCTTACTCGCAGGGAGGCATCACCGCCTCTATGCCTGCCGGCTCTCTCGCCGGGTCCCTCTTTTCCTCCTTCGTCGCCGACAGGTTCTCCCGCAAGGTCGCTCTTCAGTTTTCCTGCATACTTTGGGTCATTGGAGCCATTCTGCAATGCGCTGCCGTCAACGTCGGCATGCTTTGCGTCGGCCGTGTCGTCGCCGGCATGTGCGTCGGCATCGCTTCCGCCATCGTCCCCGTTTACCAGTCCGAGATCGCGCCCAAGGAAATCCGTGGTCGCGTAGTCTCGCTGCAGCAATGGGCCATTACCTGGGGCATCCTGATCCAGTACTTCATTCAATATGGCGCCGCCGAAGGTGTCGGAGGCGGCCCCACCGACCCCGACCAGCCGACCGCTGCTTTCCGTATCCCATGGGGTGTACAGATGGTCCCCGGCATCGTCCTCTTCGTCGGCCTCTTCTTCTTTCCATACAGTCAGCGCTGGCTTGCTAGCAAGGACCGCTGGGATGAGGCCATACAGGTTCTCGCCCGCCTTCACGGGAGCGGCGACATCAATCACCCCAAAGTCCTTGCCCAGTATCAGGAGATTGAGGAGGCCCTCCGCTTCGAGCGAGAGGAGAACATTAGCTCTTTCAAGGGTCTCGTTGCACCCCGCATGTACAAGCGCGTTCTCCTTGGCATGAGCATTCAGATGTGGTCCCAGCTGAGCGGCATGAACATTATGATGTGTAAGTGGCTCGATTTAACATCGAACCCCTTGGTCTTGATGGACCGCCGCTGATGTGCTCTCAGATTATATTGTTTACATTATGCAAGGCGCTGGCATCGGAAACCCGCTCTTGACTGCCTCCATCCAGTACATCATCAACGTGGCTATGACTCTGCCTGCCATCATCTACATCGACAAGCTTGGCCGTCGTCCCTTGCTCGTCGGAGGATCTTTTATGATGATGACTTGGCTGTTCATCTCTGGCGCGCTGCAGCAGTACTACGGCGAGGCCAACAATGACGAGACGCGGAACTCTCTCAACGAGTCCGTTTCCTGGATTGTCAAGGATCAGTACTCCGTCTCCGCCGCCATCGTCTCCTGTTCCTACCTTTTCGTGGCGACGTTTGCGACAACATGGGGACCAGTCAGCTGGACATATCCTGCGGAGATATTCCCCAGCAAGATTCGCGCGAAGGCCGTCTCCTTGGCCACGAGCACCAACTGGTTTTGGAACACGGTTTTGGCCTTTGCCGTCCCGCCTCTGCGTAGGTGACTGTGTCATCGTCATGTTCCAGTGCCGAAGCTAACCAGTGGCATGTAGTGTGGAACATCAACTACAAAATGTACTACATCTTCGCCACCTTCAACGCCCTCGCCTTCCTCCACACCGCATTCTTCGCTCCCGAGACCAAGGTCGGTGTTCCGGCATGCCCTGTTCTACTTCTCGTTCTAATGCATTTTCCAGGGCTTCACTCTCGAGGAGATGGATGATGTCTTCAACTCCGGCCTTCCGGCCTGGAAGAGCCACAAGGCCAGGTCGCGCCTCGACGACCTCGAGAACGAGATTGCTGCCGGAAACATCAAGGTCGGCCGATCAGATGAAGCCACCGAGACCAACCATGCCGAGGCCGAGAAGTCTGGCATTTGAGTCTGGTTAACGATTCTTGTGTCATTCTTGGTATCAGCATGAGTCGCGATACCGGTCATTCGATGTGCAAGAACTCTTCGTGGAGAATGAACGTAGCAATAAAATTGGAGTATGAACGAGCGTATGAAGTGGAGTTGAAGATCCCAGGACCATCCAATGTGCTTGAAAAGTGTTGAGTACGCGTGGCAATCACTTTGAATAGCCAAAAGAGATCATTTATATCGTAGCATTTTTCCTGGTCCCAAGCAAAGCCAATCGGTCCTTGAAAAAGTTACAATAAGACATTTCGAGCCTTATCATGAATTAGAAGCTGTAACAAAAAAGACCAATACGAATCAAAACTGCGATTAGAAGGCTGGTGCTTTCAAGCTAGCAGTCGCGTGCACGCATCCCCTCCCTCCGCCCAATGTTGAACTACCCAAGTGACCACACATCGCAGGGGCTGCATGGAAAACCCATTTCGTGACAACTTCTACGAGTCAGTAGCCGTTGACATTATCGTCAACGCGCCTCCAAAAGTAAAACGCCATTCTTCCACTAACACCCCACGCCTAGAAAACGATACCACCCCCGTCGACGACCAGGTCGCTCCCGTTGAAGTAGCTGCCCGCGCGCGAGCAGAGCAGGACGACGGCGCCGGCGATCTCCTCGGGCATGGCCATGCGGCCCGAGGGGTTGCGGCTCGCCCAGGCGGCGCGGGCGTCGCGCAGGCCCTCGCCCTCGTTGAGCACGGTGTCGACGTAGCCCGGGCTGACGCTGTTGACGGTGATGCCGTGGCGGGCCCACTCAGCGGCGAGGCTGCTCTTGAGCTGCAGCAGGGCGCCCTTGCTGGCGTTGTAGGCGGCCTGGGGCTGGGGGAAGTTGACGCGGTGGGCCGAGATGGAGGCGGTGAGGACGACGCGGCCGCCGCGGCCGGCGCGGACCATGGCGCGGGCGGCGGCCTGGGCGCAGACGAAGGCGGCGGTCGTGTTGACGTCGAGGACGCGGCGGAACTCTGCGACGGGGAGGTCGAGGGCGTGGGAGCAGCTCACGACGCCGGCGAGGCAGACGAGGTAGTCGACGCCGCCGAGGGCGGCCGCGGCGTGGTCGACGGCGGCGGCGACGGCGGCCTCGTCGGTGACGTCGACGGCGCGGGCCTCGATCCCCGCGGCGACGGCGGGGAACTCGGCGCGGAGGGAGTCGACCTGGGCGCGGGCGGCGGGGGAGGCGACGTCGAGGTCGAGGAGGAGGAGGCGGTCGAGGCCGTGCTGGAGGAGGGCGCGGGCGACGGCGCGGGCGATGGCGCCGGTGCCGCCGGTGAGGATGGCGGTGCCGGGGACGGCGAAGCGGGAGGCGGCGGTGTCCTCGACGGAGGCGGTGCGGAGGGCCGCGCCGGGGAGGTCGGCGAGGCCGGTGGCCAGGGTCATGGAGGGGAGCTGGCGCTTGGTGAGGTCGGCGCGGGCGGCGGCGGGGTCGGCCATGTTTTCGGCGATGCGCGGTGTGGTTCTCGGGGTATTGGTTCTCTGGGCTTCTTGAGATGGGTGGGGGAGGCTTTGTAAGTTTGGAATACCTAGGGGCCGGGCGCGAAGGGGGGGGTCCAATACATGAGGCGCTGGCGAGAAATGACTGAATCAAGAGTGACGATACAAAGTCCCCTTTTGCTCTTTTCAGAATGTCCAAGCTTGTTCCATCAAGGCCCCGTTCAACATGGATTTTGCCGGGCCATCCGGGTTTATCAACACGTTGTCGGCAGCGAGGGGGTGACAGAAG
This sequence comes from Colletotrichum echinochloae, assembly GCA_016618095.1. NCBI lineage: Eukaryota > Fungi > Ascomycota > Sordariomycetes > Glomerellales > Glomerellaceae > Colletotrichum > Colletotrichum echinochloae. Next base: position 2,270,070 of record JADEZT010000009.1, read on the forward strand.
GCCGAGTGGTGGTTGGTGGGGGGGCCACCCCGACGGAGGACTGTCGCCCGATGCGGGTCTGAGGTCTGTGCTGGCCGCCGGCAGCGGCGGCGGCGTTCCGAGTGCGGGGTGGTTGATCTGGGATGACGTTTTACGTCACGACGCGTGGGGAGAGGGGGAGGGGGTGTGATGCATCATGCATGTCTCGGGATGGGACGGGGGAACAGTTCGGATCAAGGAGGGGTCGGAAGGAGGCGTGTGAGCGGAGGATACGTCCAGGTTGAAAGAGGTAGACGGGGGGCATTGTCAAACGGGCGAATACCAATGGTTTGCTTCGGTTTGTCTTGCGATACCTCGATATATATATATATATATACATCTGTAGCTATCAAGAAAAGTGAAAGTGAGATGGCTGATTCTTCTCATGTACAGACCACGCACGTTCTTTGCGGGCGTGTCTATTAAATTACGTAAAACTGGAAATCTATGATGAGGGTACTCGTTTCGGACAATCCCACGATTGTCATGCCATGCCGCTGTAATGCTGTCTCTAATGTCGCTTTGCCTTTTTTTTTTCTTGTTGCACAAAAACGACGAAACACAAAGACTTTTTTGGTTTCTTGATTCCACATCTCTCTTCTCCCCTCCTTCGTCCACCTAGACTCGGACGGAAAAGAACCGTGTCTGGTGGCCATGGGAACGGTTTAGCGAATGCGGGAGAAACTTATGCCGATGCTTCAAATTCAACAAACAGTAAAGAAAAAAAGAAAAAAAAAAGGGGGGGGGGGGGGGGTCGTGTTGGACTGGGTATGGATGCAATTATCTGCGGTTGAAGTTCAAGAACTTGCTCTGTAGAAGAAAAAGAAATGTCAGTGTTTGCTTGAGAAGAGACTTTTCTTGTTTGTCTTTTTTTTTTAAAAAAAAAGAGAGGGGGGAACTTACAGCCATGAAAAGAATAATGACGTTGCTACCGACAAACGCGGCAAAGATGCCAAGGTCCCTCCAGCGGTTGTTGAAGCTCATACCCAAGGGCTCGTAGAACTCGTCGCCCACCTTGTAGGCGCAGTACTCGCAGTTGGATGTGTCGTTGTTGACAAGGTACCCGGCCCCGCCGTTGTCGAAGAAGGGTTGCATGTACTCGCCGCACGTCTGGCCCTGCGGCGCCTTGAAGGGGTTGAACTCGGCCTGGGTGCAGACGACCTTGAGGTCGTGCAGCGCCGTGACGACCATGCCGCCGATGAGGCGCGTGAAGGGGTCGAGCTGGTAGAGCCAGGCGCGCCAGAAGCCGGGCATCTGCGGGGCGGGGATGGTGACGCCGCAGAAGAGGGAAAAGGTGATCATGAGGAAGGGGTCGAACTGCGACGAGATGAAGGGGGTGGGCGTCAGGGAGGCGAGGGCCTGGCCCAGGGAAACGGAGAAGAGCTCGGTGATGAGGATCATCAGGAACTGGTAGCCCGCGCGGGACGACTCGAACTGGAAGCCCGGCATGTAGTACACCGGCAGAAAGAAGGCGACGGCGCACATGATGGAGTACGGCAGCTCGGCGACGGTCATGGCGGCCGCAAAGGACAGCGGGTTGTACATCTTGGACGACCACTCGCGGAAGAAGAGGGAGCGCTTGATGTGGAACATGATCTCGACCTGGCTGATGATGAGGGCCGGCAGGACGGTGACCTGGAACATGACAAAGACCTTGTACTGCAGCGAGCTGCGGCTCATGTCGAGGTTGAGGTAGGTGAGACCGGTGATGAGGGCGACGACGACGTGGTTGAAGAGGCGGGTGAAGAGGTAGTTGGGGCTGCGCCAGAAGCTGAGGTTCATGCGCTTCACCACCACCTTGAGCTGGTGCCACTGCGGGCTGGCGTACTCCTTCTCGAGGTCGTGGTCCGTGGTCCGGGCCGCCGCCACGCGCTGCTCCTTGAGCTGGTTGATGGTGTCCTTGACGTTGGCGAGCTCGGCGCTCTCTTCCCAGATGTCGGCCCAGTCCTTGTTCCCGACGCGGGGCGCGGAGCCGGCGCCGATGGCCTCGAGCATGTACTCGGCGACGTTGTCGGTGGGCCTGGCGACGGCGCCGTGGCGCTTCAGGTACTCGCGCAGGACGACGGCGTCCTGGCCAATGTCGCCAAAGTAGACGGTGCGCCCGCCCTTCTGGAGGAGCAGGAGGCGGTCAAAGTTCTCAAAGAGGGCGGCGTTGGGCTGGTGGATGGTGCAGAGGATGGCCTGTCCGGCGGCGGCCAGCTTCTTGAGGAAGCGCACGATGTTGAAGGCGCTCTGGCTGTCGAGGCCGGAGGTGGGCTCGTCGAGGAAGAGGAGGAGCTCGGGCTTGGCGGCCAGCTCGACACCGATGGTGACACGCTTGCGCTGCTCGACCGTCAGGCCGTACTCGGGGGATCCGATGATGCAGTCGGCGATGTGCTCCATCTCGAGCAGGGCGATGATCTCCTCGACGTACGAGAACCGCTCCGGGATAGGGGTCTCGTAGGGCTGGCGCAGGAGGGCGGAGAAGCGGAGGGCCTCGCGGACGGTCTGGGTAGGGTCGTGGAGATCGAGCTGCTCGGCATAGGACGTGCTTCGCTGGAACTGCTTTCCGGGCTTGACGCCGTCGACGAGGATGTCGCCGTGGATAACACCAATGTTCTTGCGGGACGCGAGCACGTCGAGGAGGGTGGTCTTGCCCGCGCCGGAAGCGCCCATCAGGGCCGTGAGCTGGCCGGGCTTGACGTAACCGTAGACGTTGTTGAGCAGGCGACGGGTTCCTCCGGGAACGGGGACGTCGTAGTTGAGGTCCTCCCAGGTCAAGACGGCCTCGGACTTGATGATGAGATCGGACCCCTCCTGCTTCTCGCCACGGCGCTTGGCGGCCCGCTTCTCGATGAGAGCCTCGTTGAGCTTCTCGCGCTCCTCGTTGGGTTTCTGGTAGACCTTGGCCGAGTTGCCGTTGTTGCCAAAGTTGATGAGTTCGCCGAGAACGACGTTCATGATGAGGAAGAAGACGATGAGGGCGAAGATGATGCCCCAGTTGCGCCACAGGTCGCCCTTGAAGTAGCTGAACCCGGCCGCAATGTAGGAAGACCCGTCGACGAGGGTGGTACCGGGCTCGGAGCCGGGGAGGGTGCAGACCTGGTGGTTGATGTCGCCGTAGCCAGGACCCGACGGGATGAGCGACTCGCCGGAGCAGGTGAGCTTCAGCCGGCTGAACTCGTTCTCCATCATGGCGCTGAAGGCAAGACCGAGGGCGTTGAGCCAGTAGATCCACCGGATCCACACGTGCTCGGACTGGTACTGGATGAGGTAGCCGGACGTGACGACGAAGAAGGTGATGATGACGACGGCGGTCTTGATGGCGACGTCGAAGTTTTCCGAGATACAGCCAATGATTCGGAAGAACAGGGTCATGGCGATGTTTCCGGACAGGATCATGAGGTAAAAGGTGAAGAAGGCCCCGGCGTCGCGGACCAGGCCGCTCATGAAGTAGACGATGATTGAAAAGACGAGAATCTGGGTGGCGGCGAAGGCCTGGTCGACGATGATCTGGGCAATCCAGAGGGCGGAAGGCCGGTGGAAGGCGTAGGCTTTGTGCTTGTTGACGATGGCGCGACCGGTCATGGTGCTCCCGAGCTCCGAGAAGGCCTGGAAGGCGTTGAACAAGAGCGAGATGAACATGAGACCGCCCTTGCTGAAGGCGCTGGCCGAGGTGGAACCGAGACCGAAATACAGGGTGCCGAGGACGATGGCGATGACGATGGAGCGGAGCCAGGAGAGGAAGAGGGAAAGACGATCCTGCAGCTTGAGGACGAACTGGCGCTTCATCAGGGCCCACACCTGCAGGTGGAAGCCGACGGCGTAGACGGACTTTTTCGAGGAGCCGCGCTTGGCCTCCTTGACGGCGACCTGGAAGTCGACGTGCTTCTCCGTCTCCTGGGCGAGGCGGGCCTTGTACTCCTCCATCTCGCTGTCGAGCTGCTTCTTGAACTTTGACGCCTGGAAGGCCTCGGCAAGGGTCTCGGGGCTGTGGGGCGCGTTCTCGGGCGAGCGGCCGGCGGCGTACTCCCGCTCGAACTCGTCGGTGCATCCGGTGATGTAGTCGGGGGTGGTCTGTCTGGGACGGGGCGCGAAGCCGAGACCCTCGAAGTAGGCGCGGGCCTCGCCGGCGGGACCCAGGTAGACCTGCTTTCCGGCGTCGATGACCATGACCTTGTCGAAGTGGTTGTAGATGTTCTCGGAGGCCTGGTAGAGAGAGACGAAGGTGGTGGTCCGGTACAGGTTGGTCTGGACGCGCAGGGACTTGACGAAGTCGAGGGCGGTACTGGCGTCCAGGCCGCGGGTGCTGTTGTCCCAGGAGAGGACGCAGGCGTTGCTGATCATCATCTCGGCGATGGAGACACGCTTGCGCTCGCCGCCGGAAACACCACGGACGAAGGCGTCGCCGACAATGGTGTGGCGGGTGTGCTCGATGTTGAACATCTTCAGGAGGGTGGAGATGACCTGCTCCTTGAAATCACTCTTGGTCAAGCCGGCAGGGCGCTTGGCGGGGAGCTTGGTGTCGAGGGCGAAGCCCAGGGTCTGCTCGACGGTGAGGGTGGCGTGGTGGATGTCGTCTTCCTGGTTGTAGACGGCCTCGCCACGATACTGCTTGAACTCGTCGGCGGTGAAGGGGCCGTAGAGCACCTCGCCATCGATGCTGGTGTAGCCACCGCGCCAGTTGGCGATGGTCTTGAGGAAGGTACTGCAGCCGGAGCCCGGCTTACCCAGGACCAGGACCATCTCGCCGGGCTTGCAAACACCCTTGAAGTTGTCCAACAAGGTAGCCTCGACGCTCTTCTTGTTCAGCCCCAGCAGGTTCCTCAGCGGGGTGATGTAGTCGACAAAGTCGACAAAGGCATCGGGGAAAGTCTTGACGTAGTTGGTGGTGCCGCCCATGCCCTTGACGGTAAGGCCGTCCCAGTAGACACCGATGTGCTTCGGTCTGATGCCGGCCTGGCGCTCGGCCTCGACGCCGCCGCGCAGGACGGCCTCGAGGTCGAACTGCTCAGCCTCGGTGTCGGAGGAGGGCGAGGACGAGTTGACGTTTGCGACGGCCTTTTCGACATCTTCGGGCTTGCTGCGGCTGTTGCGAGTGTTCACCCTGCTTGCGCGCGACAAGCCAGACAGCTCGCGCTGCAGCTCAGCGAACTCGGCCTCGGCCTGATGAACGGAGACGCCGGTGTGGATGGCGCTGAATCCGCCGGGATTGTTGCGGCGGGCTTCTTCTCGCTGGTCCTCGGAACTGTCGGTGGCGGTGGAAGTCGATGATCGCGGAGCCGGGTTTGCGTTGGCCGTGTTCTTCTCGCCGACGGCAGGGGTGTCTCGGGCGACAGCCTCCTGCGTCTTCTCAAAAGACTGGTCCGCCATCGGACCGTCGGGCTGAGAAATTGTTCGCCTTTGGTCGTTGCCCGCTGGTGAAGTGGCTCGGTGGTAGCGTGAGAGTGTTGTTTTTTTTCCTTCGAGGGGGAACGAGAGGGTGGGTGGTGTGTGTGAGACGGGTGAAAATATATATTATTATAACAGCGGAAGATGATCCAGACGGCCGGGAAGTGGCGGTCGGTGGTAGTAGGCCCGTGCCGATGGGACAACGATGGCGATGAGACGAATTTGTGGTAGTGGAGGTATGGGATTGGGTAGGGTTGAAAGGACGGAAAAGTAGAAAGGGACAATCGAGTCAGGGAGGGTGCGGGTTTCAAAGAGATAGATGTGTGAATTATTAAAAGGAGAGGTGGGGGAGCGCAGTGATGCTTCAGACCAAGAAGAGCAGTCCAGTCCAGTCAGTCGGCGAAGGAAAGGAAAGCAGCAAGCTGCAGACTCACAACGACCGAGTGAGTCGAATGACAAGAGAGAGAGAAGGGGGGGGGAGGGGTGGATGGGACGGAAAGAAACTTGTTAATCAGAGACTACACTAGTTTATAGGTAACTAGGTAGAGAGCTGGGTAGGTAGACAGATGATGGGGGAGAAAATTAAAGAGGGGACCCCTCCTTGGCATGCTTTGGCCCGTACATTGTTGGTCTCTGTCGGATCGATTTCGGGAGCCAAAACAGATGAATATTACCAATCAAGCATCGGTGACAAGCTGGGTCATGGTAGGTTGTGGCCCTGGGCCCGGATGTAGGAGGCCTTAAGCCCGCCGCGTGTGGAGAAGTGGACAATACAAGACTCCGTGTCCCGTCTGTGGTACTCCGTACGTAGTACATAGTGCGTGCAGGGTTATCATCAATGTACTCGACCAGGGTGTCATGGATGGATTGATTGATTGCATGCAGGTGCATGCATGCAAGGGCGCGAGGCAAAAAAAAAAAAAAAAAAGGAGAGTCGGCTTCGGTAGGTATCCGTGCTTTAATTACTGTGCGGCTACTCCCAGCCAGCCAGACAAACAGACAGCACCATCCAAAGACGGCATGCAGATGCGACCAGCGCAAACACGGAACGGGACAGGTAAATTCGAGACCTAGGTTGGGGCAATGTCGATCATGCATCATCCTTGGAGTCGGTGGCCGAGGGCAAGGTGCCGGATGAGCCATCGTGAGCCATCTCGTACAGTAACATGGTGGAGGTCGATCAGACGTGAGCCATCTTGTACAGTAACATGGTGGAGCCTGGAGGTCGATCCGAGTGGCAGACGGAGACGGTAATTCTTTCAACTTCGCGGACTCGGGGACGAGATGAAGACTGTGCGGCGTGACAGCAGTATCATGAGGGGAGGGGATGAAGGAAAGACTAGACGGGATGAGTTGAGATGGGACCTGATTGTCAAGTTTGGTTTTTGGAGTTTTTTTTTCCCTGGATTTTCTTTTCCCCTGTGATAATCAATGATGAACGCATGACATTCTCCCAACAGCGGGACATCTCGCATCGCAATATAGATCCATGGGCCTGGAAACATGCCAATCGACGGATGCAAGCAGGTTTGTATCCAGCACGTTTGGTTGGTACTCGTATTCTGCCTCTGTATTAGGTAGTCGGTGCCAAGGACCAAGGAGCACAAACCAGTCGTGTGATGGAGACGAGACACTCGGCCATGTGTGTACGTACCTACCTCCAGCACGTCGAGGTACGTACCCACAAGTATGTCGGATTGCAGGTAGGAAAGTGCAGGCGACGACGTGGGCGGACGGCGGGCGGACGGCGGAAAAAGAAACGTGTTACTCCTTCCCCACTTGTTCTTTTTCTTTCTTTTTCTCTCTTGGAACTTTGTAGATCCCTCATACCTAGATAGTAGGGGTCCGATGGTCGCAGCTTCGCTCCCTCTTGGAGTTAACTGCCTGCCTCCTCCTCGCTCTCTGCTTTCCCGGCCAACCGGGGTGACAGAAAAAAAAGAGAGAGAAAAAAAAGACGGCCGGCAGTTCTTCCACCACCATCAAAATACACCGGATACAAATGCCACATCAGATCAATTCAGAAGCGTGTCATTATACAGGTACATCACCTTCCAGTCTTATCAGATGCCGAAACCTAATTGGCATCGAGTCTACAAGGGTAGCTTGATCCAAAACTATGTAATTATGCCAGACTTGCTTCAGAACTTCAGGTTTGTGGCGGAAAAAGGAAAAAAAAAACTAGTGGCGGACTTTTTTGTCCCCCGACTTCCCGGCCGGCCGCCCCACCCCCTTTCGAGTTAAGGTGTCGAGTTGCATAGAGTAGGTACATACTATGGTTACCGGCCTTGAATTTATCACCCCTGCCAGGTAGCCCTCCACTAGCCTGCCAGCTGTCAACACCATCTAGCTATCACGTATTACCTATTATTCCTACTACTAGCTACTTAGCTAACTAGGGACTATAAAGTATTCTTTCTAAAAGGCTATACTAATAAGAAAGATAACTAACTAAATTAGGTATTATATTGGTAGATAGAGATAGGTAGAAGGCTTGGGTACTCTGAATACTGTGTGGCGATATACATTGTATGGGCCATTAAACTTACCCCTGTAACTCCTTCCAGTCAGATATGTGGCGTTTTGCCAGAAGCACCAAGTCGAACGGCAAAACATCGGGACTCTAGTTTCGCCCGATGCCGGCTTATTTAGCGCTTGCTTCTACACCAACCCGCATATTCCCTGTTGGAGCTTCTCCTCCGAAATTGCACATCCAACGGCGTGTGAAGTTTAAACATCCCCCAAACCACCATCTCCAATGCATCTCCAATCGTGCCCTCTGCCTACGTGCCTACGTACAAAGTACCGTAGGTAGTCAACACCCCCGGCCCCCTCTAGAAGTCTATCTCAACCCCTCACTCACCCCCCATCTCGCGTCTCGCCCCCAGATCTGGTTAAGAGACAACTGTCCCCCTCCCTATTTCTGGACTCAGTTCACCGGGGAGTCGGTGACTGCTCCCTACGCCGAGGTGGTGCGCAGCTTACAGCTTACAGGGCATGTGCGGAATTGCGTTGCGGATCGCGATCGCCCAAGGCCGCCTCCACTGTCAATCTTGGCGTCCTAGCTTCGCGACCAAACGTTACGAGCACCCAAAGATGGGAACGTCTGCTCACCGTGGGCTAAAAAGAGAACTCCTCACACAGGATGCTTTGTGCTGTACACGCAAGCATCGTTTGCTGAACGAAGCCAGTCTGACAGGGAAGCCATGTTAGCAACGCCTTGTTTCGTCCGCCGCAACGGACGGAGGCACGGCGCAACTCTGGGTTTTGACCCGTTGCCAAGCCCGTCCGAAAATGAGTCACCACCACCGCCGGTTGTGACCGCTCACGTGCTGGACCAATGGGCGGGAGCGGCCACGGGTACAGACTATGGGCGGGTGCAGAAGAAGAAGAAGAAGAAGAAGAAGAAGAAGAAGAAAAAGGTCTCACTTCCCGCCCCGCCTCTCGGAGACTTTCTCTCGCCAATTGGCGCCTCGGACCTCAAGCCTCCCGCCCTCCCTCCCGTCCACGTCACCCGCTACACTACACTAGGTACTTTAACCGCCTAGGCCTCGGCGCTGGTCGCCCGATGATTCGGACAAGGGAGACGATTTACCCACGTGTGTGTGCCATCCCAGCACCGCTGCCACCGTCTCTCCCCCGACTTTTCCGGTCTGACGGGTAACGCTTGACATTGGACGTGTCATTGGAGCTCTGTGCGATCTCGAGAGGGACCTCCTGGACCGTGTGCCTCAGTGTCCTGACTCCTGAGAACTCGCCAAGATTTGTCAACGGCGCCCTTGAACAACGGACAAAATGTCCGCCTGTCTTAGAGGTGCCTCGCGTGACGCCGCGTATGGCCCACCCTCCAGTAAGTGAGCACATGGCCCAAACACCCCACACACACACACACACATCCAGCCGGCTGGTTGATCCTCGGTTCCAATTGCTGTAATGCGAAACATGGACGCGAAAGCCAACTCTAAAGCATCCGTCACACGTTACACCATGCGCCCTGCACTCTCGACTCGAAGCAGATGTATAGTCTCGCCTTTCATCCGCCAGGATGGACAATGGCCAGTCCCTTCTTTTTGGTCCCCGAAAAAGTCTCAACAATGCCGGTTGCGTCTTCCAAATGATGTTTCCGCCGCCGGCCTACCCCGCCTCTCCCGTCTCGTGTCCTGCCCTATCTATCCCAGCCTAGGCGACGCGTCCATGCGCCTTCTATACGCCATGGATCTGTCATGTGGCCAACGGGAGAAATGTCCGCTACACGTGGTGAAGGGAGAACCCATGCTGGCCCGTCGAATAAACACAATATAAGCATCATGTCCAATGTTCAACACAATAATAAGGTTTGTAGAAGGAACATGATGCCATGGGTATCCGGTTTCTAAGTACATAGTACGCTGTTGAGAGTTCAAATTCAATCATAGAAGTCGCGTCTTTCGAGCTAGCGAGGTGTTATACTACTAAACATGACGAGTCCATTTCATTCTCCGGCTGCTCCCTGCTTGTCTCCCAACCCGGGTGGCGTCTGAAAACCACAACGTGCAAAACATTCACGACCGAAGACGGCTGCCCCGGCGCAGCAAGCATATCACGGTCTCTGGCAGACTTTCAGAGACTTCAAGAACAGCATCCTGGGCTTCGGCGACGTGCCTGGGCTCGATTGGATGAAGATGGCCCTCGTAACAGCCCTTGTTGACGAGGACGGCCCCCGGTGGAGAGGCGGCCACTCTACCGAAGCATGACAGAGCCGTAGAGAGGAAAGCCCGGCCGAGTATTGGTTCGTGACGCACATACGGAGATGCGGTCGTCTTTCCGAGCGCAGCTTTGGCTATCGGAGTCAGGACGCGGGAACGACTCAAGCACCATAGCGTCAGGCTTGCCCCGCCACGTAGTTACCATCGTTGTGAGGGGTGGAAGGTCTTTACGAACTTCAGTGTATAAGCTCGACGGATGACGGCTGGTCATCGTTTGAGATCGTCTGGACAAGCCCTGAAGGCCTAGGGGCTTCTACTTCGTAAAGGCTTCGATCGAGCATCTGAGAATACTATTGACTTGATGAATTGATGAAGATTAATAGAATATCGGCGGGTGGAGAGCTGTTCCGTACATTGACGTCTTGCCGTTGTCATGGTTTCGCGATGGAGAAAGATCGCAGTGGTGCGAGATGCTAGGTTCATGAATGACGAGATCCGCGCCGAGTCTCAAGATCCAGCAATGGATTCAAATCGAAAATGGCCGGTTGGCCCAATGGCAAGGCGTCTGACTACGATCGAGTATGGTATCAGGAGATTCTGGGTTCGACCCCCAGGCTGGTCAATCTTTTTGAAAGATCTTCATCGACACGTTTGGTGTGTGAATTTTTTGCGGATGCGGGCCCGACTAAATGGGTCTCCGGGGCCAGGGCTTCGTATCCCCGGGCCGGGATTGGTTGTCAACGAATGAAAGCCGCGGAAAGACACCCGTATCGGCTCTTTTATTGTTTTTGAGAATCTACAAAGGACTTGTGTACATGTATGCAACTTAATCAAGCCCGTCAATGAATGTCCCTCCGTCTTTATTCATCGTATAAGATCATTCTTGATCTGCCGGGCCCGGCCGGTGCCCATCGGCCTAATGTACCACTTGGCTCCGAAGCTTAACTCCGATGAGTACGTACCTTCGGTGACTCTCTGACCTGCAAAATATTTCCCCTTTCACTCAACTCACAACCCAGAGCAGCAGCACCAAGCCATTATGACCACACCCGGGCCGGCACTACGGGCACCGATATCTGATACCCTGACCCTTATCGTGACGACGTCGCCAACTCCCTCAGCTCCCTCCACCGAGCTTCTGGACGCGGTATTCCAATCTATCCGCCTCCACTGCGGCGACCTGCTGTGTTGTCGCATCATCCTTGTGCTTGACACTTTTGAGCGCGTTGGTGAAGTCGCTAGGTTGAAGAAAGGCCAAGTTACGGAGGAAGGAGCGGCGGCGTATCTCAGGTACAAGGAGAACGTCAAAGATCTGGTTTTGGGAGTATATGGCCAACCCGACAGCAAGGATGAGCTGCTGCAAGAGCAAGGGGAAGCCGAATACGGCTACAACGGCCGGGCGGCGTCCGTCACAACAAACCTCTTAACGTACGCCGTGAGCCGGACGAAAGACGGGCGGGTATCTTTCGTGGAGCCGTCGGAGAGGCTGGGTTTCGGGTTGGCCGTGCGGACGGCCCTGAGGATGACGACGACGCCCTACGTCTGGGTCCACCAGCACGACTGGACGCTCGTCTACGACATCCCCGTCGCGCCTATCCTGGATGTCATGGAGGCCAGCGACGCGGATGAGGAGGGCCCCGTGAGGTACGTCTGCCTGCCGTCGGTCCGGATGCTGCAGTACGCCGAGACGGCCCACGTCCAAGACTTTCCGCACCTGCGGGCGCTGACGGCCAAGCTGAAGCGCGACTTCATTCCGCCGTCGTGCCCGGCGACCAAGGTGCCGCTGACACCCATGTTCTTCTGGCACGACAAACCGCACGTCGCGTCCACGCGGCACTACCTGTCCAGGGTGTTCCCGACGCGGCTGGCGATACCGAGGGGCGCCTTCATCGAGGACACGATCGGGCACCGCGCGAGAACCCAGATGAAGGAGCAGGGCATGTGGGCCAGGTGGGGATGCTGGCTGTTCTATCCCGGCCAAGGGAAGCAGCTGTGCCTTAGACACCTCGACGGGCGACGATGGAGGGGCGCGGAGGCAGAGATGAACGTGAGGGCAATGTATAAACAGGCACATAGAGAAGCCAAAACAACAGACGGCGGTTAGACTGGAATTGATGTTTTTCGGGGTAGCAGTAGTATGTAATGCCATCCGTATAAAGGACTTGCCTGCAAAGACCCCTGTTTTTCTCGTTTCTGCGTCTTGTGGTGTAGGGTGGAAAATGCAAAGGTGTTTGGATGCGGTGACTATAAAAGCTGGAATCCGTTTCAGACGTGATCTATAGCTGACAGTGCCTCAACGGTGTATACCTTGGAACATACTCAGACTACGTTAAGAATGTAAAATGGGAAGTGCTATACCAGACTATAGCTCAGCTATAGAATCACTAAGAACGGGTTAAAAGCTAATATAGGCCGCGTTTACCTATAGTGCTTGAATGTGTGGGACTATGCTGCTTACATCTTGTCAGGTTATATAGAGCGATAAATGCTGTTAAGCGAACGTCCCTGAGCCGTGTTGCTTGGCTGTTGCCTTAGATAATGCTCACGCTAGACTGGCCTCTATGCTTTCTATTCCTCCATCACTCAAGACAGCTGCATCTCGTCTTGGTAGATTAACCATTCCAATGCAGCGGGGTACAAAAGATCGGCTTCGCGACTACTGTAACACTCCTGAAGAGGCGCTGCACGCATGCATCCGCGACGATGACCTCCAGCAGCTTCGGCGACTCCTCCATGCTTCGCCCGTCTTGAACATCGACTATTCCCACCCTGGATTTGGCCCGCCGGTGCATTTCGCTGCATGGCGTGGCAACTTGGACGCCGTGGAGCTGTTGCTAGCGGCCGGCGCCGATCCTCATCTCGAGAGTCACGGCGAGCTGAGGCTTACGGCCATCGGATTTGCCGCCATGAAGGGGCATCGACACGTCGTAAGCGCCTCTGGATGTCTCGTTCCCCACACGACCATACGCGCGGCGTTACACCTTTACAAGCATGCCTCGTTGTAGCAGCGACCTTTGGACAGGTTGCTGTTGTCGAGGAGTTGATGGATCTATGGGTTGACTGGCCACAGCAGCTGAGGACAGAGGCACTGCTCTGGACTGCGCGACGATGGCACTACCCAGTGGCTGCTTTGCTCCTGAACAAGGCCTCGTTCGAGCAGCTAACGCTTCAAGAGGCGCTTCATGCCGCTGTAGCTCCGAGGATCCTGCTTCCGGAGGAGTTCAAAATCAAATACGAGGGCATTGACTACGTCAACCAGCAACAGCTGATTGCGCTGTTGATAGATGCCGGGGCGGACCCGAATTCATGGATAAACAACTTGGCTGGATTTCCAAACAACACGCCTCTATTATACACCGCTGCCTACGACTCAAATCTCACAGGCGCACTCAAGACGCTGCTCGAAAAGGGAGCAGACCCGAACAAGACCAACGGGGCGGGCAACTGTGCTCTGCACGTCCTCGCCTTGCCGGTCGGATCGGGTCAGACCAGCACCAGCTTTCCAAACGAGACTGCCATCAGACTGCTGCTGCAACATGGAGCCTCTGTGACCCAGGGGGACAATGAAGGCGAGTGTCCGTTACACTGGGCTGCTTTCGGATTGGATATGCGCCTTTTCCGCCTATATCTGTCTTCTCGTGCAAACCGCACCTGGGATTCTCTCCTGCAGCTGACAACCCCCAATGGAGAGACAATGCTGCATTTTGCCGCCGCTGGGTGCTGCATCGAGATCATGGAATACCTGCTCACTCAAGGATTGGATATCAACGCAAGGAACTCCAACAGCTGGACGCCGTTGATGTGCGCTCTGACCCCAATCGAATGGAACCCATACAAATCGGTCAAGTCGCCGGCCGACGCAATGCGCGCAGCCCGATTCCTACTCTCCCACGGCGCCGATGCCAACGTCACAACAGACGAGGGCTGGACGCCGCTCCATGGCCTTGCGCTGCATCGTGACCCCGACAAAAGCGGCGAGGGAGCAGACCTCGGCAATGACTTTATAGCTCGCGGCGTTGATCCGGAAGCCCTCGCTCCCCTGTTGAGCCCACGCGCCAATAAGGTCGTCCCTTCGCTCGGCGTACCCTGGGGCTACCGTCTGCGAGACGCGATGGCCGACCCGTCAACGCGAGAAATAGCCATCCGGCCCGACCTGCCGGCGTTGTACTGGGCTGCTGAACGGGGCGCTTTCAGCGTCATCAAAGCGTTGCTGGCGTATGGGGTCGATGTTGTTGAAGTACGTGGATAATTACGGCGATAATCCCTGGTTAATTGCTGGTGTATGTATGTGTAACTATGTCGCTATTTTCCATGGGATTCCCCGCATATTTATGGCTGTTGTATTACCTCAGGATCCAAATGCATGTAGTTATCAGATTCTAGATATTTTAGCTGGAAAAATCTATCCTATAGATATTAACTAATATTTTACTATAGACCTTTCCTAATCTAGCCTAATAAGCCTAGAGGTCTATACTATTTACTAGTATATTATACCTACTTTAATATACCTTTTTAGATTAAAGCTATTTATAGGTTTAATCTAATTAATTAATAGAGTAATTACTACCTTTTTATACCTTCTTTTTATATTTCTAAAGGTTCTTTATAATTACTAAATGCTTACTATAAAAGGTAGTAATTAATTAATTAATAATAATTAAAACTAAAGTATATATAATCTAGTAATATTACTTTTTATTAGATAATTATAATATAAGATAGTAACTTATACTAAAGCTTTAGAGTTTAATTCTAAGTAGAGGTAAAAAGACTTAATAGTAGTTATATTTATAAAGCTTACTAGTTTTCTTATATAAGTCTAAGCTTAATAATATAAATATATAACAACTAAGGTTCTTTTACTTAATAAAGCTATATTATACTTATAGTAGCCTTAAGCCCTATATACTTACTATTATATTTAATATAGCCTCTATAGGTCTATATATATAATTATTTTTAAAGTATAGTTTTAACTATACTTTTATCTTTTATTATTACTTTCTAACTTAAAATAATAGTTTTTTATAATTAAATTTTATATTAACTTTTAGTTCTAATTAAAATAATTATAATAATAAAATTACTAACTATATATATTATTTAGTTATTAAGAAATTTATAATTAAAGTTTTATTAATTATATTAATAATTAGTTATAATATTAAGGTTTATTAGTTATATTTTTATAATAATCTACTTTTACTAACTAATATAAGTCTATAATTTAACTCTTTTAGTTAGAGCTATACTAGCTAACTATTTATTACTATAGTACTTATTACTTTAATTATATTAGTAATTTATTCTTAGCCAATTCTTTTTTATAGTTTTATATTAACTATATAGTTTAATTACTAAGATTTAAATACTAGAGAAATATAAGCTATTTTTACTTTAGTAGGGCCTTTATCAAACTATCTATTATTAGCTTTACTAGTAGAGTATATATAACTTTAATATAACTATCTATAATCTTTTCATATAGCTAGTAGTAATATATATCTATATAATAAAAGTATATTTATAATTAAACTAATTTCTTAGTTATAAAGCTAATTATCTATTAATTATTATATTATATTATAACCTTTGGTAATATATTTAAAGTATTATTATTAGTAGTAAGCTTAGTAATTAATTAGCTTATAAATATTAATTTTTTTTATAGCTTATAATAAGGCTAATAACTCTACTTTAGTTATTAAAGTAGTTACTATTTACTACTTATTTACTCTCTAGTTGATAAGTTTACTATATAGCTTAATAGTAAAAGCTTATAAGCTCTTATAGTTAATTAAGTTATCTCTAAAGCTTATATCTAATATAATAATAAGCTTTCTATTAGGCTTAAATTTAAGGTAAAGGCTAGCTATATACCTAAGGTATTATAGTACTTAGTTTACTACTCTTTAATAAGCTACTAATAAGTTATAATTAAATCTTACTAGCTAACTTAATATAAATATAATATTAAGTTTTATTATTACTATTATATATAAGGTTAATTTAACTTTTTATTAATATCTTATTACTTTATAGTTTATTACTATTTACTATAAAAGTAAAAGTTCTTTATTACCTATTAGAATATTATCTAGTAATAGCTAGGTTTTATTATTAATTAGCTTTACTATCTTTTTAATATATACTAACTATAATAGCTATATATTTTATTATTATTTATTATAGAGAATTTCTATATTAAGAAACTATTATATTTTGTTATTACTCTCTAAGTAGTATTTCTTTTTTATACTATTAATTACTACATTAGCTTTCTATTATAATAACTTAGAAAATATAAAGATATAGTTATTAATATAGAAGAAGAATATAATAGCTCTCTTTTACTAGTAGTATAGCTCTCTAGTAACTAGTATAAATCTAAGTGTTGCAATGCTAGCCTATTGTTAGGATCTATTGGAGTTACCCGCTAACTCCGATCCCACCGGTCACGTGAGACCGGTCTGAGCTTGTCCGCGGGCCCACCCGCGGGAGCCCCTTTCACTACTAGCTTGACCTAGCAGCCCTCTTAATAGTTACACTTCTATATATATAATTAATCCTTTTTAAGACCTCTTATTTATTACTAGAAACCTAATACCTTACTTATTAATACTAATTAGTAGTTAAATATAGTAACTACTTATTAAAAGATACTATAGATTAGTAAGGTTTTTTAAGAAGAGATAGAACTACTTTAAACCCTATAGTAGTAGTAGGATAGTTCTATACTTTCTCTTATATAGATAACTAGCTTAGAATACTATTATAATAGACTTATAGTACCCCTATAAAGGGTACTATAAGTATATAAGCTTGAGTTATATAAGTTAACTTTATTATATTATAAGAAGCTATAACCTATAAGATAATACTTTTTACTAAAAATTATTAGACTATAAGACTACAAAGTCCTATACTTTATATACTAAAATAACTATTAATAACTTACTATTAACTAACTTAATATAACCTTATTAACTTTACCTTTTTATTACTTTAACTTTAGACTTATAACTATTATTATAATTACTTAAAAAGTAACTCTACTAAGCTATTAAATAACTAGATAGTCCAATAGGCTTATAGGAGTATAATAGACTCCCTTTCCCTTCTCTAACTTCTATAATTTTTTTTACTTCTTTTCTCTTTCTAACCTTCTTTTACACTCTTTTCTTACTTAAAACATACCTCTAATTACCCTTAAGCAACTAACACTAAGGAAGCCCGCGCGAAGAAGGCTCTTTTTAACAAGCAGCAAGTGCCGCGCGAGGAAGGCTCTTTTTAACAAGCAATAAGAGTCATGAGACTATACAAAAGGCTCTTTTTAATAAGTAATAAGTTCAGTATAAAGGAGGAAGGCCTATATTAACAGGCAATACCACTACCAAGCCCTTAGTAAAGAAAGCAAGTAAGACCCTATTAACTAAGCAGTTACCTATACCACTAGCAGTAATGTCTCTAATATATATATATACCTTCTAGCCTACTAGAAGAAATACCTATATTTAAGAGGTTATTAGGCTAACAGAGGGTAACTAGAATAATACAAGAAGAAATAACTACTGTAGAGCGTACCTCTAAGGCTATTAAAGAGACTATAAGTAAGTACATAGTTAGCGTAGCGCATAGATATTATAAATCTATATCTAATAGATACTATAAGTATATTAACCTATTAATTTAAGGTATTAAATACTTAGATTAAATCTTAGAGGGTAGCCTACTCTCTAACTATATTAAGTTATTAGACATAATTATCTTATATTACTTAACTACCTATAAGGAGCAAGGCTACTATAGTAGAGATTTATAATAATAAGTCTATAATAAATTTAAGAATTAGTCTAATATAGACTTTAATACTGCCTTAAGGGTAGTTACAACTACCTTCTATAACTTTATTATTAGCTATAGTATATAGGTAATAAAAGAACTTATGAAAAGTACTATTAGCATAAGGTTGAAGAAGCTAGTTAATAATAAGTATTTCCTAAGGTAGGATAATAAGATAATAAGTAAAATAGAGGCTAAGTATAAGGTCTTTTATAACTACCTTAATAACCTAGACTTTATAAGAAATATCAAATAGATACTGTAAGCTACTCCTCTACTATTAATTAATAAGGTATACAATAGCTATAAAAGTATAGATTTTTTATAGAAGTTATATAATAAGTTAGATTATTAATAACGTACCTTATATAGTAACCTATTATTTAAATCTTTCCTATTTAAAAGGCAAACTAACAAAGCTTCCCTTATGCTAAGTTTGCCTATAACTACTATAATAGTTAAGAAGCAGTTACTAAGTATAACTACTCCTCTAACTAATAGGCTAACTACTTGTTAATTAACCAACCTTATTAAGTTATATTTAGATAATTTAATATTAAAGTATAGTAGTAGTAACTATAAGACCCTTAACTTAAAGCTTCTAATTCTTTATAACCTCTATATAAGGGTTAGTATCTCTAGTAACCACTATAGGTCTACTATCTTGTTTATGCTTATAAGCAATGCGCAGGAGTATTACACTAGTAACCTCTATAACTATTTAATTAGTTTTAATATACTTATAGTAAATATTAAATCATAGTTTAAAGGGGATAAAGTCTACCGTGTGTGTAATATAGAGTTATAAAGGCTTAGCTATAAGTAAGTTACCTACAAATCACCTAGCAAAATAAGAGTTAAAGTACTAGACTTACTTATTAAGAAAGTTATAAAGCTAGTTAGAGCCACAATATAGTAAGGCACACCTACTAATAGCAACTACTATAACACTTTACTTACTTATTACTAAGGTATACCTAAGTATATAGCCGCCCTGCTTAATCCACCTATAACTTATAACATACTTTATACGCAGTTAAGAAATAGCGTAAGCAATGTAGTAGTAATATACAAGCAAAAGGCGTAGTACCTTATAAAAGGACCGCTCAAGCTAGACCAGCAGTACTTTACTAACTACTACTATAATAGCTAATATTGTAGTTACCTACTATAACAAGGGTATAGTCCAAGGCCTTAAAATAACTACCTATAAAGTAGTGTATTTTAAGTAAAAAAGTACTTTATCTATAACAAGAAAGGATATTAGTTAATAACACACTTAAAAGAGGAAAGAGATACCTCTTGTAAGTAGCTTTAAAGGAGCTACTTTATTAAAAGATTTAAACAATACCTTCTTAACTATAAGGGTAAAGAGCCTGACTCTCTTAGCAATACAACTAATAACAAGTACATACTAGATAATAGCAAAGAGCTCTTTAAGGATATAACTTTCTTTATATCTACAGCGTTTTTCAGCAAAGAGAGCATCAACAGCCAGAAGGTCTACACACAACTATATAACCAGGTTACTTTACATGCTTTAACAAAAGAAGACCCTTTTATATAAGACCTCAGCTAAGAATAAGGGTTAGATAAAGTCTTTATACTTAATAATTAATACTCTACTATAACTTTTTAGGGCATCATACTAGATACTGGGGCAGCCTAAGTATTAACCGCAGGCTACTAATAGTATATAGCCCTCTATAAGTACCTTAGAGCAGAGTTACTACTAGATATGAGCCATGCTAGCAAAGTAAGTATTAAATTCAGTAGTAGTAATTTATTTAATTTACTTAGAGCTATTGCTATACCTACCTCTATTAGCAAGCTTACTTTCTATATAATAACCTCTAGTACTCTATTTCTTTTATACCTAAAAGACATAGACTCTAATAGCATATAATTTAGTAACCTCACTAACGTACTTATTAAGGGCATAACTATAGTACTAGTAGTATATAAATAGGGCTACCTATAGATGCTTTTGGAGGAGCTAGAGCATAGCATAGTACAATACCATCTTACTGATATAGAGCTATAGTAAATATATTACTAATTCAGTCACCCCTTAGTCTATTAGCTATATAAAGTACTCTAGCAAGCTAGCTACATAATAGCAATCTTAAATATTAAAGAAATTAACAAATTTTGCTAGCACTACTAGCTAAATTCAAAAGCTCTAGGAAGGTTTAAGTTTACCCTCTATAATAATTATAACTTTAACTATGAGGTCTTTATTAATATAATATACTTAGATAGTAATAAACTAGTACTCTATATTATTAATAGTATAACCTCCTTTAACGTAGTATAATTTTTATACCCTATTACTACAGAGTACATATAAGAAGTACTATAGATATACTAGATTAATATATATCTTAGCTCTCTAGACTAGATTATTATAGATACTAGGCTAAATTTTTATATAGCTAAATTCAAGCGTGCTACCTATATACTATCTATTAAGGTAAAAGAGGTCTCTATTAAGGCCTATTATAGTATTAGTAAGGTTAAACAGTACTATATAATACTATACTAAGTATATAAGATAGTCCATGTAGAGTTAGAGGCTAAACCTAAAGTTACCCTATAACTTGCTATAAAAGCAATCAATAACACCGCAGGCCCCAACAGCCTTATTCTTACGCTATTAGTCTTTAGTACGTACTCTTATATTAATAATAACTTAGCCCTATTACCCTTAACCCTATAGCATGCAGAAGCTATATAAAAGGCAATAGAGGAGATTTATAGTATCTATATAAAAAGGTAGCTTAATAAGGTACTTACAGCGCGCAATAGACCTAATACTATAACAAGCGTAGCCCTCTCTCTATAATTACTTATTAGAGTATACTATTAGGGTAAAGGCTAAAAAGGACTCTACTAATTAACTACTAATAACAGTACTAGTAGTACTATTAAGATCCTATAGGGACCGCGTTAATTCCCTATTACTACTATTAAGCTATAACATAACCCCTCTAGAGCAGAGAACCCTATTAATCCTATATAACCTAGACTACTAGTAACCACTACAGCAGAGGTACCTATAAATACTCTAATTAAACGTAACTCTATTATAGTTACTGTGCAACTACTACTAGTAAGAAGAGGCCTAGGCTAACTAAGGAAGAATCTAGCTTAAACTTTTGCTGCAGAAGTCGCGCCCGCAGTCCCTGCGATTGACTGCGTTTTTACTACAAAAGAGAATGCTAACTATACACTAGTAATTAAACTACATAAGAAAGGTATAATAACCATGCCTAGCAAGCTATTTAAACAGTTAGATACTAGTAAAATCTAAGGACTTATAGACTGTAGTATATTTTTTATTGTTAAATATAATAAGAAAAAGTATAGTAGTATATAGATTTTTAAGTTATAGTTAGTATTTAAGGTTAAGGGTAAAAATAAGTAACCCTATAAAAAATTGAAACTAGTTATCTAAGGTTATATAGATAATAGTAAAGCTATAATTTTAACCTAGTTACTAACTATCTAATAAATAGCCTAATAAGTAATACTCTCTATTACACTGTTGCTTTTATAACAAGGTTACATCCTCTGGTTATGTAATATAACGCAAGCGTATACCTAGTTAGTAACTGAATTAGTATGTACTATTCTTACCTAACTTCCCCTTAAAATTTACTATCTCTATATAATAGATACAATTATAGAGGTCAAACAGCTACTCTATAGTATACCTAAAGCAGGCACTTATTAGTAAGCTATATATAATAACCACTATAAAAAGAGCCTCTAGATAGATTTGTCTACTTTTAACCCTTACCTGCTTATTTTAGTACCCAAAAACAACAATTTTGCAATAATAGGCATATAAACAGACAATACTATCAGCCTTATAGATAAATTATTCTCTAACTATAAAAACTGCGCGCTAAAAGAAGCTACTTTTATAGCTAAACTAAAGCAATTTCTCAAAGTTAATAAGCCTATTACTTTTAATAGTGGCGTATTAACCCTTAGTAATAATAGCAAGATAACCCTTTACTAAAAAGACCAAGGTAAGAAACTATAATTAGTTAACTCTAGCATGCCTAACGCAAAGTAGTAGTATATCAAGCAGCACGCCTGAGGCACATGTATTACCTCTATTTACTAACCTAAGGTATGCTTTAACTATTTAATTACTACCCAGTACTAGTTACCTAGCCTAGCTAAAATTAAGGACCTTAACTAATAGGTTAAGTAGTAGATAGATAACCTCAACCGTAGGCTATAATTTCAACCGCTAGATCTTGCTAGTACTAAACTCTTTATATTTATTAATAGCTCTTTTGTAAACAACAGTAATTTAATATTATAACTTAGCTTTATTATTACACTTACTAACAAGTCTAGTAATAATAAAGAGTGCCTATCCACTAGTAGAGATACCGCTTTTAACCTCATAGGCAATATCATCCATTTCAGCTCTATAAAGTACAAAAGAGTTACCTATAGTATACTTACCTCTAAGATATACGCAATAGTTACTAGAGCTGATATAGCCTATGTAATTAGGACTAT
Organism: Colletotrichum echinochloae; assembly: GCA_016618095.1. Lineage (NCBI taxonomy): Eukaryota > Fungi > Ascomycota > Sordariomycetes > Glomerellales > Glomerellaceae > Colletotrichum > Colletotrichum echinochloae. Next base: position 2,292,527 of record JADEZT010000009.1, read on the forward strand.
ACTAGCAATAGTCTCTAACCGCCTTAAGGTTCCTTAGATCCCCACAACTATATATACTAATTTATACTTACTATATAAGTATTTAGTAAAGCTTAGTATTATAAAAGAAAAGTAACTTATAATTAATATTATAGCTCTTTAGTAGTTATATAAACGCTATAAGATTTATAAGGTATAATAGATCTATAGTATAGATAACCTAGCTAATAGTTTTACAAAGTTATTACTAAATAAGGCACTAGAGAAGCTTATTAGTACTAAGTAGATAAAGATATAAATAAATAGATAGGTTTTATATATAGAATATATAGATATTATATTAGTAATAAGAAGTTAAATACTTTATAATTTAAGCTTTTATTATGTTTTTAAGCTTTTTAGACTACAGGCTAGCTAGCTACTATTTAGCTAAAATAGAGAGTTGCTAGTGTTGTAATGCTAGCCTATTGTCAGGATCTATTGGAGTTACCTGCTAACTCTAATCCCACCAGTCACGTGAGACCAGTCCAAGCTTGTCCGCGGGCCTACCCGCGGGAGCCCCTTTTACTACTAGCTTAACCTAGTAGCTCTCTTAATAGTTATACTTTTATATATATAATTAATTCTTTTTAAAACCCCTTATTTATTACTAGAAACCTAATACCTTACTTATTAATACTAAGTTCTTAAAGTCTCTTTTTTAGGTACTTTTATTATAATAATAGTAATTATTATAACCTATAAAAGGCTTTTTATAAGTAAATAATCTTATTACTTTTATAGCTTAGATATCTTAAGAGAAGTATTATAAATACTATCTTATTTATATTAGTATATATAAATATATTTACTATATTAAATTAAAGTAATTTTAAGTCTAACTTAGCTATAATTATAATAAGTAATTAGAATAAAAGTCCTACTAGTATTACTATATATATATATTATATATTATATCTTTTAGCTGCTAATTACTATAAATAATAAGGTATACTTTAAACTTTATAAGAAATTTATATTTATTTAGCTTATAGGTATATACCTATTAGTAGTTAAGTATTTAATTATTACTAGCTTCTTCTATACTAACTTTAACCTAGTTATTTATAGTATTATAGCTCTATAAATAAGCTTTCTTAGTCTCTTAAAAATTCTCTGTAAATAGATAGTTTTTTAGGTTAGTATATACCTTTAGTAACCTAGGTAAATCCTTCTAATATAGCCTTATAGCTTGCCTTGTAGCTATATTTTAAGGTACTGTTATCTTATTACTAGAGTTAGATAGATCCTCTCCTATTATGTTATCCTTTTTAATATTAGAGGGCTAGCCTATACTTTTACTAGGTAGGAGGTCTTGCTTTAAGATTTTCTAGGGACTATAGTGAGAACTATTAATAGTCCTAGCTATATAAGTAGCTTACTAGTTCTAAATACTATAGTAAGGACTATTAATAGTCTTAGTTATAAACATAGCTTTCTAAGATTCTTATAGATATATTTACTTTCAATATATAATACAGTTGATGTATTAGATTTTATTATAATATATATAGTCTTCTTACTCTCTTATATTAAGCATATTTAATAGCAGTATAATAAATAAAGCATTTAGAGATTCTAGTAGTATTATTAATATAAAGTATGATTTTATATATTTATAGATTTCTTCTAGCGTTTTATTAGTAGTTTGGTTTAGAATTTCTACTATATCTTCTTCTGTAATATCCTCACTATTAGTAATATTTATAAAGTTCTTTTTAGTTACTTTTTAGATCTATTTATTAATTATAGCCTTATCTATATTACTTAACTTATCTACGTATTTATCTTTTTTTCTAGAGAAGTATCTATCTTTATTAAATATTATATTATAAGATATAATAACTTTATTCTTTAAAAGGATATATATATAGTACTAGTTAGTTAATATGTAATTAATTAGATAGCTAATATATACCTTTGCTTTAAAGTACTAGAGATAATTAAAGCTAAGTTAAGTATCTAAAGTTATTACATATATATAGTAGCTAAATACTTATAAATGGCTAAGGTATGGTATAGATAATAGCTACCCTCTTGCTATATACTAGATCTAATATAGAGATCTCTAGCTATGAGATTTAGCTAGCGTTTAGTTATATAAGTATATCACTACTTTTAGAATCTCTAGCTATAGTAATACTAGTAATTTTAACTTTAGCCTTATTATACAGACTTTCTTCTTAATTACTATAGCAATCCTCTTTATACTGCTATTTTATACTTATATATTAGGTACTAAGGCCTTAAATAGGATTTCTATACTTTCTATAGCCTCCTTTACCTATAAATAGGTAGTTATGATCTTGTTATTATACTTGATTACTTATACTTCTGTTGATTTATATACTTTAATTAACTATATAAAGTCTACTAAAGCTATCTTAATAGCTTTAGAAGTATACTGTTATAAGTAATAGTCCTATATAAAGCTAGAATTTTAGTTATTAAGTAGCAAAGCTAACTTATATCTACTATAGCCTTATTTAAATAGGTAAAAATCTAGTATAATATAATTACTTACCTCTATATAGTTAATTAACTCCTATAGTTAATATAATATTTACTACTATATTTTACTTATTATATATACTTTATATAATATAATAGATATCTCTAGTATATCTCCTTTTATTTATATACTATAGACTTGGGTAGTTATTTTATAGAGTATATAGCTACCTAGGTAGCTAAGATAGTTATACTAGTGGTTAGCTTTAACTAGTTTACTCCTTTAGTAGTAGTCTATTAGTACTAAGGCTACTATAACTATATTTATATTTACTACTACTAGGTATACTACTAATATAGTATAAAGACCATTATAGTTCTTATTAGCCTTAATAACCTATTAACTAGTAATTTTATCTATATTAAATACTATAGAGTAATCCTTTACTATATATATATAATTATTAGTTAGACTATTATCTTACTACTAATTATTTCTTATTTTAAGTATTATATATAATACTAGGTTATATAATAGTAATAGATAATAGGTAACTCTTTTAAGTATGAATTATGCTTAGCGATTGCCTTGTTTTATATGGATAAGTGTGTTACCCTATCTCTTAATTAGGATAGTAGTATTACTTACTTAGATAAAGTTATCTAACTTTGCTAGGGTTATCTCTAAGAAGTAATAGTAAGAGTAAAAGATATAAAGGGTTACCCCTAAATCTAGGATGATAAAGTCTTTAAGTAGATAGTTAGATATTATAAAGGTAGCTAACTATATAAATAAGGCTCCTTTACTCTTTAATTATACTTTGCTTTTACTACTTTCTAACTATTATTTAGCTAGAGGTACTGTTACTACTGCTATAGTAAATTTATCTAGGTAGGTATATATAGAGGCTAGTAATATATCTTTTTCTTTTAGCTTATCTTTTATATATTACTATATTAGAGCTTGCTTTATATAATTAATAATTACTATATATAGTTACTATAGAAATCTTAGGTATATTTTGCTTATAAAGTAATACCTTACTAGTAAGTACCTAGAGATATTATATAGTAAGTACTTTTTATTACTATAGTTATTACTCTTATTATTATAGTTATTATAGTAGTTATTATATTATTTTTCCTTTATTAGCTTCTTTTGTATATGATTCTCTATAATGTTGTTAGTAACTATTGCTGTAGTGACTGGGCTGAAGGTACTGTGAGTGGCTTTTGCCTGGGGATGCTCTAGCTCTGCAGTAATATAAGCCTGTATTACTGATGTTACTTTATAATATAGGAGCTAGTTATTAATAGCTCTTATATAGTTAGTACTTTTATATACCTCTACCTATACTACTAGTAGTGTATACCTTAATGCTTTTATTAGTAGTAGGAATTATTTACTAGTCTTTATAGCTAAATACTACTAGACTTATATGCTATAAGAGAGTGCTTTCTCTTAGTTAGATATCTATTTCTCTATCTCTTTTATATCTATTACCTTATGATCTATAGCTCTTTTTATAACTTTGTTATACTTTATTATAGTAATTTCCTTTTTCTTATATAGGGGTAGACTAATATATACCTTAATATTATATATTTATATATATATTAACTTACTTATAGAGTAGTACTCTATAACTACTATTAGATCTACTATTATATAGATATAGGTAACTAAGTTACTAACTACTTTATAGTTTTACCTATATTACTATTATTTTTATATATATATCTTATTATTATATTTAAGTTACTTCTATTCTTTAGTTAATAGCTAGAATAGCTTTAAGGCCTATGTATCTTTTAGATCTAGTGGTTATTAGCTATCTACTATATTGTCTATTACTTACCTAGTTATTATAGACAGTATTATTAGGTAGTCTATAATATCTAGAGCTATTAGAGGCTTTACCAGTTGTTTTATAGTAGTATGCTATATATTGTTAGCGTTTGGGTTAATTAACTCCTATAGATTTAGAGTTACTACCTATTACTATAGCTAGATATACTAATTACTCTAGTTAGCTAGGCTACTTAGAGTTACTAACGTTATAGCTATCTAATTTTTAATTATAATAATAGCTATAGTATATATTATATATACTATATATAGTACTTTAAGCAATATTAATTAGTACTTATAAATTTAGACTATTAATTATTAAAGTATATAGATAATTATGGTGAAAATCCCTGGTTAATTACTGGTATATATATAACTATGTTACTATTTTCTATGGGATTCCCCGCACATTTATGGCTGTTGTGTTGCCTCAGGATCCAAATGCACGTGGTCATTGGATTCCGGATATTTTGGCTGGCAAAATCCGTTCCATAGATGTCAACCGACATTTCGCCGCAGACCTTTCCCAATCCGGCCCAATGGGCCTGGAGGTCCGTGCCATTCGCCGGCATATTGCACCCACTTTGACAATTTTTAACCCTATCCCAGCCGTTGTGTCGGCCAAGGCAAAGAAGACACAACAGGTAACAAAATCTTTTTTGAAAGACCATGCCGGAACGGATACTCACTACAAAATGTCAATATTGGTCCGTACATTGCAGACCTGCTCTCCAAACGTTAATGGACCCACGAAGCGTTGTATGATCCATTGGGACTCATGTCTAAAGAGGACTCCAGAACTGAATACATGTAAAAGACAATTTTGAAAGTAAACCGTGCTCTCGCGTATTGAACGACCAATACCTAATATGTTCGTCGCGCGTGTAGAGCCGACCTGTCGCTCTACTTTGACACCCACTGTCAGAGGCTTGACCATCTGGTATTAGTTCGTACACTTACCTCGCCATTACACGATGCAACGGTGCTCTCTTCAACCGTGTGCTTGTGAATGAGGACATTTTACTCGAACTATGCACTCTCGTTGACAGGGCCAAGGACCTTGCTGCTGATTCTATACACATCGCAACAGCTCACTGACCAAAACGTTCATTTGCGAGCTAACGACAGCTTCAATTTCACTTGAATCATAGTACTACGCCCTGGACCATAGTGTCAGGTTCCTAAAAGTAGTACCGGCTTCGGGGCCGGCGGGGCACCAGGTGGGGCCCGGGGGACACTGCAGAACGGAATAACATTATACCAAAGGGCACACAAAAGGGGTTTTTACAATAACATCAAGGTTTAGAGAAGAGATAGATTAGAATAATAGTTACTAGTAACCCCTAACTACTCTCTTATTAACTCCTTTACTTAGTACTATATAGCCTCTAATATATTTTAATCTCTCTCTATTTATAGGTATACTAACTATTAGAGTAGTAATAGTACTAGTATAATTAACCTAATTTTAATCTATTACTTATTAGGGTAGCTTAGTAATATAATAGCTTATATTAGATATTAGTAAGACTATAGTAGAGAAGTAGTATATAACTAATCTTAATAAATTAATAGAGAAGTAATTAAGAACCTTTCTTAATAATAAAGTAGCTAAGGTAAAAAAGAGAAAGATAATTAAATAGATTATAGCTTTTACAAATAAGGAGTTTATTAATAATATATATATAGTTAGTAGAGAACCTATAGCTACCTAGCTAGAGCTTAAGTGCTTATATACTAATACCCTTATTAAGTAGTTAGCCTCTATCTAATATAAGAGAGGTAACTAAAATAACCTTAAAGACTTCCTTTTTAAGTTATAAGGCTAATTCTCTATTACTAAAAAAGAATTTATAGCTAATAAGAGTAAAGTTTAGTTTATAGGGGCTTGTTTAGAAAGTAACCTATTATATAGCTAGAGAAGCTATATTAACCTGTAGTATAGTAGTAATATTAGCTTAATTACCTAGAAATAGATAGAGGCCTAGTTCTATAATAGTATTACTAATAATAATATATAGACCTTTAGTATAGCTATAGAGCTAGATAAGATATAGTAAAAACCTAGGTAGATATACTAGTAATTTATTAACTAGTATAAAATAGTTAAGGTAGAGATTCTAAACCTCTAACTAAAGAAGTAATAGATAGTCTATATCTTAAACTAACTACTTCTAAACTTATAAAGCTATATCCTAGTATATAGGCTACTAGCTACTTATTAAGAGCTAAATAATATAGTAAAGAGGGTAGAGATACTTATAAAGATATGTACTAAGATAATAATAAAAGACTAATAAAGGCTATAAGAGAGGAGGAACTAGTAGACCCTAGCTATTACTCTAGTACTAGTATTAGCTACCCCCTTAGATAAATTAGAAGGGTAATAGTTAGTCTTAATACCTAGAGTAGCTATATATATACCTATACCTAAGCTATAGGTTAAGTAGAAATAAGGAGGGTATAGATAACCCTTAAGGTATTTCTAGGGCTCTTTTATATACTTTAACTATAGTAAGCTAGGATATATATTAATAGAGTATATAGAGGAGAAGTACTATAAGTATAACTAGCCTTATTATATAGGTGGGTACTATATACTAGTAGCCTAGCTAGTAGCTATAGGGGTTAATAGTATATAGATTTCCTAGAGAGAGGAACTGTATTACTACTTTAAGGTAGACTTCTATATTAAAGTAGCTAGTATATAAAGAAAAGAAAGGGTATTAATTAACCCTAGAGTAGATAAGAATATTATATATTAGAGGATATTATATAAGAAGGTACTACTAGAGGTTTATAGAGAGGGAGTAGGGTTACTAGAGATATAAAAAAGTAAGGTACCTAACTATAAAGTAGTAATATTAGTAATAGAAGTAATAGATAATATAGAGGTAAGAAAGGTATAGTTCTATACCTATTAAGTAAGTAATATAGGTATATATAATACTATCCTAGAGATCCCCTAGAGGTAAAAGGTATAGCTAAATCTTAAGTAGGTAATAATTAAGTAGACTTACTTACTAAGAAAAGGCTACCTATAACTTATTTAGAAAGAAAAGTATTAAAGAGAGTATAAAGAGAGGTAGTAATAATACTAATATATAACTTATTAGTTTATTACTTATATATAGGGGGAGCTAAGAAGGTACTAGAGCTACTACCTTATATAGTAAAGAGAGAAAAGAGAGAGGAGATAAAGAGATTTAAGCTACTAGAAGAATATTAAAAATCGGTATATATATTTAATATAAACCTAGTAGCTAAACTAGCTAGAGATAAAGGTTACTTCTATACTATTAACCTTAAGCTAGAGGTAGAACTACTATTTAGCCTTATTTACTCTCTTATAGAGAAGAAGTTAGAAGAGCTAAGAAAGTATATTAATAACGTACTAAGCAAGGGGTAGATCTAGCCCTTATAGAGCCCTATAGGAGTACTAATCCTATTTATACTACAGAAGGGAGGTAAGTTATATCTCTATATAAACTATTATAGCCTTAATAAGGTTATAGTTAAGAACTATATACTACTACTACTAATTAGAGAGATCCTTAATTACTTAAGAAAGGTAAAGTATTTTATTAAGCTTAACCTTAAGGATATATATTACTAGGTAAGGATCTATACTATTAATAAGTAAAAAATAGTATTCTAGATATAGTATAAGTACTTTAAGTATTATATTATATCTTTTAAGCTAGTTAATATACTAGTAACCTTCTAAGTATATATAAACAATACCCTAGCTAGGCTAGTAGATATTACCTATATTATATACCTTAATAATATCTTAATCTTTACTAAGGATAAGGCTAGTTATATAGAGGTAGTAAAAGAGGTACTGCGCTAGTTAGACGCTGCTAGCCTATATACTAACCTAGAGAAGTATGTTTTCTATACTAAGATAATTAGGTTTCTAGGGTTTTTAGTATCTCTAGAGGGTATTACTATAGAGTAGAACTATATAGAGGTAATTACCTAGTAGTTACTTCTTACTAGTATTAAAGATTTATAGGTCTTTCTTAGATTTATAGAGTTCTATTAGTACTTTATTAAGAACTACTCTAAGGTATATACCTCTCTTATAGACTAACTAATAGCTAAGGTAGTAAGAGAGAAAGTAATAACTAGAGAGGTAATTAAAGCCTTCTATAAGCTCTAAGTTATGTTTACCTAAGCCTCTATCTTATAATACTTTAACCTAGTACTACTAATATAGGTAGAGATAGATATATTAAACTTTATAATTAGGGCTATTCTATTATAGCTAGTAGAGAACTAGTAATACCTTATTATCTTCTTATCTAGAAAGCTAAAGGGTACTAAACTATAGTATAGTATACTAGAGGCTAAGCTACTTATAATCTAAGAGGTAACTATATACTAGAAGTACTACCTTCTATATACCTAAAGTAGGATTATATTCTTGATAGACTACCTAGAGTACTACTACCTATTTAATAAGCTCTAGCTTAATAGTTAGTAAGTAAGGTTACTTTAGGACTTATCTCTCTTTAACTTTAAGATTAACTAATAGCTAGGAAAGGAGAATATAGCTAATAAGCTATTATAGTAGCTAGACTATTAGCCCTTAAGTATAAAAGACTAAGAAGTATAGGGTATATTCTTAGAAAGCTTTCTAAGTAGATTTATCTAGAGAGTAGTAGTAATTATTAGTAATAGGTTAAGAGAGGTATACCTATTACTACTAGAAGAACTTACTCTAAGCCTAGAGAAGGAAACTATAGTAGTATAGTAAGCTAATAAGGTAATTACCTCTAAGGAGTAGTAAAAGCTAGAGGATAACTAGTTAGAGGGAGAGGATAGGGTCCTTAGGTATAAGGGTAAGGTAGTTATCCTAGAAGGGTATATACTAAGAATAAAGATCATAGTAGTATTCTATAATAAGCTAGCTAGAGGGTACCTAGAGGTAACCTATATACTTAAAAGAATTAAATAGATATTCTTCTAGAGATTAATAAAGAATAATATAATAGAGTATATTTAGATATATATAACTTATTAATAGATAAAGCTATACTACTACCTATTCTATAGGGAACTAGTACCTTTATTACTACCTAGCTAACTATAGAAATAGGTTACCTTAGATTTTATTATTAAGCTACCTAAATTAAAAAGATTTACTAAAGAGAGCTATAATAATATCCTAGTTATAGTAGACTATCTTATAGAGTATATATTATATATATCTATATAAGAGATTCTAATAGTAGACTAGTTAGTATCTCTCTTAGTTAAAAGGGTATTCTTATAATTTAGTATTCTAGTAGTAATAGTATCTAATTAAGGATCCCTCTTTACTAGCTATTTCTAATTAGTAGTATACTACCTACTAGCTATTAAGCAAAGGCTAAGTATAGCCTACTACCTATAGATAGATAGCTAGATAGAGTAATAAAATTAAAATATTAAGTACTTTCTTTAAGCTTTCTATAGCCTAAAGTAAGATAATTAAGTAAAGTAGCTACTAATAGCTAAGTTTGTCTATAATAGTACTTAGTATAGTATAATCTAAATAGTACTAGTAGAGGCTTTAATAGGCTATATATTATATAATGTAAATAATGCAAAGCTAGAAGGGGCCTTACTAATAGAGGTTCTATTAGCAAGAGACCAGGTATAGTAACTATAAAGCTAGTAAGCTATAATCCTCTAGATACTAAAAATAGCTAATAAGAACTATAAGAGGTAGTATAATATAAAGCAATCTATAGTAGTATTTAAGGTAGAAGAGAAGGTCCTACTATTAATAAGGTTTATATAGTAAAAGCATCCTATAAAGAAGCTCTTAAATAAGTATCCAAGGCTATTTATAATTATATAGATAGTTAATAGAGAAAAAGTATATAAACTTAACTTAGAGATATAATACTATATTTATAATATATTCTTACTATTATAGTTAGAGAAGTTCTATAGGGTAATATTAAAGCTATAGGTAGTCTCTATTAAGGAGAAAGAGAAGGATATATACTAAATAAAGAGAATAGTTATATATAAAAGCCCCTAGAGAAACTAATAATATCTAATAAAGTAGTAAGGGTATAGAGAGGAGGAGAACTCTTAGAAACTATAATAAAATATAATAAAGAAACTATAGTAGGATTATAAATAAGAGATTACTAGGGGCTTATTAATGGGGAACTAAGTTAATAATTATATAGCTATAAGGTAGCTAGGTTTTATTATCCCTTTAGTACTAGGGCTAGAGAGTAGAAAGGCTTAAGAGCTAGGTATTCTAAGCCTAGAGATAAGTAACTAACTAAATAAATAGTAGAGAGGTATTAGTAAAGTACTAGAGGTATATATAGGGGGTACTAGAGCCTACTAATTAGACTTCTCTTTATTATTATTAGTAATACCTTTTTTAAGATCTAATTTACTAGCTTAAGAGTTAATCTTACTAGTATATTAAAAGCTATTATTAGTATTATAAGGGAGTACTAGGTGGGTACTAGAGTAAGAGAAGGATATATAATATAGGTATAGGACTTAGTCTAGTTAGAAAAGAGAGTACTCTAAGCTTTAATAGCCTTGGTCTACTTATAAAGTATAATAACTTAGTCCTAGGTAGTAATAGTAGTAATCTTAGTACTCTTAGCTAATAACTTAGCTTACTTAGCTTATTATTTTATAGTAAAGTAAGTACCCTTAAGGGTAAGGACCTTATACTAATAGAAGAGCTATTTCTCTTTCTTTTATACTATTTTATACTTAGTATTAGAGACTAATATATTAGAAGCCTTTATCTAAAGGGCTTTTAAGCTTATAAGCTAGGCCTTTTTAATCTTCTCTTAAAAAGGGTTAAGCTAAGAGGTACTAGGGGAGTATAGAAGTATATATATACTTATAAGGTAGTAATAGAAATAAAAGTTAGCCTCTTTATAGAGGTTCTTAAAAACTACCTTAAAAGTAAGGGTAGTAGTAATAGTAGTATATAAAGCTTACTATAGGTTAGTAATAGATTAATAGCTATAGGAATAGTAATAGTAAGAGAGGGGATAAGCTTATAGGGATACAAGGCTTGCTATACTAGCTAGTATAGTAGAAGTACTTATTACTAGTAGCTAGAATAGTTAGGATAGTAGAGAAATAATAGAGAGGTACTAGAGAGATAAGTATATACTTTAGGTTTTAATATAGTAAGAAAGATAGATAATAGTATCTTTTATATTAAGCTATTACTTTATTATAGCTTAAAGATAGTAATAGTAAGAGACCTTATATATAATAATAAGATTAATAATATTAAAAGTATTAAAGTAGTTATTATTAATAAGAAGAGCTACTAGGGGGGGATTAGAGGGGGTACTAAAGCTACTTAGGATAGTAGGATTAGTAAGAGGTATAGAAGATATAATAGTAGTAGTAAGGAAGTAGCTAGTACTAGTACTACTACTAGTATTACTATTATTAGTACTATTATTACTACTATAGTAGTAGAGGTATAATAAAAAATTAAAAAATAATAATAATATAAGGATATTATAAAGAAAAAAAAGAAAAAAAGAAAAATAAGTAAAAAGTAAAAAAGAGAAGGTAGGCCTAGCTATTTTACTAGGTAGTATATATATAAGTAAGTAATAATAATAACTCTAGCTTATAAAGAAATAATAATACCTCTAGAAAAAAAGAGAGATAAGAGGTACTAAAGAAGTATTAGTACCCTTTTTATTACTATAAAGTATACCCTTACTATTATACTAAGAATAATATAACTTAAGGCTTAGTTACTAGAGAAATAAAGATATAAGTAATAAAGGCTAATTATATTACTTTATAGATAATAAAATACTAGGTTATAAGAGAGAGAAAGAAATAAGTAGCTAAAGTAGTACTATAGGTAAGTAAGGTACCCCTATAGTAAAATAAGTAGCCTCTTACTAATAGTAATAAGAGCTTAAGACTTATACCCTAAGTATAGGATAGCTAGGCTTAGTAAGGTACTAGAGGGGCTATTAACTATACTAGGTTACTATAAAATAAGAGTAAAGCTAAGAACAGGTAGTTAGTTAGAGAGATAACTACCTATTTAGTAATCTACTAAGCTTAGTAAAGTTCCTAGACTCTACTAAAGTATAAGCAGTATTATAGGTAGAGTACTAAGGTACTAATAGAGGGACTAACTAATTAACTACTAGGTCCTAAGGATAGGACCTTAGAGAGGGGGGATTATATTAGGTTCTTAAAAGTAGTACTAGCTTAAGGGCTAGCAGAGTACCAGGTAGGGCCTAGGGGACACTATAGAATAGAATAATATTATACCAAAAGGTATACAAAAGGGGTTTTCATAATAGTATTAAGGTTTAGAGAGGAGATAGATTAGAATAACAGTTACCAGTAACCCCTAACTACCCTCCCACTGACTCCTTTACTTAGTACTACACAGCCTCTGATACATAGCAGGTTCAAACTGCTGGATTACTAACGCCCAGTAAGGGAAAGAGAACAATGATCAAAGTATAGTGTTTGATACGCCAAAGTACGATACATGTATGATATATCGCGCAGTATATCATGGTACAACTAGAGGATAAGTAGGAGGCAGCTCCTCAGCCACGAGTGCTGGGTGCTTCTTCGGTAGGCTGGCGCCTTTCCTTCAAGCAGAGGCCCAGCACCAGTCACAGAAAGAAAAGACAAGCAGAGCGCCTTCACTTGCGGGAGGAGTTTTGGAAAACATCCCATGGTGTCACTGGCTGTATGTTGGACGACGATAGGCGGGCTGTCGAAACTGGGAGGTTATTCGGTTTGTTTCGGGTCTATGGCTTCAACAGTGCCCCCGAGAAAGAGGGGGCCGAGCCTCTCAAAAGAAGGAGATGATGGGCTTGTGTATCTCGATATTTTATGCTTCCATTATGCTCGTGAACCTAACTGGGGAGGGCTTCTACACTTTCACTCGATCAAATATCGCACTGCCCCATATCCGCAGCAACCGACCTGCTAGCGAGCCAGCAGGCATCTGTGTACTTAGATCTCAGCGCCATGGTAAGTGGGGGGATCATGGGATATATCACTTTCAAAAACTAGGCAGAGTGCCAAGAGGCGAGGCAGGTGGGCTGTATGTCAGGGCTGTCCAGCTGCATGTATTGACAATCAACCAATGGAAATGGGGAATTGTTCTTCTCTTATGGAGAACCAAATAGCTGCCTTGTAATCCAACGCTCACCGAAGTCTCGGGGCGCAACACCCTCCACACGCTTTGGAGTCATCATGTAGTTCCAGATACCTAGACCTCGTGATCCAGATGTAGCGTCCCTTGCTATTTTTCTTTTTCCATAAATTGAGCGCTAGCTTGTCGTGGGACATGACGGGTACCTGCAGCCCCCCAGTCAGAGGCAGGGTGAAGTGGCACTGCACACGTGATATGCAGGCTGCAGCCTGATTGCTCAAAAATAGGCTCGCTGATGTTCGGAATGAAGCTGCCTTCTACAACACAAAGCCACCATGTTGAGCTTCCAGAATCCCCCCTTCGATGTAGACCACCAGTTGCTGCCGGGCCTGGAAGTTGCGGGCGAGACGGCGCATCATGTCCCAGGACACCCGCGCGTTCGTCTAGATGACCAGGACAAGGTCCGCCGTTTCTTGACTACCGAGTTCTGCAATGACGACTTGGATACAGTGGCCGATAAGCTCTGGTGGATGTCAAAGCAGGACAGCCGGAACATCTCGCCGCTTCACCGTCAGGTTGTGAAGCGTCGCACAATCGTTGTCACGGAAGACCCGAAGCTCCATTTGGTGTGGATCCACGACCGAATCTTCATCAAGCCGCTGCCGCGATACGTCGGCTCGCATGCCTTCTGGAGGAATTCCCTTGGTGCCGAGCCCGGGTCCAAGGGAAACGAAGACCGGATCCGGCGGGCCGCCCTGGGGTTCATCCGGACTTATTATTACTTGATCATATACGAATCTGACTTTCGCATCGCCCAGGACCCCGGCCTTAGTCTCATCCCTGACGGCATTACATGGACGCAGTTCTGCAACTTTACGTCGCGCTTCGCCGATATCGAAGACGGAGAAGTATCGCCGAGGTACAATTATGGCGAGATTCGCCTGACGCGACTAAACTTCTACGCGCCCCTCTTGCTTCGGAAGTCGCACTTCCAGAGAGTGGAGTATCAGTACGGGCCGTATCTAGCGCGATTCTACGTCCCTATTCTGTTCATCATGGGTGTCGTCTCGGTTGTCCTGAGCGGTTTGCAGGTTATCATCTCGGTTGAAGAAGGGGGGGAAGGAGGCGGCGGCGGCGGCGGCGGCGGTGCTGACAATGTTGCTCTTTGGTTCAGCGTCCTGATGATCTTGGTATCCTGCGGCGTCCTGGTAGCTCTGGGGGCACTCGTTGCTTATAAAGTAGTAACAGAGTGGAACGTAGCGATCCGCGATCGACGTCGGCTAACGAGGGAGCGGCAGAAGGATAGGAGACAGGCGTCAGGAGGCCCTTAAAGATACGAAAGGGATAGGATGATATCAGGTGGTTTTATGCGGTCATTATCGACACTGGCAATCGATTTAATGCTTACTGGCTGGGATAGGTAACGTCACAAGTGGGGTGGAGGGGAGTGTTATGAAAACCATAGTGGCCGACCAAGGGTTCGATATCAACAAGATGGCACAAGAACAGCTTACTTTCATCAGTGCATCATCCTATAGGACAAGTGCACTATCGGTCAGTACATGTGACAACTCCGCGTGGCCCCGCCCAGCAAGCGGAACATCGTGAGAATTCAACCACAAAAAGCCCTGGTGGTCTAGCGGTATGATTCTTCCTTAGGGCTAACAACTCGCATGGAAGAGGTCCCAGGTTCAATCCCTGGCCAGGGCCTTCTTTTTGTGTTACTCAGCAGTCGTCAGACTGGGCTATATTTTGTGCTATCATTATAGAAATTCGTCCACTTGGAGCACTGAGTTGTTATTGGGATTCGCAATTTTATGTCACACGGGTAATACAGAGAGAGGCCTTGTCTTACTGATTGATCTGAGCCAGCATCTGTGTGGCTCGGTCGACGGCCGGAAATAACCCCCCTGTCTATGCTCGGCCGGTCTCGGCCTTGAATGCGGGGAATCGGGTCACGATCCGGTGCGGATATCCGACAGCGACCCGTGTTATCTGACCATTGTCCTATCTGACGGATACAATCCCGTCATTGAAGGAAATCAACCTCGGCCTAATACATACATGTATCCAGCTCGGTAGCAATAAAGTCGTCCTGAGTCGCTGCCGTGTCTTCAACGACTCATTCACGAACCAACAGCCATCATACTCATCTCGCTGCGCCCTCTCGCCAGCCCGTCCGCATATATCCGTCATCATGTCCCTCGCCAAGGCCCCCCCCAGCGGCATTTGGGCCCCCGCAGTAACGCTCTTCAACCCCGATACCGACGAGCTCGACCTTGAGGCGCAAACCAAGTACTATTCTTACCTCTCCAAGACGGGCCTTGCCGGCCTTGTCATCCTCGGCACCAATGCTGAGCAGTTTCTCCTGACCCGCGAGGAGCGCAAGGCCCTTATCGCCACCGCCCGCAAGGCCACCGGTCCCGACTTCCCCATCATGGCCGGGTGCGGCATGCACTCGGTCAAGCAGGTTCTCGAGCTCCTCAACGACGCAAAGGAGGCCGGCGCCGACTCCGCGCTCGTTCTGCCCCCCGCCTATTTCGGCAAGCAGACCACTCCGGCCGTCATCGACCGCTTCTACAACGAGATCGCGGAGAAGACCCCTCTGCCCATTGTCATCTACAACTTCCCCGTCGTCTGCAACGGCGTCGACCTCGACAGCAGCACCATCGCCAAGCTGGCCAAGAAGCACGAGGCCATCGTCGGCGTGAAGCTCACGTGCGGCGCCGTCGCCAAGATTGTCCGCCTCTCTGCCGAGCTGCCGGCAGACGAGTTCGCCACCTATGGCGGCCAGTCCGACTTCCTCCTCGGCGGCCTCACCTCCGGCAGCGCGGGCTGCATCGCGGCCTTCGCCAACGTCTTCCCCCGCGTGACGGTGCAGATCTACAAGCTGCACGCCGAGGGCAAGGTCCAGGAGGCGTGGGAGCTCCACAAGAAGGCCGCCGTTGCTGAGCAGGCCACCAAGGCGGGCATCGCGACCATCAAGTACGCCGCCTCCGTTTTCACGGCGCCGCGCGCCGGGTTGGAGGGCCAGGAGAGGCTGTTCCAGCCGCGGAGTCCTTACCTGCCTGCGAGCGAAGACCAGAAGAAGATGGTGCACGACATGATGGAGGAGCTCAACGAGTTGGAGGAGGAACTTGCAGGTTCCAGTTGAGTAGCTCAGATTCCGGCGGTTGATCGTGCGCCTGTTGCGAGAGCGAAGGGCTGTGCACGGTAGCTGGTTAGCTCGTCAAGGTCGAGCGGGCGGGCGGGCGTCAGAACATATCAATGGTAGGCAAAGGCCAGTCTATGTCGTTGGCTAGAGGGCCGACAGTGGCAGAGCGGGGCCGACTAGTATGAATGGAATTGGAGTATGATGAGCCTAAGATATTACAAGTATACACAGCATTGGATTTCATAGCATATTATGATGGTGACGAAGTTCGTCGGCCAAGCTGATCAACTCGGATTCAAGTTGACTGACAGCCACGCGAATGAGAATGTTGAATTAGCTGAAGACCGGTGCGATATTCAGGAAAGTGACCAATGTTCCCTCCAACAAGCCAAGGAAGTTGCATCAACATCCCATGACAAATGAGGTGGCATCGGACAACCCGGTTGTAGCTAAAGACCTTTCAGCCCTAGCGGCGTCGGCTTTCCTGAACATCAGTGATGCAGGTAGTAATATGAGACGCCATCAATACTGCAAAGTCACAATGAGTCAATGGCGCAAGCTAGAATGCAGCTTATGCCGACTGTCTTGGAGCCATTGTGAGAGTAGGGGGATGAGAATCACGAACGTCTTCTACCCCACCATCAGACGATGCATTCATTCTTCGCAGGAAACGGTCAGAGAACCCCTGGACCTGCTCCAAAGGATGAACCTCGCAATGGGCTAACCGCAGCAAAGAGCTATTGTCAAACATAAGGGGAAACGGCCGGTAAGGTAAGGCCGCCATCGCGAGTCAAAAAGAAGCTAATTATGCACGCCAATGACGAGAATGATTCTGAGTATGGCATGTCAGATCATGCCTCATCGCAAGCTACAAAGCGAAGCAGTTGGCGCAATAAGATGCCCGTCCGAAACCGTCCGGCGAGATCAGCGGCTAGACATGCGCTTTGCAAGGGTTTGAAATACTACAGCCGCCTTTACAGGAGCAAGAGGACGCGTCTCGCCTTTCAGAGAGCAGAAAAAGAAAAAAAGAAAAAAAAAGAGAAAAGGGGCGATGTTCCGGATGAGCAAGATCCGTTCTAACCCAACGCGGCCCGTCCGAAAAGGGGGGGGGGGGGCTGAAGGAAACGTCCGTCCCTGGCCGTCTCCGCATGCATCAGTATCTCCTCCCAGCACACCGTGACGGCCCAAAGACCTGGGGTTATCCACATCTTCCGAGCAAGGCAGTGATGGTCTCGCCAAGGTAAAACGGTTCTCCGGGACCTTTGTGACTCTCTTCACGCGCGCGAGCGCCCGCCAGGGTGAGACGTGTTCACATAATAAAGAGGTCCATCCAACTGGCGTTTCTGGATTGCCAGCCGGGACGTCGCTTTTGCCTGATGGTCGCGCTATGAGGCGCTGGAGGCGCTATGCCGAATGCACCCAGATGGCTGGATCAGCGCAGGCAAATGGTTCCATTGTGTGATTCCATAAGGGCCCGGAGCTTCCCACACCTACTCGTCGCCCTCGTACGGACTCGGCTCCAAGTCTTGGTCATAACTTCTCTTCCAGGGCTTGAGACCACATCAACAATCGACTCGGGTCTTACGTCGATAGAGGAAATTGACATACAAGTGGTCTCGCCCACCTCTGTAACGGCCTTCACGTGGGCGCAATTCGGCCAACATGACGTCCTTGTTAGATCTTCTAGGAGCCGCTGACAACCTCCACGATCCCAAACCGGCATTGAACAACAGGTCGGTGCTGCTCGGTGTTGTGATTTCATTCCTGGTGAGCCAAACACGCAGCGTCTAGGTGTCGACTTATGCTATCGTATCGTATCTAACCGCCGACACAGATCTTAACGGTAATATGCGCGACTCTGAGGATGTGGTGCCGTATATTCGTCGTTCATGCCTGGGGTTGGGATGACTTCTTCCTGGTTCTTGCGATCGTGTCGCTTTCGGTCGGGACGATTGGTGCCTGTATGGGTGTGTCAAGTCCTCCTTGTATCGCCGAGAGAACAACAACTAACTGAACTCGGATTCCAGCAACCAACCACGGACTTGGCCAACACCTGCTTTACCTTACCCCCACACGATTCGCGGAATACATGAAGGTGATTCTTCTACCCGGCTTTCTCACTCGATCGTCCACTCTGACACACGAAACAGATCTTCTACTTTGCCAACGGGACCCTGCCCACCTCTACTTGTTTCATCAAGATCGCCATTCTTCTCCAGTATCTTCGCACCTTCGAGCGCGGTACCAAAACCCGCATGTTCACCATCGCCATCCTGGTTATCACGGGGCTGTGGGGCGTTGCGTACACCTTTCTCGCGTGGGTTCCATGCATACCCATTTCCGCCTACTGGAACTGGAACATGCCGGCCCGCGTCCGTTGGGGTTTTGGAATGCAGAACGCCGAAGGGTTGATCTTGATATACGGAATTCATGCGACCAGCAACATGATTCTGGACTTTGCCATATTCGCCCTACCAATACCGTTATACTTCAACAATGAAACCAACAAGAAATCTCGCAAGAGTGTTCTGGGCTTGTTCCTGCTAGGAACCGTGTAAGTCGGGGAAGACCCTGGTGAGCCAACAAGAGAAAGACGGCACCGCTGACCAAAGATGCGCAAAGCGTCTTGATGTTATCCATTTGGCGCCTCGTCGAACTGATAAGATCCCGAATCGGAACATATCCGACGCTCGACATCACATGGTATTCACCGCTGCCGATGGTGCTCGCCATTCTCGAGATCGACATCGCCGCCATCTGCGCCTCGCTGCCCGTCTTTTGGCCCATGATACAATTCAGCGTGGGGGCCATCTTTGTCACGCGCGAGGTCAAGATCACCACGGAAACCGTGGACACGCACGCCGAAGACGACGACTGCGCCGAGGTGACGGACCCCTTTTCGCTCTGCCACCAGACGTCGGCCACGATGACGAGCGACGCGACCCGCCTGGTCGGTCCCGAGACTTACGGGGAACCGGCAGCGGGCCACGCGGACCCGGAGCAGGGCCCGAAAAAGGAGACGGTGATATTTGGGGCTTACATGCAGGGGAAGACGACGACCGACGTGGAAGCATTGAGGGCTGGGTGAACTGGTTGGCGGCACAAGGGACCACACGCCAGCCATCTTACGACTTTGCGAACGAATACGATATCTGGACAGTTCCATTTCTGGTGAGGATGATAATGGGGGCGTATGGCTGTCGGCCTCGAATCAGCGCTCTGGAGTTCTGGCCAGATTAGTTCGCGAATGGGCGCCGGCCTAGGCAACCAGGGGCACACCCAAACACCCAATAAATGGGGGAGAGGAACAATGTTCGAAAGATACCACGCTCCGGCTTGCATGTGAAGATTTCCGAACCCGTATCATCGCCCCAGAGTCTCCCACGCACACAAGCCTTCGTTACCGCAAACGGTAAAGTCGCTTCAGCAAGCAAAAAGAAATCCACGCTAGGCTTGAAACATTACTCCTAATCCACGTGGCGACTCTCGGCTTCTTGGTGGAGAGTGAATCATTGGCAGTGATGCTAAGCTGAACGGGCTAGCGTCCAGGAGGAGTTGAACAAGACAGTTGAGCCCACGGTGGGATGATGTTCGTGAGGGCGCTGAAATTGACAGCAGTTGAGGCTTGCAACGCCGTCCGTACGACTCAGCTGGTTAATAACTTCGAGGATAATGGGTCGATTGCGGCTCAGGAGAGCTGAGCGGTTTTCTCCAGACACCAATAAACCGGTAATAGATTGACCTGGTGGCTTTGTAGAAAGTCTATGCCCCTTTTGCGCTGCCAGAAGGGGTTTAGCATTGATGTAGGTTGAATGTAAAGAACTCCTAGTATGCTTCAAACGTTGCGTGTTCTTACCCATCTAGTTTGCCACAACGGGCGCTCCCCAGGCACCTCCCCCAGGTGACTGAATGATGACCCTCTCGCCCGCGCGGAGCTTTGTCGTCGCCTTTGCACCCAGGTTAACAGTCCTGGCCTTTCCCGTCATGTCATCCCGAACGATCACCAAGTTCAAGCCGGCCTCTCCATCGCCGCCGCCCTCCATGCCGTACGGCCGACGGCTTCTCCGCTCACTCAGGATCGAGCACTGGACCGGTACGCGGAACTCGATTTCTCGGATGGTGCCGTCGCCGCCCCTGTTGAGACCCCTGCCGCCCGAGTTCTCCCTGAGCTGGAACCGCCTCAGGATGCACGGGTACCGCTTCTCAAAGACCTCCGGGTCCGTGATGCGCGTGTTTGTCATGTGGGTGTGGACGCCGCTCTGGCCGACCCAGCTCGGGCCGGCACCGGCGCCGCCCGCAATGGTCTCGTAGTAGCCGAAGCCGTCCTTGTGTTCGCCGGTGACGGGGTCTTTGCCGCCAGTGCCGAAGGTCAGGTTGTTGCAGCAGCCCTGGCTCGCGGCGGAGGCGCGGAACGCCTTGAGGACCACGTCCGTGATGCGCTGCGAGGTGAGGACGTTGCCGCCGACCACGGCAAGACCCGCGCCAGGGTTGAGGATGCTGCCTTCGGGGATGACGGTATCGATGGGGGCCAGGCAGCCCTGGTTGAGGGGGATCTGGGAGGAGATGAGGCCGCGTAGGCAGTAGATGATGGCGGAGTGCGTGATGGCGATGGGGGCGTTGGTGTTGCCGAGAACATGCGGACCTGTGCCGGTGAAGTCAAAGGTGGCGGAGCCGTCGGACGCGATCGTGATCTTGAGAGAGATCGGAGTACCGTCGTCCATGTAGTCCACTGCAACGAGCGGCTCAGAACCGAATTTGGCAAGCGTGGATTGCATCAATTCGCGCACGGCGTGCTCGGCTGTGTGCTGGATTGCATACATGTATCGGTGGACGGTCGAGAGGCCGTTCTCCGTAATGAGAGCCTTGATCAGGGAGATGCCCTTGGCGTTGGCAGCGATCTGTGCGTTGAGGTCGGAAATGTTGTCTTGCAGTCGACGGGTACCCGAGCAACCCTCGTATTGTGCGGGCTCCTCGAGGAGTAGACGGCGGACCTCATCCTCGTTGAAACGACCCTCGCTAACCAATTTTGTCGACTCGATAGCGGCACCCTCTTGCCAGAGGGCGTACGAAGTGGGTGGCATGGAGCCGGGTAGGATACCGCCGATATCCGCGTGGTGCCCCCTTGAAGCAACGTAGAAGGCCAATTCCTCTCCATCAAAGACTGGGGTGATGACCGTGATGTCAGGCAGGTGGGTGCCGCCGCAGGATGGGTGGTTCGAGACAAGAACATCACCGTCCCGGAGCTTGCCGTTCCACAGCTCGTGCTGATAGCGTACGGCAAACTGCATGGACCCGAGATGCACGGGTACGTGGGGAGCGTTGGCGACAAGCCCGCCATCGGGGCTGAAGATTGCGCAAGAAAAGTCGAGTCGCTCCTTGATGTTGGTCGACACGGCCGTCTTCTGCAAAGTGCGGCCCATCTGCTCGGCGATCGACATGAAGCGGTGGCCGAAGACAGTCAGTTGGACAGGGCTGAACTCCTCCTGTTGGCCGTCTTTCTTGACGGCTCTCTCTTCCAGCTCACGGTCAATGACAACGTAGCTCTCGAGGACCGTGGCGGTCGTGAATGGGGTGACGAGAATTGTCTGCGTGTTGTCAATGATCAGGGCCGGGCCGGATATGCGAGCGCCGACGGGGATGGTCTGGAGTTGGTAGACGGAAGTGTCAAGATGCCCGTGACCCTCAAAGTAGACGTGGTTGGTGGCGCTAGGCTCGGGACTGGAGGCCGAGGAGCCTTTGACAGCCTTCATCTGAGCAAAGGGGCTCTTCTCCACCTTGGCACGAGCCGCACCAGTGGCTCGAACGCGGATGTCGTCGACAATGATGGCCTTCTCGGGGAAGTGGAAGCCGAATCCGCGGCGGTGGGCATCCTCGAATTCGGTCTTGAAGTCCCAGTCGGCCCCCTTCAAGATCATGAGAGAGCTGCTCGATCCGGCGTATCGCATGTTGAGGTAGGCGTCGTGCGTGATGAGGTCTTCGGTAAAGCCCTGCTTCATCAGCTCCAAGGAGGCCTGAGAAGAGAGCTCCTCGAGCTGCTTCTGGATGTTGCCCCTGGTCTCCTCGGAGTAGGTGATGGCGGACGGCTTCTGGATCTCGTGGACAACGTCTGCAAGTGACATGCCATATGCCGAAAGGATGGAGGAGTACTTGTGAATGATGACGCGGGAGATTCCGAGGACAGCGGCGACAGAGCAGGCATGCTGACCGCCAGCGCCGCCAAAGCAGGCCAAGTGATGCGCACCAGCCTCGTAGCCACGAGCCTCCGTCAACGCACGAATGGGGCTCGCCATGCCCTCGTCCGCAACCTTTAAGAATCCAAGGGCAACTTCCTCGGGAGATAGGAGAGAGAGACCGGAAATTTCTCGGTCCTTGTTTATTTCACTTGTCAGCTCCATAAACTTGGTGGCTGTGACCTCTCGGTTGAGAGGCTCGTTTTCCTTGGGACCAAAGACTTTGGGGAAGTACTCGGGGAGCAGCCTGCCTAGGAACAAGTTTGCGTCCGTCACGGTAAGCGGGCCACCTTTGCGGTAGCATGCAGGACCAGGGTGCGCTGAGGCGGATTCGGGTCCGACGTTGAAGAGTCCGTTCTTCCAGGTCAAGATGGATCCTCCCCCGGCAGCGACGGTATGGATGTCGAGTTGTGGTGACTGGATGGCGATTCCGGCAGTCGTGGTCTCAAAGACATGGTCGTACACACCCGCGTAGCGTGAGACGTCGGTGGAGGTTCCGCCCATGTCAAAGCCGATCACAGGCTTGCGCTCGTCGTCATCCCACGAAGTTTGCGCGTACCCCACAACACCGCCGGCCGGGCCGGAAAGGATGGCTTTCAGGCCGCTGAACTTGCGGTAGTCTACCAGACCACCGTCTGATTGCATGAACTCGATACGGGTTGCGGCTGCACCGAAGCCGCCCTTGAAGTTGGCGGAAATGGAGTCGATGTATTGGCGGATGACAGGGGTAAGATAGGCGTCAGCTACGGCTGACATTCCGCGGGGAACGACGTTGATCATGGGCTGGACCTCTGAAGACAGAGTGACTGAGAAGCCCATTTCTGAAGCTAGTCTTCCGACCAACAGCTCGTGTTCTGGGTAGGCATACGAGTGGATGAAGACGATGGCAATGGAGCGGAAGCTTTGGTCCCGGACCTTTTCGAGCTGCGTCTTGACGGCTGCCAGGTCTGGTCTCTTGAGAACGCGGATGGTCTCTCCAGTGACTGCGGTGACCAGTTGTGTGTCGTCAGACGTCGGGGTCGTCTTGACGGATGCGGGGTCCTCGGTATAATCTTCCATTGTGATGCGCTCGTCGACCTCAACAACCTCATTGAACAGGACCTCTGGTCTTGTGACAGATAGGTCGAAAATGTTGGGACGTGATTGGTTCCCAATTGCTAGCAAGTCACGGAAACCCTTGGTGGTGATCAGAGCCACGCGCTCGCCTTTCCGCTCAAGAAGAGCATTTGTGGCTACGGTGGTGCCCATGCGGATCGATTCGACGTGAAACAGGTCAAGCAATTGACCTCTGGGTAATGTCTCTCCGGTGGCCATCTCCAGAATCCTGCGAATGCCTTCTGTTGGAGCATCTTGGTAGTTGGCAGGGTCGACTGACAAGAGTTTCAGGATGATGTCCCCTCTTCCCGGGATAGAGGCGTGAACATCGGTGAAAGTGCCGCCTCGATCGATGGAAATGCGAACACGACGTGATTTGACTGCCATGATGTGTGAGTGCTGCCACGTGTTGCAGCAAGAAAGGGTGTCAAGGATGGGGAAATGTCGGTAGGGGTATAGAGAAGACGCAAGAATGAGTAGTCAGGATGGAAGCCAGAGTGAGGTCAAGAGGCTGGTGATATCAAGTACAAATGTTAGGACTTGTATACATCCGTTGTGGTCATGCAATGATATACCACGATGGCGAAAAGATCGGGGAATGGGGGACTCGGCTAGGAGCCGCGATCGGATGTGTGCTTGGCCCTGAAGTTATCTCTCCCTTTCGCCCCGTCCAGAGTGGTAAATGCCTTCAAACTGGAGCCCTTTCCGCAGTGCCAACGTGGTCGGCAGCTGAAGACGGCCGTACCACCAGTAGTAGTACATCGTACACGCTTGCCATGTCGGCTATTTGGTCAGACATTGTCAGCGTGAAGCAACACAAGTTGACGGAGTGGGTCCCCGATCTCACATGGATCGAATGAGAATGACAGTCGTGGCCGATACATGATAAGGCATGGTCACCATGTAGGTATGAAAGGGTCGTGGTGGAATTTACGAAAATGGACGAGGTGGAGTTTGGATACCGGCAGCCGCCCCACGCTGTAGCTGTCGGAGTGGGTCCCCGATAGCATCGCCTTATCCCCGAGCCTTCATTGGCTATGGCTGGCACTATCCAGATAAGCGGATCAACCTGCAGCCGAACGGCCGGGGTTGTAGGTACGTACTCTCGCCCTCCGGGCATTGCTCCGTCCGTCATAGCAAAACCTGACGATTCACAACAATTTGTGGTTTGCGCTTCGACGGCCTTCTCACTCTCCGGTGTCGTTGGACGTAGTGGAGAATTCTCCATTAAACGCGAAACCCGCCCCCCAATTCGGAAGATGATCCAAGAGCCTCTGCATCATCGCATCTCCCACCCTGGGCCTGAACAGGTTACACTGCCAGAGGCTCCAACAGCATGCGTTCCCCGCGTTGACATCCCCGCCATCGACCTGTTTCCATTTGTAACTGGACTCCATCAGAACTTGGAGAAGAGCAGAGTTCCTCGGTCACCAGAATCACCCACCCCTTGCCATGCCATGGGGGTCACCATCTCCACTCCTTGAGTGAATGCACCGAAGACATCGTCACATCACCAGCACATGCCGCAGCATGGCGACGATTTCACCATCTCCGCCTCAGGCTGTTGATCTGGGAAATCCAAGACCAGTAGCGTAAGCTTTGGACTTTTTTTTTCGCCCTGCCTGCCAATGACTAAAAGTCTGTTGCTGAGACTGGTATGATAGCTGTGCCAACTGTCGCCAACGGCGATCTTACTGCTCCAAAGACAAACCGACTTGTTCTCGATGTCGAGACGGTGGTTTGCGCTGCACCTATGAAGAAACAAGGAAGATTAACATCACCGAGGCGTGAGTTCCGCAACTGTCTTTTGTCGTGATCGCTAGCTGAATACATGACGTAGCTACCTGAGAGAGCTTGAAGCCAAAGCGAAAGCTTATGATGGTATGGCCCGAGACTAAGTGAGGTTCCTCAAGGCTGAATGTTGGCGGCTAATGGCAGGTTGCTAGAATCCATCGCCCGACAGTCTCAGGTCCCCACGACTACAAAGATTCATCGCAACGCTGCTGAAGAACACGAAGAAGAGTTCGAAGATGAGCACCCTCTGCTCGAACCCTTCAACCAACTCAGCGTGCACAAACCCTCGACCAGTTTCAAAGGCCCGGGGAATTCAGACAACTTCTTGCGCAGTGTGAGGAATCTTTCTGGCTTCTACGGCGACGACGGCAGCCTGGATGCAAACACAAACTTCTACGAACCCAGCGCTCTGCCTTCGCGCCGGGAGCAGTCGAGGACGCAGGTGCGGCTGCCTCCTATCGACATCGCCCGACGACTCTTTGCCGCGCAGTACACTTACATCGGCACCATCTTCGCCTTCACGGACCCCAAGGCAGAGTTCGACCGAGCACTTGTCGAAGCATATCGAGGGCCGCCTGACCCCTGCGACAAGGAAGCATGTCTGTCGTACGCAAAGGTGCTCATCATTCTGGCCTTTGGCCAGCTCTACTCCGTCAACCAATGGGTTGACTTCAGGGGCCCGCCAGGCTTTGACTACTTTACTCATGCATTGAACCTGTTGCCCGACACGCACGAAGAGGGTTCGATCCTCTGTGTCGAGACCCTGGCCCTCGTCGGGTATTTCATGCAGAACATGAATCGTCGCGATGTCGCCTTTCTCTACACCGGCATGGCCCTCCGTATGGCCATATCGCTTGGCTTACATCATGAGATCGGTTCCGGCCCAGTGCAAAATCCCTTGCACGGCCAAGAAGCGAAACTGGCAACGCTGGACGATGCGACCCGCGAGCACAGACGGCGGGTCTGGTGGTCTGTCTACAGCCTGGACCGTATCATGTCGGTGAAATCGGGCAACCCCATCACTATCCAGGACGAGGACATCGGCGTCGACCCGCCTTCGAGACTGCCTACCGAGGCAGAGTATTGCCCGGCTGTGGTACTGCGGCACTACACCGAGCTGTCCCGCATCCTCGGCGAGATTCACAACACCATTTACCGCAAGACAAGCAAGACGGCCCCCAAGTCCGGGAAACGCTTGATGACTTCGGTGCAGAGCATCATCTTCAGCCTCTCCAAGTGGAACCGCGACCTGCCAGACGAGCTGCGCTTCGACCCTGTGCGGCTCAGCATCAGCCGCGAGAGCGTCAGCCTCCTGGCGCACTTTTCCCAATGCGTCAACATGACCGCGAGGCCATTGCTATTCCATGTCGTCCAGAAGCGGCTGCAGAGGATTCGCAGCAGCGATGGCCCGGGGGAGAAGGAGCGCGACTGGAAAGACGGCCTGTCGCAGACGACGGTGAGGGTCATCGACATGTGCATCGGTGCGGCCAAGGACGCCATCAACATCATGACCGTCGCGGCGCAGAGAGACCTCGTCGGTAAGTCATGGCAATCTTTTCGATGCAACCTGTGTGTCGCCGTGTTGACTTTGAACCCTTCAGCAACCTACGGATACATGGACGGAGAACACATCTTCTCGGCGTCCATCGTTCTTGTCATGGTCTGCGTCGCATTCCCTAATGACTCATCCAACACACTGGCCATGAACGCTGGACTCGAGCTCCTCAAGGGGATGGGGGAACGGGGTAACAGCTACATGGGTGCTCGATACGAACTTCTTGCCAACCTCCGCTCTACTGTTATGCCGGAAACGAATGGCCAGCTCGAGCCTCTGCTACCATTTCCGACCGATTTCTCGCCTACGGGGTCTGTGACGCCGGCGGGGCTTCTTCCAGTGCAAGTCGCCATGACGCCCGGGGACATGGGAGACGGTCATCGGATTTTGGGTATGACGCAAAGCAGTCTTAGGCAGAGGGTTCCTTTCCCGGTCGTCGACAACAGCTCCCTCGGCGAGCCGTTCTACGATGAGAGCATGAGCACGGTGATGGATTTCGGGCTTTGGGAGGAGGGCTTTGCCGACCCGGCCATGGACGCAAGCTTTGATTTCTCGCAATGGACGCAGACGGCCGGCATGACTCAAGGCGACGATAGGATGGATATGTAACTTGTTTTACTGGGTTTTACTGGGCGGTACCAAATTCCGACCTGGGCCGTCCAAGATAATCGGCAGGAAAAGCACAGGTGCCAGTGTGCGTGGCTTATCTTGCTTAAAAGTCGAATCATGTCATTTTTCAGGGATCTGCAGGGCTACCTTGTGCTGATATGTAGGGATCATATCTGCTACTCGAATCGGTTAATTCCCGACGTGACGGACAGCTCGCCCTGGAGAGTCATCCTTACATCACACCGGGTCGTCTAGAAGAATTGACCTCCAGGAACCGACGAAGAGCATTATAGCCCGGTGCTTGATGTCCTAGTTCGACAAGTACAGCAACCCGATGAACAACCAACCAACCCTTGGACTCGAGTGTAGGTATCGTTTCCGCCTGGACTCTCCCAGGATCATAGGGGTGCCACTCCGAGGCCGGTCGGTGGACCCGCGCTATCTACGCTATCACTCCTCGGTGGGGGGGGAACGTTCCCCCGCACATAGCAGGGGTCGGTGAGGCCCTCCGATCTTAAGAACAGCCGTGTGCAAGCCGGGTTGAGCAGGCCGGTCAGGTAGCTCTCGGCATGTCACCTTCCTCGCGCGATGTTACGTCTGATACCGGGCACCGGTACATCAGTGCCTGCACCGCAGCCCGGTAAGAGATAGCTCGTGGACAGACGCAAGGGGTGCTGTCACATCTCCGGTGGGACGGTAGTAGTACGGGTCGGTCGAAGATAAAGTCAGTGTCTCCCATCCCAATCTCTCTAGCATCATGGTGTGTACGGTTTCAGACTCCCAGAAGTCCATGTTCAATTGAAAACTTAGTCTTGACCTCGGCATCCATTTGGGGTGTATTATTCGTGCGTGTTCTCTCGATCGAGGTTACCCGGATTCGGCGGCCATGGCTACGATCACGACTCCTGGCGATGCCTCCGGCGGCGTCACGGACAAAGGACTCGGAAGCGATTTCGACCGCTCAGAGTCCAACAATGAAACAATGGCGGTGGAGTCGCTAGACCCCGAGGCAGAGAAGAGGCTCCTGCTCAAGGTTCGTTGATTTCACACCAATGGGGGAGGCGGGAGGCGAATGGGGTGACGTGGAACTTCGCAAGAGGCGCTGACCGTTGCGGTTTCTCTTGAGATATAGCTCGACGCGTACTTTGTGCCAATCATCATGGTCGTCTACCTCACCTGCTTCCTCGACCGCACCAACATCGGCAACGTCAGGGTCGCGGGCATGCCCGAGGACATTGGCGCGTCGACGCAGGAGTTCTCGACCGCCATCTCCATCTTCTACGCCACCTACGTCGTCTTCGAGCCGCCCTGGACCGTCATGATGAAGCGCATCACCCCTCGCGTCCTCCTCACCGGCCTGTGCGTCATCTGGTCGCTGTCCACCGTCTTCTCGGGCTTCATCCACAACATCGAGGGACTCTACGCCGTGCGCCTGGTCCTCGGCATGTGCGAGGCCGGTCTGTTCCCCGCCCTGAACCTGTATCTGACCATGGTGTACAAGCGAGACGAGCAGGCCAAGAGGGTGTCGTATATGTTCGTCTGCTCCGCCATTTCCGGCGCTTTCGGCGGCTTGCTTGCGTATGCCCTCCTGAAGATGGACGGGGTCGCCGGCTACGCTGGGTGGCGTTGGGTATTCATCGTTGAAGGTGTCGTGAGCATTCTCATCGCGCCGGTCCTCTGGTTCGGTCTGCCAAACGACCCTTCGCAAGCCTACTTTCTCTCGGACGAGGAGAAGAGGATGATGAGAGTCCGTGCTGCGCAGAGGGCTCAGTACATGGGAAGCGACGAGTTCAGCTGGGAAGAGATCAAGATTGAGCTCCGCGATCCCAAGCTCTACCTGAGCGGCGCCATCCAGTTCTGCCAGGACATCCTGCTCTACGGCTTCAGCACCTTCCTCCCCTCCATCATCGTCAGCATGGGCCGCACCAGCATCGAGGCGCAGTACCTCAGCATCCCCGTCTTCCTGTTCGGCGCCGTTTCTTTCCTGGCGACGGCCTATGTGTCGGACCGGCTGCTCATCCGCGGACTCCTCGTCTTCCTGGCCAACATCTCCGGCATCATCGGCTACATCCTCATCATCTGCCCCACGAGCAGCGGCGTCAAGTTCTTCGGCACCTTCCTGTGTGCCGTCGCCGTGTACAACGGGCCCGGCCTCAACCTGACGTGGCTCAACGTCAACGTCGCGCCGCAGTACCGTCGCGCCACGGCCATCGGCATGCAGCAGGCCATCGGCAACTGCGCCGGGATCGTGGCCGGGCAGATCTACCGGAAAGCGCCTTACCTTCTCGGAAACGCCTTCTCCGTTGGGGCGCTGGGCGTCGCGCAGCTTCTGGTGGTGGCCAAGTGGTTCTACATTCGCCACTGCAACGAGATGAAGAGGAAGATTGCGAGCGGGGAGATTGAGGACAAGCGGAAGGTTAAGACTGGCGACTGGGAACTGGACTTCCATTACCACACTTGAGAGTGCAGACGCCGGACTGGACCGGACCATATGGTTAATACTTTCGAAAGAACAAGTGAGGCCTTTAATGAAGAATACTTTTGACGATTGTGTGGCCGCAACTCCTCACCTAACCTCGTCCATCTCGACTATGCATTCCCTTGGAAGCCACCTTCTAGCGTGATTACTAGTCGATGAGTTGGTGATCAGGACTTTGAGTACCACGCCGTGATCCCGCTCGTTCAACTCGTTGGCAAGGCACCACAGGAAAGAGACCACCGCCCCAAGGCCCTGGACGTGGCGTCCCACCTCCAACCACGACACGCCCTCCAGGACAACAAACACAACCTTTCCGGTCGCGGAATGCAGGAAGAGTCGGAAGAGGGCGCAGAGAGCCTCCGGCTGCTGGCCCCTCACGCCGTCCACGACGTCCAAGTTGATTGCAGACAGGTCGACCTCGCGCGGCGTCAGAGACTGGGCAATCTGAGCGTTGAGGCAGCGCAGGATCCCGCCGGGCCCCGTGTAGGGATCGTTGGGGCGGTTGTGCCTGCCACATAGATAGACGAGAGGTAGGCCACGGCCGGGCTGCCTCATCAGCCCCTGCACGAGGGTGCAGGAGAGCAGCGTCAGCGGCGACGCCGATTCCTGCTCCGGGCTCAGATCCATCCGCCCGTTTACATACAGTACCTGGGAGCTCTTGGATTGCAGCCACGCGGTGAAGCTGTTGTTGCGAAGCACGAGCATGGCGCGGCTGGTCATCTCCTCTGTGCAGACGTTCTGTGCGTCGATCATCGCCGTGACCAGGTCTTTCTGGATGATCCGCAAGTCCACGTTGACGCTACTGCGGAGCTGATCCAGAGTCACAAAGGGCGTTTTGAGTAAAACTCTCGCTGCTTGTGGGTTTTCTGGTCGTGGAACAAGTGTCAGGTCATCAAATGCTCGGGCACACATGGGCTTGCGATTTGCTGCAACTGACCGTCCATCCACTGTGCCTGCTTCATCTGGTCATTTAGTTGTTCCCTCAATGCCTTCAATGACTTGTTGATATGTTTGTGCTGGATCCTCATGACAACGTTGCGGAACTTAGCGACATTGGCTTCGATGTTCCCCTTGATGGTCTCCTCTTCCAGACTCTTGCCGTAGGTAATGGGCCGCAGGAGTGCATTGAAGGCTCGCTCTTTTGTTCTCGATAAGCCAGATCTAAATCCATGTTTGTCTTCGGGAGGGGGTCTCTTACCGAAAGCTGACTTATCAATCCACTGCAGCATGCCTTCGACGCCGTCGAGGATTCCTAGATACAGATCCTCTGCCGCACTCCAAACCTGAGGGTCCTCGTCGTATATCTGAACATACTCCTCCGTCTCCTCTACAACATCTGGGAGGCTCTCCAGACAGTCCATGATCTTGTTTCGAACCTCATCCAGGCGTTTCGCAGCCTAAGGGGGTATTCAGCTGAAGAGTCTGCGGATGACGCCGGCGAAATTCACACATACGCAGAAAACAAAGGTCAAAGCCCCGCAAAGAATGCCGGTGAAGTCTTCATTTGGAAGAAACGCCACCAGCATCTCGAGATTCGTGGCATTCCGCTGGAACGATCGGCCTGCCGCCCTGAAAGGATTGTGTCGCCATTTCGTCTTGGAGGCGTCCTGCTCGATCGCGTCCGACGCCATAGCCCTCACATCTTCCCAGACGAACTGGCGCTCGACGTCGAACCTCGAGAGTTCGTTGCGCTTCGTGTGCTTTACGAATACGCTAACCAGCGTCTTGAAAGACTTTGTGCGTTCGTTTATCCTGAGATGTATTTCTGGGTTAGATTTCCCGGTGTGTATGTGTGTGAAACCCGTTGATATCAGACGCCAGAAGGAGACACAAATTCACCTTGTGGACGCTTTCTGCTGTCGCTTCTTCTCTGCAAGCTTGTTTCTGGCCGAGGCCTGCCAGCTTGGATCAACCTCTCCAGCTCGCGTCTCGATGTACGATTCGACATAGGCAGACATGACTGGAACCTGGAAGACAACTTGTCCGGGTTGCTTCAATGAACTTTGAAAGGTGAAGTTCAGAGCCCCCGCTTTGCATGCTTAGAAGCAGACTCTTCTCCAGGACAAGGCTGCGGTAATGGGCGGCCATGTGTGCTTGGTGATCAGGCTGGAGAGATAAGCATCCTGCAATATTGATGCATGAGCAGCGGGTATCATGCAAGCCATATAGACACATACGGCAACCAAGTGTGTCCACGACTCGTTTCAGAAGTTGCTCTGGCAGTGATTGTCTGCGGATGGGATTCGGGAGGTAGGGACGAGATAAGCATTGATTGGATGGCTCATCGACTCCAAGAGTATTGGTATCTGACATGCATAAGTACTGATCCTGAAAGGGACATGAACACCTACCCCTGAGTCTTGAGAAATCAGGCTGACCACTCGGAGCGCAACGCCTGGGTAACACCATGGGAGAACAACTCAAGACGGAATTGAATTCGCTCGTATAAAGCTGCCCAGGTGCTCTTGTTTTCTCCAAAACTGGGCTTGTTTCCGGAGTGCATGCTGCGTTTGCCTTCTGAGATCAACATCTTCGCCCCTCTACATTCTGCCAGCGGCAAACAATAGCCCGGTCAACTTCCTTCACAAACCAACAAGCATGTCTTCAACCGCGCAAAACCCGGGGTATGCTTTGGGAGGCGATTTGTCGCACGACTCATCGCATGACACGACTTTTTCTTCTACAGATGATTCGGTGATTTTGTCGGAGAACGGTGCATACGATGGCACTGAGAGCAAAGCAACAACACCTTCTGCCACACCTGTGAGTCTTTCGCTTTCTAGTCACTGCAACTATGTCCTGACTACTGACCATCCGGTATAGAAGAATCAAGACCCCGGAAATGTACCGGAACCATCAGACCCGCAAGATTCAGCGCTCGATCTATCAAAGGAGGAGGCAGAAGATGCACCCAGCATAGGGTCCAAGGATCGCAGTCGGTCCGAATCCGGAAGTCATAACTCGGAGGCTTCTTGGGATCATTTCGAAAAAGGCCGTATCCTCGACATGGCGAGTCGCTTCCGCAAGGCAGAAGAAGGAACGCTCGATGATCGGCTGCAAAACCCAGAACTGATGACCTTGGTTAATCACGTCAAGATGATGGAGTGGTTCTCGGCGATTCTAAGAGCGCCGCCTCCGCCTCCAGTCGCCAGGGACTATGTCAAAAGAACAGTCTCGATTCCTCGGATGCGAAAGATGACATGGATCGAATGGCTAGAAAGTGATCATGCAGAGGATTCTGATTCAGTCATTAATTTGCTGGTAGAAGAGCCACCAGGTCCATACCGAGGGGGTAATTCTGAACCACGAAAGCCGACGGTGCTACGAGCTCGGCCCAATGGCATTCCGACATTACCTTCTAAATTAGGTTTGAAATCATTGCCAGTCCAAAGGATCCTCACCACACTTACCGGCGCGGTTGTGGATACGGATATATCCTTTGAAGTTGCCCGCCCCTACAAGATGCTCACTTGTTTCGAAAGCCAGATACGCCGCAGACTTTCAGAGATCGAAGTGCTGTGCAATGTGCCTGACGGTTCCCCTCTGTTAGACACCAATCTGGACACGGGCAAACCGACAAACACGGTTAACGTCACGGAACCCCCTCCCGAGGAAATATCGTCACAAGAAGAAAGAGACAAGGTTATCTTCACTTCAGGATACAACTGGGGAAATCTTACAGCAGAAGAGCGCCAAGAGGCTACTTCCGATCTCGGTGTTTTGGTTTCATTCATAGACGAGTATATCTCGCCTCTTCGGGACGGTATCCGAGAAACAGATGATTTCGCACTTCATTTTCAGGAGTTATGGCACCTGTTTCCTCCTGGAAGTATAGTATACGTAA
The DNA here is from genome assembly GCA_016618095.1 of Colletotrichum echinochloae. Lineage (NCBI taxonomy): Eukaryota > Fungi > Ascomycota > Sordariomycetes > Glomerellales > Glomerellaceae > Colletotrichum > Colletotrichum echinochloae. Next base: position 2,326,744 of record JADEZT010000009.1, read on the forward strand.
AGGACCCGGGCGTCCCTCAAAAGCTATGGCGGGTGGTGCAAAGCATCCAAGGCATGTTCAGGGATCGGCTTCCTCCTTCGCGCAATGAACCGCTGAAGCTAGGAGACACATCAGGCAGAGCTAAAAGGTCACCTCACAAGCTGGATTGTTATCGTCTGGACTTTGACGGTACCAACTTTGTTCGCGTCATCAAGACGTTCCAGGTTGAGGACTTCGAGGACCTATCGAGCGTCAGTGCTCTCCCGATCATTCCCATGAACTTTGCCGCAAAGAATGGTTTCATTGATATTGAATCCATCTCAAAACGCGGAGAAGAGTTTATCTCATACACCAAGTTCAGGTACAGCTATTACAGAGGTCGAAGTCTGATACACGAGCCTGAGGGGACCCCCATTTGTCATCCGCAAAAGGAAACGATAGGCTCTTCGATGATCCTTTCGGAAGCCATTGAAAGCCCAGTCGTTGTGGATTTTGAACGTTGCTTGCGAGAGGTTCCTGCATGGAAACCAGGTCGTACATCCACGGGCCTCTCAGAACTATTTACTGATGAAGCCCCCCCTCACGCGCCATCTGGGTATGATGAAGATAGAGATTGGGACATACGAATGGCAGAAAAGGTGCTCAACTACACTGACCACACACAACCTATCGAGCTGCATGGTCAGGATCCGCCTGCTGGAGATGAGTTTTTGCTCTTGCCGAATCGGGTCTTCGCATTCATTCTGCGCACTCGTAGATGGGGTACGTACAACAAGTATTCTTGTTGAAAAGTTGCTGATTCGAGAAATCCTAGCCTGCCTCCCACTCGGGTCTGGGATCTTGAACAGCCAGGCTCATAGCTTGACGCTGATGGAAGAAGACCATAAAGCATGGGATAATCTTCAGATCGACGACGGACACAGAACAATCATCAAGTCCCTGATGGCCACCCACTTCCGCAAGAAGAAGTCGGAGCGAAGACAGTTTGACATCATCCAAGATAAGGGTGCGTCCAGTCATTTCTCTGTATTGATAGAAGAAAGCCTAACATCGGATCTCAGGCAAGGGACTCATCATCTTGTTGCATGGGGTTCCGGGTGTAGGGAAGACATCCACAGCCGGTCAGTTCTCCTCCGCGACAAAAGTGACCCCTACTTTTGCTCACAATAGTAATTGCCAGAAACGGTGGCTCAGTACTACAACAAGCCGCTGCTGCCCATCACCTGCGGTTAGTGCCTGCCAAACCGCGTGAACATTGTCATAAGTTTGCTGATCCGCGAGTATAATGGATATAGGTGATCTGGGCATGACTCCTGCCGAAGTTGAAAACAACTTGCAATCGTCATTCCAAATGGCTCAGGCCTGGGATTGTGTTCTCCTCTTGGACGAAGCAGACGTGTTTCTTGCCGAGAGAAGCCAAGATAACATTGAGCGGAACGCGTTGGTATCTGGTAAGTGTTTACCTCTGTCATGGCAGTAACATGCAAATAGGATGCTAACCAAGTCAGTCTTCCTCCGGGTGATGGAATACTACGAGGGCATACTGTTCCTCACGACGAACAAAGTCGGCTCGTTCGACGAGGCCTTCAAGTCGCGCATGTCGATGGCCCTGTACTACCCGCCGCTCACCCAGGAGCAGACGAGGAGGATCTGGGAGATGCAGATGGACCGCACGGAAGAGCTCTCCGAGCGGGCCGCCCCCGAGGACGAGTCCCAGCACGTGCGGTTCATCCGCGACGAGATCGCGACGCTGGCCGCGACGCTGTGGACCATGCAGACGACGCGGGACGACTGCCGGCCGGTCTGGAACGGGCGGCAGATCCGCAACGCCTTCCAGACGGCGGTGGCGCTCGCCGAGTGGCACAAGCGCGAGAACCGGGTGCCCGGGCCGATCGTCGTGCGGGGCGAGCACTTTGAAAAGGTCGCGCGAGTGTCCAACGAGTTCAACGCGTACCTGTACGAGGTGAAGCACGGGCGCGCCGACTTTGAGAGGGCGCACGTGCGGGAGCACCGCTTCGACGACTTTAACCGGCAGCAGTTTGTCTTCGGCGGCCAGGGGGCGGGCTTCGGGCAGGGTCAGCAGCAGCAGCAGCAGCAGCAGGGGTACGGGATGCCGGGCGCGTGGCTGGGCCCGCAGCAGGGCGGCGGCGCGATGCCGTACGGCGGCCCATATGGGAACAACATGCAGACCCAGGGCACTTTTCTCGCCAACCAGGGATGGCAGCCGGGGTACGGCGGCGTGAGCAACACGGGGATGGGCGGCTTGAACATGGCCGGGCCTTCCATGGGCACCAGCGGCGGGGGAAACAACATGGGGGCCGGTATATCGCCTGGCTCTGTCAATGTTCAGGTTCTGCCGGGTCATAGCATCCAAGGCCAGATGAACAATCAGCAGCAGCAGCAGCAACAGCAGCAGCAACATCAAGCCGGTTCTGGTATGGGCCCAGGGGGTCCGATGCAGCAAGGCTTTCGGTAGAATCAAATCCCAAGAGCTGCAGTTTCACTGGTGGATCATATTTATTGTGATACCTGGACCGATGACAGCTTTAATCTATGTTGCCAAATTCGGTAGGCCGGTCAGATTAGAGGAGCATCATGTCTCCCGGCCCGTCAGCTGAGGTTACATCATGACGGCAGGGAACCTCTACAAGCTTTGGACAAGCTCCATTCCACCCCCCGCACCGTTGTGTGGTCACTACCACCAAGGATGCAGTAAGCTTACCAGGCCGTTGAGCAGCTTGCATCTGCGTGGGTGAAAAAAGGACGCAGTAAGACCAGCCAAGCGAAGCCGAGACAGAACTTTTGAAAACGACATGGGTCATGGATACAAATACATGAGGAGTGCAGAGGCGGACAAGTATTTAAAAGACCCCGCGGAAGACATGCCAGCGAGAAGGACGACAGACTGCGCCCAGACATTCGTCGCATCGACACCATGGCCGTTCTCCGGGCCATCACAGCCCTGACGGCTGCTCTCCTCCTCCTCCTACTCCCGTTCACGGCCCTCGCCCATTCAGCGCCGTCCAACCGCACGTACGACTACATCGTCGTCGGCTCTGGTCCCGGCGGCGGGCCCCTTGCGTGCAACCTCGCGCGAGCGGGCCACGCGACGCTCCTGCTCGAGGCGGGCGACGACCAGAGCTCGGACGTGGCCACCGTCATCGCCAACGGCGGCCACTTCAGCGCGCCCACGAACAGCTGGTTCTTCTTTGTGAAGCACCGCTCGGACGAGGAGACGGAGCGGCGGAACAACCAGCTGACGTGGAGGTTCGCCAACGGCTCGTACTGGGTGGGCAACGCGGCGAGGGCGCCCGAGGGCGCGGAGCTGCTGGGGGTGTATTACCCGCGCGGCGCGACGGTCGGGGGCTCGTCGGTCACGAATGCGATGGCGGCATGGCTGCCTAGTGACAGGGACTGGGACTTGGTGCAGAACGTCACGGGGGACGCTTCGTGGAAGTGAGTGGGGCATGACACTGGGGGAGGGTGTAACCTGTGCTAACGCGAGGATAGTCACAACAGCATGAGGCGCATCTTCGAGAGGATCGAGAAGAACAACCATGTCCCCAGGGGCACGCCCGGGCACGGGTTCGACGGCTACTTTGAGACCAACCTCGGCAACGGGTCGCATTTCCTCAGCAACCCGGGGGTGGTGGACGTGCTCAAGTCCCAGGTCCGATCCATGGGACAAGACCCGGAAAAGATTATTGAGATGCTGGGGAGCGACGGCAACTTTCTCAGCGAAAACCGGGACACCACAGAGGGGCTCTGGGGGCTGCCCTCCCATGCGACTGAGAAATGGGAGCGGTACACCTCCCGCACTCTCATCCTGGAGACTCTGTCAGCCAAGAAGCCAGACGGCTCGCCCAAGTACCCGCTAACGTTATCGTCCAACTCCCTGGCCACGAAGGTCTTGTTCGACGAGACGAGCGTCGGGAGGCCTAGAGCCATCGGAGTGGAATACCTGGTGGGCAAATCCATATACGGCGCGGATCTCCGGCGGAATACATCAGGCACAGGCGAGACCAGACGAGGGTTCGCTTCTCGGGAAGTCATCGTGGCAGGCGGGGCCTTGAACTCGCCCCAGATGCTGCAACTTAGCGGCATCGGAAACAAGACCGATCTTGAGGCCCTCGGCATCAAGGTCGTGGCGAACCTGCCGGGGGTCGGCCGGAACCTTCAAGACAATCAGGAATTCCCCGTCGTGGGACACGCGCGACTCAATCTTACAGCCATGCCCAACCCCGACGAGCCGAAATGCGCAAAGGGCACGCCGGGAGACCCGTGTGAAGAGCTGTGGCGGCAAGGCAAGGGCCCATACATGCGGCCTGGATACAACACGAACGCGGTCCTGCTCAAGTCCAACTTCTCGCTAAACGGCGAACGGGACGTCCTCGTCTTCAGCAGGCCGAGTGCGTTCCGGGGCTTCTGGCCCGCGGTGAAGCAGCCGGAGCTCGTCGACCCGGCCACGACAATGGGGTTTTCGGTGGTGAAGATGCACCCGCAGAACACGGCCGGGTACGTCAAGCTCAGGTCTGCAGACCCGACGGAGCCGCCCGAGATCAACTTTGAGCTGTACAAAGAGGGGGCAGAGACGGACCTCGGAGCATTAGCCGATATTGTGGCGTGGAGCCGGCGGAGCATGAGCAACGTCCAAGGTCCGTGGGGTCCGTTGCAGCCGACGGAACCCCCGTGCTCGCAGGTCAGGGGCGACGGCGGGTGTGGCGACGCGGGCGCGGAGTCGGACAAGAAATGGATCCGGGAGCAGACGTTCGGGCACCACCCGACGGGCACTTGCAAGATCGGGGCGGAAGGGGACGGTATGGCGGTGCTGGACTCAAAGTTTCGGGTGCTGGGGGTCGAGGGGTTGAGGGTGGTGGACGCGAGCGTGTTCCCGCGGGCGCCGGGTGCGTTTCCGGCCGTGGCGACCTTCATCATCAGTCAAAAGGCGTCGGATGTGATTCTGGGAGACGTGGGCGCGTCGCACCAGTCACTGATGCGAAGAGTCCATCCGCCTGATCTAATCAGGTGAGACGGGCTGTGATTGTTGAGTTTTGCGAGTCCGCAACAGGAAAAAGACTGAATGTGTTCTCCCATGCATGCATGGGTGGGTGGGTGTGCCGCAAGCCACGTCGCCCCCCCCCCTGCAGTCACGTCGCAATTGAGGCTGTGTGCATCGCTGAGCAGGTTGGATGAAGAGACGTGTCGTATACGTGGATTCGTGCTCATGTGTCAAAAGGGTCTCCGCAGCGAGCGGCATCATCTGGTGTTGGGAGCTTGGGGCTGTAGGCGGCGCATGGGACGAAGGGAAGAGGAAATGTCAGGGCTGCCGCCGTCGTCCCATATTCCGGCGCGTTCTACCAATCCATGGTTAGCAGATTATCCGCGATTGTAGCTTGTAGGTAGGTATAGTATCCGTATCTACCTACCTAGGTAGCTTGGATGGATGCATGTGAAGGTAGCGTCCTGCCAGATTCGGCTGCAAGGGTACATGGCTGGAGTGTGGCTCTGTTAGCGGGGCAGTAGATGATCCGTGCTCTCTCTGGCTCAGCCACCCCCACCCCCTCCCTCTGGCACGAGCTCCTCACATTCGCAGCCGATGACGTGGGAAAGTCGCCTCTCCCTCCCGGATCTGGAGTCCGGAGAAGAAGCTGCTCTCGCTGCTTGGTCCTGCTGTTCCTGCCGTTCCTGCCCAGCCTGTCGTGCGCATGCCCACACACACCCAAGGAACAGACCAAGGGGCGGGAAAGGTGGGAAAGTGGGAGGGGAAAAGGAGAGAAAGGGAAAGAACGCTCAGAAAAGTTGGGTGCTGAAGCAAAAGAACAAAAGCACGTAGAAAAGAGAGGTGTGTAAATCGAGGTTATAATATTAGGCACAGAAGACAAGTCCAAATGTAAGGCGGGTGCGGAATGATTTCTATTTACCAACAGACATACCCCCAACAGGGTGCTTTAATTTTCCACACCGCCACCACCTCAGGTTATAGTCAGTCTGTCATGGTTCGATGTAAATGCATGCCTTCTATGGTCTAGAATACTTTATTCGAGCTTAATTGTTCCCAGCGCCTTGCTGGTAATGTCGTACACAACACATGAGACACCTTCAACCTTGTTGACGATGTGTGTTGAGATCTTCTTTAGGAGGTTGAAGTCGAATTCAAAAGGCTCGCAGCTCATAAAGTCTGCAGTCTGCATGGCGCAGAGGATAACAATATAGCCATACACTCTAGCATCACCCTGCACACCCACAGCTCTATTGGTATCCAGGCCAGCATAGCTTTGGGACATTTAATCATAGATGCAAGCTTCCTTAATCATCAAGATAAAGATATTATCAGCAGCTCAGGCAATTACCACACACTCCAGAGTGACCTCTCTCAGAATTCTAGTTGCAGCGGATCTCACTATCTCTCAGCGTGTGTTTAAGCTCAGGATAGAATTAAACGCCATAAATCGGCTTAGTTTTATAGGTAATTCCAGTATACTCACTGTTCTTTATGCTCACAATAACCTTAAAGCCTTCAGGTAGCTTTACCAGCTTATCGAAGTAGGACATATAGGCATACATTATGTCTCCCAGACCGGCAAAGAGGCAATCCAAATGGGAGTTGCCCAAGTTATGGATGGTGACATCAGCGTAGCCATATTCTCAGGCTGCGCCACAGCCGACGTTCTCAGAGTTGATTCTCCAGGCAAGCTCCTAGCAACCATAACAAATGCCCAGAATCAGAACACCAAGATCAAAGACGGCAGGATCAACGTGGGGCACGCCCTGGTCATAGACGGACGAGGGTCCTCCAGAAAGCACAATACCCTTCGGCTTAAAGGGGAGGTCCGCCAGCTTTGTGGTGCATAGCAGCATCTCAGCGTACACCTTAAGTGCGCGCAGACGTCTCAGGATGAGATAGCTAGTCTGCGAGCCAAAGTCAAGAACAAGGATAGTGTCAAAGTTGTTATGGGGGGCCTCGGCCTCCATTTCAGCAATGCTAGCCATTTTCTTGTGTGAAATCAGGTACGGTTACGGGGGCGTGTCGGATCTGTCGAGTTTGCGCAAGGAGGATATAGCCAGGAGACGAGAAAAAAAAAGAAAAGAAAAAAAAAAGTCTGGTCTCGTGTCTACTGAGGTACGTAGTCCTGGCGGTCCCTCTTAAGGTCGCACAGGTACACAATAATACTTTAACACAGTTGGAATTCTGGTCTCGTGTCGTCAAGGACAGTGTCGGTGGGCATGCAACGATCCGTTCCGACGTTCTGGGATCCGAATCAATTGATCTGACTGATTGGAAGCGAGCGGCGGCCCTATCTTCCTTGGTTTCTGGAAGGGGAGACCAGAAAAGTTGGGTGCTGAAGCAAAAGGACAAAAGCACGTAGAAAAGAGAGGTGTGTAAATTGAGGTTGTCTAGTCTAGGTTCTGCTTGGGAGTGATTCCTCAGGCCCCAACCACGCTCGCCTTCGCCTTCGCCTTCGCCTTCGCCCCTGCCCCTGCCCCTGCCCGCCTGCCTCTCTGTCCAGCAGAGGGGCGGGTGGGCTCCTCCCCCCCCCAGCAAGGCCCCTTGCCCTGAAGCGGCATCAAGCATCGTCACCGTCCGTGAGCTGGATTGGAGGCCGCCTCTTTCTTTCTTACCCTCTACAGTACCTACCTCGGTCTCTCTCTGATTTGACCCAAAAACGTAAAGCGCGTCCTCATGACCCTTCGTCTGATCATTTGCCTTTCCTCTCACATTCCCATAGTGACTCGTCCAGATTCCACTACATAAAAACCATCATCCACACAATCCTCAAAACAACCTACCCACTCTGCCAATTGATTCTTTGTTGCTGCTTATTCTCCCACCACAAACACACACACACACACACACACCGACTCCATCCAAGCGTACATCTGTCCTCCCTTGATACACCCCCCCGCCCGTCCACCAGTGTCCTCCGCTACCCCTCACAAAGCTCCCTCCTACAACGCACATTTCTTTCTTCCAGCAGCACACCACACCGCAACTTTGCCAATCGCCATCATGTCCAACACCACCGTCCACGTCAAGAACATCGCTTCCGCGACCGAAGACAAGGAGATCAAGGATTTCTTCAGCTTCTGGTAAGTCCACAGCCCAGCTATTTCCGCCCTGCCTCAAACAACCTGCGATGCCCTGGTTTCCCTTCTACCCTTTGCTCCGCATCATTCCTTGATCACCTGCTGACGCCCAGCAGCGGCAAGATCACCAACATCGAGGTCACCTCCTCGGGCGAGACCAAGGATGCCGCCGTCACTTTTGAGAAGGAGACCGCTGCCAAGACGGCTCTCCTCCTGAACAACACCCAGCTCGGCACTTCCCACATCACCGTTACCAGCGCTGGCGGCGACCTCTCCGAAGACGCCCCCCACCACAAGGAGAATGCCAACCGCGACTCGGATGACATTACCCAGGAGGAGAAGCCCCGCTCCCGTATCCTGGCTGAATACCTCGCTCAGGGCTACGTCGTCGGTGATGCCGCTCTCCAGCGCGCCATCGAGCTCGACAGCCAGCACGGCGTCTCCAACCGCTTCTTCAGCACCCTACAGAGCCTCGACCAGAAATATCACGCAACCGACCGCGCCAAGGCTACTGACCAGTCCTACGGTATCACCGCCAAGGCTCAGGGTATCTTTGGCGGCCTGAGCTCCTACTTTGAGAAGGCCACCAGCTCCCCCACTGGCAAGAAGATTGTCGGTTTCTACGAGACTGGCTCAAGACAGGTGCAGGACATCCACGCCGAGGCCCGCCGCCTCGCCGACTTGAAGAAGGAGGAGCATGGCGGCAGTGCCCTCAAGGCCTCGGGCCTCGAGAGATTCCTCGGCAAGGAGAAGGAGAAGTCTGTTCCCCCTGCCACCGGCGAGACTATCGGCACCCAGTCTCCCACCAACCCCGACCCCACGACGGCTGTCCCCCTGTCCAAACCCTCGGCTGCGACTGATGAGAAGTCGTCGTGAAGGAACCGGCGATATGTTGTGCGACGCAAAACAGGTTATATGAGGGCAGGCGTTGGCTGGGTTTATTAGGCACGACAAGTATAATGACTGCTTCGCAAGTGGTTTCTCCCCAGGGCACTCTAGGTATTTAGGGCTTTCAATGCAAGTTTATGGCATCAAATCACTCGTTTCCGAATGGCTAGCGATGACGTGAAACGATGCTAAGGTATGGCTTTGTAATAATGGCTTACGTTCAACGATTTGACAAAACGTAATTACAAGTATCTTGACGCTCGGGGTACAACGTTGACTATTGGCATAAATCGGCTGTTTTACAATAGGCATCTCCTGGTCTCTGAATAACATGAAGATGGAAAAAGAAAAAAGCCTCCGCCATTTGGCAAAAGCGCAAGTCTTTTGACTTGAACAGCTGACGGCATGCGAGGATAGGTATATCGCGTAGGGTAGTGACAGTAGACAGCAAGCGAGTCACGGTTGCGCGAATGAACTAATTATCAGTGCGATTCTATCGGCAATGCCAATGTTCTATGGTACAGCATCACGCTTTTTGTGATTTCATTGCTAAAATGTGACATGTCTTCATATCGTGGTCCGAGGCACCCGACGCCGTCTTGGTATCATGCATGACTTCCCGTCGTCGATAGTCGCAGAGCCTTTACTGGGTCTTGGCGAACTTCTCCTTCAGGTTGTCGTCCAGAGGACCCTTAGGGTTCGAAGAGAGGTTCTTTTTTAAAATCGGTCAGCCACTTTTTTCAAGACGGCGAAAAACGAAGGGAAAAGTTGGAGGGCCTTCAAACACGAACCTGGAGAGACTCCTTGTTGGTGTTGTCCTTGTTGGAAGCGTCATCGGTACCAGTACCGGAGGCGGGGGGGTCCTGCTGCTGGGCACCGGTCTGGCGCTCAGGGGAAGGAGATTGGCGTCCCTCAGGCATTTTTGGATTTGTGTGGGTTTTGGTAGGGGTGAATGGGAAGTGGAAGATAATGTGGTTGTGTAGAACGAGAGAGGATGTTGTCTTTCTTGGGCTTGGAAGCTTGTGTAGCAGGTAGATCAAAGGATGAAGGAAGACGGGAACTAGAGAGAGATTCAAGTTAAATAGTTAAGCTTGGTAGGTAGCTGGAGGGGTAAGCACGACAGGCAAGCTGGGAAGCTTGCTCGACAGAGAGAGAGAGACTCCGAAGAGGGGCACAAAGTGTCAGCTCGGAGGGGCAGTTGCGTCAACAGGCGAGGGAAGACGGGGGAGGGCAGGACCGCCAGCTTTGTTTAGCCTGCATGAGACGAGCAGAGGCAGGCATGCAAGCTTCGGTGGCGCGTGGGGAGGGAGACGAAAAAAAAAAAAAGGGTTTGGTACGGCTTAACCTGCGCGGGTACGTACGACACGAACGATTTGCGGGCTTTCGGGCTGATTGCGGCGATTGACATCAGTCTGTGGTGGTGATGCCGTCATGCTGTTGTGCTCCTGGGTGAGTGGTTTGACGTCACTGCTGGGTGCTGTTGAGGTCGGTGCATCGATGCATCGACGTACCTAGGTAGGTGCACCTAGGTACCTAGGTCGGTATCGAGAGGGAGCTTTATCGATTAGAGATGCTTATCTGAGCTGTCAGCTCTTATCGTATCATATCTTATCATATCAGAGTATAACTGCCGAAGCCAAGGCACGGCGAAACAGTGTCTCCGCTCTTGGCGCCATCTGCCTCACCGTTCGCCTGACCTGGCTGAAATGGCGCGTCGGTGAGTCGAGGAAACAGATTGGATACATAAGACGGGCGTTGAAAAATCATGGATAGTGTCGCAAGAAGTTGTCCCAAGAAGTTGGGAGATTTAGCGCTGGATTCCGTCTTATGTACAAACAGATTGAAGAGGATATATATCAAATAATGTGCAATAATGACATGATAGTTACAAAACAATCAAGGAAATCTTTTTTTTGTCACGATTCTTCGGGCATCAGTGTCGAAAATTACACCAATCGTTGCGCCACGACGCACACTTCTTCTATCCTTCAAGGCGTTCTTTAGCGGTCTCGACTGGCTGGATCATGACTGTAGCTGGTAGACGTATCCCGGGACGTTGCAAGGCTTCCAACACGAGACGCGAAGATGCGTCGAATCGGCCTGGGAAGGTCCATATTAGCGTCAGACGCATATAATGCAAACTAATAGCACGTACACCGGAAAACTGAATGCCCTCTCTTGATTTTGGTATTGTGTAACAACTACCTCCCGCGTAGATAAGGTGCCGAGCGATCCACGTCGTACCGGTGTCACCTTGCACCCTGGAGTGTTTATGGTTATTCAACGAAGCCCCTCCTTGGAAGCGACGACGAGTATACTCCGTATTACGGACACCAATGTCGATACGTTGACAGCGGAAGAAGGCCGGGAACAGAAGACGAGTAATGTCAATTATGGCCTGGGGAACCAATAACACGGAGAGTCTAAACCGTGGGGCCGGAAGGGAGAGATTAGACGACTAGGATGAGGCCAGCCGGCATTGTCACCTGGGATATGGAAAATGCACAATGCAGCTATTGGCGGTTTGTTTACGACTGAAGACGGCCCAAGAGTGATGCCGCGTCTCACTTCCTTTGGCAGCCCAAGGTGATTGATGGTGGATCACGATAGCCGCGAGGGCTCGGGTTTGACGAGATGGATGGTCGCAAAGGGCAAGAAGGATGGGGCGGGAGCAGCGACGATGAACCCGACCGTCCAGCCCCTCCCCCAATCCACATCTGCCCGGCTTGCCCGTGGTCGCGTGAGTGTGATGGAAAGAGCGGATTGCGATCAACGCCAACAATGGTTCTTGCCTGAACTCGCCGGAAAGGTCGCACCCGCCCTAGCTTCTTTCGATGGTGGTACGGTGCGCCTCCACTTCTTCTCTCACCTTCGCCTACGAATATGACAGCTCTCCCCAAACCGTCATCCATCCATTCATCAGTTCCCGTCGACTGGAAGAAGAAAGAAAACGGAGGAAAAGTCAAACAAACGACATTCACCAACTTTGTTTCGACCACATCCTGTTCATCGGGGTGTGGCTTTTTCTCTCGATTCTTCACTGTTACTTACTACTCTCCTTTTCATGTTCGACCAAACACAGACACACACACATACACGCACACCCATCAATCCGACCATGGCGCAAACACCAAACAACAAGCATAACAGTCATTGGTACTACAACAAACACCGTTTGGAAGTACTCGTTTTTTCGAAAGAGGCCGTTCAAATTGATCGCTGAAACTATCCAACCAAACTATTCATACACTCCCAATCCGACTATTTTAAAATCCAGATACACGACATGCACCGAAAGAAACCTCCATTTGTCCATCGATCCCGTCATCAACATTATCCAATACGAAACATGGTACAAGTGAATCAAGTCGTTCGTAACGTTATTAAGACTGCTTATTTCTTCTTGCCGCCGAGAGCGGCGGTCAAGCTGCCCAGTCCAAGGCCATCGAGCAAGCGGTTCAGACCCAGAGTGCCCAAAAGACCATCGACAATCTTGCCGAGGCCGAGGCCGTTGAGAAGACGACCCACAAGGTTGAGGACACCGGTCAGGAGCAGGCCGACGGCAGCAAGAATCTGGAAAAGAGGCTCGGTGAGGAGCCCCCACAGAGGGTTGAGCTCCTTCTTAGCGTGAGGCATATCCTCGATCTTGCGCTTGGCTCCCTCGACACATTCGGTAATGGTACCAGTCAACTGCAAACACGTCAGTATAGGGGTTACATGGTTGTAGGTATATCACAAAGATCAAACTCACCTCCTTCAGGCACTCGGCAAGGTGGTGCTCCTCGGGAGTAGCCTCACGAGTCTGCGCCTTGGACTTGGCGTTCTGCTGGATGCGACCATCAGGGTCAAGGGCGCGTACGCTACCGTTCAACTCGGTAAGGATCTTGCCACCCTCTTCGATGAGCGGCTTAACATCTTTCACGAGCTGCTCCTCGTCGCGCTCCTCCTTAGGCTTACGCTCGGCAGCCTCAATCTTCTGGGTAATCATCTTGCAAAGAGGACGCAGACGATCGAGACCCTGCTCAATCAGTCCTCCAAGCTGTCGGGCCAGCTTGCGGTCGGCCTCAGCCTCCTCGCGGGCCTTCTTCTCCTCCTCAGTCTCGGTAGGCTCCTCCTCTTCAACCTCGGGAATGTCTTGGAGCAGGGATACGTGTCCAACGACACGGTCCTTGGAATCGACGACATCGTTGTCGCTGTTGATCTCCTTGCCGGAGCAGATGGACACCTCACCGGTAGTGAGCTTGCCGATAATGTTTCCATCTTCGTCGACAACCTCACCCTGGCGGTTGACACGGCGGCCCTCCATGGGACCCTTCTTCTCGGGAAGATCCTCAAGCAGGGTAACGTGGCCGACAACGCGGTCCTTGGAGTCGACGACGTCGTTGTCCTCGTTGATCTTCTTGCCGGCGCAGACGTTGATCTCACCACTGGTAAGCTTGCCGAGGATCTCGCCACTGTCGCTGACAACCTCGCCCTTCTTGTTGACGGTCTTGCCCTCCATGGGACCCTTGGGTTCCGGGATATCCTCAAGGAGCTCGACGTGGCCGACGATACGTCCCTTGGAGTCGACGACATCATTGTCCTCGTTGATGGGCTTGCCAGCGCAGGCCTTGATTTCGCCCGAAGTGAGCTTACCAATGATGTCGCCGTCTTCGTTGACGACCTCGCCGCTGCGGTTGACTTTGCGACCCTCCATCGGGCCCTTCTCTCTCTCGGGAGCTGCCTCGGGCTCCCATCGCTCGGCCTTACCCAAAAGGTTGCCGTTGCGGTCGAGAATATCACCGTCCTCGTCAATGGGGCGCCCAAAGAGGGTCTTCGCATCGCCCTGGACAAGGCGACCGACAATATCACCAGAAGGAGTGACAATGGTACCATCCTTGGCGACGGTGCAACCAGGAAGCTCGGCGAAGGGACCATCCTTGGCACCCTCACGGTCGCTCTCGGGGATCAGCTCAGCACGGCCGATAATGTCCCCAGACTCGCTGCGGACATTACCCTCCTTGTCGCACATGCGTCCAATCAACTTCTTGATGTCGCCCTCAACAATACGACCATAGATGGTGCCGTCCTTGTCGACAACGTTGCCGGCCTTGTTGACACGCTTACCAGCGAGAGCAGAGTTGTCAATGACGACGGGCGCTTCGGGTTCAGGCTCAGCCTCAGGCTCGGGCTCCCAACGCTCGGCTTTGCCAATGGCATTACCGCTCTTGTCAAGGATGTCACCCTCGTCATCAACCTTCTTGCCCTTCAGCTTCTTCGGGTCACCCTCCACGACGCGTCCGACAATGTCGCCGTTGAACAGGACATGGCCGTTGGACTCGACCGTCGCGCCAGGGAAGTCTTCGAAAGGCGCAGGCTCGGCAAGCTCCTCGCGCTCAGTCTCGGGAATGGGCTCAGCCTTGCCAATGACCTTACCAGCGTCGTTCCAGATCTCACCGCGCTCATCGGCCTTGCGGCCGACGAGGTGCTTGAGAATGCCGGAAACGATGCGGCCAACCGCCTCGCCCTTGTCGTTGACGAGGTTGCCAGCTTTGTTGACCTTGGCGCCCTTGAGGATGGAGAAGTCAATGGTGTCCTTGAGAAGCTCATCGGCAACCTCAGACTTGAGCTCGGCCTTGCCAATGATACTGCCGCGCTCGTTGATGACATTGCCCTCTGCGTCAATGGTCATGCCCGCCATGTCGGCAGGATCACCCTCAGCGAGTCGACCGATGGAGACATTGTCGAAAATGACCTTGCCTTCGTCGTCAATCTCGGCGCCAGGGAACTTCTCGAATGGCTGTAGAAGCTTGTCGCCGGCGACAGTGACGGTACGCTGGTCCTCGGGAATGGCGGAGCGGATAGTGCTCAAGACGCTCTTGATGTCGTCCTTGACGGTGGACTTGGGCGCAGAGTCGGACGCGGCAGTGACATCAATGTCGGGAACGTCTCCAGTCTTTGCGTCTTCGGCGGTGTCCTTCGCGCTCCCAACGCCTTCGGGAATCTCGCCTGTCTCGGCGTTCTCGGGAACCTGAGACTGGTTCGCAGGATCCTGCTCGTTGGCCCATTCCTCAGTAGCAGTGCCCTTGGGAGTCTCGGTGCCGGTCTTTGCGTCTTCCGGAGCCTGAGAGCCCAAGTCCGACGGGAGCTTGGAAGCCAGATCGGTGGGGAGCTTGGACTGGGCGTCAAAGGGGATCTGCGAAACGGGAATGTCGGCAGTTTGAACGTCCTCGGGAAGCTCGTTCTTCAAGTCGTCGGGAATTTGGGAAACGGGAATGTCCATGGTGGCAATATCGTCGGGCATGGCGCCGGTCTTTTGCGTGGCGTCATCCTTGACAGTCTCGGCACCCTCGGTCTGCTCGTCGATGGGCTCGGCGTCCACCTCTTGCAAGTCCTCCTTGCCGTCAACAGTCGATTGTTCCGTCAAATCTGTCTTGGCGCCTTGGGAATCTTCAGTCTCTGTCTGGGTGTTTTCGCCGCCAGTTGTGGGCTTACCGTCGTCAGCTTGCGACTTCTCAGCATCCTGTAAGTCGATGGGTGCAACCTCTGACGTCTTATCGTTGACTTCGAAGAGGTTCTGCTTGGCGTTCTCGGTCAGCGAAGCCTTGTCGTCGACATCTGACTTCTGTTGAGCAAGCAGCTGAGTGAGCTTTTCATCCTTGTCGGTGACGGACTGGTCGCGCTCCAAAGGCTCGTTGCCTCCTAGCACGCCGAGAGGGCCACCGCTCTGGCTCTGACCGAGGACACCCCCGAGAAGGCTTCCAAGAGGGTTCTGGTCCGAACCACCCTTATCAGATTGACCACCGCCGAGGGCGCCGGTAACACCACCGAGAAGACCTTGAGAACCCTTCTCGTCCTGACCGCCGCCAAGAACTCCGCCGAGGACACCACCTTGGCCCTCGCCCAGACCGACGCCTTTTGTCAAGTCACCGACAAGCGGTAATGTGCGGTTGACGGTCTGAACTGTACCATCAACAGTGTCGACGATGCCCTTGACACCCTTGGTGGCGCCCATGACGCTGAAGCTGCCACTCTCACCGCCCTCGGTCAATTCACCGAGAGGAAGCGCCTTGCCAATGACGCCGCCATCTTTGCCGATAATGTCGCCAGTCGCGGTGACAACGTTACCGACAAGCTCTCCAGCCTCGCCTTCTGTGACCTTGCCGACAGTCTTGCCGGTCTCGTCTACTACCTCGCCCGTCTTGCCGATAACGCCGGCGACGAGGTTCTCGCCATGGTCGTTGATGTCTTGTTCAACTGAGTACGCTTTAAAGAAGAACATTAGCAGCCGTCATCTTAATCCAGGATCATGACCATGTAAGTGCACTACTCACTCGACTTCTGCTCTGTCTCCTTTCCCCGACCACCGAGCATGCCGCTGCCAGCCTTTGAAGCAGCACCGACCATTTTCGTATTGTTGTACTGCCGTTGTTGAATTGTGTTTGGATGTAGAATCGTTGGGACTCAGCGCTAACAGGGTATCTTAAAAAAATGTAGATGTTTATGAGATGATTGGATTGGTATGGAAGACAAATAAGTCCAAACTCTTTGCTACAACCTGCCGGTCAGACGTCTTATACCTCCCATCTTGGGAGTGAAATCAAGTTTCCACCTCACCAGCCAGTTCGCTCAACCTACGTCAAGGGGGAAGCTCAAGCTCCAAGAGCTCTCTCCCTCGAAGCTATGCCCCTGCTCGCGCCACACAGTCACTTCATGGGGGAGGGTAGGGGTGGTCAGTAACACAGTCGCCCATCATGACGCAAAGCCACAATCGTCCGAGCCCATGAAAGGCTGGAGCTAGGTGTCATGACGCAACTGCACTCTGCAGAAGAAAGCTGCACCTTGAGGAGGAATGGTGTGACAACTAGCCAGCCTGGGGAACTAGGTACCATGGTCCATTTGCATTCGGATCGATGGCCGACAACTTTTTCTTGGAGATGCCCAGTTGGTGTGGCTACTGTTTCCAAGGGGCACTCCCTGCTCTACATCATCCATTCGTCAGGTCCTCCACAGTCAACCCCTCCCCCAGCTGCTCCAACACTTTCTTTTCGCAATGCGGATTGCGAAGCTCGCAGAGGTAGGTTGGACGTGCATGCGCGACAGACGTCATGACGCCCTCCGAAACACGAAAAAACGAAGTGCTATTCGCCACACTCGGCAAGTTCTCAAATCGACGGCCGCATCTATGCGCCCGGAAATATCCGGACGGCAGCTCTCGGCCATGCCCACTTTTCAGCCTCACAAGGAAAGGGTCAACGGGAGCCACGAGTTATGCAAACCGTTCGCTGCTAACTAAGATCGAGTTTGTTGAAACTAGGTAGGCACGGTGCATACATCCTAGCCTTTTACTAACCACCGTCTGAACGCCGCCGCATGCTACCTTCTATCGAACCCGTTCCCGAACTCCCAAGGCTGATCTCTACCCAAAATGCGCAAACTCCATCGAAATCACGATCCGGTTCCTATATGGATATTGGGATTCCCCCCGCCGTGGAAAACCGTGGGTATCTTGATAATGAGCTGAATTCCGTCATTGGTCGACTTGACGTCCATGAAGATCTCTGAAGGACTAGGAGTTGTAGAGGATGGCTTGGGCTGATGCGCAGTACACTGAGGACAGCTTGTCCGCGTGTCGGGGACACGGCCAGGACGGGCACCACTAGACTGTCCTGATCCGCTAGTCTGGCCAGAGTGTTGTTGCAAAGACTTGGCCAGAGGGGCGCCGTCGAAGTGACCGACAACGTTATTGTTCTTATCGAGAATGTTGCCCATGTGGTCTACCTTTAAACCGTCGCCCATGCCTTCAATGGGCCTGGGCGAAGGAGGAGCCGGGGGGGTGGTATCATTCTCCGCTACATAACCAACGACCTCACCGTCCTCGCCGAAGATCTCGCCCGTTACCGCGACTGGCTGTCCGATCATGGAAGGCAGATCTCCCTCGACACGACCCAGCACCTGACCGTTCCAGTCCAGGATGTTTCCGAACTCGTCGACATACTTTCCATCCAGACCTTGCGCTAGCTGGGCAAGGTTTGGCGGCAGCGTGAGACCAGAGGCCAGTGGTGTAACTTTGGGTATCTGGATCGGGGCATTCTTCTCTTGCGGCTTCGGGGTGCTTTGCGAGGAGGGCTGGGTATCAGGTGGTGCTTCGTCCGTGCCATTGTCTGCAGTCTCAGTTGCCGACGGCGGGGGTCCTTTGGGCGCACTTTGATGTTGGTTTGACGATGCCCTGATGGGGATGGGTATCTCCCGCGAGCCCTGCAGGTGAACAGGCCCGCCCTCTTGCGGCTGTGGGGTGCCTGTGTTGCTGCTTCGACGAGGGGGGAGCTGCAGTGGGGAGGTTTCATGAGGAGGTGCCGGCAAGGGAGAAGCCCGCGACTGAGAATTCAGACGAGGCAGAGGCGGTCTGGAGAAGGCACCCCTGGGCGCCTCGTCGGGTGCCTCGTCCAGTCTAGCACCGTCGTCCTCGACCTCGACAACCTCATATTCGTCGTGTCGAGAGGCATGCTCAGGATCGCCGGCTACGGACGCCGACTGTGGCTCGGTACGCTGCATTGTGTGCGACGAGGATTTCGGACACGCAGGTACGGAGCTCTGCATATATTGCTGCGCAGGCTGCGCCAAGGCTGAGTCTTCGAGTCTGTCGCAGGGAGTTTGGAGTGGAGTCGGTCGAGAAGGAGAGGTTGCCGTCATCGGTGGGTGGTGCTGTTGGTTGTGGAAGAGCAGTCTGCGTCAGCTCAGCCTTCGCTACAAAGCCAAGAGGGGGAGGGGAAAGAAATGGCCAGGAAGGCCAGCTGGGCGGAGGAACAGAGCGGGCACCCACCTGAGGACCGCCTTTGCTTCAGGGAGTCGGGCGGCGTTTGTGAGAGGAAACCAGACTGAGTGCTGCTGTGTGCTGTTCTCTCTGGTGCACCCCTTGATCAGTACACTTGCGGACGGAGCTTTGCTGGTAGATGTGCGACGCAGGCAGCAGGTCTGCAGAGTTGTGTGCAAGATCTGCAAGCCAGAAGGGGGAGGGGGGTTGGATCGGTTGCCGTGACGTCAACTCGACGAGATGACCAAGACGGTTGTTTGGAATCTGCCGTAACGGTGACTGGGGCAGCTTGGGAGGTTCCAGAACGGGTGAACGGGGCGACGGTTCACCCTGAGGCCCTGTCAGGCCGCTGTGCAAGGATGATGGGATCAAAGACTTGTCGAGCCGAGATCTGTGGACTCCACCTGGGATCCAGAGACACGCGGAAGTCTCCACCGGGTACTTTCGGAAACGGGATGGAGCGAAGAAGGAGAAGGGGAGGGATCGTTGACGGCTGGTGAAGATGGCAGGATGGAACCGAGACAAGACTCTGAAGATGGCGCCGCACCAACGCTGAGAAAGCTAGGACCGACAAGCCTGGAAAAGCCTGTTTTCCGTCGAAACACGAACGATTGCGAATGGCCGTGTTGCTGACTGCGCTCGGTTGGCGCCTGGGCTATTGTAGGGACGGAACGCACGGCTGGCCGTCGACTATGTCGACGAGCACGGCGAGCACAGCGGACGGATAATTGCTTCCGGGTGCTCACCTGGAAAGAAGGGAGCCGCGCGATGGTCTCTCTCTATTCGATCAACTGACGAAGCTTTCAGAGCCTACCGATTACCACAGACGCCGGGGAAAGGTTCTAAACACGGACGTACTTCGCACACCGAGACACCCTAAGCACTGCGTGCGCGCGTGTTTTTGTGTGTGGCTCAGTAAGAGGGAGTTAGGTTTGCGTTAACCAGCATGCCGAAGCCAGCTTCAGCTGGGCTTCGGAGACGTCTCGAGTCTGCTGAGGGCAGGATCGCAGCGAAATCCACTCCGACGCCACAACCGACGCGGCCACGCAACGATGATGTCGATGAGTTTCCCGAGATGGCAATGAGCTGCACGAGGTGCAGAGTCCATGGGAGTCCAGAACGTGGCGGGAAAACCGGCTGTAAAGTATTAGAGGGACTGGCGACGACGAGGGGAGTGGTTAACGGGGAGGATCACTCGGTATGGGAAGGGGGGAGGTTGGAAGCAGCGGGATATGAGTGGCTAAAGCCAGTACCCATTGCGCCGGGATGCGATGCAAGAGTTTCCTGTTCAGCCACGCTTCCCCTGCACACTTGGCGTTTACCTGGAACGAACCGTCCCCCGCCTCCTGAGCCGAGACGGTACTGTGGGTACCGTTTTCTCAAGGATGGGACTGACATTTTGCTCGTCGCATTGGCTGCGGGGGCGGCGCAAAGGAGGAAAGGGGGGCCGTTCCACCGTTACATCTGGCAGCGGGCGACACACACACACACACATACACACACACATACACACACACCAAGATCTGCGTCATGTGGCGGCTGCGACGCGCTGACATTGGACGGACGAGGAAGGTTAAGGGCCATCCTGTGGCTTGACTAGCTATCTGGTATGAGCAGGGATGGCAAGGTTGCGTGAGAGAATACTTGCTTTTCTTCCGCTTCAAGTCTCGGTGAGTTCTTTGGAAAACGCAGGATGAAGTCAGGCGTCTGGCATGATCCCGTCAGTGTGTCGGAGTGTCCACATGTTGAAGCGTTGTCTCGCTGTCTCAACCAACTTCTGGAGGTTTCAATAGACCGGAAGAGTCTAACTAACGCTAGAACAAGCCCGCGAAAAGGCGCACGGGAAGCAAGGCAAAGCGAGACCTTCCCGCAGTAGCCTCGGGCGCCGTCGAGTCTCAAGTCAAGCGGAATGTCATTCCAGCCACTCGCTCCCCGGCCAGCCCTCATTGCGAGGGTAGATTCGACCACCCCCACCGGGGATGGGTGGCCGACCTGCCTCTCCCCAAACGACACTAATTATGGGCTTCCTTGAACGGCCGTCAACCACCGTTTCCGCATAGCCCAACGGGAACCCGCCTCTTTCCCGCGTGGTTGACGGCGGGCATCAAAACGACCACTCGAGCGTTGGTTGCTAGCGGGTGCGCGGTCCAAGGGGGGGCACTGATGGTGGTGCTGAAACCGACGACACGCGCTAATGTTGGTGACGGATCTGCAAGGAAAGTGACGCTGCGCCGATGAGCTGCCGCTACGTAAGGGCTCCCCTGTTGCGGGTTCCAGGGAAGCAAGGTATGCTCGCTTGCAAGGGGACGGAAACGTGTCTTGATCATGGTCAAATGTCCATTTGGAAGAAAGAAACCGTTTTTAGAATGCTCTGGCTAACGGCAAATAGGATACCCATAAAACTTCCCGAAATAGCGTCCGTATCTCATGATGTCGATGATGCACAAGTCCTTCATAATACAAGCGGCAGATGGATACCGGTATCCCACCTGTTCCACCAATTCCTCCTCCCGCCCGTTGTCGGACCCAAACCGTTTCCTTTTTTTTTTTTTTAACGGAGGAATGACCAAGGGGGAATCAACAAAAGAAAACCCGCAAATTCCGGCAAAAAGGTGTGTCGAAAAAACACTTTGCCCACGTAAGATTCCCGCGACTCCATGTGGTGATTAAGTTTAAACAAAACAAAGGAAACCGAGCCGGCGAGTGGATTGCGTTAAGATTTGTCCCTGGGAAAACGTCTCTCAGTTCCTGATTAAAAGACGAGGAGAAGCCCATTAGCCCATTATGAACTTGGCCTAACTAGCCCGTCCTTGTCTGCAAGTAAGAAAAGAAGGAGACAGAACGGGTGTCTAGTCGGAAGAGATGGAGAGGGGCTAGACTTATGAGGAAATTTGGGGGGTACTTACAAGAGAGCCAACTCAAGGTCACCGTGGATGCGCGCCTTCAACGTGATCTCGATGTCGAGGTTGAGATCCAGACGCAACCGCAGCGTATCGCTCTTGTCACCGCCGCCGCCACCACCGCCCAGAGCACCACCGGCGACGTTGCCTAGTGTGTTCTGGACACCGTTGGTGACACCGCCATCAGTGAGGCCGCCGAGGGGACCACCACCACCTCCTTGCTGCTGGCCCTGCTGACGCTTCTGCATCTGCTTGCTCTTGCTGCGGTTCTGGCGACGCTGGGGCTTCTCCTGCTGCTGCTCGCTGGGAGCTTCCGAGGTCTCGTCGTCGGAGGCGTACTTGGTGTTGTTTCTCTCGCGAGGGGATGCCATTTTTGCAGGGTTTCGACAAGTGACTGACGACTACAATGATAGAAGTTCAAAGTTTTGGGCTGAAAGAGCTCTTGCTGTCGGGAAGAGGGGGGGAAGAGGACGTATATTAAGGGCCTTTTTTTTTGTATTTCCTTTACTGGTAGGTTAGAGTGTCTTTACCCAGGTCTGTTTCAAACCGTTGGGCTGGATGAGGACGGCGACATATAAGCGATTCTGACCAGTACCCGGAAGGGGGTGGGAGGGGGGTCAAAACAGGATGAAAAGCTTACACCCTCTCTCTCTCTCTCTCTTCTGATGAGATCATGTTGGACCCTGGGGAGACCCGGGTTCTCACATCTCTCGCGCACCCCCCCCCCCTTTGCGCATTTGCGTCACACCCTTAGAGTCCGAGATGTTCTGGACCAGAATGACGTTGAGAGGGCCAAGCGGCGTGCGGAGGAGGGGCGGATATACTGGGGCGGCCAGGGCGTGGACGTGTCTCATGCTCCTGGTGTGGCCCCCCCGATCTACACAAGCCGCCGAACAAGGGTGCACGTTTTCCAACCCAACTGTATCGATGCCAGGCTACGGGGCAAGAAAAGAGGAAAGGAAGTCCAGGTATGTTGCGGATGGTGTCAAGGATCCCTGTCTCCCATTCGGATCTCAACTCCAGGTATCCGTAATCCGTATACATGCTCATACCCAATCACACGATCCCGAACGACTATGCCGCGGCTGATTCGATGGTCACCAGCGCTACGAATGCAAGCATGACGCACAATCAGTTTACCTCTCACTATCAAACAAGCTTTGTGTAAGTCAGTTTGGGCTCACAGGCTTGTCAAAATGCTATGCACTGACGATGTAAGGGCTCACGGTTGTTGGTTACAGATGTCAATTTCTAAATCCGAATCCATGAGAGAGAAAGAAGAAAGAAAAAAAAACCCACACCATTTCCAGAAACGCCTAGGCACCTGAGCAGCTGCTCGTCCCAATTCGCAAGTTTCTCCAGAAGCTTCAAGGCTCATCGAACCCCCCTCCCCCCCCGGGGGGTAATGCCGCGGCGAACACACCCTCTTCTCCATCTCTCTCTTTCTCTCCGCCTTGGTCGATCTCCCTCGCTCACGCGCATTCGCCTAACCTCTAACGTAGCCGCTTTCGATGCCTAGCGCCATCTGTCTCCTGAGGGAGATCTCGACGCAGTCCTCGTCGTCGTAGCCCTCACGTAGCCTCCCGTCAGGATCCCAGTAGACGGCCCACTTGTCATTGTCTTCCAGGACGGCGACGAAGCCGTCGCCGCTGCCACGTAATGAGAGATACTTCTCATCCTCGGTCCAGCCCCATGGGCCTATGACGTGATCGACAGTGTCCTTGCGGCCCCCATGGCGCATGGCTCTGGTGTCGGCGTCAATGTAGATCCAGTTAAGCATGGGCGGGTCGTCGGATATGGTGGAAACCAGGCCACGGTACTGCTCCTCGCAGGGGTAGTTGAAGTAGTACCCCGAGAACTTGTGCCCCGGGGCCGGTGCCAGGCTGTGATTTATCCAGAGCTGTCGGTCGAGTGGGGGGGGAGGGGGAGAAGGTGTTAGCCTACCGGCAAACGGGGATGAGACGCAAGGTTTCGGTTTGTGCTAGCGTAAAGCCGGGACAGACATGCAGATACTGACGGCGTGTCCCCAGCCCGCTGGAAAGGGCAACATGTTGGAAAGTGAAAGGCACAGAATCAGGGAAAAAGAAGGTGGACGTGCAGAAGCGGGTGCAGAAACTGCATAAGGGGGGGGGCGGGGAGAGTATGCGAGGAAGTCGATCGCCAAAAGAAAAAAAAGGGAAAGCGAGAGAGGGTTGGTTGTTGGACTTGATGGGCTTACCTTGTTGTCGACGAGGACGATTGGACACTCCTCTTCTTTGCCGTCAACATCGAGGACGGTGGTGAGACTGAACTTGGCCTGTTCCTTTGCCGCGGCATTCTGTTTCTTCTGCGCGCTTACAGCTTGCCCCGTACCGATGACTGTGGGGATGGCGGCGATTGCCAGCAGGCCAATGACCATGTTTTGGGTTTGGGGGGGGGGGGGAGGGAGGGGGATGAGATCTTGGCGGGTGAAGAGGGGATCAAGTGATGCAAAGGGTACTGAGCAAAGCTGGCGGGGAGAGAGGGTCCGGTATATCGAGTGATGAACTGGACTGATGATTTCGGGAGAGGGAAGAGATGAGACCTCGTGCTCTCTGCACTCCACAGCAAGTGCTGCGTGTGTGTATGTGTGTGTGTGTGTATGGTGTAAGTGATTGGGGCTGTTCTCTCTATCTCTCTATCCGCTGGCGAGCGCCGTTCGGGACTCGGAAGTGTCAAGAGTTGAGTGGGGGAGAGCATCCGAGGGTGGCCCTTGAACCGCGTGCGTTGGGTTAAAGTGGATCTACGCAGCGCGGTTCTTCCACTTCTCTTGTTTGATATGTCACTGAGTCTCGAGAGGGGAGAGAGAGGGTGAAAAGATGGCAGACGAGGATGGGTAGATCACTGGGAGACGAACATCCAGAGGAAACAGGTTTCCGTCTGCGGTGTGTGTGTGTGTGTGTGGGAAGGCCGGCGGTCATCATATCCAACTCACTACTTTTTTGTTTCTTTTTTCCCTTTTTCTCACCCTTCTATTTTCCTTTTTCTTCCCCCCCTCTTCCTACCCACCTACGATTGACCATATTATGAGCCAGCGATGGAGCTAGGACACTGTACACCTGTACACTACTGACATGCAGTCTGTGGGGATTTGAAAAAGGCAGAGGGCCCAAAGGATCGAGATGCCCTCGTTTCGGAAACACCCCTGTCTAGGAACTTTGGGTGGGGAGGTGAGGTGATCACTGATGCGATGTGATGTTATCCCGCACCGGCCGGCCCCACAGATGTGGCTAGGCGAGCTGGTCCAGACCGTTCGTTGGTCCCCGCCAAAGGCTGGAGGATGAGGGTGTGTGGCCGCCTGGGAAGCTTTCGACGGATCTACCGAATCGTGCGTGCTATATACACACACCCCCCTCCCCTCCCCTCCCTCGCATCGGGAAGCGTTTCGACGTCATTATACTCTACCGACGCAGTTAACGTAATGGCATAGCTTACGTTACTGAGTCTGCTTTGACTACATCTCATCATTCTCCTTGCCAGGTCCGCGTCTAAGTGGTTGGGCCGAAGCTCGATTCTCACCCCCCCCTTTCGACCGGGGGTGGCTTCCAACAGCTCCCTCGTCTTGCATACGGATACCGTAAATAATCGTACACGCAGTTCCGAGCACGCTGCCCTTATGGACACCAGCGTCCGGGGCCACGGCACCAGTACAGATGCCTCTCTCACTCACACGCACACATCGCATGCCTCCCATCTTGGCCGACGTCATTCTGTCTTCTTCCCCCGGACCGCGCCTGCGTGCCATCCCCTAGCTATGCCGAACAGGCTGGTGCGCGGGACCTGGTCTGAAACTTCAGTGTCTTTGTCGTGGGACCCTGCCGATCGAGATACCTAGCGGCCGTCTCTTACACTCTTACCCTAGGGAATTCCAACTGGGAATCCTGCCCCCCGACCAAAACCTGTATTGGGAGTGATATCACAGCGCAAGCTTGCTCTCCCTCTCGCCCACCTCAAGGCATTGCGGAGGCCCTCAAGGCCTAGGCCCTGCGGTGGTCCGTTTTACCTCTGATTATACCCCCTTTTCCAGGTGACAGGCGGTGCTATGTAACTGCCCACAATCTCCCACACCCTATTGCGTCACAGAAAGGGTCCCCGGGTACTGGTTTAGTTCAGTCTTTGCTGGGGGAAGCAGCTTTTTTCCTGTTTGCGCCCCCGTGTGAGGGGCGTGAGTGTGCGCAAGGTGTGAGGTAATGAATGTTATGGGCTTTTTTTGGTATGAAGCTGGGGGAGGCGGGGACTGGAAGAGAGAGAAGATGTGGATTTAACTATCCGAGCCCGAACCTGTACCATAACCTCTTGCTTTCCCTCCCCTTTCCGGATGTCCTTTGGTCCCCCCATTCTTCAATTTTGGAATTATTTATCCCGACTTACAATCATAATACACCGGAGAAGGAAGCATCGTGAAGGATACTGTGTATATACCCTGGAAAACTCTCACCCGACCAGCACACTGCTAGCTTCCGCTAAAGATTGAAACGGGAAGCTCGCACACGCAACAACTCCTCACACAAAACCTCAAATCACATTTATGGACGACACAATGGCCAGGAACAAGAACAAGGTGAGTTTTACCTCTTCTCTCTTTTTCGCGGCGCGGGTGTTAGGCATCGGGTATTGACTAGTGGTAGAAGGGCCAAGGCCAAGGCGCCGCCGGTAACCAGCAGCCAGGCAGTAGCAAGCCCGAGGAGCAGCAGAGCCCCGAGGGACAGCAACCCGAGGAGCAGAAGCCCGAAGACCAGAAGCCCGAAGAACAAAAGCCCGAAGAGCAAAAGCCTGAAGGCACCACGCCCGTCGGCGAGTTCGGCAACCCTGGGGACGAGGCACAGCCCGGCGCCGACAAGGACAAGCCCGACGATGCTGGCAAGTCCGAGGACGCCAAGCCCGAAGAGCCAAAAGATGATGAGCCCCGGGACCAGTCATCACCAGATGGGGAGAAGAAGCTTGGCGAAGACGAGAAGCCCCAAGACGCCCAGCAGCAGGATGCACCTCAAGAAGAACAGAAGCCCGAGGACGAACAGAACCTGACGGAAGACCAGAAGAAGAAGAAGAAGCAGCAGCAGCAGCAACAGTCCCAAGAACAACAAAAGACGCCCGGCCAAGAGACGGACGACAAGAAAATGGAGTCGTCTCAGCCGACAAACCAGCCCGGCGTCGAGGACGAGGCGGAGCCCGAGTCCAAGTCAAAGTCGGCCGTCGACAAGGACGACAAGAAGCCCTCGGCAGCGGAGCAGAGCACCAAGGGCCAAGAACCCCCGAAGGCGGGCGGCAACGACGAGGAGCAAGAGGCCGACGAGCTCGAGGGCGAGTACTACGACGACGACGACGACGACGAAGACGTCGAGGATGACGGGGAGGATTACAGCCAAGACGAGGACGAGGACGAAGATGAAGATTACGACGAGGACGAGGACGAAGACTACGACTCGGAAGAGGACGACGAGGACGACAGCGACTACCAGAACGGGCAGATGACGCGGCAGCAGCAGCAGCAGCAGCAGATGCAGCAGCAACAACAGATGCAGATGCAACAGCAGCAGATGCAGATGCAGGGCGGCGGCGGGGACGCCGGGAAGAACCCGCTGAAGCTGCGCCTCGACCTGAACCTCGACATTGAAATCACCCTCAAGGCCAGGATCCACGGAGACCTGACGCTGGCTTTGCTGTAAGTGCTTTTTCCCACCCCATCCCTTCCATCTCTCTCTGTCTCTCTCTCCCTCTCCCTCTTTTGTGGTGAGAGATCTGGCTTAGCTGCGAGTCTGTGCGATGCGAGTCGACATGGTCCAACCAGCTTTTGCTTATTCCAAACCCCCTCTTTGCGCTTTGGTCTGCCCGGCTACTCCCTGTCCGAACACCGTCATGTGATGCGATCGTCGGGACCCGGAGGTCATCGATTATCGGTCAACGTGGACACGCGCTCTCTCTCTCTCTCTCTCTCACTTCAGCGAGTCAGCCGGCAGCGCAAAAGAAGAAGAGGAAGAAAAGCTTCTTTTGCGCGGCATGTCAGCGACGGTCCTGTTCTGGTACAATGGAGAGGCCAGGTCCCCCGCAACTCCGTTTAGGACATGTCCAGTTTTGTCTTTCTCTTTTTTGTTGTCTTCCTCTTTACGAGTCGAGAGACTGTCAACTCCACAGCTCCCCCCGGCCACGCGAAAGTTCGCTGGCAGTTTCCGAGGGGACCCGCGCGAGTGGGTTTGTGGAGACGGGTTGCAACACGCCCCCATGTTGTATCATTGTGACGACACATTGAGCAGACAAACTGGTGGTGGCTTGTTTTCGTTCTCCAGAAACCGAAGAAGGGCTGTCTGTCCCAATGCTCTGCTCTGCGTCTTTGTCTCCTTATGTCTGGCTGGGTTGGGGGAGAAGACACATACACGCACACACACACACACACAACCCGTTTTCTCGCTCAAAAAGACTAATAACCGCATAGGGACATGGACTAGAGAGGAGATGTGAACCGTCCGCCTGTCGACCAAAACCTATTACCTCGATCTTTCGCTGAGGGTTTCGTCCCCCCTGGATCCCTCCGAATCAGCATCATCGAACCAGTCATCACCCTAATGATCGAAATGTTCCAACATACCAGTTTAACGGCATAACTGCGAAAATATGTGCGTTGCGGAGGCGCTAGCAGGATTATTATACATCTTTTTTCTTCTTCTTCTGCGTAACGAGTCTCTTTTGTTATATCCTCCCAAAGATCCGAGAGAAGCAGGACGGGGCGCCTCGACGAGTTCGTTTTATCTCCCTCAAAAAAAAAAAAAGACGGGTGTTTGTTTCTTTTTTTGCGGGCTGTGGGTAAAGCAACTGTGTTCGCGTGGTGCTAAGCCGAGTCCACAAGTGAATCCAACTTTGTTAGGCTTAGCGGCGGATCTGATCCGTCGCCCACTGTACTATGTAAAATTCTAGCGCTGAATGAGATTTTTCCATCAATCTTCCACAGCTGTGCGCAACATTGTCGTCGGCCCGACGTGTTTGGAGTGTTCGAGAGGGAGAGGGTATGTTGTAAGCGTCCCGGTATGGCACGGGCTTCGTTCGGTATGGCAGAGTGTCGGAGTGGTCGACAAAAGGCGTGGCCTAGGGTTTCCATTGGAATCACATGGCTCCGGCCGCGTTACCTACCTAGTTCAATGCTCATGTCTATCGCGATCGTCTTTTTTTTTTCTTTCGGTCTCATTTGAGTTGCTTTAGTCCGTTTCAAAAATGCCGAATGAGCTGGGCCGGCTTTCTCCGCCGTGTAACTTTCCTTGGTCTCGGTGTGCTCGCATGACTCTGGAGGAGCGCAGATGACAACTGCGGTGTAGTAAAGCTACTCGCTCGAACCCTTGCCGTGAAGTCGCCAAGCACAACCTCCGTCTCGGAATGGATGCCCTCGGTTCTCTCTGTTCACCGACGGTGTCTGGTGTGGTCAAAAGTGTGGCTGGTGAGCCATCTAGTGCCAACCTGGGGCCTGTACCCGAAGCGAGCGGGGGGTCCCAGCCAGCAATCAAAGTCGGTCCAGTGCAGCATCGCAATGCATCACTACATATCCGTACACACACTAGTGCTGTATGTACAGGTAGAGATGAAGTGTGCTTATGCGGTCGAGGTCTAATGATGTAACATTTCAGCCTCATCCGAAGCTCACCCAGCAGCGACGGGTGCAGGGGGGAAAACCTGTTTTTTGCACCTCCTTGACGGCAGGCCATCTCAGGCGCGCCAGGCCAGCCCTTGGAGACGGAAGGCCAAGTGGCAGCGCCCCGCCCCAAAATGCGACGGGCGGTCCAACGGGATCCAGCGGGAGCAGAGTTTCTGGTCCATAAATTTGACTCGACTCGTGTTCTGTAGTGTACCGCTCCTCGGGCGCGGCGGCGGAGATCGATCATATCTGACCGTGTTATCGAGCCAAGCTGGACAAAGCGCTGAACGATGGTCGTCGGGTGGGTGCAGCTTCTATTAGCGTAGGGCGCAAACACGACTCTGTTCGGACGACGCGCGACTAAGCCAGTGCGCCTGTGCCAGTAGGGTGGAATCGTGCTACGGTTCACCCGACGCCGTACTACTGAGAGCTGTCATATGCATACCTACCTAGTGTAGGTAGTGCCCACCAGGCACACTACTACCAGTTGGTCCAACGGCTGCCACTGGCCAACTCGGTCGGATCTCGATCACTTACTGCTGGAGCCCGGGTCAGACGGGGGTTTCTCGATGCGGGCAATGAGCGACGGGAAGGAGGATTGCGCTTGAGGGGGGGTCGTCGGGTCGACAGGGGCTGCGTGGCAGAACTCGAGACGCCTCGGAGAAGAAGCGCCGGAGGAGGTGCTCAGCCGTGATTCGATCCCGTACATCGTACAGTACCCATCCATGGATGAGAGTGTGGAGGGAGGGGGGTGCCGCACCCTTGGCCGCCCATGCAACGTCAGGGGCGGGGCGGAAGCGGGGTTCCGTGTGGCGCACTCGCAGGGAATGCAACTGTATTTGGGGAAACGGTAGATGATGTGCAGCTTGGGAAAACGGTGGAATGGATCCGTTATCGACACAATGGGAGCAGGGTGACAGAATGATGCCCACCCACCCCCTTTTCCAGAGCAATCCTCCGGGAATGAAGTAATGGTTCAGAGGAGTTGGCAGCTGTAAGCGACGGTTGCGAGCTTTGCGGCTCTGGCGAACAAGAATGTGGCTGAGCGGAACAAGTCAGACAGCGTTGTACCATGGGTCGTTGTGGATTGATGTAGGTATTCAAGCTCAGATGGCAGGGTGGCAATCTTGCGGATGTCAAGTGGTGATGGGCTGTTTGTGTTTGTGGTAAGACCAGGGAGGAGCAGAGTCCGAAGGCGGGCGGGCACGTGCTGGATGTCTCGGAGCCGACATCGTCCCGGCCGATAAGATAAGCTGCGATAAGAAGACGTCGCTGAGAAGCTGATAAGGCTTGATTGAATGTGGCTGTGCTGGGTGTTGCAGAGGGGGCTGTGGCTGGACCTCCCTCGTTTTGGCTGGGGGCTGCCCTCCACAGTGGGGAGACCCAACGCATGAAGCATGAAAGAGCTCCAAACCAAACAACCCCGTATGGAAGGTAGGTAGACACAACTACAAACAAATAGCCCCTGGATGACTCGGCGCGCGTGGGCGTCGTATCCGTGACTGACAGACAAGGAAACAGACGCGTCTGATAACAATCAACCACCATCGCCACCGCCAGACAATCTCTCATCTCGTCTTTCCATTAACCTCCAGACACCAACCAGCAACACCATCCCATCGACAACTCCTGCCGCAATGCCTGACCTCAACTCTGTCCCCGCGTCGACACATCCGCAAAGCGTCTCTCGACGCTCTTCCTCTCACCATATGCCGCCTCCTCCCCTTCCGGCGCAATCGTCCGACTCCTCCTCACTTAATATCCTCCCCTCGAACCAGAACACCGTCAACCACTCCAACCCCTCCGTCGGCTCCCCACCAATGGCTCCAGCAACACTCGCATCGCCCCCGGCCGTCCCCGAGCCATCCGTTTCCGGCCCGGGCCCCATCCGCCACCCGCGACCCCTCACAGCGTCCGATCTCCACATGCAGCTTGAGAAGGAGCAAGAGGCGGTGGTACGTCTCAACGATGCTGGCTCACTATGCTATCCGGGATAGTGGCTGACCCATTGTACAGGTGAACCGTCTTACACGAGAGCTCCAGCTCCTCCGCACCGCCCAGAACGCCTCGGTCGTCTCCAACGCCTCGTCGACGTCTGCCTCCAACACGACCGAGGCCCCCGACACCCACCTTCTGTCCGGCGCCGTCTTCTCCACCCCCTCCGTTCCGTCCAACACCTCCCGCCAACATCACCGCACCGCCTCGAATGCGAGCACCCGAAGCCAGACCGCCATCGCCGGCTCCGCTGCCGCCTCTACCGCCTCCATGCCCGTGCCGAGACCCGCCAACTCCGCTCGCCAAGATAGTGTTGCCTCGCGCCACAGCCTGTCCTCGTCGCCCGCGCCATCGTCGCAGCACTACCTGGACCCGAGCAGCGGCGGCTTGACATACTTTCAGCAGCAGCGCCTGCCACAGCAGCATCCAGGAGGCACCTCGGTCGCCCACACCCCAGGGGGCAGCGAGTCGCAGCTGTCGCCCGGTCTCATGCCCACCACGTCGAGGTACGAGGAGACAGCGCTGCACCGCCAGGAGCTCGAGAACGCCAAGAAGGAGAACGAGGCGCTCAAGCAGAGAATCCGCGATCTGGAGAAGCTCGTCCGGGAGAAGACCGCCGGTCGGGAGAGGAGCGGAAGCACCGGCAGTACCGCGACTGGCACCGCCAACAGCGTGGGCGTGGCGACTGGCGGCGCCGGTATTGCTGGCCCCAGACGGCCGGGAGGCGAACGGGAACGGTCCTTGACCACAATGAGTGTCGCCAGCAGTGTTGCTGTTGGTGTACCCGACGAAGAACTGCAGGTGGGAGAGAGCGCAGCAAGCTCCGGGTTGAAGCATTGAACATGTTTGCTCTGGGTCAGTTCTTTGGACTGGTATTATTGATAGCGTTGAGACGACAGCGACGGGTCATGGCTAACGACTGAGACGGGACGGCGTTTTTTTTTTTTTGTCTTCTTTTATATGGACTTGGGATCAGGGAGAACTGTTCTCCTCTGCATTAGGATGAATCCAGGGTCCAGCTCTGATAGTAATGAGAACAACGGTCAACGGCATGATCATGATGCTGTGACGATGTCGAGGGTATGACGCTCCTTTTGTCCATACGGCGTTTAGTAACTCGCCTTTCACATTTGTATTCTTCACAAGGTTAATTGCAATAAGCTCCCTGACTGTTCTTTACACTCACTTTAATGAAGGCGTCTTATTCCTATTCTGATGCCTCCAGTCGCTCTAGAAGCAACCCCTGATGAAGAAACCTCTCTCCTATACCCGGGGGGTCCGTAGAACCCTCCAATTTCACCATCAAACCACTCCAATTCGGACCCCTTGGACCCCTAGCGGAACTTGTGAGCGTGAACGTGGACGAGACAGTAGATGAGATCCCCGAGGAAGTGATTGTGAGTTTGTTTGCGAGGACCGCTATCGAGGAAGTGCGCGGCGACTAAGACCTTGACGGCGAGGCGCTCGCGAAGGTGATTATCGAGGTGACTGACTCCAGAGACGTGTCCATAGACCGCGCAGTCGTAGATACGCTCGGAAGTAGCTTCGATATGGGAAAGGTGGGAGTCCGTGAAGCACCCAGACTCGTCGCGAGAGTAGCGGAGATGGTGCCGATGATGATCTCGGCATTGTTCGGATTCGCAAGGACGACGCATTCACAAAAGCCATGGTAACAAGCACCGATACGGTTCCCGGGACAAGCGAGCGATCCGCATGCGGCATTGTTGGTGCAGGCCAGGGTAGGCGATGGCAACGCGGGCGTCTCGACTCTGGTGGCCGAAGCGGACTCCCGAGAACTGACGACCATCTTGCAGGCCTTGACCATGATGTTCTCCGGGTCGACGCCCCAGGCGGCGAACCTCTCGTACACCTGCTGGGTCTGCCAGTCGTATTGCACGCGGGGCATGGCGAGGTTCCTGTAGGAGCGCGTGACGATGCCCACCCAGACGAACCCCTTGTCCTTGGCGCTGAACGCGCCCTTGTCCTCGAACATGTCCCCGAGCCCCGGGTTGCGCCCCGGGAGCCTCCGCTCGTGCTGCTGCCTGTAACTGCCCTTTTCGTTCCCGCCCTGGAGGAAGTCGAGGAACCCCTCCAGAAAGTACTCCACCGTTGGCTGCGGGAAGCTGGCGCTTCTGCGCCCGGCTCGAAAGGGCCGGGGGCGGGAATTTGCGGTAGTCGCCGCAGAGGCCCTCCGGGCCGCCGAGTCCGCAGAGGGCGAACCTCCCGCAAGTGGATTCGTCTTGCCTGGGTCTGAGCTTGGCGGGCCGGAGACCAGCGGGTGGCCTATTCGGCTTCGGCCGGAGATCGAAGTTGGATGGAGGAGCACCCGGATCGGCTCGGCCGCCCCCGCACCAGGCCTCGCGATGGATCACGTTCTTCTCGTAGGGCGCCACGAGTTCCCTCTGGCCGCTGGGGCCCCCTGGGGGTGTACAGCCAGCTGAAGAGGCCGTCCCACGGGTCCGAGGCGCGTATCTCTGGCGGAGGCGTGGCCACGCCGTGGTCGCAGGCGAAGTCCTTGCCCAGGTCCGAGCGATGCATGTACCCATATATCGTGATGTACTTCTTCTCGATTTTGATCTTGTCCGAGAGAAAGCCGAAGAGCCTCCTGTTGCTGCTCCTGTAGAACATCTCCCCGTTCTCTTGGGTGGGGACGAAGACGATGGTGCGGAAGAAGCCCGAGTCCTTGGGGTGAAGTGGCCCGCCGGCGTCGATCAGGGGCGCCAGGGCGGGATACTGCTGCTGGTGAGGAAAGTCTGCGGACCCCGCCCGGAGGAACGTTTCGACGTTCTGCTTGGAGTAGTAATCCACGTCAATACCGTCGCCGAAGTTGAAGTACTCCTTCTCCTCCTCGGAGATGGCGAAGTTGGGAATCTCCCACAGGTGTCTGGCAAACACTCCCTGGGGAGAGAAGGCGACGACCATGACGCACCCCCGGACGGGCCCGGCGCCGCCGCCCTGCGGCAGGTTGAGGAACGGGGTCCAGGACGACGACGAGTCCATGCGTTCCGTGCTGTCGACATGGAGGCCCGGGCCGTACGCCTTCGCGACGCGGCGCATCTTCTCCCACCAGTCGTGCTCGCCTCCCGCCCACCTCTCGGGCTCCGTGATGGCGTGTTTGAGGATGGCCTCGTCTCCGGTGCCCCAGCGAGCTCCGAGATTCTTGGGCGAGGCATCGGGCGTGTTCTGCCGGCAGACGGGGCATTTCTTGGGCACGCAGGCGGCGGTGCGCTCTGGCCTCTCGGTGGTGAAGGAGGTCGCGGTGGTGGTCCGGACGGTGGTGCAGACCTGCATGGTTCGGCATGTCGCAGTGGCACAGCCGGTGGTTGTAGCTGCCTGCGCCGAGGCTCTCGATGCGCGAGACGACACACGGCTGAGTGCAGTGGGGGGCGAGAGTGTAGGTGGCGGTGCAAGACGAGGTTGACTTGAACGTGGTGATGGATTCTTTTGGGTTATCGGGCTCCGTCTTGCCGTATTCGCCTCCTCCGCCTCCTTCTCCGCCGGATGGTGAGCTTGTTCCAAAACCGGTGCTCATTCCCACGCCGAAGATGTCGTGGAGAGCGCTGCGGAGGATGCTAGTACCGAAGCCGAAGCCGAAGCCCAAGTCGATACCCAAGTCGATTCTGAAGCCGTTGAGAAACGCGTCATCGTTATCATCGTCGTCGTCGTTGCCATCTCCGCCATCATCATCGCTATCGTTCGAGCCATCGTCATTGTTTCCGTTGTCACCTGTTTCCCCCTTACCACCATCGTCCTTTCCTTCGCCTTCGTCTTTTTCATCCCCATTTTTGTCATCGCCGCCATCTCTTATCTCCGCCATCATTGCTGGCTCCGCTGTCGCCCGACTTGGTACTGGTAGTATGAGCAGCCGAGGGGCCAGTCGTCGGCGTTCTCACTGCGCGGACGACGAAGTGATGGTGGAATCTTTCTGAGATGGAGGCGGTAGCCGGGGCTTCTTAGGCCAAGGGTATCCGTTGGAGTTGGAGGATGGGTTGGGCAGGCAGAGCCGCGGAACCAAGCGATTCGAGAGTGGTCGGTCCTGGAAGAATCGAAGAAGACAAGGCCAAGGGCTGAGTGTGAAGAAATGGCATGGACCTGCTCAAAGGGGCAGTCGAATTAACACTATGGACACTACCCGGGAGTACTGAATGATGAAGAAAAGAAGCCTCCAGTAGTGTTGAGACTAGCCCAAAGCATCCCAGAGGGCGTTCTTGCATGGTTTAAGTGATCCGAAGCTGACTTTCCGGAGCTAATCGTCACGTTGGTTTGATGAAACCGAGATATCGAAACCGGGCTTTTAATTGCTACTGATGATGCTACCGAGAGTCGTGGTGCTGGAAGCACCGGGTAGCGTAGTGAGCCCGGAACTCAGCACCAGGCTCTCAGGAGCAACAGGGTCGTAGATGGTGAAGACAGAAGTGAAGGTAACAGGGATTCGAGTAACCCTGACATGTAGACAGGGGCAAATAGAACTAGATTCATTGTTGAGGATGTTCAGAGTGATGTTCAAGCTGTCACAGCTGCACTCAGAGACGGACTCGGAAGCCAGGTGAGCATCTGCATCAAGGTGATCAGCCTGCTGTTTCAAGATTCAAAGTGATTGGCAATCGAGTGGTGAAAATTCTTACGCGAAAATACCAGAAGGAAGAATTGGCATAAAAGCATTGCCCATAGAACACGGTAAGCACAGATGTGCCAGAGGGTGCCTATCCTCACCGTTGGCATAAGGAAACTGGAAGAGAGGCAGCAATGATGTTTACTGGAAAAAATCTAGAGAAGAGTGAGGAACCGAGCCCTGAGGAAGTACAGGGTACGCAAAAGGGTTTGTGTTGTTGCAATTGTTGCTCTTCTTGCTGTGGGAGGGGGTGAAGGTGTTTGTGACGAGGAGCAGGGGAAGGTAACCTGAAGTTTTGGCCTTTCTTTGACTTGAACCCGCATCTAGGTAAATATATGAGGATACTCCAAGAGATGGCGGACAGCTATCGACATTGAATCTCGAGAAGACTAGACATCTCCCCAAACCGAGATCTTCACAACACTTGGTTTATTTGCACTATAATCAGAGTGCTGCGGATAGATAAGGCCTCGGGTATCTCCACTCTGGCTACTCGTCACGTTCATCTGCTAATGTTCTCTCATGAAGCTTAGGGCGGGGTAGGCAAAAAGAAAAAGAAAAAGGTCCATCAGGTCTAGACCGTCCTGCATGTTGGCTTGGCCATGATGTTCGATCGAATCAGGCTACCTCTCGGTTGATAGTCGTGTGACGATGTGCAAACAAATGATATTATGGTTTTATCGTCCAATACAAGTGGTTAATGTACCATGCGAAACAGCAAATGGGCTCGCTCAGTTCAGCTCAATGATAGGGAAACATATTGTGTGAGGGGCGAGTTTCATTAGCCACCGTTGAACAATAGGGAAAGCCACACATGTTGATTCTCAAAGAGCGTTGGAACTCCCATGTCACCCGATCGGGAAGATCGAGGCATTGCAGGTCCTAAGACCCGTTAGTGAATGAATGTAAGAGCACAAGTCCCACCTTCGCCTCTCAAAGGCAAGGTCTCAGGTCGACCTAACATGACACTATCATTTTCAAGGCTTACAATGCGACGACAGAAACACCTCCTCGTGAGGTGCTTTGAAACCAAGACCAATCGTTGGATTTAATGAGAAACCTGACCCCGTCAGCATTGCGGCGGAATGATCATTGTAGTTGAACGGACACACTTCCTACATCTTCTTGTCGCCGCCTCAGATCCGACTTCTGCCCCGAGTATCTTTGACAACGTCGAAACCGGCCCAAGTGTCCAATTTCTCCCGGATTTCGCTCGCATACTGCGGGACACCCCCCGCGAAGTTGACCTGCTCGAATGCCTTTCCCGGCATCGACCCGCCCATGTACGTCGAGCGTGTGGTGGGGAACAAGGTCGCATCGCTGAGGGCGTTTATCCTCTGTTTCCAGGCCTTGGTCGCTTCCGCGGTGGGGTTGATGTACTTGATGTGCTGCCGCTCGATCTTGCGGATGCAGTCCGCGATCCAGCGACCTTGCACCTCGACGGTCGAGGGCCCATTGCTGAGGAGAGTCGGGCCATGGGGTCCGTACATGTGGAACATGTTGGGGTAGCCGCTGACGGTTGTGCCGAGATAGGTGTTTGCCGCCGCCTTCCACTCGTCTTGGAGGCTGGTGTTGTTGATGCTCTTCAGACCCATGTTTGTCATACCCCCAGTGGTGATATCCTATAATCTGCGAGTTAGCTAATGCATGAGGAAGTAACGTTGCGTCGTCAAGGCCAAGAACTCTGAACGAACGGGAAACGTTGTGACCAGCCTTGTGGCACATCGTCGGCGGAGACATGGAAACATAAACCAGGTGCCTTACAAACCCAGTGGCGATTGCAACCACATCGAACTCGTAGTGAGTCCCGTCCTTCAACCTGATGCCAGTCTCGGTAAAGCTCGAGATTTCGTTCTCGCTTACGTCGATTACGTCCACGTTGGGCTTGTTGAACTGTTCGTAGTAATTCTGCTCCAGGCATGGTCGTTTGACGCCAAAGAAGTGAGGCATCTTCTCAACCGTCGGCGCCAGAATGTCTCTCTTTCTCGCATCTCCGATGCGAGCGCGGACGGCCCGAGACCAGAAACCGTAGGCCTCCTTGTTTGCATCGGCGTCGATGAGCATATCTTTATAATTGCCGAGCCAGTACCTGAACCCGCCACGGTTCCATAGGGATCTATAAAATGCTTCGCGCTCGTCGGGGGTATCATCGAATGTGCCTCGCTCAACCATTCCGTATAAGAATCCTCCGAAGCATTTCTCGCGGAGATAGAACAGGCGCGGGTACCATGCCTTGCTGATGTTCTGCTCCTGCGGTGTCAGAGGCCGCTTGCCCATAGGCAGAGCCAGGTTCGGAGTCCTCTGGAAGACTTTCAATTCCCCGTCTTCGCCGACGGCTTGTCCCCATTTCTGCGCGATCTGAACCCCAGAAGCACCAGTCCCGATGACGGCGCACCGCTTGCCCCGTACGTCCACCTCTTCTTCGGGCCAGAATGAAGAGTGGTG
Source organism: Colletotrichum echinochloae (assembly GCA_016618095.1). Lineage (NCBI taxonomy): Eukaryota > Fungi > Ascomycota > Sordariomycetes > Glomerellales > Glomerellaceae > Colletotrichum > Colletotrichum echinochloae. The sequence goes on from JADEZT010000009.1 coordinate 2,365,077, forward strand.
GACGATTCCGCGGAAGGTTTCGATGCCAGACCAATTAGGAATGTAGCGCTTTGAAGCCTGTATACGTACCGGGGTCAACTCTTGCAAACTGTAAAGCTTTTGTTCTTCTTCTTCTTCTGAAATCGGGCACTCACAAAGCCTGCAGCAACCACAAAGTACTTGCTCTTGGCCAAGCGGCCGTCGGCAGTCTCGACGTGCCATTTACCTTCGCCTGGCTGGAACTCGGCGCTCACCACGACCGTCTCGAAGGAACAGTCTTTTGATATGTCCAGAGCCTGCGGGAGGTGACGTCAGTCGTTTTTGGACCTTCGCAGTAAGTCCGGTGCTGGGGGGAAGTCTGAGTATAATCTCACTCTATCGACGTGGTCAAAGTACGCTCGGAGCTCCTGGAAGTTGGGGTAGTTGGTTGACCATGTCCAGTCCTTGAAAGCCTCCGGCCACGAGAACTCGTACTCCGGGACTTCGGAGTCAACGCGAGCGCCAGGATACCTATTCCACCTCCAAGTGCCTCCAAGAGATGTGCCTGCTTCATAGATGATTGCTCGCAGACCCATCTCACGGAGAGTTTTGAGCATGAAAACACCCCCTGGGATCACGACGTTATCAGGATGAACCGGATATAGAAGATGGGAACAGAAGTCTTACCAAACCCCGCCCCAACTATGAGAACGTCGACGTCGAGGTTATCAGCATAAGGTCCATCTGTCTGACGTCGTGAAGCATAGTCTTTTAGGTCGGTCGCGAACTTTTTCTGTCGCTTGGACACACTCATGGTCGTGGAGTTTAAGGTTTTCGTTCGGGTGGCGCAAGTTCAGTTATCAAAAGACAAAGAGGACAGAAGGCATTCGGGATCGTCACATGTGCCTAACGCCCCCTTTTCAAGAGAGGGCGAGAGAGATTGAAAGCAGACCTGAAGCTTTCTTATAACCCAATGGACATCACGGACGCAACCATCCCTCTGTTTCGTATGCGGCCATACTTTGCTCGACATCAGACGGTCGGAACGCATTACCCGCCAGCTACCCAATGACATATCACTTTCTTCTTACCGGTCCTGTCTGATCAGACATGATGTTTTTGACTCGGAGAAGACTCCGAGCACCACTGATGCAAAAGCGACAGTTCCATTCACAGTTACGACGTTCCACAGCTTCTTGCTCAGGCTGCATCGAGGCCCGACGGTGGATTCAAGTCGGCCGGGCCACCATACGATGTGTAATAATCATACATCTGCTATTAAACCCCATCATGTAGCGAGCATCATGCTGTGCGCTCGAACAAGACCGGGTTGTGCACCGATCCAAGAAACCACTTTCACTAGATCAATAGGTAGTTCTGCGGATCCGCAAGCGCGATGCGGACGGAATGTAACAGGAATGCGGAGATCGCAACACTATTACAGCGGACCCGCAACTGCCGTGTCACCTCAAACCCCTCATGGAGGGAACCGGTCTCTTGTAGTTCGGCTCGCGCCGTAACTCCAATGGTCCAAACGGCTACTTGTAACAGACCACTTACGTTCATATAACTGCCGAGGTTCGCGCCGGTTATAATTAAGAGTTGTCTCTTCCCAGCTTCATATTGGCTAGCTTCGCGGCCTAGCCGGGTGAAATGGTGCTGACCATGCACCTTGTGCACTTTTTTTCGGGATGAGCGAATGATGTGCCCGAAATAAGACAAGAAACAGGCAGGAAAATGGAGACCGCAAGAGCCGAGAGCTTGGCAGAGTTGGGTCTGCCATAACATGACGAGTGTCTACTCCTGTCAGGTTCCTAAAAGTAGTACCGGCTTCGGGGCCGGCGGGGCACCGGGTGGGGCCCGGGGGGGCACCGCGGAACGGAATAACGTTATGCCGAAGGGCACATAAAAGGGGTTTTTACGATAGTATCAAGGTTTAGAGAGGAGATAGATTGGAATAACAGTCACCAGTGACCCCTAACTGCCCTCCCACTGACTCCTTTACTTGGTACTACACAGCCTCTGACACATTCTAATCTCTCCCTATTTATAGGTATACTAACCATTAGAGCAGTGATGACACTAGCACAATCAACCCAATCCCAATCTATTACCTAGTAAGGCAGCCCAGCGATGCAGCAGCTTATGCTAGACACTAGCGGGACCGCAGCGGAGGAGCAGCGCGCAACCAACCTTAATAGGTTAATAGAGAAGTAGCTAAGGGCCCTTCTTAATAATAAAGTGGCTAAGGTAAGAAAGAGAAAGATAATTAAATAGATTGTAGCCCTTAGAAATAGGGAGTCTATTAATAATATATACATAGCTAGTAGAGGACTTATAGCTACCTAGCTAGAGCTTAAGTACTTATATACTAACGCCCTTATTAAGCAGTTAGCCCCTATTTAATATAAGGGGGGTAACTAGAATAACCTTAAAGACTTCCTTTTTAAGTTATAAGGCTAATTCTCTATTACTAAGGAAGAATTTATAGCTAATAAGAGCAAAGTCTAGTTTATAGGGGCCTACCTAGAGAGCAACCTATTATATAGCTAGAGAAGCTATATTAACCTCTAGTATAATAGTAATATTAGCTTGATTACCTAGAAATAGATAGAGGCCTAGCTCTGTAATAGTATTATTAATAATAATATATAGGCCTTTAGCATAGCTATAGAGCTAGATAAGATATAGTAGAAACCTAGGTAGATATACTAGTAATTTATTAACCAGTATAAAACAGTTAAGGTAGAGATTCTAGACCTCTAACTAAAGAGGCAGTAGGTAGTCTATATCTTAAACTAACTACTCTTAGACTTATAAAGCTATATCCTAGCATATAGGCTGCTAGCTACTTATTAAGAGCTAAACAACGTAGCAAAGAGGGCAGAGACGCTTATAAAGATATATGCTAAGATAATAACAGAAGACTAGCAAAGGCTATAAGAGAAGAGAAACTAGTAGACCCCAGCTATTACCCCAACGCTAGTATTAGCTACCCCCTTAGATAAATCAGAAGAGCAATAGTTAGTCTTAATGCCTAGGGTAGCTATATATATACCTATACCTAAGCTATGGGTTAAGTAGGAATAAGGAGAGTATAGATAACCCCTAAGGTACTCCTAAGGCTCTCCTACATACTTTAACTATAGCAAGCTAGGATATATATTAATAGAGTATATAGAGGAGAAGTACTATAAGTATAACTAGCCTTATTATATAAGTAGGTACTATATACCAGTAGCCTAGCTAGTAGCTATAGGGGTTAATAGGATATAGATCCCCTAGGGAGAGGAACTACATTACTACTTTAAGGTAGACTTCTATATTAGAGTAACTAGTATATAGAGAAAAGGAAGGGTATTAATTAACCCTAGAGTAGATAAGAATATTATATATTAAAGGATATTATATAAGGAGGTACTACTAGAGGTCTATAGAGAGGGAGTAGGGTTACTAGAGATATAGGGAGATAAGGTACCTAACTATAGAATAGTAGTATTAGTAATAGAAGTAATAGATAATATAGAGGTAAGAAAGGTATAGTCTTATACCTACTAAGTAAGTAATATAGGCATATATAATACTATCCTAGAGATCCCCTAGAGGTAAAAGGTATAGCTAAATCTTAAGTAGGTAATAATTAGGTAGACTTACCTACTAAGGGAAGGCTACCTATAACTTATCTAGAGAAGAAAGGTATTAAAGAGAGTATAAAGAGAGGTAGTAGTAATACTAGTATATAACCCTTTAGTCTACTACCTATATATAGGGGGAGCTAAGGGGGTACTAGAGCTACTACCTTATATAGTAGAGAGAGAAAAGGGAGAGGAGATAAAGGGATTTAAGCTACTAAAAGAATATTAAGAATAGGTATATATATTCAATATAAACCTAGCAGCTAAACCAGCTAGGGATAAAGGTTACTCCTATACTATGAACCTTAAGCTAGAGGTAGAACTACTATTTAGCCCTATCTACCCCCTTATAGAGAAGGAGTTAGAAGAGCTAAGAAAGTATATTAATAACACACTAGGCAAGGGGTAGATCTAGCCCTTGTAGAGCCCTGTAGGGGTGCTAATCCTATTTATACTAAACAAGGGAGGTAAGTTATACCTCTATATAGACTATTATAGACTTAATAAGGTTATAGTTAAGAACTATATACTACTATTACTAATTAGAGAGATCCTTAATTACTTAGAAGAGGTAAAGTATTTTACTAAGCTTAATCTTAAGGATATATACTACTAAGTAAGAATTTATACTAGTAATAAGTAGAAAATAGTATTTTAGATATAATATAGGTACTTTAAGTACTATATTATGCTTTTTAAGCTAGTTAATATACTAGTAACCTTCTAAGTATATATAAATAATACCTTAGCTAAGCTAGTAGATATTACCTATATTATATACCTTAATAATATCTTAATCTTTACTAAGGATAAAGCTAACTATATAGAGGTAGTAAAAGAGGTACTGCGCTAGTTAGACGCTGCTAGCCTATATACTAACCTAGAGAAGTATGTTTTCTATACTAAGATAATTAGGTTCTTAGGGTTTATAGTATCCCTAGAGGGTATTACTATAGAGTAGAACTATATAGAGGTAATTACTTAGTAGCTGCTCTTTACTAGTATTAAAGATATATAGGTCTTTCTTAGGTTTATAGGGTTCTATTAGTACTTTATTAAGAACTACTCTAAGGTATATACCCCTCTTATAGACTAACTAATAGCTAAGGTAGTAGAGAAGAAGGTAATAACTAGGGAGGTAATTAAAGCCTTCTATAAGCTCTAAGTTATATTTACCCAAGCCCCTATCCTATAGCACTTTAACCTAGTACTACTAATATAAGTAGAGATAGATATATTAAACTTTATAATTAGAGCTATTCTATTATAACTAGTAGAGAACTAGTAGTACCCTATTACCTTCTTATCTAAAAAGCTAAAGAGTACTAAACTATAGTATAGTATACTAGAGACTAAGCTACTTATAATCTAAGAGGTAGCTATATACTAGAGGTACTACCTCTTATATACCTAGAGTAGGATTATATTCTTAATAGACTACCTAGGGCACTGCTACCTTACTAGTAAGCCCTAGCTTAATAGTTAGTAAGTAAGATTGCTCTAGAACCTATCTCTCTTTAACTTTAAGATTAACTACTAGCTAGAAAAGGAGAATGTAGCTAATAGACTATTGTAGCAGCTAGACTATCAGCCCTCAGGTATAGAAGACTAAGAGGTATAGAGCGCATTCCTAAAAAGCTTCCTAAGTAAGTTTACCTAGAGGGTAGTAGTAATTATCAGCAGTAGGTTAATAGAGGTATACCTATTACTACTAAAAGAACTTACTCTAAGCCTAGAGAAGGAAACTATAGTAGTATAGCAAGCTAATAAGGCAATTACCTCTAAAGAGTAGTAAAAGCTAGAAAATAACTAGTTAGAAGAGAAAGATAGGGTCCTTAGGTATAAAAGCAAGGTAGTTATCTTAGAAGAGTATGTACTAAGGATAAAGATTATAGTAGTATTCTATAATAAGCTAGCTAGAGGGTACCTAGAGGTAACCTATATACTTAAAAGGATTAGATAGACGTTCTTCTAGAGATTAATAAAGAAGGATATAATAGAGTATGTTTAGATATATATAACTTATTAATAGATAAAGCTATGCTACTACCTACCCTATAGAGAACTAGTACCTCTACTATTACCTAGCTAACTATAGAAATAGGTTACTCTAGATTTTATTACTAAGCTACCTAAGTTAAAAGGATTTACTAGAGAGAGCTATAATAGTATCCTAGTTATAGTAGACTAACTTATAAAGTATATACTATATATACCTATATAAGAGACTTTAATAGTAAACTAGTTAGTATCTCTCTTAGTTAAAAGGGTATTCTTATAATTTAGTATCTTAGTAGTAATAGTATCTAACTAAGAATCCCTCTTTACTAGCTATTTCTAGTTAGTAGTATATTACCTACTAGCTATTAAGCAGAGGCTAAGTATAGCTTACTACCTATAGATAGATAGCTAGATAGAGTAATAAAACTAGAATGTTAAGTACTTCCTTTAAGCTTTCTATAGCTTAGAATAGGATAATTAGGCAAAGTAGCTACTAATAGCTAAATTTATCTATAATAGTACTTAGTATAGTATGTTAGATATTAAGGTTTAAATACCTTATATCTATATAAAAAAGATAGTATATATAATAATAAAGTGAATTATATAACACAGTATTAATAGTACTGTATATACTGTATATACTAGATAACTATATATTTACTTAGAAAACGCCTATATATCATAAATACATAGGATATCTATATACAAAGAATAGTTCCTTTAAGCAAGAACTATTTATCTAAGGAGAAATCTAGGAAATAAGAATACAGTTATAAACTATATAACCGAGATGTTTTAGAAAACAACGTATAAGAATATAGTTCTAAACTATATAACCGAGGTGTTTTAGATAACAACCTAGAATATCTAAGAAATCCTTAGAATATACAGAAAGTAAGTATAAATAAACCCCTTATATCCCTTATATCTAGCTAGATAGTAAGGTGAAAAAAAAGCTCTTCTATTATATTAAAAACAATATATATCTTATTTATCTCTTATCTTTCATTTCTAACCTCGTTACCCCTCATAGCCTCTAACATAGTATAATCTAGATAGTACTAGTAGAGGCTCTAATAGGCTATGTACCACGCAACGCAAATAATACAAAGCTAGAAGGGGCCTTACTAATAGAGGTCCTGTTAGCAAGAGACTAGGTATAGTAACTATAGAGCTAGTAAGCTGTAATCCTCTAGATACTAGAGATAGCTAATAAGAACTATAAGAGGTAATATAATATAAAACAATCTATAGTAGTATTTAAGGTAGAAGAGAAGGTCCTACTATTAGTAAGGTTTATATAATAAAAGTGCTTTATAAAGAAGCTCTTAGATAAGTATCTAGGGCTATTTATAGTTATATAGGTAGTTAGTAGAGGAAAAGTATATAAGCTTAACTTAGGGATATAATACTATGTCTATAATATATTCTTACTGTTATAGTTAGAGAAGTTTTATAGGGTAGTAGTAGAGCTATAGGTAGTCTCTATTAAGGAGGAAGAGGAGGATATATACTAGGTAGAGAGAATAGTTATATATAAAAGCCCCTAGAGAAACTAATAGTATCTAATAAAGTAGTAAGGGTATAGAGAGAAGGAGAACTCTTAGGAACTGTAGTAAAATATAATAAAGGAACTATAGTAGGATTATAAATAGGGGATTACTAGAGGCCTATTAAGAAGAAACTAAGTTAATAATTATATAGCTATAAGGTAACTAGGTTTTATTATCTCTTTAGTACTAGGGCTAGAGAGTAGAGAGGCTTAAGGGCTAAGTATTCTAAGCTTAGAAATAAGTAACTAACTAAATAAATGGTAAAGAGGCATTAGTAGGGCACTAGAGGGGTGCGCGGGGGGTGCTAGAACCTACTAATCAGACTCCTCCTTATTATTATTAGTAGTGCCTTTTCTAGGATCTAATTTACTAGCCTAGAAGTTAATCTTACTAGTATACTAGAGGCTATTATTAGTACTATAAGGGAGTACTAGAGGGGTACTAGAGTAGGGGAAGGATATATAATATAGGTATAGGACTTAGTCTAGTTAGAGAAGAGGGCGCTCTAAGCCTTAATAGCCTCAGTCTACTTATAGAGTATAATAACCTAGTCCTAAGTAGTAGTAGTAGTAATCTTAGTACTCTTAGCTAATAACTTAGCCTACTTAGCTTATTGCTTCATAGTAAAGTAAGTACTCTTAAGGGTAAGGACCTTATACTAGTAAAGGAACTACTCCTCTTTCTCTTATACTACCTTATACTTAGTATTAGAGACTAATATATTAGAGGCCTTTATCTAAAAGGCCTTTAAGCTTATAAGCTAGGCCTTCTTGATCTTCTTTTAGAAAGGGTTAGGCTAAGGGGTACTAGAGAAGTATAGAGGTATATATATACTTATAAGGTAGTAATAGGAGTAGGGTTTAGCCTCTTTATAGAGGTTTTTAAAAACTACCTTAAGGGTAAGGGTAGCAGTAGTAGTAGTATATAAGGCTTACTATAGGTTAGTAGTAAACTAATAGCTATAGGAGTAGTAACAGTAGGGGGGGGATAAGCTTATAGAGATATAAGGCTTACTATACTAGCTAGTGTAGTAGAAGTACTTATTACTAGTAGCTAGAATAGTTAGAATAGCAGAGAGGTAGTAGAGAGGTACTAAAGGGATAAGTATATACTCTAAGTCTTAATATAGTAGAGAAGATAGGTAATAGTATCTTTTATATTAGGCTGCTACTTTACTATAGCTTAAAGGTAGTAATAGTAAGGGACCTTATATATAACAGTAGGGTTAATAATGCTAGAAGTATTAAAATAGTTATTATTAGTAGGGGGGGCTACTAGGAGGGGACTAGGGGGGGTACTAGAGCTACCTAGGATAGTAAGATTAATAGAAGGTATAGAGAATATGATAGCAGTAGTAGAGGAGTAGCTAGTACTAGTACTACTACTAGTATTACTATTACTAGTACTGTTATTACTACTGTAATAGTAGAGGTATAATAAAAAACAAAAAAATAATAATAATATAAGAATAGTATAGAGAAAAGAAAGAAAAAAAGAAAAATAAGTAAAAAGTAAAAAAGAGAAAGTAGGTCTAGCTATTTTACTAGGTAGTATATATATAAGTAAGTAATAATAATAACTCTAGCCTATAAAGAAATAACAATACCTCTAGAAGAAAAGAGAGGTAGAAAGCACTAAGGGGGTACTAGTACCCCTTTTACTACTATAAAGCATACTCTTATTATCATACTAAGAATAATATAACTTAACACTTAGCTACTAGAGAAATAAAGATATAAGTAATAAAAGCTAATTATACTACTTTATAGATAATAGAATACTAAGCTATAAGAGAGAGAAGGGAGTAAGTAACTAAAGTAATACTATAGGTAAGTAAAGTACCCCTATAGTAAAGTAGGTAGCCTCTTACTAATAGTAGTAAGAGCCTAAGACTTATACCCTAAGTATAGGATAGCTAGGCCTAGTAAGGTACTAGGGGGGCTATTAGCTATACCAGGCTACTATAGAATAAGAATAAGGCTAAGGGTAGGCAGTTAGCTAGGGAGATAACTACCTATCTAGTAGTCTACTAAGCTTAGTAGAGTTTCTAGACTCTACTAAAGTATAAGTAGTATTATAAGTAGGGTACTAGGGTATTAATAGAGGGGCTAACTAATTAACTACTAGGTCCTAAGGATAGGACCTTAGAGGGGGGGGGATTGTATTAGGTTCCTAAAAGTAGTACTGGCTTTAGGGCTAGTGGGGCACTAGGTGGGGCCTAGGGGGGTACCGCGGAACAGAATAACGTTATACTAAAGGGCATACAAAAGGGGTTTTCACAATAGCATCAAGGTTTAGAGAGGAGACAGATTGGAATAACAGTCACCAGTGACCCCTAACTGCCCTCCCACTGACTCCTTTACTTGGTACTACACAGCCTCTAACAACTCCAAATTTCCATTCCTCTCAACTTTCGTCTCATCGGATTACCATCATTCGCGGCAACACAAAATTTCTTGAAACCACGCTACATTGGACCAACCATGCCCCTTTCAACACAAACCTTGGAGGAGATCAAGAGCATAGTAGAGGATGCAGTGGCGACAGGCTCTAACCGAGTGCCTGGCGCGACTGTGGTCGTTGTCGACCGTACCGGCGTCGAGCAGTTTGCTCACTCTGCAGGGAGAAGGGGGGTATCTTCCGAAGAGCCCATGACTCTGGACAGCGTATATTGGATTGCTTCATGCACCAAGATGGTAGTCGGGGTTGCGTGTATGCAGTTGGTGGAGAAGGGCTCGCTCAAGCTGGACGATTCGCACCACCTGGAGAAGTTATGCCCAGAACTGGCCGATATCAAAGTCCTCAGCGCCGAAGGGAAGCTCGTCGACAAGGCACGAGGAATCACTCTGCGCATGCTCCTCACGCATACCGCTGGGTTCGGGTACACTTTCTTCAACACCAGACTCCGTGATTGGAGCCGTCCGGCCGGGGTTGACGAGTTCTCGGGAAGTATCCGAGACATGGTGCAGCCTCTCCTATTTCAACCAGGGGAAGGATGGGAATACGGGGTATGTCACAGCTGCCCAGGTGCATTTACGGAAAACCTTCTAACACCAAAGACAGATCGGTATTGACTGGGCCGGCATTGCCCTTGAGCGTGTCACGAACACTAGTCTCAACGATTACATACAGACCAACATCTGCCAGCCATTGGGGCTCCACAATGTCAACATGTTTCCAACGCCCTCGATGAAGGCACGGTTAGCCTACATGCACTACAAACGACCTGACGGCGAGATTGTTGTCCGAGACCACATTCTTCACCGTCCGCTTGTTGTTCAGTCGGAAGAAGAGATCCGTGGGTGTTTCAACAGCGGCGGCGCCGGAATCTTTGCGAAACCACAGGAGTATAGCCGTGAGAATGTTTTCTCCCATATCTACTGCTATCCCATACTGACGCAAGAGCCCCGCAGGTATACTGTCGGTTTTCTTAAACGACGGGACCTGCCCCATAACCAAGGCGCAGATATTGAAGAAGGAGACGGTGGACGAGATGTTCACGAACCAGATACCCAAGTTTCCCGACTTCTCCAGGCAGGGCCTCCAGGACGCCAAGCCGGAATTGAGCAACCACCTCCCCGAGATCTACCCAGTTCCCGGAGACCCGCCGCAGGGTTGGGGGCTGACCTTCATGATCACCGGCGGAACAACGGGGCGATCCGATGGCACGGCTTGCTGGGCGGGACTGCCAAACCTATTCTGGTGGTGCGATAGAGAGAACGGGGTGGCCGGTATTGTGTGTTGTCAGATCTTCCCATTCGGAGACCCTGCTGTGCTTGGATTGTGGTCGGAAGTAGAGACGGCTGTCTACAGAGGACTGGGGATTTCGAACAAGAGAATTTGATTGATGCTCGGCTAAAGGCATGATGGGTTATGCGTCGAATGGAATTCCTCGCATAACCCTTACAATGCTCGGTATGTATACCATGGCCGTTCGGACACAGGGACGTCCACGACTTCTCCCTCTGCTCGTGATTCAACTGTGAAGGATTTCTAGAACCAAAAGGAAGAAACGGGAAAGTTCTCGAGATCGCCCAGACGTCTGCCCGTGTCAATCTCTGACCAATGAAAGTCGATACAGCAGTACGACACATGCCTGATGGTATCTCGATGAGATTGAGTTCGGTAGTTTGCGATTCTGAGTTACATGACCCCAGGATGTGATCGGCGGTGACAAATCACATCCCCTCTCGCTGGGAGGGCGACGCGGGGTCGGCAAGGAATTCCACGTAACATTTTTGTTTCGGATGACGGGGGGGGGAGGAGGAGGCGAGAGTTCACAGTCATGAGTGAACCAACGAGGAGAGATGTTTGGTAAGGGGAGGGGGGCACATGAGCCACTCTGCGAGCACATCCCACTGTCTGGTCTCGGCTTGGCCCAAACCTCCCTCTTCACCACATCGCGGATTTCCGAACGTCGTCCAGTCGAGCATGAACCCATAAGCAGGCGCGATGAGAAGGCAGAACAGCAGTTGCGACCAGTGTCGCAAGGGCAAAAGAGCCTGCGATGCCGGCGCCCTCAGAGATATTCAGCTATGTCTGAACGCCGATTTACAATGGCAGATTGGTAAGTTCAACTGGAATCCGCCTGGGGAGACCACGAAAAAGAAAAGACGAGGCCAGGCTGACTCTCAAACGATCAAGACTGGGAAAACACGGTCGGGTCATGCTCAAACTGCACAAAGACCCGAAAGACCTGCACCTTTAACTGGGCTCGGTCGCAGCAGCTCCAGCTCCGTGAAAGGCGTCAGGCTACTGAGAACAGTAGTGCCACCTTGCCCGATCGCAAACGGTTCAAGCCGAGCAATGAAACGGAAACGCCTGCGGCAAGTGAGCCTAGTAAGCCCCTTATAGGAGAGCTTGAACCGATCGCCTCCAGCAGTACTGCCAACTACTTGAATGCAGAGTTGCCCATCATTCCCGCCTTCCCGGCTATGGACCCTCAACTATCTCCGGGCTTTTTCTCATCGTCTCCTATTGACCCGTCGTTCGACAACTCTTCGTTGATGTTTCCGCCCTCCTCGTCGATATCGTCGGTGGGGAGCTTTTCAGATGCGTTTGACCTGGACCAGACCGACGGTTCCTCTTCCCACGGCACCTCGATATCTGGCCTCAGTCCGGATGCCAATGCCGTAGACATGGCGAGGAAGACGCGAAAACGACCTTGGCGCTCGCCTCCTCCGTCTTCTGCAAACTCGGGACTGTCCGACTTTTCGCTCACGCAGAGAATGGCCGTCCGGACAAACAACGGCTTCATGACAGACAACCTCATGCGGCTCTACCATGACGTGATGGAAGGCGCGTTATCCTGCTGGTTGACTGAGCAGAATTGCCCCTACCTGCCTGTCGCCAGGGCCCCGAAACTGCCGAGTCTGACAAACACTCCGTCGCAGGGATCCATCCCAACACCGGCAAACCTGCCAAACAGGATTTGTCAACGGGTCTTCAAGCTCGACAAGTCTCTCGCGTCTCTGGGGATCAAACCGCTGAGCAGTCTGGAGGACAAAAAGGCCACAAAGGCGCTCCACCTCGCGATCATGGCCTTCACCGCACAGTGGGCACAGGGGAGCCAGAGGAGCCGAGAGCGGTACTAACAGCGGAGAGTGTTCGGCGAAGACCTCGTCTCCAACGGCTTCGGAGAGGAGTTCGACACGACGCTCCAGGTGTCGTTCTGGAACCAGGCCAGGAGGTGTCTGGACGAGTGCGCCGACATCGGCTCGTTCAAGGTCGCCCTGGCGGAGTTGGTTTTCGGCCTCACCCAGAAGCACACCGACGAATCGGAGTGGGACGACGGCGACATCGAGCAGCTCATGTCGGGACAGACAGGGGAGCCCCCGGCGGGCAAGGCGTCCTTCACGGCAAGCAGGGTCCAGAAAGTCCTGGACGAGGACGGGTTTTCAGTCTACCTCGAACGCGCCGCCCGGCGGCTTCAGGTTCTCAAACACCAGTGCGAGAGCCACGAGAGAAGGAAGAACAGGCCCGGGGAAAAGCAGCAGGCGGAGGAGGGCGAGAACGCGGAAGAGAAGGCGACCATGAAGATGGTGTTCTGGATGGCCATCATGTTCGACACGCTCTCGGCCGCCATCGCCGAGAGGCCGCCGACCGTGTCGGACGAGGACAGCAAGGAAAGCGACACGCGGCTAGCCGCGACGGGCGCGGGCGCGGGCGACTATTTCTCTTCGATATCGAGCGAGCGGTGGAACGATCGTTGCATCATCAGGAGGAGCCGGGACCTGGCCCCGTTACGGCTGCCCTGTCCCGAGGACGCCATCGGGAAGGAGCTCGTGGACGCGGCGCCCGTCAAGGTCCTTTTGTTCCGGAAGATCACGTGGATACAGAGCCTCCTTTCCCGAGGGGCGAACCAGAGCACCATCGAGGACGCCGTGCAGGAGGGCCTGGCGGTCTACCGCTACTGGAACGCGACGTACAGGCCAATGTTCCAGGACTGCATCCAGTTCCACAACACGCTGCCGCCGAGGATCCGGAGCTGGTACGTGCCCCTCCTCGGGCACTGGCTCCTCGCCGTCATGATCATAGCGGACTGCATCAAGCTCCTGGACGAGCGGCAGCTGAGCCTGCCCCCGCGCGCCCGGGAACGCGCCGAGGCCGGGCTGCTGGACCACGTCCGGCGGGCGGCCATGCGGGAGGCGTCCGACCTCGCGAGGGCCTCGACGCCGCGGGACGACGACGTGGGGAGGCTGGCGGACTACCACCCGGCGGTGCACGAGGGCGCCCTCCTGACCGAGCCCTGGACGATGGTCCTGATCAGGTCCTTTGCGACGGCCGGCAGGCTGCTCTTCGAGGACGCGGCCGAGACCCCGGGCGCGCCGGCGCCCCCCGAGCACGGCTCGCCGCGCCTGGAACTGCTCGACAGGTGCGAGGACTGCGTCAAGGCCCTGTGGTACCTGGGTCGGAAGTCGAGCGTCTCGCGGCAGGTTGCCGAGATCCTGGGGGCCGGCCTGGACGCCGAGCGGTCCAAGACGTTCAATCTCAAAGAAGGCGTTGCGGCGTACGATCCGATGGCGTCGTTCAGCGTCGTCGGCGGCTTTTGACCCTGAGCGAGGAGATTGGACTTTGGAAACGGAGATGGAAAAAGGAGGAAGAAGAGGAGGAGGAGGAGGAGGAGGAATGGCCTCAAATGGTTGCAGGACTTGGAGGTGATGGCCTGAGGTGGTTTCCCTTGACTGTCATGAATTTTTTGTCTCGTTAGATTGTCGGATGGTCATCATCGACCAATCTTGGAAGATGCACCAATGATATCTGTAGCAAAAAAAGACGCTACAAGGCAGTGTACTCGCTCACGGCATGTGGTACTTGCCGAAGGAAAGAAAACAGTACTTCACGTTTAAGACCTCATATAAACCGAACAGTCCCGACTTCTATTTCATTGCAAGGGGGTTTTGTGCTTTGCGTATGTGAATCGCAAAGTGGGGGGAACCACGGGGGAATTTACCACATATTTCGAAGTGAACGGCAGATAGAGGCGAGGTCGGGAGGAGGAGGGTGGCATCAAGGGACTAGCTGTGGCGTATCTGCTGTCGGTCATGGGGGAGGGGAACGGACTCGGATAGTGTTCCCGTTCATGGGGAGCAGGACACAACGAGGACGGTTCTTTGGATGAAGTGACGAGTGTCTGGGGGATGTGGCTAGACAGGCAAAAAGGTTGGCTATGTGTTCGAGACACTAGACCTTGTGCCGGTCATATTCGGGGGATGGTGACAAACAAGCATGTGAGCTGGCCTTTTGGGAGTTTGAACCGTGTAAATAAATATGTACACTAGACTGAACGCATATGCTTCGCTCACGAAAGCACGCAAGTACCGTCTCTCAAGACACACCTTGGCTCTGGCGGGGAGAAAAGCGACACCGTCGGCCCATCCTGCCACGTGTCCTTCGTGATGAGCCCGTTCCTCCTCACGTCCGTCCGGCTTGTCTCACATCGCAAGTGGGCGAAAAGAGTTCCTTTCGTGTCCGCGTCAGCCGCCGGCTAGCTGACTCTGTGGCTCCGAGTAATGCTGCCCGGTTTCGCGGCTGAGACTAGCGTGTTCCAAATCTCTCGCGTAACCGACCGGTGCCATGTTTTGTGTTGCGTCGTTAGTAGAGCGCGTCGTCCCGGCGGAAGGGGGCTCGTTTTCCGTCCCCCGGGAGTCCATGCGTCCTGGGACATCATGTCATGACGGCGCGATGTTCCGTCTTTTTTTCTTTCTTTTTCTTTTCCGTCGTGAAACCGTTTCGTGCTCCATCGACACCTCCAGGCCCCGAATGCGACCATGTGCGATCGCCCCTACATGACTCAATTGGGCCGTGTGGGGGGCGAGACCTCGGTGCTTCCTCTTAGCTCCAAGGTAACGGGCTCAATCTTGTTGCTTGTTCTGGTGCCGGGGCGCAGTTTCCGTGTTCCCATGCTGGTAATATGGGGGTATCGTAGATCGTATCATCGTTCGTATGTATCTTGCCGTTCGTCGCTTGTTGCTGGGGATGGCCGCCGGTCACTCGGACAAGGCACATTCGAATGGCAAGCGTTCATTACAAAGAGGTATATTCATAACAGTCCCCAACTCCATAGATGCAATATATGCCGGCATGTGATATGCCCGTGTATGTAGCAGCGTCCTAGACCTTGGCGGACCGAGCGCTTTTGGTATCAACAACAAATGGGGGTATATATATAAAAAAAAGGCCGCCAATAAATAAGCAGGAGAGAAGATAGCCAGCCTTAGTTGGTCTTTTGCTTGGGAGCGCCCTTGAGCTTGCGGGTGATGGCGATGCCGGCGACGCCGGCGACCATGAGAGCCTCGACGCTCAAGAGACCGACCCAGATAATGTTGAGGATCTGCTCCTCGTAGCCGCTGCCAATGTGCATGGTCATCTTGTTGTAGAGCATGGGGTAGGCGCCGGAGACGAAGAGGAAGACTTGGGTGAAGTAGAAGGTGTACCAGTAAGGGCTGGAGGAGGGGGAGAGAGAAGAGAGCACGTTAGTACTAGGCAAAGACGATGGTAAAGCGGAAGAAGTGGAGGAAGCGGCAATCTTATACGATGGGGTGCGCTCGCGCGGACTAGACTTGCGCTTTGTCCGCGGGCGGGTGAGATTTAGATGGGTTTGCAACGGTCCAACGGTGGTGTGGATCTCGCGGCCAAATGTAAGAGAAGAAATAAATAGCGGGGGCCACTAAACCCTGACGGCATGGGAGAGCCATTCGGGCGCCAAGGGAGGGTGGCCGGTCAAAGGGTAGGCGGCGGACTTGTGCTTGAGGTTGGGGACTGATGCAATGCGGGTTGAAACGGCTGGGCGGCGGGGTTTGAATGCAGAGGGAAGCAAGGAAAACAACGGTGAAGGGGGAGGATGGGGATGGGATGGATGGGCTCGACGTCGATCAATGGGGTGGGGGGAAGGGGTGTTCAGACGAGGTTCCAATGTTTGGATGACGTCCCGAGGGCTCCAAGCAAGGGGGATCCGTGAGGTGAATGGAGGGGGGGGAAGCGAGATAAAAGGAAGAGACAAGAAAAGGAAGAAGAAACAGCAAACTCACCGGGTTTGGTCCGTCAAGCGCACCCACTGAATACGTCTACGATCGGCCTCGCCAATTTGGGATACCTGGACAGCGAGAATGATTCCGGACAAGCAAAAGGCGAGAAGGAACATCATGCGCTGGAAGAGCGTGACGTGACTATTAAAGTCGAGCAGGGTCTGGACAAGTGCGAACATGGTGAAGGAAGCTTGTTTTTGGAGGTGGGTGGTGTCAGCGGTGAGACGTTGGCAGAGGCGAAGAGGCAAAGAGGATCCTTGAACAGGTGTTGGTAGGCTACCTAGGTAGGGGAATATGCGCCTTTGGCTGAAGAAAGCGGGCAGATAGACAAGACAGTTGCAGTAGTGGCGTTGGGGGGGCGGATACGCGCAGTAGTTGCGGTGTGACGGCGTCGAAGAACTGCAGGCGTGACAAAGGCCACGAGGACAGGACGGACTCGAAAGGGACTGGGCGTGTTTGCCGCCGTTGATGGCTGGACGTGCGTGCGTGCCTGTTGTTGAGGCGGACGAACTTGAACTTGAGATGGTGCGAGTATAGAGTTGATTGCGGTTACGCGATCGTTTCGGCGGCAGGGAACGACGATGTTTGGCGGGAAATGGAGGAAAAGCGAAAAAAGGGCTGCAGCCGGTGTTGTCGAGCTGAAGAACGGGCACAATCAAGACAAGACAAGACATTCGTGGAATTCCCAGTGAGTGAGTGGAGTTGGGGTGGCGGGGTCGGGTCAGCAAGGAATGTCAGATAAAAGAAAAAGATACGGAAGAAAAAGGCTCCAGATTAGGTAAACAATTGTACATGTCATGTACCTACATAGTACACTGCAATAAACGAGGGGCCCCACCTCGTGTCTTATCGCACTCCCCGTGTCCTTATCTATGGGGCTTTACTACTGGCAGTCCTCGGCCGCTCGGCTCTAGCGAGGTCCACTATCCGCTCAGCCCATTGTCCATCCATTCGAGTCCAGCCAGGAGGCCCCTCCTCCGCA
Source organism: Colletotrichum echinochloae (assembly GCA_016618095.1). Lineage (NCBI taxonomy): Eukaryota > Fungi > Ascomycota > Sordariomycetes > Glomerellales > Glomerellaceae > Colletotrichum > Colletotrichum echinochloae. The sequence continues at coordinate 2,382,736 of JADEZT010000009.1, forward strand.
CCTGCCGTATGCGAGGGAACAAATCTCCGGCGAAATTGCATGCCTTTGCTTTATCCATGCAAAAGCCTTCCTCCATCGCCATCTACAAGTAGCCATCCAGCCGTGCTTGTACTCCTTAGCTACCTACTCAACATCGCATCATGAAACTGTGTCACCCCCTTCCCTCAACTCCTTTCTTTTAAAGTGGGACATCCTGTTGATTCCGCGGGGTAACCACAGCCCGGCGGCGGCGGCACTAGCTCCGATGTGGGGCTATCGGACCCACCGCCTCCGCGCCGTACTGTGTACCTACCTACCCACCTGTCTGCCTTAGATACCTACCTACTTTATCTACCTATCTACCTTAGATACTTACCCTGCTTGTTGTCATCGTCTCTCTTCTTCATAGGCAAACCCCAGTGATTTATACCTTTTCAGTGTCGTGTCTGGCCCAAGGACGCAAAACTCCACAGGTCTCTCGCTGCACGCCGCTTGATAGGTGATTTCGGATGCGTGTATATGCCCTTGGCGAAAGCTTGGCTCGAGTTTTTCTCGTTTCAAAAAGCTTAATTTGGACGACGTAGACATCCGCCAACAGTCAACTTGCTTGACATGGCTTCACCCGCAAGAAGAAGAGGGATCGTTTTTTGCACAAGCAAGGAATTGAGAAAGCATTTTCCTCGATACAGTGTGGAAAGACACAGACGCCAAAGCCAGACACGTCCACGACTGCTTTCTTTCCCCCCTTCCTTGCTTTCCTTGCGCATTTCGCCTCAGCTCCATTGCAGCCATGTCTTTCCCTCTCCACCCATGCCGTCCTAATGAGATAGGTATATCAACACCCTCACTTTACAAACTAATTAGATGAAGCAAAATTACATAAAGCTAAGTAGCTTTATATAACTTATATTAATTGTTTAATGCTATAGGTATAGCCTTATAATAAGTGTAGACCCACTTTATTCCTATATTTCTACCTAGAATTCAATTAAACTTTGTTTCTAGAGGATAACTACTTTTATATACCCTTTTATAGACGCTGCGGTTCATCATAGCATAACACCTGCCGTCTTCTACATTCCTTGTTCTTCCAAGTCTCATCCAGGTCCTCATTCAAAAGGCCTGATACGTTTGTGATATTGTGTTCATCGTCATCCTCGTCCGGACATGGACACATCACAATCCAGAAAGATCTGAAGTTTCTCAACTGCCATCTTCATTTGACCTCCCGTTACTACAGAGCACAGAGGTAGCTCCCTTGTCGAAGAATGCTCGTTCATCAAAGTCGAACCGAGATATATTGTCGAGGATTCTGCACGCGACTGAGAGACTCAGGGCCAGGGTTAGGGCTACATAAGGGCTTCTCATCACCAGAGAACGCGGAAGGAGAAGCAAAACAGACGCGGCCCCAATTCCGAGGCACATTGCAACATACTAAATGGCAATAAAAGATTACCGGTACTTATACAAGAATCTGTACAGGAAGATTATTTACTTGAGCTCATGAACCCTCCAGATGCTTGCCTTAGCATTTCTCCAAAAACCGAGACCTGTTGCGCCACTTTAAATACAACTAAATGCATATCCTAGGTGATTATGATAGGGCTGCTGACCACTTTCAGGTTGACTAGAGCTATATGATATGCACGAAGGATGTTTCCAATGGTTGCCTTTCTCCAGAGCGGGCGTCACATACTATACGTACCCGTTATCTTCCCATGACCTTGGGCGATATTTCACGGCACCGTAGATTAGATGTAGACTGTCACCCTGCCTTGCTCTGCCCTATTATAGTGTCCCCCCTAGGGAAAAAATCGGCCTCCCCGCAGGAGTGTCGTTAAATGAGTTGTAATTTGCCTGATTGGGCGTAGCATGCCAGCCACATCTCTAAAGCTATCTCGTCAATTCATTGCAGCGCAAGGCTCACTCAAAATGCCAGTTTGTTGATTAGCGGAAGGATAGAAGCTGGGTATACTTTTGATGGTTTAGAAAGAACAAGCTGGTAGAAGAAGATCGATCACAACAGGATGCACCAGTCATGCAAGAGTCAGTCAGTGGGGCGCTGACAAGTCTCTTTGCGGCAGCTGCTGCAATGAACCTACAGTATATCTCCTCAACGCTAAGACATGACCCTGAGGCCGTGGCCCACAAATTCATGAGCTGCACTCCTAAGCATATGGGCGAATTCCAAACAAAACAAACGAAGCCAAGCTATTATGGGACTGAGGGGATGTGATGAGTGGTCAAACACTCTCTACCGTCTACTGTATGTGGCCTCAAGGCCAAGAACGGTTCCTGAAGATCGAATCGGCCGGCCCGTCGCTCAACCCCGGCCGAGGACGTCAAAAGATTTTCTCGGCCCCGGTCTGGAAGGATTACCCCTGCTAACGAATACATGGAAGCAACCCCGAGCCACCAGAAATAGCTTGCCCCCGTGCCGTGATAAAATTACAACGCCTGGTTGGGCAATGCTGCAGAATTAAAAGCCATATTAGTGTATGCCGGAGTTTGCGATAGCCAAATTGAGTGAGAAAACTCAATTAGAGCGTCTTCTCTAAGCAAGAAATGGAGATCTTTTGGTCCCGTCCCAGGGTCATGGGGAAAATCTATATAGAGTCGGTCATACTTCAGCAGTCACCGATTCCCTTTTTTGAATTGGACACCCTCTCCAGCCACTCCGTGTTGATGGTCTCTCTTTCCTCTCAGTGACATTGTCTGCACTGAAGACATTCGTTTCGGACCCCGGTCGTTCTTTACCCACATTCGTTTTCACGTCAAATCTTTGCCCAACATGCACGTTCAGAAAGTAATTCATCTGGCCGCCATTCTCTCCTTTGGTGGCGGAGCTGTAGCCCATCCGAAACCCCACCCGACAGGATGGCCAAAATATGTTGCCAGAGGGGCACCTCGTCTCAACACCACTCAGCCTCCTATCGCACCAGCACCAAACTCATCTGTTGCTGTCTCGACTGCCCTCATTGCAGCCGGACCATCCGACGCGCCACCGGACAAAATAACAATTTCTGATGGCGAGGTTGTCACTGTCGTCACTGAAACTACTTATGTCGTCGGTCCCGGTGGCGCCATACTCGTGCTGAACGGAACACCGCACATATTAGCCGTAGGAACCATCGCCATCATCACGGCAGGGGGTCCCAACGGAGATATTCTCGAAATGGAGACGATTGAAATCTCGTCTGGGCCCGAAGACCCGTCCGGGCCCCTAGACCCGTCTGGGCCCCTAGACCCGTCCGGGCCCCTAAACCCGTCCGGGCCCCTGAACCCGTCCGGGCCCCTAAACCCGTCCGGGCCCCTAGACCCGTCCGGGCCCCTAGACCTGTCTGGGCCCCTGAACCCGTCCGGGCCCCTAGACCTGTCTGGGCTCCTAGACCCGTCTGGGCTTCAACTCCCGCCTGGGCCCCAACTCCCGTCCGGGCCCGTAGACCCGTCTGGGCTCCAACTCCCGTCCGGGCCCTTTCCGTTTGGGCCCGTAGACCCGTTTGGGCCGGAACTCCCGTCTGGGCCGGAACTCCCGTCTGGGCCCTTAGACCCCAAACACCCGTTTGTGCCCCAAATGCCGTCTGGGCCCGTAGACCCGTCTGGGCCCGTAGACCCGTCTAAGCCCGAACACCCGACTGTCCCCGAACACCCGACTGTGCCGGAATTCCCGACTGTGCCGGAATTCCCAACTGTGCCGGAATTCCCGTCTTTGCCCAAGGACCCGTCTGGGCCAGAAGACCCGTCTGGGCCAGATGGCCCCGAGACCTCCGAAGTAGCTTCAAAGCTTCCTTCAGTTCCCATTGCCCCCACCACTACTTCGCCTGCATCGACCACAGCCTCCTCTGAGCCATCTTCTGAGCCATCGTCATCGGACGCAGGACAAGCTCCCTACATAATCATTTTCTCGCCCAGTGCCACATCGGAGGAAATAGATGCCGTCAACAGCACGCTTGCCAGGGAGGCGGCCCCCAACTCACTGTCAGAAGTGACCAGCGAACGTACCGGGCTTGTGGTATTGTTCAGAGCGACAATCAATGCCGCCCAAGCTGCCGCAATTGGACAACAGCCTGGTGTAAGTCATCTCGAACCCCCCAACTCGGACCACCCTGCTAAAGTGAACCCCATAGGTTAAGGGTGTGTTTGCAGACCAGACCTTGGAAGAGCAACAGCCGCCTACTTCCGCGACACCTACCACGACCGCTCCATCGACAGTATCGGCGTCGAGCACAGCGATGCCGCCTCCGCCTCCGCCTCCTAAGCCTCAATGGATCGACAACCTGGCCGGTTTCACGAAAACGTTTGAGGCAGACGGTGTGGCTAGCACGTCTTACAATGCCACTTCTAACAGCGCAGATGAGGACGTTGTGGACAACATCCAGCAATGGTGCCTCGACAAGTGCACAGGTAAAACACCTCCTGCTGTGTTGTCGTGAAGGGGGGGTTTGTGACATGGGCTGACTTTGGAATCGCTCACAGGGGATTGCGTCACGGTGTTTTTGTACAGGCAGCTGCAACTCAGTGACGGCCAGTATGACGTTTCTTTCATCTGCAACCAGTAAGTTGGAATCGCTTGGATATTTTGCGGGGAGTAGGCAGCTAACAAAATCGGATAGGTACACCCAATCGTGGTCAAAGGACTTTGTCCAGACTGGTGTCGACTCGGCGGATTCCGGAGTTGCGTTTACGTGAGCTTTCTCTGCACGCATGTGTCGACTGCTTGGCTAACCTCTCTCAGTAATTCATCATAAGCGACCAATGCAACTTAGGAATTTAGATAAGGTCACCTCATAGCCGTACTAGAGCTACTTCTATCGCTATATTAATTAGCGAGTTTCCTATGTTGTTTACCCGTATTAGTAATACATTCCCACTATGTCTTGTTTTTGTTGTTGTTGTATTATTTAACGCCTGGGCTGTCCCTGCATAGGGCAAAGGGCGCCTGGGGTGATAATTACTACTACATACATCAATATACACACTTTAGACCCGAGACCACCACTAAATGACCGCGCCCTGCCTAATATATAAGATATTTGTGATGCAACCACCTTGTCCAGGATTTGAACTAGATTGTGCCGTGCTGTTAAGTGCTCAAAGGCTCTTCAGCGTCCAGATGCCATACGGTTTACCCTCTATGCTTCTGCGACGTTGCATATGAGGCCACTATATCTTGAGTCTCATGAAGCCTTGTTGAAGGTGCGAACGACTGTGCCGTATGGATTCGGACGCAGCAATAAATAAGCACGTGTGTTCTGTTCTATTAAACCCAGCAAGAGATATGATTGTTCTTTGAACTACGGAAAAACTGGCCGTACGAAACACCCGGAAGTGCCTCAAGTCTTGTTGTTAGTAGCTGACCCGTTTCGGTCTCGAAAAAAGCATGAACCCTCGAGGCTTGACTATTGTTCAAAAACTGAGTACGGCAAGCTTGCCGCCACGGCAAAGTTGGGCATGTCAACGGCTTCCGCAATCTTCAAGTCGGCCGCGACGCTGCACAGCATATACGCATCCTCCCGCCCCAGCCCCCGCGTCGCAACGATGTGCGCAATCAGCGACCTCAGGGCCTTCCTGCTCGCCTCCAGCAGATCCGGGTCGATGCCCAGAACCGCGTACGCGGCCGGGTCGCTCCGGGCGCCGCCGTGCACCGACCCGCGCGTGTCGTAGTGCGGGCTCGTCACGTACGGCATGTCCTTGCGGAGGGTGAAGCGCAGGGCGGCCTTGATCGGGGTCTCGATGGCCGTCCCGCAGACCTCGCCGTCGCCCTGGGCCGCGTGGCCGTCGCCGCAGGAGAACATGGCGCCGGGGACGCGCACGGGGAGGTAGAGCCTCGTGCCCTGGGTGATGTGGCGGCAGTCCATGTTGCCGCCGGTCTCGAGGGGCGGGATGGTGGAGAAGTCGCCCTCCTCTGCCGGGGCGACACCGGCCCACCCCAGGAAGGGGCGGAGGGGGACTCTGACGCCCGGCGCGAAGTCGACGTGCGTCGCGCCGGGCGCCCAGGTGTAGTGCTTCAGCGCGTGGTCCCGGAACTCGTCGGCGAGGAGGCCGAAGCCGGGGATGATGCCGGTGAAGCCCCAGCCCGAGGTGACGAGGGACAGGAACTCGATCTCGAGGACGTCGCCCGGGACGGCGCCGGCGACGGCGACGGGGCCGAAGATCGGGTCAAACGTGGAGAGGTCCAGGGCCGCGAAGTCGGACGTTGTGGAGGCGGGGGTGACTTGCCCGCTGGAGGAGTCGCGGAGGTCAAATGTCACGGTGTCGCCCGGGGCGATGGTGATTTGGGGCGGCGTCGCGCGGGACCATTTCAGGCGCGAGTGCGTCGAGGGGATGTGGAAGTTGCTGGGTGTCATTTTGGAAGCCGGTAGGCCACGTGTACCTAGGCTGAGATGAGGTATTCGTCTAATGACGGGCGGAGGTGACGGCGTAAGTTTGAACAGACTGATGAGTCGGGAGTTTGAAGAGAGGCAGAAACGGGGGGGGGGGGGGGTTGCGCCTCGGCTTCCGGCATCCAAGTCCCTTATCGGCCCTCGGAGTGCGGGGTTCTATCGTGACGTACCCCCGGCCCGTCGGGGCGGATCCGACGCAGTCATGTCTTGCCGACTGTACAAGATTGATAGGCTTCGACATCCAATGATATTGGAATGTTCATTAAGGAACAACGGTAGTAATACATCGCATGGGAAGCAATCATGATGGCAGAGTCAATTCGGGTGCATCCTTTGATAGGCACAGTGTTGATGCAACAAGTAGAAATGGTAGTTTCCATTGTGACCGCCGTATATTATTGTAATTACCTAGAGAACGCCCAACCAAGATGGAGATAAACACATCCAATTAACATTTAGTTTCGACCTTTCCTATTGCCCTTCGTATTCTACGTCATGACTATGCCTCCGTCACTTGCGGCTCAAAGGTGCTATTGTGTCCGGGGTGCCGCACTGAGTTTCGTCAGTATTAGTGAATGCCCTTTCGCATTCCCATCTCACCGCCGAGGGATTGGACTTACGTAGGTGACACGCAGAGTGCCTCCATCAGATTGTGTCTCAAACGAGACATCCTCCTGCTCGGTGGGCTTGACCTCAGCCAATGGTCCTGTGCCCCAACCGATCTGTAGGAGGGGACCCGGTTGTCCCAATCCGGGTTTCACCGTGGCGTTGCCCCAGACGGCGGGATTTCCGATTCCGTGGTCGAAAATCTGGACGGCGACCCGCTGCGGCGGGTAGGGCGAGCCCCAGCCCACCGCGCCGGCCGGCTTGAGGACCAGGGTGCCGTTGAAGGGCGCCTGGATGCGGAAGTCTGTGATGTTGGACGGCCACGAGGTCACGTTCGCTGGGCCATCGAGCACAGCCTCGAGCGGGTATGTGCCTTCGCACTCTGGAGTAGACCGTTAGATATGTACCCGTCTCAATGACTGCGCCGTTCTGGCGCTGAGCACGCCCAAGTTTGGAGACGTTAGGTTTCACCTACGTGAGAAATCGGCGCGGACGGCCCAAGACCCTGGCGAGACGGCGGCGTAAGCGCTACCGGCGGCGGCCAGAGAGGTCAGCAGAGTGAAGAAATGCATTGTAAACCCTTTTTCTTCTTTTTCGGTTTTGATGTTGCACTATCAGATGCTGTACTCAGCTTCGAACGTGTAGAAAAACGACGGCCGGCATCATCGGACGACTCATATTTATAAGATGAACCGCAAGGGGGGGGCTGCCCACAGTGTCCTCTGCCACGCAAACAAAGCTTTAAAAGGGGTCCTCGTCGAGTCAGTCGGACTTTCTTTTATGTGCTTGGTGGGGCCTGCTGATCACTCCATAGTCGTTGATGCTATATACTAGTAGTACTACCCAAGGCTCATCAACGAATCAGTCGAAATTCGAATTTTCTTCCACAAATTTTCCCTTAATGGGCATTATGTCTGTTCTTTCATAATCCGTCGACCCCCTGACCAGCACACACTCTAAGATTGTTTACTTATTGTCGTCTTCTCAAGATGAGACCGCAAGTTGTTCTTGAAGGCTTCCTCCCCCCTTTTTGCAGATGAGACTATTCTCTCGCCACGAGCCCATGTCATCTTCCAAAAAGTGGATGGCCAAGTGGATATTAAAGTTATAGAGCAAAACTCGGAGCTAATTATATTGCATCCAATCTAACGCACAATGCAGGGTCCACCCCGGACGTCAAGGGTATCCCTGTAATTAAAGCGAAAGCGATGAACTTCCACTGCATCGTTTAGCATTGCCAATGTGACTGTACAGTGCAGTTGAAAGCTAAGAAAAGGCTGTGCACTGCATTACGATCGAGAAACATTCAGTATTTCACATATCGTGGGAAGCTCGGATGAGTCTAGTTGATAGCTGAAGATTTCCGAAAAAGAAGCATCTTGCAGCTGAAGCCTGGCTGGTTGCGGTCGTCAAGCGACAACCCCCCCCCCTCCCCCGACCATTCATCATTGTGTCTCGATCTGCAAGCGGCGTAACTCTGCGCTGATCTCTGACTGATTCAAAAAAAGCGCGAGTTCTATAGGCGTCATCGGCACTTCCAACTTGCACAATCTCCCGAAAGGCCCCTCGCCGGCTTTGACGGTCGTATTAAGCCTGAGGTACCCATCACACCGGCCTTCTGTCTCGCAGCCTGCCTCCAGGAGTCGCGAGACGGCCTCCAAGTTCCCATTCGCAACCGCGAGATGCAGCGGTTGGAAGAAGGCCCAGTCTCCTGTTGTCCAGCGGTTCACGTCTGCGGAGCTCGAATCGCGTTTCTTGAGCAGCTCAATCATGCAGCCGGTGGACCCGTACAGACAGGCGAAGTGCAGAGGTGTCAGCCCGAGTGCCTGGGTAACATTATCCGCCGTTGCACCCGAAAGGAGCAAGGTTTCCACGGCGTGCGATTTGCCGGCCATGACGGCAGCGTGTAGTGGACTGCGGCCATAGTCATCGCCGGCGTCCAGCAAGGCACCTCGGGCGACTAGCTTGGAAATGACCTCCAGGTCGCCCCCACACGCAGCGTGGAACAAGACAGATCGTCCGGCGTCATCTCTGGCATTGATCTGGCGGCCGGTGTCAGTCAGGCTTACCAGGGCGTCGAGTGCCTTCATACTCCCTGATGCAGCTGCTCGATGGATGGGAAGCTCGCCCAGACAGTTAATGTGTGGAAAAGACTGTGACCCGAGAAAGTCTTGTTTGATGTGCTCGATAAGCTGTCGGAATCTCTGGTTGGCCCAGCCCGACGGGATGTAGGCGGATAAAAGGTGAAGAACAGTGTCCAGCTTCTTGGTAGTGAACATATGAAAAGTATCTGCATTTCCAGAGGCTTCAGACCACGTTGGATTTGTCACCCCTCGCAATTCGACCATGGTCGAATCCGTTGCTGGTCTTTTCAGGTATTGCTCCCTTGCTTCTTCCAGCATATAAGCAGCGAGGTTGAAGTGTCCATTGAGGACCGCGAGGTGGACTGCCATGAAACCGCTTGCGGTTCGACTGGTCGTGTCGGCGCCAAGCCTCGTCAGCGTCTTCACCATGGACTGGGAACCGAACGTCGCAGCCCAGTGAACGGCGCGGAACTTATCAAACTCCTCTGTTTCCATCTCAAGGATGCTCGTGTTTCTCTTAACCAGGCTTTGGACAGTCCGGTCGTCTCTTGCTCGAATGGCGTTCACCAACGCCGCGTAGGGCCGGTTCTGCCCTATCTTCACGGCATGCATCTCGCTGCCAAAACTGATTGTGATGTTTCCAGAAATTCGGGTCCTGACGCCGTCACGGATTTCTCCAGCGGTGGAGAGGATGTCCGACAGCGTCTCCTCATAGCAACACCGCCGCGTAGCTGCTGCGATTTCGTCAAATGGCGGGACGAGATTCTTCGCTGGCGGCACGGAATTCGTCTCGACACTCGAATCCTGGCCGAGCGTTATGCTGAGTTCTGAGCTTGTTGATACCTCCAGAAGAATGAAGCGACGGCCTCTGCGCTGGTACTCCTTTGTATCGATGGTGATGTACCCAAGTTCCTTAGCCGCTGAGTAGGCGGAGATGTGGGGGTTTTTTAGATATACAGATTCGAGGCTGTCCCCACCATCGGGGTGCTTTTCGTGACACACCTCCCACCGTCCTTTAACGCGATGAAGCCCGATTGCCAAGTTAAACACAGAAGCGTAGCGAGGCTCGTCCGACTCAAATCGTAACACAACAATGGTACGGCCGGATTGCGGGTCTTTCGTTCGTATTACCGATAAAGCGGCATCCCATCTTTCAGGAGGGTACGCACCATTGTTAAAGAATGGAACACGCCCATCGCCCATCATTCCCAATGTTGTCGGGTACTTGCTCCTGATTCTGAGCTCCGGAAGTGCGTAAAACGGCTTCTGCTTGACATAGACACTTTCGTAGGATCCCCTGGCTTCGTCAGATTGCTCCTGGGGAAGGAAGATGACCGAGCCTTCGTCTGAGTTGACCCGGGCGAACTGATCACTCCAAAGCCGCCGCAGGATGATGCGAGGGCTCAAGTCCGTGTCAGAGGACCCAGAATCTGAAACGAGACAGTCAAGTACAGCATAGTATTCATCAGCTTCTGGTCGCACTGGAATCAGAAGCATGTTCGTCCTGAGACCTTGATTGGTGACGCTTGCGGGCGAGCTCTCATGAGATTCCGAAGGGGGGAGTGGCCGGACATGACCAACTTCCACTTGCGAGAATGACTTTGGCGACTTGGCGAGTAGTCCAAAGAGGTCGTCCGAGCTAGTGGAACCATCCGGAGACAACCCCCACAGGAATAAGGACTGGTCGTCTGTTTCCTTGAGGATTTCCTCCTGTAGGCGAACGAAAGAACGCTCGCCTTCTCCATAAAGCAGAGGCATGTTGACGTTGAAAAGACCCATCATGCAATACGCGATATCTTCTGGCCTCGTCGTCTGCCGTCGCGCGGCCCATCGCATCTTGTTGGCAACGCTGACGTCGGCCAAGGATGTTGTCCCCGCGAGCACCTGCAGATGGATCCCAGTGATCTCGGCGACAAGCTCGCAAAGCTTGCTTCCAGAGCTCTTCCTGCCTATGTAAGACCAGTTGCAAGCGTAAAAGTCGACAGTCTTGGGCGCGATGAGTTCCTGCAAGGTCCACCCTCTCGTAAACCAGCGGCTGCGCTGGAAGGTCGAGTTGTCCAAAAACGGGTCTTCCGTTTCCACGGGCTCTACATCGGACAGAAAGGCATAGCAGACGGCTGCCTTTTGGTACCAGCGGTACATGGAGTTGATGGATTCCGAGAGCTCGGCGCTGCTCGTCTTATCGATGCAGCAAGTGTCGACCCACACATGGCCGTATCCGTGGCTCTTGGCCAGGTCAGCCGCATCTCGTATCTTTTGCAGCCCGTTTTTGAACCTTTTCCTATCGACTCCATCTGCCACAACCGAGGCTGTGCTCATGGTTTTGAAGCTCTGGAAGGTCTCCTCGTCGCTGCCCCATGTATGCGACAATATGGCATAGCTATATTGAGGGTCGCCTTGTACTTCAATGAGCTCGAGTGTTTCAGTATCGATAAGCCACATGATAAGTGAGGTTTTTTGAGCAGGCGCTGGAGATGAACGTGTTGAGTTGCAAAGGGTAAGCAATGTGGCCATCTGCTGATCTAAGATAGACGAAGAAAGTGCGTCCAATCAGACCCCTCTTTCTTGTAAGATGCATGATTGGATCGGAAATATCAAGCTGACATGGATTATCAGCTCAACATGGCCTAGTGTCTTGCTTCTATCCTTGGTGATGCCTGGTACCAAAAGTCTTGATAACATTAACATCGGCAGGTCTGCTGCCTTTCGTCGGGTATCATTCGGAGCTTTAAGTTTGCTAGCAGCTTCATAGTGGCAATTTTGGAGCTATGAAGAAGATACATAGCTCTATAGGAGAGGTAGGCAGACAAAAGACTGAGCGTGGACTGTAGGGCGGCGAGAAGCACCTGTTCCTTCTAACATCCATCTGTGTAACCGAAAAGAACGGTAAGGATTGAAAGCATCCCAAGTCGGGACGCCGACTTCTCATCAAATCTCCATCCTCTCCAGCACTCCCGCATCCGATTGTTGCCAGGGAAATGTCTGCTCAAGCGAACGGATCAACTTCTCGTGATGCGGGGTTCTGGGCTTGATCGACGTCTCAAAGTGCTCCGGATGGGCGATAACGCCGGGTTTGGGCTCGATTCTGGGCTCGATGACTTTGCCGTTGACGACATTCTTGGCAACGTCGAACACAGCCAGTGACTGACAAATGCTAAGGAACAACGAGTTTTCGGCGAGGACTTTTCCTGGGCAGATCCGTCGGCCGAACCCGAACACCAACTTGCGCGGGTCGGTTTCCGGTTCGCGATCCTGGCCTTCCAGAAATCTTTCGGGCCAGAAGTCCATAGGCTTCTTGTAGACAGCAGGATCGTGAGTGAACCACCTAGATAAGCCCACGGTTGTCAGTATCCTTGATCTTTTGAGAAAGATCGATCGGACGATGCAGGGATTTAGACCATCTCTCACCAGATATTCGCCAACACGGTCGACTTTTCGGGGATGCGATAACCCCGATAAATCGTGTCCTTCGTATTCGAATGAGGAAGACCCATGGGACCGATGGGCCACCATCGGATGGTTTCTTTTACAAGAGCATCGAGATACGGGAGACTGTCGCGGTCATCTAGAGTAGGCAGCCGCTCACTGCCCACCACTCGGTCAATCTCCTCTTGTGCCCTTTTCTGCACATCTGGATAGAGAGTCATGGCCAGAAAGAAGGCGAATATAGCTGCGACGGTCTATAAAAGGTTAACCTCTACATCCACAAGGCGCTGCATATCAGCAAGACGTGTACGTGGTTTGGCCTTACAGTATCCGATCCGCCGTGAAACAGAGACGCAGCGGTCCATTTGCCAGTGGATTTGACCTCGGGCGTATCTTTTTCGAGTTCAATATGGCGCGATAGAAATGATACTCCGCTTTTTCCCTGCGCCATCTGGTGCTCGACAAAGGCGTAGGGCGTTTCAATGGAGTCCTTGAAGTCTTTGGACATTCGCTTCACCTCCTGCTTCCAACCGGTTCCAGGAAACCAGGAGGGCACATAGCGTACTAACAACCGTCAGTGTAAGGGGAGAAACAAAACCCACAGCTCCCTCAGGTTATATGTTGGCAAAAGGCATAGAAAAAGCATAGAAACAACCTACAAACGGGGAAAACATCGACCAGGTGAGCTCCAGGCATGGCTGACATGGCAAAATTCTCCATCACTCTCGTTACCAAGGAGAGGAGTGGATCCTCCTTGAAACTTTCGGTGCTGTAGCCGTAGGTCATCTGGAGGATGACCGAACCAACCTCTCTGATGAGAGTTGACTGTTAGTCTCATAGCATATTCAACAGATCCTCTCCCGATAGGAACTGCATCGACTGACTTTTTGATGTGGGCCTCCAAGTTCTCCGGATCATCCAACAAGTGCAGGAGAAAGTGGGCTACTTCGGCCTCTTGCAGCTTGTCGAACTGGCTTGCTGCCGCTCTCGTACCGATGATGCGGGCAAAATGTTTGCGACGGAGGCGCGGTTCCTCGTTGTATTGCAGACTGCCAGTATTATGCGCGAATCCGGCCCTGGTCGGTGTTAAAGAGAACCGCTACGCAAGGTGGCACCGCAGATACATGTATGAAAGACGGAGATGAGGTTCTCATTCTGTAGGATAAGTCAAGTCACCCACTTTTCGCCCACCCCTGCATTTCGCCCACCCCAAAAATGCCGCCCAGCCACCCATTTATTAGATATCCTCCAAGTTCAAACTATCACCACTTTTTCCAACCTTCATCAAATTACTTCATTTTTTCAGGATATCTTCTTTATCATACAATAGTCTAGTATACCGAAAATAAGATCAATCAGGCGATAGAAGATATTGCAAACAGCCTATCAACCAGAGATACCTCTAAGCGATGGGGTATACCACGATTAACCCTTCGATGTTGGCTCAGCGGCACCCAGAAGAGGTCAACTGCTTTTGAAGACCTCCAGCGACTATCCCATGACCAAGAGGCCAAGCTAGCCAGCTAGGTACAAATTCAGGCTAACCTTGGGCTCCTACCAACCCATCAACAACTAAGGGATTTCACCTATCGCATACTACATGCCATAGGGGATACCCAACCTCTAGGCAAGCGATGGGTAGCTAGCTTCCAGCGCCGCAACCCCTCTATTAAGGTCTAGAGAAGTCATTCTATTAATTCTAGGTATATAAATAGAGCATCTACTAAGGTTATCAGGGACTGGTTTAAATATCTTGCAATGCCTTGTATCACTACTATCAACCTATCTAATAGATATAATATAGATAAGACTGGCATCCTTAAGGGCAAGGGAGATAATAGGCTAGTACTAAGTAGGTTAGAGATAACCTTAGTAAGGAAGAAGTAGCCTAGCTTATAAGTATAGGTATCTATTATCAAGTATATCTCTATAGTAGGCAAGGCACTATACCCTCTAGTTATATATAAGGGTAAGACAGTCTAGTAGTAGTGGTTTCCTCTTAACCTTAGCTTATATAATAGATAGTAGTTTATAGTAATAGAGAATAGCTAGACTACTAATACTACTACTATTAAATAGTTAGAAAAGGTCTTTTTACCCTAGACTACCCCTAAGGATAGAGAGGCAAGGCTGCTTATCCTTAATAACCATAGAAGCCATATAATAACAGATTTTATATAGTTATACTATACCCATAACATTCATCTATTATTCCTTCTAGCACATACCTCTTATATCCTTCAGCCACTTAACCAGTCAGTCTTTAGGCCTATAAAGTCAGCCTATCACAAGGAGCTAGGGCATCTTACTCAGTAGAATAATTCTACTATTATAAGCAAAAGGTAGTTTATTTCATACTATTATAAGGCAAGACTGGCTAGTCTAACAGCTACCAACATCAAAGTAGGCTAGAAATATACTGGGTTATGGCTTGTTTTAATAGCAAAGCCTCTTATAAGTAGGCTACTACTCCAGAAGTTAACATCATCACTTCTGCTACCAACAACACCAATTAATAAGCGTAAAAGAGGTGCCTATGAGGGCCAGGATGCCCAGAATAACCAGGAAATCAATAGCTAGACATCTACAGTAAAGTAGTCTACACCAAGGAAGCAGAAGGATCTTAATAACCAGTTACGCTTATTCAGCCAGCTAGATCAAACCTTCTATACACAACAACTACTCTTTAAGAAGGTAAAAAAAGGCTTCCAAGAGCAAGCCTTCTAGCTAGCTACTGCAAGACGTCAAATACAGGTCCTCTAGTCTAAGGTTAATAGTAGTGTGCCTAGGAAGAGGAAGGCTATTGTACTAGACCCAAACACGAAGTTCGCGACAATCAAAGAGGTGTGGCAGGCCCAAAGTAAGGCTGGCGATGTAGAGGATAGTCCAGATGAATCCAGCGTATCTGAATTACCTAGTAAGGCTAAAAGTCTCATTGTTGTAGCATCCAAAAAGTGTTGATAGTCAATATAATAAAGTGGTGGTTGGCATGATGGCGATGTTTGAGGGTGGGCGAAATGCAGGGGTGGGCGAAAAGTGGGTGACTTGACTTACCCCGCACTCACAGTTCCAGAAATGGTAGTCCAGGTCGCCCGGAAAACGTCAGAGACTGTTTCTCAAAGAGATCGACCGCGACCTGAGCGTCGTTGAGAATGACGATTGTCTTGCCTAGTACGTCGACGGAACTGATGGGACCTATCATAGGAAGTATCGTTCAGTTACAATCTAGACATTCAGAGCTACACCATATCTGTTGAACGAGCAATCTTAGCTATTCATACCGTACAAGTCTTTGTGCTTGACCCAATGGTAAGGCGCGAATGTGCCCCGAGGAGGCAAGTCTCGTAGGTTTCCTATGAGAGGGAGACCTTTTGGGCCGGGTGGCAAGGGGTGAAGTCTGGCATTCTTCCTTGCTTGGAATAGCTTGCCGATGACAAAAATGACCACCAAGCTGGTGCTGAAACCGATAAGTAATGGCAAACTTCCCATCGCGAAAGCCGATAGGCAGACTACGACAAGTTGGAGATGCAAGTTGGAGATGAAGCTAAGGGGCAGACCAAAGATTACTTGGGAGTAACGATCATGTCTGAATGCGAACGAGTGCCTTTATGTACGCGTACTTCAGAACTTTGGCTTGGGAAAGTTGCAGTCGGTACGCTGATAAATTGCTAACCGCCAACTTCTTATCACAATCTTGCCGCGCAGAATGCAGGGTTTGTGATTGGTATTAGACAAATGACGTACATGCTCACATGCTATTCCTGCAGTCAGCTTACCCTCTCGGTAAATCCTGACAGTACCACCTTCGCCAAGGGGTAGAGCTAAAACACGGGGAAAGAAAGAAAGATGGGTAGATTGGTTGGTTCACTAGCTATGGCCAAAGCATGGCCCCCGTCTCTCGCCCGCTCCATGATACATGGTCCGCGCGTGTGACATTCTTGGCCATATGGCTACCCGCTGCCTCCCTGCATTCGTGCGAAATCGGTATGAATATTCCGATGAGGTATCGCCTCACTTCGGGCACCTCGAACCTTTTCAGTTCAGGTTATTGCACATACCGCCTGTTCAATAGGCCAAACTCGAATAGGGCTCGTACATCCTGATATATTCGGGAGGGAAAAGAAGAATAGTTCTAGACCACCATAAGCAGGATAGACATTCGCTCGGTACGTGGTATCAATCACGGTACGTCTAACCTAATAACCAGCACCTGGCCTGTGCCCTATCTCTGTCTTCTAATAATACGGTATGGATAGACAACTCAGATCAACTGCCGAATCAGATATCACTTCAACCATGGCGCGAATCTCCCCGTATTACCCGTACGTCAGCGATGGCGACCAGTCACAACCCTGGCGGTGACGGACCTGTCAGCCACATGATGACTTGCATGGAGTCCGCTAAGGTTGTTATAAAGCTTGAGCCTCGAGGAACACTGCACGTAAATATCTTCCTCCAGCGACATTGCTTGCCGTAGCCAGGCGTACAAAAGGCGGCTGGAGCAGGGCTATGATTTTGTCCCTCTTCATTAACCTCGTATCACCTATCCTCACTGCCAAACACATACAAACGCTTTTATAATTCCCCTGTAACCTGCCATGAAGAACCGACTAGAGAGAGGTTCCGGACGGTGAGAATCATGATGGCGTTTGTTTGTGGTTCGCAGTGAGAATGGTTGATGTGAAGCCGATGGAGAGGAATGGATGATGTGAGGTTGATGGAAAGGAAAGGTCTGATATACGTAGCTGTAAAGAATCCAGGTTAGCAGGAGCAATGTTGTAAGAATACAGGCTAGCAGGGGTATTGTTTCTCGAGGTTCCTGTTTATAACTCCGACGCTAGCATCAGACAAAATGAAGTGTTGCATGTGAGCCTGATCTCCAGGGTCATAGCCCGCTGTCAATTCGGAGACTGCAGCAGAGACGTATATGTAGCATGTTGTTGCTTTTTGACAACATTCCTTATGTGAAAAGTCCACTCACAAAGACAAGCTATTCAGGAGTGATACTTTCATGAATGGATTTCTAGGGACATCGTGTGGGGGCGGCAACATAACAACACACGATCGTCGATGGCTGTGATACATGATCCGCCAGAGGGATGATACTTCTGGTGCCGGGGCGCTAACAGGAAAGCGAGAGTGGCGGAGCCTCTGACATTTGCACCAAATTTCCTGACTTTAGACGAAGACCAGATTTACACCATATTGCTAGTTGTTTGTATCATTGATCTCCTGAAAACCCATGCTAGAACTGCCGTCTGGAAAGGAAAAGCTCTACAAATGTTTCCCTTGCTAAAGCTTCTGGATGCCAAATTCGCCAAGTATCAAAATGCGCTCCATCATTCAATTCCGGCCTTCGCCCCTTCCTCTTGCAAACCTACTTACTGACCTTGAAAACAATTCTCTTGGTGGGAGTGGGCAGATCAGTGCTAGTATCCTCCTCAACATCTGCTGACTTCTCCATGGGAAGCTGATCAGAGGCAACAACACCTCCGGTGTGCTTAGGGCCCTCCTTGAGGGCTTCAGCAACATGTTTATTGGCCTCGGAATCGTAGGAACCTTTCAGGCTAATCAACAAACGATCTGTGAAGTAAAATGGGTTCGTGGAAGTTTGATCAAAACCATCTTTCTTGACCTTGACAGCCGCGGGCTTTCTGATGGCCAGTGGCATCTCCTTGGAAATGGCCTTACTGTCATTTGAGCCCTGAGAAGGGAAGACACCGTTGACTTCCTTTGTGATTGGAAGTTTGGTGATTGCGTTTGTGAGTGATTGAACTCCAAAGGATAAAGATTGAGCTTCAGCCAAAAGGTTAGTCAGAGTGAGCTTCTCGTCAACATGTGTGTTTCCGACATCGTCAGCAGACTTTGTGAAGCTCATTACCATCTTGTTGACAGTGACTGTACGGCGCAGAAGAGTTGAGTAAACCGCTTTGTCAACAAGTATGTGGCCCTGGGGTACCTCAACCACATGGCCGGCTTTGGCGTTGTCTGACCCACACATATCTTTGTTACCGTCTTTGTCTTTGTTGGAAGTGTTGACCATGCTACTCAACGGCGGTCCTTTGGTTTTCTTGATCTGAGACTTGAGCCTGGTAATCTCAGCCTTGAGTCGTCGAGCACTGCTGCCATGAACAGCCATAGACTGCGGCTCGAGATCGGAGTCAGACTCCTCCATCTTGCACATTGCGTTGTCTTTCACCTTGCTGGGTGTCTTGTTCGGGTTCGGAGTCTCGGGAAAGATGCGAAAGTTGGGCTTGAAAGGTCCCGGAGAAATCGCCCTTTTATTCTTAGGGGTGCTTGGGTTGACAACAATGGACTCAGAAGTAGCTGGCATAGTCTTGATCTTGGTCTCGGTCGGCTTTATAGCACTTGTCTTCTGGCGCTTTTTTGGAGGGGAGGTCGTGGCTGCGAGCTTACGCTTGGCCGTCTTTCCAGGCTGCTTAGGTGTCTCTGGACTTTTCTCGACATTCAGAGAGTCACAAGTGCCAAACTTTGGGTCTGGCTTGATCTCAGAGCTTGCTCTCTTGCTGGCACGGGGCTTATGATGGCGAGGCATAGTGAAAGGTGTACCAAAAGTGTTCGCGGCTTCCAAGAACGTGCTGACTTGAAGACGTTGCTTGCGAGTAATTGGCCGCAATATACATGGAATAGTTCTGTTCATAATCATCCAAGGTTAGTAATTGAACCACGAGAAGGTCAAAAGTGGTGTCTCAAAAGAGAGTTACCTTGTGTGAATCACAGTCAGCCTAACCAAAAGAGAAAGGATCTTGGCCAGTTGTTTGTGGAAGGATTGTTGACCAAGGTGAAGGTACTCGGGCTGTTGTTTGCAAGACGTTTTGCTGAGCAATTTGGATTGAGGTGGCATGAGGTGAGGTCATGTGATGGAAATTCCATAAAGATGGCGAGGAAAGAGCGAGGAAGGAGTGAGCCACAGTGAAGTTTGGCACAAGCGCAAACGGAAGGTACGAAAGACCAAATGCTCTTGGTGCAGGTTTCACAGTCAGGCCTGTCATTGTCCAATGCGACGGAAAGTCTAGGCTTACCTGGCTTATTCCATCTCCATCGTTGCACAGCATAAATCAAGGACAATGTCCTTTGAACCTAGGTAGTTTGGGGGGATGAAAGCCTAGCTATGGAGAGATTTTCAGTGCATCGTACACCTGCTCTGATTTTCCGGACCATATGAATTGTTGTGATAGAATCCAAATAGGTCAACAACGCAAACAAAACCATGTGTCCAGGGCCATGATGTGTCTTGTTAGAGGCTGTGTAGTACCGAGTAAAGGAGTCAGTGGGAGGGCAGTTAGGGGTTACTAGTGACTATTATTCCAATCTGTCTCCTATCTAAACCTTGATGCTATTGTAAAAACCCCTTTTGTGTACCCTTTAGTATAACGTTATTCTATTCCATGGTGCCCCCCAGGCCCCACCTGGTGCCCTACTAGCCCTAAAGCTGGTACTACTTTTAGAAACCTAATACAATCCCCCCCCTCTGAGGTCCTATCCTTAGGACCTAGTGGTTAATTAATCAGCCCCTTTATTAGTACCCTAGTACTCTACCTATAATATTGCTTATACTTTAGTAGAGTCTAGAAACTCTACTAGGCTTAGTAGATTATTAAATAGGTAGTTATCTCTCTAGCTAATTACTTACCTTTAGCCTTGCTCTTGTTTTATAGTAGCCTAGTATAGCTAATAGCCCCTCTAGTATCTTACTAAGCCTAGCTATTCTATACTTAGGGTATGAGTCTTAGGCTCTTGTTACTATTAGTAAGGGGCTACCTACTCTACTATAGGGGTACCTTACTTACTTATAGTATTACTTTAGTTACTTACTTCTTTCTCTCTCTTATAGCCTAGTATTCTATTATTTATAAAGTAATATAGTTAGCTTTTATTACTTATATCTTTATTTCTCTAGTAGCTAAGCCCTAAGTTATATTGTTCTTAGTATAATAATAAGGGTATACTTTATAGTAGTAAAAGAGGTACTAGTACCTCTCTAGTACTTTCTATCTCTTTTTTCTTCTAAAGGTATTATTATTTCTTTATAGGCTAAAGTTATTATTATTACTTACTTATATATATACTACCTAGTAGAATAGCTAGGCCTACCTTCTTTTTTTTTACTTTTTACCTATTTTTCTTTTTTTCTTTTTTTTCTTTATAATATCCTTATATTTTTTTTATTATACCTTTACTACTATAGTAGTAATAATAGTACTAGTAATAGTAATACTAGTAGTAGTACTAGTACTAGCTACTTCTCTACTACTGCTATTATATTCTCTATATCTCCTACTAATCTTACTATCCTAGGTAGCTCTAGTACTCTCTCTAATCTCTCTCTAGTAGCTCTCTCTACTAATAATACCTATTCTAATACTTCTAGTATTATTAACTTTACTATTATATATAAGGTCTCTTACTATTACTACCTTTAGGCTATAGTAAAGTAGTAGTTTAATATAAAAGATACTATTACCTATCTCTTTTACTATATTAAGACCTAGAGTATATATTTATCCCTTTAGTACCTCTCTACTATCTCTCTACTATTCTAACTATTCTAGCTACTAGTAATAAGTACTTCTACTACACTAGCTAGTATAGTAAGCCTTATATCCCTATAAACTTATCTCTCCCTCTACTATTACTGCTCCTATAGCTATTAATCTACTACTAACCTATAGCAGGCCTTGTATATTACTACTACTACTACTCTTATTCTTAAGGTAGTTTTTAAGGACCTCTATAAAGAGACTAACCTCTACTTCTATTACTACCTTATAAGTATATATATACCTCTATACTCCCCTAGTACCCCTTAGCCTAACTCTTTCTAGGAGGAGATTAAGAAAGCCTAGCTTATAAGCCTAAAAGCCCTTTAGATAAAGGCCTCTAATATATTAGTCTCTAATACTAAGTATAAGGTAGTATAGAAAGAGAAGGAGTAGCTTCTCTACTAGTATAAGGTTCTTACTCTTAAGGGTGCTTACTTTACTATAAAATAGTAAGCTAAGTAAGCTAAGTTACTAGCTAAGAGTGCTAAGATTACTACTACTACTACCTAGGACTAGGTTATTATACTCTATAAGTAGACTAAGACTATTAAAGCCTAAAGCACTCTTTTCTCTAACTAGACTAAGTCCTATACCTATATTATATATCCTTCCCCTACTCTAGTACCCCCCTAGTACTCCCTTATAGTATTAATAATAGCTTCTAGTATATTAGTAAGATTAACTTCTAGGCTAGTAAATTAGATCTTAGAAAAAGTACTACCAATAATAATAAGGAGGAGTCTAACTAGTAGGCTCTAGTACTTTCTATATACCTCTCTAGTACCTTGCTAATACCTCTCTATTATTTATTTAGTTAGTTATTTATCTTTAAGCTTAGAATACCTAGCTCTTAGGCCTCTTTACTCTCTAGCTCTAGTATTAAAGGGATAATAAAACCTAGCTACCTTATAGCTATATAATTATTAACTTAGTTTCTCTTTAATAGGCCTTTAGTAATCCCCTATTTATAATCCTACTATAGTTCTTTTACTATATTTTACTATAGTTCTTAAGAGTTCTCCTTCTCTTTATACCCTTACTACTTTATTAGATACTATTAGTTTCTCTAGTGGCCCTTATATATAACTATTCTCTCTACCTAGTATATATCCTTCTCTTCCTTCTTAATAGAGACTACCTATAGCTTTACTACTACCCTATAGAACTTCTCTAACTATAATAATAAGAATATATTATAGATATAGTATTATATCCCTAAGTTAAGCTTATATACTTTTCCTTTACTAACTACTTATATAACTATAAATAGCCCTAGATACTTATCTAAGAGCTTCTTTATAGGGTACTTTTGCTATATAAACCTTACTAATAGTAGGACCTTCTCTCCTACCTTAAATACTACTATAGATTGCTTTATGTTATACTACCTCTTGTAGTTCTTGTTAGCTGTCTCTAGTATCTAGAGGATTGCGGCCTGCTGGCTCTATAGCTACTATACCTGGTCTCTTGCTAATAGGACCTCTGTTAGTAAAGCCCTTTCTAGCTTTGTGTTATTTGCGTTATATAGTATGTAGCCTATTAGGGCCTCTACTAGTACTATTTAGATTATACTATACTAAGTACTATTATAGATAAATTTAGCTATTAGTAGCTACTTTGCTTAATTATCTTATTCTAGGCTATAGAAAGCCTAAAGAAAGTACTTAATATTCTAGTTTTATTACTCTATCTAGCTATCTATCTATAGGTAGTAGGCTATACTTAGTCTCTACTTAATAGCTAGTAGGTAGTATATTACTAATTAGAAATAGGTAGTGAAAAGGGATCCTTAGTTAGATATTATTACTACTAGGATATTAAATTATAAGAATACCCTTTTAACTAAGAGGAATACTAACTAGTCTACTATTAGAGTCTTCTATATAGGTATATATAGTATATACTTTATAAGTTAGTTTACTATAACTAGGATACTATTATAGCTCTCTCTAGTAAATCCTTTTAACTTAGGTAGCTTAGTAATAAAATCTAGGGTAACCTATTTCTATAGTTAACTAGGTAGTAATAGGGGTACTAGTTCTCTATAGAATAGGTAGTAGTATAGCTTTATCTATTAATAAGTTATATATATCTAAATATACTCTATTATATCCTTCTTTATTAATCTCTAGAAGAATATCTATCTAATCCTTTTAAGTATATAGGTTACCTCTAGGTACCCTCTAGCTAGCTTATTATAGAATACTACTATAATCTTTATCCTTAGTATATACTCTTCTAGAATAACTACCTTACTCTTATACCTAAGGACCCTGTTCTCCTCTTCTGACTAGTTATCCTCTAGCTTTTGCTACTCCTTAGAGGTAATTACCTTATTAGCTTACTATACTACTATAGTTTCCTCCTCTAAGCTTAGAGTAAGTTCTTTTAGTAGTAATAGGTATACCTTTATTAACTTACTACTAATAAATACTACTACCCTCTAGGTAAACTTACTTAGGAAGCTTTCTAGGAATATACCCTATACCTCTTAGTCTTCTATACCTAAGGGCTAATAGTCTAGCTACTGTAATAGCCTATTAGCTATATTCTTCTTTTCTAGCTAGTAGTTAATCTTAAAGTTAAAGAGAGATAGGTTCTAGAGTAACCTTGCTTACTAACTATTAAGCTAGGGCTTACTAGTAAGGTAGTAGTATCTTAAGTAGTCTATTAAGAATATAATCCTACTCTAGGTATATAGGAGGTAGTGCTTTTAGTATATAGCTATCTCTTAGATTATAAGTAGCTTAGCCTCTAGCACACTATACTATAGTTTAGTACCCTTTAGCTTCCTAGATAAGAAGTTAATAGAGTATTACTGGTCCTCTACTAGCTATAATAGGATAGCTCTAATTATAAAGTTTAATATATCTATCTCTACTTATATTAGTAGTACTAGGTTAAAGTGCTATAGGATAGAGGCTTAGGTAAATATAACTTAAAGCTTGTAAAAGGCTTTAATTACCTCTTTGGTTATTACCTTCTTCTCTACTATCTTAGCTATTAGTTAGTTTATAAGGGGGGTATATACCTTAGAGTAGTTCTTAATAAAGTACTAATAGAACCCTATAAACCTAAAAAAGACCTATATATCTTTAATACTAGTAGGGAGTAGCTCCTAAGTAATTGCCTTTATATAGTCCTACTCTATAGTAATACCCTTTAGGGATACTATAAACCCTAGGAACCTAATTATCTTAGTATAGAAAATATACTTCTCTAGGTTAGTATATAAGCTAGCAGTATCTAACTAGTATAGTACCTCTTTTACTACCTCTATATAGTTAGCTTTATCCTTAGTAAAGATTAAGATATTATTAAGGTATATAATATAGGTAATATCTACTAACCTAGCTAGGGTATTGTTTATATATACTTAAAAGGTTACTAGTATATTAACTAGCTTAAAAGGTATAATATAGTACTTAAAGTACTTATACTATATCTAAAATACTATTTTCTACTTATTACTAGTATAGATCCTTACCTAGTGGTATATATCCTTAAGGTTAAGCTTAGTAAAATACTTTACCTCTCCTAAGTAGTTAAGAATCTCTCTAATTAGTAGTAGTAGTATATAGTTCTTAACTATAACCTTGTTAAGGCTGTAATAGTCTATATAGAGGTATAACTTACCTCCCTTGTTTAGTATAAATAGGATTAGCACCCCTACAGGGCTCTACAAGGGCTAGATCTACCCCTTGCCTAGTGTGTTATTAATATACTTTCTTAGCTCTTCTAACTCCTTCTCTATAAGGGGGTAGATAGGGCTAAATAGTAGTTCTACCTCTAGCTTAAGGTTCATAGTATAGGAGTAACCTTTATCCCTAGCTGGTTTAGCTGCTAGGTTTATATTGAATATATATACCTATTCTTAATATTCTTTTAGTAGCTTAAATCCCTTTATCTCCTCTCCCTTTTCTCTCTCTACTATATAAGGTAGTAGCTCTAGTACCCCCTTAGCTCCCCCTATATATAGGTAGTAGACTAAAGGGTTATATACTAGTATTACTACTACCTCTCTTTATGCCCTCTTTAATACCTTTCTTCTTTAGATAAGTTATAAATAGCCTTCTTCTAATAGGTAAGTTTATTTAATTATTACCTACTTAAGATTTAGCTATGCCTTTTACCCCTAGGGGATCTCTAGGATAGTATTATATATGCTTATGTTACTTACCTAGTAGGTATAGGACTATACCTTTCTTACCTTTATATTATCTATTACTTCTGTTACTAATACTACTGCTTTATAGTTAGGTACCTTGCCTCTCTATATCCTTACTAACCCTGCTCCCTCTCTATAAACCTCTAGTAGTACCTCCTTATATAATATCTTCTAATATATATTATTCTTATCTGTTCTAAGGTTAATTAATACCCTTTCTTTTCTCTATATACTAGCTACTCTAATATAGAAGTCTACTTTAAAGTAGTAATATAGTTTCTCTTTCTAGAGGATCTATATACTATTAACCCCTATAGCTACTAGCTAGGCTACCAGTATGCAGCACCTACTTATATAATAAGGCTAGTTATACTTATAATACTTCTTCTTTATATACTCTATTAATATACATTCTAGCTTACTATAGTTAAAGTATATAAGAGAGCTTTAGGAGTACTTTAGGGGTTATCTATACCCTTCTTATTTCTACTTAACCTATAGCTTAGGTATAAGTATATATATAGCTACCCTAGGTATTAAGACTAACTATTACTCTTCTAATTTATTTAAGGGAGTAGCTAACACTAGCGCTAGGGTAATAGCTAGGGTTTACTAGTTCCTTCTCTCTTATAGCCTTTACTAGTCTTCTATTATTATCTTAGTATATATCTTTATAAGTATCTCTACCCTTTTTACTACATTATTTAGCTTTTTATAAGTAGCTAGTAGCCTATGTGCTAGGATATAGCTTTATAAGTCTAGGAGTAGTTAGTTTAAGATATAGACTACCTACTATCTCTTTAATTAGAGGTCTAGAATCTCTACCTTAACTATTTTATACTAGTTAATAAATTACTAGTATGTTTACCTAGGTTTTTACTATATCTTATCTAGCTCTATGGCTGTGCTAAAGGTCTGTATATTATTATTAGTAATACTATTATAGAGCTAGGCCTCTATTTGTTTCTAGGTAATTAGGCTAATATTACTACTATACTAGAGGTTGATATAGCTTCTCTAGCTATATAATAGATTACTTTCTAGGTAGGCCCTTATAAACCAGACTTTACTCTTATTAGCTATAAATTCTTCCTTAGTAATAGAGAATTAGCCTTATAACTTAAAAAAGAAGTCTTTAAGGTTATTCTAGTTACCCCCCTTATATTAGATAGAGGCTAACTACTTAATAAGGGTATTAGTATATAGGTACTTAGGCTCTAGCTAGGTAGCTATAGGTTCTCTACTAGCTATATATATATTATTAATAGACTCTCTATTTCTAAGGGCTATAATTTATTTAATTATCTTTCTCTTTTTTACCTTAGCTACTTTATTATTAAGAAGGGCCTTTAGCTACTCCTTTGTTAACCTATTAAGGTTAGTTATATATTACTCCTCTGCTGCGGTCCTACTAGTATCTAGTATAAGCTACTATATTACTAGGCTGCTTTACTAGGTAATAGATTAGGATTAGGTTAATTATACTAGCACTATTACTACTCTAATAGTTAGTATACCTATAAATAGGGAGAGATTAGAATGTATTAGAGGCTATATAGTACTAAGTAAAGGAGTTAGTAGAAGGGTAGTTAGGGGTTACTAGTAACTGTTATTCCAATCTATCTCCTCTCTAAACCTTGATGCTATTGTAAAAACCCCTTTTGTGTGCCCTTTGGCATAACATTATTCTGTTCCGTGGTGCCCCCCGGGCCCCACCCGGTGCCCCGCCGGCCCCGAAGCCGGTACTAGTTTTAGGAACCTGACATGTCTCAGATGGCCCAAGTGATGGGCCACAGGCTCACAGCAAGTTTACTGAACCTGGACTTTGAAGATATGGATCAACAACATTGTGCTGATCACATGGCATTGGATATTACAGTCTATGAGAAACACACTTTTAATGGACTCGACTCGTTCGAAGTTGAAGGTTTCAGCGACGGAGTGGACGCTTGTTTCGGGCAAGATTTTGAGGAGGGGAGAATCATGTCCAGTCTATCATTAATAGTCGAGTCGAAGAAGATGGATTCTGTAGGGAGAGTACAGTCTGACATAGATAATAGATCACAAAGTAACAACAAACCTACAACCTCTTTTCTGTCTCTTGGGGTGGCTGTCTCGGGCTACATTCTGGGTAGCATTTCTAATTTTAGGTACAAAGCTATTCCAGGTTTCTGGAAAAAGGGAAGGGAAGCAAAACAACAGATACAGGAAATACAGGCCATGAGACTTGATATTCCCCGCCAGGAAAGAGAAACTGATTAGGTACGATTGAATGATGACTGGTTTTGTTCGATTAAATCGTCCTTATTGTCAGCTTCTAACGATGTCTTGACTTCCGACATGGTCATGTTAGTCCCCAGAGTGGGGCACACGTGACGTTGAGGGTGACCCCGTCTGGGGAGGTGGGTACATTTCAACCCGACTGATAAGGTACCTTATCGTTGGCTTATCGATGTTGATCGTTGATCTGGGCCACCGCAATTGACTTTACTGGTGGTACCTTGATGGCTTCGGTAGCTGATGTTCCTCATGTACGACTCAGACATAGGTACCTCAGGTAAGTACCTACTTTCAAGGTAAGGTGACTAAGCCCTAACAACGTCACCCCGGAACGCTGCCGGTGTCGGAGGTACTCCAAGTTTTCCCCGCCAAAGGAGGGGCACCGTACAGTCACCAAAGATTTTTGCAACCATCTGCGACACCTGTGACCTGTTTGCAAAGCTTCTTGGTCAACTGTTTCCCCCCATTCAATCATCCTACTCAATTCGGAAAGGTCGCTATAACCAATCGCAATGGCGTCTCAAAAGTAAGCCAAGACACCGTTCACCGTTCCTCTGCAGTCCGGCATCCCTCGTGCTGACTTACTTGCCTGTCTATCAGAGTGTTGATGCTCGGTGCGGGGTTCGTCACTCGCCCGACTCTCGACATCCTCTCTGAATCTGGCATCTCCGTCTCTGTTGGTTAGTCGTGGCCACACCTACACCTGCAAGTTCATCTGCTGAGCCTTCCATAGCTTGCAGAACGCTCGAATCTGCCAAGGCCCTCTCGGCTGGTGTCAAGAATGCCAACCCCATCGCGCTCGATGTCACCGACGACAAGGCCCTGGACAACGAAGTCGCAAAGCACGACCTGGTCATCAGCCTGATCCCCTACACGTTCCATGCTACCGTTATCAAGTCTGCCATCCGCCAGAAGAAGCATGTCGTCACAACCAGCTACGTGTCCCCCGCTATGCTTGAGCTCGACCAGGCTGCCAAGGATGCCGGCATCACCGTCATGAACGAGATCGGCCTCGGTGAGTTTTCTTCAACAAGGGCTAGCTGAAACCCGCACGTTTACAGGAGCTAACCATTGCCTTTTACTCACAGACCCCGGTATCGACCACCTGTGTAAGAATCGACCCAAGAGCCACGCGGTTAACGAAATCACCAACTGACTTATCAGACGCCGTCAAAACCATCGAGGAGGTCCACAAGGAGGGCGGAAAGATCACCTCGTTCCTGTCCTACTGCGGTGGCCTCCCGGCACCGGAGAGCTCTGGAAACCCTCTAGGATACAAGTTCTCATGGTTAGATACCCTTTAGTATTCGTCGTTTTCGTTGCGCAAACGTTCGGTGTTACCACGCCTGGAAGCCCTGGAAGCTGCGCCTCGACGCTAGGATTTATCATACTGACGAGAGCATTCAGGTCTCCCCGCGGCGTCCTCCTCGCGCTCCGAAACGCCGCCAGCTTCTACCAGGATGGCAAGGTCGTCAACGTGGCAGGACCCGGTAAGAAGCGGGAACAGCTGCGAAAGGCGTAGAGTATTTGAAGCTGACTCCATTCAAGATCTCATGGCCACTGCCAAGCCGTACCACATCTACCCAGGTGCGTAGCCCCGCGTCTGAGTTCTGCAGGCGGCCCCCATGCGAAGTCCACTGGAATCCTAGTCCAAGGGCGCAGAATCGCTGGCGTTAGCACCTTTCACTGACATAATTTGCGACAAAGGATTCGCCACCGTGGCATACCCCAACAGAGACTCGACAGGGTACAAGGAGCGCTACAACATCCCTGAAGCGCAAACCATTATCAGGTACAGTCAGGGACTCGGCTTCTCGCAGTATGCACAGAATCACTGACGTGTGTATGTGTACAGAGGTACTCTGCGGTACGCAGGTTTCCCCGAGTTCGTCAAGGTTCTTGTCGACATCGGTTTCCTCAAGGACGAGGAGCAAAGCTACTGCAAGGAGGCGACCGCCTGGAAGGAGGTCACGCGCAACATTCTGGGTGCTTCTTCTTCCGAAGAGGCAGAGCTCATCAAGGCGGTCTCGGCCAAGACCAGCTTCAAGGACGACGAGCAGCGCAACCACATCCTGGGCGGCCTCAAGTGGCTTGGAATCTTCTCCTCCGAGAACGTAAGTCCACCCATGCCCCCTTCAAGTCTGATATACCTGCCATGATTTGTTGCGTCCGGGTGTGCGCCGATGTGGCATCAACAAGTGAGCTGGGCTAACACAGTAGGGCTGAAGATCATCCCCCGAGGAAACCCGCTGGACACCATCTGCGCCACCCTTGAGAAGAAGATGCAATTCGGCGAGGGAGAGCGCGATATTGTTATGTGAGTCAAGAACCCCCGCATTTGTCCATGTCGAAGGTCCAAATCACCGGATTCGGGCGTAGCGTCACTCAAGCCATTTCTCCCCGTTTCAGATGGCGCTAACACCAGCAAAGCCTGCAACACAAGTTCGAGGTTGAGTTGAAGGACGGCACCAAACAGACCAGGCTCTCGACCCTTGTGGAGTACGGTAGCACCGACCCCAACGGCTACTCTGCCATGGCCAAGCTTGGTGAGTATAACACGTCCACGAAGGGCGAACCCTGCAACTAACTGAGCCTAGTTGGCGTTCCCTGCGCGGTTGCCGTTAAGCAAGTTTTGGATGGAACCCTTTCCGAGAAGGGTGTCCTCGCTCCCATGAGCAGCAAGATCAACGACCCTCTTATCAAGGAACTCAAGGTGAATACGACCAACTCGATGTCTGTTCAGCGGACTAACCCGTTGTGTGTGCGTCCAGGAAAAATACGGCATTTACTGCAAGGAGGAGATCGTCGGCCAGTGAACTTTCCCAGCCACGTTGCCAATGGACGATTCCTGGGCAACGAGGTGGACTTCCAGTGCTATGATAGACCCCAAATAAAAGTAAAAGTTGCATTTCGCCAGACGTCTGTGAATCTATCCAAGCGGAAATAATGCTCACCTTTTCCCCGTTGCAGCATGGTAGGCTGCCGAACTTCGCACAGTTCATCAGTATGCTTGCCTGCGAACGGACATGATTACCCTTGATTGGTTCTTCAAAATTAGTCCTTGACCAGCCCTGCGGAGCGGACGCATCCCGAAGAGAAATACTGACACAAGACTTCTTGCTCATTGCTAGGAGAGCCCCTTGTTCTGGGCTCTGGACGCCTCCGTGATGCGTAGATGGTGGTCGATGTGGGTCAAATGTCCGCATCTTTGACTCGATCGAAGTTGGTTAGCCGAGTCCTTGCGGTTGCATCAGGGCACCTTCGCGAGTTAGCAATCAGCGCAACGCAGGGTGGTGAGACATCATCAAAGCTAGCGAGTTTCATCGGCGCTTGTCGTGGTATACACCATCATGACCGAGCGAGGAGGGAGAGTCTTTTCGCGGACTCGCTGGACCAGAGGCAAGACCAGAGAGGCAGAGAGAGTGTCATGATTTCACGTCACAATTCCTGATTAAGACGTGCTCAGAAGGTGAAGTCAAGCTCGGAAAACGTCCTAGACCAAAGGGATCGGCTCTCCTACATGTCGTTGTCGTTCCATCTTCACGTCCTCAGTTTTCAAAAAGTAGGGGTTCTCGCTGGAATCACTGGCCCCCCGTTACCGTCACAGAATCACTCCATTTACAGCAATGCAACAGGAACATATGTCTTAGTCCTGGCATAACCCATCAGGTGAAGTCGGGATGACACGATTGCATTTGTAGCCGTTGCTGTTTATGTATAATTGGGGATGACCTTGAGTCACTAGGCTAGCCAACCTTGAACACACAAGCAGAGTCAAAATGTCGGTAAACGCCGTGGACAAGCAAAGAAACCATCGTCCGGACAAAGCAATTGACTGTGAGGGTATGTAAG
Source organism: Colletotrichum echinochloae (assembly GCA_016618095.1). Lineage (NCBI taxonomy): Eukaryota > Fungi > Ascomycota > Sordariomycetes > Glomerellales > Glomerellaceae > Colletotrichum > Colletotrichum echinochloae. The sequence continues at coordinate 2,414,078 of JADEZT010000009.1, forward strand.
GGGCCACGATACGGAGGACAGGCACTGATTATCGTCTCGTTTGCCTTCTGTGGGTGGTGTGTTAGCCGGCTCCAAGAAAAGGATGCTGCAAGCCATCAGCTCACCAGTCATAGCCACCATCTTCTGAATCTATATCCTATCGCCTTTGTCTCTTGTGGCAGGTGCCCTCTCTCAGGGTGTCTGGCCGTCGTGGTTGATCTTGTAGTGCTGCGGCTCTGTTAGATGAGCTCACGTAGGCAATGGGCCACCCTCGGCCGGAACACTCACGCGATTACGCGAACTCTTATGGAGAAAGGTTCTGGAGCAGTTGGCGAACCCGCAAGAAAACCGCTCGCCGCTGGCTTGGTTCGCGGAGCCCTTCGCAGGTTGGTCGGGGACAGTGTCCGAGTCGGAGGCAGGAGCCTTGGCCTTGGGGGCGGCTCGCTTGGCCGCGGAGCCCGAGAGGTTCGAAGCGGAGAGCTTGTTCGCAGAAGCAGAGGACTTGACAGCAACAGCGACGGGGGCAGGGGCAGAGACCTCCGGGGCAGAAGCCTTGGGGGCCGCGGTCTTGACGGCGGCCTTGACGGCGGTCTTCCCAGCAGCCTTGGCGACGTCCTTGGCAGCGGTGGCACTCGGGACAGCCTCCATAAGCGCCTCGGGTACAGCATCGGGCTCGCGTTTGATGATGTTGTTCTCGACGATGGTCTGCGTGGCGCGCAAAACCTCGTCGATGGGCTTACGCGACTTGTTGGCGACTTCCTCAAGGGCGTCGAGGATCATTTTGTCAAGGCGAGGGGCCATCCTAGGGGCCAAGTAAGCTGCGTGCTAGGCCGTAGGAAGCGAGTTTATATACTTACGTCATGTCTTCTGGTAATGATGTTGTTAGTTGTATTTGGTCTGAGCTTGCGAGAGGTGAGCGATGTAGGAGAAGTAGAGTATTGCTAGATGAAGCAAATCAAATCTTGCCCAAGAAGAGGTTGGTTGTTATGGGCGAATGAAAAGCATGGGATCCCTCGCTGGCGAGGAAGGAACAACTAGTTTCAGCCAAATAAGATGATGCGGGTGAGGACTCATCAATGCAGTGTGCGTCCTGTATTAATGAAAGTCGACGGCCTTCGAGATGATTCCCTGGAGGCCGCCACCACCACAAAGATCACAAGGCACGGGATATTGCGAGGAAAATGAGACTGAAATCGTCACTTACAGCTCACCTTTCACAGTTGAAACTATAAACAATGAACTGCGTAGTCGCACCAGTTGTCCTTACAGTGGCAGCTAAAATGACAGACATAACAGAAGGCACCGTAACATGCCACAACAGTGGAGCTAGTAGCATGGTGGCCTCTGTAGAGAGCATTCAGGAAAAAAGCAAAAGAGTTTTAGCGTGATCGAAGACTTGCAATTATTGAAATTCCAGACTTGAGAATGTCCTTGTCGTCTATGGGGTCAAAAGCTGAAGAACCTCACCATATTTGTGTTAAGGGCTATATCCATCTCAAGCTATTTTATGCCTAATGTCTTGAAAGATGTCTAGTAGACTACTACATATAGCCCAACATGGTTATAAAGCCTGTTGATTAGCAAAAGTGATAGAACACACAAGACTTACCTGTTTCTCACCGTTTTTGTATTCAAACAAGTGAACAAGTGAATCTCAAGAAAAGCTATAAGCTTCTTGTAGTGGGTGTCTGTTCAAAAAAGGGCTGCCGGACAGCAGTCCCTGGGTTTTCTGGTGAAAAGGAGAAAGGACACGAGTTTCGCCGATTCACAATACCCGCCCTGTTGGATAACGTTGTTCTCGCCTTCAAAGCAAGTCTCACGATGTCATTCACCCCATAGAGGACCTGGCCAGTATACCAGGCGGGCAGGGTTTGCAATTCACCCGGCTGGTATCGTTTGGTTGGTAATATAAGAGGCCTTTGATTGCGAGGAAAGTTGCTTTGAGGCTTTCTTCTTTCAACTAGCGACTTGATGTTTATCCTTCCTTGAAAAATATCGACATCTACTTCTTGAACTTCTCGGTGTTTGAGCACTGTTGGCGGTAAAGAAAAGAGTGGCATCCATCCAGCCAGTATTCGGCGTCTTTGGAACTCGGCATTGTCAGTGGGCGTATTTCGGCTCGATTTCGAGTCTGGTCTTTGCAGCCGAGATTCGGCAGATTCTTTTTTTGCTGACCTGAAGCACAGGAGAAGAAATCGAAGCAATGGTGAAAAGAAGAAGAGTTGAGCGCGTTGTTGGCGGTGGGAGTGATGGAGACGCGGCAGTGGGTGGAAGCCTCGTCCCCGAGGCTCCTGCCTCCTTCAACATCGCAACCGTCTCTGCTGCGAAAGCGAATGGCGCCCGGCAAAACTCGTCATCTCCAGTCGTATCGCCTCACTCGTCCGATTTCTTGGTTGGCGCTCAAGTGCCCGATACCACAGCAACTTTGCATGGTAGTCTGCAATCAGGATCTACTGAATCTCGATACTCAGCATCTCCTATACCCAACTCCCTCCTGGACAACGAACAAGCCGACATTGACTACCAAGCCGACTATTCCGACTCGTCTTGCGGAGTTGACAGCGACGAAGACGAGGAAGACTTTGAGGTATTATACCCGACCCCGCGCCTCCCTCCATGGCAAGTCACAGGCTGACAAGCGCATCCAGCAGACTCCCAAGATCAAATTGTCTGCCATCACATCGTCGACGATGGATCTAGACGAATCGTCCACGGACCCTTTTGTCGACAGGGCCACTCCGCTGAACGACACTCCCATCCTCATCAACCTGTCGAGTGCCCCCCAACCCAAATCGCCCGAGTTGGAGAGCGGATCATCGAGCCTCTCCTCGGTGCCCTCAACCCCCACCAAGGCTCCAGCGGAGCGACGTCGGCTATTGCCCGCCAACTCGAAATCTGCCGCGCTGCAAGAGGCCGCCCGGGAGCTCCGCTCGGTAACTGCCGAGTTCAAGGGTCTCAGAGCAGAGTACAAACGCGCCCGCGGCTTGTTCGAGCACCTCACGCGGGACGAGAATGCCACCTTGGAGATACTCGACGCCGCCGTCGACGCCACCAACGAACGCCTCGTGCGCGCCGTCGAGGACGACGAGAAGATCCAGAGCGGCAACCCGCCGAGAGATGTGCCGTACCCGCCCGAGATGATCCCCGGGCTCCTAGCGGCCACGGAGAAGGCAGAGGCGGACAGGGAGAACTGGTTCGCGGAAACCAGACGGCTGTTTTGGATTTTCGACACCATCGAGAGAGAGAAGCTTCCAGTGTTGAAGCGCAAGATGGAGGCGGTGCGGGAGAAAGAGGCCGCTGCAAAGGGGACGAGAGACGGTCAAGCCACCGCCGCCGCCGCCGCCGCGGTTCATAACCCCTTTGCGGCTTTGGGAACGCCATCGGACAGGGGAACCGCCCCCGGAAGCTCTCCTGCAACGGTTCGCCGCGTTCGCTCGGACGAGACGTCGACCGCTTCGCTGGCTACCTCTGATGCCAGCTACCAAGCTAACATTGTTCGCGAAATACAAGACGTCGCGCGACGAGCAACCGGAGACCCTGATTCGCCCATGAAAAAGTCTCGTGGCTGATGATATCCGGGGTCTTCCGAATCCAAAAGGGGCATCATCGGGGCGATTCGCGTTTCTGTCTGTGAGTTTCATCCCTTTCTACGAACGATGGTAGATTGATCGAGGAACCACAGAGGTGCGTCTTGATCTTGTTGTTCTTGTTGTTCGAACAAGCTTTGTGCCCATCTAACTCGAGATCAGATGCCCAATCAAGCTCGCTGTTGGCTCAAACGCCACCGCTGCATCTCAGACTGTTTGTAGGTGACGATCTCTTATCCATTTGGGTAATTACCACCTAGCTAACAACTTCCTCTGTGCAGTTGTCCATTGTCCAAGTACCGAGAATGAGCGTTACGCCATTTCCAAGAAAGTCACCCAAGCTTTGATGACATGATTCGCGGATGTCGGAGCCGAACCAAAAAACCGTCACCATTCGCTTCATGATCTTCCGCCAATGCACGAGCCAGCTGCAGATTGATTGCCCCCGCTCGCTTCCACTCCCGCGCTGCAAGCCAGCATCGGATGACCCCCCTTTCCCCGCATATTCGGACTCAATACTACAGTAGACGGCGACACTGTTACCGAGCTTCGGGGGTCATTGGGCATAGGTATTGGATTGCCTATTATGCGAGGACCCTGATGTGGGTTGGCGTGCGCCTCGGAGAGCAGCTGGATGATGAGCCGGCGGCGTGTGACGCGGCTGGTGGGATGGATAATACCACGTTGACTTTGGAGGATTACTACCGCTCAGGATACCAACAGGTACAGGTGTGTGGTCTCTGGACAGCACTATTGGACACGATGTATTCATTTGCGTAGTCTTGTCCGACATTATAGGGTGGAACAGCTCCACTAGCTTAACAATACCCTTTATCTGTACTACGTATGAGGAAGGCCCTTTTATGCTTGCAGGCTCATCATCACCACCAATCACGGGATTAGGGAAATGAGGGACCGGGGCGTCTCTCTCCTCTCGGCCTGAGCCCCCGCCAATTTATTGACAATATCCGGTGCGGATACCGGCAGCACGTGGGTACCTAACCGAACCAAGGTTGCAACCGGGCGATAATGTAACTCGAAACATTGGGGAGAGGGGAGGGCCAGCAGCCATTTGGCAATGACCACCACGACCACGGTGTTGCTGGCCGGAGTTTTGTCTCGGCTTTCTCCCGACGTCCAGTTGGGAAGAGCGTCAAACGATGCTTGTGCTTCGGGTCAACGGTGCTGCTTCCATCTCGGACAACGGAGGGTACACTTTGGGTTAGGAGGAACCGTCGTTTTAGAGATTAGAGTCACGGTCAGACGAGATGTCTTTGAAGCCCTGGAGCTGGTTCCGGCCGAGCAACGTGCCTTTTGGGTAGTCACAAGCCCGAGAGTGATCCGCGCAAATCTCCCCCCGTCCGCGTGGCGACCACAAATCATCCGGGGAGGGGAACATCCACCACCTTCCGGGTCAGCGCCCCCCTGCTGCGTCATCAGAGCCGTTAATACCACCTGCCTACGTCGTCTGTTGGGATCAGTCCCGGATCAACTAGAGAGAGGGGCAACGTCAGATTACGTGTAGAATACACGATGGTATAAGGGGTAGGGCTCGTCTGCGAGAGTGCCCGAGGACCGTAAGGGCAGCAGCAACAGCAGCAGCAGACTCTAGCTCGCCACAGACACGCAAATATGCAACTCAAGTCTCTCGCGGCCGTGGCGCTAGGCCTGGCCTCGGTGTCGCCCGTCGTCGCCGACACGACGACGACCATCGACGCCAAGTCCAACCTCGGAACGTGGGAGGGATGGGGCACCTCCCTGGCGTGGTGGGCGCGCAAATTCGGCACCCGCGACGACCTCGCCGACATCTTCTTCACGACCAAGACGACCCCCTTCGCGGGCGCGAACCTGCCCGGCCTGGGCTTCAACATTGTGCGGCACAACGCGGGCGCCTCCAGCTGGAACAGCATCGGGGGCGAGAGCATGGTGGTGTCGCCCAAGATGATGCCGTCGCGGCAGATCGAGGGCCACTGGATCGACTGGAACAGCCATGACCCGGCGTCGGCCAGCTGGCGGTGGGACGTGGACGCGTCGCAGCGGACGATGATGCAAAAGGCCAAGAGCCGCGGGGCCAACCGGTTCGAGCTCTTCTCCAACTCGCCCATGTGGTGGATGACCAAGAACCACAACCCGTCGGGCTCGGCGGACGGCAGTGAGAACATACAGTCGTGGAACCTCGTGCAGCACGCCGTGTACATGGCGACGATCGCCAAGTACGCCAAGGACAACTGGGGCATCACGTTCGAGTCGGTCGAGCCGTTCAACGAGCCCACCGCCGACTGGTGGAAGGCGGACGGCACGCAGGAAGGGTGCCACATGGACGTGACGACGCAGGCGACCATCATCAACGCGCTCCGCGCGGAGCTCAACAACCGCGGCCTGGGCGACATGAGCATCGCGGCGTCGGACGAGTCGTACTACGACCAGGCGGCGTCGACGCTCCGGGGCCTCGGCAGCACGGCGCTCCGCAACATGGGGCGGGTCAACGTGCACGGGTACCAGTACGGCGACGGCAAGCGCGACCAGGTGTACTCGCTGGCGTCGGCGCGGGGCCTGCGGGTGTGGAACAGCGAGTACGGCGAGGCGGACGCGACGGGGGAGCGGCTCGCCAGCAACCTCGTGCTCGACTTCCGGTGGCTGCGGCCGACGGGGTGGGTGTACTGGCAGGTGCTGGACGGGGGCGGCTGGGGCGTCATCGACGCGGACAACGAGGCGGGGACGGTCGGGGCGGCGAACCAAAAGTACTTTGTGCTCGCGCAGTTCGCGCGGCACATCCGCGAGGGGATGCGCATCCTGGACGGCGGGGCGGACAACGTGGTGGCGGCGTACGACGGGGCGCGGTCGAGGCTGGTCATCGTGGCGGTCAACTGGGGCGAGGCGCAGTACCTCAACTTCGACCTGGGCAGGTTCGCGCAGGCGTCGGCCGACGGCGCCAGGGTGACGCGCTGGCGGACGCAGATCGGCGGCGGCGGCGGCGACCGCTACGTGCGGGCGGCGGACACGACGATGAGCGGGACCAGGTTCTGGTCGTGGTTCGAGACCAAGATGGTGCAGACTTTTGAGGTGGAGAATGTGAGGTTGTAGTTTGTAGTGTACAGCGAGTTCTTTGTTGCGCGTTGGGCGGGATTAATGTGTATATATATGATGCAGCCATCGTGGCGTTGATTGGGTTGCGATTTCGAGTGCCAAAGTGTGATTGATTGAGTCTTGTGGTTGCAGTGTTGATGGTTTTGTTGGCCCAACCAGAGAATGACGTGTTGTTGTTGGTTTGGATGAAGAGGGAAAACAAGCTCCTGCAAAAAAGATGATTCCTGATAAACGAAGGGCGGGTGAATCATGATGTATGTATGGTCTTTGAGGACAAGAACAAAAGTATCTTGTTCCGAAACCGAGAATCGAACTCGGGGCTATGCCTAACCTCTCACACAGATGAGAGGGCATCATGTTGGCCACTACACCATATCGGATTAACTTTGGATATCGGGATGTCCAGCAGTACCCGCCTAAGGCGGAACGGAATCAATGGTAGAGCTGCCGCTGGTTGTGGGCCATCATCATCTTATCCGTGGAAGGGCCCTTGTGAGTCTGAAGCTGGCGGGAACTCGCAGTTTTGGTCAGAAGTGATGGAAATAACCACAGCAAGCCATCCAACGATTCCAAAAGGCGTTTATTATTCATCAGAGCGCGACATCAGCACAATGAACCAAGCAGTCGGGGACTCTCTTTCAGTGTTTGATATGCTGCAGCGGTAACAATCAACTGGCTTGGCCGAGTACCTAGGTATTGGTGTATGACTGACTGACTCGGTACACGCTGATTTCGTTAGAAACTCCCCACCTGCCTGTCGTGGTAGGCTGTGGCACGAATTCTGGGGGTTCATTGGTCAGGAGACGGTGCTAGAATTTCCTTCAGTACCTTAGTAGGCATGTATGTACGATGTATAATCTGTAGAACACGGGATGCGACCTTGGAACTATTCACTCCAGTTGCTAAAACATGGATCATGACTTTCCACGAGCCATGAGCTTTTGTGGAGTTGGCAGCTATTTTCTCTACTTAGTCAATGCAGCCCATCAAGAATGAAGGGTTGACTGATGCATGGCAAAAGGGGAATGTCCGAGTAATGGGCTTGTGACAGTCAACCTCTACTCAAGGACCTCTTGTAGCGAGTCTCTCGGCCCGCTCTTAACATTACGTTCCGGCACCGCAGCAGCCCCGAGCTGTCCGTTGACTCGGCGGTGTGCATGTTGAAGAACCCTGCCTGATATGACCTCTGGAGAGGAAAAGGGAGGACATCGTGAGATATAAAAAGCATAATGACAAGAGTGGGATTCGAACCCACGCCAATTACTTGACTAGCACCTGAAGCTAGCGCCTTAGACCGCTCGGCCATCTTGCCTTCATGTTTTGATCTCTCGTTGTGCTAGTTGTGGAGTTGAGAGATGAGATGCTGCGAGAGGGCAACGGCGGAGGTGACAACAATGAACCCCCTCATCACAATGGAACCAGCAAGTTTTTTTGAAGGGGCTGAACAGAGTTCGGCTAAACTCACTAAAATCGAGCAGCAGCTTTCGTCGCAACTTCCGTCGCAACTAACTGTTCAACACATCTCTTTCAGCACAACTTCGTCCCTTGTTTCATCAAGTCGACTGTTCCAAAGCCATTCACTTGTTCAGTCTTCAGTCTTCAGCCATCACACAGTCGTGTTCTTTTGTTCCAATTTTTCCCCCATTGTTTCTCCACCTGGACACTTCCAAGACTCTTCTTCAATCTTTTTCATTCAAATCCACCGTTCCCAAATCATGCAGGTTGCCTTCAACCTCAAAAGGTCGTGCGGACAAGTTCCTTTCCCGCTCCAACACAGCAGTTCCAACACGATTATGGCGTTTTCAACTTTCTGTTTCTCACTGCGGCTTGAAGGATGACGGCCTCACCATGCCTCTCGTGGCTGTGCTATTCTGTCCCAAACGTTTGAATGCGGTTTGAACCTTTCTGTCGTCTGCGAATTTCTCCAATTGCCGCCAGGGTGAAGTTGAGGCCTTCAGCCGTAACAAACACCTTCTTTACTTTCTCTCGCTGTGTCCATACAGCGACACAACAAGAGACAAAGCGCCTGCGAATTCGAGGCAAAGAGGCGAGTACACAAGGCGTTGTTCAAGCCCGGCAACAAAGACGTCGAGAGAACGGCGGGTGGACTACGTGTTGTTCGCCATCCTGGGCAACTGGGTAGTTATTATTCCCCAATCCAAGATCCCACCCACCAGAAAAGTCACTGACGGATTCCGTATTTTAGAACACAACCAATTGCCAGAATGGCCCCATCTTTCAGCCGTGAAGGACCTGTTCTAGACGGAAATCTCACAGCCATGACGGGCGATCATCAAACTCCAAGTTGCAAGACATGTTCGAACGAGCTTGAAAAAAACAAAACCCAAGTTTCAATCAACCAACCCCGTGAGAAACCGGTTGCCGGACCGGGCGCCAGTCGCAGTCGCGATCGCCATCGCTTTTGCGGGCGCATCTGCCATGGTTCCAAGTCCGTCGGTCACAACCAGCACGCGGCCAAGACTGGCCCGGCGGCGTCTCGAGCCCTTCTCTCGCGCGGCGGCGCGCCGCATCCCATCCCCGAGATCCGCGTCAAGAGCGCAGACACCAGAGATGTCCGCGCCAGCGCCGGCGGCAGCGTGTCGCCCTCCGTCCACCCCCAGTCCGCCGACCACCTCCAAGTCCCCAGCCGGCCCAAGCCTCTCTCCCAGCACAAGCACCGTCCCGCCCGGCCCGCTGACGCCCGAAGGAGGACGTTCCTGGGCCGCGTCGATCGCGCCCTGGGCCTCCACCACGTTAGAACCCATGGAGACCGCGAGCCCCTCGTCGACGGCAGGTACCGCGCCAAGCGCGACACGTTGCGCGGCGTGGCGCTCTTTGGCGTCCTCATGATGCTCAGCCTCGCCGCTTCAATCGCCCTCTTCGTCTACTTCGCCAGCAAGGGCGGCGCCGGCCCCGAGTGGTTCGCCTGGATCGCCGTAAGCGCGGCGGGTTGGATCTGGTCCCTCCTGGCCTTCATGATGGCCAAGCAATCCAAGAAGCGCGTGCTTCACGACGTAGAGATTGCGCGCCAGAGCATACGACTGAGCAGCCGAGTTCGAGACGGAACGGCGGCCCCGGTTGCAATCATTGGTGGCCCTGGTGCGAATAGGCAGCAGTTCACGCGTGCCGGCCGCGGCGCTGCTGCTGGTGGCTCGGCCGCGGGGGCCCTCGGAGAGCGTCCCAGACTAGAGCCCATCTACGAGGAGGATTGAGTGGGCAATGGGGGGTGGAGCGGTTGGATGTGCCGGTTGCCAAGCAGAGTCTGCAGAGACCCCAAGCCGGATACATGGTGTGAGTTGGACGGGCTAAATGATGGGAGTTCTTGTGGTGTTATTATGTTCGGCTTGATCACTGATGGAGATGGAAATCATCGAGTCTTCGGGGCAACTTGGATTGCACTTGGGCTGGTTTGTGAATCGTCTCAGAGGCGGGCTGTTGGGTCGTAAGGAAAGAAGATCAACCCTGATGATTCGACTCAGCGAGGTAGTTGACATGGCATGGAGCTATAGAATTGTGACCCCGGTACCTCTTTACACCCCGTTCGACGCTGAGATGGAGGGCAACGGCGGCAACCTGCGCTCCTCTGGTCGGCCAGCAGGTGGAGGGCCTGGAGGCAGTATCAGATACACAACACCCATACACAATCGATGGAATGAGATTGCGAGACTTGTTTGCCATGTTTCTGTGTCTCAGTGGGATATTTCTGGGGCTGAGACTATCCCCGGTCACGTGGCCCAAGAATCATGGCCAGCATGGAAGTCCAAGTATGATGGAGATTACCTCTTTGCCTTTGGGGAATCTCGTTTGAGACATCACAAACAGCCTCAAGGTCCGAATTGCCTGGATCTAGGTTGTTGGAACGGGGGGGCTAATTGCTGTTGGCAACCGGGCATTCCACAGATGGCTTGGTTCGGAACCGGGGGGTGGTGACTTGGACTGAACCCCCAAACAAATGCACATTGCCTTATGGCCCTGAGCCATCATCTTCTTGATGAATAAGTTGCTGTATGTCTGTATAATCGCTCCTGCCCTCCTGGGTGAAAAACAGTCCACCCGTGATAGTCGCCGCTGATTGGGTCTGGCACACGCGTGGTCACTTGTGATAATCTCGCGCCGTCTCGTGCCCACCTCATCTCACATCACAATGGGATAACATTTCCTTTCCCACCCCTTCACCACCCACCTTCATTCTTTGCAATCTTTGCCGGGCCTCGAGACTTTCCTTTAGTCCTCTTGCGGCGATCCTTCACTGGCCCCCTCTTTTACACAGATCCGTCCCTCTCTTTCTCTCTTTTACACTCCCTCCACCCCACGGTTGCTACTGCGAATGCCTTCAGTCTGATAAAGAGCAGTAATAACATAACAACAACAACAATGTCGATCCCACCCCAGGCCTCGTTCAGTTCGGAGACGACTGCAGTCGCCAGCCGAGCAACAGCGTACCCCTCAGTGGAGGAGCTCACTTCCTTCAAGCTGCCTCTCAAAGGCGATACCAGCAACTCGACCAGCGATGACGTCTCTGACCACTCGAACGGGTTCAAGCGCACCCGCCAGCTCGCCCCGAACCCATCCACGCCCAGACGTCCTTCCCCAACCAGCACAGAGTCCTCGGATCGTGACTTTGCCCTCCAAGACACCCCTTCCACCATCCACGGGGAGTCCATGTTCTACCCGCGCCACCCGCTGGCCGACCGCCGTACGCCCTCCATCAAGGTCCCCCTCTCCCCCCGGTGGCCCTTTCAGAATGCCACCCCTCGGACCTCGGTCATGGTGCCCATCTCCCGAAGCTTCGCCAGCTCGTCCGGGACCCTGGACCCCAACGTCAGACGCAGCACCATCGGCCACGTCAGCGTTTCCGAGTCCCTGGACGAGTTCCAGGTCGCTCACCCCAACGCGCAGCTCCTCTCCCTCCACCCCCGGCCCCTGACCTACAGCCAGGCCAGGCGCAACCTCGCCAGGATCCCGGAGCTGGTCGAGAAGCAGGAGCTACACGCCCAGTCCGTCCGGGGCACGCCGATGACACACGACGACGACGACGACGACGAGAAGCGCCGCCACCCGAGCCCGCGCCTCCTCAAGTTCCGCCTCCGCCGTCGCCGCGAGGGACCCGGCCGCTCCGGAAAGCCCCGGACCTCCTGGTACCAGCGCATCAGCGTCGACAGGAAGGTCTTCCGCGCCTCGGCCAGCATCACCATGTTCTTCCTCGTCAACTCGTTCGTCTCGGCCTCGGCCCTCGTCACCCTCGCCGCCGCCCGCATCCCCGTGCCCCACGGCATCGTCGTCTGGGTCGTCGTCAGCCTCAGCACCTGCGCATTCACCCTGACCATCGTCTCCCTCATGCTCAAGTTCCGCAGCGCCGTCTCCCACGACGAGGAGAGCCGCGGCCGCCCCCGCCAGCAGCGGCCCAACCTCTCCTTCGACGCCTCTCACATGTGCAACATGGAGCTGCCCGCCAGCCCCACCGAGATCTTCCACCGCCGACAGCTCGGGGCCGCCGCCGTCGTCGAGGAGCAGAAGCGGATGCGGGCCGAGCGGGCCGGCGACGGCGGGCCGCCCGTCGCGGACTCGACCCGCGCCGCCCAGCCCTTTCTCCTCGGCCCTTTCGCCACCTCCGCGCCGAACTCGCCCCGCGACGCCGTGGACGACTACTGGACCGACGACTCTATCGTCGTGTCGGCCCGCTCCGAGGCCAGCTCGCGGACCGCCGTCATCCCCTCGACCGCGCCGACCATGGCGGCGAGGGAGAAACGCCAGGCGGGACTGTTTGAGAACGGCCCCCGACCGCAGCAGGAGGACGACCAAGACGACTTGGGCCATGAAGAGTTTTCGCGTTGGGACGGGTGGTTAGGGTGGCACTGAGTGAAAATGGGGGCGCGGATCGGACGCACAAGAAGCGCAGGCGATTTTCGACAAAATGATACCCGGTTGGTGATGGCATAACTCAAGTTTTTGGCGTTTTTCTTTTGTTGTAATGTTGTCATGTTTTCTTTGTTTTTTTCTTTGTTTTTTCTTTTATTCGTCACCGTCAAATGTGGATATACTACAAAACTCACTCCGAGTATTGGGGGGAGTGGGCGTCGAGCAAGAAGCTCGACGAAGCCGTAGCAGCTTGGTCATCACTGAATACTTCATCAATGATGATGAATTTGTGGCATCATGAGACAGCATGGAGCGATTACGCTTCCGGGTAGGCGGGCAGATACATGCTGATTTGCTTGTTCCATATCCTGTGCCTGAACTGCTGTCGAGTATGGCAACGGTGCTTACCGAGTGAAAGCTGGCTGGCTAATTGAACTGAGAGTTGACTGGCTGTATGTGACCTCGTTCGAATCTGATGTGAGCATGTATGTATGTATGTGACTGCCCTGCTCTGCAGCATATCAACCGCGACGATGGGTAAGACCTCTGTATGGCGCCTCGAAAATCGCATTCCCAATGGCGTTGATCTCTGTATTTAGTTGATGAGTTTGGTCCCTTGATCATCCTTGCTGTCTTCGTCGTCAGAGGAAGAGAGCAGGGCGTCGTCTTCCAGCACCCAATCGTCCAGTGAGATATCCTCGGCCTCATCCAACCTCCTGTACTTCCTCGTCCTGTATCTCCTGAAGCCGAAGACGGCCCCAACGACAGCCCCGGACAGGACGGCGACGACCAACCCGATCGAGACCCACGCCCTCCAGCCTTTCAGACAGCAGGGGTACAACGACATGTAGACGCCCACGCTCCACTCCAGCCACCCCAGCTTCCGCGGGTGGTCCGGCTTCAGGCCCTTCCGGACGAGGTGCTTGTGCCGCGGGCCCGTGGGCCCGGACTGGAACCGTTTGAGCTTGAACCTCGGCACCGTTTCCTGGCGCGGGTCCGAGTCCGGATACGACACGTCCCCCCAACGGCCCGAGTAGTAGAAGAAGGACGTCAGGTTCGACGACTGCGGTGGCGGCGCGGGGGCTACTTGGGTGGGCGGATCCAGTCGAGTCAACGTGAATGACTTGGGGTCGAAGCGATAAAAGTAGGCTGAAAGAACAGGGTCCCATCTCTTTCCTTGGTTGCAATAATCCACCAAGACGGCGTTGTGGATCTGGTCGCTGGGAGGCTGGGTCAGACAGTGATGGACACGAGGGGGTGGAGGGGGGGGGGTCATGCAGCTTACCCAGGCGTTGGATAATTTGCATGAGATCCGCATGCACTATATACTATTGGCTATGACATGTCAGTGAAATCGATACCCCATTGGGGAAAGGGGGTTTGGGGCGAGTTGGCTTACACGGCCGTCCGTCTTGGACAGTTGCTCGTCGTCCCAGCTGTACGACGAGCCGTCGACGTGCTGGCTGAAGTAGATGCCGACAGGTTTCCCATCTTTGAAGCGGATCATGTTGTGCTCCCTTGAAGCCGGCCTGTGTCAGCAAAAGACGACGGCAAGGGTAGCTCGGCACTCGGCAGCGGGGGGGGCTACAAACCAGTCGCCGATGTGGTCGCCAAAGTGCATACCCGAGGCCGCCTTCCCGCCCTTGACGGCATGGTTGAAGGGCTCGAGGACCTGAGTGATGTTGGGCCCTTGGTTGTACGAGTAAAAGTAAAAGTAGAAGGCGTCGACGTCGCGTTCGTTCCTGTCGACCAGGATCACGACGCAGGGGGTGGCGTCGCGGACTCTGCCGTCCGGGTCCGGGGAGGTGCCGAAGAGCCAGGGCGGGTAGGCGGTGGGGTCATCGTGGGAGGTGAGGGCAACCTCGTCCCCGAAGCCGTCGAGAATGCCCAGGTTGTCCAGGTCCAGCGGCGGTAGGTCAGGCAGCGGCTTCCCGTGCAGAGCGGGTGATGTGTGCCGGATGTGGGCGAGGAGATCGCTGGGCATGAAGCGGTCATCAGAGTGCAGCCACAGGAGAGGTGCTGTCGAATGTCAGTTATTTTGAACGAGTTTGGCCTGCATCACATGTTTTTTGTTGCTCCCCGTGCTTGACCATGTCGGCCATGCAATGTCTTGTTGTATCGTGGGTGGGTTTTGGTTGGGGTTGAGTTAGTTACCGTGGCTGGTGACGTAGTCTGGACACTGACGATCCGTGCCGTCCCGCTCCGCCAGGGTCAGGGTGGACCATGCGAGGTGGCCGATCAGCAGGAGGAGGAGGAGGAGGCTCCGTGGGCGGGATGCCTGCACAAAAGCAGATGCTGCATCGGCCATCGCATATCCCTCCTGTTTCGTTCGAGTCGTCGTTCGCAGAACGGTTTTTCTTTGGAAAAGAACAGAACAGGTACACGTTACGTTGTTTCGGGCGCCAGAGACCGACAATGGACAAAGGTACTTGGGTACCTACTTATTCGTGCTGAATCAGCCGAACGGCATGCGTGATTACATCAGCACCGGTGCGGGCGGAGAGAGGGAGACAGAGAGACCGGAACCTTCGGTCGGGGTGGGGCCAAGGCGCCCAGGCCCTTCCCCCCTCCCCCTCCTCTTTTTTTGCTGCTTGCTGGCTGGCTTCATCAAGACATTCCAGGCATGCCCGTGATGAATGAGTCTTGGGCGGCTATTTGTGGCATAATGAGCCGGGTCTGGAGTGTTTTCGTGACGGTAGGCAAAAAACAAACGACATGGAGTGAGTGCGTGCGTGCTGTGTTGAATCCGCCCTTGAGCTAGTACGTACTGGATAATACCGATAGATACCTACATATACGATGTACTCACCCTCGTTCTCGCTATTTGCTCTGTACTGGTACGACGCGGTGGCGATGCATCTCTTACCTTCTTTTCCTGCATCATCGTTGTAGTATTGGAACGTATCCATCGGCAACGACTCCGTCTCGTGAGCACTTTGGGACCTGCGTCCACGTGCCTTCGTCTGAATGCACGCAACACAAGCGAATCAGAGTTGCTGCTCAGAGGTTAATCAAGGGCTCCCCCATCAAGGCACACATTGTACCCTCATACCTACTCTGTACAGTACACTAATGTCCGATACTCCGGATAAACTTCGTTTCACCCGCGTGTGTTCGTTGCGCGGCACGTCCTCTCAATGGTTCAATGGTCCCTACGGCCTGATGGATCGATCGCCTTCTCCACGAGTACTCATCGAGAGGCCTCGAATCATGCCCCGCGATTGAGTTGCTGCAGCCTAAACCTGCCGGCACACGTCGAAACGCACGCGGCGGCTGTGCCTTCACAAACGCGGAACGGACGATGAGCTGCCCGAAACTCTTCCGAGCATCACAGCCGCTTAAACATACTTCAAAAAAACAGGTCGGACTGCGCCCATCTTGGCCCAAGAGAGAGCGCCACAACGCCGGCTGGCCTCTAAACTTCATGCGCTCGCTATACAGAGACTCCGTCTCCCGGCGAGGCGAGGCGGGCATGGCCGCCCGCTGGTTTCCAGACCCTTCCACCCTTCTTTCACCCTGAACCCGGCTCTATGGCTCGTGGCTCACGTGAGACTTTGAGGAAATCTTGTCGGGATCGACGTGTACTGGGGCGACCCCGCGATCCTTGTCCCCGTTCCCCCGGACGACGGCTCATTGGGCATTCTTTCCCGGGAATGCGCCGTGGTTGTGCGCCTCTTACGTGGGTTCAACCCTGATACGGCAATAATCGGCATCCCCCCCCCCTCCGTCATCATCCCTAGTGGGTGAGCTGCTCACCTCCTTTGTATGAAAAACGCTCGGGGCTACTCTTCTTTCTAGGGGACAACAATCCAAGCTTCCCCAAGCTTCCCCAAGCTTTTCTGCCATGGGAGGGGTGCCCCCTCTCGACTTCAACTCCCACCCTGCGTCTTTGGTGGTACCACGCGACCCAGCAGAGACCAGGCCGAACCACTGCACGACGGCGATGCCGGCAGGTTGCTGCAGCATACGAGTAGGTAAGCTGGCGCCGTGGAAGGGGTTCGTTGCGCGGCGTTGGACGTTACCCCGCAGGAACCTTGTCATGTTACACCCACCAACCGATTCGGGCTCCTATACCTCTACTTCTGGGGACGGCTGCATGGTCCAATGCTGGTGTGTTTGTGTTTGTGTGTGTGTGTGTGTGCGTGTAATCACTCGGACGACTCTCTCTTGTTCCCTCTGCCTCAAAACCCGACCAGCCAACCACCCCCCCGGCTATCTACTCGCCCGACGGCCGCTACGTCGCGGCACATAGCAAGCATGCATGGGATGAAGCATAACCCCCCCCCCTCGCGTGTCTTGGGATGACGGGACGGTAGAGCCTTGTCCTTTCACTTTGGATAGCTATTTAACCTGAACCGCCCCCCCCTACTCCCATCGGATGGGACGAGACATGCACTCTCGCCTGTTCGGCATCGCGTCATCTAATACCAACGGCCCTTGCTGATCACGTTCCGTAAAGCACAGCCTTGCTTCCACTGTACCGTGACTGTTTGAGGAGACACCATGGCCGAGCCCGAGAAGAGACTCGACGTGGACACGCCAGCGTACGTACAACCCTCCCCCCCTTTCCCCCCCTTTCCCCCCCTTTCACTCGTCAATCGTGACACTTGAAATGGTGCAACCCGAACCGGCTCAGCTCACACATTCACCCCCGGCGTGTAGCTTCCAAAAGGATGGCGTCTACAACCACGACGAGCGCAAGAAGAGCATCGCCGAGCTGACCCAGAACCTCGAGGGGGAGATCAAGAACCCGCTCCGGGACATTCCCAAGGCCGAGCTCCTCGACCAGGTCACCGACTACCAGCGGTCGCACGGCCTCCCCGACGACATCCTCCCGCTGCTGAAGAAGGGCGCCCTGGTCGCGCAGAACCCGGCCTTGTTCGAGGACCTCGACGAGCTCGACGAGAACGAGAAGCAGGCGCTGCGCGAGGAGGTGACGCACCGCTGGAAGCACCCCTGGCCGCTCTACTACACCATCGTCCTCAACTCCATCGCCGCCGCCATCCAGGGATGGGACCAGGTAAGCGCTCCTCTCTCTCTGTCCCTCTCTCTCACACACTCTCCCTCGCTCCACACTTCTTGCACACCATGTCTCTATTTCGTGGGGAAAATGGAAAACCGACGACGCCGTTTGGTCGCGGCTCCCCGTCTGTCCCCGCCACCACCGCCGCATCCTATCGGCTTGCCGCAAGCAGCCTTACATCTACATCTAACAGTGGGCTGCATAGACCGGTTCCAACGGCGCCAACTTGGCGTTCCCCGTCGCGCTCGGCATTCCCGACTCCGCCGGCTCGGCCTGCGGCCCCGTCGCGAGCGAGGGCGAATGCGCCAAGAACAGCTGGATCATCGGCCTCGTCAACTCCATGCCCTACATCACCATCTGGATATTGTAAGTTCATGGACGCCGAATCGTTGCTTGCGTGTGCGCGCGTGCCTGAAAGCCTCTTTTTTGACTGATCGCCCCCGTTGCAGCGCCTGTTGGATCTCGGATCCCCTCAACGACCTCCTCGGCCGTCGCGGCGTCATCTTCATCGCCGCCGTCTTCTCGCTGCTCGCCCCCTTCGGCATGGCCGTCTCCCAGACATGGGGCCAACTTCTGGCGTCCAGGTACCGATCCCCTACTCGGCGGCATTTTCAAGCCATCCCCCCCTTCCCGGATTCACTGACCCCCGGATGACAGGATGCTACTCGGAATCGGCATGGGCCTCAAGGAAGTCACCGTCCCCGTCTTCTCCGCCGAGAACTCCCCCAATCTTATCCGCGGCGGGCTAGTAATGTCATGGCAGGTCTGGACTGCGTTTGGTGAGCCTCCACCCCCCCTGCCAACAATCCGGCCAAGACGGGATTGATCCTTTGGTGTTTCTTGGGGGCTTCCCTTGGCAACGACATGAACCCGAAAAGAGGGGGGGAAAAAAAAGAAAAAAAAAGACTAATTCGAGAACGTCCGACAAAAAAGGCATCTTCCTCGGAACGTGCGCCAACCTCGCCGTCGGCAACACAGGCGACATCGCCTGGCGCCTCCAGTTCGGCTCGGCCTTCATCCCCGCCGTGCCCCTCGTCATCGGCACCTACTTCTGCCCCGAGTCCCCCCGGTGGTATCTCAAGAAGGGCCGCCACCTCAAGGCGTGGGGGTCGCTGCTCCGCCTGCGCAACACGCCGCTGCAGGCCGCGCGGGACCTGTACTACATCCACGCGCTGCTCGAGTACGAGGACACGCTGGTGCAGGAGTCCGGCCTCAAGCTCACGAGCAACATGTTCACCCGCTTCGTCGAGCTCTTCACCATCTCGCGCATCCGGCGCGCGACCTGGGCCGCGGGCATCGTCATGATTGCGCAGCAGATGTGCGGGAGTGAGTTCACAACCCCCCTCCCCCTCCCCCCTCCCTCCCCAGAAGCTACCGGAATCCCAAGAAAATGCGGAACACTGACAAGGAGGCCCAGTCAATATCATCTCCTTCTACAGTGCCACCATCTTCAAGCAGAGCGGCATCAGCGATTACACCGCGCTCTGGGCCAGTTTCGGGTTCGGCTTGATCAACTTCACGTTCGCGTGGCCCGCCGTCTGGACCATTGACACCTTTGGCCGACGCACACTCTTGCTTTTCACTTTCCCAAACATGTTTTGGACCCTGCTAGGTGCGTGATGTCCCACCATCGTCTCCCCCCCCCCCCTCTCCTTCGCCGTCATAGACTAACATGACGTATAGCCGCCGGCCTCTGCTACCTCATTGACGACAGCACCGCCAGAATCGCAGCAGTGGCGACGTTTGTCTACCTCTTCGCCGCCTTCTACTCTCCCGGTATGGGCTCCCCTCTTTAATCCCTAGAAAATTACCCGGGCATCCCCCCCAAATACTGACTCTGCCCCAGGCGAGGGCCCCGTCCCCTTCATGTACTCGGCCGAGGTCTTCCCCCTCTCCCACCGCGAGATCGGCATGTCGTGGGCCGTCGCGACCAACAACTTCTGGGCCTCGGTGCTCTCCCTGACCCTCCCGCGCATGCTCATCGCCATGACCGCGACCGGCGTCTTCTGCTTCTACGCCGGCCTCAACCTCGTCGCCCTCGGCCTCATCTTCCTCTTCGTCCCCGAGACCAAGCAGAAGTCCCTCGAGGAGCTCGACTACGTCTTCGGCGTGCCCACCCGCAAGCACGCCTCTTACCAGCTCGGCACCGTGCTGCCGTGGTGGACAAGGAGGTACGTCATGCGGCGCAAGGGCGCTCCCTGCCCGCCGCTGTACCGCGAGGACAACGTCGGGGACCAGCGCGGCGGCGCGTGAGCTGCGCGCAGGGTTTACACATGTTGGTAACCTGCGCCCTCGCGAAGGAATAGGGGGAGGGGGAGACGGGGAGAGGATAATGCCCATCATTACACCAAGTTACATAGGTGTCTCATCATGCTGTAGTCTCCGTTGGAGATCGTACTATACCCCTCGTTAGTGTTGACGTCATATCTCTGTACTCTCGAACAGAAAGTTTCCTTTTCACGACCATTCATGCAGTGCCACACTTGCGATTGTGCTATAAATAATATTCATCGGTATGGGACAGCTCTACGCTTTTGGCCAGTGCCGCAATGATAAAAGCCTGCGAATCCCTCTCCTGTCCTCCACCGCTAAAAGAAATTGGGAACGACTTTAGAGAGTGTATCGGAACTGGGAAACGTTAGCATCCGCCATGCTCAAGGGGGGGGGTCCTGCGGAGTTTACTCACGTAGGGGTTCTCGAAATCGGTGTAGTCCTGCTCGCCGTACTCCTTGCCCCTCCTCGCCCTCTCCTCGACCGTGAGCCCGTCGACGGCCATGTCGGCGTCCCTCTTCCTGTTGCGCCTGACCAGCACCCAGCGCCACGTCAGGATCAGCGTGAACTCGAGCCCGAAGCAGATGGCGCACGCGATGGTGCCGGGCGTGTACTTGGGCGCGTCCTTGGAGCGGAAGATCTGGCTGCCGACCATGTTGCCGACGCAGTACCCGACAAAGGTGAAGCTGCTCGTGACGGTGCGCTTCGTGCGGCCGGCCGTGTTGCTCGGGATCAGGGTCCAGGCGAGGAAGAGGCCGAGGACGAAGGTCACAGTGATGAAGTAGCACCCCCACTTGGTCCACTTGATGGCCGGGTCGTTGGGCAGGAGGGACATGCCGAGGAAGCCGGCGAAGGGCGGGAGCACCGCCGAGGCCATGATGAAGAGGCGGAGGTTGGCGCGCTTGCTGGTGAGGATGCCGACGGCGATGAAGACGACGACGGACATGACGGACCGGGGGATGTCGATGAGGATGGTCTGGAGGTTGGCTTGGGGGGGGAGTGTTAGGAACCGCGAGTCCGGCGTCGTGGAGGTGAGTAAAGGGGAAGAGAGAGACACGTACTGAAACCGAAAGAAGTCATGATGATGCTGCTAAAGGTCGTGAGGCCGCCGTTGGGAACGGAGCTGAGGAAGGCGTTGAAGCCGGCGAACCAGAAGCATGGGTCGACGAGGCACTCCCGCACCTGCTTCCACTTCCACCCCTTGATGGCGGTGCGGTCGTGGCCGGTGTTGTTGGACATGATGCGCGCGCTCGCCTGTTGCTGGGGTCAGCTTTGCCAAGTTCAGAACACCATCGGAATGGCCGTCGAGGGAACTTACCATCTCCTTCTCCGCCTCGGTCAGCCACTTCACCTCCGAAGGCGTACCCAGGAGGAACAAGCACAAACACCCGATGGCGGTGGTGAGGCTGCCCAGGAACTGCAAGCCTTTGTCAGATTTCCGTCCAAAGCACGAGACAAACCAACCCCCCCTCTCCCCCCAACAGAAAGCCGACTCACGTAGGAGATGTACCGCCACGGCTGCGCGCCGACCTTGTGCTGCGTCGAGGCGCCGATGGCGTACATGATGAGGTGGGCAATGACGCCGAACCCGGCGTTGGCGCTCTGGAACACGAGCGAGCGCGAGGCGTGCTCGCGCGTCTTGTACCAGGTGCCGACGAGCAGGATGAAGCCGGGCGAGATGCAGCACTCGAACATGCCCTGGAGGGCGCGGAGGACGATGAGGTGGGTGAAGTTCTGGGCGAAGCCGATGCAGAGGACGATGATGCCCCAGCAGATCATGTACACGGAGAGGGTGCGGCCCATCTTGTAGCGCTGGAGGACGATGTTGCTCGGGAACTCGAAGCACATGTACGTGATGTCTGGGGGGGGAGTTGATTAGCTCCGCTGGACGGGACCGGTGACGGCCGAGGGAATCGACCCGGGGAAAAGCGTACAGAAGATTGTCGTCAGCCATTGGTATTCCTGTCCCTTCAGCCCCGTGTCCTTGCGCAGGCCAAAGATGGCTTGGGTGCCGAGGGCGGTCTTGTCGACCTGCTGGATGCCATAGCAGAACCACATGAGCGGGAGGAGGTACTTGTCGATCTTGCGCTTGAGCCTGTGGTACTCCTCCTTTGTGTACCGGGCTTCCACAGAGACTGTGTCGATGGTCCGTTAGAGAGCTGGCCAGCAGGATAGATTCTCGGCAGACCCCGTCGCAGCCGCCCTCGAGAATGAGCAATGGGACTCACCGAGGTCCGTCTCGCCGTTCTTCTCGCTCATGCTATCGGACTGGTCCGTGACGGCGGCGACCTTCTTCTCCGGCACGGGAGCCTCCAGATCTTGAGGAGATGCCATGGCTGCGGTGGTTTCCCAAAAAGGTCCTTCAGGGTAAGAAGGCCGGGTTCGAGGTCCGCGGAATGGGGTTCACAAGCGACAGATGCTAATCAACACGGTCTTTCCTTGTACACACAAGACCTCACTTATATGAGCACCGCAACCACGGCAGTCGCCGTATTTAATAAAGTTTAAGGCCGAATACTTACTAACTCAACATATATCACAATTACTAAGTAGTTATCTTCCAGTGACTACTGCCGAAGGCAACGTAACACTTCCTCCCAGAAAAGTCGAGATAAGGGTTTCCGCGGAGAGGGGAGGAAGGGGACTCAGCCGAAGATCGCTGCCTCCAACACTGGGATAACCGACCGCGGGGGGGGGGCTATCTCGGTGGGCCTACAGAGAACGGTCGAAGCATCCTTGGAGGCGAATTATCTCACTCGGCGGCGTCGACATGTCAGTTTGGTTCTGCACTAGCCTGTCTGTCTGCCGTCCCATGGACGTCGAACGTGTGGTTCCGTATCGCTGGCGATTTTCAAATCTTGTCCGGATGTGCATGCATCCCCATCGACTTATAGGGGGGATTGGGGGCGAGATGAACCGGATGCCCGCCCAATGACGCGATAAAGACCCCAAAGGTCCTGCAGGGATGGAGGTGACGATGTCACGCTGGCTGCGCCGTGAAGCTGCATCGCATCTTGGCCGACGAAAGGTTGATACGAGGAGCTTTGATATGGGTGGGTGATAAGGGCCGGAGGCGGGGCCAACCGCGATAGTTCCCTTACCGGCGAACGTTGCCCGAAGACCGGATAGCGGAATCATTCGATACACCTAACGGCCTTGCCTCCCTCGCAATGTCAGCCAAACAAGATGATGGGAGAGGGCCGGGGTCCCTTTACGCCAGAATGCCAAGATGTCGAGTCCACAACGAGGGGGGGCGGGGGAAGCCGGGGTCGTTCTTATCACGACCCCCAACCACACAACATGGGAGAGATACCGAGCAGACCCGAATATGATAACAGATGGAGGTGATATGCTGTCATCCATGTGTTGGCTTCGTCCTCCAGCGACGCGGCCAAAAGCATGACGAAGAAGAAAGACAGGATCGCCCGAGTATCGTGTCCATTTACCTGATTCAAGGGTAAATGACTGGAAATCCTTGGGACGTTCGGTTCACGATTGAGCCAACAGAGGACACGAACAGACGATGCGAGGATGAATCAAACTTTTTTTTTTGTCATGTACGTAGATGCCGGGCAGATAAGCATTGGCCATGGCCCGCTACACGGCCTTGGAAGTGCGGGACTTGTTGTCCCGGTGCCGCCTCTCCTTGGCGGCCGTTTTCCGGCGCTTCATCCACGACTGGTTGAGGTTCTTGCGGTTGTCCCAGAACCACTTCTGGAAATCGCCGCCGGGTCCCGCCGCGCCGCCGCTCTCGGCCTCGGCGTTCCGCTCCGCGTTTAGCGTCGCCTCGATCTCCTCCCGCGTCTCCTCGTCGTCCTCGTCCTCTTGGTCGCCCTCGGCGCCAATGGCCCAGAGCGGCTTGGTGTGGTTCGGGTGCGCCGTGTCGGGCGTCGGCGCCGCGCTTCTAACGTTGCGCCACTCAAACTCCTCTGCGGTGAAGGGGGTCATGGGCAGCTGGCTAGCCGCCGCAGCGTCTTCTTCGTCCTCCAAGTCGTCGTTGTTGGCGCCGCCGCCGAAAAAGCTGAAAGGCTCGGCTTCTTTGATGGCTTGAGAGTCTTGGTCGTCACCCTGCTTCGGGCGTTTGTAGAGGGCCTCGAGAGGGTGCACCCGCGACGGGGTGGAGGGCGGGGGTATCTTGATAGTGAGGCTGACGTTGGAGCTGGCGGATATGGGCCGCGATGCATCGGCTGCCCTGATGGTAGGCAGAGGAGTTTCGAAAACGGCCGGCGTAGAAGTCTTTGCAGCATCGGCCATTTCTTCGTCGTCGTCTGAACCATCTTCGGAATCACTGTCGGCGGACGAAGAGCCACTGCTGCTGGTCGTGTCGTCCTCGTCACGCGGCGGCCTCGGCGTCTGCTTTGCAGGCGTCACTGGCGACGCCTTGACCTGTTCCGGCTCAGCGTCCGAGTCGTCGTCCGAGGAAGTATCCACATCGGATGACGGGCCGCTGCTGCTGCTCGTGTCCTCTTCATCCTGCAGGGGCGGCGTAGGGGCCTTGGCCTTCTTGGACGCCTTGGGTGCTTTGGGTGCTTTGGACTCGGGGACGGGTGCCGTCGCAGTTCTCCTCGTCTTGGGCGGCTCGATGACGTTTCCCTCGGCGTCGACCCATCCTTTGCCCTCGACATACTCGGTGGTCAGCGACTCGACTGGCGCAGGCTTGGTGGCCTTGAGGAAGGTGGGGAACTTTGTCGTCTTTTCAAACTCGTGAATGATGACCTCTCTCGACCTCTTCTTGCGCTTCTTGCGTTCGGGCTCGTCCTCGGCGTCAGCCGTCGGCGGAAGCTGCTTGGCGGGCAGCTTGGTCTTGAGCAAGCACTCCTCCTTTTCGGTGTACTTGGAGCGCTCCTCGCGCTTCTTGGTCTTGTCCTTCTTCTCCTTCTTTTCCTTGTCCTTTTTGCTCTTCTTCTCTCTTATCTTGGCCTCCTCGGGAACGGTCCACCCTCGCTTGACCTTGCGATCGTGCAGCTTAACACCCTCGACGACGTTGTCGTCGCGTTTCTGCCGCTTCCTCTCCTCCTTTTCCTTGGACTTCTTCTTCCGCTTCTTTCCCGTCTCTTCGTCTTCGGGGACGGGAGTATAGTCCTCAACAGGACGAGCCTTATCAATGCGCATCTTGACTCCCTTCAGCACGGCACCGTTCAGTTTCTTCTTGAGCTTTTCGGCGTCCGCCTCGGGAAGGTCGACGAAGCCGTAGCGCTTGTCGGGGAAGGTCTCAATCGTGTGGAAGGATAGGTTGCGGGCGTTGGGCAAGATGGACAGCGGGACGACAATCTTCAAGAGATCCTGGTCGAAAGGAGTGATGTGCAACCTCGTGTAGGCGCTGCTGGTGTCGGATGAAGGTCCAGCAGGGTCGAGTGTAGTCGGCGCGACACTTGAGGTCATGATTAGATATTACCGGGTCGAGGGAAGGGAGAAACGAACAGGCTCGTGACGCTGGGGCGGGGGGAAGCGTCGTATGGCTGTCGAGTCGAAAACGTCGAGAAAATGGCAGTGTTGCTGGGAGCTAACGAAGCTTCACCAAGGAGGATTTTGCCGATCCAGTCGAAAACCCTTAGTTGCGCAGGGATTTTCATTGGTTGAGCAGGGGGCAGTAAACACGCACAGGCACTGTATTACAGCACTGTCCGGCCCCCACCAAGACTTGCTTATGTCATCTCGCTGATCGTCCTACTCCTCTGATTCTTATCATGAGCAGCAGTTCATTATACCAGGTAATAATATCAACAGACTCACCCAAAGATTTCGCTACACTTCGAAAAAAGCACGTAAAAGCTCTCGGCCTTCTTGTTCTGTATTTGTTTGATTCAACTGCCCATTTTAACTAGTATTGCTCCATAGAGACTATACTGAGATGGTCCATCTGTCCTGGGCCAAGACCGGGAAAGAGTCAAAGACGATCGTGCCTTCCTCTTCGCCAAACGAAGGAGCCATGGTATTCTATGCCTTGTACTGTTTATGTAACTTTCAATCACGTGCTGTCTTCAGCTTCTCACCTATCTTGCCGTGTACGGAACCTCGACTCTACCATTCCTCTTCTGCATCGTATCCAACATAGGCATCCCTAGTACGACGTCTTATCCATCCAGCCTTGCGTCAAGGCCACTTGCGCCTAGGCTTTGGTCTCTTTCTCTCCTTTTCTTATCCAAATACTCCTTTCCCCCGGTTTGCGGCTCTGTTATTCTTCTCAGAACTGTTTGTCGAACATGAGCGTTGGCTTCAGTCCCGGCGACAATGATTTCCAAGAGGCCTCCTTGACCAGAAAGCCCAATGCCTACGCCCATGAACGACCTGGAACAACACGGCTTCCTGGGGTTTTTGTACCATCATGCAAGAACGGAACTGTAATCTACCCAACAACCACACAGAAGAATCCAAGAACTCCGCGACGCCAGTCCATCGTCCCGCCGGCACCATCCACCACTCTCAATTGTAGCTTGCTCAGCCTTGGGGACGACGTAACCATGGATTGGGTTCCTCAAGCCAGCCCGGTGTCCCGTCGACCTTCTCGATGTATGAGTTTAGAAGAGTCTAGGCTCTGTTCTCACAGCCCGAAATATGTCGAGGAGCTTGTCGTTGAAGCGGAACGGGGCGAGAGTAACCAATGATTCTAACACCACCATATCGATGCTACCTCGAGTCGCTGCTGACTATCATCAACAGGCAAAGGTCATCCTACCAGTGAGCCACATGGTCCATGCTCTGTACACGATGGTATCAGACCGAAGCAAATTGTGGCAACTGCCGCCCACCAATCTGCGTCGATGGCATCATTGGGAGCACCTGCCGACACCGCGATCGCTAAGAACACCGATACTGTACTTCACGATGCAAGCCTTGCTCTTCCGCAGCAGATTTCGGATAATCCAGGGCGGTCTGGCTACAGAATTTGGGGTAAATCTCATACGCGCATGCAGCATATCATGGCAAAAGTCCGAGATCACCTTGCTGGGCATCGGAAGCCAGAAACCATCCCACCCCAGGAGACAGACCTACCCACTAGCTGTCCACGGGGATCCTGTCAGTATGTTCTCAGTGACAGTCAAGTCCAAGGCGTTGTCGAAATCGTCTTTGAAGAAATGTGCAGGCATGATTCAGGTTCCCAAAGCACACCGGCTACCGAATCTCACCAAGGAACAAGCCATTCAGCACAAAAGCGGCTTTCAAGGAGGCCGGGCTGTCTCAAATCTTTCATTGAGCCTCGACCTTCAACTACAGCTGGCCCTGCAACCACTATCAGCGAGCCAGAGACTTCATTTGTTGCTCGAAGCGCTTCAGATGGGCAGGTTTACTCAAAAATAAGGCCTCAGCAAGTGCCTGCTACGACAATTGTCTGTCAGGGTAGCACTACTGACATCCAGTGGCTCGACACCAGTGAAACTGGCCCCGAGTTGCCCCAATGCACCCCCGCCATGCCCGATACGTCCGCCGACGATGAGTCTAGTCGCACCCTCCGCCCGGTAGCTGACCATGAAGAGGCTCATTTTCGTGGCTTCTCTCCCAATTTTCAACTTGTGTTCAAGTCCAGTCAGGACAAGGAAAACACAAAGGAATTGATCATTCAAGACGACGAGAACAAGAGCCACAAAATGACATCGTTCCCAGCACTCTCGAAGCGACATTGCACCAATGATTGGCTAAGCCCTCCTACTAGCTTTATCGACTTGGACAATGGCATCGACATGTATCATCTTGGAATCGACGCAAGATCCCGTAGCATCGCCTCGAACAGCCGTGGGCTGGCTGAAGAACACGTAGAGGACACGAAACCCTGCAAGAACCCTTGTCACGACCTTCAATCGAATACCAACAAGGCCTTCCGAAGGGCATCTGAAGCTGCCGGCGACACGCAGCCGTGTGAGAAGATCGATCCATTACTTGCGTCAGTTGAAAGTGGAAGGCGACGATCAGCACACTTTGCCGACCCCTCCGCGCCAGAGCATCTGGACCCCAAGCCAGGCTTCGTGCAGAAGCTGACCCGAAAGATCAGCTCCGTATTCCAAGGTTCGGATAGTGCTAGCTGCCTGACACGCGCACCGGCGCCTTCGGAGATAGGAGGTCAGGTCTCAGACAAGTTGACTGAGGCACTCGGTGCAAGTCGACCGCTCGCTAGAGACCGAGGTCCAGATGTTGCATCTTTTTCCGAGCCCGAGCCCGACACCGTCTACCAGGCCATGACCTTGTTGAAGCCGAGCAAAGGAGGGCCGCAGCGTCGGAGCACTTGCTCCGAAGACAACATCCCCCAATCAGTGTGAGGATGATCTCAGCACCTCAGGAGTGCCAACACCATGTGCTCAACCCACTCCCTAAGCCATCGTGAAAGAGTCTGGAAGTAGATTCGGGGGGAGGTATATGAGCTCGGCCTAGATATCCCTTGTCCTTCCTGTCGATTAGACAAAAACCTGGTACCTATGTCATTACTTGGACTTTATTTGCTGTCAAGTGCCCTTCCATGCGTGAGCAAACGCTTTGCGTGGTCACTGGTGAGTTCCTCGATTATGGCTTTGCGACAGGATCTGAATCAGCGGCGTGCCACCTGACCACAAGCCAATCATACCTACTACCTACTACTACCTATATAGGTACTTAGTAGCCACAACCCACTCACTGTCTGTCGTCTATCACCCACCGATAACAAAAAGAACACAAAAGTGAGCCCAGAAGCAAAAGAAATTGGACGCTGGGAGATTCGAACTCCCGACCTTTCACAAGACACTGTACATTCTGAAGCTCTCGTAAGAGCCTATTGGACGATGCGAAGCGAAAATCATACCCCTAGACCAAGCGCCCGTGGTTGGATGCTGAAGCATGCTCATTTCCTAATTATGTTGGTGGGTAGGGAGGAGAATAAAGTGGAGAAGCCTCGGCGGGGTGCATCGGCTACCGCCGGCCACCTTTCTTTCGTCTATGCACCGCACAAGGTGAACAGTAGTCATCCTAGTTGAGGTAACATGATAATAACGAGTAGTTGCTCATAGCATTCGTGATGAGCCGGGCCTCGACTTTCATCTTCATAAGTCCCTTAATCTTCATCAAGTTCTGCGGGCGGGCGACGATCATGAAGCCGAGATATGGCACAAGGGCGACGTCGTTGTACGGCTCCGTTGTTTTCTAACACGTAGCGAAACACTCGATGAAATAATTAAAGAGGTGGAATGGGTTTCCAGGCAGCAACTCGATTATTCCATACACGTATATATCTGTTGTATTTCCTGAAACAAAAATGCCCATCCGCTCGTTCATCGAGGATGAGTATCGGAAAGGAGGCACCGAATGATCGAGATCCAACACGTCGCCCCCATAATCCGGGTTGGCCAGGATGTCAGAGACCCGATCACCCATATCTCCGAGCATCGAAGTCGCTGTAGCCTCAGCGGAGGACGTCAGAATCTTGTATTGGGCCCGGGCCAACAACAACCGTCAATCGTCATATTGATCCGCATCACTACGGTGCTCCAGTACCACATGAACCGTCTATAGACGGCCCAATGTTAGGCCGAGTAGTTACCAGCGCCCAGCTGCCAGCACCTGCCCACTATTACCAGCGCCTACCCACTATTTCCAGCACCCAGCCACTATTACCAGCGCCCAGCTGCCAGCACCTGCCTACTATTACCAGCGCCTACCTTCTATTTCTAGCACCCAGCCACTATTGCCAGCGCCCACCTACTATTTCCAGCACCTGCCCACTATTGCCAGCGCCCGGCTGCCAGCACCTGCCCACTATTTCCAGCACCTGCCTACTATTACCAGTACCTAGCTACCAGTACCTGCTTACTATTTCTAGTACCTACTTACTATTTCTTGTACCCACTTACTATTACTATTATTAATATATATTGTTATATATATAAAGAAGAGAAAGATAGATATAGGATCTAGGATGAACTCTTACTCTTATATCTTTCTATGTAATAGATATCTGAAGTGGGGTATTTTAGCTTAGACCTAAGCTATTAATGATATTAGCTATATTTTATACCTTCTTTAGTGGAGAATCTCCTCAGCCTAACATTAGACCGTCTATAGACGGGTCGTGTGGTAATGGTACACTGTAATCACCCCGATCTGATCTCACTCAGTCACTAATTTGTTGTCAAAGCGCCCATAAAAGTGGAGGCACCCCCGCTTAGAGGACACTTTGGTTGCTGCTAAATACTCTGGCTACTTTTGTCAAAGTGGGTGCAATATGCCGGCGAATGGCACGGACCTCCAGGCCCATTGGGCCGGATTGGGAAAGGTCTGCGGCGAAATGTCGGTTGACATCTATGGAACGGATTTTGCCAGCCAAAATATCCGGAATCCGATGACCACGTGCATTTGGATCCTGAGGCAACACAACAGCCATAAATGTGCGGGGAATCCCATAGAAAATAGCGACATAGTTACACATACATGCACCAGCAATTTAACCAGGGATTTTCACTAAAATTATTTACATACTTTAACAATTAACAGTCTAAATTTGTAAGTGCTAATTAATGTTACTTAAAGTACTATATATAGTATATATAATATATACTATAGCTATTATTATAACTAAAAATAAGATAGCTATAATATTAGTAACTCTAAGTAGCCTAGCTAACTAGAGCAATTAATATATCTAGCTATAGTAATAGGTAGCAGCCCTAAATCTATAGGAGTTAATTAATTTAAATACTAATAATATATAGCATACTACTATAAAATAACTAGTAAAGCCTCTAATAGCTCTAGATATTACAGACTACCTAATAATACTATCTATAATAACTAGGTAGGTAATAGATAACATAGTAAATAGCTAATAACTGCTAGATCTAAAAGATATATAGGCCTTAAAGCTATCCTAGCTATTAATTAAAAGATAGAAACAACTTAAATATAACAATAAGATATATATATAAAAATAATAGTAATATAAGTAAGACTATAAGACAGTTAGTAACTTAGTTACTTAGATCTGTATAATAGTAGATCTAATAGTAGTTATAGAGTACTACTCCATAAGTAAGTTAATATATATATAGATATATAATATTAAGGTATATATTAGTCTACCTTTATATAAGAAAAAGGAAATTACTATAGTAAAGTATGAGAAAGTTATAAAAAGAGCTATAGATCACAAGGTAATAGATATAAAAGAGGTAGAGAAATAGATATCTAACTAGGAGAAAGCGCTCTCTTATAGTATATAAGTCTAGTAGTATTTAGCTATAAAGACTAGTGAATGGTTCCTGCTACTAATAAAGGTATTAAGGTATATGCTACTAGTAGTATAGGTAGAGGTATATAAAAGTACTAACCACATAAGGGCTATTAATAACTAGCTCCTGTATTATAAAGTAACATTAGTAATATAGGCTTGTATTGCTGCAGAGCTAGAGCATCCCCAGGCAAAAGCCACTTGTAACGCCTTTAGCCTAGTTACTATAGCGATAGTTACTAATAACGTTACAGAAGATTGCATGTAAAAGGAGCTAATAAAGGAAAAATAGTATAATAACTACTATAATAACTAAAATAATAAGAGTAATAACTATAGTAATAAAAAGTGCTTACTATATAATATCCCTAGGTACTTACTATTAAGGTATTACTTTATAGGTAAAATATGCTTAAGGTTTTTATAGTAACTACACAGAGCAATTATTAACTATATAAAGCAGGCTCTAATATAGTAATATATAAAAGATAAGCTAAAAGAGAAAGATATATTACTAGCCTCTATATATACCTACTTAGATAAATTTACTATAGTAGTAGCAGTAGTATCTCTAGCTAAATAATAGTTAGAAGGTAGTAAAGGTAAGGCATAGTTAAAGGGTAAAGGAGCCTTATCTATATAGTTAGCTACTTTTATAATATCTAACTATCTACTTAAAGACTTTATTATTCTAGATTTAAAAGTAACCCTTTATATCTTCTACTCTTGTTATTGCTTCTTAGAGATAACCCTAGTAAAGTTAGATAACTTTATCTAGGTAGGTAATACCACTATCCTGATTAAGGGATGGGGTAACGAACTTATCTACATAAAACAGGGTAATTGCTAAGTGCGATTTATACTTAAAAGAGTTACCTATTATCTATTACTATTATATAACCTAGTATTATATATAATGCTTAAGATAAGGAATAATTAGTAGTGGGATAATAGTCTAACTAATAATTATATATATATAGTAAGGGACTACTCTATGGTATTTGATATAGATGAAATTGCTAGTTAATAGGTTATTAAGACTAGTAATAACTATAATAGTCTTCATACTATATCAGTAGTGTACCCAGTAGTAGTAAATGTAGATATGGTTATAGCAGCCTTAGCGCTAACAGACCGCTGCTAAAGGAGTAGGCCAGTTAAAGCTAACCGCTAGCATAACTATCTTAGCTACCTAGGTAGCTATATACTCTACAAAATAACTACCTAAGCTTACAGTATATAGATAAAAGGAGATATACCAGAGATATCTATTGTATTATACAAAGTATGTATAATAAGTAAAATATAGTAGTAAATATTATATTAACTATAGGAGTTAATTAACTATGTAGAGGTAGGGAATTATATTATACTGGATTTTTACCTATTTAAATAAGGCTATAGTAGATATAAGTTAGCCTTACTACTTAATAACTAAAAATCTAGCTTTATATAGGACTATTACCTATAATAGCGCACTTCCAAGGCTATTAAGACAGCTTTAGCAGACTTTATATGATTAATCAAAGTATATAAATCAACAGAAGTATAAGTAATTAAGTATAACAATAAGATCACAACTACCTATCTATAGGTAAAGGAGGCTATAGAAAGTATAGGTATCCTATTTAAGGCCTTAGTACCTAATATATAAGTATAAAATAGCAGTATAGAGAGGATTACTACAGTAATCAAGGAAAAAGCCTATATAATAAGGCTAAAATCAAAATTACTAGTATTACTATAGCTAGAGATTCTAAAAGTAGCAGTATACTTATATAACTAAATACTAGCTAAATCTTATAGCTAGAGATCTCTATATTAGATCTAGTACATAGCAAGAGGGTAGCTATTATCTATACCATACCTTAGCTATTTACAAGTATTTAGCTACCGCGCATACGCAATAACTTCAGACACTTAACTCAGTTATAATTATCTCTAGCACTTTAAAGCAAAGGCACATATTAGCTATCTAGTTAGTTATATATTAACTAACCAGTACTATATATATATCCCTCTAAAGAATAAAGTTATTATATCTTATAATATAATATTTCATAAAAATAGATACTTCTTTAGAAAAGAAGATAAATAGGTAGATAAGTTAAGTAATACAGACAAGGCTATAATTAACAAATAGATCTAAAAAGCAACTAAAAAGAACTTTATAAATATTACTAATAGTAAGGATATCATAGAAGAAGACATAGTAGAACTTCTAAACCAAACTACTAGTAAAATACTAGAAGGAGTCTATAAATATATAAAGTTATACTTTATATTAATAATACCACTAGAATCTCTAAATACTTTATTTATTACACTGCTATTAGATGCGCTTGACATAAGAGAGCAAGAAGATCATATATATCATAATGAAATCTAATGCATTAACTATATTACACATTAAAAGTGAATATATCTACAAGAATCTTGGAAAGCTATGTTTATAGCTAGGACTATTGATAGTCCTTACTACAGTACCTAAAACTAGTAAGCCGCTCATATGGCTAAGACTGTTAATAATCCTTGCTATAGTCCTTAGAAAATCTTAAAGCAAGACCTCCTACCTAGTAAAAGTACAGGCTAGCCCCCTAACATTAGAAAGGATAATATAATAGGAGAGGATCTATCTAACTCTAGTGATAAGATAATAGTACCTCAAAATACAGCTATAAGGCTATACTAGAAGGATTTACCTAGGTTACCTAAGGTACACGCTAACCTAAAAAACTACCTATTTGCAGAGGATTTTTAAGAGGCTGAGAAAGCTTATTTATAAAGCTATAACACTATAAATAGCTAGGTCAAAGTTAGTATAGAGGAAGCTAGTAATAACTAGATACTTAACTACTAATAGGTATATACATATAAGCTAAATAAATATAAATTTCTTATAAAGTTTAAGGCATGCCTTATTATTTATAGTAAGTAGTAGCTAAAAGATATAATCTATGATACATATATAGCAATACTAGCAGGACTTTTGTTCTAATTGCTTATTACATTTATAGCTAAGTTAGACCTAGAATTGCTTTAATTTAATATAGTGAATACATTTATACACGCTAATATAGATAAGACAGTATTTATAAGACTTCTTCTAGGATATCTAAGCTATAGTAGCAGTAAGATTATCTACCTATAAAAGGCCCTTTATAGGTTACAATGATTACTGCTACTATGGTAAAAGTACCTAAAAAAGGGACTTTAAGAACTTAGATTTATACTAGTTACTAGAGAGCTATACTACTAGCGAAAGGGAGCTATTACGTTCTTCTTCTATATTAATAATTATATCTTTATATTCCCTAAGTTATTATAATAAGAAGCTAATAAGGTAATTAATAGTATAAAAGAAAGATACTACTTAGAGAGCAGTAGTAAAATATAATAGTTCCTTAGTATAGAAATTCTCTATAACAGATAACAACAAAAGATATAGCTATTATAGTTAGTATATATTAAAAAGATAGTAAAGCTAATTAATAATAAAACTTAGCTACTACTGGATAACACCCTAATAGGTAATAAAGAACTTCTACTCTTATAGTAGATAGCAGCAAACTATAAAGTTATAAGATACTAGTAAAAAGTTAGATTAATCCTATACATAGCAGTAATAATAAGACCTAATATTATATTTATAGTAAGTTAGCTAATAAGATTTAATTACAACCTATTAGTAGTCTATTAGAGGGTAGCAAACCAGGCGCTACAATACCTTAGGTATATAGCTAGCCTTTGCCTTAAATTTAAGCCTAATAGAGAGCTTATTGTTATATTAGATATAAGCTTTAGAGATAACTTAATTAACTATAAGAGCTTATAGGCTTTTGCTATCAAGCTATATAGTAGACTTATTAGCTAGAGGGTAAATAAGTAGCAGACAGTAACTACTTTGATAACTAAAGTAAAGTTACTAGCTCTATTACAGGCTGCAAAAGAATTAATATTTATAAGCTAATTAATTACTAAGCTCACTGCTAGCAATAATACTTTAAATATATTACTAAAGGTCGTAATATAATATAATAATTAATAGATAATTAGCCTTATAACTAAGGAGTTAGTTTAATTATAAATACACCTTTATCACATAAATATATATTACTACTAGCTATATTAGGAGATTGCAGACAGTTATATCAAAGTTATATATACCCTATTAGTAAAGCTAATAGTAGACGGTTTAATAAAGGCCCTGCTAAAACAAAAATAGCCTGTATTTCTATAGTAATTAAATCTTAGTAACTAAACTATATGGTTAATATAAAATTATAAGGAAGAATTAGCTAAGGATAAATTACTAATATAATTAAAGTAATAAGTACTATAGTAATAGATAGTTAGCTAGTATAGCCCCTGACTAGGAGGGTTAAATTACATAGTTACGCTAGTTAGCAAAAGTAAATTATTATAGAAGATATAACTAGTAAACCTTAATATCATAACCAATTATTAATATAACTAGCAATACTTTAACCATAAGTTTCTTAATAACTAAGCAATATATATAGTTAGCAATTTTATTATTATAATTACCTTAATTAGAGCTAAAAGTTAATACAAAATCTAATTACAAAAGACTACTATTTTAAGTTAGAAAGTTATAATAAAAGATAAAAGTATAGTTAAAACTATACTTTAAGGATAATCATATATATAGACCTATAGGGGCTATATTAAATATAACAGTAAGTATATAAGGCCTAAGACTACTATAAGTATAATATAGCTTTACTAAGTAAAAGGGCCTTGGTTACTATATATTTATATTATTAAGCTTAGACTTATATAAGGGAGCTAGTAAGCTTTATAGATATAACTACTATTAAGTCTTTTTGCCTCTACCTAGGATTAAACCTTAGAGCTCTAGTATAAGTTACTATCTTATACTATAACTATCTAGTAGAGGGTAATACTACTAGACTATATACACTCTGGTTTTGGTTATTATTAATTAGTTAATTACTACCTTTTATAGTAAGTAATTAGTAGTTACAAGGACCTATAGGAATACAAAAGAAAGGTATAAAAGGGTAGTAATTATCCTATCTATTAATTAGTTAGATTAAACCTGTGAATAGCTTTAATCTAAGAGGGTGTGTTAAAGTAGGTGTAATATGCTAGCGAATGGCATGGACCTCTAGGCCTATTGGGCTAGATTGGGAAAGGTCTGTGGCAAAATATCAGTTGATATCTATGGAACGGATTTTGCCAGCCAAAATATCCGGAATCTAATGACCACGTGTATTTGGATCCTGAGGCAATACAACAGCTATAAATGTGTGGGGAATCCCATGGAAAATAGCGACATAGTTACACATACATACACCAGCAATTTAACCAGGGATTTTCACCATAATTATCCACGTACTTTAACAACTTTGATATACCCCCTCAGGCTTATGCGTCACACTAAGCCTGATTTTTATGCTAGGGGATTTGCTAACTAATGAGCTCTTATCTACCCTCTCAGGATAGTCTGGGTTATAACAGATCTAAGCAGTAATTTCTGGATTTCCAGCTCTTTCTGGATCTCAGCGGATTTATCAGTTACCTAATCCCTCAATCTAGTGAGACTTAAACTCATAGCCCATAGAATTTAACAGTAGGGGTAGGCATTAGACGCTTACTAATGTAGCTAGTAGCTTAGACTGTTAATTATCAAAGTGCTTATAAAAGTAGAGGTACTTCTGCTTAGAGGATACTTTAGTTACTATTAAATACTCTAGCTACTTTAATATTTGTCTCTTATATCTGATTAGCCTTTATTTTAAATAATATTAAATAATAGATTTATATTAAATAGATATTAACTTTTTAGGTAGTAAAGGGTCTCTCTTTTTATTCTATTAAAGCATATAATTAAAGTAATAATTCTTAGTAGTTTTATTATATATATCTATTACTATATATTTATTTCTTAGAGGATTTCTTATATATTTCTAGTCATAGTATTACTTTAGGATCTAAATATATATACTATTAGATTTTAGTTATTTAGGTAGTAAAATCTATTCTAGTAATATAGCTAATATTTTACCATAGACTTTACCTTATTTAATCTAATAAGTAGAGAGGTTTATACTAGTTATTAGTATATTATACCTACTTTAATATACTCTCTTAGATTAAAGCTATTACTTAATTTAATTTAACTAATTTATAGTAATTACTACTCTATTATAACTACCTATTATATCTTCTATAAACCTATTATACTTATTAATTACTTATTATAAAAGGAGGTAATTAATTAATTAATAATAATTAAAACTAAAGTATATATAGTTTAGTAATATTACCTCTTATTAGATAATTATAGTATAATATAATAACTTATATTAGAGCTCTAAGGTTTAAACCTAGGTAGAGATAAAAAGACTTAATAATAGTTATATCTATAAAGCTTACTTTAAGAGGTTAAGTCTAAATATCTAGTAAGCCCTTAGTAAAAAGTTAAGCTAGTAATCAAGCCCTATAAATAAGGCCTATTATATAAGGCTACTTAAAAGTTAGCTTAAATTCTTATAAAATACCTATACCTATTATTATTATATAATAATTCTTATTATCTACCTTCTCTAATCTATAAACCTCTTATAATTATTTAAGCTCTACCTTCTACTTAAGAGGATTAGACTAGGCAATAGTAAGTAATTATAGCTACTAAGGTATTACTAATAGTAATATAAGAGTAACTAACACCCCTAGAGCTAGTAGACCTAGTAGATTAACTAGACCTCTAATAAATCTAAGGGATACTATTCTTTAATAGTTAATATAGTAATAAGTAAACCTTTTATAACTATTTAGTAAGTATTAAGCAATAGTTATTATAATACTTATAACTATAGCTATACCACTAGCTTTATAATATAAGAAACCCCCTACTTATACTTATAAAGTCCTCTAAGAAGGCAGTACCTATTATAAGCCTATACTATAATAATAGTAACTAGGCTATGCCTATTATATTATTTAGCTAAGTATATAAACCTACTTTATATATATATATATATAACTATATAACTAATATATATAACTTATAAGAAACCTATTTCTTTTCTTAGCTCTAAATAATTAGAATTAAGCTACTATTTACTTATAATAATAATACTAGCTCTTTATATATCTAAAGCTTACTTTACTTATTATTTATTAATTATACTATATAAATAAATACCTATATAATAGATAATATAGCTATATAGAATATATAAGCTCTATAAGTATTATAGTTAATAAGTATTTCTTTAGTAACTAATACTTATATAATATACCTAGAGAGGCTACTAAAAGAGCTTCTCTTATAAGTACTACTAGCTAACTAGAATATTAATACCTAGCTTAGTATTATAGTACTTATGCTTAGTATCTTTAGTATAGATAGTATACTATATATAATACTAGTATATTAAAAGCTACTCTAGAACCCTTTAAACTTTTCTAGGTAATATCATAACTATACTCTTTAGTAAAGATAGATAGCTAATAAGCTAGAGATTAACTATAACCTTTTTCTCTTACCTAGAGCTATATAATATCTTATTAACTCTTACTTAGATATATGCTTTTAGTATATTATCTCTATATTTTATAAAATAGATAGAAGAAAGTACTAATATAACCTAATATACTTCTTTAAGTATCTTAATTATACTTATAGTAGTTAAAATATATAGCTTAAGGTTATAGTAAAGCTCTTTAAACTAAAGATAAAAGAGAATAATACCTTTAATACTTTCTTGTTCTAATTCAAGTATTACCTAGCTAAACTAAGTAATAATATATAAGCTCTTAATACTTAAATTATATTTCTATTAAATATATTAAACCTTTATATTTAGATAGCCTTAGTTAATATATTACTATTTAATAACTTTAATACTCTTATATGATAAGTCTTAGAGGTAGTTTAAAAGATAAAAGGCTTAGTTACTAATAAAGATTAGGTATATAAATTATATCTCTTAAGCTATAATAAGATAATAAATACTAATAAAGATACTTCTGTATTATTATAACCTAATAAGTTATAAGTAATATAGCTCTATTACTAGGTAGGATATAAGAGGTATAGTACTTAAGAAATATTATTATATAGAATAACGCCTCTAGAATAGAAGAACTAGAGAAGATTATATAAAGATAAGAAGAATTGATAAATAATAAGCAGTTTATAATTAAAGACTAATATACTAAAGGTAGTCTACCTCTATAAGACTAATATTTAAATATTAGTCTTAATATTAAAATAATAAAATATAAAAATACTTATTTTACTTAAATAGTTTACTTTTTATAGTTTTTTCATAATTAACTTATAAAATATCTTTAGATAACTTTTAGACTTCTTTTACTTACTATTTTTATAATACTTTACCTTAAGCTATATAAGTTACTTAGACTATTAACTACCTAACTAATTACTAAGTAATTAAGATATTAATAAGAATACTAATAAGTATTAATACTATTAATTACTATTATAACCTTAGCTATACTTTAATAAAAACCTTATTATTAAGAATCTAGCTATAATAATTTAATTACTTTTATTAATAAGTTAACTTTATAATACTAATTAATAATAAAACTATAATATCTTCTCTTAAGATTAACCTATTTTTAAGTACTTCTAAGACTTCTAGGTCTCTAGATTAAAAGCTTACTTAAGTTATAAACCTTAATAATAAGCTTATAATACTTAAAGTTAATTATTATAAAGATAGTAAGGCTATCCTTACTATAGATTAATAAATAGCTGTATATAAAATAGTTAAGAGAAATATTAAATATAATAAATAACTAGTTAATATTATTAATAATAATATAGCTTAGATAGAATAACTTAAGGAGACTAATAATTATAACTTATAATAAATATAAGCTATTATTAATAATACCCTTATTAAGCTAGAAGCTAAAAATAATAAAGCTATTATATTTAAATAAGAACTTAAGATACTCTAAGCTATTATTAATATTATCTTAACTTAGTTAAAGAATAAGATAAGCTTAAGCTTAACTCTCTAGAAACCTATAATGGTAAAAGTAGATAACTCAAAGGATTTTTAATCTAAGTTTATACCTATTAAATCTTTTATATTACTAACTTCTATAATAAGACTAAGAGAGTTATCTATACTAATACTTTTTTATATAGTAAAGTATTCTTATAGTTTAAACTATTTTAAAAAGAAACTTTTAAGAATAATAAAAAACTAAGTATATACTTTTATAAAACTTAGTTAATCTTTAGAAGTATAATAAGCTTTAAATAAATTTTAAACTTATTATTTTAAGAATTTAATAAAAAATAATAAGCTAAGTAAGGTCTTATAAACCTTAAGTAAACTAAGGCTACCTTATACTATATAGCTAAATTCTAATAACTTACTATTAAACTTAATATTATAGATAAATTTCTAATCTTTATATTTTATTAAGAATTTAAAAAAGATATTAAAGATAAACTTATTAAGATTATTAATACTTTAGAAGACTTTCTTAGATATATTAAACTTATTATTGAGATTAAGAAAAAGGTAAGAACCAGTAACTAAATACTAATATAAGTAAGTACTATACCTAAGAACTAAAAAACCTTGATAACTACTTATAAGAAAAAAATAATAACTAGTATTAATTATAAAACTAATTAAGTATATCCTATAGATACTATATAAGACTAATAGATATTAGTATAGCTAGGAAATAAGAGAACTAGTTACTTAGAGATATTAAAACTATTAAATACTATAACTATAAGAAAATAGAATACTATACTAAAGAGTATTAAAAACTAAAACAACTTTAAAATAAGGTACTAGCTAAGAGAAATTAATAAGTAAATATTACTTAAAGAGAAATCTTATACTTATAACTCTTATAAACTACTTACTATAATAATAATTATTTTATTTATTAAAAAAGTAAAAAATAAGTAAGCTAGTACTTTAAAAAACCTAAAGGTAAAACTATTATAGTAAGTAAAAAAGCTCTATATAACTCTAAGATACTATAAGCTATTAATATTATATAATAACTTCAATAGTAAAACTAAGAAAAAATTATATTCTTAATTTAAGCTTAAGATATCTTAGAGATACTTAAAGATAAGATACTTTAGAACTAAGAAGTTATTAATATAATTAAAGAATAATTACCTAAGTAAATTTAAGTATAAGGTAACCCTATTTATTAACTTAACTTAGAAAATAAGTTTAATTAAGCCTTATATAAAGATATTATTAGATCTTAAGAAAAGCCTTAATAAGTTATTACTAGTATTATTATAGTAGCTAGAAAGAGAAAAAGAACCTCCTTTTCTCTTTCTT
This sequence comes from Colletotrichum echinochloae, assembly GCA_016618095.1. Lineage (NCBI taxonomy): Eukaryota > Fungi > Ascomycota > Sordariomycetes > Glomerellales > Glomerellaceae > Colletotrichum > Colletotrichum echinochloae. The sequence continues at coordinate 2,455,424 of JADEZT010000009.1, forward strand.
AACTTTATTATTATAAATTAATAGTTAAAAGTATTATTAAAGTATAGGGTACTAGCTTAAACTAGAAAGAGAATCTAGAACTCTTACTAGATAAATTTATCTTACTAAGTAAGATAGAATAAGCGGTAGTTAAGTAGCTAATTAAGATAAGTTATATAAACCTACTTATTATTAAATAGACTAGTATAAACTAGTATATTTAAAACTAAGCTAATAATATTTTATATTAATTACTCTTATCTACCTTTAAGTATTAATATAATTCTAATAAATTACTAGTATTATAAGCTTATATAAACTTTAGAGAAGACTTAGTTATAATTAATACTAAAGAAGAAGTATAAAAGAAATAATAACTAGAAATTAATAAATATAGTAATGAATAAGAAGTATACTTCTGTAGAACTAAAGATACTAACCTTAAATACTACTTAATTATACTAACTAAAGAAGAACCTATATTTAAGAACTATAAAAGGCTTAACTAAAAGTATCTTCTATATTATAAAATTCTTTAAATAAACTATATCTATAATAAGTACTTAATATACTAACCTTAGAAGAGAAAATACTTTTTCTTTCTATAATAATAAGAAAATAAGCTTATTCCTTAGGTTTATAAAAACTAAGAAATTAATATATAAGAGGTTAAGAAATACTATAAACCTTGGCTTATTTTTAACTAAGCTTAAAATACTATATATTATATATTAACTTTCTTATAAGATATTAATTTAATTACCTATTTAATAAATATATATAATACTATAAAGAGAATGTATAAATATAGAAAGAATAAATTAAAAAAGTCCCTAAGAAGTTAAAAAACTTTCTATACTATTTATAAGAAAGGTATTGATAGCTAAGAATAATATAAAAACCCTTTATATAGTAATTAAGTGAGATAATAGTTATATTATTCTTATTATTTTAATTAATAGCTAGCTTACTAAAGTTATAATTAATAGTAAAGTATAAGCTAACCTTATCTTACCTAAGGTAGTAAGTAAATAAAGTATTAAATAGGTATATAAGAAAGACCTATATAGTCTATAAATAGTTAAAGAAGCATAAGTTTAGTATAGTAAAGAAACTATTAATAAAAAGACTATACATCTCTTTTTAGTAATCTATAGCTAATACTAAAAACTTAACTTTAATATTACTAACTTAGAAACTATAGATATAATTCTAGAAATTCTATAGCTATAAAAATATAACCTTAATATAAACTGGAGAACAGACTAACTCTAGTAAAGAGATTTAGCTATAAGGTAGTATTATATACTATAACTTCTAAGTAAACTTATATAATTAAGAAAGTATATTACTTATATTAAAAGAATTAAACCTATATAAGACTAGAGTTATATATCTATTAATATTTCTAATATACTAAATGGGTAAGATAAATAAAGCCTAGAAGAGAATTAACTATAATTAATACCTCTTTAATACTAGTAATATATATAACTATTTACTAAAGAACTAGAAATAAAACTACTAAAGTATAAACTATATAATTATAAAATCTAATTATTAAAAGAGAAATACCTTAAGCTTTGTTAGATATTAAGGTTTAAATACCTTATATCTATATAAAAAAGATAGTATATATAATAATAAAGTGAATTATATAACATAGTATTAATAGTACTGTATATACTGTATATACTAGATAACTATATATTTACTTAGAAAACGCCTATATATCATAAACACATAGGATATCTATATACAAAGAATAGTTCCTTTAAGCAAGAACTATTTATCTAAGGAGAAATCTAGGAAATAAGAATACAGTTATAAACTATATAACCGAGATGTTTTAGAAAACAACGTATAAGAATAAAGTTATAAACTATATAACCGAGATGTTTTAGAAACCAACGTATAAGAATATAGTTCTAAACTATATAACCGAGGTGTTTTAGATAACAACCTAGAATATCTAAGAAATCCTTAGAATATACAGAAAGTAAGTATAAATAAACCCCTTATATCCCTTATATCTAGCTAGATAGAAAGGTGAATAAAAAAGCTCTTCTATTATATTAAAATAATATGTATTTTATTCATCTCTTATCTTTTATCTCTAACCTCATTACCCCTCATAGCCTCTAACAAGCTTAAACCTATTTATAAACTTAACTTAATAAAATAAGAAGTACTTAATAAATAGCTAGATAAAAACCTATTAAAAAGTTATATTAGATTATCAGATTTACTAGTAAGATACCTTATCCTATTTATACCTAAGAAGAATAAAAAACTATAATTATATATTAATTATTAGAAACTTAATAATATTATAAAAAGGAATAATTAATTACCACTACTTATGTTGGAGTTATAAGATTTATTATATGAGGTAAACTAGTTTATAGTACTTAACCTTAAAGGTACTTATAACCTTATTAGAATTAAAGAAGGAGATAAATAAAAAATAGTATTTTAAATATATAAAGAACTTTTTAAGACTCTTATTATATCTTTTAGACTTACTAATATACTTACTATATTCTCAATAATAATTAATTATATACTTAAGAAGTATCTTAATATCTTTATTATCTATTACTTTAATAATATTCTTATATTCTCTAAGAACCTTAAAGAATATAAGAAGTATATATATAAGGTACTTAAGAAGCTCTAAGAAGTAAAGCTTTAAGTTAAACTAGAGAAGAGTAAATTCTGTACTTAGAAGGTTAACTAGCTTAGATTTACTATTATACTAAGAAAAATCTAAATATAAGATAAGAAGGTTAAAATAGTTAAGAACTAACTAATACCTACTAATATTAAAGAAGTTTAATTATTTCTAGGATTTATTAATTTTTATTAATAGTTCCTTAAGGATTATATAACTTATATTGAAGAATTATAATAACTTATATATAAGAATATAAGGTTTAAATAGATAGAAAAATATAATAAATCTTTTAATAAGATTAAAGAACTTATTACCTTAAAACTAGTTATTAAGATTTTAAACCAAGATAAACCTTTTAAAGTTAAGACTAATACCTTAAACTTTACTATAGGTAGATAATTTAAGTAATAAAATAAAAAAGAAAGACTATACTTATATATATTCTATTTAAAAGTATTTCATAGACTAGAGCTAAACTATTAGATTTATAATAAAAAGCTTATAGTAATTATTAAGGTATTCTATAAATAGAAACTATATCTATTAAAAATAAAATATTAAATTATTATTTATATAAATTATAAGACCCTTGCTTACTTTATAACCTCTAAAGTTCTAAATAAAAGATAGATCTAATAGTTAGAATTTCTATTAGAATATAACTTTAAGATTATTTACTATAAAGAAACTAGAAATAGAAGAGCTAATACTGTTAGCTAATAACTAAACCTTAAAGTCTTAATACTAGAGAAAACATAAGTTATCCTTAAGTATAATAAGAATAATAATATTATTCAAATATAAAAACTTATTATAATTAATATACATATTAATACTAATATAACTAATAAGATAATTAATAAATAAATATATAAGATATATAGTACTAAGGTATATAAATATTGAAAAGTAATAAAGACTTTTAAGAGACTTAATAATACTATAATAAGTAAGTTATATAAAAATAAGTAGCTTTAGTAATTAAGGACTATAAGCTATATAAGAAAAGTAAAAATAGCTCTTATAAGCTATATAAGTATATTTAACTATTACTAGTACTCCTAAAAGTATAGTACTTAATCTCTTTGGACTTTATTATTAAACTACTTAAGTTAAAAAAACTACTTATAAAAATATAGTATAATAGTATTTTTATTATTATTATCTAACTTATAGAGTATACCTACTTTATTTTATACCTTAAAGCTAGTATAGTTAAAGACCTTATATATACTTTTCCTAAGTATATTATTAGTAATTATAGCTTACTAAAAGAAATTATATTAAATAGAGATAAACTATTTACCTTAAAGTTTTAGAAATCTCTAATTTTATAACTTAGATTAGACTATAACTATCTACCTCTTTTTACTTATAAACTAATAAACAAATAGAAAAAATTAATTAAATACTTAAATAATATCTTTAATATTATATTAACTATAACTAAGATAATTAGATATTATAATTACTTATAGCTTAGTTTACCTATAATAGTACTATTAGAGAAACTACTAGTAACTTACTATTCTATTTAAACTATAGATTTAAACTAACTACCTATAGAGAACCTTATAAAGAATTATAAGTACTAAAAGCTATAGCTAATATTAACAAGCTTAGAGAAATTTAAAGTAAAGTAGCCCTAGATTTAGAATTTATTAGATAGTAAATAAAGAAATATACTAACCTATTAAGAATTAAGAGATTGACTTTTAAAGAGAGAGATAGTATATACCTTATATACTAAAATATTAAAATAAAATAGCTTAATAATTAACTTAACTATAAGAAACTAAGACCCTTTAAAATCCTATAAAAAGCTTTAGATATTAACTATAAACTTAACTTACTAGATATAATAAAAGTTTACTTAGTTTTCTATATTATATTACTTAAGCTAGTATTATATAAATTAAATACTAATAACTATATTATTATTAAACCTAATAAACTAAAGTATAAAGTTAAATATATTATTAACTATAAAAATTAAGATAGATAAGAAGAATACTTAGTTAAATAAAAAAACTATAGATATAAAAATAACTTTGAGGAACTAGTTAAGAATCTCTAGTACTTCTAATAGGTACTTTAGAAGTACTATAATTCTTAGATAGATCCTCTAGTAATAAACCTAAGTCTATAAACTTCTTACTAAACCTATAAGAATCCTAATTAATATTATTAGAAATACTAAGTAACTATGGGTTATATACTATCTAAGACTTATAAGAATCTGGGGTAGAACTAATACTATCCTTCTTATCTAACTTTTATATACCTTATTAAAAAGTCTTTTATTAATACTTCTATACTTTCTTTTAGATTTTATAAAATCTTAATAAGTAACTTATAGCCTTAGCTTTTATAATTATATCTGTATAAGCTTTAGATAAAGAGCTATAAGCTCTATACTAGCTTTCTTTTCTTTTTTATCTTACTTTTTTTACTAAGTATTTAGTTTTTAAACTATAGAATATAATTAGTAAATAAAGAATCTTAAGAATAAAATAATTATAAGTAGAAGTTATTTAAATATAAGGCTTTTTTATCTTAATATATATCTAATAATAAGATAAAACTTTACTAAAATAATAAGCTACCTTTACCTAAAAGTAATAAGTATAAGGTATATTAGTAATAAGAATTAAGCTTTAATAAAGTTAAATAAAGTAAGATACTTATAATTCTTAACAATAGTTTTTTAATTTTATTTTTTCTATATAATCTAATATAGTATTAGTATTATAAGTAAATTAAGAAGTAAGTTTAATAACTTCTTAACCTAAGAGAAATAACTTACTTATATAGGTCTTAAAGATAAAACCTTTAAAGAGAAGACCTAATATTGTAACCTAATAAGTTATAGGTAATATAGCTCTACTACTAGGTAGGATATAAGAGGTATAGTACTTAGAAAATATTATTATATAGGATAACTTCTCTAGAATAGAAGAACTAAAGAAGGTTATATAAAGATAAGGAGGACTAATAAATAATAAGTAGTTTATAATCAAGGACTAATATACTAAGGGTAGTCTACCCCTATAGAACTAATATCTAGATATTAGTCTTAATATTAAGATAATAAGATATAAGGATACTTATTTCACTTAGATAGATTACCTTTTATAGCTTTTTAGTAATTAACTTATAAAATATCTTTAGATAACTTTTAGACTTCTTTTACTTACTATTTTTATAATACTTTACCTCAAGTTATATAAGTTACTTAGACTATTAACTACCTAATTAATTACTAAGTAATTAAGATATTAGTAAGAATACTAATAAGTACTAATACTATTAATTACTATTATAGTCTTAGCTATACTTTAGTAAAAGACCTACTATTAGAAATCTAGCTATAATAATACTCTAGTTATTATTAAAGAAGCTTATAGTAATATCTCTTATTATAGTTATCTTCTTATATATTACTTCTCTCTAAGAGATAGTTTTATTTATATATTTTATATTTATAAAAATGCTTTTATTATATACTATATTTATAGTAGTAGTAGTATTAATATAAAAGTTATATTTATTTATTTTTTCTATAGATTTATTTATATAACTTATTATATTTATATTATTAGAGAAAGGCTTATAGTTATTTATAATTATAAAGAGATAACTTATAATATCCTTAAGATTATAATCTTTGTCCTCTTCTTCTTCTTCTTCTTCTACTTCTCTTAGTATATTAGAAGAGATATCTAGATCTATAGTATCTAGTATAGTTATATTTATAGAAAGATCTATATTATTAGAATTAGAATTAGAAGATTCTTCTTCTATTATAGCCTTTTTAGCTATAAGAGCTTTCGCTTTCTTATATAGTTCTTTTTTCTTTTTTCTTTTTATTTACCTCTTTATATTTATAAACTATTTCTTTTTATACTTTAGTAGAAAACCTACTATTAGAAATCTAACTATAATTTTGATTAAGTTAATATAGTAATTAACTAGATTACTATACTAATTAGTTTACTTTTTAACTTATAAAAGTCTTTAGTAGATTTAGTTTATAAGTATTAAAGTATTAATAAACTAATATAATATAATATAATAAAATATAATAAACCTAATAAATATACTATAAATATCTATTTTTTTAATATAAATCCAATTATAACCTCTAAAGTTAAATATACCTATTTAAAACCCTAGAAAGCCAAATAAATAAATTAAATAATTTTAAACTAAAAGAATATAAGAATATAAGAATATAAAAGAGAAAGAATATAACTATAACTATAACTATAGAGAAAACTATATTTCTTAGACTTATTAGAAGTATAAACTATTTAACCTAGGTAGCTAGATTTAAAGCTTTACTTGTAAGTAAAGATATAAACTCTAGTCTAGAAACTAGTCTAACTACTATAGCTTAAAGAACTATAGATTCTAAGGTACTAGTAAATATAAAGCTTATTTATAAGAATAGCTTATTAATGGTTATAAAAGACTATTTTATAGGTTATAAAGCTTAAAAGAAACTAAAGAATCTATATAAATCTTTTAGTTTTATTAATAAATATCTAACTTATAAGGAATTATTTAATACCTTTTTAGATTGTTTTAATTCTATAGAAGCTTACCTTACTAAGGTTAAAGAACTTATAAATAACCTAGCTTTAAAATCTATTGCTTTACCTAAATAGGTTATAAATACTTAGGTTTTAAATAGCTTAGGTAATAAGTATAAAGGTTTTATAACTAATATAACTTAAGCTTTAAGATAGAATTCTAATACCTTTACTTTAGATTCTCTTTTTATAAATCTAATAGATAAAGCTAAAAGAAAACCTAATAAAATCCTATATACTAGGAATAATTATAATTATAATAAGAAACTCTAGAAGAAATAAAAAGGTTTATACTATATATATTACAAACTAAAGAATTATATAGCTTTAGATTATAACTTTTTTTATCTATATAAAGCCTTGAAAGGCTAGAAAAATAAAGATAAACAAGTAAAAGAAATAGTTTATAAATATAAAGAGGTAAATAAAAAGAAAAAAGAAAAAAGAACTATATAAGAAAGCGAAAGCTCTTATAGCTAAAAAGGCTATAATAGAAGAAGAATCTTCTAATTCTAATTCTAATAATATAGATCTTTCTATAAATATAACTATACTAGATACTATAGATCTAGATATCTCTTCTAATATACTAAGAGAAGTAGAAGAAGAAGAAGAAGAAGAGGACAAAGATTATAATCTTAAGGATATTATAAGTTATCTCTTTATAATTATAAATAACTATAAGCCTTTCTCTAATAATATAAATATAATAAGTTATATAAATAAATCTATAGAAAAATAAATAAATATAACTTTTATATTAATACTACTACTACTATAAATATAGTATATAATAAAAGCATTTTTATAAATATAAAATATATAAATAAAACTATCTCTTAGAGAGAAGTAATATATAAGAAGATAACTATAATAAGAGATATTACTATAAGCTTCTTTAATAATAACTAGAGTATTATTATAGCTAGATTTCTAATAGTAGGTCTTTTACTAAAGTATAGCTAAGACTATAATAGTAATTAATAGTATTAGTACTTATTAGTATTCTTACTAATATCTTAATTACTTAGTAATTAATTAGGTAGTTAATAGTCTAAGTAACTTATATAACTTGAGGTAAAGTATTATAAAAATAGTAAGTAAAAGAAGTCTAAAAGTTATCTAAAGATATTTTATAAGTTAATTACTAAAAAGCTATAAAAGGTAATCTATCTAAGTGAAATAAGTATCCTTATATCTTATTATCTTAATATTAAGACTAATATCTAGATATTAGTTCTATAGGGGTAGACTACCCTTAGTATATTAGTCCTTAATTATAAACTACTTATTATTTATTAGTCCTCCTTATCTTTATATAACCTTCTCTAGTTCTTCTATTCTAGAGAAGTTATCCTATATAACAATGTTCCTTAACTGCTATACCTCTTATATCCTACCTAGTAGTAGGGCTGCATTACCTATAACTTATTAGGTTATAATAATTAACTAACTATTAATTAAGAGGTCTTAGGTTTAATTCTAGCTAGAGGTAAAAGAAAAGATCCTTTATTAGTTAGATTAGAAATAAACTAGTAAAAAATATTAAATAATTAAGAGATTATCTAGAGCTATAGTAACATAAAATATAGTAATAGTAGTATAGCTTACTTAGTAAGTTAATCTCTTTGTTTTATTAAATATAGGTTACTAAGTATAGGTTATAATTAACTTAAAGTTATAAATGTATAAAATTTCTATTTAATATAGTTTATTTTTTAGAAAATTAAGTTTTTATAATATATATATAATATCTTTTTAACTTAGTAAAAAGAAAAGTTAAAAGTAAAAGTAAAAATAAAAAAGTATATCCTTGACCTCTAGTCTAAGCTTATAACTAATAAGAGGTTAAGAGTAAAAAAGTATAGAGTAAAGAAGTATAGGTATATTTTAAGTATAGTATAAAGGTATAACTTCTAAGTCTAGAGGTTAAAGAAAATCCTTCTTTATATATAAAGAGATAGGTTATATCTATAACTATAGTAAAATAGATCTTTAATAGTTAAAGTATTAATTATAGTATTAGTTATTATATTAAGTATAACTAAGTACTTATACCTTAAGTCTAGTTACCCTAGAGTAAATAAGTTAGTTAGAGATAGAATATCTATAACTAACTAGTTTCCCCTAGGTGCTTATCCTGTATAGTTATATATATATTTATATATTGTTATAAAGCTTATAAACTGCGGATTCCAAATCTGAAGTCCGTTTATCAATATCCCTTGTCTATGTAAAGTTATTCAGCTTCTAAGTTATAGGGTTAGTATTCTAACCCTAACCCTAGGGTTATTATATTTTAAATAGTTATATCTAAGTTAATACTTTAAGTAATATTAATTAATACTTATAATTTAAACTATTAATTATTAAAGTATATAATTATAGTAATAATCCGTGGTAGTTTTATTATATATATCTATTACTATATATCTATCTCTTAGGGGATTCTCTATATATTTCTAGCTATAGTATTACCTTAGGATCTAAATGTATATACTATTGGATTTTAGTTATTTAGGTAGCAAAATCTGTCCTAGCGATGTAGCTGATATTTCGCTGTAGACTTTGCCTTATTCGGTCTAATGGGTAGGGAGGTCCGTGCCAGTCGCTGGCATATTGCGCCCACTTTGACATGTTCCACCTTTGTGAAAAGAGAAGACAATGCTGTGGAGGATATCCCTTTAGCAGTCTCCTTGTCTCTGCAGAAGCCGAGTGGGGGACCCTTGTACTTGAATTGAAGCACCATGAGCTCTTTCAGAGCACCGGCTCCGACTGGACCGCTTGTCGCGAGTGGGGAGCTTATTCACCGGCAAGGGCGAGTTCCTGAGCGCGACTCTCTGCCTACAGAACTCGGCGATAGAATAACACAGCGCAAGTTCGTAGCTTGATACATGAAGCCAATTCAAGCGGAAGGGCATGCGTAACAACCGAGCACGCTGGTGTAGGAAGCCTAGACCAGTTCACCCGTTATGTGGTAAAGTCGCGATGCGTATAACACAGTAAAAAGCACCTCTGGCCTGTGCCTATTCTCAGTTTTCAATGGGGTACGGATTCCCAATGAGTCAGAACAATATACTATTACCAAAAGTCAGGGCAATTGCCGAAAATCTTGTAGAATAGAAAATACAACAACTGCCTGACTTAGAGTTCTATTGTATTCAAGATACCCTAGTTATGTGAGTTTCAGCCTAGGAAATTATACGTAGCGCTATAATAATTCTTATGCGTTAATTATGGGTACCAATTCAGGAAAGGCATAATTATGTGGAAATATAAAAGGAGAGGTATAATGCCTCTAGGGTAAAAGCATCGACCCACGCTGTTCAACGGCTTAAAGAACTGGAGACCTAAACAAATCACGCTTCTACTTCATACTTTTTACCTTCTTACCACAATTTTCAAGTCTTGCTCCAAAGCGAAACCATACAATTCCTGTGACTATGAAGGCTTTTACAATCTCGTCTCTACTCCTGGCTTTTGCCAGTGTACTTGCCGCCGGCCAGGCCCTCAGCGACCAGGACAAGTGCGCACTATCTTGCATTACCCAGTGTGTGAGTGAAAGACTCTTATAGACGTACAAAACCCCCGCTAATTATCAATCAAGGGGGGCGGCTCCGCCACTTACACTTGCGACGGTGCTCGAGCTGTTACTTGCAAGTGTGGTTGAGGCGGCTATGACTGAGGGAGGAGGGGCTCGGCAGTAGTGAAAACATGGTATTTTCTGTCTAAACGTAGCATGAAGGAGAACTTCAACAACGTATGTTCACTCTCGGCAGACCACAGGTCCATGCGAACTTTGTGTAAATTCAACAGAGCGATCATCCCCGGCATATCAAGCCATGACCCAGCAACACCTCAGTCGTGGCTGGTGACGTCGTTGACGTTCTGGGTTGCACTTGAGTCCTTCGTGATATAGTTGAAGCTTAGTCTAATTTGGTCACTGCTCTGCGTCATCGGATATTTTGTAAAGGGTCACATCCAACAATACTGTCGTCCAGACAGAATCTTTCGGACGAAGATCTACGCCGCAACGTGAGCTTAGCAGCAGACCCCGAGTAAGCTTTGCAAGATCCTGACACATACTTACACTAAGGGCGGTGTACTTAACTACTTAACAAGGAGATAGGTAATGTGGACGTTATTTTATATATCAGTTAACTCCGCCGAGTCCTTATGAACTCTAGTGCGAAAGGGGCGTTTGAGACTACCTCCAGCTCGCTGTTATCAACACTAGAGCTCTGGTAGGTTCCAGATTGTCTATTCCGTCTTTTTTCTGCACAAAGACTTTCAGGGCGTCTTAAAACCCAGTCTTGATTTCATGTGTTCTTCTCCTACTTCTCTAAATCTATTAGCTAACCCGTCACTAGTTAGAGCACACAGCAGAGCATACAGCATGGGGTTCAAAATGGCTTGTATTTATGAAGGGAAAGGCATGGAAATCGAAGTACTATATATAGATGAATAACGCGAGTAATGGAAGTGCTTCACGTGAATGAGCACGTGTGAAACCTACTGACAGTTGCTAGTCATATATGAAGCTATTTCGATACACCTATGTGACACAACCCCATACCGAGCTTGTTGAACTTCTGTATGAAGTTGAAGAAGAACCTTCATATGAGAGTACTAGTTTTATCCCGATCGCGCTATAATACGTCAAATAGTTACGCTTATCATTATTCTTTGTCTAAAGTCCTTTCTTAAGGGATCTTCAGGATATGTCTCGGCGCAGATGTTCGGCCCAGAGGAGTACGGAGTGCTCAGTGACTTGAATGGGGCGAGAGATAAATGTTATACAATAGGTCACGACCTTGGGCGCCTCAGTCATGGTTTCGAATCCAGAACATCCGATACATCAGAGAGAGAGGCCGCACAGTGCTGCGCTCACTTGATGTCATTACGGCGCTGTGTATCGACGCGGCATGACTGTCGTCTGTAGAACCTTTATTGCAGGTCATCTACCTACCTACCAGGAGCCTTTTTTCTTTTCTTTTTTCTACTAAAGCCCTTTGTCAACTCAAATACACCCCGGAACCTCAGGTCGCTCCTATCCCGTAGGAAAGAACTGAAGCTCCATCTATTCCAGGGCTGTCAGTCGAAGCCTCTCTCTTTCCGCGAAGCTCTCGACGAATCCAAATCCACCTATCTGCCGTCAATTCCTGAAGGCAAAGGGCTCAGACGTCTTCAACAAACCAAACATCCACCAGTCTGCCCTCAACTCCTGTGTCACTCCACCGACTAACTGTCGTCCAGCCAGCAATATCGGAAGACCTTGGGCTTTCCTTCGCAATGTTTACCAGAAGGGAGATTCGACTCGCGGTAGACAAGGCGAACAGAGAACTATATCAATGGGCGAACGAAATAGCGATGAGTACCCATGGTCTTTCTAAAGAATATTTAGCCGTTGTATCCAATGGTTTTCTATTCTAGAAAGGAATAGATGAACCGAGAGCGAAAGATGATAAGGAGCTACACGGAAAAGAAACTTTCCAATAGCTGGAGATGATCACCGTTACAAGGTCTCTGCAGATAACCATTAGGGGCCAATACCCTCACCCGCACCGGCTGCACAGAGTTCTTTGCCCACGGCCAATACGATAGAAAGTCATCTCCGAACGTGCAGTCCTCCGCAACAGATCTCGACAATGGTCTAGATAAAATCTCAGAATAATATTCATGAAACGAGGGGGATGTCGTGATGGAGAACGATGAAAAGGGCTCCCATGCCTCGAGCTTGGACAGGAGGAGCATGGTGACAAGACTCTCCTTGACTATGGTCATCTTCCCACCAGACAATAGGACTATCTTAATATATATTACAAAAGGAACCGAGACGAAGATGGTGGCGGAATTGACTCGAGAAGACGGCTAGGAAGAAGGCAAAGCAGGCTTGATGCAAGTCCAATCACGTCCCTTGGTCGGTCCATTACCTTACTGGCCTTAGAATTAAAAACAAACCCCATACAAGACAAGTTAGATGCTGGTTGATTTTGGAAGGGCTAAGCGGCGGCTGACATCTCCGCCGGGTAGATAGGCTTCTTCTCTGCCTGCCACATGTCAACCCCCTCCCATATCAGATATTATGCTGCCAATCGGACCCCCGGAAACGGCCTGATTTCCATAGCATCCTATTTTTTCAGACTGTTCCAATCTGGAAATTGCCTCTCGGAGAGAGGACGGCGAATATTCTGATGGGAATGGTTTCTTCCCAAGATTTGCCTTAATGGATCAGTCAGGCGAAAATCGTTTGAGAAAACAATTCCCCCCAACTGCAAACCTTGGCCGTTACATGTTGCAGATAGCCACATCATCATGTTCGTCGGTTCTTTGAGCGAAACCAGGGGATCGAGGCATTTTTACCCCTTGAGCACCTAAATCTGGGGAATCCACTGTACAGCGTCCGTCTCTGGCTGGGTGGGAGTCGCCCAGGAAGGCCTCTCGCATCATCCGGCCGCCCTGGGTGCGGACTTGCCAACTTTATCGACACGCAGCGCAGATAATTCTGCGATGTTTGCCTATAAAGCTTATCCCCCCCACAACAGCAAAGCACGTCACTTGCCGGGATCCGAAGCTGTGTCGAGTTCCAAGGCGAACGTTTATTCGTAGCCGGCGATGCGAAGGTGGTCGCGGCGGGAGACTCGTCCAATTAGGAAACGTCCTTCGGAACCTCGACGCGCAGCTGAGGAGTCGCCAAGGATAATGCCAACGTGGGCCGGAGGGTCAACAACATAGCATGGCCTGGTATTGCATTGCACCCGTTCAATGTGGGCGAAGTGTTCCGGCTGAGCTCATGCACCATGAGTAGGGGGGGGCTATGTTGCAGACATTTAATCGTTCGGTACCTTCAGGATACAACGTGGAAGAACCGTCCTTGCATATGCCGTGCTTCATGCTCGGCGGCCGTGCAGAGGTTTCTCCAAAGTGTCGAAAGTGCCCAACCTGGCCGAGCGCCCACTGATACAGGCCGTCCTGCACCCGTCTTTTCTCAAGATTGAATCATTTGATCCATCCAGGGCGGGTAAGGGTCAACGATGGACCGGGCGAGACGACCAGTTGTCCGCGGGTATCAAGCTTGCCGGTTTTATCTTGATTACGATCTTGGTCTCTCGTCAAGAGCTTCCATGGGTTGTCCCGCGCTGTTGGCGTTGCTGGGAGTTTCTCGAGTCCGGAGGGCAGTGGCAAGACTCTGTCGTCCGGCAGCATAGCCAGGTAGCTAGGAAATATTCAAGTTTTGGCGACGGCTCTTTCCAAGTATCGTGCCGATGACCTGGTGAACCTTGGGATAAGAATATGGGCAAGAAAGGTTATTGTTCCCCAAAAGAATACCAAGGCCGCAGGCGCGATGAAACGGAAAATGAAGCCTTTTGCAGCGCCAATCCAGATGCGTCGAAGGGGTTTAAGCCAATGCACTACGAGTTTGGATGACATGTCAGCAGCCCGGTGCATTTGCATCCTACTTGAAAAGCCGACCAGTCTTTGTAGAGTTGTGATTATTGCTCTGGCAGCATCAGATTGCCAAAGACTTGAAAAGTCGAGCCTTCTAACCATGCGATCTTCCAATACACGTAGAGAAAGCCAGTGTCTGTCAAGTTGCCGACGGATAGTGAGAAGTACAAGTTGGAGCTTGCGTTCACAAAAGGTGTGGCAGTTGCGAGGATGAAAACCCCCGTTTATGCGACCAGGCCTCGCAGATCGCCAAGTTGAAGTCCCTGTGTCTCTGTCAACCTGCCTAGGTCAGACTTCATGCATTGATAGTGCATTGAGAGGTAGCGCGGGTAAGATTGCATGCAAAAGGGCCTTGCATAGCTTAGGAATGACTGTACTCCACTAGAGCTAGGCAATGCGGCCTTGCACGCCACCCAGGCTTTTGATCTACGACTTGTTTGCTGGGAATGAGGAATGCCGATAGCTGAGCCGGTTAATCTTTCATGTCTGGTTTAGGAAAGTTGCGGTGTTTGTGGGGAATAAGACCGTCAGCCGGGTAATGAGACGAGAAGCCGTCCCGTAGAGCAATGTAAGGCCAATCCTTTTCTGGCAATGTAGGATATCCGATAAGCAGTGTCTAAGCACGCGGCCTGTTCAAACGTACATCAGGCGAGCCCCTCAGTCTTGGCTAGAGACCAGAGGCGAAGCGAGTGGGAACAAAATGGCGTTAATGGTTTGAGACTGGCACTCTACAGCTTGTCAACCAGTCAGTCCGGGGCCATCTGACAACGCAGCTACCATCATCATTGGCGCTGTCACAGGGTAAACTGAATCCCGAGGCTAACCAGTTCATTGCAGAATTTTGGCAGCTTTCTGGCGTTCACTAACTAGGCATGAGATTGTGAAGAGAAAGGGGTAGAAGGGACTCTGGGCATTGCGATTGGCCCCTTCGTGGCTTCATATCTAGGACGTTTCGACTGAATGGCGGCGTTTCAGCTTTGAGAAACACTATAGGAGCCCATGAGCCAGCCCACCGGGTAACAGTCCAAGACCTGTCCCGTTGCAGGCCATATAAACAAAAATAGAGTTTGACCAAGTCCACGTTGAGCTGGTTCCGAGCGTTTGTTCACACCACACACACTGCAAGGTTAACGGCGACGGCACCGAATCTTCCCCAGACCTTGCGGATGGAACGGGGTTGAACCATACCCCCAAAGTGTACATGCCATCCCACACCGCTGCGCGCATCGCCAAGTCGGATGAGTCCTCAGCTCATTCTCATGAATCAGCGGCTCACGTCCTCGGGCCGGCATTGTGGGCCATCCCAACGGCGCGAGCGTGTCAAATCGTCCCAAAGAAGCCCTATTTAAGGGCCTGCATGCGGTCAGGGTGAACACCGATAAGATTTCTTGCGTCGCATCGCCCGAAATGGCAACCCCAGGGAGAAAAGCATGTAGTTATGGACTAGACAACTCTCTCTAGACAGAAGCTTCGCCGCCTCAGTATGTTCCACGTTCCAAAAGGGGAAGGTTTAGGGAGAAGATGGATGTTTTATAAAGGTGACCGGTTCACTTGAGATAATAATAAAATCCAGCGAAAGCGCCATACCGCTTCCTGTTCTGGCTTCGTTTAATGTCGTTCTCTCCACTCTCCTTCGCGCCAACGATCGTCTAAGTCAACAACCTCCCTCCGTCTAGTATATTGGCAATCACCCACATCGCAAAATGCTCGGATCTCGGGTTCTTGCCGCCGCCCTGCAGGCCTTGGCGATCACGGCCAACCCTGTCCTCTTGGCACGCCAGCGGGACGTCATCACCGGCGCCCTCGGCATGGTCCAGGGCTCGCTCCAGAAGCTCGACACGGCCGTCAACAAGCTCTCCGCAACCGACCCGAACACAGCCGTCGGCGTGCTCAACGCGGCCGAGGGCGCGCAGGCGTCCCTCGAGAAAGCCACGAGCCAGATCTCGGGCGCCGACGACCTGGGCCTGATCGGCGCCCTCGGCCTCCAGCAGACGGCCGACGGCCTCGTCACGCAGGTCCAGACCACCCTCGGCGACCTCGAGAAGAAGAAGCCCGTGTTCGACCAGCTCGGCGTCAGCTCCGTCGTCGCCGACTCTCTCCAGAAGCAGAAGGCGGGCAGCGGCCAGCTCGGCGAGATGCTCCTGAGCAAGGTCCCGGCCATCGCCCGCCCAATCGCGAAGAAGAGTACCGGACAGCTCGACACTGCCATTGACAGTGCCATCGCGACATTCCAAAAGCCGGCCGCTGCCAAACCAGCCGCCCCCGCAGTCCCGGCCGCTCCTGCGGCTCCCGCGGCTCCCGCGGCTCCCGCAGCTCCCGCAGCTCCAGCAGCTCCAGCAGCGCCCGCGGCTCCAGCAGCCCCGTCGGCCCCGGCCGCCGCTCCTGCAGCCCCCGCGACTCCGGCGGCTCCTGAGGCCCCCGCGGCTCCCGCAGCCCCGTCAGCACCGCCAGCAGCGCCAGCAGCGTCGGACCCAGCCGCTCCCATAATCGTAGCCTCCGCGCCGGCTGGCGGTGCCGCTGCAGCCGGTGCAGCAGCAGCAGCAGCGCAATGATTCACGAGAAAGTACGGCAGCCGCGACGGGTCTTGCAGCGGAACAACAATCAGAAAGACGAGACGATGGTCGAGGATGAATGGGGATACTAGGGACGAAACGGGCAAAGGGGGTGTGATCAGAAGGACCGAGAAGTGGGATATGGAATGATATGCATGGCCGGAGCGCGGCTGGGAAGCGGGAATCGTGTGATCGAATCGAAGTGTCTTCGGGTTCGTGCGAGCTTTTGATGATAAGGAAGATAGCCTCTTGAACATTTATATATTATTGCACGGATTTTCTACGTCTACAAGAACCATCTCTATATAATTGAAGCCATTCAAACTTGAGTGCGAGCATCCCGTAAAGGTGGAATGGACGCAGCGGCTTCTTCTCAGAAACTAGTGCACAGTTCCTAGGCCACGTCGACCATGATGTTGAGAAAGTGATCCAA
This sequence comes from Colletotrichum echinochloae, assembly GCA_016618095.1. Classification (NCBI taxonomy): domain Eukaryota; kingdom Fungi; phylum Ascomycota; class Sordariomycetes; order Glomerellales; family Glomerellaceae; genus Colletotrichum; species Colletotrichum echinochloae. The sequence goes on from JADEZT010000009.1 coordinate 2,473,109, forward strand.
TCGCGGTGAAAGTCATGTTTCTTACAACTGGCTGTTCGAGCTGAAAGTGTCTTACTTAGGCCAAGGTGTTAAAAGTGTTTGAGAGTTTTCAGGCTTCTGCCACCCACCCTCCAGGGGGGGAAAATGCAACTCGCGAACATAGCACGGAGTTTACGCGGCAGGTTGCTCAGGGGGTAGAAAGTGTGTGTCAGTTAGATGCAACGCAGCCGAGACTGGATGAAATAAACAGTACAATAAGTCCAAGCACGTGTCGAGACGAAACAACAGGGCTATCGGCAACCAATAGGTAGCACCGCTGCCGTCGATTCAGAGAGGATGCAGCATCATCATCCATTCATATTTGCCATCGGGATAGGGCACGGAGCGGTGCTTGCTCGGAAGCTTCAGGGTTCAGGTATTGCCGCCACTGAATTTGCCATCGCTCCGTCATGCTCCAGAGGCTTCCGGCCATACCTATTACGGAAGTATTGATCGTGAATCTTCTTGGTGCTTGCACCTGCGGTCTTTCGTTTGCCCACATGATCCTCTCGCATGAATAGCTTTGTAGTGACATCTGACTGACGGCTTGGCTGGCAGAGTGGGAAATGTTCACATGAGTTGACGCTCGACGTATCGTATCGATCCAGGGGACCAAAAAGTACAGTTCCAGAATGGCACAGCCTTTCTCCGCTCTGACATTGCTCAGACTTCTACATGTATCATGGGATATGATCCTTTGGGTGGTTTGTAATCCTGTGATAAATATTTGAGTCAGGTAACCATTCATATTCAATATCGTAGGCCGCTTTGTTATTGCATGCGTTTACACAGGAGCAAAGGTGATGAGAATATGCCCTACAGATTGAATAATAATCACGGACCGGTAGAGTATAATCCTCCAAGCTCAAATGTCTGCAAGACAACAACTAGTAAAAGTGCATAGTGACGCCTACTGAGTTGAATCCCTGACGCTGCGGCGTGCAGTAGGCGGTAATTCCCTCCGTTAGGGGACACCTGTGGTCCTTCTCGCTGCGAATCACCACCATCGTCGGCGGCGCGTGCCTCGAGTTCCGGAGGAGCTCCCGCCGCGCCGGGTTCCACCGCTCCAGCCCCTCAGCGTTCTTCCAGACTGCAGCGGCGGGCCAACAAAGCTAGTCCGGCTATAGATGGGAAGAATTCCGCATACCTAGCACATCTACTAACGAATTTTTCTCTGTTCAGAAGAACCTGACTGAAACAACGAGCTCGCTAACAGTATCACTGAACTTGATTAATGTAGCACTTTGATATTCATTCTGTAGGAGAATTCCATCTGGCATGGCAATAAAAACCTTAGGCGCTCAAGGGGTCTGTCAGAAGCTGGAGCACATAGGAGATTATATGAGAATGGAGATAATGGCGAATTTTATAAGAGTACATCTATTATATACATAAGTGATCCAACGTCCAAAACTAGCTTATATGTTTTAGTATCTGATAAAGCAGATACCAAGTACCAGTAGTAAATAAATTGATGATAACAGGCTCCATAGTGCTAGATAGCTACTGTAAGGTTCACTTTGAGCACGATCGACACCAAGGTCTCCTCTAGCTAGTTTGTGACACGGTCTTCAAGTGGAGAAAATTATTACTACTCTGTTCAGTAGCCCCATCTTGTGACGGGTGCTTTCTGTATTTCTCACTGTGTCAAGTGGTAGGTCCCGAAGAACTAGTACCACGAGCGATACGCAGCCCTTCCAGATACCGTTGAAAGCCGTCAGGCGAGGTTTGCTGTAAATCAAGAAGAACCTCGCGAAGCTCCTGCACCCCAGAAGCCACGTCACTAGGTCATGCGCACGTTGAACGGCACCCCCCCTATTAACAGTTCCACACTTCATAGTAGTAGCTTCAACCACCTGCTTAGGGGTCAGATTGGGGTCAGCCTCTAAGCCAGCTGAGGCGAGCTGCTGTGTGATGGCCTCGTACGCCGTCTTGAAACTCGTGGCCTGCCATTCCTCCAAGGCCAGGAATTTGAACGGCTACTTGCCTACCAGCAAGTCCTCCGCATAAACCCCCAATGACAGCGCCAAACTTGATGAGCTACCGCTTGAAATGACCGTCGAACCGCAGCTGGTAATCGAAGACTGCCGTCAGCACCGTCATGGACCGCCGTCTTAACCGCATTCCGTGCCAATACGGTCTCAATAGCGCCTTCGATATTGCCGTTTTTGCCAGCAGATCAGCCTGTTGTTTAGGAATGCCGCACTTTTCGGCTGCCTTCATCACCATCTCCATTCTTTTTCTTTCAGAGTACCGAGCCCTTTGACCGCCTCAAGAAAAGCGTCAGCCCTTTGACTAGTCTTGGTGAGATATTCGGCCTCCTTCAATAAGCTCTGTACATTTTGTGTAAGCCGAACGAGTGCGGGTATGTCGAACTCAACAACGCGCCTGGGTTTCTTCTTGGTACGTGTAATAGTGTTCAGATACCCGCATAGTAGAAGAATCTTCAGGATCAGCTCGGCCATCACAAAACGCTAGATCCAGATCTGTGGTGAATTCCAGTGTGCGATAGCCCATCCCCCAAAATACCTTGCTGAGATGGGAGAGCTGGGGGAGCTGAAGGTTGTTTGCAATGGGCCTTTGATGTCCTTCAGCGGTATGAGTGACATCAACTGCATGGTCTCGGCAATTGTCGTGGGGGACGCATAATCCCACTGCGGAGAAGGCCAAACAACCAGGCTTGTCGACGCAAATAGACGCAGCGGTTCTTGACCCAAACAAAGCAACTAAGGGATCGCAAGAGATTGTGAGCACGATAAGTTGCACCTTGAATCGATGCTCTCCACCCCTTGCGTCGAGTGTTTGCCATCACAACGCGCACGTACGCCGGTCGACTGTCAGCCCAATTATATGCACCAGCGCACGTCGATCAACCTCAAGACCGCTGACCCAGTTTCAACAATTTCCACATTAGAAATGCAGAAAGCCACGACAAGCACCATGTGCCGCAAAACAATCACACCAAAAGAGTCCCAAAGATAGAGAGAGACAACAAGAGCCAACCCCGTCAACAACATAACAGGGCAACTCAAGGCTCGAGGAGTCTACTGTTGTGACGGCACCCCGGCGACATGAAGAGACCGAGGCTCGTCGACTACTCGGATACTGAAGACGAGGCCAGAGACCCCGTGGTTGGGAGAATTCTGTCGTCTGGTGAGCGGCCAACCCCCCCTGAGCCGCAGGACGAGAACGAACTCGCCCAGATCGTGATTGAGCTACAGCGCCAGTACACTAAAGAAGTTGGCAACCTCGAGCGGCGACAGGAAGAGACCGAGCGGCGGTTAGGGGCGTGGAAGGCGCAGGTCGAGGACAGGCTGCAGCTGCAGGTCACTGTCATGGCCTCGATCATCAAGGCGAGTTAATCTTATCCCAGAGCGCTCAACCCTCTAGCGAAATCAACGGTAGGATTGCTGACCGGTGGCAGGAAGTCTTTGGCGTAGATGCGACTGACCCGGCTTTGCGGGAGGATACGTGGCAGGCCGGAAAGGGTGATGGCCATGCGGCCGCACTGGTCCCGCCATCACCTTCGCCGACTCCATCTGTGCTCGTCGAGGCTACGCCTGCCCAGCCAGCCGTTCCCCTCGGCCAACGCAGAAGTAGACCAAGGGCGACTTCGTCTGGCCACGTACGAGAGGTGATGCCGGAACCTCCGGGGTTGAATGAGGAGGGCGAACGTCCACTACCAACGACTCACGCATTGCCGCCGTTGGTAAGACGCAGTACCGGAAAGAAGGCGCCTCGCCCACGGCCCGTTGGAGCGAGTCGCCGACCATACCAAGCCGCGAGGAAGCCAGGAGATGGGGCCGGCGGGACCGACCGCGCGAGAGCAGTCAAGACCGGACAAGTCAAGGCTAGAAGCGACGTCGACGGACCCCACGATACGACCAAGCTCATCACGAAGGCCGGCGTCAAAGACAGTCGGGAGTCAGCGACGCGTGCTCAAGCGGCGCCGTTCAACCCATACGACGACCCCAAATACTTCAGCACGCTCACCGTCGTCGACGAGGACGGCACGCGACGGCCCATCTTCCAGTTTCACCAGCACCCGGCGACGGTGGAGGAGCAGTGGGCCGAGTTCCGGCACGGCCTCCACGGGCAGCCGCCGGTGGAGCGGCTCGAGGCGCTCTACAGGGCCAAGTGGCGCAACAGCACGTACGGGCGGTCGTGGTTCACGCGGCGCAAGGCGTTCTGGGACAGGGTGAAGGAGATGCTGGCCGAGGGCAGGACGGAGGGGCAGGCGCTGGAGGCGATGAGGCGGCGGGCGGAAGGGGGCGGCGTGCCGAGCCTGATTGCGCAGCTCTGCAGGGAGCGGCGGGGACATGGGTCACGTCGGGATAGGCGGATGGATCGGCCCCGAGCGCCGGGCCGCAAGAGGGGGGTGGGGGATAGCTGCGAGGAGGGGGGGGAGGAGGAAGAGGAGGAAGAGGAGGAGGATATCGACAGCGGGCTGGAGAGTGATGAGTGCTCGGGGACAGGTCGGTCGAGCCCTTTCAGACTGCGGAAGAGGATTAGAGTGTCGGTAGCTGGAAAAGAACAGGACGAGGACGAAGGGTTCAGCTGAATTTGTGGACGACGTGGTTGATGGATTATGGGTCGGTTGAGCGTCTTGTCAGTCGGGTCTGGGAAGAGGAGTTGTAAAAGATTCACGAAGTATTATTGTCTGTTATCTAGTCACAACTTTGGATCAGTCGAATGGGTGCCTATGGAGGACGGATCGGTATCTAGCATAGGTATCTGTAAATGAAGTTGAGGGGTCGGAGAAGAGACATTGGGGGCATTTCCAATTACACGCAGGCAGGCAGGCAGGCAGGCAAATAGGAGTCGTGCGCATCCAATGTGCAGAAAGCAGACTGGATCAGGAAAGGCGGAGCGGAGCGGCATGGAGGCGGGACCAAAGACGACGTGTAGCAGTCTAAGCGCTGATGGATTAGGTCGGACCATCCCAGACTGCGACGGGAACAAAAAAGCAGCTCCTGTCGAGGAATCAGCTGGTCTAGAGTTTCAAAAGGATGGCTGGGCTGCGACGGAAGCATGTCGAGAGCGACGTGGAGGGGAGGCCGCGGCGCGTGGTTGTGGTTCAGAGCAAGGAAAATGAACAAGAAAAAAAGAAGATGAAAATCGCGGTTGCATCGTAATCGTAGTGCAGCAGTGCAGCAGTGCAGTGTGCAGTGATGTGATGACGAACCCACCGTCGGGGACCCTGAACATGGGGTTTGGGGTGTGTCGCCGCGTCCGGAGGTGTTTTGTCCGAGGATCCCCTGTCGACAGGAAGCCGAAAAAGCCCGCGAAAGTGGTGTGATCTCTCGGGTCAAGTTGGCAAGGCCTCGTTCACGTTGTGATCAACCAGGAGGTCTCTGGGCGAGTCGGGTGGCATGTATCAGGGTGTGAGAGACATATAGGAATCGGGCTGGGCCGGGCTGCACAATTGCAAGGGCAGGATGCAGGTGGTCATTTGGGATGAGATGCAAGGCAGCCTTGGTGACGGTTGAATTTTCGGAAGCGCGAAGCATGGAAGCGGATGGATGGGGATCTGGTGCGAGGTTTGGGTTAGCAACGGGGGACAAGCGAAAACAATAAAAAAATAAAAAAGGAGTATAACCAACGAGGACGAGGACGACAACATTCGAGGAGTCGAGGAGGAACAAAGGGGAAAGGAGAGAAAAGCGAAAAAAGAAGAAGAAAAAAAAGAAAATAACGCCAAGACATGCATGACCCAGGTAAATTGCAAACAAACACGTCGATCCGGGTCAGCCATGAGGTGATTAATTGGCCCATTTCCCAAGAATGAAACGGTCCGTAGGATCCCGGTGCATTGGTTCTGTGTTTGCAAGCTCATCCCGTCCGTGTCTCTCGATGGCGGGGTTTGGTCTGGATTGAGGCCGATGAATATTGCTTGTTGTGCTGGTCGTGAGAGAAAATCAAACGAAGCGAGTGAAGGAAGTGAGGGAGTGGTTTCCGTATTCGTCGAGGAGGTTCTCACCTTCCTTCCACTCTTGATGCGACTGCAACGCAACGTTCCTGCCACCTGCGTCTCCGTCGTTGGTTGTGTCACCTAGGTAGGTACAAAGTAGTTAGGTACCAGGGACGGTACGGGAAGGAAGTCACGATGCCATTTTTGGATGTTCAAGGCAGGCAGGCAGGCAGGGACCGAACCTTCAGGAGTACTAGGTAAGGTGAACTGACTGCTGGGGTGTGTGGGGTACGTACCGGTACTTGTCCCCCCATGCACAATCTGCCAATCATGGGCCTGCAGCCCTGTGAGAAGTGGATCCGTCACGAGCCGGATCGACCCACTTCTTGCCCTGCCCTGGTTGTCTGTCTGTCTGTCTCTGTTCTCCGCTCGTCACTCAACCACTGTTCCATCTTGTCCATCTGTCCACCTGTCAATGTAACTATTGCGTCCAACTCAACCCACGGCGCCGCCATGCCATCTCTTCGTCTCACAAACGTCCCACCCGACTCTCATCACTAACTCATTCGCGCCCGACGAACAGCCAGCCAACCAGCCAACCGACCAGCCAACCGACCAGCCAACCAACCAGCTTCTTCCTTCGGATCCAATTCCCCAATCGAGATCATCGTTAGCAGACGTCCAGGGGCGAGGGGAGGGGGCCATGGCTGGCTATCCATGCATGGTGACCCCAAGGCCAAGAGACGTGACGGGTCGTCATCAAGGATCGCCGCTCCCAACGTCACGTCATGCTTCACTACGGATATCCACAAACAACAGTTCTTGACATTTGTGCAAGACACTACCGACCTGTTTATTCTTTTTTTTTTATTCTTTTTCTTTTACAGCCATCCTCCGCCCTGCCGACGTGCCCACCCATCTTATCTCATTGTGCAAACAGGACATGGACATAATATACATCAGACTGGGTCTGGAAAAGTCTGGACCGCCACATTGATTACCTGGCTAATAAGACGGACGAGACGCTTCCCCCTCACCAACGATCCCCATTCGCCCACAGATCCATCTTTTCACGATTCCCTATCCCCGTCTTGCAGCAACCAACCCAAACCCCCTTTCTCTGCATCCTCATCGTCAAAAGGGGGGCCCTTCGTTATCCGGCACTCCTGAAAGCCTAGGACATGCCTCGACACGGCACTCGACTGTGGACCGCCTGGACTACATCGTATGTACCTCGGAACAAAACCCGGGGGGCGCAAGGGGCACTTCCTATTCCTTGCTCGCGCGCTTTTCACTTTCCACTCTCCATCGTTCAACCCTGCATCTCATCCCCGCCATGGCCCGCTAGCACGTGTAGCTGTCTCGCTCCGTCGGCTTGAGAGTCTGTCGAGGTGCGCTTTACACCAAAGGAAGGGGGAAAAAAAACAACAAAAAAACAAAAAGCCTCCGTCCCGCGGCACCTACCCGCTCAGCCTCCTCCTCTTCCGCACCGCTGCTTGTTGCTGGAGGGAGAAAAAGGGCTGGGCATCCGTCCTTTCGCTCGTTCCCGGCCAGTCCTCGTGAGTTACAGACTCGTACATTGTCTCACTCCCGCATATAACCCCGCCTAATTCACATCTGATATCCCACCTTCGCCCCCCGTCTCCCTCCCACGCGACGGCTCTTCTTAATTCATTGCCCAAACCCGTCTCTGATCATCATCATCGTCATCATCGTCATCATCACCATGGCTTCGTCATTGCTGCTTTCCCTACCCGACGAGGTCCTGCTGCAAATCGTCGGCCATCTGACGCCGCCGCGCGATGGTCTCGATATCCCCTTCCAGGCCTACACCGACCCCGATGGCGCCGTGGTCACAAATCGCGTCGCCCTCTACCGCCTTGCCTTTGTGTGTCGCCGCTTGTCCAATCTAGCCATTCCCCATCTCTACCAGACCGTCTACCTCTGGGGTCAGACCCGGCTGCAGTCGCTGCTCCAGACTCTGCTCGAGCGGCCCGAACTGGGCGACAACATGCGCCTTCTCTCCTACGTCTCCTGCCTGGGCACAGATCACTATCCCACCGACGTTCTCTGCCCCTACAAGCGCACCCAATGGCGCCGCCTCGTGCATGCCTCGCCCCGGTTTCCCGACCGCATCAAGAACGTTGTCCGCGAAGCCAACACGGAGCTCGAGTTCGCCCAGATCGTCTTCGCCCTCGTTCTTTACTCATCCCCCAACCTGACCACCCTCCACATGCGCATGCCCTTCGCCGCCGGCGAGTACCAGAAACTCAAGGACGTCCTCACCCCGGACATCGAGACCCCCGAAGGCCGCCCCCGCGTCCTGAGCTCCCTCACCCGTGTCATGCTTGAGCCCATGCCCGACTTCCCCGGCGCGAGCTTCTGGCCCCGTCGCGAACTGCCGTGCCTTCTTCGCCTGCCCAAGCTGCGCTCTGTCGAACTCGGCTCGGCTGTTTTCCGCCCCGCCGTCCTGGATCCCGGTGATGGCTGGGGCGATGATGGCAGCTGGAAGAACGTCGAGGAGATCCGTCTTGTGCGGAGCAGCATGTGGGGTCAAGGCTGGCATGCCATCTGCGCCCTGTGCCCGAACCTGAAGCTCCTCGAGATGGGCCCTTCCGGCGTCGCCGAGCAGCCCGCCGACGGCGAGCACAACCTCAACACCGCATTGTCCCTCGTTGCCGATACCCTCGAAACCTTCTCGTTCGAAGGTATCCTCGCTGGCAACTTCTCCCAGCACGTCGGCCCTGACGGTATTCTCACTTGCCTGCCCGAGATGAAGGCCCTACGCAACCTCAAGCTTGATATCGGCATCCTGTATGGCAACCCGGAAAGGGTGCAAAAGATGGACGTCCGTGACCGCTTGCCACCGTCGGTAGAGATACTCGACTTGGCAGAACTGTGGCACGACGTCGAAGTCGACCAGCTTTCCACCAAACAGCGTTGCATGTACGAAAAGGGCCTTCAGGACGCCCTGCACAAGCTCGTCTTCGAGAGCAAAGACACCTTGCCGCACCTAAAAGAGATGACGTTTCGCCCGAACCCCTTTTACAACCCTTTGCCCATCCCAGATACTCTCAAGTACTACCCGTCCAAAGTCGCTTTCAAGCTCGTCTACTAGCCTCTGTTACACGATAAGGGCATGCGACTAGACAGCGCGACATCCGCTTCTTATCAGACTCGGAAGGAGAGGAAGCCTTGCCTAACACACCAAGAATCAAATAATCTACTACATAGACATGACCTAATATGACCATATTTCATCTAGCAGCCATTGCGCCTCCTCCGCCAATGTGAACATTGACCTACCTCAGTTTCGAATGATGGCCAGGGGAAACCATGTGCTAAAACCTCCACCGACTTCGATACCGCTTGCCATCCGATGAGCCATCCTGGCCTTTTCGCCGGGGTCGTTCATCCTCGTCATCGAATCGGACCGAACGGCGCCTCCGCGACGGCTCTGCTTGACACCACTTCTCGCGAGCACGCACCTCCTCTCGGCGCCCCTCTTCGTCACGGCTCTTCCGACCCCAGCTCTCTCGACGAAGGTACCTCCACGGCCTGGCTTCCTCGTCCTGTCGCGTCTCCCGGCAGCCGGCCTCGCCCCGATGCTTCTTCGTCCCCCGCCGGCCGCGGTCCTCGACGAGTCCACCGACCCTCCGCTGCCCGAGCTCCTCGTACCTCCGCAGCAGGCCGACGTACCGGGTCCAGCAGTCCGCCAGGACTTCGACGCTCAGCGCCAGGTCGTCCGCCCCGACGACCAGGTCGGCGACGCGCCGCGTCCAGCCGCACTCCCACTCGCGGAGGACACGCTCGCACGCGGCGCCGTGGACGGCGCCGTGTCGGGCGCGCTCCCTCTCGATCCGGAGGCGGGCCTTTTCGAGCTCCGTCTCGGCGTGGAGCAGCACGCGGCCGATGTCGAGTAACTCGGCGAGGGCGGAGCGGAAGTCGCGGGACTCGACGGCGCGGAAGTCCGGGTCCCGGTCGAAGGTGCGGAGGCGGCGCCAGGACCCGCGAGGCTCGGTGGTCGCGAAGGGGTTGGAGGGGGGGCATTTGGATGGGTGCGGGCTCGAGTGCGGGTATGCGCGGGAGCGCGAGCATGACTCTCGTTTCGGGGGTGTGGAGGAAGCGGTCTGGGGTGAGGAGGAGGGGAGGCGGAGGTACTGGTTATACTTGGTGGGATTACGGCACCGGCGCGCGCAGCGGTGGACGGTGACGTCGAGGCTGCAGCAGCCGTGGGAGGGGCATCGATCGGAGGGGGCGAGGGGATGCCAGTGGCCGCTACCACGGCCGCGGGTGGACGGGGACGAAGACGGGGCGCATGGGCAGGCCGGGGGCATCTCGTAGGGGTCGACGTACCGGGCCTTTGTGGAGGTGATGACGGGGCGGACATCGCAGGACATGGTGTGGATGTAGACCTTGTAGCACATGATGACGGTGGGGAGGGGGGGGGGGGGGTTCTTGGGTATTTAGGAGGGAACGGGTGATCTTACCAGGGTGACGCTCGAGTACCCAAGAAACGATGAAGGCCGGGCCAGTGCTGTGTGTATACGCGTGAGGGCCCAAGAGTTGGATGTTGCGCGGGGGATATGCTGTGCTTTTCTCTGAAGCTGTAGAACGTCTTGATGGGACACGCGGAACGGACGGGAGTCTTATGGCGTGGTGTGATGGTGTTGGAACGCGCGATCAATGTATTGTTCCTTGTTGTTTTCGTTTGGCGGAGAACAACAGGATTGGTTCGTGGTGTGGGAGAGAAAGGGGGGGAGGGTTGTGGACGAGGACAAAGAGGTTGTCTTGCGGCCACCAAGGCCCGTTATGAAAGGGGGGGAGGCCACGCCCGTTGATGGTGTTCTTCTTTGACCAGATCAAGGCCTTTGTGTGCGGACGGGAGGTGACCGACGATCAGAGTTCGAACAAGGTTGCTTGGTGCGTTTTCCTTTTTTTTATTCAAGGTTTGGGCCTTTGGGGGGGCGAGTCGAATATGATGAGGCCTTGTTCTGTCATGATGCAACAGATGTACTGTTTATATGCGGGTACGATCCATTGACGAGGACCAGGTAGTTCTTGAATAACAATATTGGACTCCCTCTTTGCCCTTTTTTTGCAGGACGATCTCTATTTAGGTAGCGATGCATGCCATCATGCCTACTGATGGTTCACTCCATTACCCATGATCCCCAGCACGGCACTTTGATGTACTTCAGTCTTGGGTATACTGTCATAGCTTGACTGCTGACGACAGGAGGGGAGACCCCCGGATGAGGATAAGAAAGGAGGTGTGGGCGGTCGAGATAGGCTTGCTGAACCGTTACAAAAAAGTGTAAAAGGGGAACCCGGTTGCGTTCTTTTGGTTTACCGGCGGCCCGGCGAGGCATCACGAGTAATTATCTTGGTTGGCGTACCCAGTACCACGGAACCGGTGGTCTGTCTCTGCGAGCCAAAAGAAAAAGCAACGTTTGCGTCGTCGGCCGTTGCTGGGTGGATCTCGCGGGGTCCCTTTTGTTATGCCCTTGAATCTTAAACTGTACGAGGTTCAAGCTTCCCGGTCATCGCGACTTTTGATTAGGAATCGTGGTAGACGGTGGTTCCTCCCGGAACATGGTAGCCCCCTCCCCCCTGAGGTCATGGTATCTGTCGAGTTAGAGATGGACTACTTTGCAGGTGAGTGTTCTGAATGCCTGTGTTTTCAAAACACTTCACCAAAACCCTGATGGCACTTCAGTCACCGCTTTTCCCCAGAGCCAACCGAGACGCTTTTTACACCTGTCCCCTTTCTCTCTCCCTGCCGAATACATCTACAGTGTGAGTATGTGGTCATAGAACAGGAGGCCCGCGGGATCACGAAACGATCCCACGGTTAAGCCTTGGGAATCCTGCTGCGCTTTTCACATTATATACATGTCTACGAGGAGGGCCAGAGCCACCAACCCCTCAATGGATGACTCGGGTGGATACCTTTGCCTCAGAAAGCAACAACCTAAACTCTGGACCGGCCGAACCGGGCGTTCTATTACTCAGGGGGCTGGATATTCCTTTTGGGGGAATATGAAGGCTGGCCCGAGTGGTCTCCCGGGACCGCAACTTGCACGACTGAGAACTTTGTGTCTGCAACCGGGCCACGGCTCCAGCCTCTGAGCACTATCACACCTCCGACGATGGTGCATTCAAACCATGGCTCTGCCAATGTTGACTCTCGCCCGTTCTATCAAGCTCAACCACTGGCGGCAAGTCGGTACGTTCTCTACCCTCCCCTCCATATATAAGACGACTCCCGGTCCCCCATAGCCCTTTTTCCTTCCTCTTCTCTTAGACATCTCATACATCACTGACTGATGCCACATTCGCTTTCTCAAGCCATCATTGCTGTCTGCTTTCCACTGGAACAATCTTCACTCGCTCAAGCCGTCGTTGTCGTCTGTTGTTTACTCAAACAATCCTCTCACTCAAACAACCGTCTCTCACTTACACCATCCTCTCTCTCGCTCGTACCATCCTCTCTCACTCATACAGCCATCACTCATACAGCCATCACTCGCTTACTCGGCCACTGTTGTGCTCCATAGCCAACAGCCATCCAGCATTCCACCAATACCTCACTCTCCACCATGGCCAGCGAGATGAAGACGACACAGAGCGCTCAGCGGCCGGTTCGGCACACAAACACCAACAGCCTGTCCGGCAAGATCATGTGGCTTCCGGCCCAGCACAGCATCCCCTCAGACCTGCTCCAGCCCGTCCTCGAGCACGGGGCGTACGACCACCCGGTGGTCATCATGTCCAACAACGCCTCTCCCGAGGGCCTCGTCGAGGTCTTCCTGATCACGTCCTTCGGCACCAGGAGCATAGCCGAGGTGTACTCCCCCAAGTGGAGGCACTGGCTGGACTACATGCCCATCGAGCCGGCCCTCCACCCGGCCTACCCCGACGCGCAGCTCCGCCTGCCCGACGGCTGCCGGCCGCTGGACAAGCCCTCGTACGTCAACACCCGCCAGGAGCACCTCGTCCACCTCGCGGCGCTGCGCCCGATCCGCTGCGCCGGCGCGAGCCCCGCCCTCGACCCCAAGGCGCTCAGGGGCGTGTGCAGCTTCATCGACGTCTTCAACTCCCGCACGCCCAAGAGGCTCAGGGACTACAAGCTGTGGTCGATGGACGGCAAGTGGCGCAAGGGGCAGAAGGCGGCGCAACCGCTGCCTGCGGGGACCGTGGTCACGAACCCCTACTTCCCTGCCTTTTCGTGGCTCGCTCAGTCACCCAGCACCCGGGCAACCAGCCCGCCGGCAACCAGCCCGCCGGCATACAGCCCGCCGGCATACAGCCCACAGGCATACAGCCCGCCGACATACAGTCCGCCGACATACAGCAGTTACTCTTGTCACTCTGTGTCTGGCTGGCCAGCCACACATGATCAGCACCCGAATGCTGTCACATATTTCTCTGGCCCGCCGCAGACATATACTCCGGCCTACTGAGTCCTTACTCGGCCTATGGAGCCTTGCTTGGCCCCATTGAGTTCTTACTCGGCCTAGCGATTTGGGAGGGGAAAGCAAAAGCAAAAAAAAAAAAAAGGATTTCCATTGATACAGCGTTCATAATACGCCCGGCTTATCTTGGACGAAGCCATGGCACAACACACCATACAACCCCGTAAACGGGGCGGGCCCTCTTCAACCGTAGAAGACTCACATGGGCACCCCTAACTCGACACACGAACCCTCAACAACCGACGGTTGTGTAAGACAACAAGAAAGATGTCACATCCTGTCCTGGGGAAGTCAAAGACAGTTGGTGAATGGATCCCAACAGGAAAAGAGTCTTATGGACGACTCTTTCTTTCTACACATACTCTCCACAACAATACAACAACTACTGAAGGCAAGACGATTAATATACCTTGTCTTGAGAAAGCCAAGGCTAAATGTACTTGGCGGATCCGTCTCAACACTTCAGGAGTCATGAGTGGCTCTTGTTTCAAATACACACACACACACATAAGCGTACCGCGAAACAGCGGTAGAAGACACAAAAGATATCACATCTTGTCTTTGAGAAGGGGCCTCGACTTGGAAAAGCGGGAAGTGGGATGCTGTTGGATTTGGGAGCAGTCAAATCAAATACAAATGATTGACTGGCGGTTGGATATTGGATTCTTGGACTCTTGGATTACTTTGACTTTGTCATTCGTCAACAGCGGGAGGATGACCTTGAGTTGGTGTCGTGATATATAAGCCGTAATTGCGCATTGGCAATTACGGATCCGCTTTTGTCATCACAGTTGGGAATTTGGAAGCTGTTGGATTTTAGAACAGTCAAATCAAACACAATGATTGACTGGTGGTTGGATATTGGATTCTTGGATTACTTTGACTTTGTCATACGTCAACACCATCCCGTATGCTTCACGCTACGATGCAAATAAAGCCCGATATGATCTCCTGGTGAGGAGATCAACAACCCCCATATACCTCTACTCTGATACTCCGTGACTCCGTGAACTCCGTGACTCCGAGGCTTGTCTAGAAGCTCTTCTGTATGCAAGCTGGCCCCTCCGATCTTCCTCGGCCCCGCCGCATCCTCTTCATCCGCCTCTCAGTATATCCGCAAGACTCGTCGTCCGGAATGCGGAACCCGCCCACGCGATGTGCGGCGTAGCTGACTCCCCGCTTCATTTAGTAAAGCCACGGACCTAGAAACACGCGTAAGCGGCGGTGGGCACGGCGCATCTTCGCCGGAGTACGGCATAGCCGTTGCGAGCCTCCGCACCTTTGATGAGGTTGCTCTCCCGCTCCCGGTGCGTCGGGATGCGAAGAACCTTGCTATGGATCACATTGAGCGCGAGGACCGCGTCCTCGGCGCGGACGACGAGCCTGTTCTCGTGTTAGGTGACCGGTGTCGGACCTCGGATCGCGAACATGGCCTGAGAACGGGATAAGAAAAGGAGTGTGGGGGCTTCACTTACGACACGTTGATCCCGCTCGCGCCCTGGCTCACCATGGAGACGTTGATCTTGGCCGACGCCAGCGCGCTCATGATCTCCGCCGATATGTCGACCATGTTCTGCATATTGTGCCCGACGACCGTCACGATCGACATGTTTTCCGTCATGATGACCTTTTTTTTGTCGAAAATATCAGCTTACGACCCCCCCTGGATTATCAGGCGCACCGGGCCATGGGGATGGCCGCGGGGGGGGGACTTACTTTTCCAAACTTCTCCAGCTCGGTCCTCAACCTCTGGGACCGGCACGAGCCGTCCTCGACGCGCTGGAACGCCAGGCTGACATTGCGCTCGCTCGTCGTCACGAGGTCCGCCTGGACCTGCGCCTCCTCGAGCCGCTCGAACACGCCGACGAGGAACCCCCGCGACTTGACGTTCCTGTTAGCCGCCACGTTGACCAGCAGGATGCCGTTCTTGGCCGTCACGGCCGTCGGCCGCCGCCGCCGCCGCTCCCGCCGCGCGCCGCGGTACCCGTTGCCGAGCATGAAGTCCACCGTGTGCGTCGCCGCCTTGACGTCGGCCTCCGTCTCGGCGGCCGTCGGCGAGGGCGGCGTGAGGGGCGGCTCGGACGGCGTCCGCGTCGGGCAGACGACGGTGCCGCCCCCCGCCGGGTTGAAGACGTTCTTCAGGCGCAGCGGGATGCCGGCGCAGCGGACCTGGTCTATGGCCAGCGGGTGGACGACCTCGCTGCCGCGGTACGTCAGCTCCGTCGCCTCCTCGGGGGTGACGGTCGGCAGCAGCCGCGCCGAGGGGACCTTGCGCGGGTCCGCCGTGAAGATGCCGTCCACCTCCCCCCAGATCTGCAGCTCGGCC
This sequence comes from Colletotrichum echinochloae, assembly GCA_016618095.1. Taxonomy (NCBI): domain Eukaryota; kingdom Fungi; phylum Ascomycota; class Sordariomycetes; order Glomerellales; family Glomerellaceae; genus Colletotrichum; species Colletotrichum echinochloae. The sequence continues at coordinate 2,488,842 of JADEZT010000009.1, forward strand.
GCCCGGAGGCCGACGGCGCACATGGCGGCGCAGAGGTCCGGGTACCTGCGGCCGACGGACTGCAGCAGCGATCCCGGCACGAGGCCGAAGAAGCCCGCGACGACGGGGACGCAGCCGCCGTCGCCGCCGCCGCCGCTGGCGCAGGCGCAGGCGCGCACCCGCTCCGCGATCTCGTCGGCGAGGTGGTGGTAGAAGTGCGGGCCGAGGCCGTCGAAGGCGGCCTTCTGGTCGGCGGGGCCGGCGCCAAAGGCCGCCTCGACGACGTCGTCGAGCATCACGGGCTCGGCGGGGACGTCTTTGCTGTTGAGCAGGGCCGAGACGACCACGCACGCCAGCTTCTCGCCGAGGGAGACGACGCGGTCCCGCGCGCGCGGGGACAGCTCGCCGATGATCTGCGCGGCGAGCAGGTACCTGCGGAGGCTCTCGCACTCCCCGACGACGACGGCCCGCGCGGCGTCGAAGATGTCGCGGCACAGGTCGCTCCGCGTGCCGTTGGGGTTGACGAGGTGCCTCTCGAGCAGCCGCACGTGGTTGTCGCGCACCGTGTCGACGGCCCGGTTCAGCGCGGCCTGGGCGGAGAGGCCGGCCTCGGCGTGGGCTGCGCACTCGAGCAGGAGGCTCGTCGTACCGCTGGCCCTTGTGGGGCCGGATAGGGCCGAGCACACGACGACGACGTCGTGGTCTTGCCGGCGCGATGGGATGATGCTGCTGCAGATGGTCTCGAGGAGCTTCCCCAGGCTCGTACCGTCGTACTTTTGTACGAGCCACGACCGGCTGCTCTCCTTGACGGCAGGCATGGCGGGGCGGTGGCACGACGGTGAGGAGAACGTTGGGCGGGTGCGAGCGGTGGTCGTGGTGGTCGTGGTGGTCGTGGTGGTGCTCCTATGCCAGACTGAGTTCACTGGGAGTTGTGGACTTTGGCGTCGGGTCCTGATGGGCGCTCAGCAGCAGCTTGGTTCACCGGGACTCCGTGTATCTATCGTCTTGTGGTCCAAGTTTTGCGGCAACTCAGTAAACGGGTTTCAGCAGTATAAAGCAGGCCATGATCGCCAGCAAAGGAAAGGCAAGGGGGTTTCTAGGTCTATGCTATCGCGACGTCTTCGATGTGAGGTGAAGTCCGATCAGCGGGCCCGTTCAGTAGAATCGGTTCCTCTTCCTCGCACGTCCAAACTTGCCCAACTCAGGTTTTGGTGGTCACTATCATAGCCGGTGAATTTTTTACTTTTTGCTCTTCTCGTTTAGCCTGACTCCGTCCCGTCGGTGAATGGGCAGCATGGTCGTGAGCCAAATCCCGGGCCTCGGGATTTGAACCGCGAGACGTTTATACCGTACATTTCCTTGTCGTGAACGGGCCAAGTCCCCCTCCTCTTTTGTCCCTCGCGAATCTCGACAGGCGAAATAGGACAGGGTATCATAACCCACCCCCCCCCCCCCCCGTTGCCTTACTTTGACGCCGTTCGCAAGTCCGACGTGACTGCAAGGAAGCCAGACGAGAATGTTCCCTGCGAAGCTTCGCCATGTTTATTAGTGCGGTGACGTCGAGGTCGCGCGGCCGCAGTGTCGGTGTTCGAACAATGATGTCTCTTTTGTACTAATAGTTGCGGAACCCTTGAATAACGGTTTGCACCTCCATCATCAACCTGACCATTGCTTGTGAATGTAACGGAGGAATGGTAGAGAAAGGGTGAAGAAGGTCCAGACAGGATCGGATCATTCCCTCGCCCAGCTTGTTCACTTATCAAAGCTGTAGCTCATCAAAAACTCCAAAGGTAGTGCCATCACCCTCTTCACCCACGCCGGCACCAGCGCCAGTCCTTCGACATTCCCGTACACAGGTTCAGATCCTTCCCGGTTCAACGAACCGAGTGTTGAATAGCCACAGCCCTGCCGCTACCAACTCTCAAACTCCCCCGTCAGGCTCTCGTTCTTCGCCGCCGCCTCCGCGTTGAGACCCGTCGAGCCTTCCGAGCCGCCTGCTACGGCTGCCACGGCGGAATAGAGGCCCGGCAGTCTGGAGCGCAAATGGGCCGGGGTCATGGCATCGAGCGGCGCAGACTCGAGTAGAAACCCATTGTGCCCGTCCGGTGATTTGGGGACGCACAGTGACGCCTCCGGGAGGTTTGCGGCGAGGCGCCGCTACTGCTCCTGTAAAAACAGCGCGTCAGTCTCCACGCCGATGACCAGTGCGCCGGCGGGCACGCCGATAGAACCTCGGCCAGGCCGTCGTCGTCGCTGGGACTTCTCTGAGTGCGGCCGTAGGCGACATCGTGGCTGTCCGTCTTGCTAGTGGTGTGCAGATAGCAATTGGCGTCAAACCGCTTGATGAACCCCCCCCCCCTGGCAGTGCAGATATCCTTGCACGGAGAAGGCCTGGTCTATGGCAATCATCCGCGCGGCGGAGAGCCTCGTTGACGGCTGACCATCGGGCGTGGGATCGTAGTGGCCGTCGGAGTCCAGTCGAAGGCTTGGGATTGCGGCGAAACGCTGGTTGCGAATGAGGCCAGCGTAGAAGTTGGCCGGGGGTTGGATCTGAATCGAGCACCATGATGAAGCACGTTAGAGGGTGGCGGGCTTGCTTGGTTATGGAGAGCAACGTGCAACGGACCGTTTCCATGATGGATATCAACTTGAAAGTTGAAAGGAAGTTGGCTGTGGTTTCAACCCGCCGACTAAGGCTGGGTAGATTGGTCGAGGGGGTCGCGTGTTCAGGACGGGGCAAATATGTTTGCCCAGCTCGGCCGTGTGAGTGATGTAGCTTCTCTATGATAGACAAGACCGATCCAGGAGCACTTTCGGGGTCCAGGGGCTCCCGCAAAAGCATTCTAATCTCGTTGCAGCGCCTACATTTTGGCCGCGCACGGGGTGTGATTGAAGATTATGGGCGCATGAAGCTGAAGTAGCCCGACGGCCAACCAAGACATCACCACCACATTGGTCCTGATGTTCGGCCACTGCGGATCGAGAGCCCGAGACCGGTGCTGATCGGTCGGATTGCATATCTCTGTCGTGGCGCTTGGCGGATGCTGGTTTGCCGGAGGAGCACCTCCCCGGGCCCTGTTAGCTCCGGGCTTTGAAAGATGGTCGGGGTTTGAGCTGCAACCCCTCCCCCGACGCTCTGGACGGCAAGAATCGGAATGTCATGCTCTCCGGAGCGCTCCGCATGCAGACGCCAAAGCGGGCCGGAGAGGGAGGGGGCCATCAAGACAAGAGGCGTCCGCGAATGCTTCTCCGGTCGGACACTCTTCGCGTTCGTGACTCATTGCGCGGTCCCCTTTTATAGGAAGCACCTTGGAAATGTCAGGACCGTTTTCGAATGCGCTGGGCCATCCAAGGTTTCAATCTCATACATACATACATACATACATCATCATTACCACTATCGTCACAATGGGATCCACTCGTCCAATCGTCAAAGTCGCCGCCGTGCAGGCCGCCCCCGTCTCCTTCGACTTGGAGAAGAGCCTGCAGAAGCTGGCCAAACTGACAGAGGAAGCCGCAGCGGCTGGTGCGGACCTCGTAGTGTTCCCGTAAGCCCAAAGTCATATCCCTACAGGCTTTTTGCTTTGACCGGGTGCTGAAGAGGAAACAGGGAAGCATTCTTGTCTGCGTACCCGTGGAGATATGCCTTTGACGCGACCATCGGCGCGCGGGAGCCAAGAGGTGACTTGCCAGGACACTGCCATGGCGGAATGTAGAACTCACCCTTTTTCATCATAACACGCGTAGGGCGCCAATGGTTCGTCAAGTACTTTGACTCGGCCGTGGAAGTGCCGTCGCCCGCTTTCGAAAGGCTCTGCGAGACGGCCAGGGCGAACAATGTCCTCCTACAGGTGGGGATCATTGAGAAAGAGGGCGGCACGCTGTACTGCACCGCCCTGCTTCTCGACCGAGAGGGGAAGATGGTGTACAAGCACCGCAAGGTATTAATACCACCAATCAGGACCGAGTGTTTGAAGAAAAAGGAGAACTGACGAGCTGCAAGTTGATCCCGACGGCCGCAGAACGGCTTGTATGGGGGAGAGGTTCCGGTGACGGCCTTCAGGTATCACAGACTGACATCGGGAAGGTCGGGAGTCTGATATGGTTGGTCAATGCGACCCCCCCCTCTCCTGCCGCCCACTGCAGGGTGCCACAACGCTGACGCAAAGCGCAAAGTTGGGAGAACTATATGCCAGCGGCCCGCATGGCACTGTACCAGCAAGGCATCGAGTGAGTTTGGTGGTTCTGGGCGCGTGGGGAACCTCGCAGGCGGCCGCTGACATTTGAGTGAAACGCGTTGGACAGGATATACGTGGCGCCCCACGCAGACGACTTGCAGACGTGGGTGGCCTCGATGCAGCACATTGCGAAAGAGGGACGCTGCTTTGTCGTGTCAGTCAACTCGGTCTGCAAGGTCTCGGACTTCCCGTCCGACTATCCGCCGTTCACGGCCGAACACCCGGACCGGCGACCGGACGGGGGCCAGTGGGAGCCGAATGATATCGTCAACCACGGCGGCTCGTGTATCGTGGGCCCGCTGGGGACGTTCCTTGCGGAGCCGGTGTGGGACAAGGAGACCATCGTGTACGCAGATCTCAGGATGACAGACCTCACGGAGTCAAGGGTAGGCCCGTCCCGCGTGACCCGTCTCGTTGGTCGGCGCAGGTTTCCCTTGACTAACAGCGTGCGTGGGCGTGCAGCTCGATTTCGACCCAGTCGGGAGCTACTCCCGACCCGATATCTTGTAAGTGGCAACGGCGACTAGGGTGAAGGACGGGCCAAGGGTGAGGGGCTAGACCGTCTTCGATCAAAAGCTGACAGTTTTGTCTGATCTACCTTAGTTCGCTGACAGTCAACACCAAGTCCGGCACCAACGTCCGGTTCACTAGCTGAATGCATACATAGCAGCTAGCCGAGGGGGGTGGCTGCGGGTGTTGCCGTATTAGGAGTGAGTCAAGGGGAGGGGGGGCAGTGGGGAGAAGTATGTATATGATGGATCGAGCTGACTGGACCGTCCTGACGCGCCGATGGGATAACAGAGTTGCTTTTTTGACGTTGACTGGATGAATACTGTAGAATTCCCGAGGGTCATCTATAACCCTAACCCTGAGATTTCGAGTCCAGAAAGTACATGGTACAATGTATTCGTAAGAGGGCAGTAAAGAGTGGATACACACACAGAAGTACAAATATCTTGTGTCGAGATGATGGCTATTGAGGTGTTAGCAATCCAGCGAAGCCAGTGATTTTGATACATGGAAGATGTGAAAGAGTTATCGTGACTGGATCAGCCCTGAAACAATATTCTGAGTGGACTCACTCACCACGGAGTGTCAGTAGCAGGAGGGGTTACTGGATAGTGAGAGTCGAACAGGTGATGGCGTGTCTTGTCTTTAGACGACGTACGATACCAGGTACATAGCGATGTACATCGTATGTCAGTAGGTACACACAATAGGTAGTGGAGGAGGAGATTGACTTTGGCTGATGCCGAGTCGAGCGTAGGTTGATTCCGTCCGGATGGGATACGTACCCAGTCAGTTGCCCTCCTCCCCGGTCGATGGAAGCCAAGGAAGGCGGAGGAAGAGGAGGGTCTTTCCTCCTCGTATCATATTCCGTACTGTGCGATTCGACAGGGTTTGCTGTGCATAATGATCCCCATACGAGTGCCCAAATGGGCCATTGACAGTTCTCCACAGTGCGAGTGTCTGTTTGGGAAAGAGCGTTTTGCTGAATATGGGTTTCCATTGGCCAGAGTCTCTTTCAGCCCCACTATCCAAAAGTGGATAAAGGCCCATATTTCCCTTCCCACAGACTTTTTGGTTGCCCGTCACCCGTTCTGGCCACACCATCGTCCCTCCTTCCCCGCCCCACCCTTGACTTGCCTTGCCTTGCCTGTCTTAAACAACCGTTGTCAAGAATAACCCCCACGTATCGGAGGAAGGGCCGTCGCCTCTTTCCTTCTTGTTACAAATCCACCCCCTCTGCCACTCCATCACCAATCTGGACCAAGTACGAAGTGCCAGTGACCAACCGCCCTTGCCCCTGCTAAATACAGGTAAACGACTGACCGGCTGACCGACTGCCCTTGCAATAGGAATTCTGCCACCAGCTGCCTTCGCCGGCCAAGCCTGTTTCTTCCAGCTGCCACCACTCGAACCCCCCTCTCTCCCTCTCTCACACACACACATACTGAATCCTTCCTAATCCGACCTGGTACGAGTGACCCTTTCCAGTCCCCCTCCCACCGGCAGTCGCTGCTCGCTCGCTCGCTCGCTCTCTCTCTCTCTCTCTCTCTCTCTCTCTCTCTCTCTCTCTCTCTCTCTCTCTCACAGGTGCTGCACCTGCCAATCATCCCTCGTCTCACCTCTCGTCACTCACCATTCCCTCACTCACTCACACTCACTCGCCGGGTCACTCACCCACTCACGCTCTCATTCGAATTCATTACGTAACCCCCCCGTCTCTCCCTCCCCTGCGATACGGACCCCTCCGAGTTACTCCGTCTCGATCCTCAGCAGGCACCGCCTCGCTTCGCCAACTTCTAAGTAGCATCTCGTCTAAAGCACCGGTCCCCGCTACCGCCGACCGTTCCGTGTGATAGATAGATCCCGATCGGCCCGGAAAGGCTTACCACCCATCACCTCATTTGCTCCACCCCCCGCCGCATTCTTCTTCCCTTGCCTGACCAAGCCGACCATTCATCCTTTGGCCCAGACAGTCTGCATAGCCTCACCCTTTCCACAGCGTCATGAGCACCATGACCGAAGCCGAGGCGTCCCCAGTCCCGGCCTCCGGAGCCAAGAAGAGGTTTGCGACGCCTCCCGTCAAGATTGCCTGCCTTGCCTGGTAAGCCCGTCCCCTCTCTAACCCCTACCTAGTCGCTACTCGATCCCCAATGCCGCTTCTCCTCTGCTACCTGGCATACCCTAACGCTGGCTATGCCACCTTCTTTCCACCCACACCTTGCTGCTGAGCTGCCACTCACGTTTAGATAGTCGAGCATCACGAACGCGATGCGATGGCTCAAATCCATGTGCTAGTGTAAGCATCACCCTCGGCGCCACGCCGCGCCCATCATCTGCTCCCGCCCCGGAACCCTACTTGACATGACGCAGTGCAAAACCAGAGGCCGCGAATGCGTCTACAAGCCCAGCCGGAGAGGCGGCGCTCGCGTGAGAAGGAAGCCGCGGCCATCCGAGGAACTGGCCCACCAGGCTCACGCCTTCAACGCCAACATGGCCCTTGATGAGGTTGCCCCTCAAGACCGTGAGTCACTGCAACTTGACCGCCGAGACCGGACCATCTCTTGACCGACCCTGCAGCCATCTCTGTGCAAAACTACATCGATCCTGGCGCTGGCTTGAAGCAGCTGCAAGACTTCTTCCAGGATAGCGACTTCATCTTCGACACCCTCTTCTTGTCGGGTGTGCCCGGAAGCACCAGCGGCGAGAGCGCTTCCGAACACTCCTTCAACTTCCCACCGCCCCGAGTCCCTGTTGCGAGAACCTGCAAAAGCGACCAAGCCATGTGAGTACCGCCGCCAAGAAAAAGAAGAAAAAGTCTGGGCCGAATCAAGTGCTCATGGCAGGACAGCCTGGACGCCTACTACATCTTCATCCACCCCTTTTTCCCCATCCTGCCCCCGCCTGCCGGCTTGCCCATGGACCAGGCTGTGCCGCACTTTCAAAACGACACGGACAGCTTTGCCGACGAATATCAGCCCTCGACGCCCCTCACCCTCGCCATCTCCGCCATTCTTGCACTGATCCCGTGTGCCAACGACGCCAACCATCAGGACAAGGAGTCCGTTGTCTTCCGCCGGAGATATGCCCAGTTTCTGTCCCAGAGCGCCATCGAGAGTATCGAACTCGAGTCGGAAATCCCCGACTCCTCTGTCGAGCCGCCAAAGGCGCTCAGTAGTGAGTCTCCGGAGGACTTCCGCAGGGAACAGCTCCACCCCGGCGTGCCGGTAGAGCTGGAGAGCATCATCGCTCTCGACATCCTCAGCGTCTACGAGTATGCGCAAAGAGGCAACCTGAAGAAGATGCAGGCTAGAGCGGGCCAGGCCCTGATATCCGCCATGTCCCTTTCTCTGCATACCTGCACCGAGGATGGAGACTTCTCCGAGGCCAAGCGCAGGGTCTGGTGGATGACGGTGCGTTTCTTCCCGCGCCCCCGCCTGATGCATCTCGTGGCATCGCATGCTAATGGCCCCTACAGTACATGTGCGTCTGTCAGAGTTCCATCGTCAGCAACATGGTATGGTTCTCTATTCCCCCAAGTGTCGCCGAGTGCAAGCTGACCTAAGCCGAGGAGCCCGCATTCTCACTATTCACGCCTAGCTACACAGCCAAGTATCCCGTGATACAATCGGATCCCGATGTGCGTGTTTGGCTCTTGTTGCCCCTCTCCCAAGACCTGGGGATACTAACCCTTTGCCAAGGCCTTTGCCGTGTACATCCAAGCTCAGCAGGCGATTCTCTCGGCAACCCAGTTTGTCATTGAGCTCAACAAGTCGGTCAAATCCGGGGGCGATATGACGTTAATCTATGCGCGAATGAAGGAGATGGAGCAGTACCTCGAGCCCCTTAATGCGATGGCCGATTCTTGGATCCTGCAGTCGACTACGACGACGCCGCTCGATCCTACAGAAGAAGTGCTCTCCCGCTCATTGAGATGCATGGCTCGTATCAAGCTTAACAGGCAAGCACCAAAAACAGTTGTTCCGGACCCGGGGCAAAATGCTGACATTGACCAGTGCGCGCATCAAGCTACACCGGTACTGCGCCTTTTTTGATATGCCCGTCTTCTCTGGCAAGCACTGCGACCTCCGGTCCAGGTCTGACAAGGATGGCAGCGGGGAACTGCGGTCCTGGCCGTCATGCTCCTGCAGCTCGACTGTGGGCTTGCCGTCACCATCGCCACCAGCAGCTCTCGCATCCAACGGGTTGAGCTCGCCGCCAGGCAAGAAGTCTCCTCACTCGGAACAGTCGCCCAATGCGGCTTCGCCGGCTGCGTTCCCTTTCAGCAGCCACCAGTCGGCCAAGATCTGTCTCAAGGCGGCCATCAACATTGCCCAGTCGTTTGACGACCTCCCCTACCCCAACCCCTTCGGCCAGCTGTGCCCTCCGCCGTGCTATCTAGCACCCACCTCGACGATTGTCTGCCCGAGAACCATGCCATCCTTCGCCTGCTGCGCCATGCAGTGCGCCTACGCGTTGCTGATGGTCAACCACAAGACGAGAACCATGTACCCGGAGAACGGATTGGCCACGCCAATGGTGGAAAGCCTGCTGGTGCGCCTGCAGACGGGGCTGGCCTCCATCTCGGCGACGCTGGAGAATTACGCCACGGCGTTTGAGGCTCTTGGCGGAATGCGCGGTACATGAAACCCCCTCCTCAGTTCTCGCCACTCCCATATTCCAATCTCTTGCATTTTGCTAACGCCCCGCCAGACCAAATCCGGAGTGTTGTTGAGCCCACCATGACGTTTGACACACCCGTCTAGAAGCGGCCTAATTCATGATTCGCCTCCCCGCTTATCCCCCTGTCGTTATGCGATCCTCCTGCAAGCCCCTCCCTTCCCGTGCGGTTTGCCAGGAGTTGGTCTGCATATTGAGCTGCACGGCATACCGAACGGCATTCTGATGGGGTTTGATTGCGGGCTTTGGGTGGGGTTTCGATGGGACGAGCTTCTTAAAAAGACGACTGCGGGGTTTGCTCACTTATCAGCAAAGACCGGGATATCGAGCAACTCCGACCTCCTCCGACTCGGGAATCCTGCTACTGCCACTGCCGCTGCCGGTGCTGCACCTGGCATCTGTTGAGGGGTATTGGGACGACTTGAAACGACGTGATGGAGCTGTCTTGAGAGGCGTTGCAGGAGCATTTAAAGATGTCGGGTTTGCCCATGATATACAATCATGGAGCCAGCCAAAAAAATCAAAAAAATCGACAGTGTCTGCACATCTGGTAAAACTGGGCCAGGAACCAAAAGGACGATATCAGAATTACTCACTCCTCTCTCAAAACTTATTTTCCAGCCTTTCAACATGCCTGTCTCCGGGTCTTTGAGTAACGTGGACTGGTGAGAGGGATCCCCACCCCCGATCGGCTTTTTTTTTTCCTTTCTTCTTTTTGCATCAGCCCCGTAAGCTGACACGTCAATGCGTTGGTTAACCCAGGGAGCCGAGCTTCTCCACGGTGGCCGTACACGGTGGCCAGGAGCCCGACCCCGTCAACGGGTCTCGTGCTGTCCCTCTCTACCAGACGGCCGCCTACAACTTCACCGATGCCGCCGGTCAGTCTTTCCCGTCCCCACCCCTTTGTCCCAATGACGCCACGCCATGCTGACACTGACTTCCCGGTCTCAGACGGCGCCAGCAAGTTCGCATGGAGCAAGGACGGATATGTCTACACGCGGATGGGCAACCCGACCAACAGCGTCTTCGAGACGCGCATGGCAATGCTCGAGGGCGGGGTGGGCGCCGTGGCCGCATCGTCGGGCCACGCGGCGCAGTTTATGACGCTGACGCAGTGCTGCGAGCCGGGCCACAACTTTGTCAGCACCAGCTGGCTGTACGGCGGCACGTACAACCAGTTCCGGGTGTACATGAAGAAGTTCAAGATCGACGTCAAGTGGGTGGTGGGCAACGAGCCGGCCGACATCGAGGCGGCCATCGACGACGAGACGCGGTGTGTCTACATCGAGACCATCAGCAACCCCAAGCACAGCGTGCCGGACATCGCGGCCATCGCCGAGGTGGCGCACCGGTACGGCATCCCGCTCGTGGTCGACAACACGTTCGGCATGGGCGGGTACCTATGCCAGCCCATCCGGCAGGGGGCCGACATCGTCACGCACTCGGCGACCAAGTGGATCGGCGGGCACGGCACGTCCATGGGCGGCGTCGTCGTCGACGGCGGCCACTTCGACTGGAGCGCGTCGGGCAAGTTCCCCGGCTTCACGGAGCCGGCGGACGGGTACCACGGCCTGCGGTTCTGGGACACGTACGGCCACAAGGCGCTGTCGGCCAAGCTGCGCATGGACAGCATGCGCGACCTGGGCCCCTGCCTGAGCCCCTTCAACGCCTGGCTGCTCCTCCAGGGCCTGGAGACGCTCGCGCTCCGGGGCGAGAGGCACTCGCAGAACACGCAGAGGCTGGCCGAGTGGCTCGAGGCGCACCCGAGCGTCAGCTGGGTGCTCTACCCCGGTCTCAAGTCGCACCCGGACTACGAGTACACCAAGAGGGTGTTTAAGAACGGCGCGGGCGGCGTGCTCACTTTCGGCGTGGTAAGTCTTTTTTTTTTTTTTTTTTTTACCAATTGTTGTGCGGATGGTGGTGATTCAATAAAAGGCTGACAGTCCTCTCTCTCTCTCTCTCACACACACACACACAGGCCGGAAACATTGACCAGGTCCGCTCCGTCGTCGACAACCTCAAGCTCTGCTCGCACCTGGCCAACGTGGGCGACGCCAAGACTCTCATCATCCACCCGTGGGTGACGACGCACCAGCAGCTGCCGGACGAGGAGAAGATCAAGGGCGGCGTGACGCCGGACCTGATCCGCGTGTCGGTGGGAATCGAGGGGTTCGAAGACATCAGGAGGGACTTTGAGCAGGCGTTCGAGGCGGCGGGGCTGCCGGCGGCGAACAAGGCGGGCGGCGACCCGTTCGACGCCGCGCTGCGGCTCGTCTCGGGCGGGTTCATGGGGGAGAAGGCGACGGGGGCGCCGAGGCCCGGCACGGACGGGACCGTTTCCGGGCAGGCGTGATTGGGGGGAGATACGTCCAGAACGCCATACATGTTTTTGATAGGGACCAAGGACGACCGAGTGATATTTCGTATTAGATGTGAAGTGAAAGATACTGCACAAAGTAACGAATGGCATATTCTTTACGTATTCAACGTGGAGATGGATGAACTCGGAACCGGACCAGACCGGGGCCCAAAGCCGGAGGCACAAACAGCCGCCCCACTTGCCTCCGATCCGCGTCTCCACCAAAATACCACCCCCCGGTCAGTCGAGCCCCGCTATCAGGTACGTACCTAACCTGACAAGCACCAGGTACGTACCACGGTGGTGCGACTTTCTCCCTCGGGCAACACAGAAACAATCCCATCATCAGCCCACCATCAGTCAGTTTCTCAGCCCGTCGACCGCAGACATCACGACGCACCATGAATCGGCTCATACATCACGGATCGACGCATAATGGCACACAGAGATTCTCATCATGTCTCGTCTCTCTGTTCGCAGACGCCGAGGGACGCTCGATTCAAATACCGAGGGGAGAGTCCGTCCCCGTGAGCGAACCGTGAAGGGCCAATTCAGATTTCGGGCATTGCCAACCAAGACGAACCATCGAACCCCGTCTTGACATGTTGAATGTCGTTGATAATCATCAGACGAAACTTACACCGAGAACAACTGTACGAAACATCAGACACATCTGGACGAAGGACCCGCGTCGAATAACCGCCGGGATGGGTCTCGTGAGGCACATGAACCATGTCGACCGCGAGGAGCTGTATACCGACCTTGAGGCGCGCATTCGCTACCTCCATAGCTTCCTCGACTTTAGCAGCAGTGCGCCAGCCCCCCTTCACTCTCTTCCGTCTCTCTCTCTCTCTCCCTCACCCTCCCCGTCGTCCCACTCGGGCATCCGCGCAACATAGAACACAGACACTAACGAGACCCCCCCCAAAAGAGGATATCGAGGCCCTCACCTCGGGCGCGAAATACGTCAAGGCCCTGATCCCCGCCGTCGTCAACATCGTCTACCACAAGCTGCTGCAGTACGACATCACCGCCCGCGCCTTCACCACCCGCTCCACCAGCTTCGACGGCCCCATGGACGACGTCCCCGACGACGACTCGCCCCAGATCCTGCACCGCAAGATGTTCCTCCGCGCCTACCTGGCCAAGCTGTGCTCCGACCCCAGCAGGATGGAGTTTTGGGAGTACCTCGACAAGGTCGGGTGCGTGGCTTTTCCTTTCCCCCCTTTTCTCCCTCCCCACTGCCGGCGCATGTCTGGGCAAGGAGGAAGAATATGGACTGACAACCGGTGCGAAACAGCATGATGCACGTCGGCCTGGGCCGCAAGCACTCCCTGCACGTCGAGTACATCCACCTCGGCGCCTGCCTTTCCTTCATCCAGGACGTCATGACGGAGGCCGTCCTCTCGCACCCGCGCCTGGCCATGCAGCGCAAGATGGCCCTCGTCAAGGCCCTCGGCAAGGTCATCTGGATCCAGAACGACCTCATGGCCAAGTGGCACGTCCGGGACGGCGCCGAGTTCTCCATCCCCGGCGACGACGATCCCGAGATCGAGAGGGAGGGGTACCTGCACGGCCGCAGGATCCTCGAGAGCGATTCGGACGACGGGGAGGCGAGCGGCGCCGCTGCCGCCGTCGCCGACGACCACGGGGCGGCGGCTGCGGCGCCTTCTAAGCTGCCGCGGCCGGGCAGCGCCGACGGGGGGGCGTGTCCGTTCTCGGGAATCGCGGCCGGTGTAGAGGGGTCCAAGGTTAGCGGGGAGGCGCAGAAGAGTTAAGAGCGGTGTGTAGAGAGGCGAAAGGTTTTTGTTTTTTCTTCTTTTTCCTTTTCTTTTTGGTTCTGCATTGTTTTTTTTTTTGGAGGCGTCGTTTGGTGGCATCTGGGCGGTATGGTACCGGTTCACTGGCATTTTTTTCTTCACTGGCAATTCAGGGGGAAGCTGACTTTTACAAGAAAAAAAGAAAAAAAGAAAAACTCAATGTTCAATCTGGAGTATCGCAACTACATCTTCCGACCATTGCATCCACCGCTTCCCCGTGGATTAGACCCCCCTTCTCCCTTCAGTATGACTTTGTGTTCCCGACAATCCGAACTGTTCAACCCCGTCGGCATTGCACCCCGAGTGACCAGTCACCAGATGCGCGCTCCCGGGGTCTCGCATGTCCGCCGCAATGGACGGACGACGAGTACTTAGTAGTAGCCGCCGCCGCTCTTACCGCCACCACCGCCGCCAGCCGGAGCACCACCCTTGGGAGCGCCGCCAGCAGGAGCACCGCCCTTGGGAGCGCCGCCAGCCGGGGCACCACCCTTGGGAGCAGCAGCACCACCGCCGTAGGGAGCACCTCCGGCCGGGGCACCTCCCTTAGGGGCACCGCCGTAAGGAGCGCCGCCAGCCGGAGCACCACCCTTGGGAGCAGCAGCACCACCACCGTAGGGAACGCCGCCCTTGGGAGCACCACCAGCCGGAGCATTGCCCTTGGGAGCACCGCCAGCCGGAGCATTACCCTTAGGAGCAGCAGCACCGCCGCCGTAGGGAGCGCCGCCCTTGGGAGCACCACCAGCCGGAGCATTGCCCTTGGGAGCACCGCCAGCCGGAGCGTTGCCCTTGGGAGCACCGCCGTAGGGAGCACCACCAGCAGGAGCATTACCCTTAGGAGCAGCAGCACCGCCGCCGTAGGGAGCGCCGCCCTTGAGAGCACCGCCAGCCGGAGCATTGCCCTTGGGAGCACCGCCGTAGGGAGCACCACCAGCAGGAGCATTGTTACTCTTAGTAGCACCGCCGCCGTAGGGAGCGCCGCCCTTGAGAGCACCGCCAGCCGGAGCATTGCCCTTGGGAGCACCGCCGTAGGGAGCACCACCAGCAGGAGCATTGTTACTCTTAGTAGCACCGCCGCCGTAGGGAGCGCCGCCCTTGGGAGCACCGCCAGCCGGAGCATTGCCCTTGGGGGCAGTACCACTACCACCACAAGCGGCCAGATGGGCGTTGGAGGGATAGTCGCAGTTAGGCGCACCACCGGCCGGAGCACCACCCTTAGGAGGACCGCCGCCAGGAGCATTACCCTTAGGGGCAGTACCACTACCACCACAAGCGGCCAGGTGAGCGTTAGAGGGATAGTCGCAGTTAGGGGCGCCGCCAGCCGGAGCACCACCCTTGGGAGGACCGCCGCCGGGAGCATTACCCTTGGGGGCACCGCCACCGGGAGCATTACCCTTGGGAGCGCCGCTGCCACCACAAGCGGCCAGGTGAGCGTTGGAGGGATAGTCGCAGTTAGGGGCGCCGCCAGCCGGAGCACCACCCTTGGGGGTGTCGCCCTTGGGCGCGGTGTTTGATGGCCCAAAAGGGTGGTCAGCCTTGGGCCCGTTGTTCGATGGTCCTACAGGAGTGTTGCCCTTGGGGGTGTCGCCCTTGGGCGCGTTGTTTGATGGCCCTATAGGGGTGTAAGTGCCGTACGTGGGGTGTGTGTATGTTGAGGGAGTTGGAACGGGAGGAATTTCAACAGAGGCCGAAGTCGTGACACTTTCCGGGCTGACGGCCGAGGTGGTAACAGCCTCATTTTGAGTGGAGAAGGTTGGTACGGGAGGAATTTCAACAGAGGCCGAAGTGGTGACACTTTGCGGGCTCACGGCCGAGGTGGTGACAGCCTCGTTTTGCGGGGTGGTCGGAGAGGGAGACCCAGAGGGAGTCTCATAGGGAGTGTTGTCTGACGGCGCGGAAGTAGTAACGCTTTCCGGGCTCACGGCAGGGGTGGTAACAGCCTCGTTTTGAGTAGTGGGAGTTGGTACGGGAGGAATTTCAACAGAGGCCGAAGTGGTGACACTTTGCGGGCTCACGGCCGAGGTGGTGACAGCCTCGTTTTGCGGGGTGGTCGGCGAGGGAGACCCAGAGGGAGTCTCATAGGGAGTGTTGTCTGACGGCGCGGAAGTAGTGACGCTTTCCGGGCTGACAGCCGAGGTGGTAACGACCTCGTTTTGGGTAGAGGGAGTCGCCGAGGGGCTCGCAGAGGGAGTGTTGTCCGAGGGCGCAGAAGTGGTGACACTGTTCGGGCTGACGCCTGTAGTGGTCGTATCCTCAGGGGTGTCATAACCGTAGTCCCCATAACCGTAATCATCGTAGCTGTCATAATCGTAGCTGTCGTAATCCGATGAGTCGTCTCTCCGACGGTAGTATCCACCGCCGCCACCGGGAGCACCGCCACCGGGAGCACCGCCACCGGGAGCACCGCCACCGGGAGCACCGCCACCGGGAGCACCGCCGCCAGGGGCACCGCCGCCGGGAGCACCACCCTTGGGAGCACCACCCTTGGGAGCACCGCCGCCGGGAGCATTGCCCTTGGGAGCAGTACCGCTACCACCGCAAGCAACCAGGTTGGCGTTGGAGGGGTAGTCGCAGTTAGGGGCACCACTTCCACCGCCGGGAGCACCGCCGCCGGGAGGACCACCGCCGGGAGCACCACTGCCGCCGCAAGCGACCAAGTTGGCGTTGGAGGGATAGTCGCAGTTAGGCGCACCACTCCCACCGCCGGGAGGACCACCACCGGGAGGACCACCGCCGGGAGCACCACCGCCAGGAGGACCGCCGCCAGGAGGACCGCCACTAGGAGCACCACTGCCACCACAAGCAACTAGGTTGGCGTTGGAGGGATAGTTGCAGTTGGGGGCACCACTCCCGCCGCCGGGAGCACCACCGCCAGGAGGACCGCCGCCGGGAGGACCCCCACCGGGAGCACCACCACCGGGAGCACCACCACCGGGATGACCGCCGCCGGGAGCACCACCACCAGGGGCGCCGCCGCCAGGGGCACCGCCGCCGCCGCCGCCGTATCCGCCGTAGCCTCTACGATGAATATACTTTCGAACGTAAACACCGTTGGTGTAGGAATCGACGCTCTCGGGGCTGCCAGAGCCGGCCAAAAACTCGTCCTCGACCTGCTTGCCGACGGCCGTGAGCGTCGAGTCGTCGAGGGTGGGAAAGTCGCCGGGCAGGTTGACCGACTTGCCGCCGTTGCTGTACTCGTCCTGTCGGGAGCGGATCTCGGCAAGGGCGTCCTTCAGCCCGGGTAGGCCAAGGACGGGGGAGGCCACGAGGGCCGCGGTGAGCATGGAAACGCGCATGATGCAGGCGAGAGCAGCGAGGTTGGGTTATAGAAAGTAAAATGTGGGGTGAGTTGTGAACGCCTTGGGAAAGGCGTGTGTAGGCAAAAAGCTCTAGACCAGAGAGACAGAAACGACTGTTTTGGAGGCAGAACGAGTGTCGAAGGGAAGAGGATGGAGCGAATGTGTCCTGAAGAAGCCAAATGGACAGAGAGGAGGGGAGCCGCGGGCTCGTTATATATCCGGCGAAGAAGGAGAATCGTCTTGCGGCTCAAGTCGTCCCCAACATGGCTCCACGCCAACCCGTCCCTCGCTTTGGGACCAAACTTGAAGCAGGCAGTGGAGATTGGGAGCCCGTCTCCCCGTCCATCGGCGCTTGTGGCATGGTCCCGGCATGCCTGCCGTAGCGTGTGGTTTGTGTGAATGCCATCCCTCTCTCCTTTTTGCTCGACTGCTCAGTTCCCAAGCAGCCGGGCAGGACACTGGTGTCACTCCGGCTATCGAAAGAGTTTCTTGCCCCCCCCCACCCTTCCAGACCTGCCCCAATCGAGGCGCTTGAGATTAAAGCGAGCTAGTGGCTGACGGCTACGCAGATGGTGTAGTGAAGGGGGCGTTGGCCGAGAGAAGATTAAGGGGTTTTCGCTAGCCTGAGCGGCGGAAGACACCACCGGTTTTGCTAGCTTCGACTGCCGTTTTCTCCATGTCTTCTCGCTGTTCTCTCTCTCCCTCTCTCTCCCTCTCTCGCCCGCTTCTCGGGGCCTCGCTGTCATGAACGTCTGCGGATAAGGCCAGCACTCTGAGAAGAATCCCAAAAGAGATGCCCAGGCTCGATATCCTCTGCCAAGTTGCACCGTCAACCGTGCAACCAGCGAGGCAGAGGGCTGACTGTATGTCTAGACCGTGTGGGTGCAGGGTTGACAGGTCTGGGCACCTTCGCATCGACATCACGTCGAGTCCCGAACTTCTGGCAGAAGCAGAGGCCGTGCCCCATGATGGCATCCAATGCAGAAAAGGGGAGATGTGCACGTTTGTTAGGAGGAAGGGAGAACGTGGCGAGACGTTGGGACACCACAGAAGCGGTCGAGCTTTTTTTTTCTTTTTCTTTTTTCCTTCATGCCCTTCTTAGCGCGCCACCAACGCCGTCCCTCCGCTCAAACAAGCTTCTGTGGCTAAGTTGATGAGGAGATGGGAACATCGGGTTGTTTTCTTCCTTCGACGGGGGGGTGATGAGCACGGCTCTGTATTCTTTTTTGTCTCTCCTGAAACAATGCCTCCCAAAGGTGCGTCCCGTAACCAAACGGATAGACAAACGCCAAAAGGTCAAACGCCAGACGCCAGACGCCAGACGCCAACTCCAAAAGACAATGCCAAAAGTTAACTCCAACGCCTGCTGAATCTGCACGACCGAGAGCACGAAGAGCTTGTTTGCTGAGGAAGCTGCAAGCCCCTCGTTGGGCCTGGCCATTTCTCGGCTCGTTCGAGCGCGGCGGCGGGAGAGCGGCTCATCTCAACGGGCCAGTTAGTGTACTTGTGCGAATCGATGGTGATGACAAAAGGGGGTTTTCTGTAGTGAGCAATCTTATTGCTTGTCTGTTGCAACCTGCTAGACTGCTTCTTGTGCCGACGCGACTACGTCAGTATGTTTGGACTTGAATATTCCGAATAGACGTGCCGGTCATAGGTACCGAACATCGAATCGGCGTCCAGCTTGGGGCTCTCGGGAAAAGGGGTTTTAACAA
This sequence comes from Colletotrichum echinochloae, assembly GCA_016618095.1. NCBI lineage: Eukaryota > Fungi > Ascomycota > Sordariomycetes > Glomerellales > Glomerellaceae > Colletotrichum > Colletotrichum echinochloae. Next base: position 2,507,436 of record JADEZT010000009.1, read on the forward strand.
TGTCCCGCGCTGTTTCGTTCTAGTCTTGGTTTCCCAATCCTTTCCTTCCCGGTTCCCACAAAACGAATCCTTCTCAGTTGCCCAGGATGACGACGATCTGCCGCCATGTCTCAGGGACGACCGCTAGCATCGGGACCGCTTGCGACTAGTCGGACGCGCACCATGTCGTGGTCTTTAGAGCGTCTCCCTCGTCCCAAGGCCTGAGCGAGATGGCCACTGGCATGACTGCGAATGCTTCGTTGGTTCATCGCTCATTATTGCTGTTCTTATTTGTTGAGAACATGGCGATGGTGCTGCGCTGTTGTCGCAGATTCTCACTTTGGTGGCTGATTGCAAAAGCGGACAAGATCTGCAAAAGGATAAACGAGGATGAAATGGATATGCAAGAAATGTAGCAGAATGGGAAAACAAATAACACAGTTACCATATGCACGAGAAGCTGCTCCAGGCCGTGGTCATGCCAAGAGACGCACGGTTTATGACGAGCCCTCGCGATGCTGTCTGTCAATCCGAGTTGGCTACGAGCTCATGACAGGGATACTACATACGCCATAGTAGAACCGACAGTCTTGGCTATAGCCGTCGAACGGGTCAAAAGACGCTCTGACCGAGCTACCACCCCCTCTGTCATCTCCAGGATTCACGCTCGGTTGATGTACGACAGGTCGGCTTTCGGAGCTTTTGGGCCATCCAGTCCCCGTGCATCCCCGTCCGTCCGTCCGTCCGGGGGGTGGGGGGGATCTTTCAAGAGCCTCTTGGCCCCCTCGGTGACACACCATGGCCGCCACCGGCCCACGGCGCTCTGATGCTTGTCGAAAGGACGGTTCGTCTGGCGCGGTGCGCGCACGCTCTTTTGGCAGGCGACCTGATTCCGAGACTCTGGCTGGGGCGGGCGGGACGAGGGAATATGCTTGTCGGTTAGCTCTTGAAGCCACGGAGAGAAACTGGGGGCTCGGGGCGGGAGGCGCACATCCTGACATCGGGCTTCTGGGAAAAGCGTGTCGCTTGCGAAGCGTGTCTTTGAGGAATGGTTCATGAGATTATGGTAATGAGTCGTCCGTGGCAAGATGTCCGGACGACGGTAGAGCCTCAACCGAGCCTCTGTATCAAGACCATTCGTATGGTTGTTATGAGTGATAAAAGTTCAACTTTTTTTTCCCCCATCATTTTACCCTGTTGCTTCGTTGCGTTCAGAATGAATGAACCCCTTCCCAGACTGCTCCGAAGCCACCGACAACCTGTCTATGCCACTGTTCCTTCGACAAGTCCCGGTCGTCCCCTAGCCAAGCAGACCGGCGCGTCTCGAAGGCAATGCCTAGGGTGATACCGAGTTGTCAGGGACCCTCGCGGTGCTAGGGATCTCGTTCGAGGGGGCGTGCTGGAAGCGGTGGTCAGCCACCGCTCGATCGACGGGCGAGTCTCCGCGGGCCCGAACATTTTCTTTTCTTTTTTTTCACTTTCCGAGCTTTACCTGCTGCTCGGAGTTTTGGGCGAGCAAGGTGCACGACGGGTGGAGGTTTCGGAGCGTGGTTTGGGAACGTCATAGATGACAAGTGCCGCGCAGACCCGCAAGAGGCGTGAGGGTTGTCTAGATCCATCGTGTAAAAAAGCTTTCTAGGCCGGAGTTTTCAACTCTCTACAACGAGGGTTTGTGTGGAGAAACAGATGGTGGCGAAAGCGCCATCTGCGCAATAATCCTAGGATACCTATGAGGGAGAGATGTGTACCACAGATGGCCCAAGTTGAAGAATGACGCAGATTGGCTCTGCACGGGAGATCCGTCTTCGATCATTGTGCCCTGATGAATACGACATCTCCAAGAATGACGGATACATATCTATCCAGGGTGCTAGGGTGAGGAAGTACGTTCTGGTGGTGGACTTGAAGATCAATACATTCTCCGTGGCGTCTAATAAGACTCTGCAGGAATATTGACGGAAATATATTCTTGGGATGGCTCCATTCTTCTTGATTTTTATATTTACGGTCAAGGACCTGGCATTATCCATAGAAGGCCGGAGGAGACCGGTTGGCATTCCAACATATTTTCGTGTTGTTAGTGATGGCCCTATTCAACAAACCACATATGAAGCTTTAAACAACAGATATCTCCAAATGAAGATGTGATCTTTCCTGCTGCTCTAAACAATGGTTCGACCGTACCTACTGAGATCTACATGTGTTGAGCGTCTCATATCACTTCATGATAATATTCAACTGGCCATGGTATAAAAAACAAACATGGGTGAAAGCTCTTTAAAGCTTTCACGCTGCTACACGTCATTTCGCACTTTGACATCGAACATCCTTGTAAACCTCCCAGACTGACATCCCGACATCAACACACTTTTCAGGGGGGGTTAGTTTCTATCTATCCAATGCCACGCCAAATGCAAAAGTCAAACAGCTTTACATTCTACCATGGGTCAATACTATACAGGTCTATCAGAACCGGCAAATGCCGACTGAGCTAGTCACGTGAAAGCCTCTACTACGTCCAGATATAGTTAGCCACCGCGGGACCAAGAAAGGAGAAGTATAAATCTGAGCGGTCGTCGAGATGGCTAGGGAGGCAACGCTTCACAAGACACCATTCGTCGCGTCGCCCTTGACTCCCCCAGCGAATCCCCCCCCCCCCTAAGTTCGCCCGATCCACGGGGAAACTAGAGTGAAGTGCTTTCGTATTCTTTCTGCCTTCTCAACCGAACCATGTCGATCAAAGGTATGTACAGTTCTCTGCATTTGTTACTCGTCCCCAGCTCACCGGATCACGCGTCACTTTGCACTCCATTGGCACAAAACGGCTTTCAAGTCACTGGTCAAATCGGACGAGCCGTACATGGCAGGATTAAGATCGGCGTATATTGAGAGCCTGTGTTCTATGAGTTGTATGATTTGACCCCCGGCGCCTTTCTAGAGCGCCCAACCCATGCATTCATTGATCCATACTGTACAGTTTTACATTACACATTTGGTGCGAGGAGGTCGTACTTGACACAACGTTCGACCTACGAGCAGTTAGCCGGGTCGAGAAATTAGAAAGGCTTCAAACAGGGGGCTGCGGGCTTGTTTGTAACTTACGTCTTCGATGCTAGCCTGCAGGAACCGCCTGGTCTCCAGGCCCGCCCACACGACCAGCATGCTGAAGTCGCCATGCTTGGCCATCTCGGTGCCGCTCTGGGCGCTCAGCTGGCGCAGTATCGGTAGGGAGCTGCTGAGCAGGTCCATGTCGGGGTTTAAGCTCCGCCCGATGCCCTCGAGGAGCAGGATGCTGATGACGACGTTGACAAAATCGCCCTCGAGACGGACATGGTGGCTGCGGACCATGCCGAGAACCTCCTGCAAGATGTCGCCAATCTTGATGTTGCCCAGGGCCAGGGTGCGGCTCTTGACGCCGAGGACGAGGTGCTGCATCTTCAACGCGAACACCTCCTTGTCCAGCACGGCGTCGGGCTGGCGGCAGCGCTCGCACATGAGGTTGCCGGCCTTGTAGCCGTCGAACTCGGCGACGGCGCGGAAGAGGTCGAGGAAGTTGGTGCGGTTCGTCTTGTTGAGCTCCGTCACGAGGCCCGTGTCGATGAAGATGAGCTGCGGACGGAAGCCCTCGTTGTCGATCTTTTGGAGCTCGGCGGCCCAGGCGGCCGGGTCTTTGCGGCGGCGATAGGGACGCAGCCGGGCGAGGACTTGCTCGGTGACGTCGTCCTGGTCTTCCGGGCGCTCCTGGCCGCTGTTCCTGCGGAACTTGAGCTCGGGCTCGTGAGACTGGTAGAAGCGCACCATGATGTTGCCCGGGTGCAGGTCTGCGTGGACAAAGTTGTCGAGCAGCAGCATGCGCAGGAAAGCGTCGAGGCCCTCGGAGGCGATGTCCTGCTGGAAGACACCGCCGCCATTCTCCAAAAAGTCGGCCAGTGGAATGCCCTGAGCGAACTCCTCGACCAGCACGCTACGAGTGGTGAAATCAGTGTAGGGATATGGGAACCAGGCGGTGGTGCGGTCCCTGAAGTTTTTGCGGAACTTTGCGAGGTTGGCAGCCTCGATGCGCAGGTCGAGCTGGAGCTTCATCATCTCGCCGAACTGGGCGACCTCGTCGGGGAGGGACAGCCACTCGATGGTGGGGATGAGGTTGAGGGCGGAAGCAAAGAAGTGCATGATGCGCAGATCTCGGCGGACGGTCCTCTCGACGCGCGGGTGCAGCACCTTGACGGCGACGTAAGACGAGGGAACCCGCTTGGGCGTTCTCTTGAGGGCCGCCTCGACGTTCTTGGCCACCATATGACGCAGCGGTTTAGGCTCTTGGTCGATGTCGTTGTCGCTCGGCGCGGCGAGATCGGGCTTCAGTTTGGCGCGGTAGACCTGGGCGATGGCGCCGACGCCGAGCGGCTTCTCGTCAAACTCGTCAAAGATGTCGGCCAAGTCGCGGCCGTCGAAAGCGGCAGAGATGATGCGCTTGGTTTCGTGGATGGAATGGGCGGGGGCGTTGGAGTGGAGTTTGGACATGATTTCGCACATTTCGGTGGGAAAGATGTCGGAGCGGGAGGCTGCCCATTGACCGAGCTGGGACATGGTGAGCAATGCTGCAGGGCATCATGTTGGAATGTCATACCTTGATGAAGGCAGGGCCGGCCCATTCCATGGACTGGACGAGAAATCCGTACCACCAAAGGGTGCCAGCGCGTTCGTTGTCGCGATCGGGCAGTCGCTTGCCCAGCCAAATGGCGGGGACGGCGAAGATGACGGGCACAAAGATGACGAGGAGGTGGAGGAAGCGGGCGCCGGTGCACAGGGGCTCCCATACGTAGACGTCGACGGCGATTCTGAGTGTGTGCCAGACACGCGAGATGCCGCTATCATCGTCGGCAACCCTTTTCTTGATCTCGGCGCGGCTAACCTCGAGCATGCGCTTCTCCCCCGTCTGGTCGGTGCCCCCGTTGTCCTTTTCGGACAGTTCAAAAAAGGCTGCGGTGCCGAGGGCTCCGGCACCAGCGCCGCCTGCTCGGAGGGTGTATCTCGTGTACCTGGCGGCCCGCCATGGCAGCGGTCTCGTCTGGTTGGCGCGGAATGCGCCTCTGTATGTCGAGTAGAAATGGGTGCCTTTCGGCAGCGGTCGGAAGCCCGGACGGGGACAAAACCGGCCCAGGACGAAGGCCAGTCTCATCTCGAGGGAGGATTGGGGGATGAAGGTCGGGAGGCGGGTATCATGTTATCAGTGTCGAGGTCGATGTCGATGTCGAAGACGCGGGATGGACTCAAAGGAGGGGAGGAATTGACCTGGGCGAGTCGAGGTTCGGGATGCGCGCGCCCAGGATCGCGGGTCCAGGCCTGGGCTCCTAAGAACCGTCACTAATTAGTACGTAGACTAAGTATTCCGTTCTCGTCGTAATGAGTAGGGAATCGGGGTTAACGGGCTGGATGGTGACGTAGGGATTATTCTTCTGCTGGATTGGGACTCCACGACGAGGAGGAGGGGGTGTGTACGGAGGGGAGAGGGGTGTCGTTACTGTAATGCTGCGGCAAACCGGTCGGATCATCTTCGGAAGAACATGTCCTGACTCTTGTGCAGGTCGGTCAGTGAGTGACACGTGAAAGTACGTATCCTTTTCCTTAGGGGGAAAGAGCCAAGTGACGTGGGGACCAGCTTTTCGACTCGCTCCCGCGTCTATCCGATGACCACGGGGGGGCGTCACTGCTGTATTCGCTGGCTAGTACCACTGTAGAGCTGAGGCGAGCTTATGTCAGCAGATTCACAGCGCGCGCAGAGGCCTCACACCTCGACGATCGAATCGTTATCCGCCGATCCCAGTTTCTTATCGCCTAAATCTTTTCTTTTTTTTTTTTCTTTCTCCTCCTTCCACCCAGCAAAAAGCTCCTTCATCAACCCCGTCGCGTCTCTTTTCTCCGTCGTATTCGAAACGATCGATATCTTCTTGTACAATACCCTGTTTCTTCTACTGCTACTATTGTCTATCCCACATATATCTTCTCCCTTAATCCGTCTCAACTGCACATCATGGGTTGGTTCTGGGCCGATGGTCCTGCGACGTCCGTCCAGGCGAACTCCGGCTCCGCGGCGCATCCTCATGGCCTCGCCGTCCCTACCGGCCCTCCTCCTGTATGTCCAACCGACTGTTGCTTCGATTCACGGTCATGTCTAACACCTTCCAGCCCGGCTGCCCAATGCACGAAAAGACACTTGGCGCCCTGAACCCGAGCGCAAAGCCCGCCGCCGCACCCGCTCCCCCTTCCGCATGCCCCGTCCCTCATGATCAACGCCGCGCCGCCGCCGCTCCTCCTCCCTCAGCGTGCCCCGTTCCGCACGACCAGCGACAGTCCGCCGCGCCGCCGGCGTCATGTCCCGTGCCCCACGACGCCCCCAAGCCCGAGTCCAAGGGCGGCTTCCTCCAACAGATCAACCCCCTGAACTTCATGTTCAAGGAAATCTCTCAGGCCCCCGCCGAGAACCAGGCCGTCGCCCTGCCCACCGAGCGCGAGCCCTCGACGATACCTAAGGGCTCCGGCGACGGCAACTGGGAGTACCCCTCGCCCCAGCAGATGTACAACGCCCTGCTGCGCAAGGGTTACACCGACACCGACATCACCGCCGTCGAGTCCATGGTCTCGGTCCACAACTTCCTCAACGAGGGCGCATGGGCCGAGATCGTCAGCTGGGAGGAGCGCTTCGGCAAGGGCCTGTACAAGGGCTGGCAGGCCTGCCGCCGCGGCGAGGAGAACGCCGACGACGAGCTCGAGAAGCTCAAGGACGGCACCGAGGTGCCCCCCACCCTGATTCGCTTCCAGGGCCGCCCCAAGGACATGACACCCAAGGCCGTCATGTGGCAGGTCGCCGGCTGGCTGTACCCCTCCAAGTTTGAGTACGTGCTCTTGATTAATCAAGCCTTTCCTCGTCTTCTCCCGGACGTGCCCAACTGACCTGACCCGCAGGACCGAGCCCCCCTTTGACCGGCACGACTGGTTCGTCTCTCGCAAGGTGGGCGGCGTCGAGAAGGAGATTCGCTACGTCATCGACTACTACTCGGGCGAGCCCGAGCCCACCGGCGAACCCGTCTTCTACCTCGACGTCCGGCCTGCCCTAACGCCCCTCGCCGCGGCGGAACGGCTGATCCGATGGGGCGGCGACGTTTGGTGGAGGGCCTCGGGCGCCGAGGTGCGTGAGAAGGAGCAGCAGCAGGAGAACCAGTGGAAGAAGGACTAGACGAGACGACGACACCAAAGAAGACGGCGAACAACAGCAAGAAAAGCGAACGGAAACCCTCAAGGCTGAGCAGCGGGCTTGATTGCGGCGTGTACACTCACTCGGAGAGACGTTGGTTGGCCTTATCCTTACGGGGAGTGTGCGAGTAATGATTATTCGGCGGCGGCGTTTTGGCACGATACAAACGGTGCGGTGCTTGGGAAAAAGATCAGTCTTTTTTTTCTTCTTCTTTTTCTTCTCATCACCCCTCCCACTTCCCCCCTCTTGTCATTAATACCATATCAACAACATATGGCTTGTATAGTACGCCGCAAAGGGCGGCAAGTGTTTGACATGTACTTTCAACGTCGAGACGAACCGGCTGGAATAATGATTTTCAATTCATATATTAATCCCACTACTGCTGTCTTTTCCTTCTGTCCCCTTTTCCTCGGCCCATTTCTCTCATCTCACGAAACGGTTCCTCATCCTCCGTTCCCTTAGCACGGAGACCCCCTTCATGACGTCTTGGCGGCCAGGGCCGTGACCTGGTCGAGCAGGGCCTTGGCCTCGCGGGGCGAGTTCTTGAGGACCTTGTCGCGGAGGTGGTCGACCTGCTGGCCGGCGGCGGCGGGGGGGTTGCCCTGGGCGGTCTGGATGCGGGAGATCTGCATGGCGAGGAAGAACTTGGGGATCTTGATGGCGGCGAAGTTGCCGCCGACGGAGCGGATGCCGGCCTCGGTGGCGGTGTAGGCGTTAACCTGGTTCTGGAAGGTGGCGAGGTCGTTGCTGGCGAGGGGCTCCTTGGTGGCGAACTTGTCGAGGGCGAAGGCGAGGGGGGTCTGGGCCGAGTCGGCGAAGTTGATGGCCGAGAACTTGACGCCGCCGGCGTCGACGTCGGGGACGCCCGAGATGGTCTTCTTGTTGGCGTCGCAGGTGACCTTGTTGGCGAGGCTGGCGGCGGCGTCCGAGACCTCCTTGGGGAGGACGGTGTTGCCGACGACGAAGCAGGCGTTCTGTCGCGCGCTGATGCTGGGGGCTGTTGTTTTTGTTTTTCTTTTGGTCAGTTTTTTTTTCTGTATCGTCGAGAGAATCGGAAGACAAAAACTTCTGGGACTTACCTGCGAGAGCGGCACCGACGCTGGCGGCGAGGACGACGAAAGAGAGCTGCATCTTGAACGGGGCTCACAAGGGAGGTCGTAACTTGGGTCTCGAAAAGAAAGAAGAAAGGTGATCTGGAAGAGACGGTAAAGTGGGAGGGATGAAGCGAATGGACCTTGCCGGAAGGACTTGGATGAGAAAACGAAAGAATGGATGAAATGAATGGATCACTGGCGATGGGAAACAATAGCAGCAACGGTCAAGACCGAGGGACAGGACATGATCGCCTTTTAAGCATCACATCACTCGCATGGGTCTGAGAGGGGGGTATGGATGGTAAGGGGGAAGGATTTACTCTTGGCAAATAAGCATAGGGCATCACCAACCCCCCGGTCCAAGTCTAAACATCGTCAAAACCTGCTCGCTGGGGCTGCGGCTCTGGTTCTTCAATATGATGGAGTTTGGATACGGTCGACGTACACGGCGCATCCTCCCAGTCAGTTGGTCACGTCTTCCCCCCGCCCCTGTTGACGATTTTCGTCCCAGCATTTCGAGATCGTCCGCTCCCCTCCCCCTATAGTGGACATCCCATCTTGATCAAAGCATGATGCAGATGTGGGAGAGAGGCTGAGCCTTGTCAGTCACAGCACGAGCCAGAGGTAACCCTGTATGAGGGATGCCCGGTTGAGGTGTGCCGGGGGGGGGGGGAGGGGAGGTCTACTACGCAGTAGTAGTAAGGTAAGGTTAGCAGAGTGTCAAGGAGGCCGCGCGAAGCGAGAGGGGAGATTTCTCTGGCGGGCATGCGGGTATAATACAGACGGCGTTATAGGCAAACCTCATTTCGAGCGTCCCCAAGAGAGAGAGAGAGCGAGATAGAGAGAGCCAGCGTGCCGTTTCTGGAACAGCACGAGTCTCGAAAGCTTGTCGCGCACCGCCCGATGCGGTAAGGCTGTCCCTGACGGCCTACTTTTGAGCCGCCGCGCGCCGTGGTACAGTTCGCCAGGGGGACATGGGTGATGCATATGTTTGGCATGTGTGAACATGGGTTTGACAGTGGTGGAGGGTTCGTCCTTTTCCCTCCCTCTCACTCTCTGGTTCTTTCGTCTGGTCTTTTTTTCTTCTTCTTTCTTTTCTTTTTCCCGTTGAACTTATCCAAGCCCACCCCTGTCATCTCGTCCTTTTCCACTTGTTTCGTCGCGTCAAGGGACCCAATCACAGCCGGGACGACAGTGGTATCGAGGTGTTCCAGAGTTGAAGATCTCGGGAGGTGCGACATCGTTCAAGAGCCTCCCCCTCCCAGTCCTGTTGAGGTAGACTGGAAGGTGTTGACGGGGGGGGGATCGAGAGGTGGCTTGGCCCCTCGGCAACTCGGCCGAGAAGAGCAGCTTTTGCTATTGAGGCGTCAGAACACATACGGGTCCGCAATTTGAGGCCGTGGGGTTTTCCGTGCAGAGAGAGGGGGACAGAGAGGGCTGGTAAAGGCTTTAAACCCATTGTTCGCAGCCCTCGGGGGCCCTCGGGGAGGGAGAATCGTGGCGACCCCGTAAGAAAAAAGAGTTATGCGTCCCGCCGTCCACCCCGGGAAGCACAATGGTTCTCCTCAACTCGGCCGTAGCGTTGACGAATACCACAAGGGATGCGGTTCTGCGAAAAAGAAAGAAAAAATAATCTTGTTTCACAGCGTTGATCCCCTTGGGGTTGTCGAATGTCGAGTCTCGTGAAGCGTCTAGCTCGAAGCTGGGTCGGGGTTGGCAACGGGAACCGGCGGCGGACGGGCCTTGGCGACCAACGACCCCGGCTCATCATCTGGCCATCGAAGCGCCGTGGGATGGTCGGGAATAGATGCCATCGCTCATGAGTCCAAAGATGTCTGTTGATCCCGAAGGCATTCGGGCATTGCACCCTGTCCCGGATCTCTTGGTTGGCTCC